>BSBM01001183.1:10890000-13390000 GCA_027924585.1 Larix kaempferi
AATTCACATGGGGAATTTAAGAAGGAAAAACCTCCTACATTTGATGGAGAGATAAAGTCCGGTCAAGAAGCTGAGGCTTGGCTTCTTGGGATGAGAAAGTATTTCCAAGTCCAAGACTACTCAAGAAATATGAAGGAAAGGGTAGCCATCTTCAACTTGAATGGAAGAGCATCTATATGGTGGGAACACACCAGGCAAGTGAAGAAGATCAATGAAAGGAAGATTGTGTAGAAGCAGTTCAAGAAATGCTTCAAGCAGAAGTACCTTTCTGATAGGTACTATGATGATAAGATCAAAGAGTTCCATGAGCTGAGATTGGGACAATCGACCATGGAAGAATATGCAAACAAGTTCTTGGAGCTGCCGAGGTATGTCAGGTACATTCAAGATGATAAGGTGAAAATTCAGCGTTTCCTAAGTGGACTGCCCCAGTCATATAAAGATAGAATTGAGTTTGATGAACCTCGAACTCTTGAGGAGGCCATAAGAAAGGCCAAGTATTGCTTTGATCAAAACATAAGCAAACCATAATTCCATAAGGCATGGAAGGATAGGAAAAACGAAAAGTTTGATCAAAGGAAGAAGGGGTTCAAGCCTCCTCAATTCCGGAATCAGCAAAGGCAGCCATCACAGGTTGTGACTAAGCCAACTAAGATGATGGGAGACAAGCCAAGAGATCCAAAGGAGCCAAGAGAACCACTTCAATGTTGGGGTTGTGGAGGAGACCACATGCTTAAGAACTGTCCACATAGGAATGGGAATGCAAATCAAGTTCACAACATCCAAAGAGCTGAAACTGTGGGTCAAGTGGCGAGGACAATCCCTAGAATCTATGCAGCACTAGAAGAATGCCAGGCAGATCATCAGTCAACTATGGTTGAAGTTGAAGGTAAGATTGCTAAGCAATCTATTTCTATTTTGATTGATCCTGGATCTACTCACAGTTATGTCACTCCTAGAATTGTTGAGATTTGTGCTTTCAAGAAATTAAAGCATAGTAAATCATGGTTAGTTCAACTAGCCACTGGAACCAAGAGAAAAGTTAGTGAAATAGTAGAGAAATGTCCATTAGAGATGGATGGGCTATTCACTTATGCAGATCTGAATATTTTTCCACTTGGTTCCTATGATATTTTCATAGGAATGGATTGGTTAAAAGCACACAGGGTTAAACTTGACTGCTACAATAAGACATTTGAATGCATGGACGAAGAAGGAAACCCGAGCGTTGTAGGAGGCATTCCAAAGGCGAATTCCGTCAGACAGGTTTCAGCCATGCAGCTGAAGAGGTTCTGTAGGAAGGGATGTCAACTGTATGCAGCCCACATTTTAGAGGCAGCAGAGAATGAAACTCTGAAATTGGAGGACTATCAGGTATTGCAAGAATTCAGGGATGTTTTTCCTGATGAGATTACAGGACTTCCTCCAAAGAGAGACATTGGCTTTACAATTGAACTTGTGCCATGAGCGGCACTAGTGTCTAAGACACCCTACAGGATGAGTACAACGAAATTGCTAGAATTGAAGATGCAATTACAAGAGTTGCTGGAAAAAAAATATGTTAGGCCAAGTGTGTCCCCATGGGGAGCACCTATTCTATTTGTGAAAAAGAAAGATGGAACAATCAGGTTATGTATTGACTACAGGCAGTTGAACAAAGTCACTGTAAAGAATAAATACCCATTGCCCCGAATTGATGACCTTTTTGACCAAATGAGAGGAGCAAAGGTATTTTCAAAGATTGACTTGAGGTCTGGTTACCATCAGGTAAGAATCAAAGAATAAGATATTCATAAGACCGCCTTTAGAACGAGGTATGGACACTATGAGTTTGTAGTGGTACCATTCGGTCTCACAAATGCACCAGCTACATTCATGTGTCTCATGAATAATGTTTTTAGCAAGTATTTGGACAAGTTTGTTCTTGTATTCCTAGACGACATTCTCATCTATTCTAAGAATGAAGAAGAGCATGAAAAACATTTGAGAATGACAATGCAATTACTAAGGGAGCATAAGCTGTATGCCAAGTTGAGCAAATGTGACTTTTATAAAGATAGAATTCATTATTTGGGTCACATCATCTCCGACGAAGGGATATCTGTAGACCCTGAGAAGATTGAAACCATTATGAATTGGCCAACTCCAAGGAATGTGACTGATGTGAGATCTTTTATGGGCCTTGCTGGTTACTACAGGAGGTTTATCGAAGGATTCTCCAAGGTTGCAAACCCATTCACTTATTTGCAAAAGAAGGGGATAAAGTTTGAATGGTCACCAAGATGTGAGGAAAGCTTTCAACGGTTGAAGAATCTTCTTACAAGTGCACCAATTTTGAAAATTGCAGACCCAGAAAAAGACTTTGTGGTGTTTACCGATGCATGCAATCAAGGACTTGGATGAGTTCTTATGCAAGACAACCACGTGATATGCTATGAGTCAAGAAAGTTGAAGGAGCATGAGAAGAACTATGCTACTCATGATATAGAACTTGCAGCCATAGTACATGCCTTGAAGATGTGGAGGCATTACTTAATGGGAAGAAAATTTGAGTTAAGGACAGACCATTGTGGTCTGAAATACTTGTTTGATCAACCAACTTTAAATGCTAGGAAAGCCAGATGGTTGGAATTTTTGTGTGAATTTGATTTTGAAATCAAACACATAAAAGGGAAAGAAAACAAGGTGGTTGATGCACTCAGCAGGAAGGTACATGAAATGCATGTGGCAGCACTTAGTACTTGCCAACCAGATTTGCGGCAGCAGATTGCTAACCATATGGTTGGGGATGAAGTGTATGAGCAGATAAAGGGCAAATTGCAGCAACAAGATCTTGGCAAGAAGTATGAAGGTTATCATTTGGAGGAAGATGAAGTTCTTACCTATAACAATAGAGCCTATATTCCCAATGTGGCAGATTTGAGGAGGATTGTTATGGATGAAATCCATAAAGCTCCATACTCTGGTCACCCAGGATATCAGAAAACAATTGCTACAGCAAGAAAATATTATTTCTGGCCAGGCATGAAGAAGGATGTTGCTGAATACATTTCTAAGTGCATGAAATGTCAGCGGGTGAAGGTTGAACACCAACACCCCGCAGGTTTATTGCACCCAGTGCCAATCCCAGAATGGAAATGGGAAATAATATCCATGGATTTTATTACAGGATTGCCAATGACTGTGAGACAACATGATTCCATCATGGTTGTGGTGGACAAGTTAACAAAGGCAACACATTTCATACCGGTTAAGTCCACACATAAAATCGATGCCATTGCAAATATTTTCATGAAGGAAATTTTCAGATTACATGGGTTGCCTAAGGCAATAATTTTTGACAGGGATACCAAGTTCACTTCCAATTTTTGGAAAGGTCTCTTTGCAGATTTGGGTACACAGTTGAACTTTAGCACCGCGTACCATTCTCAAAAAGACGGGCAAACAGAGAGAGTAAATCAGGTGCTTGAAGACATGCTTCGCATGTATGTAATGGACAAGCCATCCAAGTGGGAGGATTATCTACACCTGGTAGAATTTGCATATAACAATGGGCAGCAAGAATCATTGGGAATGAGTCCATATGAGGCTTTGTACGGCAGAAGATGTAGGACACCAGTGACTTGGGACAATCCAGTGAACCGAATTGTACTTGGGCCAGAATTGCTTAAGGAAATGGAACAAGAGGTTGCAAGGATCCAGAAAAATTTAAAAGCAGCCCAGGATAGACACAAAAGCTATGCAGATAAACATAGAATGCATAGGGAATTCAGTGTTGGGGATCATGTGTATCTTAGAGTGAGATCAAGGAAGAGTTCCTTGAAGCTTGGGAGTTGTGCCAAGCTATCACCTAGATATTGCGGACCATTTGAAGTGCTTGAAAGAATAGGGCCAGTTGCATATAGACTTGCCTTTCCTGCTAGCACTAAAGCTCATAATGTTTTTCATGTCTCTTTGCTTAAGAAATATGTACATGATCCTAACCATGTGATTAATTGGGATGTAATCCAGGTGGAACTAGAGGGAGAATTCCAAACCGATCCATTGCGCATCCTAGACAAGAAAGTAACATTGCTCCGGAACTGAGCCATCGGACAGGTAAAGGTGCAATGGAAGCACTACGGTCCCGATGAGGCTACATGGGAGCTGGAGGATTCCATGAGGGTGGCATATCCATTTTTGTTCAATTTTGATGAGCACTGAGGACAGTGCTAATGTAAGGGGAGGGGAATGTCACGTCCCCATTTTGACCCCCTTCGCATTAAATCGTAAATGATGTAAATATTGTTACTTAATCATGGTGAGGAGCTCAAGGCCAAGGCCCCACCATTGATTTAGCGTTTTATATATCGACAATTAAAGAAATAGATGCCTATGGTTCTTGTGCTAGATGGGCACGATGTAAATAAGACATCATGTAAATACGAATTTTAATGAAAAATACCCACAAATAGTTATGCAATGCAACAAAGAGATGGGGGCATGATTCTACAAGGAATAGGGAGGGAAATTATTCAAACCCTTGAGCCAATGGTGTTAATCCATGTGTCAAAGAGAAAACCCATAAACCACCAACTACCCATTTTGGGTTTTGGACCCAATCATTTAATTCTTCCAAGAATTGGTTGAGGCAGTTAATGCCTTGGGAATGAAGAGGTATGGCAGCCAATTTCATGTATGGGCAAGCCATCAACTTGCGAAATCGTGTTTTGTCTCCTTGGGCAAGAAAACACCCATGAAATGGTTGCCAAAGTCAATCTAAACAGGGATTCTTTCATCTCTCACGCAGACTGAGCTCACTGGAATTTATCCTCACGTTTTTCACCATAACCCTGCGTTTTCCATGCCCAGGAACTCGTTTTTGGTAGTGTACAGCAGCTGGGGAAGGAAGGACGTGATTTGGGACTGAGGGAGAGGTCGTTTTTGCCCTGGGGGCATTTTTCTGGAATGGGTTTGTTCTCCCAGTCGAATTTTCCCAGTTGCCAATACGTTTTGGATCTTCCCACATTTTTCTGAAGCTTAGGAAACCCCACCTCATGCATCCCAATGTTGAAACATTTTTCTCATGCTCAACAAGTGTAGTTTTGTTGTTATGTGCATCCTTGTTTGTTTTGAACCTGTGAGTAAGAACCTTGGACTGGTAGTGGACAGAATTGGCTTGATAAACCTAGTAGAGGGAGTAACCTCTCAAGAAGATCAAGAGGGCTTTGGCTACTTTTCTATGCACACCCTGAGAGCACTAGAAAGAAAGGTATGGCTTGAGGGACTGTGTGGCAGTGAAGAGAATACTTCCTTGTGTTGGGTGTGTAGGCATTGTGAGTGCCAAGCTAAATAGATCTGGGAGGGGTATCCATAGCTCTGTGGTTGAGCATACTAGCTTAGCAATTCTTCCCTTCCATGTCCTAGCAGCCTGATAAACCCAATTGCAGATTGGCTTGGCTCATCTTGGTGTATGCTTGGCTATGTGTGAGTCTGATTTTCCCTGGTTCCTTGTAGAGATCATGCCCAGCTCGGGGGTGGCAGTTGTATCAAGAGGTTGATAAGCACAACTGGCCTATGGTTGGGTGGAACGTTGCAGTTGCATAGCCAGTTGCTTGGGACTACTTTGTCAAGATAAGTATTCTCCTGTGTTAATCTTGCAATTGTTATTTGATGAATAACTTGAATGAATAATGGATGTGTAATTGAAATCAATTCCGTTGTGTATTCTTATAATTGTACACTTCCATATGTCTTTTATGTGAATTCTTAGATAGAAGTTCATGGGGCTAATTGCCTGGTTTTAGCACCACGTCCTCTCAATCATGCTGGTATGATGGGAGGGGACGTGACATATATAGAATCCACTCTTGAATATTTTGGTGATTCCTCAATTAGAAAGCAATATAAGCTCATAGATATTAGAGTAATCAACAATGTCAATACATCTAGAAAATACTTAGTGGAGCAACATAAGAACAAAACCAAGAGTACCAAGAAGAAACATCCTCGCAATAATAATCCAAATAAGGGTCCCACACCCTCTCATGCATCTCATCCTTCCAATGGTGACAAAGGATCCAAATTAAAGGATAAAAATACTAAGCTCCATTGCAATTTTTGCAGAAAATATTGTCATGTGGAATCCAAGTATTTCAAGAAGATGATAGCCTTGGAAGCAACAATGAAGATGCACAACATCAACCCTGGTTTGTCTTCTGACTCTAAAACTAATGGACATGCACTTTGTTCTTCTAGTTTTTCCTTTAATGCACATCTATCCTCTTATTTGAATGAGTGGCTCATGGATTCTAGAGCATCTTATCATATCGCTAAGGATAAGTCCATATTTTCTCTTATAAATGAATGTAACTGATGACCAAGGTTGTCATTGATGACAACACATTAATGACAAAGCATTGATGATATGGGAAGCATGACAAAGGTCAAGGACTCAATGACATAATTATAAGGTTGATGGACATACTTGATGGTTTCTTGGTACCTTCAATGAATAACTACATGATGGTGGTAACTTCACACGTGGCAACTTGGGTCTTGGAACCCACACACATGGAAAGAAAGCATGATGACATAGGACAATGACATGGAGGACAAAGGTTAATGCCTTGGCAGGCATTTGAAGGAAAAACTGCAGGCATAATAGAGGACCCATTGCGAGCAATTCTTGAGCCCCTTGTGGCTATCTATATGAAGCCTTGCGGGCACTCTACAAAAGAGGTTCCTGGAGATATATTAATGCACCTATGGGAATTTTCAAAGGCACCTGCGGGCATCACAACAAGGCACCCACGGGCATGTTATTAGGCCCTAGAGGGAATTTCCAAAGGCCCTATGCGGGCATTTTAAAGGATGTGCGAGCATCACCTAAAGGCCTCTTGCGGGCATTTCTAAAAATCATGTACATGCATTCTTGAAGGCCCTTGCAGGCATCATAGAAAATCCCTTGCGAGCATTACAAAGGTCATATGCGAGCATCATATTAGGCCCTTGAGGGAATTTTTAGAGGGAATGTGCAGGCATTTTTTAGGGCCCTTGTGGATATCACAATTTGGAAAAATCAAAGAGCCCTTGCGGGCATCACATATTAGCACAAATAAAAATTGAAGAAACCGTAGGGCATGGCCTAAGGACCCTTGCGGGAATTCTGGAAGTGGATTAAATGACAGTTCTTCTAACTATAGGAACTTTATGGTGGTCTTTAAAGTAGCCCTTAAGTGACCATAATTTGGTCATGATGGTGTTGTATCCCACATGATTTGAAGAATCCCATGCACACCATTTGAACAAGACCTAAATCAGGATGGCCACCTCAACGTAAATCTTATTTGGATTTATTTAATTATTTAAGGTTAAAAATAAAAATGACATGGCATGGTTGTTTATCTCCTTGATTAAAGGATGGCCACCTTAAATAAATCTCATTTGATAAAAATAAAATAAAATGACATGTCGGCCTCCAGATTTTATGGAGAAGAAAATAGTATAAATAAGAAACAAATCTCTATTTTGTTGGGGTGATTTTCGTGAGAGTAAAAAAAGTATGAAGAGCTCTTATTTTCAGATTTAGGAAAGGTTTGAATATTTTCGAGTACTTAGGAAGCAACTGATCCGAGGAGCATTGAAAGATTGAAGATCTTTTTATCTTTGATATTTTTGGGCATGAAGAATTTAGGTGATTTCTGGGCATGAAGAATTCGGGTGAATGGAAGTGTTCTATGTTTCCTTGGTAATATTTCTTATTATAGGTGATTGAGAAGACCTTGGATCTCAGATTGATGGATATGAATAGATATGTTTAGTCCTAGATAGAAACAGAACTGAAGTTGAAGGTTATCTATCTTATATATGTTGAGCAGATGGTATGAGCAGACTTTGAGAAGATATGAACTGACATGAGGTGACAAGACCTTTGGCATGATATCAGAGCACATTCTACATAACATTGATGTGTGACCTATTCTTATGATGACCTTGAGTTGATTATTTTGATAATGATTTGACAAAGATCAAATTGATTTGACTGAGATGAATGGATTGATATAATGCTCAGATGACATAACATGGAAATGATCAATGTAAGGATTTGGTTATACAGATTGATGACTTGATTGATGACAACCCAATGATATGATAGCTACAAGTACATGAGCTTGATGACAGTGACACCTACAAAAGAAATTGAAGTGGACAATATTGACAAGGCAGTGAAAAGTTGTTTAGATGACATTGATATCTTGAAGTGGATGTGTGAAGAACCTGCAATAATTAATTAATGTAAACACACAAAATAGCAAAAATAACAGAACTCAAAATCACTTTTATATTGATCGCAGGCCACTTCGGGCAACCTCCTTTGAGCAAGCTCAATACAAATAACTTCACGGTGCCTTCATTGGTCTCAACACAAACTTATATACTAAGTCTAGGCGCCAATACCATGGTTCAATACCATGTGTCAATACAAACCATGGGCCAATACAAAATATGGATCAACAATTACTACAGGACGACTTACAAAGCATATGCGTCCAACAACAATAAGACAAACTATGGATCAACAAATACTATGGGACAACTTACAAAGCATATGCGTCCAACAACAATATACTAACAAAGTAAATAGAAGGGTTGACATGGGTTCCTAATAGGATGATGTAATATGACAATGATGGTTGTTTGAAGACAAGAATCAATATGTAACTGCAAGCTAGTCTCGAATATGAGGTTTGGACACCTCATCTCTTCTTAGTTGGTACTAGGAAAACTAGGTTGGGCCCTGGAATAGGAGTTGGTGCTCTTCTTATCAGTTGGTGTTGATTGTAGTCACAAAGATTGTTTTCTTCCATGTACAATACATAAAACAAATTACCAAACAAATGTTGTGTTCTCTTGTGCTGTGCTACTTGTTATGATTCAATAATCTAGATGATAAACATGCTTATGATTCATAGATGATTAGTTGATGGATGCTTATGCAAGGATGATGTAAATGGTAGTATAACGCATTTATGAACTTTGCTTGATTAATAGAATTTGAAAAGGGGATTTAAATTTCCTACACACTAATTCACCCCCCTCTCAGTGTGACCATTGTGTCCAACAATTGGTATCAGAGAAGGCCTTCACCCCTATATTTGCAATCTTGAGGGATATCCGTGGACACACAAAATGGATCCAAAAGAATTTTTTTATCAATGATGTTCCAATATTTGATGTGAAATATTATTTCATTTGGAGGAGAAAGATGAAAGCCTACCTAGAGAATTTTGGAGTTTGGGAGATTGTGATCAATCCACCCATTCCATCAAATAAGAATACCAAGTCTGTTGCACAGAAAGAAGCTAAGAAGGACAACACAACCTCCTTTAAGTTTCTCATGGATGGACTTCCTAGTTCAGTCAAAGAAGGTATAGGGGAATACACTTCAGAAAAAGATCTATGGTTCAAATTGGAGAGTGAATTCCAAAAGGAAAGACAAGACACTGAAAAGGAAAATCAGGAAACAAAAGTCAAGATCACTGAAGATATCAAGCAAGAAGAAAGGGAAAAATTGGACTCTAGTAAAGGTATGGATACTTCTGATTGTAGTAACCATTAGAGAAATTTTGAGGTAAAAAATGGCCCTCAAAACAAAATAAATGTACTATAAAAATCAACCAATAGGATTCAAGGTGTCGATGTAAACCATGGGGGATGAATCACCATTTTTGGGTAAAAGGGTAAAAAGTTAAAAAGGATCAAAGTAAAAAAATTACTTCTTCAACTCATATTTCCAACTTATCTCCATGTATATTCACTCAAATTTCAATCTATAGTGGTGGTTGGATGGGCAATTCAATTCCGCATCCAAGAAGTATCCACTCGGCATACTTTTGATGGACCCCTCTACCCCAAAAACAATAAATACTTGAAAAAATATGATGATGACATCATCATCACGTGTTTTCAAGTATTTCTTATTTTTGGGGCAGCGGGGTCCATCAAAAGTATGCCGAGTGGGTACTCCTTGGGTGCAAAATTGAATTCCCCATCCAACGATTGCTCTGGATCAAAATTTGAGTGAATATATAGAGAGATAAGTTGAAAATACAATTTGAAGAAGTAATTTTTTCTTTTTTCCTCCAAAATTTGATGAGATATGCTAATATTATTTTATTATTTCCACTATTATTTTATAATTTTCCTTAGGAGGCCCATTTTAGACGTCAAAATTTCTCTAATGTTTATATTCGATGAGGTTGAAAATTTTATTGTAGACAATGATGAAGACTTGTTGAAAGCCAAAAAGGAAATTATACATACTATATTAAACATTGATCTCAGAGGTGATTGGTTCCATACCATTCTCAATTTTAACCAATCTGAATTTTGGAGGTTTAAGAAGGTAACCTTTGAATGTTTGGACAAGTACCAAAAGAATAAAATGGAACTAAAGGAGTTTCTTAAGAAAATTAAGCATAAAGGAGTAGTGATGCAGGATTAGCTGGAAGACAAAGAAGATGAATTTGAAAGACTAAAGATTGAATTCATCAATAAATCTAAAGAACAAGAAGATCTTGGTAAATATTCAAAAGATATTGAGGAGACAAGAAAGGCTAATGTTGATCTAAAGACACAGCTATAAGAAGCCGAAAGGATAGAAGAAATTTTAAAGAATGAGTTGGATGAGAAAGAGAAGACATGTCAAAAGCTTGAGATGGAAGTTGTTGGTCTCAGAAACAAGGATAAGAAATCTGATGCCTATTTCAAGTCCAACAATAGAGTCAGTCATCTTAGATGAGATTTTGGATTTTCAAATATCTCCATTTGACAAATCCGACCTTGGATACAACAAGGAAAAATAAAAATATGAGGTTGGTACATGGTCTCCTGAGACTCCCAAAGCAAGATCTTCAATGACCAAGAATGGAAGCAAAGCTCCTCAGCAAGTGTTAGTTTTTTAGAATTTACTTCAATCTGATCTAGGATCTTAACTGAGAGAACAACATGTATAGCATATCTACAGCATGTCAATCATGGACACAATAATGCAAGCACACAAGAGACACAGATTTTACTTGGGGAAAACCATAAAAGTGAAAAACCCCAATAACTTCCTCATAGATAGATAGAGCAATGATACAACCCAAGCATAAGAGATAGACATCTCCTAGCAGCAGCTTCTCCTCCTCCACAAGTGCGCCACTCTTCTGAGAGTGTGAGAGAGAATAATAAGTGTTCAAATAGAGTGCCTCTCGCACTCTATTTATACTTGACTTGACTTGCCTAATAACCTTTACTAGGTTGGCCTTAACTTAACCACATAACATAATGATGATTGGGATGACACCCAATAGGGTGGTCTAATAACCCTTTGACCCACATGGCCGACCCCCACTAGGGTGGTCTAATAACCCTTCGACCCACATGACTTATACATGGCCGACCCCAACAAGGTGGTCTAATAACCCATCAAGTATAAGTTACGACACTTACAATATAAATGACGACACTTCCATATAGAGGAATAATAACATCTCTATAGGAATACAAACACTTCCGTATATAGGAATAATACCATCTCTATAGGAGTACAATATACATATATGAAATACATGGGTGAAATACATTCCGAAGTTACATATACATCAACTCTCCCTCTTAACTAGGAAGGTATTTCTCGACACAGGTCTTCTAGCACAAGTCTTTTTCTATGGATCATCGTCACTGGATAATCGTCATCGAGTCATCGTCATCATCATTGTTGCTGCTATCTCAATCAATCTCTGAATCTACTCGTCATAGGAAGCTCTACAGAGCCAGTCCTTTTTCATACTAGATGTAGGCCCACTACCTGTAGGTCTTCATCATCTGTGCGAACGGTCTGATAGAGGTGGTCTCTCAAGACTAATTTTATGTGCTGATGCAATACCTGACAAGAGCATCCCAGGAAAATTTATGTGCCTAAGCACGACCTGCAAGATCTCCCAGGACTGATTACATGCATCCCCTTCACAATACCTTTAAAGAGCATCCCAAGAAATTTATGTGTCGTAGCACGGCCGACAATATATCTAAAGAGCATCCTAGGACTTTTTATGAGCACACAGCTCAACCTATCGGATCTCAAGGACTGATTACATGTGAATAGACAATACTTTTAAAGAGCATCCCAGGAACATTTATGTGCCGCAACACGATCAACAAGATCTCTAAAGAGCATCCTAGGACTTATTACAAGCACACAGCTCAACCTATCGGATCTCCAGGACTAATTACATGTCTCCGTAGTAATACCTCATCCCAGGACTGATTACGAGCACATAGCTCAACCTATCGGATCTTTGAGGACTGATTACATACTACATAGCAATACCTCATCCCAGGATTGATTACGAGCACACAGCTCAACCTATCGGATTTCTGAGGACTGATTACATGTTATTTGCACAACCTGCCACATATCATCTCTGACCTCTAAGTATCAACCTGATACTCATGATCTAACTGATCATCATCGCATGAAGCATCATACTGATGCTTATGATCATACTGATCATCATCACTGTACCGTCCTGATACATATCATCTGGAGCAACATTCTGAAGCTCGTCATCATGATCATCCTGATCATACAATGCATCCACCTGATGCATACCAAGTATCTCCGTGATACATATCATCATACATGATCCACTTGATCATATAATGTATCCACCTGATACATACACAGATACATGATCCACCTGATCACATAATGTATCCACCTGATATATATCAACATACATGATCTACCTGATTATACAACGTATCCACCTGATACATATACAGATACATGGTCCAAGCATCCATCATGATGCATATACAAAATACATACAAATGATCCAACTGATCATATCCAACATCCAACATGATGCGTACATACATATACATATAAATGATCCAACTGATCATATCCAGCATCCAACATGATGCATACATATATACATATAAATGATCCAACGGATCATATCCAGCATCATCATGATGCATATATAGAGCAGTAATTGAAGCATCGTTCTGATGCTCATCATCCAGCGCTTACATCCACAGCCACGTGAAGGATCCTCCTCTCACCATGCTTGGAATGGCTCCAGCAGATGTGTCCATCTCTTCCTCCTTGAAGTGTCATCGATCTGAAGAACACCAAGCCTCTCCTTGAAGTGTTAAATTTTCAGAATTTACTTCAATCTGATCTAGGATCTTAACTGAGAGAACAACATGTACAACATATCTACAACATATCAATCATGGAGACAATAATGCAAGCACACAAGAGACACAAAGATTTACTTGGGGAAAACCATAAAGGTGAAAAACCCCAATAACTTCCTCAGAGATAGATAGAGCAATGATACAACCAACCAAGAGAGATATCCATAACCTAGCAGCAGATCCTCCTCCTCCATAAGTGCACCACTCCTCCTTGAGTGCATGTGTGAGAAGTGAGTGAGTAAATAGAGTGCCTCCCGCACTCTATTTATACTTGACTTGACTTGCCTTTTTACCTAACTCATGTAGGCTCGAACTTAACCACATAACATAATGCTGACTGGGCCGACCCCCAATAGGGTGGTCTAATAACCCTTTGACCCACATGACCTATACAGGGCCGACCCCAAACAAGGTGGTCTAATAACCCATCAAGTATAAGTTACGACACTTACAATATAAATAACGACACTTCCTTATAGAGGAATAATACCATCTCTATAGGAATAAAATATACATATATGTGAAATACATTCTGAAGTTACATATACATCAACACTCCCTCTTAACTAGGAAGGTATTTCTCAGCACAGTTCTTCTAGCACAAGTCATCTTCTCTGGATCATCGTCACTAGATAATCGTCATCGACTCATCATCATCGTCACTGCTACTGCTATCTCAATCAATCTCTGAATCTACTCGTCATAGGAAGTTCTACAGAGCTAGTCCTTTTTCATACTAGATGTAGGCCCACCACCTACAGGTCTTCATCATCACTAGCCTGTTGGTCTGATTTTATGAATCAGAGCCAATAAGGAGGTTTTGTCCACACAATCGGCTTAAAGTAGCGTCCGGTGTGTTTGGATTAACAAGACCTCGCAGGTTATGATACTGCTACCAGCTAGTTTGTCTCTTAAGGAAACCTTAAAACTAGCAAAATCTAACCTATTCTAACGTTTATCTTATCTATATATCTACAAATGTCCTAAGATTGCTTTCGTAAGGAAAGACTTTGATTTTTTTTTTTGGAAATTTTCTAAATATGAAAACTTACTTATAGTATGCAGAATGGTTTAACAGTGCTAATAATAAAATAAACTTTAAAACTAATTAATCTATCTATCCTATTTAACTCTATCTCAGCTGAGAGCAAATTTGAAACTATATTAATTATTAATCAATAACAGAAAACTAAAGTATGCTCTAAATAAACATATTTAAATCATAACGAAAGTAATTCTGCCATGTAATAATAGAAATGAGATTTAACCTCTACATACATAGTCAAATTCCACTTCCAAAACTGATTAATAATTAACTATCAAGACAGTCATTTGAATTTGAAATAATGCTCATTTAAAATTCACCGTTAACATACAAATGGAATTTTAAATAAACAGAAAAGTATATCATTAAAACTGATGTTTATAGTGAACACACTAATAAACAAAACCATAATGAAATATTTATTCAACAACTAACTTGAGATGATAAAGTGAGAAAAATATTTAAACATCAATGTGTCACAGCACACAGAGTTCACGTATAAACAGAAGATAACAAACAGAAATATATGTATATATATATAAATCCAAAAATGAATACCAGTCACAGTATCATTCGCAGATATCAAGTATCATCCACATGAAAGCTTCAGCTTCAAGTTTGATGTAGTACTAGTAACAAAATATATTTCAACAAGTTTTCTTCCACACTCCATCCATCGAGTTCATAAAAAACCTTCACTTATATACTACTAAGAGTCAGTTTTGCTATAAATGTTGCATGCAACATTATAGGAACTATTTAACAAAAAGGGCATCTAATTACCCCTACTACTAAAAATAAAAATCAACTGGCCTGAGTCGAAGTATCTCAAAAAGTTCTTGACCATTCACAACACTCCAGCTTGTAACAAATCAGCTACATCCCCATGCCATCGCATCAACCATGTCCTGTATTCTTGGAAGAATCAACCATGGCCTGTATTCTTGGAAGAAGGAGTGATAAAACTTCCTGCATTAAATTCAATCAACGTATTATATTAAAATCAACTTAACACAGTCTAACAGAAATACTTAAAAATTATAAATGCATGCCTGTTAAATCTCCGATTTTACAGGCATGCAAAATCGAAATAACCATTACCTGTTATACTGTGACATAAGAGAAGAGAGAACTATTAAGCCTCATTATGAAGAGCGACTACTCTTCTAGATTCGGCTAATTTAGCCTTCAACCTGATAATTTTAACATTTTGTTTTTCAATTCGTTCCAATAACAGCTGATTCATATTTAATATTGATTATCTGGATTTCTTGACTTGATTCTTCTTCATGTTGGCCTTTTTCCACCTGTCAATCCATTCTAACAATTCTTTCTTGAAAGTTTTGTTTTCTTCTTCCAATAAGGCCGTACTTAATAGACACTATTTACGCTTTCCTCTGGACTCTGTGATTTTATCTTGATAAATATTTCCTAATACCTGTTGTAGAGTTTCGTCTTCTCTAGCTACATGAGGAGAACGAGGACTGTCACAATGCTGATTGTGTAATGGTTCAAGTTCTACAGTGTCAACGTTTATTTCTGGTTGATTGCCCTCGACCTCACCTGATTGCACATCACTTCCCTGCGCAGTAGCAGAATTCCCTACATCCATTGTGTTAGGGACAGACATCGAAATATCATCCTCAATATTTACAACTGTAGGTTCAGTAGCTGTAGATTTGGAAGTCTGTGGATCAGACCTATATCCTGGAATCGAATGGATATTATGCATGCTCCTAGTGACTCTATGAGAAAATGATAAGTTTTCAAAATTCAACCCTTCCTTGTCACAACAAACCTGAGCCAAATGGTTCAACTTATGCATAGAATTTTTATCACATTCATCAGGTTTAACAATTTCGTCTTCGGCTGATCCTTCTTTTAATTTTGCAGGGTTGCCATCATTCTTACCAGGTTCGGGTTCTTCTAATATTTCCCTAGAATCGCAGGGAACTGAAACCCTATCAGCATCTTCATTTATCTCATCATCTATGGGCATGTTTACGACCTCTGGTTCCTTAACCTCTGAGCTATTAACCTCAGGATTTATGACTTTTCGTCTCCTACGAGTTCGAGGAGATGGATTAGGCCAATACTGTGTTGGCCCCAATTGACAATCAACTAGAAATTTATCCCAAGACAGACCCTTTGCAGATAATTGGAATTGCAATAAAATTTTTATCAATCCATGATGACACAGACTATTGTCAGGGTTATTGAAATTCCTTACAGACTGTGACATTTTCTTAAGGCTTTGCAAAAGATAGAAGGGCAAATTAAGTTTACAACCCTTTACTGCTAACAACAACCGTAAATGATACAAGTGCAGATGGGAAAAGCGTCCACAACAGGTTACGTACCTTACTAAGATTTCATAGTAAGCTCTCCATTTGGGCTTTAGAAATTTTACAGGTACGCCTATCCTCAGCTTCGTTTTATCTGGTAAGGGCATTAACAAAGCCAAACACTTCTTCTTGTCAACCATAGTGCCCTTAAACCAGCGTTCTCCCACTTGGGGTAGTTTCGTGGCTTCAGCACTTTTGTCTTCATTGATAACAAATTCGAAACCCCCAATTCGCACCCTGTCATCTTCAAAGCTCATTGCAAACATCTTAGTAATCTCCGTATGGTGACCATTAAAGCTTCGAAAGAAATGTGTCCACCCCATTTTCTCAAATCTCTTGGCAACTTCCTGGTTGGCTTCAATAATTTCAAACCCTGAGATCTCAAAACGATTCAGAGGAGACATGGTTTCTCCAGCACTTTCTGGGCTTGGTCGCGAAATGAAAGGGAAAGTGAAAACAGAGGGAATAGGTATCCATACACACAACATGATAGATAATATTCACATGCTTCAAATCTAATCAGAAATCAAATCTCTGAACCTACCATTTTAGCGGGATTTCGAGCAGTGATAAACGTTACAACTTTCACACTACACCATGATTTATGCCAATTTATCTACGTTTTACCATACCTGTTAGTGATAACCACTTAACTTGGCGAACCAGCGATACTAAGACTGATAGAATCATCATTATGATCATTGATTATTGACAGTGGTTCATAATTAATAGGTACAATGGCGTAATTTGAAATGACTGTTAGAAATTAACACTATCAACACGATTTTACCAAACGCATACAACTGTCGATTCTGCCAAGGGGTGAAAGCCACGTTTTCATACCAGCTCATCGATCCAAAACATTTATTGATTTAACCATTGGTTTATTGCATGGCCAGTTCATCAAACAATCATCCCTGTGTTATCATGTTACGTAGTGGTATGAAGAGTAATAAATCGCATTTTAATGCTAAGGAGGCATTAATCAAATGGCTAGCTTAATGTTTATTCTATGTATATGTACAAAGCTATATATATATGTACAACACTAAGTTCAAAAACCTTTAAACATCCTATTGATATATTATACCATCATATAGGGTATTTATCATATGTAAAAATTGCCTATACAAACCTCATTTATCCATTAACTATGATATTTACAAAGTTCATAATAGGGTATTACATACGATGTTAACTTCCAAAATTCTCTTAGTCTTAGGACTAATAATACCCTAAACAATGTGTTTTATGATATTTCTCTTGGCACAAATCCCTTAAGTCACATAAATTCACTTTGATTTTTTAAATAGCTTTAATGAGAATTTACGAAACTTGTCTGACATTCGTTTAAAAGCCAAGTTTTATGATCAAGTTCCTATCAACTCTAGAAACATTAAATTACTTTCCTTTGATTAAGAGTACCTTCAGAATCAAAGATTCTGAAGGTGCTCTAACATAATGTTTTGAATTGATAAACCACATAAAGAGCTGATCTCTCTTCATTTTGTCAAGAAATGAAGAGGTTGTTGCTGGCTGCCAACAAATGGCGACGACCTGGGTGAACCAGTTATCTTTGCTTAAAACAAGATGATCAAAACGAAATCTTAGAAATCTGTTAAAAATAATCAAAATCCTTTATTCATGTCAAACCTTTATTTATTCAGATTCATAAGTATAACTCAGAAATATTTCATCTTTTGAAACAAACATTTGATTTAGAGATAGGCTTACAAATATCTTCATCGAAACCAGTACTTCTTAGTAAAGATGATCTTACCATCAGCATCGAATACTGTTCCTCTGAAAAATATCTAGAACCTGTTCCATGGCATAGTAATTTTCTTGTTTCTTGCTTTTGCTGTTCTTTTAAAAATAATAATTATGTCTGAAGACTACTATCTGGGTTTGGTGTCCCAATGTGATAGTATCATTCACGAGAGTTGTCTGAAATAAGCAGGCCGACTCGTGATGAGATCTCCTGTCTTTTAATTTAAAATCAAAAGCCATCACCTTGGTGATCAGAAATGAAGTTATTCCAGGCAACACTGATGATCATGATTAGGCCAGCTCATTACTGAGACCTCCTATTCTTCAGGCAAAAGTTGTGTTTTATTGCGATTTTCATTATTTTGCTTTTAACTAAAATGAGAGATCATCACCTAGCATGGTAACCAAATGGTAATGTCAGTCATTAATATCACCAGAAAATGAATCAGCTGGCTCGTGATGAGACCCCTTATCTTTTGGTTTCAAGACCAAAAGCCATTACTAGTTCCCTAATAATGTCATACCAGTGATATTCATGATTCTGATCAGACCGGCTCATTACTGAGACCTTCCGTCTCTCACTTTAGCTTGTTATTGACTGGAATAGATGCTAGACAGTTCTCAAATGACAAAAATTTTCTAAAACTGATGATAGAAATCTATAAAGATTTTTCAAAAGTACAAGCTTCGAAAAAGGTATATAATAAACTATCCTTATTTAAGAAAATCACCAGATGAAACGAAATCCGAGAAACACTTATAAATAGAAATAACGAAGGTTTTTTACAAATTCAAGAAATTTTGATCAATCTGAACAAATTTTAAAAGATTTCAGTCTAAATCAAAATTTTAAAGACTGATGAGTAAACTGATCTTATTTATTTATACTAATTACAGTTGTTAATTACATATTTCTGTCTAAGACTGGTTATATACATAAATTTTAACAATCTGAAATATTTGACTTTGACAGAAATTTGATTTATATACAGTTTGCTAGTTTATATACAGAAATACAAATTATTTACAACAACGAATAAGTATATACATTTTTAGACAGCAAATTATCAACAGAAATATTTCTTAAGAATCAGTCCATTCACAGGGAATGTCTCAGACTGTCCTTCAAGTGTTTGCAATCGAAAGGTACTTGGACCTATTTTTTCAGAAATAACAAAGGGACCTAACCACAGTTTTTGAAACTTAGTATGATTACCCTTATCTTCATGAGCTTTATCCCATTTTAAGACCAAGTCTCCTACCTGAAATTCGCGATCAGAACTAAATGATTTGTTAAACCATGACTTAACAATTTGTTGATGTTTGTTAAAGTGTTGTTTTGACTTTTCTCTATCTTCTTCTAATTTTAGCAATACATTAATTCGTTTTTCCATTGCTGTGCATTCTTCTTCTTGGACAGACTGAGCTAACTGTAATGAAGGTAAGAACAAATTTGGCGGAAGAATAGCTTCAGTTCCATACACTAAGAAAAATGGTGAGTTACCTATTGCAACTTTTGGATTTACTCTGTCTGCCCACAGAGCATTGACCAATTCTGTATGCCAATTCCGATGGTGAACTGAAACAGTTCTTTTGAGAATTTTCAATAAATTTTTGTTTGTTGATTCAGCTAGACCATTCCCATGAGGATGGTAATTAGCTGAATATCTGATTTTTATTCCTTTTTCTAAAGCAAACTGAGTCAATTCAACTGATGAAAAATATGATGCATTATCGAAGACCAAAGAATCAGGAACACCAAATCTTGTTATGATAAAGAACTCCAAAAATAATATAACTTGATTAGTATTCACAACTTTTAACGGTGCAGCCTCAGCCCAACGAGTGAAATAATCAGTTGCAGTTATTATATACTTGTGTTGCATTGATGAGGGAGGGTTTATTGGACCTACTATATCAATACCCCACTGCTGAAAGGGTCTTTCAGCTGAAACAGGTTGTAAAGGGAAAGCAGATTTTTTAACTCTTCTTGCGGCAAGTTGACACTCTTGACACCTTCTGACGAAAGTATAAGAATCTCGAAACAAGGTAGGCCAATAATAACCAGCCCTAAGAATTTTATGAGCTGTGGTTTCTCCACCGAAATGACCTCCTGCTGGTCCAGAATGCAATTCTTTCAGAATTGTTTCTGTTTCATCTTTATCTAAACATCGAAGGTATACCCCATCTGAATTTTTTCGAAAGAGGACATTATCTATTAATAAGTACGGGGCAGATTTCAATCTGAGGGCTCTTTTCTTTTTCGGGTCTAAGTAATCAGGGGCAGTCCCTGTTTCCAGAAGTACTCGTATGTCTGTGTACCAGGAATCTTGAGGTGGTGGATAAAAATAAATTTCTCTGGTAAGTAAATCCTCATTAATGACAATTTCAGTTTTATCATCAGGCAAATGAGCAGCTTCAGCAGCCAGTTTACACAACCCTTGTCCTTTAATTATCGTTGATGGTTTGATTTCTAAATCATATTCTTGAAGAGCTGTCATCCAAGGTGCCCTTTTTTCTCCTAAATCTTTTTGTACCAACAAATTTCTTACTGAAGAATAAGGTACAATTACTTTTGTTTTAGATTTTAACAAGTAAGGACGAAAATGTTTTACCGCTTTAAAAATGACAAAAGCTTGTTTATCCACTTCATGATAGTTTAGTTCAGCACCTTTGAAATTCGAACTCATGAATGAAATTGGAACCTCATTATTTTGTTGATTTAATTGGGTTAATACTGCTGCATAGGCAATATCAGAAGCAAAGGTATATAATATAAAATCCTTGTTAAAATCTGGACTTAGAAGACTAGGAGCTTCTGAAATAGCTTCTAAAATTTTCTGAAAGGATTCTTTTTAAATTTGTCCCCAATTAAACACAGCATCTTTTTTAATCATTTTCTACAAAGGACGAATGATCTCTGAAAAACTAGGAATGAATCTCCTAACAAAGTTAATTTTCCCTAAGAATGACTGCATTCCTTTCTTGCTGGAAGGGAAAGTAATCTTTGAAATAGCTTGTGTTCTTTCAGGATCAATCATGATTCCGTGTTTTGATACTACACATCCTAACAAGATACCTTCTGAAACAACAAATATTGTTTTCTTAAGATTTAAAGATATTCCAAATTTTCTACATCGTTCAAACACTTTTCTTAAATGGTTAAGATGATCAGGCCGATGTTTAGAGTAAACAGTAACGTCATCCAAATAGACAACGACTGAATGATTGATTAAGCCTCTAAAGGCAATATCCATTGCTCGTTGAAATGTTGCTCCCGCATTGATTAACCCAAAGGGCATCTTACGGTATGCGTACGTTCCCCATGGAGTTCTAAAAGCTGTTTTTAATTGATCATCCGGGGAGACTAGTATTTGGTTGTACCCTGAGAAACCATCAAGGAGAGACAATATCTCAGACCCAGACACTTTTTGAAGAATTTGTTCCATGGGTGGAACAGGGTAGTTATCTTTTTCAGAGGCTTTATTTAAATTTCTAAAATCGACACATAGTCGAATATCCCCATTTTTCTTTCTAACTGGAACTAAGTTTGCTACCCATTGAGTGTGTCTAACAGGGAAAATGATCTTGGCAGCTAACAATTTATTCAGTTCTTTTTTAATTGTTGGTTCTAATGATGGGTGATATTTTCTTAACTTCTGCTGAAAAGGTTTTGATTCTTGTTTAATTGGAATTATATGTTGCATGACTTGAGTATTGAATGTTCTTAAGTCATCATATGTCCATGCAAATATATCTTTAAACTCCTTGAATAATTTTCTGAAAGCTGTTTTTTCTACAGGATCGCAATCTATTCCTAGGTTTATAGTTTGGGGATTAGATTCTGTTCCCAAATTGATGGTTTCATATTTCATGTGAGAGCTATTTGTTTTACAATTAGGAACTGACTTAAACTTATCCTGCAAATCAAAAAACTTTTCTAATCTTAATACTGAGTTGGGAACGGGTTTTACCTGTTCGAAAGCTTTCTCAATTGAACAGAAATCATTAATTACCGAAAAATCTCGTAAATTGTCGTTGTGAGTGATTTCATCTATTGCTGAATCTTTAAAGATTCCATCATTTGTTAGAAAATGCAGTACCTGTGTATCATTGTCAAACACATGCCAATTAAGAACGTTATCCGGTATGGAGGGCCTAAAAATTAATTCAACAGAAAAGAATTCTGGTGAAAAATTTTCTGAAGGAATCAACTTGGAAGCTACATTTGCCAATAAGTCTGCTTCTTGATTTTGACTTCTAAGAACAGAATTTATGTTAAATGCATCAAAATATGTGATAAGATTCCATACCTCTTTCTGATAACTTTGTAAATGTTCAGATAAACAATGAATGGAATTACGCACCTGTCTAACAATGATCTCTGAATCGCCATAAACCACTATCTCTTTGATGCCCAAATCGATTGCTTTTTTCAATCCTTGAATCAAAGCTTCATATTCAACTGTATTATTTGTACAACTAAATTCTATTCTACAAGCTATACAAGTCTTATTACCTTGAGGATCTATTAGTAAACAACTGGCTCCTGCTCCTTCTTTAGATTTTGCACCATCGAAATAAAGAGTCCAAATAGAATTATGTACAATCACTTTACTTTCTATGATATTTACAATATTTACATTATTTTCATCACCAATGGTCTCCTTAAGGGAACAATTAGGAGAAATAGCTGTTACATTACAAATCCCAGATTGCTTGCTATTTTCAGGAAGAAGAGAGTTTTCTGCTTTGAAATTTCCAAAACCTAATTCATACATGTAGTTTCCTATAATGGAATCAGAAAATAACACAGGTTCACTAGGATCATGTAGTTCTGTAACAGTATGTTTCATGTACCTTTCTCTATGTATCTTTATCTGATTTGATTTTCCATTTTCTGGTAGCCACAAGGTTGACCAATCAGTGGCAAAGAAACCATTTAGTTGTTGAGACCAATCCCTACTTAAGAATAGTCCATATGCATCTGGAATATCAGCAATTACGATGTCTATGATTTGATAAACTGAAGGATTACAAGCAATCCTAATTAAGACATCTTTCATCTCTCCGACAACTTTAACGTTTGTTCTATCTAATTGAGTTATTTGTGAATCAGATGGAACAAATTTGCCATTTAATTTCTTACACACAGATAAAGGCATAACATTAGAGGATGCTCCTGAATCTACCATGCAGTTGTGGACATTCCTGTTAAAAATTTCAAAGGTAAGTAAGAATGGAGGTGTAGTTGACTTAGAATTCTTACCTATCAAAGAAGCTTTATCGGTTGATGCTTTCCCTTTATCAGTTGCTGTTGGATCATTGTTTGAACTGTTTGCAGCAACATTTTGCTTTGTATTAGGGACGATCGAACTTACTGCAGGATTAATAATATGACTATTAGGCATTGGATAGATTTGAAGGAGATCGTACATACTAATGTTTGCACGTGTCTTCTTCAAATCCTCAATTATGTCATATTGTAAATCCAACTTTGGAGCGTTTTGAATGGTTTGGGTACCCTTATTTGGCTGAGTTTGCTTGCCGGATTGAGTTTGTTTGTTTGGTTGTGAGTTATTATTATCAGTGTTTGAAGTGGAGCTTGAAGCGCTAGGAGTATTTGCAATTGCTTTACTACGTGTATTATATGCGTGTTGTCCTGAAGGTGGGCTTCTGTTCTCATGTTTTTTTACAAAATTATCCCAGAAATGACCATTAATTTGTTGAGGTTCTTCTGATTCATCCTCATTTTCAGATTCTTCATCTTCTTTATTTTCATTCATCTCTTGACTAGGTGTTTCAGACAAAGATAGAACAGCTCGAATTGTATTAAATATCTCTTCATTAGCAGCTACATCTGGGGGTGTATTCTTATTATTTGTGTTTGGGTTTTGTCTAAATTGGTTGCTGAAGTAACCCCTAGAAGGAGAAGCTTCAGAACTAGTCTTTTTTAATCCTATAACTTCATTGGTTAACGTTCGAATAGCATTCTGTAGTTGTTCTACATCGAAAGCTTTATCTTTATCTGAACTAGATTTTTCTACTTTCCTTCGAGGAAAAGAATCAGATTTACCACTTCCATCTGGTTCATAAGACATGAAATCTTTCTCTACTTTAATTGCTTCCTCAAATGTTTCTATTAACGTTGTTTTTCCATCTCTCTTCACAAACATTCCGGAATTCCTAGGTAAGGCTGATGTATAATTTTCAATGATTATATCTTCCGAAGGTTGAGAAGCAATTGGAATTTTATTTTTTAATGTTAGAAACCTTTGATTAAAGTCTTTAATCCTTTCTTTGGGTTCCATTTTAATTCTAGATAATTCTAGGGCTAAAAGAGCAGGTGTTTTATCTTCTCCGAATTTATCTAGAAAAGCTTTATTAAATTCCCCCCAATTTGTAATAGATCCTTGTACTAATGAAAAGTACCAGGTAGAAGCTCTTCCCTCAAAGGTGAGAGGAAACAATCGACAAACAACATCTTCATGCTGAACATTTAAAGATTGAACAGCTAACATGAATTTATCAATATGCACCTCTACAGGTTCTTTGTCATCTGGGTTAAACTTAGGAAGAGTTTTATCTGAATGTTTTGGTAATGGGTGTTGTACCCCAGGAATTGCTACAGCAGCTGCCCTTAACCAAGGGAGCTATTGATTAGGTGGAGGGGGTGGAGGATTACCTCCTCCTCCTACATTTCCTGCCATTGGACTTCCTTGAGAACTAGAGGAACTCTCTGAATGAGAAGGTCTTGGACTATTGAGTGGTGACTCAGGAGGAGAAGGTGGCTGATCAGAACCACTTCCTGAGATTAACCTCCTTACGGTATTGGTTTGTGTAATCTGTCTTTGATAACTTTCAACTTGATGTTGAAGAGTACTACCAGTTATCTCCAAATCTTCCGTAACTATGGTCAATTGTGGATTGTGTCGCTGTTGTCTAGGAAGACCATAATCTATTGGAGAAATACCTAACTGATTAGCGTAAGCTCTAGTAAGGATATGTCTGGATTCTTCTAGAGTTTGAGCACTTTGTGCAGGAGTAAAAGGAGAAGTAATAGGATCACGTTCAAGGATATTCCTAACAGCTTCGATAAAAGGTGGTCTACTAACTTCTGAAGATTGTTGGCTGGTTGGAAATGTTTCATTAGTTTAACCTGCCATTACTTAATTCAGGCCCTCCTTCTAGCGCCATTTGTTGGTCTGATTTTATGAATCAGAGCCAATAAGGAGGTTTTGTCCACACAATCGGATTAAAGCAACGTCCGGTGTGTTTGGATTAACAAGACCTCGCAGGTTATGATCCTGCTACCAGCTAGTTTGTATCTTAAGGAAACCTTAAAACTAGCAAAATCTAACCTATTCTAACGTTTATCTTATCTATATATCTACAAATGTCCTAAGATTGCTTTCGTAAGGAAAGACTTCGATTTTTTTTTTTTGGAAATTTTCTAAATATGAAAACTTACTTATAGTATGCAGAATGGTTTAACAGTGCTAATAATAAAATAAACTTTAAAACTAATTAATCTATCTATCCTATTTAACTCTATCTCAGCTGAGAGCAAATTTGAAACTATATTAATTATTAATCAATAACAGAAAACTGAAGTATGCTCTAAATAAACATATTTAAATCATAACGAAAGTAATTCTGCCATGTAATAATAGAAATGAGATTTAACCTCTACATACACAGTCAAATTCCACTTCCAAAACTGATTAATAATTAACTATCAAGACAGTCATTTGAATTTGAAATAATGCTCATTTAAAATTCACCGTTAACATACAAATGGAATTTTAAATAAACAGAAAAGTATATCATTAAAACTGATTTTTATAGTGAACACACTAATAAACAAAACCATAATGAAATATTTATTCAACAACTAACTTGAGATGATAAAGTGAGAAAAATATTTAAACATCAATGTGTCACAGCACACAGAGTTCACGTATAAACAGAAGATAACAAACAGAAATATATGTATATATATATAAATCCAAAAATGAATACCAGTCACAGTATCATTCGCAGATATCAAGTATCATCCACATGAAAGCTTCAGCTTCAAGTTTGATGTAGTACTAGTAACAAAATATATTTCAACAAGTTTTCTTCCACACTCCATCCATCGAGTTCATCAAAAATCTTCACTTATATACTACTAAGAGTCAGTTTTGCTATAAATGTTGCATGCAACATTATAGGAACTATTTAACAAAAAGGGCATCTAATTACCCCTACTACTAAAAATAAAAATCGACTGGCCTGAGTCGAAGTATCTCAGAAAGTTCTTGACCATTCACAACACTCCAGCTTGTAACAAATCAGCTACATCCCCATGCCATCGCATCAACCATGTCCTGTATTCTTGGAAGAATCAACCATGTCCTGTATTCTTGGAAGGAGGAGTGATAAAACTTCCTGCATTAAATTCAATCAACGTATTATATTAAAATCAACTTAACACAGTCTAACAGAAATACTTAAAAATTATAAATGCATGCCTGTTAAATCTCCGATTTTACAGGCATGCAAAATCGAAATAACCATTACCTGTTATACTGTGACATAAGAGAAGAGAGAACTATTAAGCCTCATTATGAAGAGCGACTACTCTTCTAGCTTCGGCTAATTTAGCCTTCAACCTGATAATTTTAACATTTTGTTTTTCAATTCGTTCCAATAACAGCTAATTCATATTTAATATTGATTATCTGGATTTCTTGACTTGATTCTTCTTCATGTTGGCCTTTTTCCACCTGTCAATCCATTCTAACAATTCTTTCCTGAAAGTTTTGTTTTCTTCTTCCAATAAGGCCGTACTTAATAGACACTGTTTACGCTTTCCTCTGGACTCTGTGATTTTATCTTGATAAATATTTCCTAATACCTGTTGTAGAGTTTCGTCTTCTCTAGCTACATGAGGAGAACGAGGACTGTCACAATGCTGATTGTGTAATGGTTCAAGTTCTACAGTGTCAACGTTTATTTCTGGTTGATTGCCCTCGACCTCACCTGATTGCACATCACTTCCCTGCGCAGTAGCAGAATTCCCTACATCCATTGTGTTAGGGACAGACATCGAAATATCATCCTCAATATTTACAACTGTAGGTTCAGTAGCTGTAGATTTGGAAGTCTGTGGATCAGACCTATATCCTGGAATCGAATGGATATTATGCATGCTCCTAGTGACTCTATGCGAAAATGATAAGTTTTCAAAATTCAACCCTTCCTTGTCACAACAAACCTGAGCCAAATGGTTCAACTTATGCATAGAATTTTTATCACATTCATCAGGTTTAACAATTTCGTCTTCGGCTGATCCTTCTTTTAATTTTGCAGGGTTGCCATCATTCTTACCAGGTTCGGGTTCTTCTAATATTTCCCTAGAATCGCATGGAACTGAAACCCTATCAGCATCTTCATTTATCTCATCATCTATGGGCATGTTTACGACCTCTGGTTCCTTAACCTCTGAGCTATTAACCTCAGGATTTATGACTTTTCGTCTCCTACGAGTTCGAGGAGATGGATTAGGCCAATACTGTGTTGGCCCCAATTGACAATCAACTAGAAATTTATCCCAAGACAGACCCTTTGCAGATAATTGGAATTGCAATAAAATTTTTATCAATCCATGATGACACAGACTATTGTCAGGGTTATTGAAATTCCTTACAGACTGTGACATTTTCTTAAGGCTTTGCAAAAGATAGAAGGGCAAATTAAGTTTACAACCCTTTACTGCTAACAACAACCGTAAATGATACAAGTGCAGATGGGAAAAGCGTCCACAACAGGTTACGTACCTTACTAAGATTTCATAGTAAGCTCTCCATTTGGGCTTTAGAAATTTTACAGGTACGCCTATCCTCAGCTTCGTTTTATCTGGTAAGGGCATTAACAAAGCCAAACACTTCTTCTTGTCAACCATAGTGCCCTTAAACCAGCGTTCTCCCACTTGGGGTAGTTTCGTGGCTTCAGCAATTTTGTCTTCATTGATAACAAATTCGAAACCCCCAATTCGCACCCTGTCATCTTCAAAGCTCATTGCAAACATCTTAGTAATCTCCGTATGGTGACCATTAAAGCTTCGAAAGAAATGTGTCCACCCCATTTTCTCAAATCTCTTGGCAACTTCCTGGTTGGCTTCAATAATTTCAAACCCTGAGATCTCAAAACGATTCAGAGGAGACATGGTTTCTCCAGCACTTTCTGGGCTTGGTCGCGAAATGAAAGGGAAAGTGAAAACAGAGGGAATAGGTATCCATACACACGACATGATAGATAATCTTCACATGCTTCAAATCTAATCAGAAATAAAATCTCTGAACCTACCATTTTAGCGGGATTTCGAGCAGTGATAAACGTTACAACTTTCACACTACACCATGATTTATGCCAATTTATCTACGTTTGACCATACCTGTTAGTGATAACCACTTAACTTGGTGAACCAGCGATACTAAGACTGATAGAATCATCATTACGATCATTGATTATTGACAGTGGTTCATAATTAATAGGTACAATGGCGTAATTTGAAATGACTGTTAGAAATTAACACTGTCAACACGATTTTACCAAACGCATACAACTGTCGATTCTGCCAAGGGGTGAAAGCCACATTTTCATACCAACTCATCGATCCGAAACGTTTATTGATTTAACCATTGGTTTATTGCATGGCCAGTTCATCAAACAATCATCCCTGTGTGATCATGTTACGTAGTGGTATGAAGAGTAATAAATCGCATTTTAATGCTAAGGAGGCATTAATCAAATGGCTAGCTTAATGTTTATTCTATGTATATGTACAAAGCTATATATATATGTACAACACTAAGTTCAAAAACCTTTAAACATCCTATTGATATATTATACCATCATATAGGGTATTTATCATATGTAAAAATTGCCTATACAAACCTCATTTATCCATTAACTATGATATTTACAAAGTTCATAATAGGGTATTACATACGATGTTAACTTCCAAAATTCTCTTAGTCTTAGGACTAATAATACCCTAAACAATGTGTTTTATGATATTTCTCTTGGCACAAATCCCTTAAGTCACATAAATTCACTTTGATTTTTTAAATAGCTTTAATGAGAATTTACGAAACTTGTCTGACATTCGTTTAAAAGCCAAGTTTTATGATCAAGTTCCTATCAACTCTAGAAACATTAAATTACTTTCCTTTGATTAAGAGTACCTTCAGAATCAAAGATTCTGAAGGTGCTCTAACATAAATTTTTGAATTGATAAACCACATAAAGAGCTGATCTCTCTTCATTTTGTCAAGAAATGAAGAGGTTGTTGCTAGCTTCCAACATAGCCATACTGTGGAATCCTCAGGACTTATTATGTGTGTCACAAAACCTCGAAAGAGCATCCCAGGATGTTACAGGTACACAACTCCGACCTGTAGGATCTCCCAGGGCGCTATTACATGTGACCCCACCACAAAACCTCGAAAGAGCATCCCAAGATGTTACGAGTACACAACTCCAACCTGAAGGATCTCCCAGGGCACAAATTACATGTGGTCACCACAAAACCTATCAAGAGCATCTCAGGATGTTACGGGTACACAACTCTGACCTGAAATCTCCCAGGGCACAAATTACATGTGGTCATGGCAAAACCTCGAAAGAGCATCTCAGGATGTTACAGGTACACAACTCCGACCTGAAATCTCCCAGGGCCCAAATTACATGCCATAGGACAAAACCTCGCAAGAGCATCTCAGGATGTTACGGGTACACAACTCCGACCTGAAATCTCCCAGGGCACAAATTACATGTCCTCCCAGAGCAATGTCTCGAAAGAGCATCCCAGGCTATTACGGGTACACAACTCCGACCTATAGGATCTCCCAGACATGCTCCTCTGCACAACCTGATCCACGGCCACAAAGTATCATCCTGATACTCACCATACATCAACCTGATGTACACATGATCATCCTGATCATCACTGCAACATCCTGCTGCATGTCATCATATATGATCCACCTGATCATCAATGCATCTACCTGATGCATACCAAGTATCTACCTGATACATATCATCATACATGATCCTCCTTATCATACAATGTATCCACCCGATACAAATGCATATCACCATACATGATCCACCTGATCATCAATGCATCTACCTGATGCATATACAGATACATGATACATATCACCATACATGATCCACCTGATCATACAATGTATCCACCTGATACATATATAGATACATGATCCACACAATGTATCCATCAGCATACATGATCTACCTGATCATACAAAGATACATGATCCACACAATGTATCCATCAGCATACATGATCTACCTGATCATACAAAGTATCCACCTGATACATATACAGATACATGGTCCAAGCATCCAACATGATGCATATACAAAATACATACACATGATCCAACTGATCATATACAACATCCAACATGATGCATACATACATAAATGATCCAACTGATCATATCCAGCATCCAACATGATGCATACATACATAAATGATCCAACTGATCATATCCAGCATCCAACATGATGCATACATACATAAATGATCCAACTGATCATATCCAGCATCCAACATGATGCGTACATACATAAATGATCCAACTGATCATATCCAAGCAGAAACCAGAACATCATCCTGATGCCCATTATCCAGCGCTTACATCCATAGCCATGTGAAGGATCCTCCTTCCAACATGCTTGGAATGGCTTCAGCAAATCTGTCCATCACTTCTTCCTCGAAGTGTCCTCGATCTGAAGAACGCCAAGCCTCTCTCTGAATTACTCGAACTTCACTATGGCTAGTGTCTTTGTCAGCACATCTGCAATCTGCTCGTCCGTCGCAACATACAGAAGCTTCACAGCTCCTCTCTGCACCATATCTTTGATATAGTGATATTTGATCTCTATGTGTTTCGACCTGTCATGAAACAATGGGTTCTCGGACAGCTTCACACAACTCTGGTTATCACAGAAGATACCAGTAGCCTCCAATGGGAGATCAAATAACTCAGACAGTAGCTTCCGTAGCCATACTGCCTCACAACTAGCTGAACAGGTTGCAACATACTCTGCCTCAGCGTAGCACCCAGATGTGCTCTTCCTATCTGCAGCACTGCGAGCCCAATCTGAATCAACATAACCCTGTAGGTTAAACTTTTGATCTGCCTCATACCTGAGTCCATAATCCACTGTACCCTTCAGGTACCTCAGAACATGCTTTACAGCAACTAGGTGAACACTCCTCGGATCCGTCAGGAACTGGCTCAATTTGTTCACAGCAAAGCAAATGTCTAGTCTCGTGTTCGTCAGGTACATCAAGGACCCAATCATCTGACGATACAAAGAGACATCAACCGGCTCAGATAAAGCATCACATAGAAGCTTCAGATTTGATTCCATGGGTGTGTCCATGGCCTTGCAATCCATCATCCCGAACCTCTTCAGGATCTCTACTGTAGACTTCCCTTGTCCAAGGAAGATTCCATCACTCTGCCAGATGCCAAAAACAAATAGTGCATCATCCCCAAGTTCCTCAACTCGAACTCGGCAACAAGCTTCCGCTGCGTGTCGGCAATCAATCTATCCTCACCTGATACAAACAGGTCATCCAAATAGTAGTATCGCTGGATTGCCTTCCTCAACCTTGTAGAAAAGGTTGGAATCCGCTTTATTCTTGGTAAAGCCCAAGCTGGATAGAAAGCTGTCTATCCTACCATATCAAGTTCTGCACACATATATGACTGCACCATGCTGTCTTGAAATCCATCTGGTGCATCTTCTATTTCATCACTTTTGTATTTCTCAATGCTGCCATCTGCAACATGCTTGATCTGATAGTTCTATTTGGAAGTCACAACAGACTTCCCTTTAGCTCTTGGGATCGCATCCCAAACATCATTCTTCATGATCGACGGATCATGGCATTCCATTTCTTCATCCCAAATCCTGGGAACTTCAATATCTTCAATAGATATCTTTGTTGCTGGAACAAATGTTGTAGTCCTTTTGTAGGTGAAGATATACGGTCTTTCCTACAAAACAAGTTAAATTGCATGATTAGAAACATCTCATAATTTTCAGAACAAATTCTTACACATAAAGAAATATGTCATACAGTCATGCAATTATCTTAGCCAATGCTTTAATACAACATTTATACATATCCTGTAACTTTCTAGATGCCTTCCAATCTCTACCAGAACATTGTTAAGAGTGTGCACAACTCCCAACATGTCAGCAAAGAGGTTTCATTCTAGATAAGTAGCAATGGAATGTTGTACAGTGCCATAGGCCACTTACCCATGTATATTAGTAGTATACTGTTCATCAATGCAACTATTCTAATATGCACAATACATATCCTAAGTCTAGGAACATGAGCATATACATCATTGAACAATTTTATTTAAACAAACATATATGCAAGAAATGATAATTAAAATACTTATCTTTGTTTGTTCGTTGAGTGGACTCCCTCTGAGTCTTCGCTTTCTTGCAGGAGTTGCTGGAGTCCTAATCTGCAGTAGCTTCTTCTACAACTTTCTGTTGTGGAATGTAGAGAGATGGTCAACTCCCTCTGAATATCTGCATCCTTTCATAAACCACTGGAGTGTACTCCCTCTTGATCTTTGCTTCCTGGATTACCTGTTCTTCAACTCATATTCATCCTTGGTCCCTATGCATGCTTATTAGTATCATGATTGAGTTATCCTTGTGATCTCATATAAAATCATACATTCATTAGTATACTATTAAAACACAATAATCTCAAGCATGTATAGTTATGATCATTTCAAACAGAAATAATAAGCATTATCATTCAAGGTTTATGTAGGATTCTTAAGGTTAGTCAAATCATAACATGTCTAAACCTATAATTACTCAAACCTATGACTCTTCGGATTAGTTGAATCATCAAACAAGATAAGAGATATAATATGCATAAAACCTGTGATTATTCAAACCTATACCTTCATGATTCTTCTGGTTAGTCATATCATCAATTATGGTAAGAAACATAATATGCATACAACCATGATTATTCAAACTTATGGCTTCATGAATAATCATTATCAACAACACAATAGTATAAGATCCTAACACAAGGTAGGATTCTAGCTTGATATAGGAAAAACATACCTGGATTAGCATGCTAGCTATTTATGTCTAACATACCCGCATAATGTCTTCTGGTTCTCTTCGGTGACTTGTGCTAGTAACCTGTATATCTCATAAGTTAACCATTGTAGAAACAAGTTATACATACCTCGAAAGTAGATCTTCTATGTGATCCATGACAATGGATGAATCCTTGTCTTCATGTCACCATGATCATACATTCTTGAAGAAGAACATGATTTGTCTTTCTTGGTGTACCTTTCATGTTAGTAGACAACATAAACCTCATACAACACCATAATGCATTAGTACAATCATAAGTGTCAACACCCTAACCAATGAATATCTTCTATCATGCATTCATAATTTTGTTAAGGTGATACGACAAATCTAAAAACATAATTGTACTTAACCGTAATAACATGAAGACAAACATACCATAAACTTTAATCATGAACAAATATTGAAACATACCTCGATGAGTCATACTTGTCGAGATCGCTTGAAATATTCTTATGTAAGGCCTTAGCCTCATCTCCCTCTGAAACAGGAACTTCTTTACTTATGCAGGTGACCAATCCATCTTCTTCTAGGATTAACCCAATCCACTTGATTTGCAAGAACTGGATCTGGAGCTGGATATGGGTTTGTCAGAGAAACCCCAAAAATTCAAACTTTGAATTTCAAACTTCCGAAAGGATAGAAATATGCGCCTTGATGAGCTGATCAAGCTAGTATATTTAGAATTTGAAAACTCCAAAGTTTCACTCCTCAATTTTGCCTTTGAAACTTCCGGATTCACTGGACGTGACCCTGAACTGGGTTTTGATGAAGCTCATTCTTCTGCCCAATCAAAAGGTTTGAACCAAATCTCTAAGCTTCTATTTTTCTGAGGAGCTTCCAGCCGTGGTCACAGATTTCAAAAATTCCCATTTTTACAGAAGCCCTAATTTTCCACTTTTCTGATCAAAGTCCCAAACTAGGGTTTGATCAAGCCCGACCTTCTTCCCAACCAAAAATTCTGATCTTGGTCTCTAAATTTCTATTTGGATGAGTAGCATCCAGCCGTGGTCTCCGATTACAAAAATTCCAACTTTCTCCAAAGCCCTAAATTCCGGAAGCCATGAATGAAGGTACTCAAAAATAATTCTGTTTTGACAGAAATATGTACCTGATTGTTTCTGGTGTAACTCTGAACTTTTCGATCCACAGGGTATGGAAACGTTTCCTGAGATAGACTGACCTGTTATCTTTCCATCCTGATAGGTCTTACCTCTATTGGACTCTCTGAGAGAGAGTTATGCCAAGTGTCGCAACATGACCTGTTTTGGGATAATTCAGGAGAGCGAATTTGTACGGCATGCCACGTGTCACTGGTTCAGCTTCGGCCTCTGAAAAAGTTTTATGAGATAGTACAGTCTGTGTAATACCTGTCACTTTTCACGAAATTGCATTTGGAGCTTCCTAGCCCAATTTATGACCTTTTTCCCAAGGTCACCTGATTTTGACTCAGATCTGGAAGAGGCAGAAACCCTATATTGTACAGATCATAAATCACAAAGTACAATGAATTAGAGGTTGTAGTTTGGACACAAGGTACCTGGAGATTTAATATTCATCCTGTAACAATTTCAGATCCGAAAACTTCGCCAAAACGGATTTATAGCGAAAGTGCTACGATGACTGGTTTTTGCCATATCAAGCCCTAGCATTGTAAGTGCAACAAGTGTCATACATGCCATATCATGCCTTCTTTCAGGCTAGCTCTGATCCCATGTTAAATTTTCAGAATTTACTTCAATCTGATCTAGGATCTTAACTGAGAGAACAACATGTACAACATATCTACATCATATCAATCATGGAGACAATAATGCAAGCACACAAGAGACACAAAGATTTACTTGGGGAAAACCATAAAGGTGAAAAACCCCAATAACTTCCTCAGAGATAGATAGAGCAATGATACAACCAACCAAGAGAGATAGCCATAACCTATCAGCAGATCCTCCTCCTCCATAAGTGCGCCACTCCTCCTTGAGTGCATGTGTGAGAAGTGAGTGAGTAAATAGAGTGCCTCCCGCACTCTATTTATACTTGACTTGACTTGCCTTTTTACCTAACTCATGTAGGCTCAAACTTAACCACATAACATAATGCTGACTGGGCCAACCCCCAATAGGGTGGTCTAATAACCCTTTGACCCACATGACCTATACAGGGCGGACCCCAAACAAGGTGGTCTAATAACCCATCAAGTATAAGTTACGACACTTACAATATAAATAACGACACTTCCTTATAGAGGAATAATACCATCTCTATAGGAATAAAATATACATATATGTGAAATACATTCCAAAGTTACATATACATCAACATGAAGTACTCAAACTTCACTCTGGCTAGTGGCTTCGTTAGTACATATGCAATCTGCTCGGTCGTCGCAGCATACAGAAGCTTCACTGCTCCTCTTTGCACCATATCCCTAATATAGTGATATTTGATCTTTGTGTTTCAACCTATCGTAGAACATCGGGTTCTCAAACAGCTTCACACAACTCTGGTTGTCACAAAAGATACCAGTAGCCTCCAGCGGGAGATCAAATAACTCAGACAGTAGCTTCCGGAGCCATACTGCCTCACAACTAGCTGAACAGGATTCAACATACTCTGCCTCAGTTGTACTCAGTGCTATGCAGTACTACTTCCTGCTAAACCAAGATATCACACCTAATCCCATACTGAAGCAGCACCCAGATGTGCTCTTCCTATCTGCAACACTTCCTGTCCAATCTAAATCAACATAACCCTATAGGTTAAACTTTTGATTTGCATCATACTTGAGCCCATAATCAACTGTACCCTTCAGGTACCTCGGAATATGATTTACAGGAAATAGGTGAACACTCCTCGGATCCGTCAAGAACTGGCTCATGGTGTTCACCGCAAAGCAAATATCCGGTCTCGTGTTTGTCAGGTACATCAAGGATCCAATCATCTGACGATACATAGAGACATCAACTGGCTCAGATGAAGCATCACACAGAAGCTTCAGGTTCGATGCCATAGGTGTGGCCATGGCCTTGCAGTCCATCATCCCGAACCTCTTCAGGATCTCTACTGCATACTTCCCTTGTCCAAGGAAGATTCCATCTGCACTCTGCCACACCTCCATACCTAGAAAATAGTGCATCATCCACAAGTTCTTCATCTCGAACCCGGCAGCAAGCTTCTGCTGGATGTCGGCAATCAATATATCTTCACCTGTAATAAGCAGGTCATCCATATACAAAAGTAGTATCACTGGATTTCCTTCCTCAACCTTGTAGTAAAGGTTGGAATCCACTTTACTCTTGGTAAAGCCCAAACTGGATAGAAAGTTGTATATCCTAAGTTCTGCACATATATGACTCCCTGTCATGTGTCTCAAAACCAAGTGGCTACTCCACATACACTTCTTCTTTAACTACACCATTCAAGAAAGCTGTCTTGAAATCCATCTGGTGTATCTTCCCTTTCATCACTACAGCCAGAGCAAGTACTGATCTAATGGAGGTGTATCTGGCTATAGGTGCAAAAGTCTCTATGCTACCACCTGCAGCATGATTTATCTTGTATATCCTCTTGGAAGTCACTACAGACTCCCCTTCAGGTCTTGGGACTGCATCCCAAACATCTTCATGATCGACTGGTACTCCTCGATCATGGCATTCTTCCCAGATCCTGGGAACTTCAATATCTTCAATGTTTTCAATAGATAAGTTTGTTGCTGAACAAATGTTGTAGTCCTTCTTTTGTAGGTGATGGTAAACGATCTTTCCTACACAACAAGTTAAATTGCATGATTATAAAACATCTCATAGTTTTCAGAACAAATTCTTACACATAAAGAAATATGTCATACAGTCATGCAATTATCTTAGCCAATGCTTCAATACAACATTGATCCATATCCCATAACTTTCTAGATGCCTTCCATTCCCTACCAGAACATTGTTAAGAGTGTGCACAACTCCCAACATGTCAGCAAAGAGGTTTCATTCTAGATAAGTAGCAATGGAATGTTGTACAGTGCCATAGGCCACTTACCCATGTATATTAGTAGTATACTTTTCATCAATGCAACTATTCTAATATGCATAATACACAACCTAATTCTATGAACATGAGTATATACATTATTGAACAGTATTATTTAAACAATAAAATATGCAAGGAATGATAATTCAAATACTTATCTTTGTTTGTTTGTTGGATTGACTCCCTCTCAGTCTTTGCTTATTTTCTGCAACTCCATTTTGATGTGGATTGTGAGAAGTGGTCAACTCCCTCTGAATATCTGCATCCTTGCAGAAACTACTGAAGTGTGCTCCTTCTTGATCTTTGCTTCCTTGTAGGAACAACTGGAGTGTGCTCCCTCTTTATCTTTGCTTCCTTGCAGGAACAACTGGCATGTGCTCCCTCTTGATCTTTGCTTCCTGGACTACCTGTCCTTGAACTTATATCCATCACTATGCATGCTTATTAGTATCATCATTGTGTTATCCTCGAGGTCTCATACATAATCACACATTCATTACTATAATCTTAAACATGTATAGTCATGATCATTTCAAAAACAGATAATAAACATTAGTATTCAAGGTTTCAGGGAAGTCTTCTTTTATTCATGCATATTCTTATTTGATCATAGGTTAGTTAAATTATCAATCAAGATAAGAGACATAAAATGCATAAACCCTTGATTACTTACATTTCTAACTTTATGAATAAACATAACCAATCATACCAAGTATACTTATATAAGGGTTCCTAACACAAGGTAGGATTCTAACTTGATATAGGAAAAACATACCTGGATTGGTATGTTCGCTAGTTAAGTCTAACATACCGACATGATGTCTTCTTGTTCTCTTCAATGACTTGTGCTAGTAACCTGCATATCTCATAGGTTAACCATTATGAACCCAGTTATACATACCTCGTAAGTAGATCTTCTAAGTGATCCATGACAATGGATGAATCTTTGTCTTCATGTCATCATGATCATATGTTCTTGAACTAGAACATGATATGTCTTTCTTGGTGTACCTTTCATGTTAGTGGACAACATAAACCTCATACAACATCATAATGCATTAGTACAATCATAAGTGTCAATTCCCTAATCAATGAATATCTTCTATCATGCATTCATAATTTTATTAAGGTGATACGACAAGTCTAAATTTAATCAAGACTGTACTAACCGTAATAACATGAAGACAAACATACCATAAACTTAATCATGAACAAATCTTGAAAAATACCTGGATAAGTCATACCTGTCGAGATTGCTTGTAATCTTCTTATGTAAGGCCTTAGCCTCATCTCCCTCTGAAATAGAAACTTCTTCACTTATGCAGGTGACCAATCCATTCTCTTCTAAGATTAACCCAATCCACTTGATTTGCAGGAACTGGATTTGGAGCTGGATTAGGGTTTGTCAGAGAAACCCTAAAAATTCAAACTTTTAATTTCAAACTTTCGAAAGGATAGAAATATGCACCTTGATGAGATGATCAAGCTGATATACTCATAATTTGAAAACTGCAAAGTTTCACCCCTCAAATTTGCCTTTGAAACTTCTAGATTCACTAGACATGACCCCGAACTAGGGTTTGATAAAGCCCACCCTTCTTCCCAATCAAAAGGTTTGATCCAAATCTCTAAGCTTCTAGTTTTTTGAGGAGCTTCCATCCGTGGTCACAGATTTCAAAAATTCCCATTTTTGCAGAAGCCCTAATTTTCCACTTTTCCGATCAAAGTCCCGAACTAGGGTCTGATCAAGCTCGGTCTTCTGCCCAACCAAAAATTTTGATCTTGGTCTCTAAATTTTTATTTTTATGGGTAGTATTCATCCATAGTCTCCGATTACAAAAATTCCAACTTTCTCCGAAACCCTAAATTCCGGAAGCCATGAATGAAGGTGCTCAAAAATAATTTTGTTTTGACAGAAATATGTACCTGATTGTTTCCGTTGTAACTCTGAACTTTTTGATCCACAGGGTCTAAAAACATTTCCTGTGATATCCTGACCTGTCATCTTTCCAACCCCACAGGTCTGACCTCAAATGGATTCTCTAAGAGAGATTTATGCCAAGTGTTGCAACGTGACCTGTTTATGGGAAAAACCAGGAGAGCGAACTTGAATGGCATTCCACGTGTCACTGGTTCAGTTTCGGCCTCTGAAAAGGTTACCTGAGAAATTAAAGTCCATGCAATACCTGTCACTTTTTACTAAATTTCATTTGGAGCTTCCTATCCCAAGTTATGACCTTTTTTCCAAGGTCACCTGTTTATGAGTGAGATCTGGAATAGGCAGAAACCCTATATTATATAAATCACAAAGTACAATGAATTAGAGGTTTTCCTTTGGAAAAAAGGTAGATGAGGATCTTAGCTCCACCCTGTACGATTTTCAGACTCCGAAACCTTGCCAAAATGTATTTATAGTGAAATTTCTACGATGACTGGTTTTTGCTATATCAAGCCCTAGCATCGCAAGTGCAACAAGTGTCATATATGCCATACCATGCCTTCTTTCAGGCTAGCTATGATACCATGTTAGTTTTTCAGAATTTACTTCAATCTAATATAGGATCTTTACTGAGAGAACAACATGTACAACATATCTACAGCATATCAATCATGGACACAATAATGCAAGCACACAAGAGACACAGAGTTTACTTGGGGAAAACCATAAAGGTGAAAAACCCCAATAACTTCCTCAGAGATAGATAGAGAAATGATACAACCCAAGCATAAGAGATAGACATATCCTAGCAGCAGCTTCTCCTCCTCCACAAGTGCGCCACTCTCCTGAGAGTGTGAGAGAGAATAATAAGTGTTCAATAGAGTGCCTCTCGCCCTCTATTTATACTTGACTTGACTTGCCTAATAACCTTTACTAGGTCGGACTTAACTTAACCACACAACATAATGCTGACTGGGCCGACACCCAATAGGGTGGTCTAATAACCCTTTGACCCACATGGCTGACCCCCACTAGGGTGGTCTAATAACCCTTCGACCCACATGACTTATACAGGGCCGACCCCAACAAGGTGATCTAATAACCCATCAAGTATAAGTTACGACACTTACAATATAAATTACAACACTTCCGTATAGAGGAATAATAACATCTCTATAGGAATACAAACACTTCCGTATAGAGGAATAATACCATCTCTATATGAGTACAATATACATATATGAAATACATGGGTGAAATACATTCCGAAGTTACATATACATCAACAGCAAGAACCTGCACAACATAAATAATATTTCAGAAGATTAAGAATACATCAAGAAGTTGGTCCCACTCCTCAAAGTAAGTTCTTCAAAAGAGAGACAACTCCAAGATGGAACCAGAGATACAGGTATGAATATAATTTCAATGGTTATTGTTATTCATGTAATGGTTTTGGTCATAAGGCAATGGATTGTACATGCCATGGAAGAAGGAGTATTGGAAGTCAAAGTGACACAATTAGATGCTGGACATGTAACCGAATTGGACACCTTGCTGCTAACTGTCACACATTGAGATGCTTCACATGCAATGGTTTTGGTCATAAATCCCAAGACTATGCAAGTCCAAGAAGACAATCCTTGAGAAGTTTTTCATATCCATCAGCAAGGAAAGTATATGAATATTGGAAGAAGAATATTGAAAAAATATTTGAATACCAAAGGACAAATGATCACAGCCAAGGACATTCTCAGGTATGGGTGAAGAAATTGTTTTTGTTAAATCTGAATGAGGTTGACCACAACAGAGTTGATGGTTGCCATTGGCAATCCAAACTTGATGTCTTTTAAAAGACCTTAAGTACACCTTGATTCCATGAAGGTTGGAGAATATAATCAAGGGTAAATGGTGGATGCTCCAAGCAAGTAACAGGTCCAAGGATCGAATGTTGATAGGGGGAGTATGGTGAGCAAATAAAGTGAGGCAACAAGGTGATGTTTGAAGGATTGTCGTTGATACATGCTTACCTTTTATGAATTTACTAGATGATTGTTGACGCATTTAGTTTTGGATATGATTGGGGCAAGAAACACTTGTTATTAGAATCTGATTATTGGAAATAAAGTTGATTATAATCCAACTGGTTATCGAGATTTTTATCATTATATATGAAGAACAACTGGCAACATTTTGGCTATGGCATTCAAAGATTAGAAGCAACATTTTTTCAAGCCTTGTTGAAGATATCAAAGGTTACTTCAAAATTAGTTCACAAGACCATAGTTGACTGTAGCAGCACGCTAATGAAGAAGATTTAAAATAAAAAGAGTGATCATGAATTTACGGGGATTAGCCAGTTGAAGTAGGACTAATCATGTCAAATCTATTTAAGTTTGCACAGTTCTAGTAGACACCAACAAGTCAGACAGATCTAAATATTTTGTGAAGAAAATAAAGGAACATAAAGCATCTGAAGGTCTATCAATCATTTTCATTAAGCACATTTATACAACAACAGAGATTTTGTCCTGATTCAACTATCCATTTGGCTATTAATACACTAGGCAAAGAGTTGGAAGTGGAATTGGAAAGTGTCTACAATGCTTATTTACAAGGAGACGACCAACAACTTAATGATAAATTGACTGATGCACTTGTACATAAGGAGCAACCTTGGGATCATGGGCTTAAGAAGTTTGTAATAGAGTGTTCAATATGTGTGTGTAAATGGCCCTACAATGGTTAGTAAATATATCTGAGCAAGAGGGAGTTGGAATGTTTTATTTGTTAAGAACAAAGTACTCTTGGCTAGCTATTGTAGATACCTGAGAAAATAACTTGAGAAATCTTGATTGAGGAAGAATTTCTAGGCCCAAAAGGTTAAAAGTTTTAAGCATATTTGAGGACAAGATTGTGACATCCTATCAAGCATTGCTAAGAACAAAGTAGTGAATACTGGAAACACCCTACTTATGAACAAAATAAAGCCATCACAGGATTGTTGACTAAGACAAAGTATCAGTTTATGATAGAGATGGATGCATGAATGTCATTCTGCCAAGATTGAAAATATGCTCATGAAATCCTCTTAGGATAATATCGTGTCCAAGTAGTCTTTGTCAAAAACTTTGTTTGAATGATTTGATCCCTGATCTTGGCTATGGCATCCAAAGATCAATTTTTTGTTGAAGACATAGAAGCATATCTAAAAAATACTATGAAGAATACAATCGAGGTTAAGGATCTGAACTCAAGTACATAGTAGCATGAAGATCGAAGGATAGATTTGAAGGACTAAATTATTGAGTGGTTTGGTGACAAAGATATACCAGATTTGAAGGGAAAACATCATATCGGCCTGCTATAACTGAATTGGATAAGGTCAAATCAGGTATGACAGAGTTATGATGACAATGCAATGACAAGTAGACATAAGAACTTGAAGGCAGAATTATGTCACAATATGACAATGAAAACATCAGTATGGAAGTGATAACAAGTCTGGTTTTACTAAACAATGGATATATTAATTAGGATGATCAGATTAAGTATCAATTGGATGGACCTTATTAGAGAGAGATGGATCAAAGAAGGAGTAAATTGTTTGATTTCAAAGAAAAATTAGTCACATCATCCATTGGATAGCTCACATAATAAGATTTCCATACTCATTATCAAAGGTATCACACTTTATTGCTGACAGGAGGAGTAGACAACTCAACAAGTAAAGAAGTCTCTTTGCAAGGGAGAGTACAATTGAAAGATATATATGAAGTTTGAGGACAAGAAAAAACAGGAACTCAAGGGGAGCAATTTGGCATGAAAAACAACAACAAAAACATGGTGAGCTCAGTCAAAGGGGGAGATTAGCTCAGAAAATTAAAAATCCTATGTTACAAGGGGAAATCAGCCAATGAAAAAGTTGACATGGGGAGCAAACTCTTTAGCATGAAGTTTTCAAGAATAAAAAAAATTGGCCATTGTGAAGCTATTGATGGATTAAGGATTGGCCCTTTGTCATTAATGTCAAAGGGGGAGAAAAATGAAAAGAGAAGGTTTCCATCAATGACAAAGGGGGAGATTGATGACCAAGGTTTTCATTGATGACAACACATTAATGAAAAAGCATTGATGATATGGAAAGCCTGACAAAGGTTAAGGAATCAATGACATGATAAGGTTGATGGACATACTTGATGGGATCTTGGTACCTTCAATGAATAACTACATGATGTTGGTAACTTCACACGTGGCAACTTGTGTCTTGGAACCCACACACATGGAAAGAAAGCATGGTGAAAAAGGACAATGACATGGAAAATAACAATGACACGGAGAACAAAGGTTAATTCATTGGATGGGAATTTGAAGGACAACCTGCAGGAATAACGGAGGACTCATTGCGGGCAATTCTTGATCCCCTTGCGGGCATATCTATGAAGCCTTGCAGGCACTCTCCAAAAGAGTTGTGTGGGCATATATTAAGGCAGCTGCGGGCATGTTATAAGGCCCTAGCGGGCATTTCCAAAGGCTCTATACAAGTATTTTTAAAGGATGTGCGGGCATCACCTAAAGGCCCCTTGCAGACATTCCTAAAAAGCATGTGCGAGCATTTTTGAAGGCCCTTGCGGGCATTACAAAGGTCATATGAGAGCATCATATTAGGCCCTTGCGGGAATTACAAAGGTCATATGAGAGCATCATATTAGGCCCTTGCGGGAATTTTTAGAGGGCATGCACGGGTATTTTTGAAGGCCCTTGCAAGCATCACAATTTGGAAAATCAAATATCCCTTGAGGGCATTCTAAGGATCCCTTGCAAGCATCATAGATTGGCACAAATAAAAATTGAAGAAACCCTAGGGCATGGCCTAAGGTCCCTTGCGGGCATTCTGGAAGTGGATTAAATGACAATTCTTCTAACTCTAGGAAGTTGATGGTGGTATTTGAAGTATCCCTAAAGTGACCATAACGTGATCAGGATGGTGTCGTATCCCACATGATTTGAAGAAGACCATGCACACCATTCGAACAAGCCCTAAATCAGGATGGCCACCTCAAAGTAAATCTTATTTGGAATTATTTAATTATTTAAGGTTAAAAATAAAAATGACATGGCATGGTTGTTTATCTCCTTGATTAAAGGATGGCCACCTTAAATAAATCTCATTTGATAAAAATAAAATAAAATGACATGTCGGCCTCCATATTTTATGGAGAAGAAAAGAGTATAAATAAGAGACAAATCTCTATTTTGTTGGGGTGATTTTTCGTGAGAGTAAAAAAAGTATGAAGAGCTCTGATTTTTGGATTTAGGAGAGGTCTGAATATTTTCGGGTACTAAGGAAGCAACAGATATGAGGAGCAGCAAAATATTGAATATATTTTTATCTCTGATATTTTTGGGCATGAAGAATTTGGGTGATTTATGGGCATGAAGAATTTGGGTGAATGGAAGTGTTCTCTGTTTCCTTGGGTAGATTTCTTATTGTAGGTGATTGAGCAGACCTTGGATCTTAGATTAATGGCTATGAATAGATCTGTTTAGTCCTAGACAAAAAAATCACTGAAGTTGAAGGTTATCTATCTTATTTATGTTGAGCAGATGGTATGAGCAGAATTTGAGAAGATATGAACTGACATGAGGTGACCAGAATTTTGGCATGATATCAGAGCACATTCTACATAACATTGATGTGTGACCTATTATGATGATTACCTTGAGCTGATTATGTTGATAATGATTTGACAGATATCAAATTGATTTGACTGAGATGAATGGACTGAGATAATTCTCAGATGACATAACAAGGAAATGATCAATGTAAGGATTTGGTTATACATATTGATGACTTGATTGATGACATCCTAGTGATATGACAGCTACAAGTACATGAGCTTGATGACAATGACACCTATAAAAGAAATTGAAGTGGACAGTATTGACAAGGCAGTGAGAAGTTGTTTAGATGACATTGATATATTGAAGTGGATGGTGTGATATGATAGTGATTGTTGTTTGAAGACAAGAATCAATATGGAACTGCAAGCTAGTATTGCATCTGAGGTTTGGACACCTCATCTCTTCTTATTTGGTACGAAGAAAACCAGGTTGGGCCCTGGAATAGGAGTTGGTGCTCTTCTTATTAGTTGGTGTTGATTGTAATCGCGAAGATTGTTTCCTTCCATGTACAATACATAAAACAAATTACCAAACAAATGTTGTGTTCTCTTGTGTTGTGCTACTTGTCATGATTCAATAATCTATATGATAAACATGCTTATGATTCATAGATGATTAGTTGATGGATTCTTGTGCAATGATGATGTAAATGGCAATATAATGCATTGATGAAATTTGCTTGATTAATAGAAGTTGGAAAAGGTATTTAAATTGCCTACACACTGATTCACCTCCCCTCTCAATGTGACCATTGTGTCCAACAACAACACCAAACAACTATTTTTGGTGATGATAGATCTCTTAATGTTATGGTATTTGGAACATTTCAGGTAGACGATGGTCAGTTCAATGATGTATTATGTGTTCCAATAATTTCGTACAATTTGTTGTCAATCTATCAAATTACTCATTCTAGTCAAGGTAAGACTGTAATGTTTACACCTCACCCAGTTGATATCAAGGATTTCAAAAATCCTAAACATGTCCTAGCTACCGTCATTGATGAATTTGTTACCAGGTTGTAAAAATTTAACAACTTTGGGTTATCACATTTTCCCTCAGTTTTTATTTTGCACAACAATGGCTTGAGCAAACTTTGCCATGAGCGATTTTCTCATTCAAACTATCTCTCATTGTAACAACTATTTAATCATAAAATAGTGACTAGTATCGGTCTCGTCTCTTGCAGAGATGGTGTTTGTCTCTAGTGTGTTCTCAACAAACATCACTAGGATAGTTTTGAAAAACATGCCTCTTTGCATGCCTTGGCCCCTTTACAGCTTGTTCACAATGATTTTTGTGGTCCACTTCCTTATGCTTCTTTCTCTGGCTTATGGTATTTCTTAAATTTTATTGATGACTTCTCTAGACGCACTTGGCTTTATTTCTTAAAAATTAAGAGTGAAGTTTTTGACAAGTTTTTGGCCCCCAAGGCCCTTGTACTAGAGAAACAATCTTAATATTAAATACACAAGTTAAGAACTTATAATAGATGTGGATATGTAAACAAAAAATTTACTACTTACTACACTACACATGGAATTCAAATGCAACATACTAATCCATATACACCAAAGCAAAATGGCATTGCTGAGAGAAAGAATTGCACATTAAAATAAATAACTAATTTTATGCTCCAAGCTAAGCCTGATTAAGTCTTCACTATTGGGTTGAATCCATTAATTGTCCCAATTACATAGTTAAACACACTCCCACCAAATATTTAAAATATATAATACTGGAAGAGGCATGGAGTAACATTAAATCAGATTTTAGTCACTTTTGTGTGTTTGGTAGTGAAGCATGGGCTCATATTATTGATGAAAAATATAAAACATTGCAACTTAAAAGTGAAAAGTGCATATTTGTTGGATATTCTAAAGATTTCAAAGGTTATAGAATACTTCAACCGCATTCCCATGATATAATTATTAGAAGAGATGTTAAATTTGATGAAAATATCTCGACCTGTGAGCCTAATTCGACGTTTGTGCCATTTGTGGCCTACAAGCCATCTTTGGTGCTTGTGCCATATTCTACTTCCAAATTCCTTGGAAGTGTTCCTACTCTGACTTCTGATAATGAAATTGAGGATGAAAATCCACCTATGCTTGGCTCATTTTCCTCTAGTTGCACTAGCACAACCACTTCCTTTGTGGGTCCATTCAACATGTGAAGCTGCTGGTGGTCCTAGAGATCAAGCTTCAGAGAATCATGATCTAGAGACATTTTCAGAAGCTTTATGAAATCCAAATTGGGACACGAATATAAATGAAGAATATAACTCCTTAATGACAAATGGTACTTGGGATCTTGTACCTCTTATGAAAGGAAAAAAAACATGCCAAATGTAAATGGGTATATCGAACTAAGTATGCATCTGATGGAAGTGTTGGAAGAATTAAGGAAAGGTTAATTGCCAAAGGGTTTTTCCAAGATGAAGGAATTAACTATAATGAAACCTTTTCCCCTATCGCCAAAATGAATTTCATCCTCCTCGTTATTTCCCTTTCCACCTTACATAAATGGGGGGTCCATCAAATGGATTTCAAGTCTGCCTTGTTGCATGGGGATTTGCAGGAATAAATTTGCATGGAACAACCTCCTAGCTATGTTCAGAATGACTCTAGCCTTGTCTGTCACCTTAAGAAATCCCTATATGGCCTTAAGAAATATCCTCAATCTTGTTATGCCAAAATGGATAGCTTTCTCCTTGACACTAGTTTTTCTAGATGTTATTGACCCCAATGTCTATACCAAGAAAGTAGGAAACCATCTCATCATTCTTTTTATTTATGTTGATGACCGTATTCTTACTGGTAGTGATCATAAACTTTTAATCCATGTGAAAACAAGCCTTAATAAAAAATTTGAAATGATAGACTTAGGAAATTTGCATTATTTTCTTGGCCTCCAAGTCTTGCAAACCAAAGAAGGAATCTTTCTTTCTCGGTCCAAGTATTCTTGGGACCTTCTTCATTTCTTTCACATTGAAGATTGTAAACCAACCCCATCTCCCTTCTAGTCTAGAGTCAAACTTTTTTCCACTTTCACTTCACTCAAAGTAGAGGCCACCCTATATCATTGGCTTGATGGTAGTCTCTTGTACTTGACTCATACCTGTACTGATATTTACTTTATTATTGGTCTTGTTTCCCACTATATGAAAATGTTGATGTATTTGTAACTTCGGAATGTATCTCACTTGTATATTTTATATTGTCATTATACTTCCGATGGAGAGGTTTCATTCCTCCGATCGGGAAGGTTATCATTGTACTTGAGTGGGTTATTAGACTCCCCTAGTGGGGTTGGCCTAGAGTTAGGGTATAATGGGTTATTAGACTCTCCTAAGAGAAGTTGGCCCAATTAGGGAAAAAGGAAAGTGAAGTAAAGTATAAATAGAGAATGTGACTCTCTCATTTATTCACACACTCACTCACCTCACATTAGTGAGAGAGAGGAGGAGTTATCACAAGTGGAGGAGGAGGAAGCTACTGGAGATCATCTCTTTGTTTTGGGGTTTTGTATTGCTGCTCATTCTATCTCTAAGGAAGTTGCGGGGTTTTCTCCTTTATGGTTTCCCCATTGAAATGCTTTGTGTCTCTTATATCTTGTGTTTATTCTGTGCTTGTTATTATCTCAGTAAGATCCTAGATCATATTGAATTAAATGATGAAAAAATAACATGGTATCAGAGCTATCCTAAAGGAAGGAAATGCATGGCATTTATGACACTTGTTTCACTTCCGAAAATTTGAAAGCTAGGGCTTTGTATAGAAAAAACTAGTCATCATGTAACTTTCGCTATAAATCAATTTTGGAGAAGGTTCAGGATCTGAAAATTGGACATGCCGAAGATGAAATTTTCCTATACCTTCTATCCAAATTTCAGCCTCAGATTCGTTGTACTTTTGGAGATATGATTCGTACAAGTTAGGGTTTCTGCCTCTTCCAGAATGAATCCCTAAACATGTGACCTAGGTAAAAAGGTCATATATCGGGCTAGAAACCTCCAAATGGAATTCCGTAAAAAGTAAGAGTTAGGTCACAGACTTTAGTTTCTCAGGTCTGATTTTCAGAGGCCGAAGGTGAAACAGTGACACATGCCACTCCATACAAGTTATCTATGTTGTTTCATCCATTGACCCAGGTGGATATTGGTAGCCACCCACCTTTCCAACTGGCTCAAAACAGTTTTATGGCAATTTTGGTATTGTACTATTTTTAACAGTTTTTCGGGTCCTGAACTTTCGGGGCCATTTTGAGGCCCTAAACGACCTTTTTTTGGAAATTTGGGGGGCCAAATGGTTTCCATTTGCATACATTTAGCCCCAGTCGAAAGTTGTAAATCTCAGATAGACCTTTCCAATGGGCTACCGAGCGCCCCAAACGGAGATCGTATGCAAAAGTTACGACCCCGGGAAGTTGATGTACTAACTTACCCAAACGGGGCCCACATGACTTTTGGCGCTTCATCTCCTAGGGTTAGGTTTTTGGATGTCTAGGGTTTTTGACATTCCTGTTTATTGTAAAAGGCCTTGAGAGCCTCATTGTAACCATCTTCTTGCGAAATGAGCGCAGTTGTCACATCTCTTCTCAGAGATAAGCCGCCACCATTCTAGCAAGCTTGTTTTCCGCTACATTTTACAGTTCTAGCTTATTTCCTTATTGAATAGAAAACCAGTTTTACTGTATCTCTATTATTTTGTGTTAAGAATCTGATAATAATATGTATTCATTTCATTCTGCTCATAAAATCTAGATCAGTGGTATCAGAGCGGTCTGCTCTATGTCGTCTTAATGCATGTCCCCAACGAGGTCAGGGTACAAAGAATTGGGTCTCGAGCTTGTTTCTCTTGAGGACAAAAGCTCTTGCACGCCCAAGCGACCTCTCTTTGCAGGAGAAAAGAAAGATGACGGGATAGGAGATCCCATCAAAATGTTTCTTGAGGAATCCCTCACGCAGCAAAGGAATGAGATGATGGATAATTTCGCGCAAATCCTTCGGCGACTACCAACAAGCGACGCATCTTCCTCGAGCGGAGGCGCCGCCCCCTTCAAGGTACAAATCAACTTCGATATCCCTATATTTGAAGGACAGATAGACGCAGATGCTGTAGATAAGTGGTTGAATCTACTAGAGGGGTATTTTTCTGTCCATAACTTTTCGAATAAAGAAAAGATTACTTTTGCGCTCCTCAAAGCCGTTCCCCATGTCAAAGATTGGTGGGAAACATTCTGCGAGCAAAAGGACACAGAATAAGCCTCATTATTTTCAGTCATGGCCACCTGGGAATCCTTCAAGGATGCTATTAAGGAACAATACTACCCTGTCGGAAGTTATGACAACTTGTATACCAAATGGACCACACTGCGACAAGAAAGAGACCAAGCAGTGCCAGAGTTCACAAATATCTTCCATACCTTGCGCACCAAGCTGGGTATCAAAGATTCAAAGTGACATCTGGTGCTCAAGTATTGTGGTGGTTTGCATAGATACATCCAGACCGAAATGGAATTTCTGGACATCTCTTCCTTGGGCACGGCCTACCGATATGCCGTCAAAATCGAGTCGAAGCTCAAACAAAAGACGCGGCAATTTGGGCCTGGGAACCCTTTACAACAAAAGACAAGAAAGGGTGGCCCCAACCCACAGAATAAAGGACAGAGCAAAGATGGACAGTATCAGGACAACCAGTCCAAGCCGCAAGCAAAGAAGGACACCGGAAAAACAAAGAAAGATATCGGGAAGTGGTGCAAATTCCATAAGAGCCCTTGGCATAACACTGCTGATTGCCGCTCAAAGCAGTCGTTGGTGGTCGAAGTGAAAGCATATGAATTAGATGCAGGTTCTGACTCTGAGTCCGAACCAGAAAGGGGAAGACGGATCATTGACGCGGAACCTAGTGCCACCATTGCTACCACCAAGCTCCATCCTGATGAACCAAACGAGCCAGAAGAAGGAGAACGCCTCTTCCATTCACAGATGCGGGTAAAAGGCACCCCACTGCACTTCATCGTTGATAGCGGTAGCCAGAAGAATCTCATCTCAGCAGAGGTTGTCAAGCGCCTGGCCCTGCTGACAACGCCACACCCATAACCCTACACCATTGGATGGCTCCACAAAGGAAGTGATCTCCGCATCAGCTAATAGTGTCGACTGCCATACGGCATAAAGCCCTTCAAGGATGAGGTATTGTGTGATGTTGCTCCTCTCGAAGTTTCATATGTTCTTTTGGGACAACCTTATTTATGGAAACGTCATGCTATATATGAGTCTAGGCCTCGTAGTGTTATTATTTCTTTGAACAGTAAATTGTACAGGATACCCGAGGCAGTCCCTCCTACTGCTATTTCCTTGATCTCTGCCAAGCAATGCAAGAAGGTCATCTCTCAGACTGAGAAATTTGTCTTCTTCGTGATTCGCTCTCAGAGTGAAAGAAAGATCGCAGCCACATCCCAGGCCTCCACGACCGATCTATCCACACAATAGAAGCAAGTGGATAAGGTGGTGGAAGGATACTCAGATATATTCTCCTCTCCGACCGGGGTACTTCTGCACTGTCAGGTCAAGCATCCCATCGATCTGACCCCAGGTGCACCACTACCCAATGGGCCAGTCTATCGCTGCTCTCTGTTGGAAAACGAGGAGATCAAGAGGCAGATCCAAGAATTTCTCCACAAGGGGCACATCTGTCCCAGTTCATCACCTTGTGGGAGCCCAATCGTGATGGTGTAGAAGAAAGATGGGACCTGGCGACTCTGCATTGATTACCGGGCCCTGAATAAAATCACAGTTCGTAACCGGTACCCGATTCCCCGAATCAACGACCTCCTAAATCAGTTCACGGGGGCCAAATACTTCAGTAAGATGGATTTGAAGTTTGGCTACCACTAGGTCCCAATAAAACAGACAGATGTATGGAAGACTGCCTTCAAGTCAAAAGAAGGTCTTTTTGAATGGCTGGTCATGCCTTTTGGTTTGACAAATGCTCTAGAGACTTTTATGAGGATGATGGACGATATCCTACGACCTTTCATCAACAATTTTGTAGTGGTGTGTCTGGATGACATCCTCATCTACAGCAAGACTTGGGAGGAACACTTGCAGCATATTCCGCAGGTTCTGCACACCCTGCGGAAGCACAAACTATATGCAAACTTGGAGAAATGCTCCTTCGGCATGGACAGGGTCCATTACTTAGGCTACATCGTTGATCGACATGGTGTGCATGTGGATCCAGCCAAGATCCAGGTCATCCGTGACTGGCCAGCCCCAACCACACTCACTGAACTTCGAAGCTTCTTGGGCCTCGCCAATTTCTATCACCGGTTCGTGCTGAGATTCTCTCATATCGCATGGGCCCTCAGCCAAGTGACCAGGGGTGGTGGTAAGGAAAAATTTGTGTGGGGCCTGTCCCAACAACAAGCCTTCGATGACTTGAAGAAGCATTTGTGCTCATCGTCGGTACTCTCATTACCGAACCTGCAACATCCATTTGAGATCGAGACAGATGCTTCAAATTATGCTGTGGGTTCCGTTCTCACTCAACACGGCCACCCCGTGGCATATCATAGTGAGACACTATCAAATGCTATCCGCAAGTACCCTACCTACGACAAAGAAATGTACTCCATTGTACAAGCCTGCCGCCAGTGGAGACATTACATTCTTGGGAAGGAGACAGTCATCCACACTGATCACAAGCCACTACAGTTCATGCAGACCCAAGGAAAGTTGCAGAATGACCGCCATCAGAAGTGGTCAACATATTTACAGCATTTCCACCTCAACATCAAGTATAAAATAGGGAGTACCAACCGAGTTGCTGACTGCCTCAGTCGACCTCCAGTTGCGGCACTTACCACGATGCTAGACTCTTGTGGCCACGAGACCTACGGATGGACCCACCTCTACGAGACAGACCCTGAATTCTCCGCCACCTATAAAATGTTGGGAACCAACTCAATGGTTTCTAATTTCCATCTTCAGGATGGGTTGTTGTGTCATCTAGGCCATCTCTGCATTCCATCAAGCGAGCATGCAAAGCTGATTTGGGAAGCTCACTATAGTCGGGTGGCAGGACACTTTGGTGTCGAAAAGACAGTGGCAGTGTTGTAGAAACATTTCTATTGGCTGAAACTTTGACAGGATGTCGGCAAGTATATCAGGTCCTACACCGCTTGCGCTATTGCCAAACCGACCACTAAGAAACAGGGCCTATACACCCCTCTGCCTACTCCTGACAGGCCTTGGGAATCCATCTCAATGGACTACATGTCGAGCCTCCCATCCACCAAGAGTGGAAATGACTGTGTTTTCGTGGTTGTTGATCGCTTTTCCAAGATGGCGATTCTAGCCACTTGCAAGAAGAACATCACAGCAGAAGCCACTGCCAAGCTCTTCTTTGAATGAGTATGGGTACATTTTGGGATCCCACAGACCATTATCTCAGACTGTGACAGTCGGTTCCTCAGCTCATTCTGGTTAAGCCTCTAGTCACTGCTGGATACCAAGCTCACCAAATCCACTGCCTTCTACCCCCAGACCAATGTACAAATGGAGGTCATCAACCGGATGGTCGTACATATCCTGCGCATGTACAATTCAACACACCCCTGCACATGGGATGAGAGTCTCCCCTATGTCCAACATAGCTACAACCGAGCCCTGCATAGCTCAACTGGTCACAACCCCTTTCAGGTGGGGTTGGGATTCCAACCATTGGGCCCCATGGATGTTGCACTTCCCCTTGCAACCACCTCGGTCGACTCGTCCCCAGAAGCTGACAAAGCCTCCTGGTTCATTGAACGGATCCAGCATATCCACCAACAGGTTCAGGATATTCTATAGAAGTCTAATGCTAAGTACAAGCAGCGCCATGATCAACATCGGGTGCCACATAAGTTTCAGGTGGGCGACAAAGTTTGGTTGCATTTGCAGAAAGAACGCCTTATAGGGCCCCATCGAAATCTTTTCCCACTCCATTATGGGCCATACACCATCACCAAGGCGGTGGGTGACAATGCTTTTGAGCTCAACATTCCCCCCTTCCTTGGTCTGCATCCAGTCTTCAACGTGGCTCTCCTTCGGCCATATTTCCCACCACTATTAGACAACTCAGAGATAGAAGAGAAGTTGACACCAACAGAGCTCAACCTTGACTGCCTACAACAAGCATCCAGTGATAATATTGCAGACACAGAGATCAAGGGCACTCGACATCAAAGGATCCAGCTTTATCGAGTTGTCAAAGTAGGGCAGCTCCTGCACCAAGGCAAGTGGCTCACCCGAGGCCAAATTCAGCAGAAATTTCCTCATCTGATGGGGGAAATCAATGCAATGGAGACCATTGCTTCCTAAGGAGGGAGGATTGATCTAGGTGGATATTGGTGGCCACCCACCTTTCCAACTGGCTCAAAATAGTTTTATGGCAATTTTCGTATTGTACTATTTTTAGCAGTTTTTCGGGTCCTGAACTTCTGGGGCCATTTTGAGGCCCTAAACGACCTTTTTTTGGCAATTTGGGGGGCCAAATGGTTTCCTTTGACATACATTTGGTGCCAGTTTAAAGTTGTAAATCTCGGATAGACCTTTCCAATGAGCTACCGAGCGCCCCAAATGGAGATCGTATGCAAAAGTTACGACCCCGGGAAGTTGATGTACTAACTTACCCAAACGGGGCCCACATGACTTTTGGCGCTTCATCTCCTAGGGTTAGGTTTTTGGATGTCTAGGGTTTTTGACATTCCTGTTTATTGTAAAAGGCCTTGAGATCCTCATTGTAACCATCTTCTTGCGAAATGAGCGCAGCCGTCACATCTCTTCTCAGAGATAAGCCGCCACCATTCCAGCAAGCTTGTTTTCCGCTACATTTTACAGTCCTTGCTTATTTCCTTATTGAATAGAAAACCCGTTTTATTGTATCTCTGTTATTTTGTGTTAAGCATCTGATAATAATCTGTATTCATTTTGTTCTGCTCATAAAATACGGATCATCCATTAAACAGACCATGTTAGGAAACTGAGCATATCTCTCTGATGTAGAATCTAATGAAGCTCAAACCTATGGAGTTGGAAATATGACAGGTCAGGCTACTATAGGACTAAGTTTCAGACCCTGAAGATCTGAAATTTTATAGACACACCAGAAACAATACAGCACATATGAAATGTCTCAACGGAGGAAATCAAAGAAGGGGAGGAAGAAGCTCTCACTTAGGGTTTTCAGTTTTTAGGTATGGCATGACCGGATACAATGTTGGATACACCTGATGCAACATTGGAAACTTTGAAAATGGATTTGGAATCCATTCATCATAGATATTAATCCTCCATCAAAATGTTGTGGGAGGAAGGAGATTGAAAATTAGGGTTTCCAAGTAAGAAGAAACCCTAGCAAGGTTCGGAGACTCATAGGGCAGCAATGAAGAAGTTTTAAATGGCACTGATATTCTATCATCCTAGAACCATGAACCTATATAATATGTTTACAAGTTATCTGCCTTGGATAGTTAGGGTTTTACCCCTATAGAGAAGACTACAAGCAATCTCGACAGGTATGACTTGATGAGATATAGGTATGTTTGAAATTTGTTTCATTTATCTGATGATTAAGTTCATGATATGTTTGTCTTCATATTATTGAGATTAGTACAATCATGATTAATTTTTTAGGCTTGTCTGATCACCTTAGTAAAAGTATGAATGCATGTTAATAATAGAAGACATTCGTTGATCAGGGTTATGACACTTATGATTGTACTAATGCACTGTGGTGTTGTATGAGGATGATGTTGTCCGCTAACATGAAAGGTACATCAAGAAAAGACAAATCCATATGACCATGATGACATGAAGACAAAGACTCATCCATAGTCAGTGATCACATAGAAGCTCTACCTACAAGGTATGTATAATTTGGTTCTACAATGCTTAACTTATGAGATATACAAGTTACTAGCACAAGGTCTCTAAATCATTGAAGAGAACAAAGAAGACATTGTTTGGGTATGTTAGACAAGCATGATAATCCAGGTATGTTTTCATATATCGAGTTAGAATACTATTTTGTGTTAGAATCTTAGATAAGTATACTTTTGTATGATTGATAATGATTATTCTTGAAGTTAGAAGTTTAAGTAATCAAGGGTTTATGCATACTATGTTTCTCAGTTTCATTAATGATATGAAAAACCAAAAGAGTCCTATGGTCAAATAATAATATGCATGAGTAAAATAAGTACTCCCTGAAACCTTGAATACTAACACTTGTGATAAATTACTTGTGTATGAAATGATCATGACCATACATGTTTAAGATTATTTAGAATCATAATGTTTTGATTGAGATTATACTAATGGATGTATGATTATGCATGAGATCTTGAGGATGACACTAGTGCACAATTAAGCATGCATAGTGATATAGGATGGATATAAGTTCAAAGACATATAATCAAGAAGCAAATATCAAGAGGGAGCACACTCCAATAGTTCCTTCAAGGAAGCAAAGATCAAGAGGGAGCACACTCCAGTAGTTCCTACAAGGAAGCAAAGATTGAGAGGGAGTCCACCCAACAACCAAACAAAGACAAGTATTTGAATTGTCATTTCTTGTATATATGATTACTTAAATGATGTTGATTATTCATGTACATACTTATGTTTCTAGATTTAGGATGTATATTATGCATGCTGGGAAAGTTGCATTAATGAACAAGATACTACTAATATGCAAGTAATGGGTAAGTGGCCTATGGTATTGTACAACATTCCATTGCTACTTATCTAGAATGAAACCGTTTTGCTGATATGTTGGGAGTAGTGCACACTCTTAACAATGTTCTGGTAGAAATGGAAGGCATCTAGAAAGTTATGGATATGGATAAATGTTGTATTGAAGCATTGGCTAAGATAATTGCATGGTTGTATTACCTATGTCTTTATGTGTAAGGATTTTTTCTAAAAACTATGAAATGTTTATAATCATTCAATTTAACTTGACTTGTAGGAAATATCGTATACCATCACCTACAAGAGAGAATTGTTTCGAAGAACAAGCGACGAAGAATCAACATACATCAGAAAACTGCCTATTGAAGATATTGAAGAACCTAAAGTTCCTAGGATCATAAATACAGTAAATGGAAAAAGCGATTCCAAAAGAATATGAAGAACGCAAGATGGAAGACCTATGGGAACCTGTAGATCCACCCCGTGAGAAGAATTCTCACAAAAGGAAACCAGCATGGGTACGAGAGGCAAGTCGAGATGCAGAAAGATCTAGCACTCCAGAAGGAATGCACAGATACTGAGGCCATACTCCATTTATGTAGCTCTGTTGTGCAACATCATTAAGAAAGAACCTTACAACTATGAATAAGTGACAGAAAAGAAAGAACGGAAGGATGCCATGATCAAGGAGTATAATTCGATCATGAAGAATGATGTCTGGGATGTGGTCCCGAGACTAGAAGAGAAGTCTGTTGTGACTTCCATGTGGATCTACAAGATCAAGCATGCTGCAGATGGCAGCATAAAGAAACACAAGGAAATATTTGTGGCTCATGGCTTCTCCCAGAAGGAAGGGATAGATTATGAAGGGACATTTGCACCTATATCCAGATACACTTCCATTAGATCAGTACTTGCTCTGGCTGCAGTAATGAAATGGAAGATACACCAGATGGATGTCAAGACAACATTCTTGAATGGTGTAGTGGAAGAGGAAGTGTATGTGGAGTATCCACTCGGGTTTGAGACACATGACAGGGAGACTCATTTGTGCAAACTGAAGAAATCCTTGTATGGCTTGAAACAAGCACCCAGGAAGTGGTACGGCAGGATAGACAGTTTCTTGACTAGTTTGGGCATTACCAAGAGTAAAGCGGATTCCAAAATTTACTACAAGGTTGAGTAAGGCAATCGAGTGATACTCCTACTGTATGTAGATGACATGTTTGTGATAAGTAAGGATGGGTTGATTTTTGATACGAAGAGGAAGCTTGCTGTCGAGTTCGAGATGAAGGACTTGGGTATGATGCACTATTTTCTACGCATGGAAGTGTGGAAGAGTGTGGATGGAATCTTCCTTGGACAAGGGAACTATGCAGTAGAGATCCTGAAGATGTTCGGGGTGATGGACTGCAAGGCCATGGCCACACCTATGGCATCGAACCTGAAGCTATTGTGTGATGCTTCATCAGAGTCAGTTGATCCCACAATGTATCATTAGATGATTGGGTCCTTGATGTACCTGACGAATACGAGACCAAATATTTGCTTTGCTGTGAACACATTGAGCCAGTTCTTGACGGATCCGAGACATGTTCACTTGATTGCTGCAAAGCATATTCTGAGGTACCTGAAGGGTACGGTTGATTATGGGCGAAAGTATGATGCGAATCAGAAGATTAACCTAGAGGGTTATGTTGATTCAGATTGGGCAGGCAGTGACATTGATAGGAAGAGTGCTTTGGGGTGTTGCTTCAATATGGGGTCAGGTGTGCTCTCTTGGTTGCACAGGAAGCAGTCTTGCATGGCAATGAGTACAACTGAAGTAGAGTATGTTGTAGCTTGTTCAGCAAGTTGTGAGGCAGTATGGAAAAGGAAGCTACTGTATGATTTGTTTGATCTCCAGTTGAACGCAACTTGTTTACAATGCGACAACTAGAGTTGTGGAGAGTTGTCTGAGAACCCAGTGTTCCATGACAAGTCGAAGCACATTGAGATCAAGTACCACTATATCAGGGATATGGTGCAGAGAGGAGCAGTGAAGCTCCAGTATGTTGCGACGGACGAGAAGATAGTCGATGTATTGACTAATCCGCTGGACAGAGTGAAGTTTGAATGCTTCAGAGAGAAGCTTGGTGTACTTCATATCAAGGTTCCTTCCAAGGGGAAGTGATGAGTCTAGAAGACGCAGATGCACACAAGCCATTCTCACATAGTGGTAGGAAAGTCCTCCTATGGTGTAGATGTAAGGGCAGGGCTTTTCCAACATGGTCAGAGGTTAGTCCTTCCATGGTCATTGATGTAATTGTTGAGGCTTTTCCGACATGGTAAGAGGTTAGTCCTTCCATGGTCGTTGATGTAATTGTTGATATTATTCGACATGGTCAGAGGTTAGTCCTTCCATGGTCATTGATGTAATTGTTGATCCTTTCTAGGATGGTGATAGGAAAGTCCTTCCATGTCGGTGAGTGTAAGTGTTTTGTTATGTGCATCTGGGCTGTGCTCTGTGTGACGATGAGATGATCTGAAGATGATGAGGTGACAGTAGGGTACATAGGTTTTGCAGAGGCATATAATCAGTCCTGAGAGATCTTGCAGGTTTTGTCGTAGCATATAATCAGTCCTGGGAGATCTTGCAGGTTTTGTAGAGGCATATAATAAGTCCTGATATGTACCTGCTTGATGGCTTGCTCGCAGAGATGATGAAGACCTACATGGAGGTTAGGCCTACATCCAACATTAAAAAGGGTTGGCTCTGTAGAAATTCCTATGATGAGTAGATTGGATATTGATGATCGAGAGAGTAGCAGCAGTGACGATGATGATCCAGTGACGAAGACTTGTGTCGATGAACTGTGTCAAGAGAATACCTTCCTAGTTAAGAGGGAGTGTTGATGTATTTGTAACTTCATAATGTATCTCACTTGTATATTTTATATTTTCATTATACCTCTGATGGAGAGGTTTCATTCCTTCGATCGAGAAGGTTATCATTGTACTTGAGTGGGTTATTAGACCCCCCTAGCAGGGTCATCCCAGAGTTAGGGTATAATGGGTTATTAGACTCTCTTAGGAGAAGTCAGCCCAGTTAGGGAAAAAGGAAAGTGAAGTAAAGTATAAATAGAGACTGTGACCCTCTCATTTATTCACACAGTCACTCACTTCACATTAGTGAGAGACAAAAGAACTTCTCACAAGTGGAGGAGGAGGAAGATGTTGGAAATCATCTCTTTATTTTGGGGTTTTTTTATTGTTGCTCATTCTATCTCTGAGGAAGTTGCAGGGTTTTCTCCTTTATGGTTTCCCTGATGAAATGCTTTATGTCTCTTGTCTCTTGTGTTTATGCTATGCTTGTTTCGGAGGACATTGTTACGATATTCCTATACTCCATCCTAGTCCTAGCCAGGGTATTTTTTAAGGATTATAAAAGTATACGTAAGTATAGTATTCTAGGCGATTATTTTGGATTGAAAAAAACATATATATAGATTGGTAGGAGAATATTAAATATGAAACATACAATTTACTACCAAAACTTGTAAGTTTTGGTGAATATAATGATACGAAAACACATTTTATGTAATTATAGGCGATATTAGAGACTAAAAATGACCAAATAACGAATTTATTTTTTGAAAAAAAACCCAAAAAATAGCCAATTGGCGAAATTTCGCCCTTAAAAATTTCCCTGGTCCTAGCAGCATTTTCATTATTTTCATTTTCAGTCATGCATGCACTTTTAGGGTTTGCATGTATCCCAGTCATCAATCCCAGCACCTAGCCCTCAGTTAGCCAGCCCCCGGAGCTTCCTTCCACTAGGTTTCAGCCCTCCTAGAGCTTAGTGCACCCTCCTTTCACCTACTGCATGGGAAAGGCGCCCTTCCTTAGCTACCATTCAGTTATCTTTAGTTCTCTCCTTGATTTTAGGCTTAACTGACTCTCAACTAACTGTATCACTCCGATGGACCTCCAATGAGACTTGACTACCCATTCTGACTCCAGTTAGCTCCTCATGCGCCCTCCACTGAGCCTCCTTCATTCAGTTACACTTAGTTACACCTACCACACTTAGTTAGACTCAGTTTGACTGATGGTTGACAGTTACTTGAGCATTGATGACTCCACTGATGATGAGATAGACTAATATGTGCTCCAATGACACTCCAGTGATCCTTTGATCACTTCATGAAGGCTAATTCGAATTTCCACCTTAGGAATTCGAATACTCATGCATTGTATTATTTATTTGTCCATATTGTGAATAATTAATTAGTGTGAGTGAAGTATTTCTGCTTCTATCCGAGTTCTACTATATTATTATTATGTTGCTCATTATACTGTATTGACCACTCTTCTTCTATTTTCCTGCTTAATCATAATTATTCTCCTTTGAGGTATACATCATCTCTTAGATATGCTGTGAGGATTTTCACATGGTATCAGAGAATGTTGAGTATTGTTTATCTCCATTCCTAAGAGTTTTTTGCAGGTTATTATCAAGATTTCGAGTGCAGCAGTTGCAGCAGTTTCTGCATTTTTGCAGAAGTAGCAGTTGCAGATATTCTCTATTGTTTTTGCAGGTCTTCTACAACTTCAATGTATTCAAAAGAAATTCCTCCTCTTTCTCCATTCAACTATGATCTTCTTTCTCTATTAAACTGTGATGAATGGAAACCGAATATGATAGCACATTTGAAGAGAAATGGTCTCTTTTATTATTGTTTTGAAAGAGAGTTTGAATCCTCTAAAGAAGAGTATGACTAGTTAAATGAAGGTGACAGAGCTTGTGCAGCCATGATGTTTTCTATGCCTCTATACATGACACACCAATTCATTGATATTGAAACTCCAAAAGAGCTATGGGCCCACCTGGATGTAATTTTTGGCAGACAAAATGAAGGAATTGGTCCAAACCCTTTCAAGAACAAGCAAAGTGATGCATTCTCCCTCCTTGATGATCTCATTGATCATGAACCAGTATCAAACACATCTCATATTGAATTTTTCCACAAAGAAGAAGAACTTGTAGATTCTACACTCATGCTCCAAATTTCTTCTCTTTCCATGCAGCTCACACTCTAAATATTGCAAAAGGTCCTAAATCCTCTCTTGCACTAGAGTTGTTGGTTTGCATCATGATCACATGAATATTTTGGATGTAAAATCAGCTATTAGAGGTAATGCATTCGCTCTCCTCAAGCAATCACCTCTTATTTACTACTATATGATCATTATTCCTTGCTTTCAGAAGGTTATTGAAGAATATGGCCATTGCCATCTGCTTGGGATAATCTCTCATGCACATCATGGTTTTGATCTCACCCCTGCTAGTTCAAAGGAGATCTCAAGAAACCATGGCCATTAACTTGGGATAATTTCTCATGCATTTACTGGTTTTGATCTCACCTCTTATGGTTCAAAGGAGATCTCAAGAAACCATGATTCAAGTCTTGGATCTAATTTGGATTCTAAGCAATTACTACTTGGGATAATTTCTCATGAATATGATGGTTTTGATCTCACCCCTGTTGGTTCAAAGGAGATCTCAAGAAACCATTTATCAAGTCTTGGAGCTAATTTGGATTCCAAGCAATCATTATTATTTGATGGTTCTTTTCGGCATAATCTCACCCATGATGGTTCAAAGGAGAAGACAAAAGACTATCTGCACATTCATGTTTTTGATCCTACCTCAGCTGATTCGAATCACAGGTTCAAGGATCATCCTCATACTTTTGGATTTGTTATCATAACATTCGATATGAAGAGCAAGTACAAGCACATTCTTTCTGAGCATGATCCACTTCTTTCCAAGAAGAAGATACCTCCAGACATATGACCAAGCATCACACCTGCTTGAGTTTGGAGCATTTAATTTTGTGTGTGCCTTACAGTCTATTTTGAGGGGGGTGTTTTTCCCATGAGGTTTTCCACATTTCCTTGCTTTATTGATTGTTATTATTCATTGTATTAGGTGACCTTTGGTCTTAGTTACCAGGGCCAGGATGGATTAAGGGGGGGTGTTAGGATATTCATATACTCCATCCTAGTCCTAGCAGCATTTTCATTATTTGCATTTTCAGTCATGCATGCACTTTTAGGGTTTGCATGCATTATTTAGGGTTTGCATGCATCCCATTCATCAGTCCCAGCACCTAGCCCTCAATTAGCTATCCCCCAGAGCTTCCTTCCACTCAATTTCATCCCTCCTAGAGCTTAGTGTGCCCTCCTTTCACCTACTACATGAGAAAGGCACCCTTCCTTATCTACCATTCAGTTATCTTCATTTCTCTCCTTGATTTTAGGCTTGAATGACTCTCAACTGACTGTATCACTCCGATGGACCTCCAATGAGACTTGACTACCCATTCTGACTCCAGTTAGCTCCTCATGCGCCCTCCACTAAGCCTCCTTCATTCAGTTACACTTAGTTACACCTACCACACTTAGTTAGACTCAGTTTGACTGATGGTTGACAGTTACTTGAGCATTGATGACTCCACTGATGATGAGATAGACTACTAGTTGTGCTCCAATGACACTCCAGTGATCCTTTGATCACTCCATGAAGGCTAATTCAAATTGCCACCTTAGGCATTCGAATCCTCATGCATTGTACTATTTATTTGTCCATATTGTGATTAATTAATTAGTGTGTGTGAAGTATTTCTGCTTCTATCTGAGTTCTACTGTATTATTATTCTGTTGCTCATTATACTGCATTGACCACTCTTCTTCTATTTTCCTGCTTAATCATAATTATTCTCTTGTGAGGTATACATCATCTCTTAGATCTACAGTGAGGATTTTCACAGGCATAAAGTTCACTATGGAAATTGAAGAGGATGGGAGCATCCCCTTCCTCAATGTGCTAATAAAGAAAAAGAATGATGGAACCCTCATCCATGGTGTCTATAGAAAGAAAACCCACTTGGAAAATTACCTTCACGCTCACTCACACCACCACCCTTCTCAGAAAATTGGGGTAATCAACACCTTAGCCATGAGAGATTTCCGCATATCTGACAAGCAACATATGGAAAAAGAGAAAGACCACTTGACCTTTGTCTTCAGTATCCTGGGATACAAGAATAAGGACATCCATAAGGCAATGAAAAAAGCAAAAAAATGGACTCAACAAACAAAGGAGAGAAAGACTCGTAAGGCCTTCCTCCCTTACATCCAAGGAGTAATGGACAAAATTGCAAGGGTATTGAAGAAAAAAGAAGTATGGACATCCTTCAAGCCTATGGAAATAATTAGACAGAAAATGAGGTCGGTGAAAGACAAGGTTGATTGGCACCAATATAAAGGGGTGTACAAGGTAGATTGTTCGTGTGGAAGGAGCTATATAGGAGAGATGGGTCGTTCTTTTCAAACTAGATTGAAAGAGCATGGAGATGACATAAGGAGAGAGAGGATGAACACCTCTGCACTCGCAGAGCATTCTCTCAAAACAAAACACCATGTCTGCCTGGATAACACGGAGCTGCTCGCTGTTGAGGACCACTACTACAAACGAAGGGTGAGAGAGGCCTTGGAAATCATGAAGCACCCGAACAACCTAAATAGATATGGGGGACTTGAAATAAGCGAGATATGGCTACCTCTAATCAACAAGGAAGGTAATGGATAAAAACCAGGTATGTTTCTGTCACAATCACAATCTTTGGTCAGTATCACTAACCTAGCCTCTGACTCGTCTATTGGTTATAATTTTGTAAACTTTTCATGGAATTTCTTATCACTAATAATTATTCATTTTGATTGTATAACAACTAGCATTAATTATTAATGAGACCTATATATAAATAATAATTCTTAGTAATTATTAATGAGACCTATATATAAGTAATTTTATTAATACTTATTGATAATCCTTTTAGTAAATCTTTTGAGTAATAAGTATTAATAACTTTATTAAGGATCTTATTACTAATAATTATCTTTAGTTCATACTAATTATTAATTTGAATAATTATTTTGCAAAATTTTGATTATCTTTTTGGAAAAAATTTGATTATCTTTTTGAATAATTTGATCCTTTAGTTTTGAATTATTAAAATATTGAAATAATTAAATAAGGATCATTCTTGGAGTATTATTGATCTTATTAATAACACTTATGATGAATAGTCCTATATTTTTAAGAGTATTATTTAATTAATTAGGATTTCATGTTTTTATTATAAAGATTATTACATGAACTATTTGTTGATTATTACTTAAACTATTATGATGAATAATTGGTGTTCTGAATAAGATTAATAATATTATTACAATAATTTTAGTAATGAGTATCAATTGTGAATGAATGAGCATCAAATTCGAATGAATTTATTGAAATTATTAGTACTTAGCATAAATTTTGGAAGATATTCTTTGAAGAATTGGAAGATGAAGGGAGAAGGGGATATGATCGGGCATCCCTAACTACTTATACGCTGGTTAGAAACCTTTATACACCATATTATGTCTTGATGATGAATCCATCTTGGGATTCGAAACGTCGACAACAAAAATGCCTACCGTGGATCATCCGAAAACCCATTCCAACACTACAAACCACGGAAACCTAAAATCCTTAATCACAAACCTGTGTGGTAGGAAAACCTATGATGACATCCAGCTTTTGGAGAGGCTAAGAATTAAAATTAGGAAAAAATTTGTTGATCTAACATTCTTAAAGAGATGCAAAGAAAACGGCCTAATCCCCAGGTTTGTTGCGGTGAATCACCATCTCAGAAACAAGAGAAACAATGCATTATTTACCAGACTTAGCCTTAACCTAATCCGTGGAGAAATCAGAAGAGTGAGAGCTACGTTAGCTGACTTCTCTTGAAAGGTGTTATACCTCCACCTACAACTGTCAAGTATGATTAGATGGGACATCTAGAACACAATAGATGCCTGCACTGCCATCGTAGTCGAGAAGGAAGGGCATGAGGCTGTAAGTAAACAGAACAGAAAATTTGATAACCTTGAAAGAAACCAATGCAGGGAGGAGGCTCACCGATACCTGAACCGTAATGACATTTCTCTAGCTGTTAATATGTGCAATTCAGGGCTGGAAAGAGCATTGCCATCGTAGAAGAAAGAGGTGTTTCCATCGTAGAATAAAGGTGTGAAACTGTCATCAAGCATAACAACAAATTTGGTAGCTTGGCTCGAAACCAATGCAATGAGGAGGTTGACCTCCTGAAACAGAACCGTAATGACAACAAACTTGTTGTTAATCTGTCCAATACGAAGCTAGACATAAGTACAATAAGCCTCCTCAAGAAAGGCCTAGGATTTTCCCCATCCCCCAAACACGTTCCTCTCGAAAGCATCATTTGTAGCGTGGAGGATAGCATCCAAACGCTATCGGAAGAAGACAAGGAAGGCGTGAAATTGGATTGCGCAATGATCTCGAAAAAATCCAAGCTTCCAAGAGATAACCTAAGCAGGGATGAGCGTGGAGCCCTCATAAACCTGAGAAACAATGAACTGATCATAGTCCTAAAGGAAAATAAAGGAGGGGCCACAGTGGTGATGAATCGAGAGGACTACAACAAGAAGATGATAAAACACCTAGAAACCAATGGGAGCTATAAAAATTTACCTGGAACTACAATTTCTAGGGTTACAAAAGAGGTAAGAAAATCCATTAAAGAATCTAGCATTATATGGGACATATGGAAAACAATAGATTCATGCGCTGCCATCATAGCCGAGAAGGAAGGGCATGAAGTTGTAAGTAAACGAAACAGAAAATTTGATAACCTTGAAAGAAACCAACGCAGGGAGTAGGTTAACCGATACTTGAACCATAATGACATTTCTCCAGCTGTTAATATGTGCAATTTGGGGCTGGAAAGAGGCGCTACCATCGTAGAAGAAAGGTGTGAAACTGTCAACAAGCATAACAACAAATTTGGTAGCCTGGATCGAAACCAACGCAATTAGGAGGTTGACTGCCTGAACCAGAACTGTAATGACAATAAACTTGTTTTTAATCTGTCCAATATGGATCTAGATAGAAGTACAATAAGGCTCCTCAAGAAAGTCCTAGGATTTTCCCCATCCCCCAAACACGTTCCTCTCGAAAGCATCATTTATAGTGTGGAGGATAGCATCCAAATGCTATCGGAAGAAGACAAGGAGGGTGTGAGATTGGACTACGCAATGATCTTGAAAAAAGCCAAGCTTCCAAGAGATAACCTAAGCATGGATGAGCGTGGATCCCTCAGAAACCTGAGAAACAATGAAGTGATCGTAGTCCTCAAGGCGGATAAAGGAGGGGCCATGGCGGTGATGAACCGAGAAGACTACAACAAGAAGATGATAGAACACTTGGAAACCAGTGGGAGCTATAAAAGGTTACTTGGAAATCCAATTTCTAGGGTTACAAAAGAGGTAACAAAATCCATTAAAGAATCCAGCATTAAAGAGAGGATTAAGAAATGTCGCATGCCAGGCAACGAGATCACGCCCAGAATATACGGCCTACCAAAGATTCACAAGGAAGGGGTTCCTCTTAGACCGATTGGGAATACAATTGGTTCCCCAACCTACCACCTCGCCAAATATGTAGCCAATTTATTAAGCCCACTAGTGGGGAATAGAGACTCGCTTATCAAAGACTCCAAGGATTTCATTAGGATCATCAAGGAGGAAAAATTAGATGCACATGACTTGCTAATAAGATTTGATGTTGTGGGTCTATTAACCAAAACCCCCCTAAATGAAGCAGTGCAGGTATTATTTGAAGTCGCAGATCCAGGAACTGCAAAGCTGGCAGAAGTATGCCTCTGATCCACCTTCTTCAACTTCAGAGGTGATTTCTATGAGCAGACTAGCGGAGTAGCAATGGGGTCCCCTTTGTCACCAATTGTGGCTAATCGCTTTATGGAACATTTCGAAAAGAAGGCCCTTCACTTGTTCCCATCACAACCCGCAAGGTGGAAAAGGTATGTGGATGATACCAATGTGAGATGGACCCATGGGGTTAATGAGTTGAACAAATTTCATGAGCATATTAACCAGCTTTCGGAGGATATAAATTTCACTATGGAAATTGAAGAGGATGGGAGCATCCCATTCCTCGATGTGCTAATAAAGAAAAAGAATGATGGAACCCTCATCCATGGTGTCTACAGAAAGAAAACCCACTCAAAAAATTACCTTCACGCTCACTCACACCACCACCCTTCTCAGAAAATTGGGGTAATCAACACCTTAGCCATGAGAGCTTTCTGCATATTTGACAAGGAACATCTAGAAAAAGAGAAATACCACTTGACTTTTGTCTTCAGTAGCCTGGGATACAAGAATAAGGACATCCATAAGGCAATGAAAAAAGCAGAAAAATGGACTCAACACACAAAGGAGAGAAAGACTCATAAGGCCTTCCTCCCTTACATCCAAGGAGTAACGAACAAAATTGCAAGGGTATTGAAGAAAAAATAAGTATGGACATCCTTCAAGCCTATGGAAACCATTAGATAGAAAATGAGGTCGGTGAAAGACAAGGTTGATTGGCACCAATATAAAGGGGTGTACAAGGTAGATTGTTCATGTGGAAGGAGCTATATAGGAGAGATGGGTCGTTCTTTTCAAACTAGATTGAAAGAGCATGCATATGACATAAGGAGAGAGAAGACAAACACCTCCGCACTCGCAGAGCATTCTCTCAAAATAAAACACCATGTCTGCCTGGATAACACGGAGCTGCTCGCGATTGAGGACCACTACTACAAACGAAGGGTGAGAGAGGCCTTGGAAATCATGAAGCACCCGAACAACCTAAATAGAGATGGGGGACTTGAAATAAGTGAGAGATGGCTATCTCTAATCAACGAGGAAGGTAATGGATAAAAACGAGGTATGTTTCTGTCACAATCACAATCTTTTGTCAATATCACTAATTTAGCCTCCGACTCGTCTATTGGTTATAATTTTGTAAAATTTTCATGGAATTTCTCATCACTAATAATTATTCATTTTGATTGTATAACGACTATCATTAATTATTAATAATTATTAATGAGACCTATATATAAATAATAATTATTAATGAGACCTATATATAAGTAATTTTATTAATAGTTTTTGATAATCCTTTTAATAAATATTTTGAGTAATAAGTATTAATAACTTATCATTAGTAAGGATCTTATTACTAATAATTATCTTTAGTTCATAATAATTAATAATTTGAATAATTATTTTGCAAAATTTTGATTATCTTTTTGAATAATTTGATCCTTTAGTTTGAATTATTAAAATGTTGAAATAATTAAATAAGGATCATTCTTGGAGTATTATTGATCTTATTAATAACACTTATGATGAATAGTCCTATCTTTTTAAGAGTATTATTTAATTAATTAAGATTTCATTTTTTTATCATAAAGATTATTACTTGAACTATTTGTTGATTATTACTTAAACTATTATGATGAATAATTGGTGCTATGAATAAGATTAATAATATTATTACAATAATTTTAGTAATGAGCATCAAATTTGAATGAATTTATTGAAAGAATTTATTGAAATTATTAGTAATTAGCATCAATTTTGGAAGATCATTTTTGAAGAATTGGAAGATGAAGGGAGAAGGGGATATGATCAGTCATCCCTAACTACTTATACCCTGGTTAGAAACCTTTATACACCATATTCTATCATGATAGTGAATCTAGATTGGGATTCGAAATGTCGACAACAAAAATGCCAACCGTGGATCATCTGAAAACCCATTCCAACACTGCAAACCACGGAAACCTAAAATCCTTAATCGCAAACCTGTACGGTAGGAAAACCTATGATGACATCCATCTTTTGGAGAGACTAAGAATTAAAATTGGGAAAAAATTTGTTGATCTAACATTCTTAAAGAGATGCGGAGAAAACAACTGAATCCCCAGGTTTGCTGCTATGAATCACCATATCAGAAACAAGAGAAACAACGCATTATTTACCAGGATCAGCCTTAACCTAATCTGTGGAGAAATCAGACGAGTGAGAGCTGTGTTAGCTTACTTCTCTCGAAAGGCCTTATACCTCCACCTACAGTTGTCGAGTATGATTAGATGGGACATCTGGAAAACAATAGATTCCTGTGTTGCCATCGTAGCCGAGAAGGAAGGGCGTGAGGCTGTAAGTAAACAGAACATAAAATTTGATAACCTTGAAAGAAACCAACGCAGGGAGGAGGCTGACCAAAACCTGAACCGTAATGAAATTTCTCCAGCTGTCAATATGTTTGATTCGAGGCTGGAAAGAGGTGCTGCCATCGTATAAGAAAGAGGTGTTGCCATCGTAGAAGAAAGGTGTGAAACTGTCAGCAAGCATAACAACAAATTTGGTAGCCTGGATCGAAACCAACGCAGGGTGAAAACGCGAAGCTGGGTAACACTTCCATGAGAATCGGGTGTCCGAGCAACATGGCGGAAGTTATTCGGGTGAATAACTATAGTTATTATGCCGAATAACTATAGGTATTCGGTCGAATAATCTATACATTATTCAGCCAAATAACGTTTAACGGAGAATCATTTGGATTGATGCCTACCTCGAAATATGTGCAAAGGCATAGCTGGCCGGTAATTTTGCACGGTGGTTCTATGTTTATTCGATCGAATAATTGTTCTGCCGAATAATTATTTGGCCACATAATTATTCAACCAAATAATTATTCTGCATAAAAGGTTGACTGCGGCCCACACTTATCATTTTCCTCTGGGCAGTTGGCTGGTCCCCGCCTGTCTCCCTGCCAGCCGCTGTTGGACCCCGCTTGTCGCCCCATCGTTTGTTGCCACCTATCGTCCCTGTGGATTTCTTCCACACTCGTGAGGTGGCATTCCGCCACCCTCTCGTCGTGGAGATCTGCAACCCTTTCGGTCGGGTTCAATTGGCCCTTTCAGCCTGGTTCTTTTGTCCCTATGGAGTTCCTACACCCTTGCGGTGTGGAGTTCTGCCACCCTCTTGTCGTGGATATCTACAACCCTTTCAGCCTGGTTCTATTGGCCCATTCGGCCTGGTTCTATTGTCCCTTTCAGCTTGCTCTCAGCCTAGTTCTGTTGGCACTTTCGGCCTCCTCTCTTCCTGCTCTCGGACTCCACTCGGACTGGTCTGGGCCTCCTCTCAGCCTGCTTTTGGCTTTGTTCCGTCGCTCCATTCGGACAAGTTTTATCACTCCTCTTAGCCTCCTTTCGGCCTGGTTTTGTTGTCGCTTTTGGCCTCCTTTTGGCTTGGTTATGTCGTCCCTATTGACGTTATTGGTGCCTCTTTCGACGTGGATCGCGAAATTGGTGTGGTGTGGAGTCTAGCAGTTCGTGGAGTTAGACAACGTCCACCGAAGGTAATTTATTTAATTTTTTTTGTTTTCTTTCTGATAATTTTTATATTTTTGGTGCAATGTTATTTCTAATTCTTTTACATGTTTGGCAGGTGCTATTTCATTTTTTTAGTGCTGGGCGCCGTTTTGCTTCCCTCATTGTTCAGCTTCAGTCTCTGGAATTCGGTTTCGTTGGTGTCTTTCATATGTGAAAAATAAACAGATTTGCCTTCTAATTTGCTGAAGTCAATTAAGATGTCAATTTAGTTTTTGATAAATGGTTTTTTCAGTTGGTGAGTGTTGAACTCTGTCCATGATCCATGAACTATGCCCACATGGACAGAGTTCATGAACTATGTCCATGTGGGCAGAGTTCATGAACTCTGTCCATGTGGGTAGAGTTCATGGACTCTATTCATGATCCATGAACTCTGCCCACATGGAAAGAGTTCATGAAATCTGTCCATGTGGGCATAGTTCATGAACTTTGTCCACATGGACAGAGTTCATGAACTCTGCTGCTTATTGAATTGAATTACAGTAGCTTTATCTGTTTAGTCACATCATCATGCGTAACTTATGAGTACCATTGTTTAGTGTGTTATGTTATAACTATAGTATCCCATAGATATGAGTAAGCCTTGAACTATCATATATGATGTTAATTTTTAATCCTTGTCGTAATCATAATAGTCTTTATTAGAGGTCTAATTTATGAGCTATTAAAATCAATGGAACCGGTAGTAAGTAGTTATAGAAAAATAGGTTTTAATTATTTATACAATTAAACAACTATCATTGCAAACTAGTAGAAGTTTAAAGGAGACCTCCCATTTTGCATTGCTTGTACTGTAACTAAGTAGTAACCAATAAAAACTATGAATCTAACTAAGTAGTTACTCTACATGATCTTGTGAACTCTATCCACATGGACAGAGTTCATGAACTCTGTCCACATGGACAGAGTTCATGAACTCTATCCATGTGGACAGAATTAAATTTCAGTGCATGGTTGGTAGATCTATAGTCAGAAACTTAAACCTAACAGTTGGGAAACTGAAACCTTCAAACTCCTATCAAAACAATAGACTCTGAATGTTAGATCTACGAACATGAACAAGTTTAAGATGAAAATATGAGCAGCAAGCTACAGGAAAACTGAGAACATCATACTGTTATGTACTTTTCCTTAACAATATTATTATTTTTTCCATTAACCAACTTCATGTAATTTCCCCATAGTTCCAACAACCTTGATCATACACTTAGAGCCTTGTCTAGTGAAAAAGTTGAAAACAAAGCACCTTGAGATAATTCAATGTTTATATTTGTACACTAGAGCTGTAATTTGAAAACAACCGAAACAAGATTTATCATAAGATATTCAGGTAAACAAAAGAGGAAAATAAAGCTTTAAGAAGGGTAATAAACTCTTCTTATAGGTCAAATCTGTACTTCTCCGTCCCGTGATACCCTTGCCTTGTTGATCACACAAAAGGACACAAAGGATGGAAGAGATAGATTGCCTCAGATGAGTTGCTTCCAGAAGTACACTTCTCACTTGAAAAGATTGTAGTTTCTCCTGCTTTTGCCACATGTACACCCCTCTCTACATAAAAGACCTGCATACTGTACCCTACACTCCTTAAGGGAAACCAGCGTACACCTCCCAAAAAGTTGTAAATGCATGTTGTAAAGCATAAAAGTTGCTTCTTGTATGCTGCTCTTGTGGTATGAAACCCGCGTACATCTTAAGATGAAATCAAAAATATATTAATTTGACGAATTGGGATTAGTTGCAGTTGGTTCTGCAACTTCCCCAACTTCCTAATCCAATCACCTCTCAATCTAAACTTCCTACCTTGTCCCATAAATACAAGGAGGATCCATGAGAGGGGTTACTCACAATTACATTCATAATGCTCATGAAATCTTGAGAGAAGGCTAGAGGAAAGATTGCTTCAAGTACTGTTATGCTGGAGGAAAGTTCCAAGTCAAAGTGAAGAGTAGGAGCCCAGGATCCGGTTGCAGAAACATCTCTACACGTTAGGTATATTGTACTGATTTCATGTTTCTTTGACAATAAAAAGGTCGAAACACCCTCCCTATCAAAATTAAAATATCTATTGAATTGTATGTCTATTTGGCTTAATTCTTGATTATAGTTGATGTTAAATTGCTTTATAATTTCATCATATGTTATATGGTCAAGATATGCTGAGGAAGGTATCTTTTGTATTGCAGGTTCGTCGAGCAGCAAATCAAGTGAAATACCAAGAAAAAGCTAGGATCAAACTTCGAAAAGAGGTATGTCTTTCAATCCCAATATATTTCTTCTGCAGTAGCTAGATGCAGTATAATCAATGTGTTTACCTGTCAACCCCACCCAGTTGGTAGTGTCCATCTCCTCACTATAGGGTAGAAATCCCGAACAACAGATTGGTGACTCCCCTGGGGAGTAACCGCTTAGTTGGTCTGCTCTAGCAGACTCAATTTTTGGTTTTCTTCCAGCCCATTTTTTTAGTTTCGATTGTCTAAGAGGCCCTGTAGGTCTGTGTCATCTTTCCTATTTACTTGATTCAACTCAGTTTTTGGTTTGCAAAGCCTGTTTGTACTTTGCTAAGGCATGTACGTTGGTCTCCCCTACATACAGTAGCGTTTGTTGGCTAATGTATGCCCCTCCTTGCACTGCATAGTAGCGTACATGTCCTGGTGTACGCTGGTTGCAACACTGCACAGTAGGGTATGTTCCTGTAGTGGCCTGTTTTGTTGTTAGAGTTTGTTTTCCAAGTTTTGGTTGTTGTTCCAACCTGTTGCTTTGCTGTCTTTGTTGACCCCTAAGACTTCATATGTCTCGGTTGAGTCTTGTAAGCCTCTCCAATCTCTTTTAGCATGTTTTGCTTACTTGAGCCTTTGTTTAAGTGTATTTTCCGCTTAAGAGTCCTTTTTTGAAGTTCGTGCGCTATTCTTTTTTGGATATAGTTGCATCTCTTCACCCTAGTTACTGTTGCAGTCATACAAACCTGCACTTTGATTGTTTGTTGTTTGTTGCAACGTTTATCACGCTTTCACTTGGTCTCATCCTTTCCATTAGGGTTTGACTGTCAAGTTTGATTCCTTAGGGTTGCTTCCGAAAGGTTTCTTGGTTCAGACACTTGTTGATTGTTTTATCAGTTCATTTCAAGTAAGTCAAAACATCCTAGTCTTCTTGTTGTTGAGTCTGTGTGTTGTTTAAAGTCATTCTTGATTCGCTTGCTTACTTTTTGCTTGGATTAGTGTTTTCTTAGGGTTTTGACACTTAGGAGCAACCTGTTTAGGTCTGCCTTTTCATCATAAGTATCTCTTTTCCCTGTTTCTTTTTCACTTCGTTTCCAAGCCTCAAGTTTTTCTTTTGCAAAAACATGGTATGTCAAGTCTTCATCGAGTCTCTTGATTCATTTGCTTTGAACCATTTTATATGTTTGTCTTACACACATTTTACAGTTAGATCTTTCTTGCTTTTGTACAAAGTTCTCTTTCTTTTATATTTATTAGAAAAAGCAAAAAATGTTCAAATAGCTCAGTAGTAAGATCTTGCTTTATTTTGAGGTAGCTTAGTTTGCTTTGAAATATTCGAAAAATAAAATACAAAAAGATTTTGTTTTAGGACTGCTTAGGTTTCAAGTTTTTGAAAGACTTGTAAACGAAGAGAGAAAATTTTGTGAATTTGAAAGCGTTATTTTTTCAAGTACTTTATTTTCATAACAGACCATTCAACACATCGCAATACAACCCTTGAGTAACAAGTAGCCTTAGAAATAAATTATTAATAAAATTTATTAGCAACATTTTTCTTTTTAGGCATACACGAAATCAACTAGCTTAGGCTAGAGTTTCGAGCTTAAATCACCTTAAACTTCTCAGAACTGGCTTCATTACTCAACAATCATAGTACGACTTTCATTTAGGTAAATCCATCTATATCAAATAGTCCTAGGAAACTCTACTTATAGCAGAGCTAAGCAAGAGGTCGTGGGAGACTGGAATTGTTGAGGATATCCCCTCACTTTCCTTTTGACCATAAACCAGAGTCGATTCGCGTACGGGGGTCCTTTTGAACTTCGGGATTTGCTACCCTACCCATGCATTTCGACTAGGCTGATGACTGTCCCCATAGGTTATTTCGTATTGATGGTAGCCTTAGAATCAGACCTTTAGGATTCTACACAGGTAGAGTGGGAAGTTATTCCCACTTCACCTCGAACACGCGTGGAAGGTAACCCTCTGGTGGTAATCCCGGGAAAGCGGTTTGGTGATTCAAGCACTTGCACCCAGTGGACCTCCGGTGGATGCCACGAAAGTGACCATCGATACTCTGTTAGTCTGTTCTGGGCTCTAATCATCCTAGACTTGCTTTCGAGAGTATTTGCTATCCATTTGATTGGTTTGATTACTTGGGAAATTTTTTAGTGGTTTGTTGTTTTCTCCTTAGTTGCAGTGGCCACTAGGTTTTTACCTAGTTTTATTTTATTATAGTTGTGGAGGACCAAGATCTTCGTCAGTCTCGAAGGTTACAAAACCTTCCCCCACTTATAGTGGAGCCTCCACTTCCACCACGACATAGGAGAACTGATTCCCGTGGTTCTTTTGAACTTACGGGCGACATAGAGGTTCCTGGAGAACCATAGCCTAGAACACCAGATCGACAAGTCTTGGACACTGCCGAGGTTGAGGATCTAACTGCTGTAGAGTTTAGTACTCCTTTCAACCCTCCACTTACAGGACACCATGATCCACTTCTGGTACATGTTGGTTTCCAGCAGCCTGATTTTAGTACTTATCTTTTTACACCGAGTTATACCATGGTTAACCCATGAGACGAGCAGGGAGTTCCACAAACTCCCACAACTTCTATGGATGAAAGGATTCTTAATCCTTCATTCTCAAACATTGCACAATCGAGTTTGTCGCAGAATGTTTCGGCCTCGACCCCATCCTTTAGTTTCATTGTTGGCACTTTAGGCATGCCGAGCTCATTAGCCTCGACATCTGCCTCAGCCTCCACACCCACTTTTGGACCTAACAATGTACCTCTATCAACGGTACCCGCAGTGAGTTTTACTCAGTCTTCTACCACACAATCGTTGCAAGGTGTAACTCATAACATTGCTTCTTCATCTGTGGTTGGATCCATCCCTTCTGCATCCATGCCTACCATGGGTACGATCACGGCCCCATCCACTACAACCACACCGGGTTTCAACCCCTATCAAGTTTATAACGTTAATACGTCGAATATACTTGTAGGGAGTGTCCCCTTCTCTTTGTTTGCTAGAGGAGGGGGTAATATCATTAACCCGTAGTTTGGTGGGGTTAACCCCCAGACACAATGGACTGCTGCCCAAGGATTTAATCCACTTACTTTCAGATGGAAAAATTTCACTCCTTTCATTTCACAACCGGGCAACCCCAACCAACAGTACACGAACCAGGCCATGGGTGGTCCCCAATACCAAGTTCCTATTTACCAGATGCCATCGGCTCAACCACACTTACCATTTCTGGAAACTTTAAACTTGTCAGACCTTTCAAATCTTACGAATGACCCCGTGCACCATGATGCTGCATGGCCACTCATTCCCACCAAACTTCCCTCAGACATACCAAATTTTGAAGGTAAGACTGGTGAGGACCCTGGCAACCATGTAACAACTTTTCATCTCTGGTGTTCCTCCAACTCACTGAATGATGATTCCATAAGGTTGAGGCTCTTCCAAAGAACCTTGACGAGTGTTGCGGCCAAGTGGTATATTGAACTATTGGCGTTTTCCTTTAGCACCTTTAGGGATCTTGCCATTGTGTTCTTGAACCACATTCAGCTTCTAGTCCGTTATGATGCCGGCACAGAACTTTTGTCGACATTTCGGCAAAACAAAGCCACTCATCTGTCTGATCATATTCAGGAGTGGCGGAGGCGGAAGAGGCTCATCAAGGATGACATACCCCCAGCATTCTTACTGGAATGGTACCTTAAGTCTCTACTTCCTTATTTTTCTAAGGAAGTTGCCACTTCAGGGGTGTCTTCCGAGGAGGAGGCAATTTTGAGAACTCAGCAACTCAACTTATTCTATGCTCAGTCTGGGTTGTTGTATGAGATTATTCATGATGCACCAAGGTCTAATATAGACCTAGGTAATCCTATACCTGGACCACATGTCAATGGCATTGTGGGTTCAGTCGATTCTGCAGCGTTTGAGGCCTTAACAAAGCAGGTTCATGCCTTATCAGTTAGACAAAGTGTTGTAGAAGAAACTTCTGTTGCATCCTCCCCTTCTACAACTGAATCTATACAGCAGGTGTAGACAAACCAAAAGGGCTCTCGACATCCCAAAAGAAAGGGCAAGAAAGGGGAGGGAAACCAACAAAAGCCCAAGAATACGCAAAATGCCGAGGAGAGAAAAAAAGAGAAACGAAAGGCTAAGTTCCCTTGCAAACTGTGTCAGGGGGACCATCTTACCCACCAGTGCCCTCTTATGGAAGAATCCCAGAAGCTGATCCATGAGAAGAAACCCTCTTTCTTGAAAGATCCTTTTCCTCATGGATGGAGTTCAGCTTCTGGAAACTCTAGTGCTGGGGGCACCCCAGCTGATTAGTATTTTATTAACATGGTTAATTTAGACTCTATGTTACAAACTCGAGCCAGGAATTATACCCCATACCCGCAGCAAAAGGACATTCCTGAATCTTCCACTCCTTTTCACATAACTGTGGAGACGTTGCCTAAGATACCGAAAGGTGTCTACAAACGGGTTGTGCACAACCCTAACGCGCGGGCTGCTCCCAACTACAATGTTGTGGAGGAATTAGCCCAAACCCCCTATGCCATGTCCGCCCTAGAGGTACTGCAAAGTTTCCCATTGCAATGCAGTGCTCTTCTGGCAGCAATTGGGAGTGTTGATTCATCCAACATGCTTGCACGCTTTGATATGAAAGATATCAAGTACTAGTTTTCGTATCATGTCGCTCTCCAGATCGAGTTCATCCATGGTCCTAAGACCATCAAATGCACTGTAGTGGATGAGAGGGAATCTACGTGCGTAATGTCTATTTCTTGTTGGAGATATTTGGGTGAACCTGAGTTAGCTCCCTCGAACACGATGCTCACTTCCTTCGATGGAAGATCCTTCCGTCCACACAGAGTCTTACTATCCTTCGATGTCGAACTTGTAGGAAAACTAGTATCAGTAGAGGTCGAAGTTCTGGATGCCCCACTCAATTACAATTTGTTGTTGGTTAGGAGATGGACATATGCCATGCAAGCAGTTCCATCAGCTGTCTTCCGGGTTATAATGTTCCCACACGAAGGAAAGATCGTCACAGTTGATCAACTTTCTTTTACCCTGAAGAACAACCAGACTTCTTCGGATTCATCCATTCCATTGATTGATCAAACTGGCCCAGTCACTGAGAGTTTGTGAGTAGGAATCTATGGGTCACTAATAATAACTATTGACCTACCTTATCCCATTCATTTTATTAGTTCTGAAGAATGTTCTTCTCTGAGATTTCCACGATCAGTTCAACAACCGAACCTTGGATTCTCCCAACTGAATCAGAACTAGTTGTGCCTTTATCTGTTGCAGAGGTGACTTACTTGGATTCATGTCTTGCTGCAACATAACATATCATGACTCGGTTGGTTTCTACTGAGTAAGATATGGACTATGCTCCTGCATGGTCAGTGAACTCTATCCACTCTTTTGATTTTCTAGACATTGTCTTACCATCTGACGAAGCAATCTTGGAAGCTATGATAGGAGTGGACCACCCTTGGGAACACATGCACCCCAGGTCCTATTTACTTCCCATTCTAAACTTGATTGAGGGAGGAGAGTTCTCTCCGAGATCCAGTGAGAAGTTTGATTGGTCCTCTATCCCTTCCACTTCACAAGCTATTTTTTCTGAAGGGAATAGGACGAGTACAGTGAGAACCATCCCCATCAACATTTCCACTGAACCTGTGGGTCATGGAACATATCTTTATTGGAGTGGACTGTTATCTTGATGAGATCATTCCGTACACCAATCTTTTTAATGATTTCCATGATATATTTGTCCGGCCTCATCATGAGATCCCAGGCATTAACCCTATTTGAAGAAGTGTTATTGTGCTTTTTCATGTATTTTTAGCTGTACATTTTTGTAAAGTTAATTTTGTTTACAGTTGTTGTAGTCTTATGCATCTTTTGCTTTTGGTGTTTCAGATGTCAAATGAACACTTCATAGGGTTTGATGATGGCGCTAGCCGCCACACCCGTCAGTTAGTCTCAGCTGCTTGGGTTATTTTCTCGCCAACCGGCTAACTGGTGTCTTCGGGAGGGGCTTGTTTAGGTCCCACAACGAACAATGTGGCTGAATACAGTACAGTTATAGAGCTACTACGAGATGCTCCATTTAATGGAATTTCACGTTTGGAGGTATGGATCGACTCGTAGTTAGTTGTTTTTCAGTTACTGGGTGTTTATCAAGTTAGAGATCCTACTTTGCTACGTCAGTTCATGCGAGTTAGGTTACTTGAGAGACAGTTTGATTATATCACATATCAACATATTCCAAGGAACTTGAATGCATTAGCTGATTCATTTGAAAACTATGTTTTAGATTGGAATTTGCATCATTCACACACATAGTAATTCATGCATAAAACACAAATAACACACCTGTATATAACCGATACTGTATATATATCCGATACTATATCAACAAATAATTTGAGTTTGGATCACAAGTCTGTCACAGAGTCATGTCATAAGATACAAAATTGGACTCGATGGCCTCAAAAATATACATAAAATAACCTTCTCCTATGGATAAGGTGGGGCCTCATCTGCCTCTACTGCCTCTCGGTAGCATATGACTAGCCTAGCTACTTTCTGCAGCAATCTAATCCAGGTTGCGGGCACACCTACTACATCCTCCTGCATATCAACTAGCATCCGCTCAATACAAAATGTAGGAACATCATGGTTCAACCGACCCATCTTCCTCTCTACGGCCCCCAAAGTGGCATCAGATGCACCCACCTCTACTGGTCACATGAAAGTATATGGGTGTCCCTCAGGGTGCACTGGTCCAACATCTGCATTTGACACTTTGTTTCAGTATTTCGAACAAATCATAAAAATATTATATGCATAAATTTGAAAAAATTAAATAATTTTTCAAAAAACATAAACATACCTATATCTCCCTAGGCTGCTCCTGGGGGAAGTATCAGCTCTAGATCATAATGGAAATCTAGTCTTGCATACGGAAACTGCTCAAGATCTCGCACCTATCGTTCCCACCAACCCCAGAATTCATCCTCTTGGAAACATAGGTTTCTCTCACCACCACCCTGGCGGAGGAAGATCTCACCCCAACGGACCAACATTGGCTCATGAGGGTTGATAGGGGGAAATGCCATGCCCAAACTAATAGCAGGTACCCTCTCAAAGAAGAAGGTGAAAATTATGCTTCCATATCTGAAGTTCTTCATCCTCTCAGTCTTACATCCTGAGAGTTGAAGTTTCATGTTCTCCAATAGACTCGAACACCAGTCATAAACATGCCCTTGCAAGCATTCAACACCTATATGCATATAGTGCCTCGAGGAAAGATGTTGTGAAGCAATCCCCCCCATTCAGTTGAGAACACTCAAAATAAATCGAAGAGGGAAGCTTACAACAGTAGAGATGAGAAATTGGCTACCACATTTCTTACTTCCTGGTACACAGTATGCATTGATATATTCTTGCACTATTAATGCACCCACTTTGCTAACAGGCCCTTTTAGATTCACTGACTCTCCCCTACGAGAGAGACCTGTGATAAAGTAAATTTCATCTACGGTGAGCTCCAGTATCTCACCCCGGATATCAAACACCATGGCATCTACATCCCAATATCGAACAAGTCTTTCTAGCAAGCAGATTTGGGCCCGCATGTTGACTGTTTGAGAGAATTTCAGTAATCCACACCTTCTAAGTGTATGAAGAGTCGTTGGATCTTGCAATGCTTCTCAATCCATATCTTCATGCTCTCTTTCTCTCCATGCCAACACCATCCTACCAAGAAACAGTCAATTTTTAGCCTTTTTTCAACTTTTTGGCCACTTTCAGGGGTGTATGCTGCTCTTCACACTAGATAGGCACGTTTAGAACATTGTTGTTCTTAATGTAGAGTAGCGTACACGCAGAGCACGTTGTGAGAATTTCCAAAACAGGGTTTTTTACCATAAAAATTGGCAAAAAAGACATGAAAATGCAAGTTGTGGAGAAATTAACTTACTTGGTGGAAGCGGAAGGTTGATTGGTACTCCAGTTTGATCATAATGAGTGGAAGAAGATCAAGGGTTTGCTCCAATTCTTGCCCTCAAATTCTCAAATTGTGATATTTGATTTTATAATTTGAAACTAATTATATAAAAGTGAGTTTAATTTTTACCCACTTTTTGAAAAAGTATATAGTTTTCAAATTTTTCTTAAAGGGTTCTATTTAATCACTAATACTTGCAGGTTTTGGTGAAGTAATTCTACCCTAGATATTTCAAATTTTCACTAGATTCTCAAAGCATTGAACCGGTATGACTTAGTTTCTTTATTGATCGACCAATATAGACGTTGTATTGATCATTTATTATGTCATTGAGAAATTTTGTCGCCACTTACTAACTGGACTATTTAGATCATATTATTTGGCAGGTCATGAACATATGATCCTAGTAGCTGTCTTTTAAGTCGTTTTAAGCTCTTTTTTTGACAATGAAAAAATAAACAAGATTGCCGAGCAAACTTGGCCTCTTCAAACTTGTTAAAGGAATTGAAGGTCCATCCGCTCAGGTATAAGGTTAACCCTTTTTCCGGACCTTTGCGGATTAATTACGAAAAAGGAATACTCTAGCCATCCGTGGCTAGAAGAGTTCTCACCTCATTGTTTTATACTTTTTCGAGGGAGGGGACTAACTATACGAAAAAGGTCTGTTGGAGCCTCTCTTTAGGGTTTTCAGGCTCTCTAAATATGAAAACACCAAGCGAGCATTCACCTACTCGGGCTCGATGTGAAATCCATGAGAGGGTAAATAGAGGATTGTTTAATTTTTTCAAACTCTATAAACAGGAAAACACCGACGATCATTAACCTACTTGGGCTCGATATTAAAATCCACGAGTAGGTGTATGGAGTTATTGTTTAAGTTTTTCAGACTCCTTAAAATTGAAAACATCGGCGAGCAAGAACAGATCTCAGCTCGATATTAAAATCCATAGATCAGTACTATAGAGCATTCTTCTATCTCTTCTTCGAACTCTATAAACAATGAAGAAGGTCCTGAGTCTTCCTTTCATGGGCTCGTTAAAATTATTACATGGTTGGACCTATTGAGTTTTCTATTTTTCTTGGACTCATTAAATAAACAAGAAGAACATTCTTTTACCAAAAAGAATAAGGGATAAGAAGGGTGTATTGCATCTCTTTCAGTTTCAAAGGCAGTTAAGTCAGTCATATCTTTGAACACAACACCTACTTGAGTCTTTCATGTCAATTGGGTTTTAGTTTTTGGCCTTAAGGTGAACTTGATCTCCAAGTTTGTACTCCCCCGGTTGGTTATTCTTCCAATCATATGGAGGGTCTGTTATGTCTCCTACATCACAAACTTACATCGTTCCCTGTTATGTTGAAAACTGCCTAAGTTACTTTGTGTCGTGCTCAATGTTCAAGGATACAACCTGTGTCATCCATTCTGTAGTTTACCTTGACTTCATGTGTCAGCCATCCTAGTGTCAGTTTGTTTCATCTTGTTACTCATCCTACTCCACATCAACTCATACTTGTGAGTGTTCCTTGTGTTGGATGATGGAGGATGTATTAAGGCCTCCCTTCCAGCGGACTTCTTCCCATCAACCTCAACTCATTATGATCTAGGAACGAAGTTTAGATTTTTGGTTAGTACCTTGGGGATTGCAGTCATCAGTGGTAGTTTCCCTCGCTGTTGAATAAATGAGAATACATCAATGTCTCTTATTCGACAGGTTCCTCAAGTGTTCGACTTCAAGTACACTTATTCACACTTGTTAGGATCGTACTAGGTTACCTTGGACCCCATTATCATTATCGATGGAATTACTCGCATTTTTTAACGGCATACATCAATGACCGATAATCAAACGATTCCCCCCATGTTCGACTTCAGCTCATTTATTCGCATGGTTAGGGTTTGTACCTTGGGTTGTTTTGGATGAAGAACTTGGGACTATGATAGCATCACCATATTTATGTTATCTCCCAAGCTGCGCAAGACTGAGCCTTACTCATTTTGGATCTTCATGAGACATAGATCCAGCTTGTTGTTATGGCTATAATCTCTCTATTGACATGGATCCACGCTTGTATTTCAGTGGCCATGCTCTATATATACATCTCCTAGTTATGTATCAGAGATCATGTTACACATCTATATGATGTCAATATTGTAATTGCTCGCTGACCTTGATTGTTGTTTCAAGTGTTTCTTGTGACTTGGTTCTGCGGTTTCTTGCTCCTCCTTTGACTTGGACTTATAATGTATTTCGGTCATCGTTTCCCTCTGAGCTCACACATTAGGGGGCATCTGTTATAGGTCAAATCTGCACTTCTCCATCCTATGATCACCTTTCCTTGTTGATCACACAAAAGGACACAAAGGATGGTGTTGATGTATATGTAACTTCGGAATGTATTTTACCCATGTGTATTGTATTCCTATAGAGATGTTATTACTCCTCTATACGGAAGTGTTTGTATTCCTATAGAGATGTTATTATTCCTCTATACGGAAGTGTCGTCATTTATATTGTAAGTGTCGTAACTTATACTTGATGGGTTATTAGACCACCTTGATGGGGTCGGCCCTGTATGAGTCATGTGGGTAAAAGGGTTATTAGACCACCAAGTGTGGGGTCGACCCGGATTAATGTAACCATGGGTTATTAGATTAAGTTAGGCAAGTCAGCCCCACTGGTTTATTGAGCAGGACATGACAAGTATAAATAGAGATCGGGAGATCTCTATTTGATCATCTCATTACTCACACTTCTATCATTCGGAAAGTGGCGCACATGTGAGGAGGAGGATTAGCTGCTAGGAGAAGACTATATCGTGTACTTTGGTTGTATCATTTCTCTTTCTATCTCTGAGGAATTTGCGGGGTTTTCACCTTCTTGGTTTTCCCCAGTGAAACTCCGTGTCTCTTGTGTGCTTGCATTATTGTGTCCATGATTGATATGTTGTAGATATGATGTACATCTTATTCTCTTAGTTACAATCTTATATCATATTGAAAATATGAAAAATTAACATGGTATCAGAGCTAGCCTGAAAGAAGGCATGGTATGGCATGTATGACACTTGTTGCACTTGCGAAGCTAGGGCTTGATATAGTAAAAACTAGTCATTGTAGCACTTTCGCTATAAATCCATTTATGCAAGGTTTCAAGATCTGAAACTTTTACATGTCGAAGAAAAGCTCCCCGTGTACCTTTTGTCTGAAGCACAACTACTAATTCGTTGTACTTTGTGTTTTATGATCTGTACAATCTAGGGTTTCTACCTCTTCCATATCTGAGTCATAAACAGGTGACCTAGGAAAAAAGGTTATAAATTGGGATAGGAAGCTCCAAATGAAATTTCATAAAAAGTGACAGATAGGGCATGAACTATACTTTCACAGGACAAAGGTTTAGAGGCAGAAAGTGAACCAGGGACATGTGGCGCTCCGTACAAGTTCGCTCTTCTATTTTATCCCATAAACAGGTCACGTTGCGAAACTTGGCATAACTCTCTCTCAAAGAATCCAATTGAGGTCAAACCTATGGGGTTGGAAATATGACATGTCAGGCTACCACAAATAGAAGTTTCAGACCCTATCGATTCGTAGTTTCGGAGTTACACCAGAAACAATAGAGTGCATATTTCTGTCAAAACATAATTGGATTTTGAGCACCTTCATTCATGGCTCCGGGAATTAGGGTTTCAGAGAAATTGGAATTTTTTTAATCGGATACCACGGCTGAATGCTACTCATCAAAATCAAAATTTAGAGACCAAGATCAAATTTTTTGGTTGGGAAGAAGTCCGGGCTTGATCAAACCCTAGTTCGGTACTTTGATCGGAAAAGTGGAAAATTAGGGCTTCTGCAAAAGTTGAATTTTTTAAGTCTGTGACCACAGCTAGAAGCTCCTCAGAAAAATAGAATTTTAGAGCTTTGGATCAAACCTTTTGGTTGGGTAGAAGGGTGGGATTTATCAAACCCTAGTTCAGGATCCTGTCCAGAAGATCCAAAATTTTCAAAGGCAATTTTGAGGGGTGAAACATTGCAGTTTTCAAATTCTGAGTATACTAGCTTGATTAGCTCATCAAGGCGCATCCTTCTATCCTTTCAGAAGTTTGAAATCCAAAGTTTGAATTTTTAGGGTTTCTCTAACAAACCCTAATCCAGCTCCAGATTCAATTTCTGCAAATCAAGTGGATTGGGTTAATCTTAGAAGAGAATCGTTTGGTCACCTGCATAAGTGAAGAAGTTCCTGTTTCAGAGGGAGATGAGGCTAAGACCTTACATAAGAAGGTTACAAGCAATCTCGACAGGTATGAATTATTCAGGTATGTTTTGAGATCCGTTCATGATTAAGTTTATGGTATGTTTGTCTTCATTAAGGTTATTACAATCTTGATTAACTTTAGACTTGTTGTATCACCTTAATAAAATTATGAATGCACGATAGAAGATATTCATTGATTAGGGTTTTGATACTTATGATTGTACTAATGCATTGTGGTGTTGTATGAGGTTGATGTTGTCGGCTAACATGAAAGGTACATCAAAGAAAGATAAATCATGTTCTAGTTAAAGAACATGTGACCATGGAGACATGAGTACAAAGATTCATTCATTATCATGGATCACATAGAAGATCTACTTACGAGGTATGGTTAACTTATGAGATATGCAGGTTACTAGCACAAGTCATTGAAGAAAAAGAAGACATCATGTGGGTATGTTATACATAGCTAACTAACATGCTAATCCAGGTATGTTTTTCCTATATCAAGTTAAAATCCTACCTTGTGTTAGGATATCTTATATAAGTATACTTGACATGATTGATTATGATTATTCATGAAGTTATATGTTTGAGTAATCATGGGTTTGGGCATATTATGTTTCTTACTTTAATTGATGATATGAATAACCAGAAAAGTCCCATATAAACCTTGAATACTAATGTTTATTATCTATGTTTAAAATGATCATTACTATACATGTTTAAGATTATTGTGTTTCTGGTAGTATTTATATTATACTAATAAATGTATGATTATATGAGATCTCGAGGATATCACAATAATGATACTTGTAAGCATGCATAGTGATCGATGATAGATATAAGTTCAAGGACAAGTAATCCAGGAAGCAAAGATCGAGAGGGAGCACACTCCAGTAGTTTCTACAAGGATGCAGATATTCATAGGGAGTCGACCACTTATCACAATCCACATCATAATGGAGTTGTAGAAAGGAAGCAAAGACTGAGAGGGAGTCAACCCAACAAACAAACAAAGATAAGTATTTGAATTATCATCTCTTGCATATTTGATTGTTTAAATAATATTATTCAAGGATGTATATACTGATGTTCCTAGAATTAGGCTGTGTATTTTGGCATATTAGAATAATTGCATTAATGAACAGCATACTACTAATATGCATGTAATGGGTAAGTGGCCTATGGCACTGTACAACATTCCATTGCTACTTATCTAGAATGAAACCTCTTTGCTGGCATATTGAGAGTAGTGAAAAACTCTTAACAATGTTCTAGTAGAGATTGGAAGGCATCTAGAAAGTTATGGGATATGGATAAATGTTGTATTGATTGGCTAAGATACTTGCATGACTGCATGACATATTTATTTATGTGTAAGAATTTGTTCTGAAAACTATGAGATGTTTTCTAATCGTGCAATTTAACTTGTTTTGTAGGAAAGATCGTATACCATCACCTACAAAACAAGGACTACAACATTTGTTCAACAACAAAGTTATCTATTGAAGATATTGAAGTTCCCAGGATTCGAGAAGAACGCCATGATCGAGGAGTACCAGTCAATCATTAAGAATGATGTTTGGGATGTAGTCCCAAGACCTAAAGGGAAGTCTGTTGTGACTTCCAAATGGGTCTATAAGATCAAGCATGCTGCAGTTGGTAGGATGGAGAAATACAAAGCGAGGTTTGTAGCTCATGGCTTCTCCCAGAAAGAGGGATTGAGTATGAAGAGACTTCTACACCTATAGCCAGGCACACTTCCATCAGATCAGTACTTGCTCTGGCTGCAGTGATGAAATGGAAGATACACTAGATGGATGTCAATACTGCTTTCTTGAATGATGTAGTTGAAGAGGAAGTGTATGTGGAGCCGTCACTCAGCTTTGAGACACATGACCGAGAGTCACATGTGTGCAAACTGAAGAAAGCCCTGTATAGTTTGAAAAATGCAACCAAGACCTGGTATGGTAGTATAGATGGCTTTCTATCCATTTTGGGCTTTACCAAGAGTAAAGCGGATTCCAACCTTTACTACAAGGTTGAGGAAGGCAATCCAACGATACTACTATTGTATGTGGATGACCTAATTGTTACAGGTGAGCATAGATTGATTGCCAACATGCAGTGGAAGCTTGCCGCCGAGTTCGAGATGAAGAACTTGGAGATGATGCACTATTTTCTAGGCATGGAGGTGTGGCAGAGTGCAGATGGGATCTTCCTTGGACAAGGGAAGTATACAGTAGATATCCTCAAGAGGTTCGGGATGATGGAATGCAAGGACATGGCCACACCTATGGCATCGAACCTAAAGCTTCTATGTGATGCTTCATTTAATCCGGTTGATGACACGATGTATCATTAAATGATTGGGTCCTTGATTTACCTGACGAACACAAGACCAGATATTTGTTTTGCGGTGAACACATTGAGCCAATTCCTGACAGATTCGAGGAGTGTTCACCTGGTTGTTGTAAAGCATATTCTGAGGTACCTGAAAGGTACAGTTGATTATAGGCTCAAGTATGATGTGAATAAAAAATTTAACCTACAGGGTTATGTTGATTCGGATTGGGCAGGCAGTGCTGGAGATAGGAAGAGCACTTTTGGGTGGTTCTTCAGTATGGGATCAGGTGTCATCTCTTGGTTTAGCAGGAAGCAGTCCTACGTAGCACTGAGTACAGCCAAGGCAGAGTATGTTGCAGCTTGTTCGGCTATTTGTGAGGTAGTATGGCTAAGGAAGCTACTGTCTGAGTTATTTGATCTCCCATTGGAGGCTACTGGTATCTTTTGTGACAACCAGAGATGTGTGAAGTTGTCTGAGAACCTGGTGTTCCATGACAGGTCAAAGCACATTTGAGATCAAATATCACTATATCAGGTATTTGGTGTAAAGAGGAGCAATGAAGCTCCTATATGTTGTGACGGATGAGCAGATTGCAGATGTGTTTACGAAACCACTAGACAGAGTGAAGTTTGAGTACTTCATAGAAAGGCTTGGTGTTCTTTAGATTGACGACACTTCAAGGAAGAAGTGATGGACACATTTGCTGGAGCCATTCCAAGCATGGTGAAAGGAGGATCCTTCCCATGGCCATGAATGTAAGTGCTAGATGATGAGCATCAGGATGATGCTCCATTTACTGCTCTATATATGCATCATGTTGGATGCTTGATACAATTGTATATGCATCATGTTGGATGCTTGTTATGATCAATTGGATCATGTATATGTATATGCATCATGTCGGATGCTTGGATCATGTATCTATATATGTATCAGGTGGATATGTTGTATGATCGGGTAGATCATGTATGTTGATATATATCAGGTGGATACATTGTATGATCAGGTGGATCATGTATCTGTGTATGTATCAGGTGGATCATGTATGATGATATGTATCAGGTAGATACTTGGTATGCATCAGGTGGATCCATGATTAGGATGATCATGGATGATGAGCTTCAGGATGTTTCTCCAGATGACATGCATCAGGACGATGCAGTGATGATGATCAGGATGATGTATGGTGAGTATGAGGTTGATACTCTATGGCCATGGAACAGGTTGTGTAGATAAGCATATAATCCAACCCTGGGATGTTTGCAGATAGTCTTTCGAGGTTTTTCCTATGGCATGTAATGCGGCCCTCAGATATTTGGAAAATGCTTTTTCAAGGTTTTTCTTTGGGAGGACATATAATCCGTCCCTGGGAGATTTGCAGATAGGCTTTCAAGGTCTTTCCTATGACATGTAATCTGGTCCTGGGATATCTGGCATATGCTCTTTCAAGGTTTTGTCCTATGGCATGTAATGTGCTCCTGGGAGATCCGACAGGTAGAGATGAGTGCTCGTAACAGCCTGGGATGCTACAGCCAGGTTTTGTGGTGATATCACATGTAATGTGCTTCTGGGAGATCCGACAGGTAGAGCTATGTGCTCGTAATAGCATGGGATGCTACAGCCAGGTTTTGTGATGGGGTCACATGTAATGTGCTCCTGGGATATCCGACAGGTAGAGCTGTGCACTCGTAATAGCCTGGGATGCTACATCCAGGTTTTGTGACGCACGTAATAAGTCCTGAGGATTCCACAGTATGGACAGTGATGATGAAGACCTGCGGGTGGTGGACCTACATCTAGTATGAAAAAGGACTGGCTCTGTAGAACTTCCTATGATGAGTAGATTCAGAGATTGATTGAGATAGCAGCAGCAATGACGATGATGATGATTCGAGGACGATGATTCACTGATGATGATCCAGAGAAGAAGACTTGTGCGAGCAGATCTGTGTCGATAAATACCTTCCTAGTTAAGAGGGAGTGTTGATGTATATGTAACTTCGGAATGTATTTTACCCATGTGTATTGTATTCCTATAGAGATGTTATTATTCCTTTATATGGAAGTGTTTGTATTCCTATAGAGATGTTATTATTCCTCTATACATAAGTGTTTGTATTCCTATAGAGATGTTATTATTCCTCTATAGGGAAGTGTCGTCATTTATATTGTAAGTGTCGTAACTTATACTTGATGGGTTATTAGACCACTAAGTGTGGGGTCAGCCCGGATTAATGTAACCATGGGTTATTATGCTAAGTTAGACAAGTCGGCCCCACTGGTTTATTGGGCAGGACAGGACAAGTATAAATAGAGATCAGGAGATCTCTATTTGATCATCTCATTACTCACACTTCTATCATTCGAAAAGTGGCGCACATGTGAGGAGGAGGATCAGCTGCTAGGAGAATACTATGTCTTGTACTTTGGTTGTACTTTGGTTGTATCATTGCTCTTTCTATCTCTGAGAAAGTTGCAAGGTTTTTCACCTTCTTGGTTTTCCCCGGTGAATCTCTGTGTCTCTTGTGTGCTTGCATTATTGTGTCCATGATTGATATGCTGTAGATATTCTGTACATGTTATTCTCTCAGTTAATATCTTAGATCAGATTGAAAATTCTGAAAAATTAACAGATGGAAGAGCTAAATTGCCTCAGATGCGTTGCTGCCAGAAGTACACTTCTCACTTGAAAAGATTGCAGTTTCTCTTGCTTTTGCCACATGTATGTCCCTCTCTGCATACAAGACCTGCGTACTGTACCCTACTCTCCTCAAGGGAAACCAGCGTACACCTCCCAAAAATTTGTAAATGCATGTTGTAAAGCATAAAAGTTGCTTCCTGTACGATGCTCTTGTTGTATAAAACCCACGTACATCTTAAGATGGAATCGAAAATATATTAATTTGACGAATTGGGATTAGTTGCAGTTGGTTCTGCAACTTCCCCAACTTCCTAATCCAACCACCTCTCGATCTATACTACCTACCTTGTCCCATAAATACAAGGAGGATCCATGAGAGGGGTTACTCCCAATTACATTCATAATTCTCATGAAATCTTGAGAGAAGGCTAGAGGAAAGATTGCTTCAAGTACTGTTACGCTGGAGAAAATTTCCAAGTCAGAGTGAAGAGAAGGAGCCCAAGATCCCGTTGCAGAAACATCTCTACACATCAGGTATATTGTACTGATTTTATGTTTCTTTGACAATAAAAAGGTCGAAACACCCTTCCTATCCCAAATAAGATATCTATTGGATTGTATGTCTATTTGGATTAATCTTGATTATAGTTGATGTTAAATTGCTTTATAATTTCATCATATGTTATATGGTCAAGATATGCTGAGGAAGGTATCTTTTGTATTGCAGGTTCGTCAAGCAGAAGATCAAGTGGGAGATCAAGTGAAAGACCAAGCAAAAGCTAGGATCAAACTTCGAAAAGAGGTATGTCTTTCAATCCCAATCAATTTGTTTTGCAGTAACTAGATGCGGTATAATCAATGTGTTTACTTGTCAACCCCGCCCAGTTGGTAGTGTCCATATCCTCACTATAGGGTAGAAATCTCGAACAACAACTCTCTTATTTATATCCTATCTTATAGGATCAACACATGCAATTGTCCAAGTTTATGTATTTAGGGAATCCCTGTAAAGAGGTATTGATATCAAGCATGGGAGTATTATGTCATAGATATATGGAAACATAAGACTCACCAATAATTTTTCCACATTAACAATGATCTAATGATATTAGTGTTAGATTTTCAGAATTTACTTCAATCTGATCTAGGATCTTAACTGAGAGAACAACATGTACAACATATCTACAGCATATCAATCATGGAGACAATAATGCAAGCACACAAGAGACACAAAGATTTACTTGGGGAAAACCATAAAGGTGAAAAACCCCAATAACTTCCTCAGAGATAGATAGAGCAATGATACAACCAACCATAAGAGATAGACACAACCTAGCAGCAGATCCTCCTCCTCCATAAGTGCGCCACTCCTCCTTGAGTGCATGAGATAGAAGTGAGTGAGTAAATAGAGTGCCTCCCGCACTCTATTTATACTTGACTTGACTTGCCTTTTTACCTAACTCATGTAGGCTCGAACTTAACCAAATAACATAATGCTGAGTGGGCCGACCCCCAATAGGGTGGTCTAATAACCCTTTGACCCACATGGTAGACCCCCAATAGGGTGGTCTAATAACCCTTTGACCCACATGACTTATACAAGGCCGACCCCAAACAAGGTGGTCTAATAACCCATCAAGTATAAGTTACGACGCTTACAATATAAATGATGACACTTCCTTATAGAGGAATAATACCATCTCTATATGAATACAATATACATATATGTGAAATACATTCCAAAGTTACATATACATCAACAATTAGTCCACCTAATATTTAACCATATTGGTTCCATTCATTTAAAACATCAAAAACACTTAAAAGTTGGCACATTAATTCCTCGTACATCCAACAATATTATCTATACTCATTTTAAAAACTATTAGATGATATTAGGTATATTTAGGTCCTTATTAAATAACTTAGTTTCTTTAGCAACTAGGTCTTAGAATTTGTAGAATTAACATGTATAATTTGTATATGTTTTGAGTTGTGATAGTTGTGTAAGTGCAGATATCATATCAAATGGAAAGAGATCAGTCTTCGAGGAAAAAGCGTAGGAGGTCATCACATTCTTCGAGATTTGGTGTCTCATTTGACAATTGATGATTGTCTACTTCACCTCGTGATTCAAGCTTATTGTACAGTTCACATTCAGTCGATCATCGCCAAGGCGATAGGAGTATAGATGGTTCCCCTTCATCTTCTGTGGGAGAACGTCGATCTCGACCTTCTGTCGGTATGAACATCAATCTTTTAATACACATGTATAAATTGTATTTTTGTGTTTAAGTATTTTGTACATGTTTACAAATAACTTTGTTTGTATTTGAAGCAAAGAGGGAGGAAGATCGAGTAAGGGAGACAGACATGGGTGCAGAGCAAGGTCACCAAGAGGTTCATCATCCTACACAAGGTGGCGAAGGTCGAGCTAGGACGCAATTTGTTGAACTAGCTGAGGGTTGTACCCCCATATCAACTTATCCATCTGATTTATCTGCGGAGCTTCCATGGGAAAGTGATCTTGCACAAACGACCCTTGAAAGTTGTAAATCTCACTATGATAGGCTGCAAAAATATCTTTCTACTTTGGATCTCCTTCCAGAGAACAAACAAAGTATAGAGATGGTTTTGGCATCATTAAAAAAATTCATTGAAATATATGAGGATCTTGGACCAACAACAGATGGTTTTGCTGACTTGAGGCGCAGAAGAAGGGCCCAAGTGATGGGTCCAGATAAGTGGGATGTTGTGAAGGAGAGAGTGACCAAAGAACAGGCCATGGGAATGTTTAAATTCAAAGAGGGCCTAAATCGAAAATCATTGAAAGTGAAATATTTTAAGCACCCTCATCTTGCACATCATTTATATGATCGGTTCCTTGCAGCCTATGGTTGGTTGCCATGGAATGATGAGGTTTCTAATTATTTTGCCATATTTTTTTTATGTCAAGTTTGTTTTTGGTATGAAGCTAGACTATATTGATATTCATTCCGACTTTTACAGAGTTGGAAAGGGGCGAATATACGATAGAAAAGGTGCTCTTAGAGATCCCACTACTCTTCGACCTCCACCTCAGATATCTCGCTCACCTAGGCTTGTGACTTACAAATCGGAGATGGAGCCCACATCAAAACGTGGGACAATTGCAAGGCATGTTATTGCTAAAGGTTTAACTTCGGCATTTTTTGAATTTGATATGGGATTGAGTCGAGAGAGGGCTCGAGCCACTATTTGGCATAATTTTGTTTACAAAATGAATGATGAGTTAGATGGAATGAGCATTGCAGACCTCAAGGCTTATGCTAAGGTTTGTCGTGATATAGCTTCGGATGTTCTGTCCAATGACACATCGAGTTTAGGAGAGGTTTATGTACTTTCAATCAATTATTTTTTTTATTCATTTTGAATTGAACTTTTTGTTACATTATATCTATGTATGATCTATTATGACTGTTTTGATGTATAATAATAAATACATTACGTATATGTTTATTGGTTGCAGTTTTCTAGAATGATGAATGAACATAATTTTCAAGTCTCCACTAGTGAAAATATTGAAAATGTAGAAGCGAATCTTGGAGAGGTATATTTATTATTTACATATTTATATTTATGTTTGAAAGATATTTTATCCTTTTTTTTTTTAAATTTAACTATGTACCTTATTGTTAATTTGACTTATCCATGCAGGTTTCTTTAAATTCAAACTTTTTCATGATTTTCCATCTATTGTGAGCTAATGATTTTAATTTTTTTCGTTTTGGTTTTAAGTTAATTACTTAATTTTAGTTTTTTTTGCTTGCACTATGTTTTATTTATTAACAAAATTTAAATTTTAGGGAAGAGAACATCTGGAAATTGGTGGTCAAGATATGGGTTCCTTGATGCATGTGGATATTGGCACCGAGGTAATTTTGTTCAGAATTGAACTGTTCTCTGATATATAAGAACTTAATATTTTAATTTTTTGAATTTAGTTTAAAATAGTTTAAATAATTTATGAGATTCATAAATTTCATTTATACATGTTGCGGCTTGGGTCTCTTCCATCTCTTGGAGGAAAAGGGAAGACTCTAGTGGAGGGGTCTTTTCGATCTATTCGAGGCAAAGGGAAGACTCCAATGGAGGATAGTGGTGGAATTCCATTTAGAGAATTTGAGATAAATGAATTGTTTTTTATATAAGTTTAATATTTTAATGTTTGAATTTAGTTTAAAATTGTTTAAATAATTTATGATATTCATGTTAGTATATTTAGACACTTAGGAGTTAGTTAAGATCAACTTGTGTAATATATCCGTTAGGGATAGTGTGTTTATTTAGTATGCATTAGTATGCATTTGTAAATACTTAATCCGACGGTCACGATATGTTCCCGACATAGAGTGATCCGACGGCTCAACTTCTCTTAGATCAAACCTAACCTTGTTCTGTGGCTTAACACCCAATTGGTCCATGATCTCTATTTAAAGAGCATGGAGGGTCATTTTTTAGTTGATCGATTATGAGAAGCTCATTTGTAACTTTCTTTCTTTGCATAATAAATTGTCCCGTAGAAGCTATTTGGCCAGGGTCGTGGAGTGTTTCCCTCAATAGGGTTTAAACCACATCAAAACATCGGTGTGTTGATCTGTGATCTGTTTGTGTGAAGTGGTTGCTCTTAGTTTTAGGTCCTTTGGTAGTACCTTGTGTACCCGAACATGGTGTTAGAGCTTTTATAAAGAGCCGCTTTCGGTTATGATCTAGATCTTGAACTGTTATTGCCGAAACTTGAAAGGGTTTCTGGTTCTGGTATTTATGTGCATTTTTGGGCTGTGGGAGGTGTTCCATTGCGTCTGGAGCGTCGTTTCTATTGAAAAATAGTTTTCGTTTGATTGAAAATGGTTCCCGGTTGCTCTAGAAACACGTATTTCATCAGATCTAAAGGTATAATGTTACAGTAACGCATTTTTTTATTTTTTGTTTTTAAAAGAAAAAAATCTCATATTTCATCATTTTTTACTGTTAGATTTTTTTTGGGTTCGGATTGTTGCTTTCCTGTCTACGTATGCTCTTTGTCTTGCACCTTGAGCGATATCGGCAAATGAGAAACAGGAAGGGAAATGATTTTTCTTGGTTGCGTATGCTCTTTGCTGTGCACCTTGCACGATCTCAGCAAATCAGAAACAGAGAGAAAACGTAGACTTTCCGGGCAAGCTAACGAGATCTAACTCCAGAAGTGTAGAAATGTTTTTTTTTTGTTTCGATCTGTGGGGTGTTTTGTAGGAGAAAGGGCAAGCACACAAATTGAGCAAGAAGAGTAAAAAAAAAAAAAACCCTTCCTCATTCCCATATTTTACATACCTTTTAATCTAGCTCACTTGGTTCAAAATTGCTTTATTCCTTATTAGGTCTTGAGTTCAAGTCTTAGGAAGTTACTTTTAAAAGAAAAAGTGCATGCAATTTCTATTTTCAAGTTACTTTATTGTAAAAGTGCATCTCACTTAAATAATAAAAAAATAAAAATACGAGTCACTTAAGTTCTTTTTTATTGTTGCACTATTTAAAAGTAATATCATTGTAAAAGTGAAATCACTTATTTTACAAAAGTGGTTCACTTAAAGCAACTTTCTTGTAAAGTGATTGTCAAAAAGTTCATCTTGGGAAGAGGGGGGTTCTTTTTTTTGCTGGACATTCTCTAGCTGCCATGTCACTATTGGGGACATCTTCAACAGTTTCTTTGTTCAAGCATAACTTCATCATACAGAGTCAGTTTTCAGTGCCGTTTTTTTTTTAAACCGCCTATTTTTTCGAGCTCTTCACATCTATACTATTGGTTTCTGCTTTTACAGCCATTAATTTACAAATATGGCCGCCCCTTGTGATATTCTACTTAACAGTTATAACTATTCCTCATGGAAATCTCGTATGGAGGATGTTCTATGAAGTAGGGGACTTTTCAGAATTACCTTAAGGAAAGAAACAGAACCCACTGATGATGATAAGAAAATAAAATGGGAAAATAGATGTGACAAAGCTCGTGGATTGATTAGGATGTCAATCTCTACTGATTTGCGATTCCATATATTTGGAATTGATGAACCTGATGCTGCTTGGGACAAGTTGGAATCTGTGTTTGGTAAACACAATGAAATTCGAGGTCACCAACTCGAAAATGAGTTGATTTCTTTAAATCCAAGTGACTTTTCATGCATTCAAGATTATTTATCTAAGTACAAAACTCTTAAACTCTTATGTGCAGAATGTAAGATTAAGAGGGAAGACAAACAATGCATTTATCATATTCTTTCTAAACTTGGACCTGCATATTCTGTTTTTGTATCTACATTTTACTCCATGAAAGAATCCTTGAATGCAGCTAGCTATCAAGAGCCTAGTCTTTAATCCTTTTGTGATTCCTTGATTAGAGAGCAAGATAAACTCATTCATCTTGGAATAATCAACAATGCAAATACATCTGGGAAAGCCTTATTGTCCCAACAGACAAAAAATTTCAAGCCTCCCAAGAAACAAAATTTTTGCAATAATAAGTCAAACAAGGGTCCCAAACCCTCTCAGTCAGCTCCTTCTTTAAAAAATGACAAAGCATCCAAGCCAAAAGGCAAGAATACTGAGCGTCATTGCAACTATTGCAGGAAAGATAATCATGATGAATCTAAGTGTTTCAAGAAGATGACAGCCTTGGAAGTAGCAATGAAGAAGCACCACATTAGCCTAGATTCTCCTTCAGAATCTGCCTCTCATGGACATGCACTTTGTGCTTCGGGTTATTCTTATAATGCATCTTCTTCTTCTACTTCAAATGAATGGTTCATTGATTTTGGAGCATCTTATAATATGGCTAAGGATCAAACCATCTTTTCTACTATGCATGAATGTAACACCAAACAAATATTTGTTGGTGATAATAGATCTCTAAGTGTTGTAGCAGCTGGAATAGTTCCAGTAGATAATGGTCATTTTAGTGATGTACTATGTGTTCCAAGAATTTTCTGCATTTTGTTATCAGTCTGTCAGATCACTCATTCTGGTGAAGGTAAAACTATGACCTTTACACCTCACCAAGTTGTAATCAAGGATTTTAAAGATCCTCAACAGGTCCTAGCTACCGGAATTGTTGATGATATTACCAGGTTGTACAAGTTTAAAAACTTTGGTTCATCATCTTTCCCTTCAGTTTTTGTTGCTCATAGTGATAACTTGAGCCAACTTTGGCATGAACAATTTGGTCACTTAAATTATCGCTCATTGCAACAACTATGTAAAGACAATATGGTGACAGGTCTTCCGATGGTATCTTGCAGGGATGGTGTTTGTTCTGTTTGTGTACTCGAAAAACATCATCGGGACAGTTTTGACTTGTGCGGTCCTCTTCCATTGTGACTTGTGCAGTCCTCTTCCATCTGCTTCTTTTTCTGGTTTCAAATATTTCTTAACTTTCATTGATGATTACACCAGAAGCACTTGGGTTTATTTCCTAAAACTTAAGAACGAAGTATTTAACATGTTCTTGGCCTACAAGGCCCTTGTTGAAAAGCAATCTGGTCATCAAATTATTAAGTTAAGATCTGACAATGGAGGAGAATATGTTAACAAAAAGTTCACTACTTTCTGCACTGAACAAGGCATCCAAAAACAACACACTGTTCCATATACACCACAACAAAATGGTGTATTTGAGCGGAATAAACGCACTTTAAAAGAAATGGCTAATTGTATGATCCAATCTAAGGGACTAAGTCTTCAATTTTGGGCTGAAGCCATAAATTGTGCAAATTACATAGTTAATCGCACCCCCACTAAAGAATTACAAGGTATAACACCGGAAGAAGCATGGATTAAAACTAAACCTGATGTAAGTCACTTCCGTGTGTTTGGTAGTGAAGCATGGACTCACATTTCGGATGAAAAGCGGAAAGCATTGCAGCCTAAAAGTGAAAAGTGCATATTTGCTGTATATTCTGCAGATGTAAAAGGTTATAGACTTCTTCAACCACATTCTCATGATATAATCATTAGAAGAGATGTTAAATTTGATGAAAATCTCTTGGCCTGCGAGCCTAACTTGGAGATTGTGCCATCTTTGGCCTACGAGCCTGATTCGGTGTTTGTGCCTTCTTCTTCTTCTTCCAACTTCCTTGACAGGTTTCCAACTCCAGTTTCTGATGATGACAGTGAGGATGAAAATCCACCTCCACCTGCTCATGTTCCTCCAGTTGCACCAACACAAGTGCTTCCTCGATGGGTCCGTTCAACATGTGAAGTAGTTGGTGATCTTGTCGATGATCCTAGAGATCAACGTCGAACATGTTCTCAGTTTCAGTGAGCCTCTTCTCTTTTGGCTCAATTTTCCGAGAATCATGATCCAGAAACTTTTGTAGAAGCTTCAGGGAATCCAGATTGGGATGCATCCATGGATGAAGAATATTGTTCCTTAATGGTGAATGATACTTGGGATCTTGTACCTCTTCCGAAAGGAAAAAACTTGTCAGATGTAAATGGGTCTACAGAACTAAGTATGCATTAGATGGAAGTGTTGAAAGACTTAAGGAAAGGTTAGTTTCCAAAGGTTTTTCCCAAGTTGAAGGGATTGACTACAATGAAACCTTTTCTCCCATCGCAAAAATGAACTCCATCTGCCTTGTTCTTTCCCTTGCAGCCTTACACAACTGGGAATTCCATCAAATGGATGTCAAGTCTTCCTTCCTACATGGTGATTTACAGGAGGAAATTTACATGGAACAACCTCCTCGGTATGTTTAGAATAACTCTAGCCTTGTCTGCCACCTTAAGAAATCCTTATATGGCCTTAAGCAAGCTCCTAGAGCTTGGTATGCCAAAATGGATAACTTTCTCCTTGACACTGGTTTTTCTAGATGTCATTCTGACCCCAATGTCTATACCAAGAAAGTAGGAAACCATCTCATCATACTTGTTCTATATGTTGATGACCTTATTCTTACTGGTAGTGACCCTAAGCTTATAACCCATGTGAATTCCAGTCTTAAACAAAATTTTGAAATGTCAGACTTAGGACATTTGCATTATTTTCTTAGTCTCCAAGTCCTGCAAACCAAAGAAAGAATCTTTCTTTCTCAGTCTAAGTATGCTTGTGACCTTCTTCGTCCCTTTCACATGGAAGATTGTACACCAGCCCCTTCTCCCTTCCAGTCTGGAGTCAAACTTTCTGCCACTTGTACTTCACCTGAAGTCGATGCCACCTTGTATCGTCAGCTTTTTGGTAGTCTCTTATACTTAACTCATTCTCGTCCTGACCTTTCCTTTTGTTAAAATTCAATATGCTAAGACATAAAATAGCAACATTATATTCCATTTCACAATAATAACATATACAGGATCACTAAAGAAACAACAAGCATAGCATAAACACAAGAGACAAAGATTTATCCTGGGAAACCCTCATGGGGTAGAAAACCCAGCAAAGCTTCCTCAATATAGATGACCAGCAATATACAAAGATGAAACCCTGAGATATGATCTCCTCCTCCACAATAGTAGACCTCTCCTCCACAAGTGCGCTATCCTCAAGTGAGTGAGTGTATCAAATGAGGAACATACCTCCTCTATTTATACACTACACTGACATGTATTTTACACAAGTACATGTAGGCTCGTATTTAACCATTAGGTTAAATACCCTATTATAACTGACTGGGCCGACCCCCACATGGTGGGTCTAATAACCCTAGTTACCACAACCAATTCGGAGGAATAAACATCTCCGGATTCATAGTATAATCACATCGGAGGTATGGAACATCTCCGGAATAAATAATATACAAATATAATATTCTTAGAAGTTACAATATTCAACACTCCCCCTTAACGAGAAGGATATTATAACAACATCCGCAGGAGCAACGAGTCATACATCATACATGATACATCTATAAATCATTGGAAGCTTTCTCAACATCATCAGTAACTCAACCAGTTACTGGAACATCAACATCTTCAGTACTGAGTCTTTATCTTCTGCAGCACTCGAACAACTATAGCAACATCAACGTCTGGATCCTCACGATCATCAACATCGTCATCTAGACCATCACGATCATCATCATCATCATCATATGATCATCAACATTGTCATCACACGATCATCAGCATCATCATCTAGACCATCACGATCAGCAACATCGTCATCATATGATCATCAGCATCGTCATCACACGATCATCAGCATTGTCATCTCACGATCATCAACATCATCATCGCACGATCAGCATCGTCATCACACGATCATCAACACGATCATCACACAATCATCAGCATCGTCATCACACGATCATATTACAGGATGATCAATCCCGCTCTCTTTAGGACATAGGTCCATGGATGATGCAATCCAGATCAAGTTCCAGGATGATCAATCCTTATCTCTTTAAGACAAGTCTCATGTCTAGGGACGATCCAATCCCGACCACAGTGCCAGTCCTTTTTCATACTGGATGTGACCTAGATCAAATCTAGGATTTACCGCCACAGAGCCAGACCTCTTTCATACTGGATGTGTCACATCTACAGAGCCAGCCCTGTTTCATGCTGGATGTATCACAACTACAGAGCTAGCCCTATTTCATGCTGGATGTATCACATCTACAGAGCCAGCCCTGTTTCATGCTGGATGTATCACATCTACAGAGCCAACCCTGTTTCATGCTGGATGTATCACAACTACAGAGCCAGCCCTGTTTCATGCTGGATGTATCACATCTACAGAGCCAACCCTGTTTCATGCTGGATGTATCACAACTACAGAGCCAGCCCTGTTTCATGCTGGATGTATCACAACTACAGAGCCAACCCTGTTTCATGTTGGATGTATCACATCTACAGAGCCAGCCCTGTTTCATGCTGGATGTATCACATCTACAGAGCCATCCCTATTTCATGCTGGATGTATCACATCTACAGAGCCATCCCTATTTCATGCTGGATGTATCACATCTACAGAGCCAGCCCTGTTTTATGCTGGATGTATCACAACTACAGAGCCAACCCTGTTTCATGCTGGATGTATCACATCTACAGAGCCAGCCCTGTTTCATGCTGGATGTATCACATCTACAGAGCCAGCCCTGTTTCATGCTGGATGTATCACAACTACAAAGCCAACCCTGTTTCATGCTGGATGTATCACAACTATAGAGCCAGCCTTGTTTCATGCTGGATGTATCACAACTACAGAGCCAACCCTATTTCATGCTGGATGTATCAAATCTACAGAGCCAGCCTTGTTTCATGCTGGATGTAACCTAGAACAATTCTAGGATTTGTCACGTACATTTTGAACCGAGGTCCAGGGACGATCCAGTCCTATCATGTACCTTTTGAACCAAAGTCCAGGGACGATCCAGTCCTATCATGTACCTTTTGAACTGAATTCCAGGGACGATCCAGTCCTATCATGTACCTTTTGAACCGAAGTCCAGGGACGATCCATTCCTATCATTCAATTATCGGAGACCTCATGTCTACGACTCAATTAAAAGGACTAAAGTCCGAGGATGATCCAATCCCCTTACCTGTTCATTCGGGATTTAGTTCTCAGAGACATCATGTCTATGGCTCAATTCAAAGGACTAAAGTCCGAGGACGATCCAATCCCCTTACCTGTTCATTCAAGATTTAGTTCTCGGAGACATCATGTCTATGGCTCTCTTTAGGACTGAAGTCCAGGGATTATCCAATCCCCTAAAGTCCACCAAGGACTTCATTCTCGAAGACATACGTCTACGGCTCTCTTTAGGATTGAAGTCCAGGGATGATCCAATCCCCTCAAGTGTCAATCATGGGTACAAGTATCTTCATCCATACAATTACATCAAGGCATCATGTATCCTCATCATCAAAACATGTATATCAAAACATGTATCCTCATCACCAAAACATGTATCCTCATCAACAAGACATGTATATCAAAACATGTATCCTCATCATCAAAACATGTATATCAAAACATGTATCCTCATCAACAAGACATGTATATCAAAACATGTATCCTCATCATCAAAACATGTATATCAAAGCATGTATCCTCATCATCAAAACATGTATATCAAAACATGTATCCTCATCAATAGCATCAATGCATATATCATTAAAAGCATGTATACATCTATCAAAAAAAAAACATGTATACATCTATCATCAAAAGCATGTATTCTCACTAATACATCTATCATCAAGAGCATGTATTCTCACTAATACATCTATCATCAAGAGTAAAAATATAAGATTCCTAAATCTAAATAATTCTAAGTAACTAGGTGCAGTAAATAGGTAACCTCATCATTGATGAGACAGACTTGTTATCACATACTATGCTACTCCCCCTTTCTAGGAGGGTCCTTTTGAACTATACCAAGCTTGTCTCGAAAGTATTCAAACTTTACTCGAGACAGAGGTTTAGTCAAGATATCAGCAATTTGATCCTTAGTGCTTATATATATATTCAAGCTTGATAGCTCCTTTTTGCACCATATCTCATATATAGAAGTATCGGATCTCTATGTGTTTTGACTTATCATGGAACACAAGATTTTCAGTCATCTTAATGCGGCTTTGATTGTCACACATAATCACAGTGGGATCCATTTCTAAGTCAAACACTCCATATAAAAGCTTCTAAAGCCACACTGCTTCACAGCTGGCAGAGCAGACAACCATATATTCTGCTTCAGCAGTACTGAGAGCCACACTAGATTATTTCTTGTTGAACCATGAGATCATGGCAGATTCAAGACTATAACATCCACCTGATGTACTCTTTCTGTCTGAGACACTTCCTGCCCAATCAAAATCTAAGTAACCATGTAAATGGAGTTCATGACCTCCAAGATAATATAGACCAAAAATCTAATGTACCTTTTAGGTACCTCACTACATGCTTTGTAGCTATTAAGTGCACCTTTCTAGGTTCTACTAGATACTGACTTAGGGTATTTACAGCAAAGCATATATCTGGCCTAGTATTTGTTAAATACATCAATGTCCCAATGATTTGTCTATATAGGGTTAGGTCCACTAAATACGATGAGTCATTAACTAACAACTTCAAGTTGGAGTCCATGGGAGTGGCCATGGCTTTATACTCCAACATATCAAATCTTTTTAGAAACTTCACAGCATACTTACCTTGATTTAAAAGATTCCTTTTGGATATTGACATACTTATAGACCTAAGAAGTAGTGCATTAATCCGAGATCTTTCATTTTCATTTCTGCAGCCATTTTCATGACCTGTTTCTCATTCCTTGTCAGAAAGAGATCATCGTCATGCAATAATGGTATGATAGGTTCATCATCCACAACCTTAAGGTAAAGGTTAGGAACAACTTTACTTCTGGTAAAGCCCAAGCTTTGTCATGAAGCTGTCAATTGTCCATTATTTACACTCAGCATTGAGTGATCTTCTACATATCTATCTGTGCCATCTCTCGTCAGATGGGTCTACTAAAATGAGCCTCAAAATCATTCGAACTCTGTGGTGAGTTCCTTCTTGCATTCCACATCACCCATGATGATCATTAAGCTCATCAATTGACTACCGATCCTGGGAATCCATACAGAACCTGATTACATTATTAAGAGAATGGTCTTATCTAGTCCCTTGGAGCAAAACATCTCATCATGATTCTCTTCCTCTTTCTAAGAGAATCTCTTAACCACAAGCTTTCTATAGTGTGTTTGATTTGTAAATCTTTTGTTGAACATCCATCGCTTGTTCAGAGTTCATCATTCATCATGATCTTTCCTACAAATCAAAATTAAGTACATGATTAGTAATACTTCATAATCATCAAATCATATTGATATGATAACCTATTATGCATATAGATATCATTTACATAGTTATGCAACTATTTTGACCAATACTTTGGCACAACACTTTCCCATATCATGTAGGCATACAGTGGCTATCTAGATGTCTTCCATCTCTATCAGAACATACTATCGAGAGTGTGCACAACTCTCAGCATGTCAGCAAAGAGGTTTCATTCTAGACAAGCAACAATGGAATGTTTGTCCAATTTACCAATCATATGCATATTAGTAGTATATTGTTCAATGCTTTATGAATGTTTACACTCAGCATGATATATTCTAGGAATACAAATATGCATACAAGCAATATCATTTACTATTTCTAATAACAACCCAAATACTTATCTTTTATGTTTGTGTGGTTGCCTCCCGCTTGATCTTCTGTATGTCTTCTGAACTTCTATTCATTAAGTACCACTCGTGCATGCTCAAGTGTACACTAGTGTCATCCTCATGATCTCATACACAAACATACATTCATTAGTATATTCTCAATATTATCAAAACATTCTAATTCTAAATAATCTTGAATATGTACAGTCATGATCATTAGTATTCATGGTTTCAAGGAAGTCTTCTTTTACTCATGCATATTCTTGTTTGATCTAGTTAGTTAAATCATCAACCAAGATAAGAGACATAATATGCATAAACCCTTGATTACTAACCAATCATACCAAGTATACTTACACAAGGTAAGATTCTAACATGACATAGGAAAACATACATGGATTAGTATACCTGCTTAGTTATGTACAACATACCTAAACAATCTCTTCAATGATTTAGAGATCCTGAGCTAGAACCTGCATGTCTCTTAGGTTAAACATGATATAACAAAGTCATACACACCTCGTGAGTCTTTGTCTTCATGTTTTCATGGTCATGGAACTTGATTTGTCTTTTGTGATGTACCTGTGTCTTGTTAGCAGACAACATCAACCTCACACAACACCATAATGCATAAGTACAATCATATAGCCCTAATCAATGAATGTCTTCGATCATTCACATGCATTCATATTGTTACTAGGGTGATAAGACAATTAATAACATTCTACTAATAAATAACATGAAGACAAACACATTATGAACTTAATCAAGAATCATATTTCAAGGCATACCTGAACCTCCTTAAGTCATACCTGTCGAGACTTTTTGTAGTCTTCTTATGTAAGGCCTTAGCCTCAACTCCCACTGAAACTTGATCTGGAACTTGATTAGGGTTTGCTAGAGAAACCCTAAAAATTCAATCTTTGACTTTCACACTTCTGAATGGATGGAAGAATGTGTCTTGCTGAGCTGATCAACCTAGCATTCTTCAATTTTGAAATCTCCAAAATTTGACCCCTCAAAATTTCCTTCGAAACTTCTGGATCTTCTGGACAGGAACCCGAACTAGGGTTTGATGAAGCCCACCCTTCTGTCCAATCAAAAGGTTTGATCCAAGGCTCTAAAATCTTATTTTTCTGAGGAGCTTCCAGCCATGGACTCCGATTCCAAAAATTCTAACTTTCTCCGAAACCCTAAATTCCGGAAGCCATGAATAAAGGTGCTCCAAAAATAATTCTGTTTTGATAGAAATATGCACCTGATTGTTTCTGCTATAACTCTGAAATTTCTGCTCCATAGGGTTTGAAAACCTTTTTTGCAGTATCCTGACCCGTCATCTTTCCATCCTGACAGGTCTGACCTCAATCGGATTTTCTGAGAGAGAGTTATGCCAAGTGTCGTAACGTGACCTGTTTATGGGATAAAACAGGAGAGCGAACTTGTACGGCATGCCATGTGTCACTTTTTGAACTTCAGCCTCTGAAAACTTTTTCTGAGATAGCTTGTCCTGTTATCTTTCCATCCTGACAGGTCTGACCTCAATTGGACTCTCTGAGAGAGCGTTATGCCAATTGTCGCAACGTGACCTATTTATGGGATAAAACAGGAGAGCGAGCTTGTACAGCGTGCCACGTGTCTGTGGTTCACCTTCAGCCTCTGAAAAAGTTTCCTGAGATAGTACAGTCTGTGTAATACCTGTAACTTTTTACGAAATTTCATTTGGAGCTTCCTAGCCCAAGTTATGACCTTTTTTCCAAGGTCACCTGATTTTGACTGAGATCTGGAAGAGGCAGAAACCCTAACTTGTACTGATCCTAAATTACAAAGTACAACGAATCTGAGGATGCCCTTTGGACACAAGATAACTGGGGATGTTATCTATGACCTGTAAACTTTTCAGATCCTGAAACTTCGCATAAATGGATTTATAGCGAAAGTTCCATGATGACTGATTTTTGCTATATAAAACCCTAACCTTCAAATTGTCGCAAGAGAAGCAAGTGTCATAAGTGCCATACATTTCCTTCCTTCAGGTTAGCTCTGATACCATGTTAAAATTCAATATGATAAGACAGAAAATAGCAGCATTATATTCCATTTCACAATAATAGCATATACAGGATCACTGAAGAAACAACAAGCATAGCATAAACACAAGAGACAAAGATTTATCTTGGGAAACCCTCATGGGGTAGAAAACCCAGCAAAGCTTCCTCAATATAGATGACCAGCAATATACAAAGATGAAACCCTGAGATATGATCTCCTCCTCCACAATAGCAGACCTTTCCTCCACAAGTGCGCTATCCTCAAGTGAGTGAGTGTATCAAATGATGAACATACCTCCTCTATTTATACACTACACTGACATGTATTTTACACAAGTACATGTAGGCTCGTATTTAACCATTAGGTTAAATACCCTATTATAACTGACTGGGCCGACCCCCACATGGTGGGTCTAATAACCCTAGTTACCACAACCAATTCGGAGGAATAAACATCTTCGGATTCATAGTATAATCACATCGGAGGTATGGAACATCTCCGGAATAAATAATATACAAATATAATATTCTTAGAAGTTACAATATTCAACACCTTTGTCGTTGGTCATGTTTCCCATTATATGCAGACACCTCATAAAAGTCGTTGGAAAGAAGCTAAAAGAATACTTCGATATATTCGAGGTACAGTTCAGTTTAAGATTCATTACAGTACAGGGGAGAAACCTTTGTTGGTTGGTTTCACTGATTCAGATTGGGCCGGCGATCCTGATGATCGAAAGTCTACTACAAGCTATGTTTTTAGTCTGGTATTTGGACCTATCACTTGGGCTTGTAAGAAACAACAATCTCTTGCTCTTTCTTCAGCAGAAGCAGAATATCGAGCCGCAATTAATGCCATTCAGGAAGCTTTATGGCTTCGACAGATCCTTTCAAAGTTTGGATTCGAGTAGCAGCAGCCTACTCCACTTTGGTGTGACAATCAAAGTGCAATCAAGCTTGCCAAAGATCCAGTTATACATCAATGCAGCAAACACATTGAGCTACATATGCACTTCATCAGAAATCTTGTTCATGATCGTGTTCTTGAAGTGCTCTTTTTCCCTACAGATGATCAAGTTGCAGACATCTTCACCAAGTATCTTACAGAAGCAAAGTTTTCTAAACTTCGATCTATGTTAGGAGTTTAGGAACTTGTCATTAAGGGGGGATAGGCTCTAATTCCTCTTTCCTTCTCCTAATAGTGTCACTTTTGTAAATCCTTCAATCCTATCCCAAGTTGTTTTTAAGGGGGGATGTTAGGATATTTAGACACTTAGGAGTTAGTTAAGATCAACTTGTGTAATATATCTGTTAGGGATAGTGTGTTTCTTTAGTATGCATTTGTAAATACTTAATCCGACGGTCACGATATGTTCCCGACATAGAGTGATCTGACGGCTCAGCTTCTCTTAGATCAAACCTAACCTTAATCCATGGCTTAGCACCCGATTGGTCCATGATCTCTATTTAAAGAGCATGGAGGGTCATTGTTTAATTGATCGATTATGAGAATCTCATTTGTAACTTTCTTTCTTTGCATAATAAATTGTCCCGTAGAAGCTATTTGGCCAGGGCCATGGAGTGTTTCCCTCAAGAGGATTTAAACCACGTCAAAACATCGGTGTGTTGATCTATGATATGTTTGTGTGAAGTGGTTGCTCTTGGTGTTTGGTCCTTTGGTAGTACCCTATGTACCCGAACAATTCATAATCTGTTTTTAACCATGTTGCAGGTTGGGTCGAGTCCAAGGGAAAACCCTAGTGGACTATAGCTGTGGAATTCTATTTAGAGAATGATTTATATTGCTATTTTTTGTTGATATATACATTGTAGTTTTGGACATCGAGGAGATTTATTTTTGGATTATACATATGTACATTGAACTCACATGTTCATGCATGTTTTTTTGGGGATTATATACACATGTACATTTAACTTACATATTCTGTGTGGTAAATGTTTAGAATATGTTTTTTCATATTTATGAACGTATGTATTATTAAATTTATGTATGTATGTTTCAGTGTTGATATGTAAATAATGATATGAATGTTAGGGATGAATGTTAGGAAGTTTTGATAGAAATGTTAAGAATGAATGTTACGTTCATTTTAAGAATGAATGTTATAAAGTTTTGATATGTGCAATCTAATATTATGAATGTTTGGAATGTTAGGAATGAGATAAGAATGGATGTTAAGAATGAATGTTAGGAAGTTTTGATGTGAATGTTAGGAATGTTAAGAATGAATGTTAAGTTCAAATTTTGATATGAATGTTAGGAAGTTTTGATAGGAATGTTAAGAATGAAGGTTAGGAAGTTTTGATAGGATAGGAAATGTTTATAGGAATATTAGGAATGTTAAGAATGAATGTTAGGAAGTTTCGATAGGATGTTAAGAATGAATGTTAGGAATGTTAAGAATGAATGTTAAGTTCAAATTTTGATATGAATGTTAGGAAGTTTTGATAGGAATGTTAGGAAGTTTTGATAGAAATGTTTGAAATGTTAAGAATGAATATTATGAATGCTAAGAATGGATGTTAAGAATGAATGTTGGGAAGTTTTGATAGGAATGTCAGGAATGTTAAGAATGAATGTTAGAAAGTTTTGATAGGAATGTTAGGAATGTTAAGAATAGATGTTAAGTTCAAATTTTGATAGAAATGTTAGGAAGTTTTGATAGGAATGTTTGAAATGTTAAGAATGAATGTTAGGAATGCTAAGAATGAATGTTAGGAAGTTTTGATAAGATATGAAGTTTTGATAGGAATGTTAGGAATGTTAAGAATGGATGTTAGGAAGTTTTGATTGGAATGTTAGGAATGAATGTTAGGTTCAAATTTCATATAAATGATAAATTGAAATTTTTATAAATGATTCATATTTTGAATTTTTAACTAATGATTATTATTTTCAATGTTCAGGTACATTTTATGTTGTTGAAATCATGGAAAATGGGGATTTAACGATTTTTTGTTTTTTAATCATAAGCAAAGATTATAGGATTGTGAAGCTTATGATAAATTAGAGCAATGATTTTAGACAACAATTTGATGAATTTTCATTGATTTGTTGTAAATAATTATTGCTCTAATTTAGTATAAGCTTCACAATCCTGGAATCACTGCTTGTGATTAAAAATCAAATGATCGTTATCTCCATTTTCCATGATTTTATTTATGTGAACTTACACAAGTGATATTTTAAAAAACTCATGGATCATATTTATATGGATTGTTTAGCCCAGCACAAAACTAGTAATGGATCAACCCATCTAATGGATCAAGAATAATAATTTCTCATCTATTAGGTACATTAGAGAATCATGATATGGATCAGATGAAATCTAGCAGGTTTCTCGGTGATTCTTCACATACATACTTCAGTCAAAAGTAAAGATTCGGGGTGGAGTGTGGGGACAGCCACATCCGTTATCTCATCCCTTAAGTGGTCTAATAGACATATGGGGACCCGAATAAAGTACTTTACATAGAAGATGAAATCTACCAGGTTTCTCAGTGATTCTTCACTTACATACTTCAGTCAAAAGTAAAGATTCGAGGTGGAGTGTGGGGACAGCCATATCTGTTATCACATCCCTTAAGTGGTCTAATAGACGTATGGGGACCCGAATAAAGTACTTTACATAGAATTTAAGATTAAATTACACATTAAAGTTTTCATTACCAAATAATTTTCGAATTCATTTCAACATACTAAAATACGATCATTTAAACTCTTATTCTAGTTCCCATTCAAGATCATATACATAGTTAAAAGAAAAAAAATATTGTAAACAACATTTGACATAGACATGGAAAAAAACATCGATCGAAATTTATGTCTGATATAGTTAAAAACATCACAATGGAATTCCATCCTCAATTATCCGTTCATGGTCATATTTGGACAGTTTCCCTTTTTTAGTTTTTAATTGTTTTTTCGATGGAACTTGTACCAATTTTATTCGAGATACACATACTAAATGACTATATTGATAACATATAACATCAGGTTCATAATCCTGAAAGTAGAAATAATTTTCAGTCATATGGGTCTGCCCAAAAAAATAGCCTTTTAAAATGATGGATCATGTCTCGTATGTATATCCGTTGTCATTGTATTCCTCCAATAACTTCATCTTTCCTTCAGTGCATCACATAAAATAATACTTCACATTTTCGTTGTTTTCTATAGGTGCAATCACAAAAAAAATATCCCCTATGCAAATTACAATTGGCGTTAGGGTTTTTAAATCAATTAAATTGACTAATATACACATAAGGTGATGGACAAGAATGAACAATCGACAAAACAGTTGTGAGATCATTACCTTCTCTAACAAGATCTGAAATTCTGTCGCCATCAGATGATATTGCTATTTCTTCTTATTCTAATTCTTCTACACTTGCTAGTGGCATTTTTCCTTTAGGATTAATCTCTGTGTGTTTCCAATGTTTTATGTAGTTGTTCGTTCTGTTTTCACAAACTTCTATAGATTCAACATTTTCAGTGCAAATATGACAAAAGCATGATTGCTTTCTACTATCAAATGCAAACACGTTTTCGAAGGATTTTGTTTGAATAGAGTGAAAATCTCTAGTCCCATGTATGGTGCTAGCATCGTATGGTATTGATCTATTTATATCTTGGACCCCAACAAGCCAAAAAAACCTACACAAATGACAACTTTTGATGTTAGTGTATATTTTTTAAATTTCTAATTAATATAAATTAAAAAAATCGTGTACATACTTGCGCACGTCTTTTGATTGTTGATTATAATTATGGTTTAGATGTAATTTACACCATTGGACAACCTCTGTAGCTGAATGAAATCGTGCAGAAGAATGGTTCATTTTCCATCTTCGAAGTGCTCTTTTTACGCATGCTCCTGCACCATCATGTTCACCTTTTCCATGTCCAGTTTCAAAGAAATTTCAGCGATGTTTAATGCTCAATGCTTTATGAAGTTGACATAACCAATAAAATGATCGCGAAGATTTAAATTGTCCCGCACATCCATCCGATCATATCCAATGTTCATTGAATTTAACGTCACGTCCTTTGAGTGAATCGTAGAAAATATTTTCAATACAATGCTGAACAAAATGTGTATCATGTGTATGATCATTGTTGATATAAAAGTGATATTCTTTAATCACATCTCAATTGTCACACGTGCTTTCAATGCCATCAACATCCTGTTGAGAATGTCTATATAGAACATGGACAAATATCGAAACTTGGTCAAAATGATAGTATTCACTCTGTATCTCTTTTTGTGCAGCAAATGTGTAGTGTTCTACAAAATCAACCACTGACAAAATTGTTCCTGGTGGAAAAATTTCATGAGATTGTTTGAATTGAAGGCCTTGACATCATGCTCTATGTGAATGCTTGGTGTATTTATAAACTTCACTTTCAAATTTATTGAGAAAATATGTCACACATATTTTATCTTCTTGCAAATGAATTCTTTTGGAATGTGCATCACTAGAACTTGTAGCATAACCGATGTATTCATATCTTCTCCAATCAATGGTTACATTTGACAGCGAGTGATCATTATCGATAGGATAGTTATTGTGGAATAAGACCAAATTTCCACAACGATGACAATGTTTTCCATTGACACGTTTCTTATTATAAAATACTTCATCATGATCTCTCTCACATAGAGTTTGAGATATGAATTCACGTACTGTGGGCGGAGGTGGTGAATTTGTCCAAAACATTTTACCAAATTCAAGAAACGTGTTGTAATATAATTGAAATTTCACATGATAACGGCAACAACATGTGTCACGTATAGTAATAGGTCTAACATACCATGGTTTTTGTTCCACAAATGTAGTGATTGACACATTAATTCCACGATGATCTTCATTGAATTTATTGAACAATTGTACTTATGTCATATCCATTATATGTTTTGGACTGCTTTCATATACCCCTCGTGATACTCTTTGTCGTATCACATCCCTTGAATTTGGTGAAACTCAAGCATGTGCCAACCAATATTCCCATACAATATCTTCAACATCTGCTCCCATTCTATCTTTGTAAGGCTGTCTACAAATAATTGTCCAGCAAGCAAGTTCATCATTTTCATCTATTTGCATTATGAATTTTCTATGTTTGTATAATGTCTTTCTTGAGGTTCCAATTGCTTTTGCTAGTTGTGTTGTCAAACGTTTTTGTCTAGAACTAGCTGAAACAATTGTTGTCTGAATTGTTCTACGTGCAGCACTGATATCTTTCTTCGTAGATTTTTCATATTTTTTTATTGCATCACCTATATTTTCTATCACATTATGTTTCAATTTCGACTCTTTTGTCGCCTTGTGAATACCCAATAATGATGTAGCATCTTCATACTTCTTGGACACTAATAAACATCTCAAAATTTTTGCTTGTCATGTTATTGAATAATTCTTCAGAACATCGTCATAAAAATTTTGAGCACGATATCGTGCAGCATGTATGGGTATTTTTTTCCATATTTGTTGCAATCAACGTCTTCTAACATTTCATCATCAATGGTGAAAGTACCTATTGTATTGGAGAAAATTCACTATGGCTTGGGAATACCACAACAGACAGATGACTACCAGAAATCTATTCAATTCTCAAAACAATGCTATTATAAATGACAATGTTAAAACGATGGAGAAATGTAACCAACCTCGATCCAATGTTTGATGTAGATCCCCGTTGGAGCTTTTCAATCCGCACACATCCAAGCACTTGTAATCTGCAAATTAGTCTCGACAACCAATATCTAACAAGTACATGTGATATATAAATAACATTAACATGATCAATAACAATGGTCCATAATATCATAAGCAAATGTAACCCAATATATAATAAATGACATTCACACCATGAATGGACGAGAATATGAGTATTTCTATTAATGAACAAGAAGAAGTACAAAGTGATACGACCTCTTGCTGGAAACCAATCTGAACCAAGATCTAGATCAATCCACTTATGCCTCCACCACTTCAATCCTCCATGAATGGCAAACTCAAACTAGAGAGGAGTTTGGAAGGTGAACATAACTGGTTCACAACTACAAGGATCAATGAGTGCAGACTCAAGATAGGGAAAAAATCCACTAGAGTGCCTTTACTATTCTCTTTTTCCTCCCGTCCATAAGCCATATGTGCTCAATATATAGTCCTCTCAAAGGTAGGTGAAAGGACTCATCGAGATGTTACTTGGGCAGATGGAGAGCCAAAGGTCACCCAATGATCGCTTTTTGGGAGTAAAAAGTAATAAAATAGTGGTTTTTACCATTTTACTTGATACCCGTGGGCTATAGGGATGCAACTCGCGGGTACGGATGCTATAGTGATGCAACATGCGGGTAGGAACAAAAATTTGATAAACTAGTATCACTGAAGGATGAAAATGGATTTGAGTCACTGAAATGGATCCTACAGGACAAAGAATGCTGATGCTCATAGGGCACCAGGCTAACAATTGAGTAAGCGGGAGCCAGCATAAGGCTCAAGCAGCAAGCAGGATGATGCAATGCAATCACAACATGGTATAACTAAGGGGATTCCTTAAGGGATATGGCTATCATAAGTCAAAGTAGAGTATGAGTCTTTATCGCAACGTCATGGCATGACTACAAAGGGCTCCCAATCCTGAGGACAAACAATGGCATGGGCACCAAAATGCATAAGGGGTTCTAACTAGGGTACCCATGTTCGGGAAATCCCTACCGCCACATGACGACACTTCTATAACAGTGTGAAGGTTCCGTGTCAGTCACGAAGCAGGGTTGCACCCAGGGTTTATGAAAATGGTCAATAGGTCAAATGCATAATGCATGTGGAAATGGCATCTAACCTATATTCCAGGTGTGAAACATATCTGTCGTAGGTGTGAAATGGATCAGAACAACTCTCGCCAAAGAAATCTGTTGAAAAAACACTACTCCATGACACGATATTAGTTCATAATGGCCCAAAACTATAGAGAAGTGGGTCTAGAAAATTATAAATAGTAATAAAATTTAATAATTTTCAATTCATTTCCACTATTCACCATTTTGGAGTTGAGTGGTAAGTTTGCACCTGAAACTTCAAGTAACGATGTGGGAGCTACGAGCAACCGTTCAGCGAACCGTCTAGAGCAGGTTAGTGGTCACTGCCATACCTTTCATTTAAGGGTTTTTATTTCAATTTTGGTCGATGGGATATTTTGTTTGGCCAAGCCCTAAATGGATTTGGCACTACCCGCGAGCTGTAAGTATGCGGTTCGCAGGTAGGGCATCAAACGCGCAATCAAAAAACTGACTGCCCACGTCTACCCACACCTGTCTACAATATAGACCGCAGGAACGGCTGTCAAGAAGTTTTTAAACATGAAACTGACTAAAAATATCTTTCTTTGCACTCCAAGATGGTTCTAGAGTGGAGGGAGAGAGAGCATGACCAGGTAGATGAGGCTGTGCGCAATGATTTGCAAGCACAATAAGCATTGCAAGCATGTGGCTTATATAAAAACTGGAGTCTCGGGGGCTTAAGGGCCCAAAACCTACTACTCCGTCATCTAATCAACTACTTGGATGTGGATGCTCAACACTTCATCCTCAACGGGAAAACACTGACACTGGAAGTAGAGGATATCTATTTCATTACCGGTTTGTCCCGTATAGGGGAAGTGGCTAGTCTTCGGTCACGGACCGTGGGTGGTGGGATTACTGTGCAAGACTACATAGCGCAGTATTGTCCCGCCAACACACAACCAGTGGGGATTCAAGTGCCGGTCAATCTCATAGTGGACTTGAGCACAAAGATCATAGTGGCAACTCTGGTGCGGATCATGGGATCCAAAGCACTACATCAGGCATCCAGACCAGTGATGTTCTATGCATCACAATGCTTGGAGCCTACTATATTCGACTGGTGTACTACTCTCCTGGTGTCTATGAAGACACAACTGACGGAATGCAAAGAGGGGAAGGCCAAAAAATTTGGGTATGGTAGCATTGAATGATGAAAATGGATCTGAGTCACTGAAATGGATCCTACAGGCCAAAGAATGTTGATGCTCACAGGGTGGAAGGTTTCTGTGTAACACCTATACATCAAGTTAAATTTAATTTAACATATATCCAGAAATACAATTCATTATAAAAAATGAATTTGAAAAATACATGATATATACATACCAGGTCCAATTTCTAGATCTTGAACTTGATTTTCAATATTGACTTCATCGACATTAGCATGTAAATCAATATTTACATCTTCAACAATGGTCTCTTCAACTTCAATTTGTTCTTCTTGTACTCTATTTTCAATTTCCATTTTATCAACATTATCATGTAAATCTGTATTTATATCTTCAATAATTGTCGCTTGTGTTTCTGCAAGCCTTGCTTTTTTGGCATGATATTTGAGTTTTTTTTCTCTATTATCATCATCATCATCACGTTTACGATCATGTTTTATTTGACGGTGACTCTTACTTCCCATGATTGTTTAATCTATAGATGATAAATTAAAGAATCATCACTTTATAGTAATAAAACAAAATTAAGATTTAAAACCAATTACGAAATTTATAAACACATGAACTGAAATTTACTCCACCTTATCAAAATCTTGTAAGAGTCTTTTGAAGAAAAACTCCTTGGAAATAAATTTCCTTTGAAAAAATCCCTTGAAAAAAAATCTCCTTTGAAAAAAACATTTTTTGAAAGAAATAAGAACTTCTTGATAATAAATCACCTTTAAAAAAACCTATTGGAAAATAATAAGAACACCTTCTAAAGAAATCTTCTTTGTAAAATCACTGGAAAAAAAACTTCTTTGAAAAAATACCTATGAAGAAAACTACTTGGGAAAATACTTGGAAAAAAAAACTCATTTGCAAAAATATCTTGGAAAAAAAATTCTTTGAAAAAACCCTTGCAAAGAAATAACTATTTTGCAAAATTAACTTGGGAGAACAACTCTTTGAAAAAAGTCCTTTCAAATAAATAAGAAGGAAAAATACATCTCCTTTGCAAAACCTTTTTTGAAAAAACCACTTGGAAAAATACTTTGTAAAAAAAACCTCATTTGCAAAAATATCTAGGAAAAAAAATACTTTGAAAAAACCCCTTGCAAAGAAATAACTCCTTTGCAAAAATATCTTGGGAAAATAACTCTTTGAAAAAACCCCTTTCAAATAAATAAGAAGGAAAAATACAACTCCTTTGCAAAAATAACTTAGAATAAAAACTTCTTTGCACAAAATACCTTGGAATAATTTTTTTTGTTGCGAAAATACCTTATAATAAAAACTCTTTAAATGCACCATTTGGAAAGAAACCTTCTTTGAAAAAAACAATTGGAAAAATACTTTATAAAAACAAACTCCTTTGCAAAAATATTTTGAAAAAAAAACCCATTGCAAAGAAATAAAAAGTGCAAAAATACCTTGGAATATAAACTCCTTTGCAAAAATGTCTTAGAAAAAAACTCTTTGAATGTACCCCTTGGAAAGAAATAGGAAGAAAAATACCTTGTAAAAAAAACTCATTTTGCAAAAGAAATCTCCTTTGAAAAACCTTTCAAAAATATTTTGACCAGAAATATGCGAAAATAATAAATGTCTTTAGTTCATTTATACAAGTATAGACAACGTATTTTTTTTCCAGTCGACGAAATTTTTTTGCGTTTGGTTATTTGGCTGAATAACCTTTGTTGAAAATAATGGTTCCGTTACAGAAAAAGGTTATTCAGCTGAAACCTGAAAACTTCAGGTTTCTCCATTTTCATAAGGTAAAAACAATCTCTTACACTACAAAGCGACTATTGGACTTGATACCATTGGTTTCGTCATTGAATCTACTTTATGTATGTATAGATTTTGTTGTGTATAAGTGAGATCTGAGATTTTTAATTATTTTTTTCTTAACATGTGTCGAGTTTGGTTTCTTCTCTTTCAAAATGCGGTGAAATGAAAAATCCATAGCTTTAAAAATACACCACCAAAAAATTGAAAAAATATGGTGCAGTTAATTGGCGTGTCTACTTCAAAAGGGTATTCGTAGATTTTTTAGTTTTATATCAGTTGAGAGAAAAGTTTTGCGACAAAAAACATGTTGAAAATCGACAAGGTTTCCCCATTGATCGAATTCAAAAAAATATAATAATTAGTATTTAGATCCATTGGTTACAAACTTATAGTCATGCAGTAGTATATTGTGTGTAGATTGTCATAGCATATTTTTTTTTTTGCAAAAAACAAGTTTAACAATGATTTTACATTTGCGACAAAACATTACTATTTTGTAGTCCTTTCATTTTATAAGAACACACTGTCAAACATTTTCCAAATCGACATATCAAATCTCAATTAAACAAATTGAAAAAATTATGAATAGAAAGCTGACATAATTCTATAAAAGTTTTCTTTTTAGTGAAAAGTGAAATTCCAAACAAAAATATCACTTTTATTCACCCAAAGTTGGAAAACATGAAAAAATCAGATTTATTTTCTAACAGGATCCCCCAAAATAGACACCCATCTTCATGGATTCACCCGCACAATGAGGAGGTTGACCTCATGAATCATAACCGTAATGACAATAAACTTCTTGTTAATATGTCCAATACAGAGCTAAACAGAAGTACAATAAGCCTCCTCAAGAAAGGCCTAGTATTTTCCCCAACCCCCAAACACGTTCCTCTCGAAAGCATCATTTATAGCGTGGAGGATAGCATCCAAACGCTATTGGAAGAAGACAAGGAGGGCGTGAGATTGGACTGCGCAATGATCTTGAAAAAAGCCAAGCTTCCAAGAGATAACCTAAGTAAGGATGAGTGTGGAGCCCTCAGAAACCTGAGAAACAATGAAGTGATCGTAGTCCTCAAGGCGGATAAAGGAGGGACCACGGTGGTGATGAACCGAGAGGACTACAACAAGAAGATGATAGAACACCTGGAAACCAGTGGGAGCTATAAAAAGTTACCTGGAAATCCAATTTCTAGGGTTACAAAAGAGGTAAGAAAAACCATTAAAGAATCCAACATTGAAGAGAGGATTAAGAAACGCCTCATGCTAGGCAACGAGATCACGCCCAAAATATATGACCTGCCAAAGATTCACAAGGAAGGGGTTCCTCTCAGACCGATTGTAAATACAATTGGTTCCCCAACCTACCACCTCGCCAAATATGTAGCCAGATTATTAAGCCCACTGGTGGGGAATATAGACTCGTTTATGAAAGACTCCAGGGATTTCATTAAGATCATCAAGGAGGAAAAATTAGATGCACATGACTTGCTAATAAGCTTTGATGTTGTGGGTCTATGTACCAAAATCCCCCTAAATGAAGCAGTGCAGGTGTTATTTGAAGTCATGGATCCAGGAACTGCAAAGCTGGCAGAATTATGCCTCCGATCCACCTTCTTCAACTTTAGAGGTGATTTCTATGAGCAGACTAGCGGAGTAGCAATGGGCTCCCCTTTCTCACCAATTGTGGCTAATCTCTTTATGGAACATTTCGAAAAGAAGGCCCTTTACTTCTTCCCATTACATCCCACAAGGTGGAAAAGGTATGTGGATGATACCAATGTGAGATGGCCCCATGGGGTTAACGAGTTGAACAAATTTCATGAGCATCTTAACTAGCTTTCGGAGGACATAAATTTTACTTTGAAAATTGAAGAGGATGGGAACATCCCCTTCCTCGATGTGCTAATAAAGCAAAATAATGATGGAACTATCACATACCCCAATTTTGTAAAAAATTATGTAATTATTTTATTATATTTCTGAGACATTATGTTAAATTTAATGCTAAGTAGGAATTGATGACTCAGCAGAGTCACTAGAAATGGAATGTAATTCAGAATATTTTATTATTAATAAATAAATTATGGAGACAACAGCATGGAAGAGCTGTTAAAAAGAGGTTACTGGTCAAACTGGTGGATGGAACTAGGTGGAAAGGAAAATGACAAGTGGCAGCATCCTCAAACACTTCCTAAGTTGCAGGTGGCAACTTCCCTATATTTGGGGTCATGATTCCCCAAGGAAGTGGAATCAGAGCAGGTGGCTCATTAATGACAGTTAACCCAACAAAGACCTAGGCAATATTTTAAATAGTACTTAATGAACTGATCTGGGGGTTCGAATTGTTCTGGAGGGATAATACATTCAGGTGAATGCTATTCAGGAGTCCCATTGAGGAAGAGGGAAATACAGTAAGGAAGTTGTTTGAGAGAAATGCTGCAGTTACTTGGTTCCATTCTAGCTATTTGGGCTGAGAGAATTACTTTGCTGCACCTAGTTCCATCCAAGGAGACCAGAGCAAGCTCGGGGGTCCTGAGAAGTGTTGTTTGGGCACTCTCCAGGAGTTGGTAGGGAGGAACAGCCTCCCATTGATGTTGTTGTCCACAGATCAAGACAGGTTCTGCCATTTATTCCTTTATGTTTATTAAAGATGAATGAATGTATGTTATGTTTATCTTCTTTATGTCTGAATAGTAATTAGTTTAGTAAAAGTTGGCATTCCTGAATATCAGTAGTAAAATTATTGAGAGTTACTGTGTGTTCCGCATCCCTTAATATAATTATTACATTTCTGAAAGGGTATCTTTAATGTTTTTCATACAATAGTAATGCTTTAGACAATAGCTTATTATTGCAATTATAACCTAGTTTAAGTATAGTGGTTGAGTAGATAAGTAAGGGTTACGCATAAAACATTTATGTTTTGTATATACATAATTAATTAAATAATTATAGTAAACTTTTAACAATAAAATTACAGTACTTATATCAAGAAAAATAATATTACAGAGGAATGATAGCCATGGTTAGATTATCTATACCAATGCACAAACTCTAAGTAAATTAATCCAGTAATTACTTATCAACTAAAACATTTGTGCAGAACCCTAATAGAGAATTTCACAAAGAATTTAACTTGGTTAAATAACTTAGTTATTGTCTTAGAAACAAAAGCATTTGCAGAACCTCATTTGACTCAGGATCGAGCTTAAGCAGTATAGTATTAACTTTCACTAAACCATCTATTTCGACAGAGTTGTAATCATAAAAAAAGATTAAGCAACTAAACAAAATCATGACAGTGGTTTTCGAATCGAACCTTATCACTTCAGTTTGTTTTTACAACAAAAAGAAACAAACTAAACAATTGTGCAAAAACCCTAACAGAAAATCCATCACACAGAATTTATTAACAGTAAATAAACCAGTTATTGTTTTAAAAACAAAAGAAGTAACAGAACAATGTCTAGCTCGGTGTCGAGCTTAAACAAAATAGTATTACCTTTCCTTAAACTTTCTTTTAACCACGGAATCATAATCGTATCGACAGAACCAGCATCTAAACAAAAATACTACTGTATTTTCGGATTAAACCCTATTATTCCAAACTTTATAGGTAATTAAACATTGAGAAGTATTACAACAATTTCACCTACGGCCGTAGCTCTGGTTCACTATTTAAGTGATTTTAAAAACTTGGATTCTAAATTCACGCCATACACCAGCTCAAATATACGGGAGACTGTTAATATGTCATTTTATCAAAGTCAAATTACACAGAAAAATTCATAACAAAAACGTATTACCAAACCCTGAGTGAAAATTTAGAGCCCAATATTAAAACTACAAGGCCGTGACATCATCTACAGGAAGGCTCCAGATTCTACCTATCTATCTATATTTTATACACAGTATTACTCCTACAGAAGTCCTTTAACATGAAAACAAAACTAGTAATACAAAATGAACCGAATCCGTAACATTTCTTTATAACACGGGGTTAAACCCATAATGTTTCATTTAAAAAAACACAGTTTAAAGATTTAACAAGGCTTCCGTAATCCCTATGTCACTTCGTTCAAGCCAAACCCTAAATAACCTAACAACCAGCAAGGAGGAATGCCATGGCGAATGACCAGGCTTACCAGGATAAGCCAACCGACGAGGTAAGTGTCTTGTACACCTTCGTGAGCAGCCAGGTCCTGCAATAACAAATTGGTACCAGTTATAAACGCATTTATATAAAAACCAAATCTTTAACTGTAATAACAATGGAGAAGTTCTATAACTTACCGTGTTTGGAAGGCAGTTTTAACACTGTATTTAGCATGATAACCGCGAGCAAGGTAAGTGTAAAACCCCTTCTTCATCAACAAATACCACGAGTTGGCAGAAACAAGGGTAGCTACCACAATGGAAGCTTCAACATGACCAAGCCGAGAGTTATGGTAATGCTGAGACAAGGTTAAATTTTGACAACAAAAGGATAAAATCCTAGGATCAAAACCAACTACAGTCGCCAATAACAAAGCATAATAACTCCCTTGCAATGAAGTTAACAAGCACGAAGGATTAAAGTTGCAGAGAAGTTGTGCTCCATAACGTATCAGTAGGGTTCGGACAGGAGAGTTTTACAGAGGGACCGAGCCCGAAGGCAAGGGAGAAATGCCAAGACTAGGGTTGAGTCAATGCTTATATATCATCAACACTTGGCGCAGAAGCTACCACATAGCATTTTAATTCTTTCCATGCAGTGGGTCGATGTTCCAAAGTCCACAATGAGTTTCCAATTAGTTTGTTTGTCAATTAAAATCATGGCGAGGGTAAACCAAATCATAGCAGGGATATTATTTCATGGTCGTGACACCATAGTATAACTTACCATTATTTTCATGTTGAAGACATTGCCTCGAACTTGTATAAGTGAATACTAATACATACCCTATAATCAATAAAAACACACAATTGTCAATAGTGTACAAGATTTAACCTTGAAGTCTATTTTAGACTTAGAGAACTCGATAATCATTATAAAGAAAAATGATAGGAGGAAGGCTTCAAATGAGTGTTATGTTGTTTGTTAAACCTACCATTATGTTGCCATTCACCCTATTTTTCTTATGTGACAAAACTTGATTTATTCTGTAAGATCATGAAATGATATTAGGGTTTAGCTGCTACAATACCTTTATTAATTGTTGTATGTTATAATTTTGCACGGATGGTATAAGTCTTGCCATTCCTTCATTATGTGACTATCACTGGTGGGATTCAAACTATACATCTCATAAAAATTGGACTAAGGATACCCTAGTCCTTGCTACTTCTGGTTACGATATTTTAAGAATCTCTCAACAGTCTCATGTTCCTAGTGTTATAGATACGAGAAATAGACTTTCTTACCTTATTACCAACGAGTTGAATTAGGTATGTTACTTGAGGACTATTTTTATAAGTACTTGTAGGTTTTATTTAAGTGTTATTTATGGAAACAAAAGTAGATTCCAAACAAGGCAAATCCTTAAATTAACAATAGAAGACAGGTATTGACAGGTAATCTTTGCAATTGTTGAAGATAAGAAAAGTACAAACATAGTGTTATTTGTTTAACTCCCAATCTTTCGCAATTAAAGTGAAAATCAAAACATAACCTGAAGATTGAACTTGGCATAATGCAGGAAAGGTTCTACCTTTAGAAACTTGATAAACCTAGTTAGCATGCTTAGACTTTTTTACTGAAGGAATTGATATAGCTACCTGATTTATAATACTTTAAAGATTTAAATGTAGCGACCCGCACATTACCTGTATATCTGTAAGAGAAAGACAATTTGATGCATTAGCTCGGAAGCTAAGTAAGCCCAGTCTGCTATGGCAACACCCCCTTGTGGTTGAAAAGTAGTAAGACAATCAGTAATGGAAAAAGAAACCATAATAAAATTGAAGTATAACAAGGAATCATTCAGACACATTACGATCACGTAAGCTAAACAAACAAGTTAAATGACTGCATTTAATAACATTAATTGCTATTTTACAAATTTTAAATATTTTGGAATTTTTGGGTTTTGACATGTGGTATCAGAGCATGGTTCAAATACTAGGCCATGATGTGGCCCAACTAGTTTCCGCAGAACGGTGACAATGAAAAGAAAAGTTATATATATATATATATAATGTACTAATTTGTATTTTTGTTTCATTTAAACAGAGCAGAAAATTTTATTTTTCTGAATCTAACAAACAGGTATGGAAAAGCTAAGAGAATATGCTGAGGAGGAATCTCCAAACACTGAGACAAGACAGATGTCCAGAGAACCTGTGATAGAGGAGGTACTTGCTCACTCCTCAGAGCTGATGCAGACTATAAAGGGTTTAAAGACTGAGATAGAAACAGTCAAGAAGGATAATGAAAGGATTCTGAAAACTCAAGAGCAATTAAATCAGATATTGATAGAAAAATTTCAGACTGAAGGAAGAAGCAAAAGAGCTAAATCTGAAAAAGCTAGTCATCAAAAAGGGTCAAAAAGGGTGAAACTAGCTAAATCAGACAGCAGTTCATCATCTGAAGGAAGAAGGGAACAACACAGCTATCACACTACTAGTGACAGCAGTGAGGCTGAGTTGTATAACAATGTTAGGAACCCATGTCTTTACTTTGTTAGTATGTTGTTGTTGGATGCATATGCTTTGTAAGTCGTCCCGTAGTATTTGTTGATCAATAGTTTGTGTTATTGTTGTTGGCGCATATGCTTTGTAAGTCACCCGTAGTATTGTTGATCCATAGTTTGTAACGGCCCATGGTTTCGACCCATAGTATTGGCGCCTAGAATTAGTATATAAGTGTGTGTTGAGACCTATGAAGGCACCGTGAAGTTATCTGTATTGAGCTTGCTCAAAGGAGGTTGCCCCCTCGAAGTGGCCTGTGATCAATACAAAAGTGATTCTGAGTTCTGTCATTTCTGCTATTTCGCGTATTCTTGTTAATTAATTGTTGCAGGTGCCTCACATCTGGTATTAGAGCACTTTCTTGGGCTCGCTGGGTGAAATTTCTGCCAAATTTTTTTTTCCCATCTGTTGCAGGTTCGGATTTGGGAATAATCCCTATCCGCTTAACTGTGGGAAGTACTTGGGCATAAGCCCTAAAACTCATTGTGAGGAGTACCACAGGAACCCCGAAGTAGCTGGCCCATTGAGAGGACCTGCCAGCGAAAAGGGCAACGACCCCTACCTGATTGACTAGTTCCCACCTGTGAGGTAAACCAAGAGCTGTTGTTTGTGGCAAAGCAGTTATCAGTTTTACCTGAGCCGTGGAGTGAGGGGTATTGCCCCAATACGCAAGCCGCCAGACAGCATTGGTGGCCGAGTGAAACCCCTGAACTGTTAGGAAGCCGCACATACCTGGGGTCCATATCTACCTTCAGCTGAACTATTGTCGATCACTGCTGCGCCATTTCAGATCTATTTTGCAAGCCGTTCCAGATTCATTCATTTTCAATCCATTCGGCGTTGTTCCAGATCTCTTTTGAGCCTTAGCCGCTCCAGTATAAAATTCAGTTTTTTCTCCATATCTACCTTATTTTCACTCTGTTTTCCTTGAAATTTTTGGGGAACCCCTGTCATCCCATTCTGCATATTTCAGTCCTGAGGACCCTATCCCCAATTCCCCTTCCCAAAGCCCGAAATCCCACATTTGTCTATTTTTAGGGTTTGCCATAACTTCCCCAGATTTCACCCAATTACCTTCAAATTTTACCACAGAGTTCATTTCTAAATTCTGCTTCTTTGTTCCCCTCTGCCAAATTTTTCCATTCTTTCACCCCATTTCTGAAATCCTCATTTTTGCTTCCCGGTCTATCCAACAGTGTCCAAAACCTAGTCAAACCCCAATTACCCTTCTGATTTTTTCCCAAATCCAAATTTTCCCTTACTGAAGTAGTTCCTGTTTTTGTTTTCCTACCCAGTCAGATAAAAAAAAATAAAAATAAATAAATAAATAAAATTAAATAAAATAAAAAAATTAAATAAAATAAAAAATTAAATAAAATAAAAATAAAAATAAAAATAAAAATAAAAAAAATAAAATAAAATAAAATAAATAAAAATTAAAAATTAAAAAAAAAATCCTGGTTATGGTTGTCACCCGTGCAGGAGCAAAAACCATGGAGGAAGCACTTGCAGCCATCCAAGCCAAACTCCAGGATCTGGATGAAAAATTTCTCGGTCTCCATCTTGAACATTCAGCTATGAACAACAAACGGCAATCCGAGTCTTCAGTAGACAATGGGTTCTCTTCTTCCAGCAATTTTCGTGGTCCGAAGCTTGATTTTCCTCGCTTCAATGGTACCGATCCAACTGGATGGATCTATCGTGCAGAACAGTACTTCAGTCTGCATAATACTTTTGATGTCAACAAAGTTCCGTTGGCATCCTTTCATTTGGAACAGGAAGCTCTTCAATGGTACCGTTGGTACATCAAGGCTCATCCAGAGCCCAACTGGCCAGCCTTTTGCCAGCTCCTTTTGCAACGATTTGGTCCTAGTGCTTTTGATGACTTCATAGGAGCCCTCACTAAACTTCGCCAAACTGGCACTGTGAGAGAGTATCAAACCGAATTTGAGAATCTAGCCAACCACACCGAAGGATTGTCTGATGAATTTTACCGGAGTTGTTTTATCAGTGGTCTAAAGGATGTCATTCGCTCTGAGATCAAAATGTTCTGCCCCAACACAATGATGGAAGCACTCGGGTTGGCTAATTTGGCAGAAGACAATATTGTAGCCCAACAACGCTCCAAGCCCACTTTTGTTCCCTTCCGAAATATGAGTTCTCAGTGACCACCTATACCGCAGGCTCCTCGACCGACTCCTATCAAGCATTTGTCTGAAACAGAGATGCAAGCACGCAGAGAAAAGGGGCTTTGTTATAATTTTGATGAGAAATTCACTTGGGGACATATATGTGTTCAACAAAAGCTTTATCTCCTGGATGTGGAGTCTCCGCCTGCCTCTGAAATGGGTGATGAAGATCCAGAAACACTGGATGCTCCGGTCGACATTCAGGAACCGCCTATTGACCCTCCGTCTCAGGATGACCAGCCAGAGATATCTCTCCATGCTTTAGATGGAATCACCACCCCCCAAACAATGCAGGTCAGGGGTTACTTCAAGAATCTTCCTCTTACAATCCTCATTGATTCTGGTAGCACGCATAATTTCATTGACCCTCGGATCGCCAGACAAGCTGATTGTTTTATCCATCCTTGCTCCAACTTTGAAGTCATGATTCCAATGGGGGAACCTTACCTTGCAAAGGGAAGTGTCAAAATGTGTGTATCTCTATGGGAGATTATACCTTGCGCTCTGACATGTTTGCCTTGCCCTTAGGCGGATGTGATGTGGTTTTGGGTGCTCAATGGCTACGCACACTCGACCCTATCTTATGGGATTTTGCCGAACTTTGGATGCAGTTTTCCGAGAATGGACACAAACACACATTGACAGGATTACAACCAGGTTCTCTCAGCATCATCAGTTCACATCGCATGGAAAAACTCCTCAAGAAGAATTCACATGGTGTCATCGCTCAGATCCATTCCATCCAGATGCAACTATCAGCGGTCTCCACTACTCCTTTGGATCTACAACAAATTCTGGATCGATATACAGGTGTCTTTGCTGAACCAGTGGGATTACCACCTTCCAGGCCAGAAGACCATCGTATTCAGCTCCTTCCTGGCAGCGTTCCTCCCAACATCAGGCCCTATCGCTACCCATTTCACTAAAAAACGGAGATTGAAATGCTCGTTCGGGACTTATTGAAGCAAGGTATTATTCGCCCAAGCACTAGTTCCTTTTCTTCTCCAGTTATTCTTGTCCGCAAAAAATATGGGTCATGGCGCCTCTGCATTGACTTCCGAGCACTTAATCACCTCACCATCAAGGATAAGTTTCCAATTCCTGTTGTTGATGAGCTTCTTGATGAGCTTCATGGGGCTCACTTTTTCTCCAGGTTGGATCTTCGTTCTGGGTATCATCAAATTCGGGTTCATGAGGATGATATTCCTAAAACAGCTTTCTGCACACATGATGGCCATTATGAGTTTTTGGTCATGCCCTTTGGCCTCACTAATGCTCCTTCCACATTCCAGGCCTTAATGAATAAAATATTTCGACCCTACTTGCGGAAATTCATTCTGGTATTCTTTGATGATATCCTCATCTACAGTAAAACATGGGATGAACATCTCCGGCATCTGGATCTTGTCATGCAACTTTTCTCTGACCATCATCTCCATGCCAAGCAGTCTAAATGTGTTTTTGGACAAAAGGAAGTTGAGTATCTCGGGCACATTATCTCAGCACAAGGGGTTCGCGTGGATCCTGCCAAAATCGAGGCCATGAACAATTGGCCACATCCTCAGACACTCAAGAGCCTTCGTGGTTTTTTGGGGTTGACTGGCTACTACCGCAAGTTTGTCAAGGATTATGGGAAGATTGCAGCTCCATTAACTGCTCTATTGAAAAAAGATTCTTTTACATGGACACCTGCTACTCAATGTGCATTTGACAAACTAAAACAAGCTATGTGTACTACACCGGTGCTAGCTATGCCTGATTTTTCCAAGCCCTTCACTATTGAGAGTGATGCTTGCGGCAATGGACTTGGTGTTGTTCTCCTTCAAGATGAACACCCCATTGCGTTCACCAGCAAAGCCCTTTCAGGTAAGAATTTAGCTGCCTCTACCTATGAGAAGGAAATGATGGCTATTTTGCATGCAGTACAGAAGTGGCGTCCATACCTATTAGGGAATCATTTCTGCATCAAGACTGATCACCAGAGTTTGAAATATTTCTTGGACCAGCGTGTCTCCTCCCCGGCACAACAGAAATGGGTTAGCAAACTCATGGTTTATGACTATGAGATCACTTACAAGAAGGGTAAAGACAATATTGTGGCAGATGCTCTTTCTCGCACATTTGATGCCCAAGGTTCTCTTTCAGCTATTTCTATGCCTGTTCCAAATTGGTTGCAATCTGTTCAATAGGGTTATGTCAATGACTCTTCCTTATCTCAGATCATCCAACGCTTGACCAACAATCCTTCTGTTGTCCCACATTACTCTTGGGATGGTGCTTCTCTATGATACAAGGTTCGTCTGGTGCTTCCCCAGAACACAGATCTTCAACAGGCTGTCTTCTATGAACTCCATGCTTCTCCATCGTCCGGGCACTCTGGGTTCCTCAAAACATATGAACGAGCACGGCGTAACTTCTTTTGGTAGGGCATGAAAAGGACAATTCAACAGATGGTGGCCGAATGTGATACCTGCCAACGCAATAAGGGTGAAACAACACTCCTTCCAGGATTGCTTGAACCCTTGCCCATACCTACATGGATTTGGACAGATATTTCTATGGATTTCATTGAAGGGCTCCCTAAATCTGGCGGGAAGAAAGTGATTCTCATTGTGGTTGATCGTCTCTCCAAATATAGTCATTTTTGTGCTCTCATTCATCCCTATACAGCCTCCTCTGTCGCTCAAATTTTTATGGACCAGATCTTTCATCTTCATGGCATCCCTTCTTCCATTGTCTCGGATCGTGATGCGAATTTCACTATTCATTTTTGGATAGAACTATTTCGCCACACTGGCACCAAACTGAAGATGGGTTCAGGGCATCATCCACAAACAGATGGTCAGACTGAAATTGTCAATAAATGCTTCGAAACGTATCTTCGTTGCTTCACCTCAGAACAACAACATCAGTGGGCAAAGTGGCTCCCTCTCGCGGAATGGTGGTACAATACCTCTTACCACACTGCCTCTAAAATGACCCCATATGAAGCAGTCTATGGTCAGGCACCTCCAGGACTTCTTCCATACACCCCCACCAGTTCACCAGTTCAGGAAGTTGACACGGTCCTTCGCAACCGCGATCAGATTCTTCGCATTTTGCGGGACAATCTTCACATGGCAAGAAATCGCATGAAGCAACAAGCTGATCAGCACCGTTCGGAGCGCACTTTTCAAGTCGGCGATATGGTTTTTCTTCGTCTCCAGCCGTACAAACAATCCTCCTTGAAACTCAAAGGGCGTCATAAGCTCGCTCCAAAGTTCTATGGGCCATATTAGATTCTTCAGCAGATTGGGTCTGTTGCTTATAAATTGGAACTTCCACCTTCTTCCCGCATTCATCCAGTCTTTCATGTCTCTTGTCTGAAGAAAGTTCTTGGCACCAACATCAGCGGCCAAACGATTTTACCCGAACTGGATAATGAAGGATCCATCCTTTTGGAGCCAGAGGCCATCCTCAATCGGCGCACGCGTCAGCTTCGCTCTCGCTCTATCACATAGGTCTTAATTCAGTGGCACGGCATGCAACCCAAGGATGCTACATGGGAACCACTCCTTCAGATTCAACAACAATTTCCACATCTTAAGCTTTGAGGACAAAGCTTTTTTTAAGGGGGAGGGGATGTTAGGAACCCATGTCTTTACTTTGTTAGTATGTTGTTGTTGGACGCATATGCTTTGTAAGTCGTCCCGTAGTATTTGTTGATCAATAGTTTGTGTTATTGTTGTTGGCGCATATGCTTTGTAAGTCGCCCGCAGTATTGTTGATCCATAGTTTGTAACGGCCCATGGTTTCGACCCATAGTATTAGCGCCTAGAATTAGTATATAAGTGTGTGTTGAGACCTATGAAGGCACCATGAAGTTATCTGTATTGAGCTTGCTCAAAGGAGGTTGCCCCCTCGAAGTGGCCTGTGATCAATACAAAAGTGATTATGAGTTCTGTCATTTCTGTTATTTCGCGTATTCTTGTTAATTAATTGTTGCAGGTGCCTCACAAACAGAAAGAAAAAGTGCAGGCCTTATGAGGAGATATCTAGGGAGTTCAAGAAAATAAAACCTCCAACTTTCAATGGAGAATCTGAAACAGGAGAAGAGGCAGAATCCTGGTTATCCGGGATGAGAAAATATTTCCAGATATACAACTATTCAAATCAGCTGAAGGCAAGAATGGCCATCTATAACCTTTCTGGAAAGGCGGATATATGGTGGAAAGACTTAAAAAGGGTCAAGGGGATCAAAGAAAAAGAAGTCAATTGGATTACCTTTAAAAGGTACTTCAAAAAGAAACTTATGTCTGAACAGTACTATGAAGAGAGGGCCAAGGAATTTTATGAATTAAAGCTAGGATCTATGACTATGAAGGACTTAAACAGCAAGTTCTTAAGTCTATTAAGATATGTGACGTATTTCGTTGAAGAGAAGCCCAAGGTACAGCGGTTTCTTAGCTTCCTGCCATATCATATAAAAGACAGAATCGAATATGATAACCCCAAAACTATGGAAGAAGCTATGCGAAAAGCTAATTTCTGTTTTGAACAGAATAAAAAGAAAGAAGGGATAGCCAACTGGAAGGCTAAAAAGAACAGTAATCAGCTTGAGTACAGGAAAAAGGAGTTTGTACCCCAGAAAAATTTCAAGAATAACAAGAACGAAAACCATTTTAATGGTAAAAGCTTCCAGGGAAACAAAAATGGAGCTGCTAATCATTCCAACAACTTCAAGGGAAGCAAGGAGGCTTCTAACAATCATGGGAATTACACTAAGAATTTTGAATGAAAGGAGCCTGTTAAGTGCTGGGAGTGCAATGGCCCACATTATGCATCAGTTTGCCCAAATCGAAAGAAACCAAACAGCAATATTCAAACTATACAAGATGAAATGACTGTTGGAGACTTTGCAGGGACTATGCCCCGAATCAATGCAGCATTGGAGAACCGTCAAGCTGACTATCAAACATCCATGGTGGAAGTAGGAGGTATGGTTAACAAAACCCCTGTAACTATTTTAATAGATCCAGGTGCTAGCCTTAGTTATATTTCACCGCAGATAGTAGAAAAGTGTAATTTGACTGTTGAAAGGTTTGATAACTCTTGGTCAGTACAACTAGCCACTGGGGCAAAAAGGAAGGTGAATTGTTATGTTAAGGAATGTGCTCTAGATATGAATGATTTTAAAACTACTGTTAAATTAAATGTTCTGCCACTTGGCTCGTATGACATACTTATTGGTATGGACTGGTTAGAACAGCATAAGGTAGTTTTAAACTATTTTGATAAAAATTTTACGTGTGTAAATAATAACGAACAGCCTGTAACTGTTAAGGGTATTCCTAGGAAAACAGTAATCAGGCAGATTTTTGCTTTACAACTTAAAAGGGCAGTCAGAAAAGGGTGCAAATCCTATGCTGTAACTATTACAGATGAGGCAGTTAAGTTTGAAATAAGTAAGATAAGAGTAGAGGATATCCCTGTAGTAAACGAATTTACTAATGTTTTTCCGGAGGAAATTCCAGGATTACCTCCCAAGAGGGAATTGGATTTCACAATTGAGCTGGTACCAGGTGCTGTACCCAGTTCAAAGGCTCTGTATCGTATGAACATTCTGTAGCTTAACGAATTAAAAACACAGTTAAAGGAATTAATAGATAAGAACTACATTCGACCCAGTGTGTCCCCTTGGGGAGCACCAGTAATCTTCGTTAAAAAGAAGGACAGAACTATGCGACTTTGCATAGATTACCGTCAACTAAACAAGATGACAATTAAAAACAGATATCTGTTGCCTCGCATAGATGATCTGTTTGATCAGCCACGTGGAGCTACGGTGTTCTCTAATATAGACTTGAGATCAGGCTATCATCAGGTGAGAATTAAAGAAGAGAACATATTCAAGACAGCTTTTAGAACGAGGTATGGACATTACGAATTTGTCGTAATGCCATTTGTGCTTACTAATGCCCCAGCCGTCTTTATGTGCCTAATGAATAACATAATGCATAAATATTTAGATAAATTTGTCGTCGTATTCATCGATGACATTTTAATTTATTTCGAAAACGAAGAGGAACATAAAGAACATTTACAGATAGTCTTACAAGAACTGCGAGAACAGCAGCTCTTTGCGAAGTTCAGTAAGTGTGATTTCTTCAAGGATGAAATCCAGTACTTAGGTCACGTAGTGACTAAGGAAGGGATTTTAGTTGATCCTGAAAAGATCTGGGAAATCGAAGAATGGCCAGTACCAAAAGACGTAATAGATGTTAGGTCCTTCATGGGAATTACCGGTTATTACCGGAGATTCATTGAAGGCTTTTCAAAAATAGCCAACCCAATCACTTCCTTGCAAAAGAAAGGCAAGAAGTTTGATTGGAACTTGAAATGTGAAGGAAGCTTTAAGAAATTAAAGACTTTATTAACAACTGCTCCTATTCTAAGAATAGCATATCCTAATAAGGATTTCATGGTTTGCACCGATGCTTGTAATGACGGTCTAGGCGGAGTGTTGACTCAGGATGGGCATGTCATTTCCTATGAGTCCAGGAAGCTGAAGATTCATGAAAAGAATTATGCCACTTATGATTTAGAGTTAGCTGTTGTTATTCATGATTTAAAGATGTGGCGACACCACTAAATAGGCAGAAAGTTTACCTTACTGACTGATAATAAGGGTCTAAAATACCTTTTAGATCAGCCTAACTTAAATGCAAGGCAAGCAAGATGGTTGGCCTTCTTAAGTGAATACGATTTCGAAATTCAGCACATAAAAGGAAAGGAAAATAAGGTGGCTGATGCTTTGAGCAGAAATGCAAGGCTGAATTTTATATCAGCTAGCAGCACTTATACCTCTGATTTAAATGAACAGTTGTCTGAAGGGATAAAATCAGATGAAATGTATCAAAAGTTACAAGCTACAGCTAAAGAAGAACCTACCGAAAGTTTAGTAAAGGGTTATAGCCTAAACAAAGATGGATTTTTATTGTTTAAAGATAGACTGTATGTTCCGAATGTATCTAAAGTTAAATTATTAATTCTGGATGAAGTTCATAAAACCCCTTATTCAGGGCATCCAGGCTACCAGAAGACTGTCACCATGTTAAGAAAATATTATTTTTGGCCTAATATGAAATCTGAAACAGCTGAGTATATAGCTAGATGTTTAGACTGTCAACAAGTAAAAGCAGAACATCAGCATCCAGCTGGGTTATTACAACCTTTGCCTATTCCTAGTTGGAAGTGGGAAATAATCAGCTTAGATTTCATTACTGGATTAGCCAGAAATCAAAATCAGAATGATTCATTATGGTGGTAGTAGATAAATTAAGTAAATCAGCACATTTTATTCCTGTTAAAACCACTTACAAGGCTGCAAACATAGCTAATATATTTCTGAAGCAAATTTTTAGGTTACATGGTGTCCCAAAGGTTATTATTTCAGACAGGGATCCTAAATTCACAGGAAATTTCTGGAAATCTTTGTTTAAGGGATTAAACACAACACTGAATTTCAGCACTTCTTTCCATCCTCAAACGGATGCACAAACTAAAAGGGTTAATCAGGTATTAGAAGATCTGCTAAGAATGTATGTTGAAGACCAACCAGGTAAGTGGGAGGATTATTTACATTTAGCAGAATTTGCATACAATAACAACTATCAATCGTCAGCTAAGTTCATTCCTTTTGAAATTCTGTATGGGAGTAAATGTAACACTCCTATCTCTTGGAATAATCCAGTAGATAGATTAGTGTTAGGTCCTGAATTATTAAAAGAAATGGAACAGATTGTGAAACAAGTGCAGGAAAATTTGAAGATTGCCCAGGATCGGCAAAAGAGCCAAGCAGATTTGAAAATAACTCCTAAAGAGTTCCAGGTGGGTGAGCATGTGTTCATAAAGGTAAGACCAAAGAAGAGCTCCCTAAGATTACGGAGTTGTGCAAAATTAGCACCATGTTACTGTGGTCCGTTTGAAATTTTATCTAGAATTGGTCAAGTTGCTTATCAGCTAGCATTACCACCTAATTTAAAAGTGCACAATGTTTTTCATATTTCTGTTCTGAAAAAGTATGTTCATGATGTTACTCATGTAATTGATTGGAACGTTGTACAGGTAGAACCAGAAGGGGAAGTTCTGGTGGAACCGGATTGTATCCTCGGGAGGAGGGAAATTAATCTGCGGAACCGCACAATTGGACAGCTAAAGGTGCAATGGAAGCACCTTAGTCCTGAAAAAGCTACCTGGGAACTGAAAAGTAAGATGCGGGAAGCATACCCAAATCTGTTCCAATAGGTGGTTGAGGATGAGGAATAAGTAACATCGAGGACGATGTTACATTTTAAGGGGGTGTGTATGTCACATACCCCAATTTTGTAAAAAATAATGTAATTATTTTATTATATTCCTGAGACATTATGTTAAATTTAATGCTAAGTAGGAATTGATGACTCGGCAGAGTCACTAGAAATGGAATGTAATTCAGAATATTTTATTATTAATAAATAAATTATGGAGACAACAGCATGGGAGAGCTGTTAAAAAGAGGTTACTGGTCAAACTGGTGGATGGAACTAGGTGGAAAGGCAAATGACAAGTGGCAGCATCCTCAAACACTTCCTAAGTTGCAGGTGGCAACTTCCCTATATTTGGGGTCATGATTCCCCAAGGAAGTGGAATCAGAGCAGGTGGCTCATTAATGACAGTTAACCCAACAAAGACCTAGGAAATCTTTTAAATAGTACTCAATGAATTGAGCTGGGGGTTCGAATTGTTCTGGAGGGAGAATACATTCAGGTGAATGCTATTCAGGAGTCCCATTGAGGAAGAGGGAAATACAGTAAGGAAGTTGTTTGAGAGGAATGTTGCAGTAACTTGGTTCCATTCTAGCTATTTGGGCTGAGAGAATTACTTTGCTGCACCTAGTTCCAGCCAGGGAGACCAGAGCAAGATCGGGGGTCCTGAGAAGTGTTGTCTGGGCACTCTCCAGGAGTTTGTATGGAGGAATAGCCTCCCATTGTTGTTGTTTTCCACAGATCAAGACAGGTTCTGCCATTTATTCCTTTATGTTTATTAAAGATGAATGAATGTATGTTATGTTTATCTTCTTTATGTTTGAATAGTAATTAGTTTAGTAAAAGTTAGCATTCCTGAATATCAGTAGTAAAATTATTGAGAGTTACTGTGTGTTCCGCATCCCTTAATATCATTATTACATTTCTGAAAGGGTATCTTTAATGTTTTTCATACAATAGTAATGCTTTAGACAATAGCTTATTATTGCAATTATAACCTAGTTTAAGTATAGTGGTTGAGTAGATAAGTAAGGGTTACGCATAAAACATTTATGTTTTGTATATACAGAATTAATTAAATAATTATAGTAAACTTTTAACAATAAAATTACAGTACTTATATCAAGAAAAATAATATTACAGAGGAATGATAGCCATGGTTAGATTATCTATAACAATGCACAAACTCTAAGTAAATTAATCCGGTAATTACTTATCAACTAAAACATTTGTGCAGAACCCTAATAGAGAATTTCACAAAGAATTTAACTTGGTTAAATAACTTAGTTATTGTCTTAGAAACAAAAGAATTTGCAGAACCTCATTTGACTCAGAATCAAGCTTAAGCAGTATAGTATTAACTTTCACTAAACCATCTATTTGGACAGAGTTGTAATCATAACAAAAAGATTAAGCAACTAAACAAAATCATGACAGTGGTTTTCAAATGGAACCTTATCACTTCAGTTTGTTTTTACAACAAAAAGAAACAAACTAAACAATTGTGCATAAACCCTAACAGAAAATCCATCACACAGAATTTATTAACAGTAAATAAACCAGTTATTGTTTTAAAAACAAAAGAAGTAACAGAACAATGTCTAGCTCGGTGTCGAGCTTAAACAAAATAGTATTACCTTTCCTTAAACTTTCTTTTAACCACAGAATCATAATCGTATCGACAGAACCAGCATCTAAACAAAATCACTACTGTATTTTCGGATTAAACCCTATTATTCCAAACTTTACAGGTAATTAAACATTGAGAAGTATTACAACAATTTCACCTACGGCCGTAGCTCTGGTTCACTGTTTAAGTGATTTTAAAAACTTGGATTCTAAATTCACGCCATACACCAGCTCAAATATACGGGAGACTGTTAATATGTCATTTTATCAAAGTCAAATTACACATGAAAATTCATAACAAAAACGTATTACCAAACCCTGAGTGAAAATTTAGAGCCCAGTATTAAAACTACAAGGCCATGACATCATCTACAGGCAGGCTCCAGATTCTACCTATCTATCTATATTTTATACACAGTATTACTCCTACAGAATTCCTTTAACATGAAAACAAAACTAGTAATACAAAATGAACCGAAGCCGTAACATTTCTTTATAACATGGGGTTAAACCCATAATGTTTCATTTAAAAACACACAAATTGAAGATTTAAAAAGGTTGATGTAATCCCTATGTCACTTCGTTGAAGCCAAACCCTAAATATCCTAACAACCAGCAAGGAGGAATGCCATGGCAAATGACCAGGCTTACCAGGATAAGCCAACCGACGAGGTAAGTGTCCTATACACCTTCGTGAGCAGCCAGGTCCTGTAATAACAAATTGGTACCAGTTATAAACGCATTTATATAAAAACCAAATCTTTAACTGTAATAACAATGGAGAAGTTCTGGGGGTTTTTTGATCAAAATGAGACGCGATTGATGGCCGTGCCCTAGCAGGCTTGAAGCCGCCGATTTGGTTTTCTTAGGCGTCATGCCTGCGACTGAGGGAGGGCTCCCCCCTCCCACCTCTTCTTCTGCGTCTGAAGCTTTCAACCGGCTCCTACGCCCCTTTGGATCCAAGCCCAAGATTCTTGCCATCCCTAAATTCATCAAAAAGCTCGACTCAATCCCTAAAATCGATCTGCCATGCGATATCCCCATCAAAGTTGCTTTGGCTCTAGCTGATAGGGGACTGGTTGGCCAGTTTATGGGGCTTTGGCTCTCAACCAAAACCACAGACGACTGGATCCAATGGAACTGGAGACCCCAGATTAAAAATAGTGTCACCTGTTACCCTGTTGGTCGTGGCTTCTTCATTTTTGAGTTTATAGCCCAAGAAGACCGAGATCTGATCTTTAGAAATGGTCCATACTTCATGGGACCTCAAGGACTGTACCTCAACAGATGGACGCCAGATTTCAATGCAGAAACTGATGTGCCGAAAGAAGTTCCAGTATGGGTAAGGCTCCCTAATTTCCCAGTCCACTGCTGGAACACTCCTACCCTGGAAAAAATTAGAAACACCCTAGGAAAATACATTGACAAAGCCGATAACAAGGGCCAATACTCATGTGCCAGAATATGTGTCGAGGTTGACCTTGAAGCAGGCCTTCCTGAAGCTGTTAAACTCAAAGTTGGAGACTGGCTATACTACCAAAAGCTTGACTACGAACAGATCCCATTCAAATGTCGCCAATGTCATGAACACGGTCACTTCCAAAGAAACTGCCCGAAAAATCAGAGCTCGGAAGATAAAGAAGGATGGCAAAAAGTCAAGAAAGGCAAGGCAAATCCAAAGAATCCTGAAAGGACCACAATGGACATGCAAAATCATCCTTCAAGCTCAAATAAGCCCCCCAGCGAAGCCTCAAAAGATGATCCAATCGTGGTTCCAAACCCTAAAGAACTTCAGGAGCCCAATCCAAACGAGAAGAAGCAATATACAACAAGTGATGAGCTCCAGCCTACCAAGCAAGCCAACAGGAAAGAGATTGGAACCCTGAACGCTGATCAACTAGAGCCTGGGGAACTATCCCAACCTCGAGTAGGAGCTGATAATCCAGGATCCCCCAAAGAAGTGAATGAAGATCCTCTGATGCAAGATTCAGATCCAGGTGAAGAAACTGAGGAAGATACATCCTCAAGTGGTCTCTACTCCATCCCTATCAAAACTCCAAGAGGGAGGAAATCCAAAAAGAAACAAAGAGAAGAAGCTACCTATCTTGCAGTCCTCGAAGGCTCTCAAAAAACTCTAAAAGGACTCATGAATACCCGATCAAAAAAAGGTACATTCCAGGCCTCCAAAGAGGCCATCCCCTCCCCCCATAACTCTTAATGAAATACATTTCCTGGAATTGCAGAGGGCTTGGCTCTACCTTGAAGGAAGATGCAATGAGAGATCTAATCCGAATACATAGGCCAGAGATTCTGCTTGTCCAGGAAACTAAAATGGAGGAGATTGTTGCCCTCCAAATTGGGAAAAAACTCTGGAAAAAAGGTACCGGTATTGGCAACAACTCAAGAGGCGCTTTAGGAGGAATAGCGACCTTCTGGGATCCCTTTCTATATGATATTGAAGCTGAAGAACGAACTGTCCACTGGGTATTCACCAAACTCAACCACAAGCAATCTGGACATAAGGTAAGCCTCTTTAATCTCTATGTTCCTGTTTTGCATGCGGAAAAAAAAGAGTGCTGGAACACTCTTGAATCCTTTCTTCAACTGCAGAACAGAGAAAATATTATTATAGCTGGAGATTTGAATGTAACTCTGGCGGCTAATGAAAATAAAGGAGGAAATCTGGTTAGAGATCCCTCAAGAGAATGGGTCGAAGACATCATCTCTGGCTGGGATCTGATTGACATCAAGCCCATCAATGGTAAATTTACTTGGACAAACAAAAGAAATGGGCCAGGCCATGTTGCAGCAAGGCTTGACCGCTTCCTTGTCCACTCCTCTTTTCTCGATCTGGGTCTTTTAGCCTCCTCCAAAATCCTCCCACACTGCACTTCTGACCATAAGCCGATCATGCTTGAGCTTGCTTCTGATCAAAATATTGGACCAATCCCCTTCCGGTTCAGTCCAATTTGGATTCAACAGGATGACTTTCTGCAAACGGTAGCTGACTCATGGAATGCCCACCTCTCTGGCTCGCCCTCATTTATCTGGGAATCCAAACTTAAAAGACTCAAGTCCGCCCTTAAAACCTGGGCCAAAAACCTACCCTCTCCGGTTTCCAACAGAGAATTCGCCCAAGCTGAGCTAGAAGTGCATCAAGCCATAGTAGACTCCTCTCCTGCGTCTGATCTGCTCTTCATTAAGGAAGAGACCCTGCAAAAAAACTTCTTCTCTGCCTGTAGGACTGAAGAAGAGTTCCACCATCAAAAATCCCGTAACCTCTGGCTTTTGAGTGGAGACAAAAGCACAAAATTCTTTCACAAACAAGCAGAGGCTCGGAAGAATTACAAAGCTGTCTCGGAAATACAGTTTGAGGGAGAACTGGTCCAAGACGCTGAAGGCATAAAGAAAGCAGCTGTGGAAACTTTTTTCGAACTCTTCACCACCCCTATTGAAGAGCCTATCGACGTCACTTCCCACCCCTTCGATCTCATCCCTCAGCTCATCAATTTGGAGGATAATAAGTTCCTCACCGCGCCTATCACCATGGATGAAGTTAAAAAATCTCTCTCTATTATGAAACCTGATAGCGCGCCGGGCCCGGATGGCTTTACAACTAGATTCTTCACCTGCTGCTGGGCAATTATTAAGTATGATCTCCTCAAAATGGTTCGGCACTCCCATAAAACCAGCAAACTGGGAGGTAGCACTAACTCATCTTTCCTAGCCCTGATTCCAAAAGAAAAAGGAGCCAATACCTTCAACCGTTTCAGGCCCATCTCTCTTTGCAATACTGGTTACAAACTTATAACAAAGATCATTGCCTCCAGACTGAAAAGAATGCTCCCTCGGATCATCCCGAAAAATCAAGGAGGATTCATCAAAGGAAGGAAAATCCTAGATAACATCATACTTGTCCAAGAAGCAATCCACTCTAGCAACCAGCGTAAGGAAAAAGGCATGGTCATCAAACTCAACTTAGCCAACGCCTTTGACCGTGTCAGACATGAATTCCTGTTTGCTGTTATGGCTAAATTCGGCTTCTCCATCAATTTCATAAATTGGATCAAAGGCTATGTTGGGGACCCTTGGATCGCCCCTCTAGTAAATGGAAGGCCTACTAGCTTCTTCAAAGCCTCTAGAGGGTTAAGGCAGGGCTGTCCGCTCTCTCCTCTTCTTTATGCTATCCAGGCTTCTATCCTCAGCTATCAACTTAACCTCAGTCAAGACATCCACATGCTTCCGGGGCTAAGAATAGTGAACAATGTCAGGGACATTAACCATGCCCAATTCGCTGATGACACTCTACTTCTGGGAGGAGCCTCTGTCCATTCTGCGGAGCAATTCAAAAAAGAACTGGAGTTATACAAAAAAATCTCAGGAAGCAAAATAAATTTCCAAAAAAGAAAAATCTTCAGCTGGAATTGTGCTGCCAGGGAACTAAGGAACATCATCAGAATGTTGGGGATGGAAGGTACCAAAGACTGGAACAACTTCATTTATCTCGGAATCCCCATCTGTAAAAACAAAATCACCTCAGCAGACTGGGAACCTATTGTTGAAAAGCTCAAGCGCAAAATCCAAAAATGGGGGGCCAGCTGGCTCAATCTTGCAGGTAAAACTACTCTCATCAAATCTGCTCTCAAAAGCATGCATATTTACCAATCCTCTATTTTGCTTGCTCCCTGCTCAGTAGTTAACAAGATTGAAGGGCTGCTCAGAAAATTCATTTGGGAAGGAGGTAAAGGGAATGGGAATAAAATCCATCTAGTCAGCTGGGAAAAGATTAAAAATCCCCGGGATGAAGGTGGTCTCCAGGTGAGCAGATTAACAATCCAAAATCTTGCTTTGGGAGCTAAGTTACTTTGGCAGTTGATCTCAGGAAAAACTAGCTGGAGCAAAGAAGTTCTCCGCAAAAAGTATTTCCCAGGACCTAGGAAAAGATGCCTGGACCGGCAACCTCCTCCTGGGAAGGGCTCCCCAATCTACAAATTATGCGTTAAAGCTTTGATCCCTTTCCAAAATAAACTTTACTGGATCCCTGGAAATGGGATCTCAATCAACGTCTGGGAAGACTCCATCCTAGGGAATCCCCCCATTGGTTCTAATACGGATATCAGTAACATCCAAAACTGGCTTCTTGACAAGGGTGCCACCACCCTATGGGACCTTTCTGTCTGGGAGGGCGATAACTGGAAAGGTTGGGACTTAGGCCACTTTCCTCCTGATCTGAACTCTGAAGCAGAAGCATTGATTGTCCTCCTCCAAGGCAAGTCCCCCTCCAAAATTGACTCCAGAGATAGAAGGGGTTGGGGAACTACTGGAGTTTACACTACTGCTGAAGGCTACAAGGAAATACAAGCCATTCCCTATGCTGCCCCAAACCCAATTATCTGGAATTTTATTTGGTCCCAACCTTTCATCCCGAAAATTGATATCTTCTGCTGGTCTTTAGCCCATAAGAGTATCCTCACCGGTGACAACCTCAAGAAAAGAGGAATGGAAGGACCCTCCCGATGCCCCCTCTGTAAATGCCATGAAGAAACTATGGATCACATCATGTTGGATTGTCCCTATGCTAATGAAGTCTGGCTCCATGCTATGAGCCTTAACTATGCCACTATCCTGCCCCAAACTGTTCAAAACCTCTTCTCCAATTGGAAGTCCCTGTCTCCCTTCAAGCTAAACAATAAGAATCTGCTTCAAACTGCTTGGGAATGGCTCCCAAAATCCATCTGCTGGAAACTATGGCTTGAGAGAAACAATAGAATATTCAAGAGTCATGAATCCCCTCCCCAAAAAATTGCAGTGAAGGCTAGAGCTATTCTTGGAGAAGCCCTGGAATGCAACAGTTCATTAAAAAACTCCACCCAGCTTTTGCAAGAGGAGATAAGTTGGTTAAGTTTGCTAATGACCAATCTTCCATCTCGTACCACTTTCCGAGTTCCACAGTCAGAGAAGTGGGAAATTAGACTTGAGGAAGCCGATTTCAGGCGTTGGAAATCCTCCTTGAATGAGCCTTGCCTTTTCTTTGATGGTGCATCGAAAGGAAACCCAGGCCCTGCAGGTGCCGGAGGAGTAATCATTTCAGCTAGCGGGATCTCTATCACCAATTATGCCTGGGGGCTTGGAATTGAGTCTAATAACACAGCTGAATTCTGCAGTCTATGGCAAGGTTTAAATCTAGCGCATGCTAAAGGAATTAGCAATTTAATAGTCTTTGGGGACTCCAGGATTCTTATCAACGCCCTCATATCCAAGAAGATCCCTCCAAATATAAAACTACGCCATATCTTTCAAAGAATCCTTCAGCGGAGCAAACATTTCCAAAAGATCAGATTTTACCATGTGCTTCGTGTGCTGAATATGCAAGCAGACAATGAAGCAAATAAAGGTGTCGAGCTGGCTCAAAGCATCTTAAGCATAGATGGCGCTCATCAGAGATGTGACATCCCATAGCTGCAGGGGATCCAATATCTTCTCACAGCGATCTCATTGGACCTCCCCAAACCATGTTTTCCTTGAGTTTGGCAGAGATTCCCTGCACCTCGTCAGGTTCTCTCACCCCTTAGGAGTCTCCCTGTAAGCTTTTAAAGATGCTCCTCCCCTATCTTAAAACCATTCTCAACCGTCTGGCGAGCTCAGTCACTGGACTTAAGGTGTTCAAGCATTTCAAGTATTCCCCTTGTCAAGATCGGGCACATCTCAAGTTTCACACAGTTCTCCTGCCCAATATGGCGTCTGATAGCTCATCAAGCTCAGGAATCACTGCTGAAGAAAGGATCGGATCTTTGGAAGCTGCCTTGGGCCGACTAAGGGCCAAGCATGAGGATCAGAATACAAAGCTGGAAGCGCTCTCAAAGGCAGGAGAGCAGTCATGGGACCTGCTGAATAAGGAGCTAATGCAACTTCGTGATGACCTTTCAGACCAAATGGAAGACCTGAAAGATGAAACTCGCACCGGATTCAAGGATACAGCTAATCTCCATGGAAACTTCGGAAACAGGATTGCAGCCCTGGAAGCTGAAGTTACAAAACTGAAAGCCAAATTGGAAAAATGAATTATGATCTAGCAGTGCAATACGCCATTCTCCACTGTAATACTTAAATAATTTCAGGCAAATGGGAGGAGTGGAGCCCTACCTAGTTTTGGGTGAACTTTGAACTGTCATTGTATCTTTGTTTTGATGCGTATTGTAACTGTGCTTTCAATGTACTAAGCATTCGGTAGCTATATACCGGCTTCAATATAATCTTCCCCGATGTTACTGTCAAAAAAACAATGGAGAAGTTCTGTAACTTACCGCGTTTGGAGGGAAGTTTTAACACTGTATTTAGCATGATAACCGCGAGCAAGGTAAGTGTAAAACCCCTTCTTCGTCAACAAATACCACGAGTTGGCAGAAACAAGGGTAGCTACCACAATGGAAGCTTCAACAGGACCAAGCCGAGAGTTATGGTAACGCTGAGACAAGGTTAAATTTTGACAACAAAAGGATAAAACCCTAGGATCAAAACCAACTACAATCGCCAATAACAAAGCATAATAACTCCCTTGCAATGAAGTTAACAAGCACGAAGGATTAAAGTTGCATAGAAGTTGTGCTCCATAACGTATCAGTAGGGTTCGGACAGGAGAGTTTTATAGAGGGACCGAGCCCGAAGGCAAGGGAGAAATGCCAAGACTAGGGTTGAGTCAACGCTTATATATCATCAACACTTGGCACAGAAGCTACCATGTAGCATTTTAATTTTTTCCATGCAGTGGGTCGATGTTCCAAAGTCCACAATTAGTTTCCAATTAGTTTGTTTGTCAATTAAAATCATGGCGAGGGTAAACCAAATCATAGCAGGGATATTCTTTCATGGTCGTGACACCATAGTATAACTTGCCATTATTTTCATGTTGAAGACATTGCCTCGAACTTGTATAAGTGAATACTAATACATACCCTATAATCAATAAAAACACACAATTGTCAATAGTGTACAAGATTTAACCTTGAAGTCTATTTTAGACTTAGAGAACTCCATAATCATTATAAAGAAAAATGATAGGAGGAAGGCTTCAAATGAGTGTTATGTTGTTTTTTAAACCTACCATTATGTTTCCACTCACCCTATTTTTCTTATGTGACAAAACTTGATTTAGTCTGTAAGATCATGAAATGATATTAGGGTTTAGCTGCTACAATACCTTTATTAATTGTTGTATGTTATAATTTTGCACGGATGGTATAAGTCTTGCCATTCCTTCATTATGTGACTATCACTGGTGGGATTCAAACTATACATCTCATAAAAATTGGACTAAGGATACCCTAGTCCTTGCTACTTCTGGTTACGATATTTTAAGAATCTCTTAAGAGTCTCATGTTCCTAGTGTTATAGATACAAAAAATAGACTTGCTTACCTTATTACCAACGAGTTGAATCAGGTATGTTACTTGAGGACTATTTTTATAAGTACTTGTAGGTTTTATTTAAGTGTTATTTATGGAAACAAAAGTAGATTCCAAACAAGGAAAATCCTTAAATTAACAATAGAAGACAGGTATTGACAGGTAATCTTTGCAATTGCTGAAGATAAGAAAAGTACAAACATAGTGTTATTTGTTTAACTCCCAATCTTTCACAATTAAAGTGAAAATCAAAACATAACCTGAAGATTGAACTTGGCATCATGTAGGAAAAGTTCTACCTTTAGAAACTTGATAAACCTGGTTAGCATGCTTAGACTTTTTTACTGAAGGAATTGATACAGCTAACTGATTTATAATACTTTAAAGATTTAAATGTAGCGACCCGCACATTACCTGTATATCTGTAAGAGAAAGACAATTTGATGCATTAGCTCGGAAGCTAAGTAATCCCAGTCTGCTATGGCAACTCCCCCTTGTGGTTGCAAAGCAGTAAGACAATCAGTAACGGAAAAAGAAACCATAATAAAATTTAAGTATAACAAGGAATCATTCAGACACATTACGATCACATAAGCTAAACAAACAAGTTAAATGACTGCATTTAATAACATTAATTGCTATTTTAAAAATTTTAAATTTTTCGGAATTTTTGGGTTTTGACAGGAACCCTCAGCCATGGTGTCTACAGAAAGAAAACCCACTCTGAAAATTACCTTCATGCTCACTCACACCACCACCCTTCTCAAAAAATTGGGGTAATCAACACCTTAGCCATGAGAGATTTCCACATATCTGACAAGGAACATCTGGAAAAAGAGAAAGACCACTTGACCTCTGTCTTCAGTATCCTAGGATACAAGAATAAGGACATCCATAAGGCAATGAAAAAAGTAGAAAAATGGACTCAACACACAAAGGAGAGAAAGACTCGTAAGGCCTTGCTCCCTTACATCCAAGGAGTAATGGACAAAATTGCAAGGGTATTGATGAAAAAATAAGTATGGACATCGTTCAAGCCTATGGAAACCATTAGACAGAAAATGAGGTTGGTGAAAGACAAGGTTGATTGGCACCAATATATAGGAGAGACGGGTCATTCTTTTCAAACTAGACTGAAAGAGAAGGGAGATGACATAAGGAGAGAGAGGACGAACACCTCTGCACTCGTAGAGAAATCTCTCAAAACAAAACACAATGTCTGCCTGGATAACACGGAGCTGCTCGCTGTTGAGGACCACTACTACAAACGAAGGGTGAGAGAGACCTTGGAAATCATGAAGCACCCAAACAACCTAAATAGAGACGGGGGACTTGAAATAAGCGAGAGATGGCTACCTCTAATCAAGAAGGAAGTTAATGGATAAAAAACATCTATGTTTTTGTCACAATCACAATCTTTGGTTAGTATCACTAACCTAGCCTCCGACTCGTCTATTGGTTATAATTTTGTAAAATTTTCATGGAATTTCTTATCACTAATAATTATTCATTTTGATTGTATAACGATTAAAATTAATTATTAATAATTATTAATGAAACCTATATATAAACAATAATTATTAATGAGACCTATATATAAATAATAATTATTAATGAGACCTATATATAAGGAATTTTATTAATACTTATTGATAATCCTTGTAGTAAATCTTTTGAGTAATAAGTATTATTAACTTATCATTAGTAAGGATCTTATTACTAATAATTATCTTTAGTTCATAATAATTATTAATTTGAATAATTATTTTAAATTTTGATTATCTTTTTGAATAATTTGATCCTTTAGTTTGAATTATTAAGATATTGAAATAATTAAATAAGGATCATTCTTGGAGTATTATTGATCTTATTAATAACACTTATGATGAATAGTCCTATCTTTTTAAGAGTTTTATTTAATTAATTAGGATTTCATGTTTTTATCATAAAGAATATTACTTGAACTATTTGTTGATTATTACTTAAACTATTATGATGAATAATTGGTGTTATGAATAAGATTAATAATATTATTACAATAATTTTAGTAATGAGCATCAATCGTGAATGAATTTATTGAAATTATTAGTAATTAGCATCAATTTTGGAATATCCTTTTTGAAGAATTGGAAGATGAAGGAAGAAGGGGATGTGATTGGGCATCCCTAACTACTTATACGCTAGTTAGCAACCTTTCTACACCATATTCTATCCTAATGATGAATCCATCTTGGGATTCTAAATGTCAACAACAAAAATGCCGACCGTGGATCATCCGAAAACCCATTCCAACACTGCAAACCACGAAAACCTAAAATCCTAGATCATATTGAATTAAATGATGAAAAACTAACATAAAATGCCCCATGAAATCCATTGGAGAGAAACAAAAAGGATACTTTGATATATCCAGGGTAAAGTTCAGTTTAGGATTCATTACAGTTCAAGGGGGACTCCCTTGTTGGTTGGTTTCCCCTATTCAGAAAGGGCCAACGACCCTAATGATCAGAAGTCTATTGCAGATTATGTTTTTAGTCATGGATTACGACCTGTCACTTGGGATTGTAAGAAACAACAAGCTCTTACTCTTTCTTCAGTTGAAGCAAAGTATCAAGACACATTTAATGCAAGTCATGAAGCTTTGTGGTTTTGACATATCCTTTAAGAGTTTGGATTCGAGTAGAAACATTCAACTACTCTTTGGTGTGACAATCAAAGTGCCATTTATCTTGCCAAAGACCCAGTTTAACATCAATGCAACAAACACATTGAGCTACATATTCTCTTCATAAGAAATATTGTTCATGATCTCATTCTCAAATTTCTTTTTTTCCCTAGATATGATCAAGTTGCATACATCTTCATAAAGTATCTTATAGAAGTGTAGTTTTCTAAACTTTGATCTATATTAGGAGTTAAGGAATTTGTCATTAAGGGGGGTAGGCTCTAATTCCTTCTTCCTTCTCCTATAGTTTCACTTTAGTAAATCCTTCAATCCTATCCTAAGTTGTTCTTAATGGGGGATGTTAGGATATTTAGACACTTAGGAGTTAGTTAAGATCAACTTGTTATAATGTATCTTTAGGTAAAGTGTGTTTATTTAGTATGCATTTGTACATATGTAATCTAATGGTAATGATATATTCTAGACATAGAGTGATCTAATGGTTCATTCTCACCTTGATCTTAACAACCATTGATTTGTGGCTTAACATCTGATGAGACCATGATCTCTATTTAAAGAGCATGGAGGGGCATTTTTTATGTTCAATTGTGAAAAATTCATTGTAACATTTTTTCCTTTGCATAATAATATTCTCTTAAGTAGATAATTGGATGGGGCCATGGATTGTTTCCCTCTTTGAGGGTTTTAACCATGTAAAACCCCAGTGTGTTGATTTATGATTTGTTTGTGTGAACAGTTGATCAAGGTGTTCAATCTTTTGAAGATATCATGTGTTAGTTGAACATGGACAAGCTAGGTTCTGGTTCCTGAAGTCAGTACCAACTCTGATATTTCCTTGTTTATTATCCATAGGTACCAAATTAAACACCCATTTGCTTAGGGGAACTGGGTATATACATCCTGCATGAATAAGTTCTTCCACCTCTGCTTTAACAACAACAAACTTCCATGTATTAAGTGGTCACAGTTTTTATCAAACATGTTTGACACTGAGGTACATCTTAATCTCATGTTCAACAATACTAGGGTTGATTCATGGAATCTCTTCATAGGACCGGGAAAATATGTTGTGATACTCTTCAAATAGTGTATTATATATGTCAACTTCCTTAAGGGAACAATTTGCACCTATGAAGACATTCTCAACGACATCGAGGGTCCTATAAATTTCAATTGGCATGGTTTTATATATGTTCTCCATGTTTAATTTTGCATACAAATCATGTGTTTCAAGGGGGTTGCCACACCATTCCATATTTACAGGTATGATGATCCCATTCTCATCAATATTCAATCAATTCGTGGAAGGAAAAAAGGATGCACGTTGATACATCTCCTTCCAAGGTCTCTCCGACATAGACATGGGCTCCAAAATAAGTTCATTAGAGGGATGGACCATATTTAGGAGGTCTTGAATGGGTGAGGAGCTGATGGCCCAAAAAACACATATTTTATTGGTTGCACTCTTGAACATATGTAGAATTGTGATTGTTGTTTGTTGTGATTGATTAAACAACTTGATAATCTATTTTGGTTACAAACAAAGCCGTTGGGGATCTATCTCATGTGAGTTAATAGAGGAGTATATTTTCTGACACTATCCATGGATATTTGAAATAAGATATTATGAATTTGTATACCCTTGCCATGGAATTAGTGGGGAGCGATGATATTGCGTGTATTTGGGCAATTTTTTTGTATGAGATTGCGTGAATTTCCACTGTCATTGTTGTGGAAATGGACTTTTCCCTACAGTAAGATAGTTAGTTTATAGTAACAATATTCCCTTCATGAGTAAAATGAATAACGTGAAAGATCGAAGACACCCCTACCATCATGGCATAAGTCCAACTGTGGCCTAATAGGAGGTTGTAATCCAAAGGAGCATCAATGATCTTTATCTCTAGAACTACAATCCCCCCTAGCTGTATTGGGATGGAAAGAATAATTTCATGAGGCCTGAACAAGTGACCATCAAATGATTTTAACATGGTTGGTAAAGGTACTATCTTAGGCAAGCCTATGACCTGCCAACATGAAAAAGACATAACATAGATAGAATCCCCTTCGTCTACCATAGTCCTGAAAATATTTGACCCTTTGGCCAACACTTATATATAGAAAGTGGTGAAATGAGGAAGATGTGGTTTCCAATTTTCCAAGTTGAATAACATATTAATTGATAATCTATGGGTTCCAAATCCCTAATTGTTGACAATTGTCTTTTGCTGCAAGGGGAAGCTTTGAAGTACTTCTAATGTAGATATTGAGCAAGGTTCTTAGTCCATATCTTCGATGATTCTATAGCAATATGTGACTCATATATTAGGATTATACGTGGACCACTTTATCACTCCCTTCAATATGTGAGGCATCATGTCATTTGTTGGATTTTTGATGTGTAGAGGCTTTGGAAACTCATAGGTGGAAACTTATTTTCCCTTGGATCTAGACATGGGTGCCTCATAATTCTAGGATCTAGTCTAGAAATTAACCTCTTTCTCACACATATAAATGTTTTCATTTGATGTTTCCCTCCCTTGTGAGGAGGCTCTTTGATTTCTCCTTTGGGGAGGTACAAGGTTACTCTGGGCTGCAACAACCATTTGCTGGTGTTGAGGAGGAAATGGATTGGTAAGAACAACATGATTCTTGGATGCTTCCTACTATGCCAACAATAGTTGGGAAATCTACAACTTGAGGCATAAGTAAGTAAGATGGTCTTCGCTAAAAATATTTCTAGAAAACTTAACCTTCTTATTTTCTTTTTGTCCTCTCCAAAATTATTATTGTTGGCAATATTGTTGCCAACAATAATCGTAGGTTTTGGATTATCTAGCCTACGCCTCTTTGGAAGCAACTTCTCCCTCTTAGGTAAGAGGACTCTAGTCTTTCTAGACCTATTGAGAGGTTGTTCAACCACCTTCACTCAAAATATAAGAACCATTGTATTAATGAAGCCAACACACACCACTTATAAAAATAATTCCTATAAGATACAATCAAGCAAAGTCCTCTCCCAAGACAAACCAATGGATATATGGAGAAGGGCCTTTCAAAGGTCATCTTGGGATGATCAGATCCCAATTCCAACCAATGAAGGTGAGGGAGATAGTGACAGTAACCTTCACACAACAATCACCCAAGGTGAAAGTGCCCTCATGAAGATGGACACCCTCCAGGGGAGCTGAGGCAGAGATTATGTGTTTGTCTTAGGTACCACAAGCTCTTACCACTTGTAGTCACTGTTATAGGTCACATATGCACTTCTCTGTCCCGTGATCACCTTTCCTTGTAGATTACAAAAAAGAACAAAGGATTGAAGAGCATGATTGCCTTAGATGACTTGTTGCCAGAAGTACACTTCTCACCTGAGAATTTAACAGTTTCTTCTATTTTTTCCACCTGTACGCCCCACTCTGTACACAAGACCTGCATATTGTATGCTACTCTCCTCAAGGGAAACCAGCGTACACCTCCAAAAAAGTTGTAAATGCATGTTGTAAAGCATAAAAGTTGCTTCCTGTACACTACTCTTGTTATATGAAACTCGCGTACATCTTAAGATGAAATAAAAAAAAATATTAATTTGACGAATTGGGATTAGTTGAAGTTGGTTCTGCAACTTCCCCAACCTCCCAATCCAACCACCTCTCGATCTAAACTTCCTACCTTGTCCCATAAATACAAGGAGGATCCATGAGAGGGGTTACTCAATATACTCATACAATCATTATACTCATAATAGCTATAAAATCTTGAGAGAAGGCTTGAAGTATTATTATGCTGGAGTAAAGTTCCAAGTAAGAGTGAAGAGTAGGAGCCCAGAATCCTGTTGTAGAAACATCACTACACGTCAGGTATATTGTACTGATTTCATGTTTCTTTGACAATAAAGAGGTTGAAACACCCTTCCTATCCCAAATATGATATATATTGGATTGCATGTCTATTTGGTTTAATTCTTGATTATATTTGATGTTAGATTTCTTTGTCATTTCATCATATGTTATATGGTGAAGATACGTTGAGGAAGGTATCTCTTGTATTGCAAGTTCATCAAACAGAAGGTCGAGCAGGAGATCAAGTGAAGGACCAAGCGAAAGCTAGGATCAAACGTCGAAAAGAGGTATGTACTTCAATCCCAATCTATTTATTTTGCAATAACCATATGCAGTATAATCAATGTGTTTACCTATCAACCCCGCCCAGTTGGTAGTGTCCATCTCCTCACTATAGGGTATAAATCCCAAACAACAAACTGGCAACTCCGCTGGGGCGTAACCACTTGGTTGTTCTACTCTAGGAGACTTAATTTTGGCTTTCTTCCAACCATTTTTTCAGTTCTGATTGTCTAAGAGGCCCTGTAGGTCTATGTCATCTTTCTTGTTTGCTTGATTCAACTCAGTTTTTGGTTTGCAAAGCATGTTTGTACTCTTCTCAGGCATGTACGCTCATCTCCCCTACATAAAGTAGTGTTTGTTGGCTGATGTATGCCCCTCATTGCACTGCACAGTAGTGTACACCTACTGATGTACGCTGGTTGCAACACTGCACAGTAGTGTATGTTCCTGTAGTGGCATGTTTTGCTGTTAGGGTTTGTCTTCCAAGATTTGGTTGTTGTTCCAACCTGTTGCTTTGCTGTCTTTACTGACTTCTGAAACCTCTTATGCCTTTGTTGAGTCTTGTAAGCCTCTCCAATCTCTTTGAGCTTGTTTTTGATTGCTCGTCCCTTTGTTTAAGTGTCTTTTCCGCTTACGAGCCCTTTCTTGAAGTTTGTGCGCTATTCTTTTTGGACATAGCTGCATCTCTTCACCCTAGTTGTTGTTGCAGTCTTATAGACCTGCACTTTGATTGTTTGTTGTTTGTTACAACGTTTAGCACGCTTTCACTTGGTCTCATCCTTCTTTAGGGTTTGACTGTCAAGTTTGATTCCTTAGGGTCACTTCCGAAGCTTGCTTGGTTCAGTCACTTGTTGATTGTTTTATCAGTTTGTTCAAGAAAGTCAAAGCCTTTTAGTCTTCTTGCTGTTGAGTCCGTGTGTTGTTTAGGACATTCTTGGTTCACTTGCTTACTTTTTGTTTGGATTAGTGTTTCTTAGGGTTTTGATACTTAGGAGCAACCTGTTTAGGTTTTCCTTTCCATCACAAGTGTCTCTTTTCCCTGTTTTCATTTCACTTCATTTCCAAGCCTCAAGTTTTTCTTTTGCAAAAACTTGGTAAGTCAAGTCTTCATCGAGTCTTTAGATTCGTTTGCTTTGAGCCATTTACATGTTTTCCTTGCACACGTTTTATAGTTAGATCTTGCTTGCTTTTGTACAAAGTTCTCTTTCTTTTATAGTTATATGAAAAAGACAAAAATTGCTTCAATAGCTCATTAGTAAGATCTTGCTTTATTTTGAGGTAGCTTAGTTTGCTTTGAAATATTTAAAAAAGAAAATACAAAAAGATGTTTTAGGATTTCTTAGGTTTCAAGTTTTTGAAAGAATTGTAAATGAAAAGAGAAAATTTTGTGAATTTGAAAGCGTTATCTTTTCAAGTACTTTACTTTCATAACAGATCATTCCACACACTACACTACAACCTTTGAGTAACAAGTAACCCTTAAAAAGAAATTATTAATAAATTTTATTAGCAACATTTTTTTTTAGGAATACACGACATCAACTAGCTTAGGCTAGAGTTTCGAGCTTAAATCGCCTTAAACTGCTCAGAACTGGCTTCATTACTCAAAAATCGTAGTAAGACTTTCATTTAGGTAAACCAATCTATATAAAATAGTCCTGGGAAACTCTACTTAAACCAGAGCTAAGCACGAGGCCGTGGGAGACTAGAATTGTTGAGGATATCCCCTCACTTTCCTTTTGACCATAAACCAGAGTCGATTCGCGTACGGGGATCCTTTCGGATTTCGTGCTTTGCTACCCTGCCAATGCATTTCGACTAGGTTGATGACTGTCCCCCCAGGTTATTTCATATTGATGGTAGCCTTAGTGTCACACCTTTAGGATTCTACACAAGTAGAGTGGGCAGTTATCCCCACTTCACCTCGGACAGGTGTGGAAGGTAACCCTCTGGAAGTAATCTCGGGAAAGCGGTTTGGTGATTCAAGCGCTTGCACCCAGTGGACCTCCGGTGGATGCCACGAAACTGACCATCGATGCTCTGTTAGTCTGTTATGGGCCCTGATCATCCCAGACTTGCTTCCGAGATTATTTTCCATCCATTTGATTGGTTTGATTACTTAGGAAATTTTTTAATGGTTTGTTATTTGCTCCTTAGTTGCAGTGGCCACTAGGTTTTTACTTAGTTTTATTTAATTATAGTTGTGGAGGACCAAGATCTTCGTTGGTCTCGAAGGTTGCAAAACCTTCCCCCACTTATAGTGGAGCCTCCACCACTACTACGACGTAGGAGAATTGATTCTTGTGGTTCTTTTGAACTTACGGGTGAGACAGAGGTTCTTGGAAAACCACAGCCTAGAACATCGGATCGACAAGTATTGGACACTGTCGAGGTTGAGGATCTAACTGCTGCATAGTTTAGTACTACTTTCAACCCTCCACTTTACAGGACCCCACGATACACTTCTGGTACCCGTTGGTTTCCAGCAGCCTGAGTTTAGTGCTTATCTTTTTACACCGGGTTATACCATGCTTAACCCAGGAGATGAGCAGGGATTTCCACAAACTCCCACAAATTCTATGTATGCAAGGATTCTTAATCCTTCTTTCTCAAACACTGCACAATCGAGTTCATTGCAGAATGCTTCAGCCTCGACCCCGTCCTTTAGTTTCAATGTTGGCACTTTAGGAATGCCGAGTTCATTAACTTCGACATCTGCCTCAACCACCACACCCACTTTTGGACCCAGCAATGTACCCCTATCGACAGTACCAGCAGTGAGTTTTACTCAGTCTTCTACCACACAATCATTGCAAGGTGTGACTCAAAACATTACTTCTTCATCTGTGGTCGGATCCATCTCTTCTACATCCATGCCCGCCATGGGTATGATGACGGCACCATCCACTACTACCACACCGGATTTCAACCCCTATCAAGGTTATAATGTTAATCTGTCGAACATACCTGTAGGGAGTGTCCCCTTCTCTTTGTTTTCTGGAGGAGGGGGTAATATCATTAACTCGCAGTTTGGTGGGGTTAACCCCCAGACACAATGGACTGCTACCCAAGGATTTAATCCGCTTAATTTCGGATGGATCAATTTCAATCCTTTCATTTCACAACCGGTGGCTGGGGGAAACCCCAACCAGCAGTACACGAACCAGGCCATGGGTGGTCCCCATGAATACCAGGTTCATGTTTACCAGATTCCATCGGCTCAACCACATTTACCGTTTCTGGAAAATTTAAACTTGCCATACCTTTCAAATCTTATGAACAACCCCGTGCGTCATGATGCTACATGGCCACCCGTTCCCACCAAACTTCCCTCGGACATACCAAAGTTTGAAGGTGAGACTGGTGAGGACCCTGGCAACCATGTAACAACCTTTCATCTCTGGTGTTCCTCCAACTCACTGAACGATGATTCCATAAGGTTGAGGCTCTTCCAAAGAACCTTGATGAGTGTTGCAGCCAAGTGGTATATTGAACTACCCGTGGATTCCTTTAGCAACTTCCAGGATCTCGCCATTTTTTTTTTAACCACTTTCAGCTTCCTGTCCGGTATGATGTCGGTACAGACCTTTTGTTGACATTTCGACAAAACAAGGCCACTCATCTGTCTGATCATATTCAGGAGTGGCGAAGGCGAAAGAGGCTCATTGTAGCTAGGGTTTTCACCCTAGCTTGTGCAAATGAGCACCTACTAAGGAGAAGGGACTCCTTAGTAGAAGGGACCCAAAAAGTGCTCACTACCTCATGAGGGAGATGAGGTAGTGAGAACTTTTTGGGTGTTAACAGATTGCCCCCTGATGTGTGAGGGCAGGAGCTCATCGTATGGCCGATAGACATCATAAGTATTTTATGGTTTTCCTGGGATATGGAGAGGAGAAGAAACGAACTAGAGCCCGGAACAACGGTCCCAAACAAACTGCAAAAACTGAAAGTACATGACCTCAATAATGAATGAGGAATAATCTGAACATATGGACGAGGCGGGCATTCCCATACTCATATCAAGATATAGAACAATAACAAGGGGTCCAAAAAATGGGGAGCTAAAATATACATGGCCTCAAATGAGGAAGAATCTCAATAGGTAGTGAGCACTTTTTGGGTGTTAACAGATTGCCCCCTGATGTGTGAGGGCAGGAGCTCATCGTATGGCCGATAGACATCATAAGTATTTTATGGTTTTCTTGGGATGTGGAGAGGAGAAGAAACGAACTAGAGCCCGGAACAACGGTCCCGAACAAACTGCAAAAACTGAAAGTACATGACCTCAATAATGAATGAGGAATAATATGAACATATGGACGAGGCGGGCATTCCCATACTCATATCAAGATATAGAACAATAAAAAGGGGTCCAAAAAATGGGGAGCTAAAATATACATGGCCTCAAATGAGGAAGAATCTCAATATATGGGCGAGACGGGCATACCCATGCTCGTATCTAGATATATATATATAAAAACAATGAGGCCTAAAAGTGGGGGCCTGAAGGATACATGGAGAACCACTGTGTACATCATAAGGGTCCATAGGGGACAAAAATCTGGGACATACTACTGGGATGACCATGTCTGAGCTGAAGAACTGATATACTGGAATAACAACAATGCTACTAAGTGTGGTACCAGAGGAACTGATGAGCTACTGGATCATAGTGAGGGGGAGTCGTACCCTCAATGGTACACTAAACTGGGTACTCAAGGAAGCATATAACTGGATGGATTCTGAATACAATCGCCTACGCAACTTGGACATCCAAGGGAACATATAACTAGGCATTCCAAAGTGACTCACCAATGTGCTAGAGTCGGGGAAAATCCAGGGTCTTCAACCAATAACTGAAGGGATATAGACCTTGCATGATTCTCAACGATGCGATCAAGGTGTTGAAGTCGAGCATGTGAGAAACAACCACTCGGAGAGGCACTAATGACTCCTCTCAAAATGGTCCGTAGGCACTCACCACAAATGGTGATGGGTCCAAGTCACAGGGACCTCTAGGTCTATCCTCTGGAATAGAGGGGCTGTCGTCGACAGAGGGAGACCTACAACTAGCAAGGCAATGATGTTTCCTTGATAGGAGCACGAGGTGGAGAATTGGAGTGTGAGAGTACGGATGGTAGGACTGACATACTGTGGGGGTGGGGGATAGCTGGTCAAGTAGAGTGGGTGGACTCAAAATTCCTTTGTTCAAAGTATGATGGTGGGGATGATCGGGAAGCATATGAAACTGACTAGCCGGAAAGGGATCATAGCTGTAATGGATCAAGGATGGTGACTAGGATAAGTGATACTCAAGTTGGTGTAAGATGGCAAGAGACTGCAGAATACTCTGAACAAAGGCGACCTTATTGGGGGTGCTGCCGAGATGATCGATCATGGTGCTGAGAAGAAGAAGTGTGTTCAAAACAGTACTGTCGTGTGGATTTGTACAAGCCCAGGACAGTTCATGCTCGTGATTGCTCTCAATTTTAAGGAGTCTGAAAGCGATAAGAAGACTCTAAAATAATGGAATGGTACCGTCGTGTGGATTTGTATGAGCCCAAGATGGTGCGTGCTCATGGTTGCTTTCCATTTTAGAGAGTTTGAAAGCAATAAGAAGACTCCAGGGGGGTGCTTTTTCATGTGTTAGTCTCCAAGGTCCGAAGAAGCATAAAAGGATGCAATGAAGAACTCTTCTAGTGGGTGTGACTAGAGTATTCATTTTTCGTAATTAGTCTACCAGGTCCGGAAAATGGTTAAACTTATACTAGATAGATGCCCTTTCAGGTATTTTAACGAGAATGAAAGGAAGCAATATTGCTCGGTGATCTTTTCATTCTTTTAGGAGTCAGAAAAGAGCTTAACAGAAACTCCCTAAGTGCCTTTTTCGTAAAGGACTTGTTCGGCCCAAAAAAGGGATAAAATTATATCGAACAAAAGGAATGGCCAGGCAAAGAGGAAGTGCTCAATCAAGGAACATCGATGAGAACCAAGAACAAGGTTGGGGGGGAACATTGGTGGGCCTCCTTGCGGGATGATGAATGGTGGCAAAATAATGAAATAATTGTAGTATGAATGGAGTGAATGGCTCATGTAAAAATGTGTAACAATTCGATGGCGGCCGATGTGGCGCAAAAACCGAGGCAGCAAGGTGTCGGGACACACTGTTGAAACTTGTCCTGGTGAGAGTGAGAAATGATCTCAAGCATCATCACGAGCTCAGAAAACCGAATCCGGTGATATAAAAAGTGTCAAAAATGAATAACGACCGAGGTGGCACGTGAACCAAGGTGACGGGGGGCATATTGGAAAAAATACCCAAAAAATCTGAGGCTGAGAGCGAGAAATGATCTCAAGCATCATCACGGCCTTGGAAAACTGAATCCGATGGTATAAGGAATGCGAAAAACTGATAACGGTCGATGTGGCATGCAAATCAAGGTGGTGTGGGGCATGGAAAAAATGACCGAAAAATTTGGGGGTGAGAGCGAGAAATTATCTCAAGCATCATCACAAGCGCGGAAAAATGAATCCAACGATATAAAAAGTGTCAAAAATGGGTAACGGTCAAGATGGCACGCAAACCAAGGCAATGGTGTGTCGGGACACAATTTTGAAACTGTTCCTGGTGAGAGCGAGAAATGATCTCAAGCATCATCACAAGCACAGAAATATGAATCCAGCGATATAAGGAATGCCAGAATGAACGACGGCCGAGGTGGCACGCGGACCGAGGCGGTGGGGGGCATTTTGGAAAAAAATACCCAAAAAAACTGAGGGTGAGAGCAAGAAATGATCTCAAGCATCATCATGGGCACGAAAATATGAATCCGGCAGTGCAAATGGTGCAAAAAACGGAGGTCATAAGGACTCTGAAATGGTCAAAGGAAATAACTAGGTTAAAAAAATGGTTGCAAATAAAGGTGAACCCACCAAGCCAAGGATGCAGTGGTGAGGAGAAATGATGACCCGCGGGGGAAGAATACTAGGTGTATCAAATCAAATCAAATCTACAAGTGATATGTGACCTCAAAAATGGTTGAGATGACGCATGTGAAAAAGTGAGCAGGGTTAATGACCTGCCCCCATGCTATCTGCATGGGGTTTATGATTGTGGATCACATATGTGTTGGTTTGAACAATGGGGTCATTGAAATACTAAGATAGATGTGATGGGGAAGGTTCAAAATGATTGATCATGCCCCCTATCCCAAGGTCAAGGTAATCTATTATGCCCCCTAACTCAGAGGTGTCAATGTGGTGCTCGATGATAGTGGGGTCAAGACTAGGCATTTCGGTGTAGGACTAGGCAAAGACATCACGGAACTCTTGGAAACGTTTCTTGTACTCTCCGATCTCGTGCTTGGTGCAGGAAGCTCCTAATGAATGAGTTCAGGATCACCAGCTGGAGCAGAGATATCAATGTGGATTGTGGGTGAGATATTGACCATGTTACCTTCCTCAAAGGCATCGGGGGCGGGAATGGGATCTTTAAACCAGTCGACTTTAGCAGGGAGGAAATATTTGGACTCAACCGAGAATTGGGTGGTTGTGGTGGAGGAGGACTTTTTCGGGAGGAAATAAGAGTGATGGTGCATATCTTCCCAGGGGTAATCTAGTGCAGTAAGAGCCTCGAGAATCTCCTCATCATTGTGGAAACTTTGGGTTGTCAAATCGGTTGACGAGGGAGTGCTAGTAGAAGAGATCATATAAATGGTATTAATCTCTCCGGTTTGCGGGGATGTTGGGGGGTGGATCTCTTCAATGGTAGGGGGAGCCGTCTCGAGGTCCAAGTTATTCATCTCATAGAGAGTTGCTCTGTAATCTGGGAGATCTGGACAGTGATGTGAGTAATGGCCGTAAATACCGCATATTGCACAAGGGTGGTTGGTACGCAGTGATTTATCACGAGGCTTAGGGTTAGGGTCGAGTTGGACAACCAGGATGTTGGGGTCATCGTCAAGCATTTGCATGTGCTCTTGTAATGCAGGTAATTGTGGACATTGATGAGTTGGATGGCCTAACTCATCACACAACGAGCATTTGGGAGGAGCACGAAACACGGGGGGGGGGGGGGGGGGGGGTTCTTAACTGTTTTAGGCGAGGGTAAAGTAGTGTATGGTTGTGGGCCTCTGCCCCCAATGTGCTTGATAAGAGGGGATGGATTAGTAGATGAGGAAGGAGTAGAGACACCAGGGGGTGGTTGAATAGTAGTGGCGATGGGTTGCATCAGTTGTAGGAGGCGAAATATACCACACGGGTAGTCCTAAGGTTAACCTGGGGAGGCTGAGAGTAGCCATAACTGGGGCGCTTACTACTCCCGAGGGAGGGAATAGGAAGGGGATTGTGTGGATGGCTGTAACACCAATATGACTAGGTACCAATGGTGGTTTGGGTAACAAGGGTGGTTGATTGTTGGGTGTTTGTGCATTGTGGGAAAGGGTACATAGGTCAGATATTTCGGTCACTGGTGACAGGGGTGGAATGGATTGGAATGTTGAGGTCATCAGCATATCTGAGTAAAATCCGGGTCCCACGGAGGAAACCAACGAGGTAGATGCACCACAAACAGGTTGTTCAACCATGGGGAGAACATTTTCGGGTGTAGCGGGGGCATTGGGATCGTAATAGGTGAGTTGATCGACCTTGACCACACGTCCGTCATGGGGGAACATCATGGTACAAAAAATGGATGAGGCAACCGCCTGCATGGAATACATGTAACTGCTGCCAAGTAAGAGGTTATAATCAAGTGGGGTTGTTGGCTTGGTTTTGCAACCAAGCTTTGTGCAATGGGCACCTATCAACAATGTGATAGCAGTTTCAATATTGAAAGCAAAAACAATTATAAATTAAATCTAAATCTAAACTAGCATGTGCATATAACAAATAAATTTTTTTTAAATTATTCAAGAACAAGCAATAAAAGAATAGGTGTTTTGTATTAAGATACCTCAAATGGTGAGGATTTGTGTTGATCAACTCCCAAGGTGAGTAGCTCCAAGCTCCAAAGGTCTCTTCTCCAAGATGCTGAAAATGGCCAAAGTCTCATAAGATATTTTGACAGCGTGAGGATAGGATGATGGATGGATGGAAAGTGAGGAGCCCCTACCACCTTTTTATAGTTTTTGGTGGTGGGGAATACCATTATGGTTTTGAGGAAACCAATGGTATTGACCAACATGGTTTAGGTACCTTTTCCCTCCTTTTTCCTTTTTTGAATATTTTTGATATTTTTATTCCCTTTTTAATATTTTTGGGAATTCTGGGCCCTTTTTGAGGGTTTTTTATGCTTTTTGAGGAAAAATATTCATTTTGAGGGGAAAAAGGAGTGTATTATGGTCTTTTGGTGACCTTTTGATGGCTTTAGAGGCTCAAATGGTGGAAAAGTGGACAAATGGGTCATGTGAATAAGGAAATGAGCTAGTGAGCACTTTTTGGGTGTTAACAGATTGCCCCCTAATGTGTGAGGGTAGGAGCTCATCATATGGCCGATAGACATCATAGTTATTTTGTCTTTTTTCTGGGGTTTGGGGAAGAGAAGAGTCTGGTTGGAGACTGGATCCATGGCCCTTGGAAGTTGTAGAAACAAAAAATATTACATGGCCTCAATATGAATGAGGAATAATCTCTTATAATGGACGAGGCAGGCATACCCATGCTCATATCAAGACATATACATAACAATTAGTCCCAAGAAGGGGGACCTAAATAAAAAATATGTTGGTACATCATAAAGGTCCAAAGGGGACACTATTTTTGGATGTACTCATGATCATAACATGATTGATCTTAATACCTGATACACTGGAATAAAGCGACAACCGTTCTGAACAAGGTCTCAGAAGGGTTGATGAACTGCTGAATCTAAAGGTGTCCAACATCTGTAAGGACTCAATGACTCTAAGTCAACTCTGAGGAGTATATGTAACTGTATACTCGAGGGAGTATAAAACTGGGGTACATCTGAATACTATTGCCATGCACAACCCAGATATCTATAGAAAAAATGTAACTGGTTGTTTCCATAGGTAGACTCTCGAATGTGGAAGAGTTAGGTGGTATCCAGGGTCTTCAACCAATAACTGAAAGGACCAATACCCTGTGCGAGTCTCAACGATGCGATCAAGGTGTTGAAGTCGAGCATGTGAGAAACAATCATTTGGAGAGGTACTAAGGACTCTTCTCCAAATGATTCGTAGGCACTCATCATAAATGGTGATGAGTCCAAGACACAGGGACCTCTAGGTCTATCCTCTGGAATAAATTTGGTTGTCGTCGACAGAGGAGACCAGCAATTGACAAGGCAATGATGTTTCCTTGATAGGAGCACGAGGTGTGGAACTGAAGTGTGGTAGTACTGATGGTAGGACTGACATACTTGTGGGGATGGGAAGTAACTGGGGTCATAGAGTGGGTAGATGTAAACTTCCTTTGTTCAGAGCATGATGACATGGTTGACTTGGCAGCGTAGGGAATTGATTTGTAGGTGTGGGGATCATAGCTTTTAGGGACTGAAGGGTATGTATTGACTCTAGGGGGTCAAGCTGATGGGTGTTGTCGAGGGATCTTCAGGGTGACATACTGCAGAATACTTTGAACAAAGGAGACCAAAATGGGGAAGCTGCCATATGAGTAGACGTGATCTTTTGTGGCGTCGAGAAGCACCATTGGGTCCTTCTTCGTAGTTTTAATGAGCTCCAAGAAGGGATAAAAGTGTGCTCTGAAATGGTACTGTCCTGTGGATTTTGTGAGCCCAGGACTGTTCGTGCTCATGGGTGCTTTCATTTTTAAGGAGTCTGAAAACGATAAGAAGACTCAGCAGTGGTTGTGAGTACCGTCTTGTGGGTTTTTACGAGCCCAAGATGGTGATTGCTCATGGTCACTTTCATGTTTAGAGAGTCTGAAAGCGGTAAGTGGACTCCATTGGTGTTCTTTTTCGTAAGTTAGTCTCCAAGGCCCAAAAAAATATAAAATGATCCAAATGGAGAACTCTTCTAGACGATGTGACTAGAGTATTCATTTTTCGTAATTAGTCTACAAGGTCCGGAAAAGGGGTAAACTTATACCAGGTAGACTCCCTTTCAGATATGTTTAGCGAGCATGAAAGGAAGCAAGGTTTCTCGGCGATCTTTTCATTTTCTTAGGAGTCAGAAAAGAGCTTAACAAAAACTCCCTAAGTGCCTTTTTCGTAAAAGGGATTACTCGGCCCGAAAAAGGGGTAAAACTATACCGAACAAAAAGGGATTAATGAGAGTGAGAAAAGGTCTCAAGCATCGTCATGAGTGCGGAATACTAAATCCGGTGACATAAAGATTGTCAAAAAGGGGCAACGGCCAATGTGGTACGCAAATCGAGGTAGGAGGGGGCATGGGAAAAATGCCCAAAAAATATGGAGGTGAGAGCGAGAAATGATCTCAAGCATCATCACGAGCACGGAAAATTGAATCTGGCGATATAAGACTTGTTAAAAACGGAGAATGGCCGATGTGGCATGCAAATCGAGGCAACGAGGGGGCATGGGAAAAATGCTCGAAAAATCTGGGCGTGAGAGCGAGAAATGATCTCAAGCGTCATCACGAGCATGGAAAACTGAATCCGGTGATATAAGACTTGTTAAAAATGGAGAATGATCGACGTGGCACGCAAACCGAGGCAACGAGGGGGCATGGGAAAAATGCCCAAAAAATATGGGTGTGAGAGCGAGAAATGATCTCAAGCATCATCACAAGCGCGGAAAACTAAATCCGGCGATATAAGACTCGTCAAAAATGGAGAACAGCTAATGTGGCACGCAAACCGAGGCAACGAGGGCATGAAAAAATGGTCAAAAAATGGACCTGGTGAAATCAAGAAAAGGAAAGGATTATCGTGAAGTTCTCACTGTGTTGATTCCAACGGTACCAACGGTTTGAGGAACGGACGTCGTATGATACCGCAATGGTTGTTTGAAAAATGGTCAAATTTCTATAAATAGGGTGTGGGGCCCATATGACGTGTCATTGTTACGTGTGAGTTTGGCAGAGCAATCAGAGCTCTTTCTTGATTTCCAAGAGATTTAACTGTTGTTTTTCGATTCCGCGAGTTTCAGGTAACCCTATTCGCCTTAGCCTTTTTAATTATGTCTTTTTGGTTAGCGACGGGCCCCCGAAGGCTGTGAAATTCCATGTTGGCCTTCCAACATGGAATATCGTGGGTTTCGCGGGTTTGGGGCTGACAGTCGCGTTGTTCATCGCGGTTGTCGGGATGAAAGTCTCGATGTTCATTGCGACTATGGGGTTGATAGTCACGATGTTCATTGTGACTGTTTGGTCAATACCCGCGATGTTCATCGCGGGTTCTTGGATGAAAGCCGCGATGGAATTTTTTGAAAAAAAAATTCTGGTTCTAAAAAATTTTCTTTTTTTTTTGGTAGGATGTTGAGGAGACCATTGGTGTCATGGTGAGAGCGGGAGATGGAGGACGGCTTGATGATTTGGATTCGGACCGATCAGGGGGTCCGACAGGATCTGGCTATGAGTGGGCTCCTAAAGTTCGCTCAGATTCCACCGATGCGTTCAGTAGGACCACTACTGAACAAATTGGTGAGTCTTTGGGTCCCTGCAGAGGGTGTGTTCATTGTTGGGGGTGAGAGGTTAGAGATCACCCTTACTGATGTATACTTTCTTACCGGGTTGCCTCTCTTAGGGTAGGTAGGGGATCTTCTACCGAGGATTCTGGCAGGTTTGGATATCAAGGATCCCCTGGAGACCTTCTGTATTGCTAGGGCGATTGTGTAGAACAACGCTTTGAGACTGAGATATTTTCGGGAGTGGGACATGTGGGTTGTTAGGGCTTGTGTTCTGCGGGTGTTGGGTGTCGCGGCGCCACATCGTTTGTCGGGGGGACAAACGATGATGGTGGATTCTATGCTAAGGGGGACCTACTACGCGTGGGGTCAGATGTTTTTGGCTGGTGTCTGGAGAGATCTAGACAAGGTCAGTCGGAAGGGGGGAGAGTTTGGGCTCGGCATGATCCAGCAGGGCCAGCGGAGGTGGCGCCAGAGGAGCCTGGAGACCTTGATGATTAGATGATCTTGTATCTGCCCCCAAATGCTGATGAGCATATGCGGAAGTACCTTTTTGTACGGCTTATGTATTTTTGTAAATTGGGTGCTGAGGGCATTTATGACATGTTTGACTATATTATGATGTATATATATATATATATGATTTGGTATATAGTCGTGTATGCACATGGATACATTTATTGTCTATTTGCTTGACCGTGGAGGCATGTTTGATTTTATGTATGCCCGTGGAGGTATGTTTGATTTTATGTATGCCCGTGGAGGCACATGTTATGCATGTGGATGTAACATTTTGATTTTTGTATATGCCCGTGGAGGCACATGTTATGCACGTGGATGCATTTTTGTAATTTTTTATATATGCCCATGGAGGCACATGTTATGCACGTGGATGCATTTTTGTTTAATCCTGTGGAGGTACATTTGTGTTTACTATATGGTTTGATTGGTGTGCCAGTCAAGAATGTTATTGGCCATATGGTCTGCTACACTGTTGATATTCCTTGGGACATGTGTGAATGAAATAGATTCAAACTGTCAAACCATTTGTTTAGTGCGCAAGAATTTTCTGAACAGACAGGGATTGCATACCTGGTAATCATTGTTGAGCTGGGAAACAAGGAGTTGTGAGTCTAAGAAAACATTAAGGTGACTTATGCTCATTTGGAGAGCTGCGGCCAGGAGACCCGTCATGGCATCGTATTCAGCTTGGTTGTTGGGGCGGCACCTACGCACACTCCGTCGATGTGGATCAACTCATGTGAAGGGGAATATATTACCCAAGCTGCGGAGGCTAGATTGGGGGACCAACATCTTGCACCATCAGCGAAACCGACATAGCAGAGTGGAACAGGATCCATCTGTGATCATGCAGAAAAAACAAATATTTAGGTTTTTTTAATATTTTGTGAAAAACAAAATAAGACTGTACAATAATGGACGGTGGTGTCCATCAGATTTTCTATGGGTAAAATCACTTGAGGTACAACCCGTTGCGTGGGTTGCGTAGGGGGTTGCCTTTTGAATCGGTCAGAATGTATGCCCCCTGTCCGAGGAAAGTGTGTATAATGTATGGGCCTTGCCACATGGACACAAACTTTCCTTTTCCTATTTTGTCATGAGCTTGATCATAGGTGAGGACAAGGTCCCCTTCAGTAAAATTTCTTGGGTGCACATGTTTGTCGTAACTTAGTTTGGATCGGTTCTTGGTTGCTTCCATGTTTTGGAGGGTTGTGCGTCGATATTCATCGGCTTGCTCCAGGAGTAGTAAGCGTTGCTCAATTGGGGAAGTGGCCGGTAGGAGTTCAACGGCCATATGTAGGGCTAGAATCTGGCACTCGATGGGGAGGACGGATTCGACACCGTGAACTAGATGGAAAGGGGTAAAACCGGTGGAGGTTTTGGTTGACGTACGGTATGCCTATAGTGCCAGGAAGAGCATGTGGTGCCAATTTTATTTGTGTTTGTCCACAGTGCGCTGGAGGATGGTCTTCAAAATTTTATTAATCGCTTCGACTTGCCCATTTCCTTGGGGGTAGTAGGCAGAGGAGAAATGGTGTTCAAATTTTAGTAAGGTTGATAATTCTCTCCAAAAGGCATCTTCGAAGTGAGAGCTGTGGTCTGAGACGAGTTGCTTTGGCACTCCAAAACGAGCGATAACATGGTTGAGGAAAAAACGTGCTGCGGTGTCGGCTTTGCAATTGTAAGTTGGCATGGCTTCCGCCCACTTGGTGAAATAATCCACAGCCACAATGATGTGTTTATGACCGCCGGCTGACGTGGGATTGCAATCTAGGAAGTCGATGGCCCATTTGCAGAATGGTCCGATAGTGACGACTGGATAAAGGGGGGCAGGTGGGGTTCTTTCCTTGGGGGAAAAAAGTTGGCAGTTTTGACAATGCTTGACTGCGGTGATGCAATCAGTAAATAATGAAGGCCAAAAGTAACCTGCAAGGATGATCTTTTGGGCGGTGGCCATGCCAGAGAAGTGGCCTCCACAGGCACCGCTATGGCAGTCATTAAGGACTTGTTTTTCCTCCTTATGAGATAGGCAGCGTCGTAGGATGGTATCGACGCCGCGTCGATAAAGTACATCGCCTAATAGGAGATATCGGGGGGCGTGGTGTCATATATGACGGTGTCCGTCATGATCGATGTGGGGTCAAAAATTTTGTGTGCGGAGGTAGATTAAGATGTCGCTGTACCATGGGTCATCAGAAGAAATGATGAAAATGTGATCGTCAATGAGATCCATTTGGATAGTGGGTGATGACAAAAAGGATGGGAGATCTGTGATGAGCTGAGCGAGTGCTAGGGCCTTGGTGCTCTTTGGGGTTTTGAAATTTAGGTCGTATTCTTGCAGGATAATCACCCATTTAGCTACACGGCCTTGAAGGAGGCGACGCGTCAAGAGGTAAACCATTGGATTGGAATTGGCTACAACCATGGTGTGGCTTAGGAGAATGTAATGCCGCGGCTTTTGTACTAAAAAGACGATGGTGAGGGCCATCTTTTCTTCATGTGGGTAGCGGAGGGGTGGGCATGACAAGGTTTGGCTCACATAGTAGATGACATGCTCCTTGCGAGCAGTATCTTTTTGCACAAGAACTTCAGATACAGCATATTCGGATGCTGAAACATAGAGGGTGAAATCTTTTGTGAAATTTGGAGGAGAGATCAATGGGGCGTTCGTGAGTGCTTTCTTTAAGTCGGTGAAAGTTGTTTCTGCTTGTTGGTCCCATATGAAACGGGTATGCAGACGTAGTAGTCATAGGAAACCATGGACCGTTGTGGCATAGTCAGGGACAAAGCAGCGAAGGAAGTTGGACCTCCCTTGAAGGATTTGAAGTTGTCTTAATGTACGGGGTGACGGTAAGTCTACAATGGCTTGGACTTTCAAGGGGTCTACAGTGATGCCTTTTTCTTAAATGACGAACCCCAGCAGGTGACCTGATGTAACGCAAAAGACACACTTGAGAGGGTTCAAGCGGATGTTGTATTTTTGACAACGCAAGAAAACTTGTCGAAAGTCGTCTAAATGGTCAGATCATTTCTTGGATCGAGGGGTGAGGTCGTCCAGATAAACTTTTATGATTCTGTGTAGATCGTGGAAGCAATAAGTCATGGCACATTGGAAAGTGGCTCTAGCATTCTTGAGACCGAGTTGGAGTCACTAAAAAATGTTGGCTTGGTTTTGCAACCAAGCTTTGTGCAATGGGAACCTATCAACAATGTGATAGCAGTTTCAATATTGAAATAAAAAAAAAATTATAAATTAAATCTAAATCTAAACTAGCATGTGCATATAACAAATAATTTTTTTTTAAACGATTCAAGAACAAGAAATAAAAGAATAGGTGTTTTGTATTAAGATACCTCAAATGGTGAGGATTTGTGTTGAGCAACTCCCAAGGTGAGTAGCTCCAAGCTCCAAAAGTCTCTTCTCCAAGATGCCGAAAATGGCCAAAGTCTCATGAGAGATTTTGACAACGTGAGGATAGGATGATGGATGGATGGAAAGTGAGGAGCCCCTACCACCTTTTTATAGTTTTTGGTGGTGGGGAATACCATTATGGTTTTGAGGAAACCAACATGGTTTAGGTACCTTTTCCCTCCTTTTTCCTTTTTTGAATATTTTGAATATTTGTATTCCCTTTTTAATATTTTTGGGAATTCTGGGCCCTTTTTGACGGTTTTTTTATGCTTTTTGAGGAAAAATTTTCATTTTGAGGGGAAAAAGGGGTGTATTATGGTCTTTTGGTGACCTTTTGATGGATTTAGAGGCTCAAATGGTGGAAAAGTGGACAAATGCGTCATGTGAATAAGGAAATGAGCTAGTGAGCACTTTTTGGGTGTTAACATAGGCGTTGATGACCTCTATGTCAATGAGCACTGTTCTACAAGCCAACTGGATGAGGACATTAGCTAAGAGACCTTGGGGTTGAGCCGAACGGCCGTCATAGGCTCGCAACGCAGTGGTGGACTACTGGAGAGTAGGGGATCCCAACTTCTGTGAAATGAATGTGGACATAACGCATGTAGAGGCACCTTCATTGATAATGCACCGATGGATGACAAGATTCCGAACGGATACAGAAACTTGGAATGCTAAAGTGGAAGGCAGGCATGGTTCGGCTTGGTCCAAATTGAAGGCCATCAGTCGTGAATCATTTGGGTCAATAGCACCAATGGCAGAGAGCAAAGTCTTGCGCTATGAAGGACAGTTTTTTAAGACCTCTAATGCAGACATGGCTGCGGGGGACTGGGCTAAGTCATCTACAATGTTGTAATTAGACGCAATGTGAGCATTGGGATTATTGTTGATGCGGTGAAGTGGTAAGCAAGGTGCTTTGGAGGTGCCATCTAGTGGAGCCAGAGGTATACGTAACGAATGATCAATGGGATGAGCGTTAGTGTTTTTTTCGGTGAGAGGGGCTTCAGGGGTGGAGCCATATTGGTTCCAACAGGTTTGAAGGTTGACATCGACGGATGAAATAATTAACAAGTGATGGGTACCTAAGTCTAACATGGGTTGATCAGGAGCGGCATAAGTGATTTGTTGTTGTGGTGGCACATTTCCTTGAGGGGGAACTAACGACTGAGTGTTCACTACGCATTGGGTCGGTAAAGGGTTTTGTAACACCAAGGGTTGATGTTGGGGTGGTGGTGGGTTGGGCGGCACCTGAGGAGTCGCGTGCCCTTGTCGGTGGGAATCATCGGTCCAGAGTTGCCGAGATCGCTCCAAATGTGGGAAAGCATGTGTGTAGTGGCCATAGACCCCGCAAATAGAACAATGATGGTTTGTTCGCAAATTCGTATTTTTGGCTTCTTGGGCGGCCGATCAGGGTTCTGGTTGGCAGGTGTCGCGTTATTGTTGTTTGGGGGATTTGGAGGTTGACTGCCTTGGTCTGGAGGGGGGTTTTTCCCACTGTTACGGCCTTTGCCGTGGTTTTGCTGGCCCTGTTGGCGCTGGTTATTTTGGTTCTGCTGCGGATTCTATTGGGCATACACTTGCCCTTGGGCAGCAGGTGGGTTCTGGGGTTGTGCAGGTGCGGGAGCAGGCTGCGGTGGATAATAAGTAGGTGGAGGTGGCGTAGGTGTTGAACCTTGTGGGGGTTGTTGATATGTCTGCAGAACGGGTTGTGGGTTTGCCACAGGGGTTACCTGTGGTGGGTAATAAGCAGGTTGGGCTTGAGAGGATACAAAAGATGGTGCAGCCTGTGGGTGGTAATATGGCTGAGGTGCAACCGGGGGGGCGTAAGCGGGGGATGCATGACCAAAGCACCGAGGTGGACATGAGGGTCCGTGGGAATGGTGATGATGTGTCATGGGAGCATACGAATTGGTTGCTCTGGACTGGGATGTAGCTCGCGAAAATTTGGGTCTGGGGCTAGGACATGTTATGGAAAAGGGTTGGTTATGTGAGGCTATACGGCCAATGATGCCATCTACGGCATGGGATGCCCCCGATGCATCGTGTCGGGAGGAATCGCCTTGGGGGGCATCAGGGATGATGGAATATAGGTAACCAGATTGGGCGTAAATAAGGTCAAATTGCTGGGCTTTGAGGATGGCCTCTTCTTCGGACTAGGGTCTCTCAGATGCCACATCCTTGGTCATGACAGGAAGGAGAGACTTTAGAAACCAATCTAAGAAGATACGGTCATCTAACTTGATTTTGCAGAGGTTGCGGCGTCGACGCCACTCATGAATGTGGTCGGTGATGTGGGTAGCCGTGTTCTGTCTGCAAGACAGTAGGATCTCAATTCCTGCATCATAGCAGACAGGTAACTGAAAGAACTGCAGGAAAGTCAAGGAAAGGGAAGTAAAGGTGGCATGGGTCCCATGGGGCTGCTCGATGTACCACTTAGCTGCAGAGCCAGTGAGGGTGCGCTATAATAGACTGAGGCGGACAGAGTCATCCACTATGGAGTTGGAGGAACACCATAGATGGAAGGACATAATATGGTTCTAGGGTTCCTCACCTGCCTTGCCCTCAAACTTAGGGATGTCGGAGGGGAGCTTGGTGGGCTTGTGAGGCCACGCAAGGTCATGTCTGATGGGATCGTTAGTCATTCTATCCAGGTCAGGAAGGTTGAGACTATCCATAAATGGAAAAATAGTAGAAGGATGTGACATACTAGTGGTTGTGACCATGTTGGGGCCAATGCCCCCGAGTGGAGGGGTGGGGTTTGGTATGTTGCCCCTAGGTGGAGGAACGAAAGTGTTATGGGACAATCCTGCACCGCAAAGGGTAGTGTGAGTCACTGATGGAGTGGGGATGGGTATGCTAGCTACTGGAATGGGTACAGTGATCGGAATGGTAGATGTGGGCCCAACCGAGGGCATATCCAAAGTGGGCGTGGTAGCTGGTGTGGTGGTGGATGCTCCACCAATGGTCCCTACAAAGAAAGGGTTAGAAGTCATGCTAGCCATGGGGCTGGTTGGTGCAGTGTAAGTGGGGTTCTCGGACTCTGCCTCAGAATAAGAGGTAAAATAAGGGGCGTCTAGATCGGGTGACGGAGTTCTATGTCGTTGACGAGTGGAGTCAAGTGACAAAGCTCGAGATCTATGATGAGTGGTATTAAGTGATGAAGATCTACGTCTATGATAGGTGATGTCAAGTGAACTGTGCTGTGGGGGCTCGCCCCGGAGGCGCCGAGAATGTCTCGGGGACTCAATAGTGACAGATGGTGTCAAGTATCTGGGGGTTGTGTTGAGTGAAAAATAGCTCAAAAACCCTAATGAAACTAAGTGTGCAGAAGGAGAGCACAAAAAATATGGCACTTAGGCCAACAACCAAATCAAAACACTTACTGTAACAGTTGTGATACAATAAGTGGAGTATCAACAGAAATGGTCAGAATACCAACAAGCAGCAGGTTTCCTAGAAAATAAAAATAGTGGACTCGCTAGACCAAAAGGAGGTAAGGGAGCATGCAAACACCTAGCTAAATAGTATTCTGACTCAACCAGACATATCCTCTGCAAGGAGATGAAATCCAAGTCATACAATATGGATAGTAGAGCCAAGTGGCTAAAGATATCCCCCTACCGGGAGGGACACCGGGTAGTCAATCTTAGAAGAAAGGAAACTAAGATACCACGTTCATGACACGTCCAGAAAAGGTGAATTTGCAGTTTGGTTCTATCGTCGTTGTATCTCTATATGGGTGATACACCAAGAACTACAAAAGGTCTCCTTCAATTACTGAATGGAGTGCGGTATTCCACTCAGGCCTTCGGAACCAGTCTGGCTACTTCAACCCTACTAGGGGAGAGGCCCTCTGATAAACTGGTTGTGACTGTGCCAAAAAGTACTAGGGGATTTTGGTTCCCTAATGGAAAACAACTATGTCTCAAGTGTAAGCAACCGACGGGTGTTGTTTGGATGCATATCCCCCCGATCCTACCTAACTACCAGATTCTTATGTGCTCCCCAAGTGGGGTTAGAATGTTGGTTGTGTTAAGCAGTATTTTAGGGCTCACTTGAATTAGGTGACAGAGTGTGTGCGTGTGCAATGATGAACCCAAGTAAAAGTGCCACGGGGTGGGCAACTTTCTCACTAAAAATAACAATGCAGAAATTAAACTTTGAAATGCAAAATTTTCTCTTTTCAATTAAAATGTTGAAATTTTTTAAAAAATACTGTAAATGGAACATAAATAATACTGCAGAAAATGGGATGTAAGGAAGTAAGGCTGCAGAGAGGACAGATGGTTGTGCAGGTACAGAAAATATTACAGCAAAGTATGGGGTTCAAACAGGGAAAAAATGCAAAAAATAGACTACGGGTCTGTGGCAAATCTGCACGGTCGGACCGCGGGAAACAGGTTGACAGTCGCGGGCAGATTGTGGGAATTTGGCTAAAAGACGTAGGCGAACCGCAGGAAAAAGGCCGAAAGTTGCAGGTGGATAGCAGAAAAATGGTTGAAAGCCGCAGGCGGACCGCGAGAAAAAGGACGAAAGATGCAGGTGGATAGTAGAAAAATGGATAAAAGCCGCAGGCGGACCGCGAGAAAAATGCCGAAAGTCGCAGGAAGATAGCATGAAAATGGCTGAAAGTCGTAGGCGGACCACGGGAAAAAGGCTGAAAGTCGCAGGAGGATAACAGGAAAATGGATGAAAGCCACAGGCAGACCATGGGAAAGGGGGTGAACAGCGGCGGTCGGACCGCACGAAACAGGCTGAGAGTCGCGGTCAGATCGCAGGTAACAGACTGAAAACCACTGGTAGATCGCCAGAAATAGTCTGAGAGCCGTGTTCAAACCACAGGTAACATTCTGAAAGACGCGGTCAAATCACAACTGCAGGGACAAAAGACGCAGTTTACAGCAGCCGAAAGGGACAGCCAAAAGGAAAAAACAAAAAAATATTGCAGAAAATTAAAAACGTTTAAAACTATAACCAGAAATTCAAAGGAACATTAGTGGAGTCACCAAAACTGTAGCTATGATTTTCACCCTAGCTTGTTCAAATGATCACCTACTAAGGAGAAGGGACTCCTTAGTAGCAGTTCAGAAAACAGTAAATAAAAGCAGTAAAACAGTATGAAATTTAACCTAGCATGAGCATTAACATAAATAATAAAACATGAAAATATGGCAAAAGATTTCTCTTTTTTGTATTAAAAGTTACCTCAGGTGTAGAGGTTGGTGAAGCTCTTGTAGCAGTCCAGGAGGGTTGCTTCCAAGCTCCAGTGTTGTTCCTTTCTCCTCCAAAAGGTTTTGGAAATGGGCCAAAGGGTCACTCAAATGTGAAAATAGCTCAAAAGGGTGAGCTAGGGTTTCAGGAGTGATTTTGGCAAAGTAAGGATATGGATGACTGTGGATGAAAAATGGGGAGCCTCCATCACCTATTTATAGGTTTTTTAGTGGTGGAGTGCTGACCCATGGTTTTGGGCACCATATGGTTTAGGTCAACTGTATAGGGTTTTTGCTTCCTTTTTTTCCTCTTTTTCCTCTTTCTTGTATTTTTTATTCCCTTTTTAGAGGGTTTTGCTATTTTTGGAGGAATTTACATTATTTTGGAGGGAAAAGGGGGGGTTTGGCCTTTTGGAGGCTTTTTCATGGGTTTTTAAGGTTTTGGAGGCAAATATGGTAGGAAATATGGACAAATGAGTCATGCAATGAGGAAGATGAGGTAGTGAGCACTTTTTGGGTGTTAACACTCATAAAGGCTGACATTCCCCCAACATTCTTACTAGAATGGTACCTTAAGTCTCTTCTTCCTTATGTTTCTAAGGAAGTTGCCACTTCAAGGGTGTCTTCCGAGGAGGAGGTCAGTTTGAGAACTCAGCAGCTCGACTTAGTTTATGCTCAATCTGGGATGTTGTACCAAATTATTCCTGATGCACCAAGGTCTAATATAGACCTAGGTAAGCCTAAACCTGGACCACATGCCGATGGCATAGTGGGTTCAGTCGATTCTGCAGCGTTTGATGACTTAACAAAGCAGGTGCATGCCTTGTCATTCAAACAAACTGTTGTAGAAGCAAGTTCTGTTGCATCCTCCCCTTCTACAACTGAATCTGCACAACAGATGCAGACAAACCAAAAGGGCACTCGGCAGCCCAAAAGAAAGGGAAAGAAAGGGGAGGGAAACCAACAAAATCCCAACAATAAGCAAAATGTCGAGGAGGGAAAAAAAGAGAAACAAAAGTCTAAGTTCCCTTGCAAACTGTGTCAAGGGGACCACCTTACCCACTAGTGCCCTCTTCTGGAAGAAGCTCAGAAGCTGATCCGCGAGAAGAAAACGGTTTTCTTGAAAGATCCTTTTCCTCATGGATAGAATTCAGCTTCTGGAAACTCTAGTGTTGGGGGCACCCCAGTTGATCAGTCTTTTATTAACATGGTTAATTCAGACGCTCTGTTGAAAACTCGAGCTAGGAATTACACCCCGGACCCGCAGCAAAAGGACACTCCTGAATCTTCCACTCCTCTTCACATACCTATGGAGATGCTACCTAAGATATTGAAAGGTGTCTACAAACGGGTTGTGCACAACCCTAACTTGCGGGATTCTCCCAACTACAATGTTATGGAGGACTTATCCCAAACCCCCTGTGCCATGTCCACCTTGGAAGTACTGCAAAGTTTCCCATTGCAACGCAGTGCTCTTCTGGGAGCGATTGGGAGTGTTGATTCGTCCAACATGCTTGCACGCTTTGATATGAAAGATATCAAGTACCGGTTGCCATATCATGTTGCTCTCCAGATCGAAGTCATCCATGGTCCTAAGACCATCGGATGAGCTGTAGTGGATGAGGGTGCATCTACGTGCGTAATGTCTACTTCCTGCTGGAGAGCCTTGGGTGAACCTAAGTTAGCTCCCTCGAACATGATACTCACTACCTTCGATGGAAGATCCTTCCATCCACACGAAGTCTTACCATCCTTCGATGTCGAACTTGCAGGAAAGCTAGTATCAGTAGTGGTCAAATTTTTGGATGCCCCACTCCATTACAACTTGTTGTTGGGTAGGAGTTGGACATATTCCATGCAGGCAGTGACATCAACTATTTTCAAGGTCATTATGTTCCCACATGAAGGAAATATCGTCACAGTGGATCAACTTTCCTTTACCCAAAAGAACAACCAGGCTTCATCAAACTCGTCCATTTCGTTGATTGATCAATCTGGCCCCGTCACTGAGAGTTTAGGAGTAGGGCTCTATGGGTCCTTAATAGGAACTTTTGACCTACCCGCTCCTACCTTGTTCGTTGGTTCTTAAGGATGTTCACTTTCTGAGACCTCCACCATCTGTTCAATGACATATACACGAAATCTCCCCACCAAATCAGAACCATCTGTGCCTGTATCTGTTGCAGAGGTAACCCACTTGGATTCTCAACAAATTGCAATAGAACATATCATGACTCTGTTGGTCTCTATCGAGTCAGATATGGATTGTTCTCCTGCATGGTCACTAGAATCCACCCACTCTCCTGATTGCTTAGACACAGTTTTGCCTTCTGACAAAACATTTTTGGAAGCTATGATAGGCCTGGACCACCCTTGGGAACAGTTACACCCCAGGTCCTATTTATTTCCTGTTCTAAACTTAATAGAGAGAGGTGAGTTCTCTCCAAGACCCAGTGAGAATATTGATTGGTCCTTTGTCCCCTCCACTTCACAAGCTGTTCTTGCTAAAGGGAATAGGACAAGTACAGCGAGAACCATCTCGATTGATATTTTCACTGAACCAGGGGTCACTGAAAACATCTTTATTGGAGAGGATAGCTATCTTGATGAGATCATTTCGTACACCAATATGTTTAATGATTTTTGTGACATATTTTCCTGATCTCATGATGAGATCCCAGGCACTGACCCTACTTTAAGAAGTGCTTTTGTGCTTTTTCATGTATTTTTAGCTGTACATTTCTATAAAGTTAATTCTGTTTATAGTCATTGTAGTCTTATGCATTTATTGATTTGTGTTTCATATGTTAACTGAACACTTTATAGGATTTGTTGATGGTGCTAGCTGCCACACCCATCAATTAGCCGCAGTAGCTTGGGTTATTCACTCACTAGCTGGTCATTTGGTATCTGCGGGAGGGGCTTGTCTAGGTCCCACAATGAACAATGTGGCTGAATACAGTGCAGTCATAGAGCTACTCCGAGATTCTCTGTCTAATGGCATTTCACGTTTGGAGGTATGGATCGACTCACAATTAGTTGTTTTTCAATTACTAGGTGTTTATCAGGTTAGAGATCCTACTTTTCTATGTCAGTTCATGCAAATTAGGTTACTTGAGAGACAATTTGATTATATCACATATCATCATATTCCAAGGAACTTGAATGCATTAGCTGATTCATTTGCAAATTATGTTTTAGATTGGCATTTGTATCATTCACACACATAAGTAATTCATGCATAAAACACACATGTAGATAACCGATACTGTATATATATCCGATACTGTATCAAAACATAATATGAGTTTTGGGATCATAAGTTTGTCACAAAGTCGAGTCATAAGATACAAAATTGGGCTCGATGGCCTCAAAATTCACTTAGAATATCCTTCTCCTATGGAGAAGGTGGGGATTCATCTTCCTCTACTGCCTCTCGATAGAAAATGAACATCCTAGCTACTTTCCACAGCAACCTAATCCAGGCTGGGGGTACACCTACTACATCCTCCTGCATATCAACTGGCATCTGCTCAATACGGTATGTAGGAATATCATGGGTCAACCGACCCATCTTCCTCTCTATAGCCCCCAGAGTGGCATTAGCTGCACCAACTTCTACTGGTCTTACGAAAGTATATGGGTGTCCTTCAGGGCGCACTGGTCCAACATCTGCATTTGACACTTTGTTTCAGTATTTCGAACTCGCTATAAAAATCATATATGCATAAATTCGAAAAAATTAAATAATTTTTCAAAAAACATAAACATACCCATATCTCCCCAGGATGATCCTGGAGGAAGTATCAACTCTGGATCATGATGGAAATCTAGGCCTTCATATGGAAATTGCTCAAGGGATGGCACCTGCCGTTCCCACCAACCCCAGAAGTCATCCTCTTGGTAACATAGGTTGCTCTCGCCACCACTCTGGCGGAGGAAGATCTCACCCCAACGGGCCAGCATTGGCTCGCGAGGGTTGGTAGGGGATAATTCCATGCCCAAACTGATAGCAGGTACCCTCTCAAAGAAGAAGGTAAAAAGTATGCTACCATATCCAAATTTCTTCATTCTCCCGGCCTTACATCCCGAGAGTTGAAGTTTCATGTTCTCCAACAGACTCGAACACCAGTCAAAAACATGCCCTTGCAAGCATTCAATGCCTATATGCATGTAGTGCCTCAAGGCAAGATGTTGTGAGGCACTTCCCCCCATTCTTTTGAGAACACTCAGAATAACTCGAAGAGGGAAGCTTACAACAGTAGAGATGAGAACTTCACTACCACATTTTTTACTTCCTAGTACACAGTATGCATTGATGTATTCTTGCACTGTTAATGCACCCACTTTGCTAGAAGACCCTTTTAGATTCACCGACTCTCCTCTACGAGAGATACCCATGATAAAGTAAATGTCATCAACAGTGAGCTCTAGTATCTCACCTCAGATATCAAAAACCATGGCATCTCCGTCTCAATATCAGACAAGTCTTTCTAGCAAGCGAATTTGGGCCTGCATGTTGACCGTTTAGTAGAATTTCAGTAATCCACACCTTCTAAGTGTATGAAGAGTTGTTGGATATTGTAAAGATTCTCTATCCATATCTTCATGCTCTCTTTCCCTCCATACCGACACCATCCTACCCCAAAAACAACCAATTTTTAGCATTTTTTAAGTTTTTGGCCACTTTCATGGGTGTACGCTGCTCTTCACACTGGACAGGCACGTTTAGAACGATGTTGTTCTTCATGAAGAGTAGCATACACGCAAAGCATGTTGTGAGCATTGCCAAAACAGGGTTTTTTACCATAAAAATTGACAAAAAAGACATGGAAATGCAAGTTTGGGAGGATTGAACTTACTTGGTAGAAGCGGAAGGTTGATTGGTACTCTGGTTTGATTGTAATGAGTGGAAGAAGATCAAGGGTTTGCTCCAATTCTTTCTCTCAAATTCTCAATTGTGATATTTGATTTTCTATTTTGAAACTAGTTATATAAAAGTGAGTTTAATTTTTACCCACTTTTTGAAAAAATCTATAGTTTCAAATTGTTCTTAAAGGGTCCTATTCAATCACTAATACGTGCAGGTCTTGGTGAGGAAATTCTACCCTAGATATTTCAAATATTCACTAGATTCTCAAAGCATTGAACCGGTATGACTTAGTTTCTTCATTGATGGACCAATATCGACGTTATATTGATCATTTATTATGTCATTAAGAAATTTCGTCACCATTTACTCACTAGATTATTGAGATCATATTTTGGCAGGTCATGAACATATGATCTTAGTAGCTGTCCTTTTAAGTTGTTTTAAGCTCTTTTTTTTACTATGAAAAACTAAACAAGATTGCCGAGCAAACTTGGCCTCTTCAAGCTCGTTAAAGGAATTGAAGGTCCATTCGCTCAGGTATAAGTTTAACCCTTTTCCGGACCTTTGCAGATTACTTACGAAAAAGGAATACTCTAGTCATCCGTGACTAGAAGAGTTCTCCTCTCATTGTTTTATACTTTTTCGGGGGAGGGGACTAACTATACAAAAAAGGCCTTTTTGGATCCTCTCTTTCGGGTTTTCAGCCTCTCTAAACATGAAAACACCAAGCGAGCATTCACCTACTCAGGCTCGGTGTGAAATCCACGAGAGCGTAAATAGAGGATTGTTTAAGTTTTTCAGACTCTATAAACAGGAAAACATCGACGAGCATTAACCGACTTGGGCTCGATATTAAAATCCACGAGTAGGTGTATGGATTTATTGTTTAATTTTTTCAGACTCCTTAAAATTGAAAACACCGGAAAGCAAGAACAGATCTTGGCTCGATATTAAAATCCAGAGATCAGTACTATGGAGTATTCTTCTATCTCTTCTTCGAACTCTGTAAACAATGAAGAAGGTCCTAAGTCTTCCTCCCATGGGTTCGTTAAAATCTTTACATGGTTGGACCTATTGAGTTTTCTATTTTTCTTGGACTCATTAAATAAACAAGAAGAACATTCTTTTACCAAAAAGAATAAGGGATAAGAAGGGTGTATCGCAGCTCTTTCAGTTTCAAAGGCAGTTATGTCAGTCATATCCTTGAACACGGCACCTACTTGAGTCTTTCATGTCAGTTGGGTTTTAGTTTTTGACCTTAGGGTGAACCTGATCTCCGAGTTGTCAACTCCCTCGGTTGGTTATTCTTCCAATCATATGGAGGGTATGTTATGTCTCCTACATAGCATACTTATATCACTTTCCCCGTTATGTTGAAAACTACCTAAGTCACTTTGTGTCGTGGTTACTATTCAAGGATACAGCTTGTGTCAGCCATTCTGCAGATTACCTTGACTTTCATGTGTCGGCCATCCTGGTGTCAATTTGTTTCATCTTGTTAGTCTTTCTACTCCACATCAGCTCATACCTGTGAGTGTTCCTCATGTTGGATGATGGAGGATGAATTAATGCCTCCCTTCCAGCGGACTTCTTCCCATCGACCTTAGCTCATTATGCTCTGGGAATGAAGTTTAGAGTTTTGGTTAGTACCTTGGGGATTGCAGTCATCAGTGGCAGTTTCCCTCGCTGTTGAATAAATGGGAATACATCAAAGTCTCTTATTCGACAAGTTCCTCAATTGTTCGACTTCAAGTCCTCTTATTCACACTTGTTGGATCGTACTAGGTACCTTGGACCCCATTATCATTATCGATGGAAGTCCTTGCGTTTTTTAACGGTATACATCAATGACCGGTAATCAAACGATACCCCCCATGTTCAACTTCAGCTCATTTATTCGCATGGTTAGGGTTTGTACCTTGGTTTGTTTTGGATGAAGACCTTGGGACTATAATAGCATCACCATGTTTATGTTATCCCCCAAGTTCCGCAAGACTCATCCTTACTCATTTAGGCTCTTCATGAGACATAGATCCAGCTTGTTGTTATGGCTATGGTCTCTCTGTTGACATGGATCCACGCTTGTATTTTAGTGGCCATTCTCTATATATACATCTCCTAGCTATGTATCGGAGATCATATTACACATATATATGATGTCAAGATTGTAATTGCTCGCTAACCTTGCTCGTTGTTTCGGGTGTTTTTTGCAACTTGATTCTGCGGTTCCTTGCTCCTCCTTTGACTTGGACTTATAATGTATTTAGTCCATCGTTTCCCTCTGACTGTTGAGGGGAAAATGCACCTATAGTTCAGGGGAGAAACTACCAACTTACGGTGATAAAGATAGACTAACAAGCATTCTGCAAGTACAACAAATAAATGAAGAGATTAGGGTTTAGAGATGTAGGCACCTCATTCAGAAGGTTGATCCTAGCTTTGCTTCCCTCGTCCTTCAACGCTTATCTAGTGTCGCAATTCCCAGACCTGCAAAACAACTTGATACCTTTCTCAAATACATTTGACTACACATATAAGACTGATATTCATAATAGAAGAAGACATCAGATGATAAACAAACTGTAATCAAATCCAAGACACATTAATAGGTCATATTTGGAAAGAGAAGAACATCTGATCTTTATTAATGAATGAAAGCAAGTACATAAAATTATACCTTCCTTCAAGCTTGGCACTTCACGAAACCTAGATTCAAGGTCTCCTGCTTCCGTTCTCCAAGGATCCCAGCCTCTAAGCGATTGTAATAGGGTTTACCAAAACTGAAGCACAAGAGAGGGGGATGAGGGTCTCCATTCCTCCAGCATAACTTTGCAATTAGGCTTGCTCCTCACACATGACCCTTCTACCCTCCTTATATAGTCAGTGAGGAAGAGGAAAAGAAGTTACAACCACTCAAGAAGTTTCCCAACCAACTTAACTTACTCGAATTTCGAGATTTTGACCAAAACAGGAGTGTACTCTACTCTATAGTAGACAAAGTCGCGTACACATGGCAATGGGCGCTACTTTGAATGAGGTAAAGTCGCGTACACACGCTACTATTATAACAGTGGAGTCGCGCTCATGTTGAAAAATGGCCAAAAACAGGCTTTTCTGCTCATTTTCAGGAGATGGTTTGGTCTGGAAAAATGTTCCTAAGGGTCATATACATCAAATGGGTCAAGAATGAGGTAATTTCAACCATTTTTAGTGTCCCAAATGACTCCTCCATCCACAAATGTCCTGTTGTGTGACTGAACTTGATCTCAAGAAGTGTCGTCATGCGACCAAGGGAAACAAGTGTCATCACGGACGGAGAGGTGTCATTTCAAGCTATAACAGATGCCCCCTAATGTATGAGGTCAGAGGGAGTGTGGGAAATGATGGCCGAAATACATTATAAATAATAAAGAGTTGAATCATGGAGGAACTGGAGAAACCAAGAATCATAGGCTCAAATGAAGTACCTGAAAGCAAAGGCAAAGTTAGACCAACTTATCCATGGGGTAACTATCCATGTTCAAATGGTGGAACATGATCTCCAAGAGGATACAACAATGGTCCAAAATACTGATGCATATATCATGGCCACTAAAATACAAGCGTGGATCCATGAGGAACATAAGTGTAAACATAGCCACATAAATACAAGGTGGATCTATGTCAAAACTGGAGAACATAGCCATAGAGAACAAGCTGGATCTATGTCTCATCAAGAGCCAAAAAGAGTGGGGCTCAGTCTTGCGCAACTTGGGCGATAAAATAAATGAGGTGATGCTATCGAGGATCCCAAGGTCTTCATCCAAAAACAACCCAAGGTACAAACCTATCCATGTGAATAAATGAGTTGATGTCGAACATGGGAGGTATCGTTTGATTACCGGTCATTGATGTATACCGTTAGCAAACGCGAGGGTGTCCACCAATAATGAAAATGGAACCCAAGGTACCTAGTACATTCAAGCAAGTGCGAATAGATGGTCTTGCCGTCGAACACTTGAAGAATCCATCGGATAGGAGACATTGATGTATTCCCATCTATCCAATAGCGAGGGAAACTGCCACTAATGACTGCAATCCCCAAGGTACTAACCGAAACTCTAAACTTCATTCCCAAAGCACAATGAGTTGAAGTCGAGGGGAAGAAGTCCGTTGGAAGGGAGGCCTTAATGCATCCTCCATCATCCAACATGAGGGACACTCAAAAGGTATGAGCTTATTTAGAGTAGGACGGAACACAGGATGAAACATACTGACACCAAGGAATGGCCGACACATGAGGTCAAGGCAACTGCAGAATGGCCGACACAGGTTGTATCCTTGAACAGTGAGCACGACACAAGAGTGACTTAGGCAGCTTTGAACACAAAGAGACCACGATACATATCTGCAATGTAGGAGACATTAACAGATTCTCCAAATGATTGGAAGACTAACCAAACGGAGGAGTAGGAACTCTGAGATCAAGTTTACCCTAAGGTCAATACTAGAACCCAAATTGTTTGATAGACTCAAAACAGGTGCTTTGTTCAAGGAGATAGTTGACTTGCTGCCATCATATTGAAAGATATTTTAACATTCTTCCCTTCCCTTTCCTTTTTCATTTTTAAACGAGCTTGACAAAGAACTAAAGCATGCTCGACGGTATTTTCATATTTAAGGAGTCTGAAAAACCTAGAAGAAAACTCCATACACCTATCCGTGGATTTTATATCGAGCCCGGATTGGTCTGTGCTCGGCGGTGTTTTCTTGCTTATAGAGTTGAAAAACTTAAACAGTCCTCTACTTACCCTCTCGTGGATTTCACATCGAGCCCGAGTAGGTGAATGCTCGCTTGGTGTTTTCACATTTCGAGAGTCTGAAAACCCTAAAGACGACTCCAAAGGTCCTTTTTCGTAAAGTTAGTCTCCTTCCCTGAAAAAGTGTAAAATGATGGAAGAAGAACTCTTCTAGCGCATACAAGAGTATACCTAGAGTATACCTTTTCCGTAAATTATCCACCAAGGCCCGGAAAAGGGGTAATTCTATACCTAAGTGGATGTCGGTTCAGTTATTTTAACGAGCCTGAAAAGACAACTATGCTCGGAAAACTTTTCCTATTTAAGGAGTCTGAAAAGGGCTTAAAAGAACTCCATAGGGATCTTTTCCGTAAAGGTTTAACGAGTCCAGAAAAGTAAACTCATGACCTCCTTACTGTTTTTAACGAGCTCAAAGGAGATAGGAAAATGCTCACAACTTCCTTACTGTTTTTAACGAGCTCGAAGGAAAGGTGGAAGAAATGCTCGTAACCTACTTACTGTTTTTAACGAGCTCGAAGTAAGAGAAGAATGCTCGTAGCCTCCTTACTGTTTTTAACGAGCTCGAAGGAAAGGTGGAAGACTGCTCGTAACCTACTTACTGTTTTTAACGAGCTCGAAGTGAAGGCAGAAGAATGCTCGAAATGGGAAGAGACGAGTGTCAGGGACATGCAAAACTAGCTCCAAGCGCATGGAACAAAGCTATGCCTAATGCAAGGAACATGGGCAAGATAAGGACACTCAGGGTGTGTCTCCTCCAGGTAAAAGGTGTCAAATTGAAAAGGAAAAATGATACAGGGCTTAGCGGAAATGAGATCAGAGATGGAGGCTTATACAACGGGCTAAAAGCGTGGAAGCCGGCTTCAGGCTCATTAGCGCAAGCGGGATCATAATAGATGCATATGCAATTTGAACACAAAGATGGGAACCTTATCAGGGATGGCCAGAAATATATGAGGAAGAAAGATATGAGGCTTCTTCTCAAAGTCATGGTAAATCTAAAAAGGCTCCCGAACCTATGAGAAAAACTCAGCATGGGCACCAGAATGGCATAAGGGTGCTGACTAGGGTGACCCATGTTAGGTAGGCTCTGCTTTCGGACTGGTGCACAATGCATAAAGAGATGGCTAACACACCAATATCCAACAGGTTCGACCCTATGGCGAATTCGGATGGCAAAAGGTTCAAATGCAACATAACAGCGGGGAAGCCTAAACCTATATGCAAGGTTCCGAATATACCTGACATGGTTGCACAAGGTGTCGAAAAGGACCAGTAAGAAAGTATACATCCAGCTAAGAATCCTGTCTCCAAGAAACATTAGTACCGGGATCATATCTAAAACATATGTAAAGGAAGACCCGATACAAGTCACTGTGGTAGAAATACTTTCAACTTCACTATCATCAACAGCAGGCATAAACAAAGCAGAGTTTTCGAATGAAGACTCTATGGTGCCCAAGCCCGAGGACTTACAATCAACAAGATCAAATTCAGGATGAAGATCAAAGTTGAAGGACATGATGGAATCTGCAGAAACAAATTCATCATCACGGGAGTTGAAAATTCTAGAAGCAGAATCAAACTCAGCAGGAACACCGATTTGCGGATCTATAGGAAAGTCCAAAGACTCAACAGTAGGAAGATCAAACTTTAAGGTCAAACCGGGGCTGGACATGACTGCGACTGGATCAACATCCAAATGAATGGCAGACTGTACTATAGACTCTAGGAAAACTTCATCGGAAGGAAGTATATCATCCCAGATAGAATACATATCTAAACATTCAGATGGAGGTGTCACTTGGTCAAAAGCTGGGACCAAGTCCCGAGAAGGTAAGCATGAACTCAGAGACTTCTTCTCAGTAGCAGTTGAACTCAAGGAACAATATGCCACATGAGGCGCATGTGACATAGTAGTGCCTAATGACGAGGGATCAGACTGGTCTACAGATGGGTAATAAGGAGGATCAACGAATGCAAGCTGGTCGATGGTGACAATGTTTTCGTTATGAGGGAAATGCATCACACGAAAAAATGTAGACACCACAGCATGCATAGCATAAAGGTAATCACGCCCGAGGATCATATCAAAGTCCATAGGGTCCTTTAAAACCATAAAATCAACTAAGACTGTTTTTCCACCCAAGGTAACAGGTGCCTGACGGAGGAATCCGATCGGTTCACTAGGTCTTCTATCGAAGGTCAACGGCCAATTAACAGCTGGAATAATATTAGGGAAACCCAAATCTCTCCAAGCATAAGCGGATAAGATACTAACAGAAGCACCTTCATCAACAATGCATCGATCAACCGTATGGTTCTCGATATCAACCTTTATCTGGAAAGGTGTCGAAGAAGGAAGGCGAGGCTCGGCTAGACTATTCCAATCAAAGGAAACAATCCTAGGGCTTGGTAGGGGTTCACATGGCACAGATGAAGTGCCCCCTTTTTCAGGAACATCCAAACTGGTAATGCAGAAGACTTCAGTAGTAGGTGCATCAATCTCCGAAGGACTGATGGGGTCGGTCGAAGATTGCATCGATTTGATCACTTCACTCTCCGAAGGAAGAGTGGGGTTGACCAAAGATTGCATTGGTTCAACCACTTTATCAACCAAAGGTTGATCTGACTGCAGGGAATCTATAGACAACTCAGGAATAGAGGTTCCTTCAGACATGGACCACACTCTTCGTGCCTCTGGAATGGCAGGGCATCGGTGAGTAAGGTGATCTCCCTTACAAAGTTTACAAGGGAACTTTGGTTTCCGTCCTATAGGTTTAGACTCCTTTACAACGTCAGTACTCTCAGCATGACTAACATTGGCTGACATCTTGCCCCCAGCATGACTCACAGAGGCTGGTTGCTCAGAAGCAAAAGACTTTTGAACTAAGGACCACACTTTTTGCACTTCTGGAAGTACAGGGCACAAGTAAGTAAGGTGGTCTCCCTCGCAAAACTTACAAGGGAACTTAAGCTTCTGTTTGTTGGGTTTGTCGACAATGTCAAATCCCTCAGCATGACTTGCAGTGGCTGATCTGGTGTCTCCAGTATGACTCACAGGAACTGGTGACTTGTCATTAATATGGCTAGCAGTGATCAATGACGTGTCCTCAACATGACTGACAGTGGTTGAAGACAAACTTTCAGTATGATTTTCAGTGACTAAAATTTTTCTCCCAGCATGACCTCCAGAGGCTGGGTGGGTGCCCCCTGCATGATTTGCAGAGGCAGGGTGCTTGCCCCCTTGTTTTGGCATCTTCTTCCTATTCTTCCCCCGTCTATTCCTTTTAGACTGTTGGTTACTAGTATTGCTACTTTCGCCACATGAGGTAGAAGGAGGAGGAGAAGATGTTACTGGCAAAGGAGGCACAGGGTTCTGATGCTCTTGATTTGAGGTGCTCACAAAAGAAGCGTCAGGAGCATGCAAGGCATTCGGAGTGGACAACAACCAAACCAGCAGCCCAATAGTGAATCCAGGAAGATTCAGAGTAGCCATTAAGGGAGCGCCAATGTTTCCAATGAATGGAACAGCACAAGGATCCCCCGGAACAAGGGTACCTTGATTGGCACTCGCCGGAATGCTAGACATAGTTTCTTGCTCAAATGAACAAGAAGTTCCCTAAAGCAAACTAAAAACAAGTAGCACAAAGAGCACACCACTAAAATAAAGTCCTAAGTAAATCAAACCAGGCAAACAGATGCCTTCTGGAGAAGAGTCTGGGATGATGAGGGCCCAGAACAGATCAACGAAGGATGAAGGACAGTTACCCGGGGTCCACAATACAATGACTAAGGGTGCAAGCGCTGGAATCACCCAACCGCCCTCCCAAAGACCTGCAAGGGATTTCCTCCCACGTCTGTCCTAGGTACAGCAGATATACCCTCCGCTGTCACCTGTGTATGAACCTAGAGTCTGATACTAAGGATACCACAACACCGAAAACTCCTGGGGGAACAGTCACCGATCGAATCAGAAAGCGTGGGCAGGGTAGCTAAGCCCGGAACTCGAAAGAGTCCCCAATACGCAATCCGATCCTGGCGTATGCTCGAACAGAAAGTAGGAGGGGTATTCCCACAAACTGATCTCACATTGACCTACTGCATATGCTCCCAGGCAAATTTTGAGTGAGGTGGGTTTGCCTAATGATAGTCTCACTACGATTTTTGCGCAATGTGTGATCTTGGGTGGTTTAAGGTGTTTTAAACCCAAGATCCTAACCAAAACTAGTTGGTGTAGTGTAACCTAGAAAAGAAAATGTTGCTAGTTCATTTTATTAGAGTTCATTTTAAAGGTTACTTGATTACTCAAAAAGGTAGTGGGTGTGTGAGAGTGGTTATAATAGAAATAGAGTACTGAAAATGAAATATTTACCACCAAACAAATCTTTTTCTTTTCAATGCAAGTCTTAAAATTCTGATCTAGAATGCATGTGCAAATGCAATTTTTAATCTTTTGAATGCAAAAAAGATAAAAATAAAGTCTAAATGTAAAAAATTAAACTCAAAATCTAAGAATGCAGCTACTCAAGCAACTAGGTATGCAAAAGAAAACTTGTTCTTTTTGATGCAAAGCACTCTAAAATCTTTTAAGCCACTTGCAAGGTACTCTATTTAGAAAATGAATCAAAATTCTTTATGCTTTTCAAAGGTAAGAAACAAAAACTGAAACTAACCTACTATCAAAGCAAAGCAAAGAAACTTTCAGGTTCTCTTTATGAAGCAGTAAAAGCTACCTTATATGACTTTCAAATTATTATTGATGTAAGCATGCCAAACATTGGGAAAAGAGTACAAAAACTACTTTTAGACCCAAACGAAGCAAATGACCTACGAAGAAGTATGGTTTGGTAAAGTCAGGTCTGCACGTAAACAATGCAAACAAGGTCTTGAACAATAGCCAAAACACTTGAGCTTTCACTACAAAAGAAAAACTAAAAGCATAAGGGAGGACAAGAAACCAACCTAAAAGAGAAATTTCACTCAAATAGATACAAACAGGGTCAAAAAGACTCAAGAGGTTTCAAATCCAGTGGAAATGGGGCAAGCAATTTCAATCAGACTCAAATTAGGGTACAAAACACCAAACGGGTCCACAACCCCCCAACTTGGGTCAACAAGCCCCAAAACTTTCCAAACAAGCCCAAAATGATCAAAAGAGGTTCAAATCCTGAATGTAGGATCAGTACAAGGATGGGAGACCACTTACAGGTGTTTAACACAGACCTAAGGTCATTAGGGACCCCAAAAAATGCAGCCACAGCCCCCAGATTTGGGTCCGCAACCCAAAAACTCAAAAAATCAAACCCAGATTTTGAGCGCTACTGTGTATGAAGGAAACTAGCGCTCATAGCAGTATGGGCGCTACTGTGCAAAGGAAAAGTAGCGTATGGGCGCTACTGTGTGGTACAAACAGTAGCGTACAAGAAAAAAAGTCTAAAAAACGGGGTTAAAACCCCCAAACTGGGTCCACAAAGGTTTGCAAGGGATGGGAAAGGTTTGTAAAATGCCCAGGAGGGTCAAACAGATCCTACTAACTGATCCTAATCAAGAAAATGAACAAAGACCATCAAACAGAACTGAAGAAATGACCTTGGATACCCCTAAGCAGTTAGGCTTTCCCCAGCGGAGTCGCCATTCTGTTGTGGGGAAAATGCACCTATAGTTCAGGGGAGAAACTACCAACTTACGGTGATAAAGATAGACTAACAAGCATTCTGCAAGTACAACAAATAAATGAAGAGATTAGGGTTTAGAGATGTAGGCACCTCATTCAGAAGGTTGATCCTAGCTTTGCTTCCCTCGTCCTTCAACGCTTATCTAGTGTCGCAATGCCCAGACCTGCAAAACAACTTGATACCTTTCTCAAATACATTTGACTACACATATAAGACTGATATTCATAATAGAAGAAGACATCAGATGATAAACAAACTGTAATCAAATCCAAGACACATTAATAGGTCATATTTGGAAAGAGAAGAACGTTTGATCTTTATTAATGAATGAAAGCAAGTACATAAAATTATACCTTCCTTCAAGCTTGGCACTTCACGAAACCTAGATTCAAGGTCTCCTGCTTCTGTTCTCCAAGGATCCCAGCCTCTAAGCGATTGTAATAGGGTTTACCAAAACTGAAGCACAAGAGAGGGGGATGAGGGTCTCCATTCCTCCAGCATAACTTTGCAATTAGGCTTGCTCCTCACACATGACCCTTCTACCCTCCTTATATAGTCAGTGAGGAAGAGGAAAAGAAGTTACAACCACTCAAGAAGTTTCCCAACCAACTTAACTTACTCGAATTTCGAGATTTTGACCAAAACAGGAGTGTACTCTACTCTATAGTAGACAAAGTCGCGTACACATGGCAATGGGCGCTACTTTGAATGAGGTAAAGTCGCGTACACACGCTACTATTATAACAGTGGAGTCGCGCTCATGTTGAAAAATGGCCAAAAACAGGCTTTTCTGCTCATTTTCAGGAGATGGTTTGGTCTGGAAAAATGTTCCTAAGGGTCATATACATCAAATGGGTCAAGAATGAGGTAATTTCAACCATTTTTAGTGTCCCAAATGACTCCTCCATCCACAAATGTCCTGTTGTGTGACTGAACTTGATCTCAAGAAGTGTCGTCATGCGACCAAGGGAAACAAGTGTCATCACGGACGGAGAGGTGTCATTTCAAGCTATAACAGATGCCCCCTAATGTATGAGGTCAGAGGGAGTGTGGGAAATGATGGCCGAAATACATTATAAATAATAAAGAGTTGAATCATGGAGGAACTGGAGAAACCAAGAATCATAGGCTCAAATGAAGTACCTGAAAGCAAAGGCAAAGTTAGACCAACTTATCCATGGGGTAACTATCCATGTTCAAATGGTGGAACATGATCTCCAAGAGGATACAACAATGGTCCAAAATACTGATGCATATATCATGGCCACTAAAATACAAGCGTGGATCCATGAGGAACATAAGTGTAAACATAGCCACATAAATACAAGGTGGATCTATGTCAAAACTGGAGAACATAGCCATAGAGAACAAGCTGGATCTATGTCTCATCAAGAGCCAAAAAGAGTGGGGCTCAGTCTTGCGCAACTTGGGCGATAACATAAATGAGGTGATGCTATCGAGGATCCCAAGGTCTTCATCCAAAAACAACCCAAGGTACAAACCTATCCATGTGAATAAATGAGTTGATGTCGAACATGGGAGGTATCGTTTGATTACCGGTCATTGATGTATACCGTTAGAAAACGCGAGGGTGTCCACCAATAATGAAAATGGAACCCAAGGTACCTAGTACATTCAAGCAAGTGCGAATAGATGGTCTTGCCGTCGAACACTTGAAGAATCCATCAGATAGGAGACATTGATGTATTCCCATCTATCCAATAGCGAGGGAAACTGCCACTAATGACTGCAATCCCCAAGGTACTAACCGAAACTCTAAACTTCATTCCCAGAGCACAATGAGTTGAAGTCGATGGGAAGAAGTCCGTTGGAAGGGAGGCCTTAATGCATCCTCCATCATCCAACATGAGGGACACTCAAAAGGTATGAGCTTATTTAGAGTAGGACGGAACACAGGATGAAACATACTGACACCAAGGAATGGCCGACACATGAGGTCAAGGCAACTGCAGAATGGCCGACACAGGTTGTATCCTTGAACAGTGAGCACGACACAAGAGTGACTTAGGCAGCTTTGAACACAAAGAGACCACGATACATATCTGCAATGTAGGAGACATTAACAGATTCTCCAAATGATTGGAAGACTAACCAAACGGAGGAGTAGGAACTCTGAGATCAAGTTTACCCTAAGGTCAATACTAGAACCCAAATTGTTTGATAGACTCAAAACAGGTGCTTTGTTCAAGGAGATAGTTGACTTGCTGCCATCATATTGAAAGATATTTTAACATTCTTCCCTTCCCTTTCCTTTTTCATTTTTAAACGAGCTTGACAAAGAACTAAAGCATGCTCGACGGTATTTTCATATTTAAGGAGTCTGAAAAACCTAGAAGAAAACTCCATACACCTATCCGTGGATTTTATATCGAGCCCGGATTGGTCTGTGCTCGGCGGTGTTTTCTTGCTTATAGAGTTGAAAAACTTAAACAGTCCTCTACTTACCCTCTCGTGGATTTCACATCGAGCCCGAGTAGGTGAATGCTCGCTTGGTGTTTTCACATTTCGAGAGTCTGAAAACCCTAAAGACGACTCCAAAGGTCCTTTTTCGTAAAGTTAGTCTCCTTCCCTGAAAAAGTGTAAAATGATGGAAGAAGAACTCTTCTAGCGCATACAAGAGTATACCTAGAGTATACCTTTTCCGTAAATTATCCACCAAGGCCCGGAAAAGGGGTAATTCTATATCTAAGTGGATGTCGGTTCAGTTATTTTAACGAGCCTGAAAAGACAACTATGCTCGGCAAACTTTTCCTATTTAAGGAGTCTGAAAAGGGCTTAAAAGAACTCCATAGGGATCTTTTCCGTAAAGGTTTAACGAGTCCAGAAAAGTAAACTCATGACCTCCTTACTGTTTTTAACGAGCTCAAAGGAGATAGGAAAATGCTCACAACTTCCTTACTGTTTTTAACGAGCTCGAAGGAAAGGTGGAAGAAATGCTCGTAACCTACTTACTGTTTTTAACGAGCTCGAAGTAAGAGAAGAATGCTCGTAGCCTCCTTACTGTTTTTAACGAGCTCGAAGGAAAGGTGGAAGACTGCTCGTAACCTACTTACTGTTTTTAACGAGCTCGAAGTGAAGGCAGAAGAATGCTCGAAATGGGAAGAGACGAGTGTCAGGGACATGCAAAACTAGCTCCAAGCGCATGGAACAAAGCTATGCCTAATGCAAGGAACATGGGCAAGATAAGGACACTCAGGGTGTGTCTCCTCCAGGTAAAAGGTGTCAAATTGAAAAGGAAAAATGATACAGGGCTTAGCGGAAATGAGATCAGAGATGGAGGCTTATACAACGGGCTAAAAGCGTGGAAGCCGGCTTCAGGCTCATTAGCGCAAGCGGGATCATAATAGATGCATATGCAATTTGAACACAAAGATGGGAACCTTATCAGGGATGGCCAGAAATATATGAGGAAGAAAGATATGAGGCTTCTTCTCAAAGTCATGGTAAATCTAAAAAGGCTCCCGAACCTATGAGAAAAACTCAGCATGGGCACCAGAATGGCATAAGGGTGCTGACTAGGGTGACCCATGTTAGGTAGGCTCTGCTTTCGGACTGGTGCACAATGCATAAAGAGATGGCTAACACACCAATATCCAACAGGTTCGACCCTATGGCGAATTCGGATGGCAAAAGGTTCAAATGCAACATAACAGCGAGGAAGCCTAAACCTATATGCAAGGTTCCGAATATACCTGACATGGTTGCACAAGGTGTCGAAAAGGACCAGTAAGCAAGTATACATCCAGCTAAGAATCCTGTCTCCAAGAAACATTAGTACCGGGATCATATCTAAAACATATGTAAAGGAAGACCCGATACAAGTCACTGTGGTAGAAATACTTTCAACTTCACTATCATCAACAGCAGGCATAAACAAAGCAGAGTTTTCGAATGAAGACTCTATGGTGCCCAAGCCCGAGGACTTACAATCAACAAGATCAAATTCAGGATGAAGATCAAAGTTGAAGGACATGATGGAATCTGCAGAAACAAATTCATCATCACGGGAGTTGAAAATTCTAGAAGCAGAATCAAACTCAGCAGGAACACCGATTTGCGGATCTATAGGAAAGTCCAAAGACTCAACAGTAGGAAGATCAAACTTTAAGGTCAAACCGGGGCTGGACATGACTGCGACTGGATCAACATCCAAATGAATGGCAGACTGTACTATAGACTCTAGGAAAACTTCATCGGAAGGAAGTATATCATCCCAGATAGAATACATATCTAAACATTCAGATGGAGGTGTCACTTGGTCAAAAGCTGGGACCAAGTCCCGAGAAGGTAAGCATGAACTCAGAGACTTCTTCTCAGTAGCAGTTGAACTCAAGGAACAATATGCCACATGAGGCGCATGTGACATAGTAGTGCCTAATGACGAGGGATCAGACTGGTCTACAGATGGGTAATAAGGAGGATCAACGAATGCAAGCTGGTCGATGGTGACAATGTTTTCGTTATGAGGGAAATGCATCACACGAAAAAATGTAGACACCACAGCATGCATAGCATAAAGGTAATCACGCCCGAGGATCATATCAAAGTCCATAGGGTCCTTTAAAACCATAAAATCAACTAAGACTGTTTTTCCACCCAAGGTAACAGGTGCCTGACGGAGGAATCCGATCGGTTCACTAGGTCTTCTATCGAAGGTCAACGGCCAATTAACAGCTGGAATAATATTAGGGAAACCCAAATCTCTCCAAGCATAAGCGGATAAGATACTAACAGAAGCACCTTCATCAACAATGCATCGATCAACCGTATGGTTCTCGATATCAACCTTTATCTGGAAAGGTGTCGAAGAAGGAAGGCGAGGCTCGGCTAGACTATTCCAATCAAAGGAAACAATCCTAGGGCTTGGTAGGGTTTCACATGGCACAGATGAAGTGCCCCCTTTTTCAGGAACATCCAAACTGGTAATGCAGAAGACTTCAGTAGTAGGTGCATCAATCTCCGAAGGACTGATGGGGTCGGTCGAAGATTGCATCGATTTGATCACTTCACTCTCCGAAGGAAGAGTGGGGTTGACCAAAGATTGCATTGGTTCAACCACTTTATCAACCAAAGGTTGATCTGACTGCAGGGAATCTATAGACAACTCAGGAATAGAGGTTCCTTCAGACATGGACCACACTCTTCGTGCCTCTGGAATGGCAGGGCATCGGTGAGTAAGGTGATCTCCCTTACAAAGTTTACAAGGGAACTTTGGTTTCCGTCCTATAGGTTTAGACTCCTTTACAACGTCAGTACTCTCAGCATGACTAACATTGGCTGACATCTTGCCCCCAGCATGACTCACAGAGGCTGGTTGCTCAGAAGCAAAAGACTTTTGAACTAAGGACCACACTTTTTGCACTTCTGGAAGTACAGGGCACAAGTAAGTAAGGTGGTCTCCCTCGCAAAACTTACAAGGGAACTTAAGCTTCTGTTTGTTGGGTTTGTCGACAATGTCAAATCCCTCAGCATGACTTGCAGTGGCTGATCTGGTGTCTCCAGTATGACTCACAGGAACTGGTGACTTGTCATTAATATGGCTAGCAGTGATCAATGACGTGTCCTCAACATGACTGACAGTGGTTGAAGACAAACTTTCAGTATGATTTTCAGTGACTAAAAGTTTTCTCCCAGCATGACCTCCAGAGGCTGGGTGGGTGCCCCCTGCATGATTTGCAGAGGCAGGGTGCTTGCCCCCTTGTTTTGGCATCTTCTTCCTATTCTTCCCCCGTCTATTCCTTTTAGACTGTTGGTTACTAGTATTGCTACTTTCGCCACATGAGGTAGAAGGAGGAGGAGAAGATGTTACTGGCAAAGGAGGCACAGGGTTCTGATGCTCTTGATTTGAGGTGCTCACAAAAGAAGCGTCAGGAGCATGCAAGGCATTCGGAGTGGAAAACAACCAAACCAGCAGCCCAATAGTGAATCCAGGAAGATTCAGAGTAGCCATTAAGGGAGCGCCAATGTTTCCAATGAATGGAACAGCACAAGGATCCCCCGGAACAAGGGTACCTTGATTGGCACTCGCCGGAATGCTAGACATAGTTTCTCGCTCAAATGAACAAGAAGTTCCCTAAAGCAAACTAAAAACAAGTAGCACAAAGAGCACACCACTAAAATAAAGTCCTAAGTAAATCAAACCAGGCAAACAGATGCCTTCTGGAGAAGAGTCTGGGATGATGAGGGCCCAGAACAGATCAACGAAGGATGAAGGACAGTTACCCGGGGTCCACAATATAATGACTAAGGGTGCAAGCGCTGGAATCACCCAACCGCCCTCCCAAAGACCTGCAAGGGATTTCCTCCCACGTCTGTCCTAGGTAAAGCAGATATACCCTCCGCTGTCACCTGTGTATGAACCTAGAGTCTGATACTAAGGATACCACAACACCGAAAACTCCTGGGGGAACAGTCACCGATCGAATCAGAAAGCGTGGGCAGGGTAGCTAAGCCCGAAACTCGAAAGAGTCCCCAATACGCAATCCGATCCTGGCGTATGCTCGAACAGAAAGTAGGAGGGGTATTCCCACAAACTGATCTCACATTGACCTACTGCATATGCTCCCAGGCAAATTTTGAGTGAGGTGGGTTTGCCTAATGATAGTCTCACTACGATTTTTGCGCAATGTGTGATCTTGGGTGGTTTAAGGTGTTTTAAACCCAAGATCCTAACCAAAACTAGTTGGTGTAGTGTAACCTAGAAAAGAAAATGTTGCTAGTTCATTTTATTAGAGTTCATTTTAAAGGTTACTTGATTACTCAAAAAGGTAGTGGGTGTGTGAGAGTGGTTATAATAGAAATAGAGTACTGAAAATGAAATATTTACCACCAAACAAATCTTTTTCTTTTCAATGCAAGTCTTAAAATTCTGATCTAGAATGCATGTGCAAATGCAATTTTTAATCTTTTGAATGCAAAAAAGATAAAAATAAAGTCTAAATGTAAAAAATTAAACTCAAAATCTAAGAATGCAGCTACTCAAGCAACTAGGTATGCAAAAGAAAACTTGTTCTTTTTGATGCAAAGCACTCTAAAATCTTTTAAGCCACTTGCAAGGTACTCTATTTAGAAAATGAATCAAAATTCTTTATGCTTTTCAAAGGTAAGAAACAAAAACTGAAACTAACCTACTATCAAAGCAAAGCAAAGAAACTTTCAGGTTCTCTTTATGAAGCAGTAAAAGCTACCTTATATGACTTTCAAATTATTATTGATGTAAGCATGCCAAACATTGGGAAAAGAGTACAAAAACTACTTTTAGACCCAAACGAAGCAAATGACCTACGAAGAAGTATGGTTTGGTAAAGTCAGGTCTGCACGTAAACAATGCAAACAAGGTCTTGAACAATAGCCAAAACACTTGAGCTTTCACTACAAAAGAAAAACTAAAAGCATAAGGGAGGACAAGAAACCAACCTAAAAGAGAAATTTCACTCAAATAGATACAAACAGGGTCAAAAAGACTCAAGAGGTTTCAAATCCAGTGGAAATGGGGCAAGCAATTTCAATCAGACTCAAATTAGGGTACAAAACACCAAACGGGTCCACAACCCCCCAACTTGGGTCAACAAGCCCCAAAACTTTCCAAACAAGCCCAAAATGATCAAAAGAGGTTCAAATCCTGAATGTAGGATCAGTACAAGGATGGGAGACCACTTACAGGTGTTTAACACAGACCTAAGGTCATTAGGGACCCCAAAAAATGCAGCCACAGCCCCCAGATTTGGGTCCGCAACCCAAAAACTCAAAAAATCAAACCCAGATTTTGAGCGCTACTGTGTATGAAGGAAACTAGCGCTCATAGCAGTATGGGCGCTACTGTGCAAAGGAAAAGTAGCGTATGGGCGCTACTGTGTGGTACAAACAGTAGCGTACAAGAAAAAAAGTCTAAAAAATGGGGTTAAAACCCCCAAACTGGGTCCACAAAGGTTTGCAAGGGCTGGGAAAGGTTTGTAAAATGCCCAGGAGGGTCAAACAGATCCTACTAACTGATCCTAATCAAGAAAATGAACAAAGACCATCAAACAGAACTGAAGAAATGACCTTGGATACCCCTAAGCAGTTAGGCTTTCCCCAGCGGAGTCGCCATTCTGTTGTGGGGAAAATGCACCTATAGTTCAGGGGAGAAACTACCAACTTACGGTGATAAAGATAGACTAACAAGCATTCTGCAAGTACAACAAATAAATGAAGAGATTAGGGTTTAGAGATGTAGGCACCTCATTCAGAAGGTTGATCCTAGCTTTGCTTCCCTCGTCCTTCAACGCTTATCTAGTGTCGCAATGCCCAGACCTGCAAAACAACTTGATACCTTTCTCAAATACATTTGACTACACATATAAGACTGATATTCATAATAGAAGAAGACATCAGATGATAAACAAACTGTAATCAAATCCAAGACACATTAATAGGTCATATTTGGAAAGAGAAGAACGTTTGATCTTTATTAATGAATGAAAGCAAGTACATAAAATTATACCTTCCTTCAAGCTTGGCACTTCACGAAACCTAGATTCAAGGTCTCCTGCTTCCGTTCTCCAAGGATCCCAGCCTCTAAGCGATTGTAATAGGGTTTACCAAAACTGAAGCACAAGAGAGGGGGATGAGGGTCTCCATTCCTCCAGCATAACTTTGCAATTAGGCTTGCTCCTCACACATGACCCTTCTACCCTCCTTATATAGTCAGTGAGGAAGAGGAAAAGAAGTTACAACCACTCAAGAAGTTTCCCAACCAACTTAACTTACTCGAATTTCGAGATTTTGACCAAAACAGGAGTGTACTCTACTCTATAGTAGACAAAGTCGCGTACACATGGCAATGGGCGCTACTTTGAATGAGGTAAAGTCGCGTACACACGCTACTATTATAACAGTGGAGTCGCGCTCATGTTGAAAAATGGCCAAAAACAGGCTTTTCTGCTCATTTTCAGGAGATGGTTTGGTCTGGAAAAATGTTCCTAAGGGTCATATACATCAAATGGGTCAAGAATGAGGTAATTTCAACCATTTTTAGTGTCCCAAATGACTCCTCCATCCACAAATGTCCTGTTGTGTGACTGAACTTGATCTCAAGAAGTGTCGTCATGCGACCAAGGGAAACAAGTGTCATCACGGACGGAGAGGTGTCATTTCAAGCTATAACAGATGCCCCCTAATGTATGAGGTCAGAGGGAGTGTGGGAAATGATGGCCGAAATACATTATAAATAATAAAGAGTTGAATCATGGAGGAACTGGAGAAACCAAGAATCATAGGCTCAAATGAAGTACCTGAAAGCAAAGGCAAAGTTAGACCAACTTATCCATGGGGTAACTATCCATGTTCAAATGGTGGAACATGATCTCCAAGAGGATACAACAATGGTCCAAAATACTGATGCATATATCATGGCCACTAAAATACAAGCGTGGATCCATGAGGAACATAAGTGTAAACATAGCCACATAAATACAAGGTGGATCTATGTCAAAACTGGAGAACATAGCCATAGAGAACAAGCTGGATCTATGTCTCATCAAGAGCCAAAAAGAGTGGGGCTCAGTCTTGCGCAACTTGGGCGATAACATAAATGAGGTGATGCTATCGAGGATCCCAAGGTCTTCATCCAAAAACAACCCAAGGTACAAACCTATCCATGTGAATAAATGAGTTGATGTCGAACATGGGAGGTATCGTTTGATTACCGGTCATTGATGTATACCGTTAGAAAACGCGAGGGTGTCCACCAATAATGAAAATGGAACCCAAGGTACCTAGTACATTCAAGCAAGTGCGAATAGATGGTCTTGCCGTCGAACACTTGAAGAATCCATCGGATAGGAGACATTGATGTATTCCCATCTATCCAATAGCGAGGGAAACTGCCACTAATGACTGCAATCCCCAAGGTACTAACCGAAACTCTAAACTTCATTCCCAGAGCACAATGAGTTGAAGTCGATGGGAAGAAGTCCGTTGGAAGGGAGGCCTTAATGCATCCTCCATCATCCAACATGAGGGACACTCAAAAGGTATGAGCTTATTTAGAGTAGGACGGAACACAGGATGAAACATACTGACACCAAGGAATGGCCGACACATGAGGTCAAGGCAACTGCAGAATGGCCGACACAGGTTGTATCCTTGAACAGTGAGCACGACACAAGAGTGACTTAGGCAGCTTTGAACACAAAGAGACCACGATACATATCTGCAATGTAGGAGACATTAACAGATTCTCCAAATGATTGGAAGACCAACCAAACGGAGGAGTAGGAACTCTGAGATCAAGTTTACCCTAAGGTCAATACTAGAACCCAAATTGTTTGATAGACTCAAAACAGGTGCTTTGTTCAAGGAGATAGTTGACTTGCTGCCATCATATTGAAAGATATTTTAACATTCTTCCCTTCCCTTTCCTTTTTCATTTTTAAACGAGCTTGACAAAGAACTAAAGCATGCTCGACGGTATTTTCATATTTAAGGAGTCTGAAAAACCTGGAAGAAAACTCCATACACCTATCCGTGGATTTTATATCGAGCCCGGATTGGTCTGTGCTCGGCGGTGTTTTCTTGCTTATAGAGTTGAAAAACTTAAACAGTCCTCTACTTACCCTCTCGTGGATTTCACATCGAGCCCGAGTAGGTGAATGCTCGCTTGGTGTTTTCACATTTCGAGAGTCTGAAAACCCTAAAGACGACTCCAAAGGTCCTTTTTCGTAAAGTTAGTCTCCTTCCCTGAAAAAGTGTAAAATGATGGAAGAAGAACTCTTCTAGCGCATACAAGAGTATACCTAGAGTATACCTTTTCCGTAAATTATCCACGAAGGCCCGGAAAAGGGGTAATTCTATACCTAAGGGGATGTCGGTTCAGTTATTTTAACGATCCTGAAAAGACAACTATGCTCGGCAAACTTTTCCTATTTAAGGAGTCTGAAAAGGGCTTAAAAGAACTCCATAGGGATCTTTTCCGTAAAGGTTTAACGAGTCCAGAAAAGTAAACTCATGACCTCCTTACTGTTTTTAACGAGCTCAAAGGAGATAGGAAAATGCTCACAACTTCCTTACTGTTTTTAACGAGCTCGAAGGAAAGGTGGAAGAAATGCTCGTAACCTACTTACTGTTTTTAACGAGCTCGAAGTAAGAGAAGAATGCTCGTAGCCTCCTTACTGTTTTTAACGAGCTCGAAGGAAAGGTGGAAGACTGCTCGTAACCTACTTACTGTTTTTAACGAGCTCGAAGTGAAGGCAGAAGAATGCTCGAAATGGGAAGAGACGAGTGTCAGGGACATGCAAAACTAGCTCCAAGCGCATGGAACAAAGCTATGCCTAATGCAAGGAACATGGGCAAGATAAGGACACTCAGGGTGTGTCTCCTCCAGGTAAAAGGTGTCAAATTGAAAAGGAAAAATGATACAGGGCTTAGCGGAAATGAGATCAGAGATGGAGGCTTATACAACGGGCTAAAAGCGTGGAAGCCGGCTTCAGGCTCATTAGCGCAAGCGGGATCATAATAGATGCATATGCAATTTGAACACAAAGATGGGAACCTTATCAGGGATGGCCAGAAATATATGAGGAAGAAAGATATGAGGCTTCTTCTCAAAGTCATGGTAAATCTAAAAAGGCTCCCGAACCTATGAGAAAAACTCAGCATGGGCACCAGAATGGCATAAGGGTGCTGACTAGGGTGACCCATGTTAGGTAGGCTCTGCTTTCGGACTGGTGCACAATGCATAAAGAGATGGCTAACACACCAATATCCAACAGGTTCGACCCTATGGCGAATTCGGATGGCAAAAGGTTCAAATGCAACATAACAGCGGGGAAGCCTAAACCTATATGCAAGGTTCCGAATATACCTGACATGGTTGCACAAGGTGTCGAAAAGGACCAGTAAGCAAGTATACATCCAGCTAAGAATCCTGTCTCCAAGAAACATTAGTACCGGGATCATATCTAAAACATATGTAAAGGAAGACCCGATACAAGTCACTGTGGTAGAAATACTTTCAACTTCACTATCATCAACAGCAGGCATAAACAAAGCAGAGTTTTCGAATGAAGACTCTATGGTGCCCAAGCCCGAGGACTTACAATCAACAAGATCAAATTCAGGATGAAGATCAAAGTTGAAGGACATGATGGAATCTGCAGAAACAAATTCATCATCACGGGAGTTGAAAATTCTAGAAGCAGAATCAAACTCAGCAGGAACACCGATTTGCGGATCTATAGGAAAGTCCAAAGACTCAACAGTAGGAAGATCAAACTTTAAGGTCAAACCGGGGCTGGACATGACTGCGACTGGATCAACATCCAAATGAATGGCAGACTGTACTATAGACTCTAGGAAAACTTCATCGGAAGGAAGTATATCATCCCAGATAGAATACATATCTAAACATTCAGATGGAGGTGTCACTTGGTCAAAAGCTGGGACCAAGTCCCGAGAAGGTAAGCATGAACTCAGAGACTTCTTCTCAGTAGCAGTTGAACTCAAGGAACAATATGCCACATGAGGCGCATGTGACATAGTAGTGCCTAATGACGAGGGATCAGACTGGTCTACAGATGGGTAATAAGGAGGATCAACGAATGCAAGCTGGTCGATGGTGACAATGTTTTCGTTATGAGGGAAATGCATCACACGAAAAAATGTAGACACCACAGCATGCATAGCATAAAGGTAATCACGCCCGAGGATCATATCAAAGTCCATAGGGTCCTTTAAAACCATAAAATCAACTAAGACTGTTTTTCCACCCAAGGTAACAGGTGCCTGACGGAGGAATCCGATCGGTTCACTAGGTCTTCTATCGAAGGTCAACGGCCAATTAACAGCTGGAATAATATTAGGGAAACCCAAATCTCTCCAAGCATAAGCGGATAAGATACTAACAGAAGCACCTTCATCAACAATGCATCGATCAACCGTATGGTTCTCGATATCAACCTTTATCTGGAAAGGTGTCGAAGAAGGAAGGCGAGGCTCGGCTAGACTATTCCAATCAAAGGAAACAATCCTAGGGCTTGGTAGGGGTTCACATGGCACAGATGAAGTGCCCCCTTTTTCAGGAACATCCAAACTGGTAATGCAGAAGACTTCAGTAGTAGGTGCATCAATCTCCGAAGGACTGATGGGGTCGGTCGAAGATTGCATCGATTTGATCACTTCACTCTCCGAAGGAAGAGTGGGGTTGACCAAAGATTGCATTGGTTCAACCACTTTATCAACCAAAGGTTGATCTGACTGCAGGGAATCTATAGACAACTCAGGAATAGAGGTTCCTTCAGACATGGACCACATTCTTCGTGCCTCTGGAATGGCAGGGCATCGGTGAGTAAGGTGATCTCCCTTACAAAGTTTACAAGGGAACTTTTGTTTCCGTCCTATAGGTTTAGACTCCTTTACAACGTCAGTACTCTCAGCATGACTAACATTGGCTGACATCTTGCCCCCAGCATGACTCACAGAGGCTGGTTGCTCAGAAGCAAAAGACTTTTGAACTAAGGACCACACTTTTTGCACTTCTGGAAGTACAGGGCACAAGTAAGTAAGGTGGTCTCCCTCGCAAAACTTACAAGGGAACTTAAGCTTCTGTTTGTTGGGTTTGTCGACAATGTCAAATCCCTCAGCATGACTTGCAGTGGCTGATCTGGTGTCTCCAGTATGACTCACAGGAACTGGTGACTTGTCATTAATATGGCTAGCAGTGATCAATGACGTGTCCTCAACATGACTGACAGTGGTTGAAGACAAACTTTCAGTATGATTTTCAGTGACTAAAAGTTTTCTCCCAGCATGACCTCCAGAGGCTGGGTGGGTGCCCCCTGCATGATTTGCAGAGGCAGGGTGCTTGCCCCCTTGTTTTGGCATCTTCTTCCTATTCTTCCCCCGTCTATTCCTTTTAGACTGTTGGTTACTAGTATTGCTACTTTCGCCACATGAGGTAGAAGGAGGAGGAGAAGATGTTACTGGCAAAGGAGGCACAGGGTTCTGATGCTCTTGATTTGAGGTGCTCACAAAAGAAGCGTCAGGAGCATGCAAGGCATTCGGAGTGGAAAACAACCAAACCAGCAGCCCAATAGTGAATCCAGGAAGATTCAGAGTAGCCATTAAGGGAGCGCCAATGTTTCCAATGAATGGAACAGCACAAGGATCCCCCGGAACAAGGGTACCTTGATTGGCACTCGCCGGAATGCTAGACATAGTTTCTCGCTCAAATGAACAAGAAGTTCCCTAAAGCAAACTAAAAACAAGTAGCACAAAGAGCACACCACTAAAATAAAGTCCTAAGTAAATCAAACCAGGCAAACAGATGCCTTCTGGAGAAGAGTCTGGGATGATGAGGGCCCAGAACAGATCAACGAAGGATGAAGGACAGTTACCCGGGGTCCACAATACAATGACTAAGGGTGCAAGCGCTGGAATCACCCAACCGCCCTCCCAAAGACCTGCAAGGGATTTCCTCCCACGTCTGTCCTAGGTACAGCAGATATACCCTCCGCTGTCACCTGTGTATGAACCTAGAGTCTGATACTAAGGATACCACAACACCGAAAACTCCTGGGGGAACAGTCACCGATCGAATCAGAAAGCGTGGGCAGGGTAGCTAAGCCCGAAACTCGAAAGAGTCCCCAATACGCAATCCGATCCTGGCGTATGCTCGAACAGAAAGTAGGAGGGGTATTCCCACAAACTGATCTCACATTGACCTACTGCATATGCTCCCAGGCAAATTTTGAGTGAGGTGGGTTTGCCTAATGATAGTCTCACTACGATTTTTGCGCAATGTGTGATCTTGGGTGGTTTAAGGTGTTTTAAACCCAAGATCCTAACCAAAACTAGTTGGTGTAGTGTAACCTAGAAAAGAAAATGTTGCTAGTTCATTTTATTAGAGTTCATTTTAAAGGTTACTTGATTACTCAAAAAGGTAGTGGGTGTGTGAGAGTGGTTATAATAGAAATAGAGTACTGAAAATGAAATATTTACCACCAAACAAATCTTTTTCTTTTCAATGCAAGTCTTAAAATTCTGATCTAGAATGCATGTGCAAATGCAATTTTTAATCTTTTGAATGCAAAAAAGATAAAAATAAAGTCTAAATGTAAAAAATTAAACTCAAAATCTAAGAATGCAGCTACTCAAGCAACTAGGTATGCAAAAGAAAACTTGTTCTTTTTGATGCAAAGCACTCTAAAATCTTTTAAGCCACTTGCAAGGTACTCTATTTAGAAAATGAATCAAAATTCTTTATGCTTTTCAAAGGTAAGAAACAAAAACTGAAACTAACCTACTATCAAAGCAAAGCAAAGAAACTTTCAGGTTCTCTTTATGAAGCAGTAAAAGCTACCTTATATGACTTTCAAATTATTATTGATGTAAGCATGCCAAACATTGGGAAAAGAGTACAAAAACTACTTTTAGACCCAAACGAAGCAAATGACCTATGAAGAAGTATGGTTTGGTAAAGTCAGGTCTGCACGTAAACAATGCAAACAAGGTCTTGAACAATAGCCAAAACACTTGAGCTTTCACTACAAAAGAAAAACTAAAAGCATAAGGGAGGACAAGAAACCAACCTAAAAGAGAAATTTCACTCAAATAGATACAAACAGGGTCAAAAAGACTCAAGAGGTTTCAAATCCAGTGGAAATGGGGCAAGCAATTTCAATCAGACTCAAATTAGGGTACAAAACACCAAACGGGTCCACAACCCCCCAACTTGGGTCAACAAGCCCCAAAACTTTCCAAACAAGCCCAAAATGATCAAAAGAGGTTCAAATCCTGAATGTAGGATCAGTACAAGGATGGGAGACCACTTACAGGTGTTTAACACAGACCTAAGGTCATTAGGGACCCCAAAAAATGCAGCCACAGCCCCCAGATTTGGGTCCGCAACCCAAAAACTCAAAAAATCAAACCCAGATTTTGAGCGCTACTGTGTATGAAGGAAACTAGCGCTCATAGAAGTATGGGCGCTACTGTGCAAAGGAAAAGTAGCGTATGGGCGCTACTGTGTGGTACAAACAGTAGCGTACAAGAAAAAAAGTCTAAAAAACGGGGTTAAAACCCCCAAACTGGGTCCACAAAGGTTTGCAAGGGCTGGGAAAGGTTTGTAAAATGCCCAGGAGGGTCAAACAGATCCTACTAACTGATCCTAATCAAGAAAATGAACAAAGACAATCAAACAGAACTGAAGAAATGACCTTGGATACCCCTAAGCAGTTAGGCTTTCCCCAGCGGAGTCGCCATTCTGTTGTGGGGAAAATGCACCTATAGTTCAGGGGAGAAACTACCAACTTACGGTGATAAAGATAGACTAACAAGCATTCTGCAAGTACAACAAATAAATGAAGAGATTAGGGTTTAGAGATGTAGGCACCTCATTCAGAAGGTTGATCCTAGCTTTGCTTCCCTCGTCCTTCAACGCTTATCTAGTGTCGCAATGCCCAGACCTGCAAAACAACTTGATACCTTTCTCAAATACATTTGACTACACATATAAGACTGATATTCATAATAGAAGAAGACATCAGATGATAAACAAACTGTAATCAAATCCAAGACACATTAATAGGTCATATTTGGAAAGAGAAGAACGTCTGATCTTTATTAATGAATGAAAGCAAGTACATAAAATTATACCTTCCTTCAAGCTTGGCACTTCACGAAACCTAGATTCAAGGTCTCCTGCTTCCGTTCTCCAAGGATCCCAGCCTCTAAGCGATTGTAATAGGGTTTACCAAAACTGAAGCACAAGAGAGGGGGATGAGGGTCTCCATTCCTCCAGCATAACTTTGCAATTAGGCTTGCTCCTCACACATTACCCTTCTACCCTCCTTATATAGTCAGTGAGGAAGAGGAAAAGAAGTTACAACCACTCAAGAAGTTTCCCAACCAACTTAACTTACTCGAATTTCGAGATTTTGACCAAAACAGGAGTGTACTCTACTCTATAGTAGACAAAGTCGCGTACACATGGCAATGGGCACTACTTTGAATGAGGTAAAGTCGCGTACACACGCTACTATTATAACAGTGGAGTCGCGCTCATGTTGAAAAATGGCCAAAAACAGGCTTTTCTGCTCATTTTCAGGAGATGGTTTGGTCTGGAAAAATGTTCCTAAGGGTCATATACATCAAATGGGTCAAGAATGAGGTAATTTCAACCATTTTTAGTGTCCCAAATGACTCCTCCATCCACAAATGTCCTGTTGTGTGACTGAACTTGATCTCAAGAAGTGTCGTCATGCGACCAAGGGAAACAAGTGTCATCACGGACGGAGAGGTGTCATTTCAAGCTATAACAGATGCCCCCTAATGTATGAGGTCAGAGGGAGTGTGGGAAATGATGGCTGAAATACATTATAAATAATAAAGAGTTGAATCATGGAGGAACTGGAGAAACCAAGAATCATAGGCTCAAATGAAGTACCTGAAAGCAAAGGCAAAGTTAGACCAACTTATCCATGGGGTAACTATCCATGTTCAAATGGTGGAACATGATCTCCAAGAGGATACAACAATGGTCCAAAATACTGATGCATATATCATGGCCACTAAAATACAAGCGTGGATCCATGAGGAACATAAGTGTAAACATAGCCACATAAATACAAGGTGGATCTATGTCAAAACTGGAGAACATAGCCATAGAGAACAAGCTGGATCTATGTCTCATCAAGAGCCAAAAAGAGTGGGGCTCAGTCTTGCGCAACTTGGGCGATAACATAAATGAGGTGATGCTATCGAGGATCCCAAGGTCTTCATCCAAAAACAACCCAAGGTACAAACCTATCCATGTGAATAAATGAGTTGATGTCGAACATGGGAGGTATCGTTTGATTACCGGTCATTGATGTATACCGTTAGCAAACGCGAGGGTGTCCACCAATAATGAAAATGGAACCCAAGGTACCTAGTACATTCAAGCAAGTGCGAATAGATGGTCTTGCCGTCGAACACTTGAAGAATCCATCGGATAGGAGACATTGATGTATTCCCATCTATCCAATAGCGAGGGAAACTGCCACTAATGACTGCAATCCCCAAGGTACTAACCGAAACTCTAAACTTCATTCCCAGAGCACAATGAGTTGAAGTCGATGGGAAGAAGTCCGTTGGAAGGGAGGCCTTAATGCATCCTCCATCATCCAACATGAGGGACACTCAAAAGGTATGAGCTTATTTAGAGTAGGACGGAACACAGGATGAAACATACTGACACCAAGGAATGGCCGACACATGAGGTCAAGGCAACTGCAGAATGGCCGACACAGGTTGTATCCTTGAACAGTGAGCACGACACAAGAGTGACTTAGGCAGCTTTGAACACAAAGAGACCACGATACATATCTGCAATGTAGGAGACATTAACAGATTCTCCAAATGATTGGAAGACTAACCAAACGGAGGAGTAGGAACTCTGAGATCAAGTTTACCCTAAGGTCAATACTAGAACCCAAATTGTTTGATAGACTCAAAACAGGTGCTTTGTTCAAGGAGATAGTTGACTTGCTGCCATCATATTGAAAGATATTTTAACATTCTTCCCTTCCCTTTCCTTTTTCATTTTTAAACGAGCTTGACGAAGAACTAAAGCATGCTCGACGGTATTTTCATATTTAAGGAGTCTGAAAAACCTAGAAGAAAACTCCATACACCTATCCGTGGATTTTATATCGAGCCCGGATTGGTCTGTGCTCGGCGGTGTTTTCTTGCTTATAGAGTTGAAAAACTTAAACAGTCCTCTACTTACCCTCTCGTGGATTTCACATCGAGCCCGAGTAGGTGAATGCTCGCTTGGTGTTTTCACATTTCGAGAGTCTGAAAACCCTAAAGACGACTCCAAAGGTCCTTTTTCGTAAAGTTAGTCTCCTTCCCTGAAAAAGTGTAAAATGATGGAAGAAGAACTCTTCTAGCGCATACAAGAGTATACCTAGAGTATACATTTTCCGTAAATTATCCACCAAGGCCCGGAAAAGGGGTAATTCTATACCTAAGTGGATGTCGGTTCAGTTATTTTAACGAGCCTGAAAAGACAACTATGCTCGGCAAACTTTTCCTATTTAAGGAGTCCGAAAAGGGCTTAAAAGAACTCCATAGGGATCTTTTCCGTAAAGGTTTAACGAGTCCAGAAAAGTAAACTCATGACCTCCTTACTGTTTTTAACGAGCTCAAAGGAGATAGGAAAATGCTCACAACTTCCTTACTGTTTTTAACGAGCTCGAAGGAAAGGTGGAAGAAATGCTCGTAACCTACTTACTGTTTTTAACGAGCTCGAAGTAAGAGAAGAATGCTCGTAGCCTCCTTACTGTTTTTAACGAGCTCGAAGGAAAGGTGGAAGACTGCTCGTAACCTACTTACTGTTTTTAACGAGCTCGAAGTGAAGGCAGAAGAATTCTCGAAATGGGAAGAGACGAGTGTCAGGGACATGCAAAACTAGCTCCAAGCGCATGGAACAAAGCTATGCCTAATGCAAGGAACATGGGCAAGATAAGGACACTCAGGGTGTGTCTCCTCCAGGTAAAAGGTGTCAAATTGAAAAGGAAAAATGATACAGGGCTTAGCGGAAATGAGATCAGAGATGGAGGCTTATACAACGGGCTAAAAGCGTGGAAGCCGGCTTCAGGCTCATTAGCGCAAGCGGGATCATAATAGATGCATATGCAATTTGAACACAAAGATGGGAACCTTATCAGGGATGGCCAGAAATATATGAGGAAGAAAGATATGAGGCTTCTTCTCAAAGTCATGGTAAATCTAAAAAGGCTCCCGAACCTATGAGAAAAACTCAGCATGGGCACCAGAATGGCATAAGGGTGCTGACTAGGGTGACCCATGTTAGGTAGGCTCTGCTTTCGGACTGGTGCACAATGCATAAAGAGATGGCTAACACACCAATATCCAACAGGTTCGACCCTATGGCGAATTCGGATGGCAAAAGGTTCAAATGCAACATAACAGCGGGGAAGCCTAAACCTATATGCAAGGTTCCGAATATACCTGACATGGTTGCACAAGGTGTCGAAAAGGACCAGTAAGCAAGTATACATCCAGCTAAGAATCCTGTCTCCAAGAAACATTAGTACCGGGATCATATCTAAAACATATGTAAAGGAAGACCCGATACAAGTCACTGTGGTAGAAATACTTTCAACTTCACTATCATCAACAGCAGGCATAAACAAAGCAGAGTTTTCGAATGAAGACTCTATGGTGCCCAAGCCCGAGGACTTACAATCAACAAGATCAAATTCAGGATGAAGATCAAAGTTGAAGGACATGATGGAATCTGCAGAAACAAATTCATCATCACGGGAGTTGAAAATTCTAGAAGCAGAATCAAACTCAGCAGGAACACCGATTTGCGGATCTATAGGAAAGTCCAAAGACTCAACAGTAGGAAGATCAAACTTTAAGGTCAAACCGGGGCTGGACATGACTGCGACTGGATCAACATCCAAATGAATGGCAGACTGTACTATAGACTCTAGGAAAACTTCATCGGAAGGAAGTATATCATCCCAGATAGAATACATATCTAAACATTCAGATGGAGGTGTCACTTGGTCAAAAGCTGGGACCAAGTCCCGAGAAGGTAAGCATGAACTCAGAGACTTCTTCTCAGTAGCAGTTGAACTCAAGGAACAATATGCCACATGAGGCGCATGTGACATAGTAGTGCCTAATGACGAGGGATCAGACTGGTCTACAGATGGGTAATAAGGAGGATCAACGAATGCAAGCTGGTCGATGGTGACAATGTTTTCGTTATGAGGGAAATGCATCACACGAAAAAATGTAGACACCACAGCATGCATAGCATAAAGGTAATCACGCCCGAGGATCATATCAAAGTCCATAGGGTCCTTTAAAACCATAAAATCAACTAAGACTGTTTTTCCACCCAAGGTAACAGGTGCCTGACGGAGGAATCCGATCGGTTCACTAGGTCTTCTATCGAAGGTCAACGGCCAATTAACAGCTGGAATAATATTAGGGAAACCCAAATCTCTCCAAGCATAAGCGGATAAGATACTAACAGAAGCACCTTCATCAACAATGCATCGATCAACCGTATGGTTCTCGATATCAACCTTTATCTGGAAAGGTGTCGAAGAAGGAAGGCGAGGCTCGGCTAGACTATTCCAATCAAAGGAAACAATCCTAGGGCTTGGTAGGGGTTCACATGGCACAGATGAAGTGCCCCCTTTTTCAGGAACATCCAAACTGGTAATGCAGAAGACTTCAGTAGTAGGTGCATCAATCTCCGAAGGACTGATGGGGTCGGTCGAAGATTGCATCGATTTGATCACTTCACTCTCCGAAGGAAGAGTGGGGTTGACCAAAGATTGCATTGGTTCAACCACTTTATCAACCAAAGGTTGATCTGACTGCAGGGAATCTATAGACAACTCAGGAATAGAGGTTCCTTCAGACATGGACCACACTCTTCGTGCCTCTGGAATGGCAGGGCATCGGTGAGTAAGGTGATCTCCCTTACAAAGTTTACAAGGGAACTTTGGTTTCCGTCCTATAGGTTTAGACTCCTTTACAACGTCAGTACTCTCAGCATGACTAACATTGGCTGACATCTTGCCCCCAGCATGACTCACAGAGGCTGGTTGCTCAGAAGCAAAAGACTTTTGAACTAAGGACCACACTTTTTGCACTTCTGGAAGTACAGGGCACAAGTAAGTAAGGTGGTCTCCCTCGCAAAACTTACAAGGGAACTTAAGCTTCTGTTTGTTGGGTTTGTCGACAATGTCAAATCCCTCAGCATGACTTGCAGTGGCTGATCTGGTGTCTCCAGTATGACTCACAGGAACTGGTGACTTGTCATTAATATGGCTAGCAGTGATCAATGACGTGTCCTCAACATGACTGACAGTGGTTGAAGACAAACTTTCAGTATGATTTTCAGTGACTAAAAGTTTTCTCCCAGCATGACCTCCAGAGGCTGGGTGGGTGCCCCCTGCATGATTTGCAGAGGCAGGGTGCTTGCCCCCTTGTTTTGGCATCTTCTTCCTATTCTTCCCCCGTCTATTCCTTTTAGACTGTTGGTTACTAGTATTGCTACTTTCGCCACATGAGGTAGAAGGAGGAGGAGAAGATGTTACTGGCAAAGGAGGCACAGGGTTCTGATGCTCTTGATTTGAGGTGCTCACAAAAGAAGCGTCAGGAGCATGCAAGGCATTCGGAGTGGAAAACAACCAAACCAGCAGCCCAATAGTGAATCCAGGAAGATTCAGAGTAGCCATTAAGGGAGCGCCAATGTTTCCAATGAATGGAACAGCACAAGGATCCCCCGGAACAAGGGTACCTTGATTGGCACTCGCCGGAATGCTAGACATAGTTTCTCGCTCAAATGAACAAGAAGTTCCCTAAAGCAAACTAAAAACAAGTAGCACAAAGAGCACACCACTAAAATAAAGTCCTAAGTAAATCAAACCAGGCAAACAGATGCCTTCTGGAGAAGAGTCTGGGATGATGAGGGCCCAGAACAGATCAACGAAGGATGAAGGACAGTTACCCGGGGTCCACAATACAATGACTAAGGGTGCAAGCGCTGGAATCACCCAACCGCCCTCCCAAAGACCTGCAAGGGATTTCCTCCCACGTCTGTCCTAGGTACAGCAGATATACCCTCCGCTGTCACCTGTGTATGAACCTAGAGTCTGATACTAAGGATACCACAACACCGAAAACTCCTGGGGGAACAGTCACCGATCGAATCAGAAAGCGTGGGCAGGGTAGCTAAGCCCGAAACTCGAAAGAGTCCCCAATACGCAATCCGATCCTGGCGTATGCTCGAACAGAAAGTAGGAGGGGTATTCCCACAAACTGATCTCACATTGACCTACTGCATATGCTCCCAGGCAAATTTTGAGTGAGGTGGGTTTGCCTAATGATAGTCTCACTACGATTTTTGCGCAATGTGTGATCTTGGGTGGTTTAAGGTGTTTTAAACCCAAGATCCTAACCAAAACTAGTTGGTGTAGTGTAACCTAGAAAAGAAAATGTTGCTAGTTCATTTTATTAGAGTTCATTTTAAAGGTTACTTGATTACTCAAAAAGGTAGTGGGTGTGTGAGAGTGGTTATAATAGAAATAGAGTACTGAAAATGAAATATTTACCACCAAACAAATCTTTTTCTTTTCAATGCAAGTCTTAAAATTCTGATCTAGAATGCATGTGCAAATGCAATTTTTAATCTTTTGAATGCAAAAAAGATAAAAATAAAGTCTAAATGTAAAAAATTAAACTCAAAATCTAAGAATGCAGCTACTCAAGCAACTAGGTATGCAAAAGAAAACTTGTTCTTTTTGATGCAAAGCACTCTAAAATCTTTTAAGCCACTTGCAAGGTACTCTATTTAGAAAATGAATCAAAATTCTTTATGCTTTTCAAAGGTAAGAAACAAAAACTGAAACTAACCTACTATCAAAGCAAAGCAAAGAAACTTTCAGGTTCTCTTTATGAAGCAGTAAAAGCTACCTTATATGACTTTCAAATTATTATTGATGTAAGCATGCCAAACATTGGGAAAAGAGTACAAAAACTACTTTTAGACCCAAACGAAGCAAATGAACTACGAAGAAGTATGGTTTGGTAAAGTCAGGTCTGCACGTAAACAATGCAAACAAGGTCTTGAACAATAGCCAAAACACTTGAGCTTTCACTACAAAAGAAAAACTAAAAGCATAAGGGATGACAAGAAACCAACCTAAAAGAGAAATTTCACTCAAATAGATACAAACAGGGTCAAAAAGACTCAAGAGGTTTCAAATCCAGTGGAAATGGGGCAAGCAATTTCAATCAGACTCAAATTAGGGTACAAAACACCAAACGGGTCCACAACCCCCCAACTTGGGTCAACAAGCCCCAAAACTTTCCAAACAAGCCCAAAATTATCAAAAGAGGTTCAAATCCTGAATGTAGGATCAGTACAAGGATGGGAGACCACTTACAGGTGTTTAACACAGACCTAAGGTCATTAGGGACCCCAAAAAATGCAGCCACAGCCCCCAGATTTGGGTCCGCAACCCAAAAACTCAAAAAATCAAACCCAGATTTTGAGCGCTACTGTGTATGAAGGAAACTAGCGCTCATAGCAGTATGGGCGCTACTGTGCAAAGGAAAAGTAGCGTATGGGCGCTACTGTGTGGTACAAACAGTAGCGTACAAGAAAAAAAGTCTAAAAAACGGGGTTAAAACCCCCAAACTGGGTCCACAAAGGTTTGCAAGGGCTGGGAAAGGTTTGTAAAATGCCCAGGAGGGTCAAACAGATCCTACTAACTGATCCTAATCAAGAAAATGAACAAAGACCATCAAACAGAACTGAAGAAATGACCTTGGATACCCCTAAGCAGTTAGGCTTTCCCCAGCGGAGTCGCCATTCTGTTGTGGGGAAAATGCACCTATAGTTCAGGGGAGAAACTACCAACTTACGGTGATAAAGATAGACTAACAAGCATTCTGCAAGTACAACAAATAAATGAAGAGATTAGGGTTTAGAGATGTAGGCACCTCATTCAGAAGGTTGATCCTAGCTTTGCTTCCCTCGTCCTTCAACGCTTATCTAGTGTCGCAATGCCCAGACCTGCAAAACAACTTGATACCTTTCTCAAATACATTTGACTACACATATAAGACTTATATTCATAATAGAAGAAGACATCAGATGATAAACAAACTGTAATCAAATCCAAGACACATTAATAGGTCATATTTGGAAAGAGAAGAACGTCTGATCTTTATTAATGAATGAAAGCAAGTACATAAAATTATACCTTCCTTCAAGCTTGGCACTTCACGAAACCTAGATTCAAGGTCTCCTGCTTCCGTTCTCCAAGGATCCCAGCCTCTAAGCGATTGTAATAGGGTTTACCAAAACTGAAGCACAAGAGAGGGGGATGAGGGTCTCCATTCCTCCAGCATAACTTTGCAATTAGGCTTGCTCCTCACACATGACCCTTCTACCCTCCTTATATAGTCAGTGAGGAAGAGGAAAAGAAGTTACAACCACTCAAGAAGTTTCCCAACCAACTTAACTTACTCGAATTTCGAGATTTTGACCAAAACAGGAGTGTACTCTACTCTATAGTAGACAAAGTCGCGTACACATGGCAATGGGCGCTACTTTGAATGAGGTAAAGTCGCGTACACACGCTACTATTATAACAGTGGAGTCGCGCTCATGTTGAAAAATGGCCAAAAACAGGCTTTTCTGCTCATTTTCAGGAGATGGTTTGGTCTGGAAAAATGTTCCTAAGGGTCATATACATCAAATGGGTCAAGAATGAGGTAATTTCAACCATTTTTAGTGTCCCAAATGACTCCTCCATCCACAAATGTCCTGTTGTGTGACTGAACTTGATCTCAAGAAGTGTCGTCATGCGACCAAGGGAAACAAGTGTCATCACGGACGGAGAGGTGTCATTTCAAGCTATAACAGATGCCCCCTAATGTATGAGGTCAGAGGGAGTGTGGGAAATGATGGCCGAAATACATTATAAATAATAAAGAGTTGAATCATGGAGGAACTGGAGAAACCAAGAATCATAGGCTCAAATGAAGTACCTGAAAGCAAAGGCAAAGTTAGACCAACTTATCCATGGGGTAACTATCCATGTTCAAATGGTGGAACATGATCTCCAAGAGGATACAACAATGGTCCAAAATACTGATGCATATATCATGGCCACTAAAATACAAGCGTGGATCCATGAGGAACATAAGTGTAAACATAGCCACATAAATACAAGGTGGATCTATGTCAAAACTGGAGAACATAGCCATAGAGAACAAGCTGGATCTATGTCTCATCAAGAGCCAAAAAGAGTGGGGCTCAGTCTTGCGCAACTTGGGCGATAACATAAATGAGGTGATGCTATCGAGGATCCCAAGGTCTTCATCCAAAAACAACCCAAGGTACAAACCTATCCATGTGAATAAATGAGTTGATGTCGAACATGGGAGGTATCGTTTGATTACCGGTCATTGATGTATACCGTTAGCAAACGCGAGGGTGTCCACCAATAATGAAAATGGAACCCAAGGTACCTAGTACATTCAAGCAAGTGCGAATAGATGGTCTTGCCGTCGAACACTTGAAGAATCCATCGGATAGGAGACATTGATGTATTCCCATCTATCCAATAGCGAGGGAAACTGCCACTAATGACTGCAATCCCCAAGGTACTAACCGAAACTCTAAACTTCATTCCCAGAGCACAATGAGTTGAAGTCGATGGGAAGAAGTCCGTTGGAAGGGAGGCCTTAATGCATCCTCCATCATCCAACATGAGGGACACTCAAAAGGTATGAGCTTATTTAGAGTAGGACGGAACACAGGATGAAACATACTGACACCAAGGAATGGCCGACACATGAGGTCAAGGCAACTGCAGAATGGCCGACACAGGTTGTATCCTTGAACAGTGAGCACGACACAAGAGTGACTTAGGCAGCTTTGAACACAAAGAGACCACGATACATATCTGCAATGTAGGAGACATTAACAGATTCTCCAAATGATTGGAAGACTAACCAAACGGAGGAGTAGGAACTCTGAGATCAAGTTTACCCTAAGGTCAATACTAGAACCCAAATTGTTTGATAGACTCAAAACAGGTGCTTTGTTCAAGGAGATAGTTGACTTGCTGCCATCATATTGAAAGATATTTTAACATTCTTCCCTTCCCTTTCCTTTTTCATTTTTAAACGAGCTTGACGAAGAACTAAAGCATGCTCGACGGTATTTTCATATTTAAGGAGTCTGAAAAACCTAGAAGAAAACTCCATACACCTATCCGTGGATTTTATATCGAGCCCGGATTGGTCTGTGCTCGGCGGTGTTTTCTTGCTTATAGAGTTGAAAAACTTAAACAGTCCTCTACTTACCCTCTCGTGGATTTCACATCGAGCCCGAGTAGGTGAATGCTCGCTTGGTGTTTTCACATTTCGAGAGTCTGAAAACCCTAAAGACGACTCCAAAGGTCCTTTTTCGTAAAGTTAGTCTCCTTCCCTGAAAAAGTGTAAAATGATGGAAGAAGAACTCTTCTAGCGCATACAAGAGTATACCTAGAGTATACATTTTCCGTAAATTATCCACCAAGGCCCGGAAAAGGGGTAATTCTATACCTAAGTGGATGTCGGTTCAGTTATTTTAACGAGCCTGAAAAGACAACTATGCTCGGCAAACTTTTCCTATTTAAGGAGTCTGAAAAGGGCTTAAAAGAACTCCATAGGGATCTTTTCCGTAAAGGTTTAACGAGTCCAGAAAAGTAAACTCATGACCTCCTTACTGTTTTTAACGAGCTCAAAGGAGATAGGAAAATGCTCACAACTTCCTTACTGTTTTTAACGAGCTCGAAGGAAAGGTGGAAGAAATGCTCGTAACCTACTTACTGTTTTTAACGAGCTCGAAGTAAGAGAAGAATGCTCGTAGCCTCCTTACTGTTTTTAACGAGCTCGAAGGAAAGGTGGAAGACTGCTCGTAACCTACTTACTGTTTTTAACGAGCTCGAAGTGAAGGCAGAAGAATGCTCGAAATGGGAAGAGACGAGTGTCAGGGACATGCAAAACTAGCTCCAAGCGCATGGAACAAAGCTATGCCTAATGCAAGGAACATGGGCAAGATAAGGACACTCAGGGTGTGTCTCCTCCAGGTAAAAGGTGTCAAATTGAAAAGGAAAAATGATACAGGGCTTAGCGGAAATGAGATCAGAGATGGAGGCTTATACAACGGGCTAAAAGCGTGGAAGCCGGCTTCAGGCTCATTAGCGCAAGCGGGATCATAATAGATGCATATGCAATTTGAACACAAAGATGGGAACCTTATCAGGGATGGCCAGAAATATATGAGGAAGAAAGATATGAGGCTTCTTCTCAAAGTCATGGTAAATCTAAAAAGGCTCCCGAACCTATGAGAAAAACTCAGCATGGGCACCAGAATGGCATAAGGGTGCTGACTAGGGTGACCCATGTTAGGTAGGCTCTGCTTTCGGACTGGTGCACAATGCATAAAGAGATGGCTAACACACCAATATCCAACAGGTTCGACCCTATGGCGAATTCGGATGGCAAAAGGTTCAAATGCAACATAACAGCGGGGAAGCCTAAACCTATATGCAAGGTTCCGAATATACCTGACATGGTTGCACAAGGTGTCGAAAAGGACCAGTAAGCAAGTATACATCCAGCTAAGAATCCTGTCTCCAAGAAACATTAGTACCGGGATCATATCTAAAACATATGTAAAGGAAGACCCGATACAAGTCACTGTGGTAGAAATACTTTCAACTTCACTATCATCAACAGCAGGCATAAACAAAACAGAGTTTTCGAATGAAGACTCTATGGTGCCCAAGCCCGAGGACTTACAATCAACAAGATCAAATTCAGGATGAAGATCAAAGTTGAAGGACATGATGGAATCTGCAGAAACAAATTCATCATCACGGGAGTTGAAAATTCTAGAAGCAGAATCAAACTCAACAGGAACACCGATTTGCGGATCTATAGGAAAGTCCAAAGACTCAACAGTAGGAAGATCAAACTTTAAGGTCAAACCGGGGCTGGACATGACTGCGACTGGATCAACATCCAAATGAATGGCAGACTGTACTATAGACTCTAGGAAAACTTCATCGGAAGGAAGTATATCATCCCAGATAGAATACATATCTAAACATTCAGATGGAGGTGTCACTTGGTCAAAAGCTGGGACCAAGTCCCGAGAAGGTAAGCATGAACTCAGAGACTTCTTCTCAGTAGCAGTTGAACTCAAGGAACAATATGCCACATGAGGCGCATGTGACATAGTAGTGCCTAATGACGAGGGATCAGACTGGTCTACAGATGGGTAATAAGGAGGATCAACGAATGCAAGCTGGTCGATGGTGACAATGTTTTCGTTATGAGGGAAATGCATCACACGAAAAAATGTAGACACCACAGCATGCATAGCATAAAGGTAATCACGCCCGAGGATCATATCAAAGTCCATAGGGTCCTTTAAAACCATAAAATCAACTAAGACTGTTTTTCCACCCAAGGTAACAGGTGCCTGACGGAGGAATCCGATCGGTTCACTAGGTCTTCTATCGAAGGTCAACGGCCAATTAACAGCTGGAATAATATTAGGGAAACCCAAATCTCTCCAAGCATAAGCGGATAAGATACTAACAGAAGCACCTTCATCAACAATGCATCGATCAACCGTATGGTTCTCGATATCAACCTTTATCTGGAAAGGTGTCGAAGAAGGAAGGCGAGGCTCGGCTAGACTATTCCAATCAAAGGAAACAATCCTAGGGCTTGGTAGGGGTTCACATGGCACAGATGAAGTGCCCCCTTTTTCAGGAACATCCAAACTGGTAATGCAGAAGACTTCAGTAGTAGGTGCATCAATCTCCGAAGGACTGATGGGGTCGGTCGAAGATTGCATCGATTTGATCACTTCACTCTCCGAAGGAAGAGTGGGGTTGACCAAAGATTGCATTGGTTCAACCACTTTATCAACCAAAGGTTGATCTGACTGCAGGGAATCTATAGACAACTCAGGAATAGAGGTTCCTTCAGACATGGACCACACTCTTCGTGCCTCTGGAATGGCAGGGCATCGGTGAGTAAGGTGATCTCCCTTACAAAGTTTACAAGGGAACTTTGGTTTCCGTCCTATAGGTTTAGACTCCTTTACAACGTCAGTACTCTCAGCATGACTAACATTGGCTGACATCTTGCCCCCAGCATGACTCACAGAGGCTGGTTGCTCAGAAGCAAAAGACTTTTGAACTAAGGACCACACTTTTTGCACTTCTGGAAGTACAGGGCACAAGTAAGTAAGGTGGTCTCCCTCGCAAAACTTACAAGGGAACTTAAGCTTCTGTTTGTTGGGTTTGTCGACAATGTCAAATCCCTCAGCATGACTTGCAGTGGCTGATCTGGTGTCTCCAGTATGACTCACAGGAACTGGTGACTTGTCATTAATATGGCTAGCAGTGATCAATGACGTGTCCTCAACATGACTGACAGTGGTTGAAGACAAACTTTCAGTATGATTTTCAGTGACTAAAAGTTTTCTCCCAGCATGACCTCCAGAGGCTGGGTGGGTGCCCCCTGCATGATTTGCAGAGGCAGGGTGCTTGCCCCCTTGTTTTGGCATCTTCTTCCTATTCTTCCCCCGTCTATTCCTTTTAGACTGTTGGTTACTAGTATTGCTACTTTCGCCACATGAGGTAGAAGGAGGAGGAGAAGATGTTACTGGCAAAGGAGGCACAGGGTTCTGATGCTCTTGATTTGAGGTGCTCACAAAAGAAGCGTCAGGAGCATGCAAGGCATTCGGAGTGGAAAACAACCAAACCAGCAGCCCAATAGTGAATCCAGGAAGATTCAGAGTAGCCATTAAGGGAGCGCCAATGTTTCCAATGAATGGAACAGCACAAGGATCCCCCGGAACAAGGGTACCTTGATTGGCACTCGCCGGAATGCTAGACATAGTTTCTCGCTCAAATGAACAAGAAGTTCCCTAAAGCAAACTAAAAACAAGTAGCACAAAGAGCACACCACTAAAATAAAGTCCTAAGTAAATCAAACCAGGCAAACAGATGCCTTCTGGAGAAGAGTCTGGGATGATGAGGGCCCAGAACAGATCAACGAAGGATGAAGGACAGTTACCCGGGGTCCACAATACAATGACTAAGGGTGCAAGCGCTGGAATCACCCAACCGCCCTCCCAAAGACCTGCAAGGGATTTCCTCCCACGTCTGTCCTAGGTACAGCAGATATACCCTCCGCTGTCACCTGTGTATGAACCTAGAGTCTGATACTAAGGATACCACAACACCGAAAACTCCTGGGGGAACAGTCACCGATCGAATCAGAAAGCGTGGGCAGGGTAGCTAAGCCCGAAACTCGAAAGAGTCCCCAATACGCAATCCGATCCTGGCGTATGCTCGAACAGAAAGTAGGAGGGGTATTCCCACAAACTGATCTCACATTGACCTACTGCATATGCTCCCAGGCAAATTTTGAGTGAGGTGGGTTTGCCTAATGATAGTCTCACTACGATTTTTGCGCAATGTGTGATCTTGGGTGGTTTAAGGTGTTTTAAACCCAAGATCCTAACCAAAACTAGTTGGTGTAGTGTAACCTAGAAAAGAAAATGTTGCTAGTTCATTTTATTAGAGTTCATTTTAAAGGTTACTTGATTACTCAAAAAGGTAGTGGGTGTGTGAGAGTGGTTATAATAGAAATAGAGTACTGAAAATGAAATATTTACCACCAAACAAATCTTTTTCTTTTCAATGCAAGTCTTAAAATTCTGATCTAGAATGCATGTGCAAATGCAATTTTTAATCTTTTGAATGCAAAAAAGATAAAAATAAAGTCTAAATGTAAAAAATTAAACTCAAAATCTAAGAATGCAGCTACTCAAGCAACTAGGTATGCAAAAGAAAACTTGTTCTTTTTGATGCAAAGCACTCTAAAATCTTTTAAGCCACTTGCAAGGTACTCTATTTAGAAAATGAATCAAAATTCTTTATGCTTTTCAAAGGTAAGAAACAAAAACTGAAACTAACCTACTATCAAAGCAAAGCAAAGAAACTTTCAGGTTCTCTTTATGAAGCAGTAAAAGCTACCTTATATGACTTTCAAATTATTATTGATGTAAGCATGCCAAACATTGGGAAAAGAGTACAAAAACTACTTTTAGACCCAAACGAAGCAAATGACCTACGAAGAAGTATGGTTTGGTAAAGTCAGGTCTGCACGTAAACAATGCAAACAAGGTCTTGAACAATAGCCAAAACACTTGAGCTTTCACTACAAAAGAAAAACTAAAAGCATAAGGGAGGACAAGAAACCAACCTAAAAGAGAAATTTCACTCAAATAGATACAAACAGGGTCAAAAAGACTCAAGAGGTTTCAAATCCAGTGGAAATGGGGCAAGCAATTTCAATCAGACTCAAATTAGGGTACAAAACACCAAACGGGTCCACAACCCCCCAACTTGGGTCAACAAGCCCCAAAACTTTCCAAACAAGCCCAAAATGATCAAAAGAGGTTCAAATCCTGAATGTAGGATCAGTACAAGGATGGGAGACCACTTACAGGTGTTTAACACAGACCTAAGGTCATTAGGGACCCCAAAAAATGCAGCCACAGCCCCCAGATTTGGGTCCGCAACCCAAAAACTCAAAAAATCAAACCCAGATTTTGAGCGCTACTGTGTATGAAGGAAACTAGCGCTCATAGCAGTATGGGCGCTACTGTGCAAAGGAAAAGTAGCGTATGGGCGCTACTGTGTGGTACAAACAGTAGCGTACAAGAAAAAAAGTCTAAAAAACGGGGTTAAAACCCCCAAACTGGGTCCACAAAGGTTTGCAAGGGCTGGGAAAGGTTTGTAAAATGCCCAGGAGGGTCAAACAGATCCTACTAACTGATCCTAATCAAGAAAATGAACAAAGACCATCAAACAGAACTGAAGAAATGACCTTGGATACCCCTAAGCAGTTAGGCTTTCCCCAGCGGAGTCGCCATTCTGTTGTGGGGAAAATGCACCTATAGTTCAGGGGAGAAACTACCAACTTACGGTGATAAAGATAGACTAACAAGCATTCTGCAAGTACAACAAATAAATGAAGAGATTAGGGTTTAGAGATGTAGGCACCTCATTCAGAAGGTTGATCCTAGCTTTGCTTCCCTCGTCCTTCAACGCTTATCTAGTGTCGCAATGCCCAGACCTGCAAAACAACTTGATACCTTTCTCAAATACATTTGACTACACATATAAGACTGATATTCATAATAGAAGAAGACATCAGATGATAAACAAACTGTAATCAAATCCAAGACACATTAATAGGTCATATTTGGAAAGAGAAGAACGTCTGATCTTTATTAATGAATGAAAGCAAGTACATAAAATTATACCTTCCTTCAAGCTTGGCACTTCACGAAACCTAGATTCAAGGTCTCCTGCTTCCGTTCTCCAAGGATCCCAGCCTCTAAGCGATTGTAATAGGGTTTACCAAAACTGAAGCACAAGAGAGGGGGATGAGGGTCTCCATTCCTCCAGCATAACTTTGCAATTAGGCTTGCTCCTCACACATGACCCTTCTACCCTCCTTATATAGTCAGTGAGGAAGAGGAAAAGAAGTTACAACCACTCAAGAAGTTTCCCAACCAACTTAACTTACTCGAATTTCGAGATTTTGACCAAAACAGGAGTGTACTCTACTCTATAGTAGACAAAGTCGCGTACACATGGCAATGGGCGCTACTTTGAATGAGGTAAAGTCGCGTACACACGCTACTATTATAACAGTGGAGTCGCGCTCATGTTGAAAAATGGCCAAAAACAGGCTTTTCTGCTCATTTTCAGGAGATGGTTTGGTCTGGAAAAATGTTCCTAAGGGTCATATACATCAAATGGGTCAAGAATGAGGTAATTTCAACCATTTTTAGTGTCCCAAATGACTCCTCCATCCACAAATGTCCTGTTGTGTGACTGAACTTGATCTCAAGAAGTGTCGTCATGCGACCAAGGGAAACAAGTGTCATCACGGACGGAGAGGTGTCATTTCAAGCTATAACACTGACCTCACACATTAGGGGTCATATGTTATAGGTCAAATATGCACTTCTATGTACTATGATCACCTTGCCTTGTAGATCACACAAAAGGACACAAAGGATTGAAGAGCACGATTGCCTTAGATGACTTGTTGCCAAAAGTACACTTCTCACCTAAGAATTTAACAATTTCTTATGTTTTTGCCACCTGTACACCCCTCTCTGTACACAAGACCTGCGTATTGTATGCTACTCTCCTTAAGGGAAACCAGCGTACACCTCCAAAAAAGTTGTAAATGCATGTTGTAAAGCATAAAAGTTGCTTCCTGTACGCTACTCTTGTTGTATGAAACCCGCGTACATCTTAAGATGAAATCAAAAAATATATTAATTTGACAAATTGGGATCAGTTGAAGTTGGTTCTGCAACTTCCCCAACCTTCCAATCCAACCACCTCTCAATCTAAACTGCCTACCTTGTCCCATAAATACAAGGAGGATCCATGAGAGGGGTTACTTAATATACTCATACAATCGTTATACTCATAATAGCTATAAAATCTTTATAGAAGGCTTGAATTATTGTTACACTGGAGGAAAGTTCCAAGTCAGAGTGAAGAGCAGGAGCCCAGGATCCGGTTGCAGAAACATCTCTACACGTCAGGTGTATTGTACTGATTTTAGGTTTCTTTGACAATAAAGAGGTCGAAACACCCTTCCTGTCCCAAATATGATATCTATTGGATTGCATGTCTATATGGTTTAATTCTTGATTATATTTGATGTTAGATTGCTTTGTTATTTCATCATATGTTATATGGTCAAGATACGCTGAGGAAGGTATATCTTGTATTGCAGGTTCGTCAAACAGAAGGTCGAGCAAGAGATCAAGTGAAGGACCAAGCGAAAGCTAGGATCAAACGTCGAAAAGAGGTATGTCCTTCAATCCCAATCTATTTCTTTTGCAATAACCATATGCAGTATAATCAATGTGTTTACCTATCAACCTCGCCCAGTTGGTAGTGTCCATCTCCTCACTATAGGGTAGAAATCCCAAACAACAGTCACCTGGGTGGATCCTAGGATAGGAAACTAATGAAACTGCTTCACAACTAGTAGCTAGGCGGAATAGCCATGGTTCAAACTCTCACATACAGGCAGGGAATGTAGGACACAAATCCTAGACCCGAATCGTATATTGAATTGGTGTCACCCCGAGGACTTGTTAATCCAACTGAAACCCCAACACACAAAATTACACTAAATTCATTGAAAGGGGGTAATCTCTCACAAAAACCTAACTTGACCTCGTGCTTGATGCATGTATTAGATGCACTTTCCCAAAAAGTACTTCTTGCTACTAATGGGTTTTGTCACTCTCTAGTCAAATCCTAGTTTTGTTTTACGTGGCCTGTGAGAATTTACTCTCCAATGCTACAACCAAGGACCTAATATCTAGTCTATTGTTGGATTCTATAAATAAAATGAGCTTAGTTCAATTTACTCACATTGCATTTCAAAAATGATTTCACTTTCAATTAGGAAAAATGAACAAAGTAAATTGTTCACAAGATCCAAAATTATTTATCGATAATAAGAATATTTCATGAACACTTACTTTTAATTCTCCATTGTCCCTATATCTAATTCAACTTTGTTTATGACAAGCACAATCACCTATTAAAAAATCAATGAAATTCACTACTTTGTTTTAATTTTCTCAATCCCAACAAACTTTCAATGCCAAAATGGAGAAAGCAAGAAAACTCAAACCTACAATAGTATGCTAAAAAAATTTCATGCAAATTCTCCTAAGGAATGCAAATGCACATTGAATATTTTACCTACAATGAAAACACAAGAAGTGAAACTTGATCTATAGTGCATCAATAACCAATAAATTTCATTTTGATTTTGAAAACAAGTCAATCATCACAAAGGGAAATATTTCTTTTTCAATTCTAGACTCTTATGCACTAAAACCAAGAAATATCTTATATATGATTGTGAAAGCAACAAATCAAGAGTCACACCAACTATCTCAGAAAACCCTTGTAATATTGGAAGATGGAACCAAATAATTCACCCCAACCACCTAGAACTCAACAAATTTCACTCAAGAGAGGGTATACATTGGTTGCTATGAAGCACCTTGCGTATATACATGACTTTTACACTGATAAACAATGTATGTACACTACTATATAAAAACAATTAGCATATTCCCACTAATATGTGCAAATAGCCATGCATATGGGAAGCTATAGGATTAAGGAAGAGAAGAAAAATTAATTATTTTCTTAAAACAAGGGGAACCTATCTAATAGAAACTTTAAAAGATGAAATATACAAACTAATTCTACTCAGAAACTAAAGAAAATTTGAGAACCCTTCAGTGAATTACTCACAAGAGGTGTTTCTCAGTGGAGTTGCCAAATTTGTTATAGGGAAAATTATCCCAAATGACCAGGGTTCAAATCACCCATAGATCGGTTTGGAGATAATGTATTCCCAATCCAACCTCAAATAATACAAACATGAATTCAATGAAGAAAGGTGAAATTTCATACTTGGGTATCGATAGTTTTCCTTGCTAGTTGAAGTTTTCTAGTCTTTGACTTGATCCTTAAATCTCCTGCACAAAACACCAAAACATTACCTTCCTCAAAGCAAATCAATCTTTTAAATAAAATATTCAAGAATTGACAAAAAATTCATGAGTAATAAAGTAATCTAATTATCAAATCATGATATATTATCCCAACTCATCACATCACCACATATGAAACACATATATTTGGGGAAGGGAAAGAAGATGGATCTCCTCTATTATTTCAAAACGTCATCAACAAGATACAATCTGAAGTAATACCTGAATTCCTTGCTACAAAACCTTCTTCTATATATTTTGGATTCTTCCTTTCCAGGTCACTAACATAATTCCATTCCTGATTCTCTCTCTCAATATTCAACGGGAAGGATGATAAATATCCCAAGGCAATCAGGGGAAAGGGAAATTAGATATAAATGATTGTAAGGGTGGAATTGTAAAAACCTTAGACATTCTTAATTCCAAATATTTAGTGTGAGGGAATAATCATGGTATTCTCCCCTTCCTTCACTCATTAAACAAGCTTTTATACCGAGATTGATTGGTTGAAGGAATTGAATCAGGTATAACCGATCCCAACCAATTTTATAACCACTTGAAACAACCTAAGAACACATGGAAACACACACTCTTTTTAATTTTTTGTCACTTTAGATGTGTACACAAGTTTTCAAAGGGTAACTCGCATATGTCTGCTTGTTGCTAATGGGTAACATGTGTATTCAAGCCAAAATACACATTTTTGAAGGATTTGGAACTATTTCATAATGTGCAATGGATATCAAAGAGTGTAAGCATCCTTAAGTTTTGAAATGCTTATAATATATTCCCCCTAATATATGAGGTTAGAAGAATTTTTGATGGGATAGATATATTATTAAAGGAATGGAAATCTAGTAAGCGAATTTGGGTGAAATGCACCAAAACAGGATCAGAAAGGTATCTGTAGCAACAAAACCAAGCATCAAAAGACCCTCTTCCCGAGGTGGATAAATACAAATGTGGTTAAGCATGGTTGCTAAATCAAATACACTACATATCCATGAAGTATATAAAATGCTAGATACATGGTCATGATAAAATACATAGTGGATCTATGAGTAATACTGGAAAATGACCACCAAAAATACATTATGGATCCATGTCAAAATAGATCATAGCCACAAGTAGATGCAATGTTGATCTATGTTTCAATATATGTCAGGAGAAAAACTGGAACTGTAGTGACTATCAATTGGTTTTCCATATAGTACCAATGTTGTATAAGGTATGGTACGGTCTTGCACAACTCAGGAAATAGAAAATGTGGGAGTGCTACTGAAACCCAAGGTGTTCCATCCAAACCATCAAAATGTATGTGTTCTTACAATGTGAATAGATTATCTGAGGTTAAACATGAGGAACATTGTTTTATTACTAGCCATTGATGTATACCATTAGCAAACGTGATATAACCCACCAATAATGATAATTAGAGTCAAGGTACCTATTACATCCTAGCAAGTGTTAATAAATGAGTTGGCATCAAACACTTGTGGAATTTATCAATTATGGGACATTGATGTATTCCCATTGTCAATAGCGAGGGAACCTTCCATTCATGACTGCAAGCCCCAAGTTACTAAAATTCTCTAAATCCCATTCCCAAATCAATATGATTTGAATTCAATGGGAAGAGATTCGTTGGTAGGGAGGTATTGATACATTCTCCATCAACCAACACCAGCAAGTATCAAGAAATGATATTTTTTTTTGTACAAAGTTGTGCAGGGACATACCACCGAAAATGCCTCTTGCATTCACCAAATGTGAATAGCACACAAACGAGGCCCTATTAGAAACAAATGATACTGAAATTTATTGACACAGGTGAGGGAATTGTAATGTCCCAAGGGCATAAACTAAGGTCCAAGCCCTTATGAGATTAAGAAAACTAAGTCTTTATAAAGTAAATGCACAACGGAAATTTAAAAGAATTATAAAATATGAAATTGCAAACTTGTGACACTTAGATTTTTAGCAGAACATGTACATGTAAAGTAATAATAAGATCATAATTAACATTTAAACTTCATCTATCATATCGGAAACCTTTCATCCAAATTTAAACTCAGAAATTCATTAAGATTCAACAGATAAAAAATCATTCTGCAACCTTTTCTGAGATAGTACAGTCTGTGTACTACCTGTCACTAGTTCAACTTCGGCCTCTGAAAAACATTTCTGAGATAGTACAGTCTGTGTACTACCTATCACTTTTTACGAAATTTCATTTGGAGCTTCCTAGCTCAAGTTATGACCTTTTTCCCAAGGTCACCTGATTTTGACTCAGATATGGAAGAGGCAAAAACCCTATATTGTACAGATCATAAATCACAAAGTACAACGAATTAGAGGTTTTCCTTTGGACACAAGGTACATGGGGATCTGATCTTCGACCTGTAAAAGTTTCAGATCTGAAAACTTCGCCAAAACAGATTTATAGCGAAAGTTCTACGATGACTAGTTTTTGCTATATCAAGCCCTAGCATCATAAGTGCAACAAGTGTCATACATGCCATATCATGCCTTCTTTCAGGATAGCTCTGATACCATGTTAAATTTTCTGAATTTATTTCAATCTGATCTAGGATCTTAACTGATAGAACAACATGTACATCAAATCTACAGCATATCAATCATGGACACAATAATGCAAGCACACAAGAGACACAGAGTTTACTTGGGGAAAACCATAAAGGTGAAAAACCCCAATAACTTCCTCAGAGATAGATAGAGCAATGATACAACTAGAATACAAGAGATAATCTTATCCTAGCAGCAGAGCCTCCTCCTACACAAGTGCGCCACTCTCCCAAGTGTGAGTGAGAGAATAGAATGTGTAAAATGAGAGAGACACACTCTCTATTTATACACTAACTTGACTTGACCTTTACTCAACTAGGTCGGCCTCAACTTAACCACTTAACATAATGCTGACTTGGCCGACCCCCACTAGGGTGGTCTAAGAACCCTTTGATCCACATGGTCGACCCCCAATAGGGTGGTCTAATAACCCTTTGACCCACATGACTTATACAGGGCTGACCCCAACAAGGTTGTCTAATAACCCATCAAGTATAAGTTACGACACTTACAATATAAATGACGACACTTCCGTATAGAGGAATAATAACATCTCTATAGGAATACAATATACATATATGTGAAATACATTCCGAAGTTACATATACATCAACACTCCCTCTTAACTAGGAAGGTATTTCTCGACACAGGTCTTCTAGCACAAGTCATCTTCTCTAGATCATCGTCACTGGATAATCGTCATCGAGTCATCATCATCGTCACTGCTGCTGCTATCTCAATCAATCTCTGAATCTACTCATCATAGGAAGTTCTACAGAGCCAGTCCTTTTTCATACTGGATGTAGGCCCACCACCTGCAGGTCTTCGTCATCACTGGCCATACTGTGGAAATCTCGGGACTTATTACGTGCGTCACAAAACCTTAAAAGAGTCTCTTGACTAGCAAGAACCCTAAAGAGCATCTGAGGCCTTTTTCATCCTGTCCAGATCTCCAGGACTTATTACATGTGACCCCACCACAAAACCTCGAAAGAGAATGCCAGGACTGATTACGAGCACAAGGCTCAACCTATCGGATCTCCCAGCGCACAAATTACATGTGGTCACCACAAAACCTTGAAAGAGCATCCCGGGACTGATTACGAGCACAAGGCTCAACCTATCGGATCTCCCAGGGCACAAATTACATGTGGTCATGGAAAAACCTCGAAAGAGCATCCCAAAACTAATTACGAGCACACGGCTCAACCTATCAGATCTCCTAGGGCACAAATTACATGCCATAGGACAAAACCTCGAAAGAGCATCTGCCAAATATCTTAGGGAACAAATTACATGCTATAGGAAAAACCTCGAAAGACTATCTGCAGATCTCCCAGGGCACAAATTATATGTCCTCCCAAGAAAAACCTCGAAAGAGCATTTTCCAGATATGCCAGGGTACAAATTACATGCCATAGGAAAAACCTCGAAAGAATATCTACAAATCTCCCAGGGCACAAATTACATGCTTATCTACACAACCTGTTCCACGGCCATAGAGTATCAACCTAATACTCACCATACATCATCTTGATGTACACATGATCATCATCACTGCAACATCCTGCTGCATGTCATCTGGAGCAACATCCGGAAGCTCGTCATCCATGATCATCCTGATCATACAATGCATCTACCTAATGCATACCAAGTATCTACCTAATACATATCATCATACATGATCCACCTGATCATACAGTGTATCCACCTGATACAAATACAAATACATGATACATATCACCATACATGATCCACCTGATCATACAATGTATCCACCTGATACATATACAGATACATGGTCCAAGCATCCAACATGATGCATATACAAAAATACATACAAGTGATCCACTTGATCATATCCAGCATCCAACATGATGTGTACATACATATAAATGATCCAACTGATCATATCTAGCATCCAACATGATGTGTACATACATATAAATGATCCTACTAATCATATCTAGCATCCAACATAATGCATACACAGAGCAATAACTGGAGCATCGTGCTGATGCTCATCATCCATGATCCTCCTGATCATCATAGCATCGTCCTCTTCAGATCATCTCATCGTCCACGAAGCACAGCTCAGATGCAAATCATCCAGCACTTACACCACCGACATGGGAGAACAAATCTATCGCCATTCAGGGAAGGCTCCAGCCCTTACTTTTTCACCATGGGAGAACACATCTACCACCAAATCAGTCTCTTTTGGTTTAGTAGATGCTGAAGATAACAGACCAGAATGGGATTTTGGTGCTAGTGCAGCAGAAAAAGAAGAAATAATTTCTTGGATTAAAGAGTTCAAAAATTTTAACCCTGTGCTGAATGAAAAATATATTGGAGATGTTCATATGATGGCTGCTGAATCTTCCAATAGATTAAGAATAGGATCAATACCTCATGTTGAGGAATATGATACTCATATGCCTGATGCTACTGGAGTTTCTGAAGCTCCAAGGATCCATAGCTTTGGCATAAACAATTTGAATAACTTGATTTCTCAGATGCCTGAACAACCCGTTCTAAATATCCAATGTCAATCTAGAGAAGAAATCAAGAATGCTCTTCAGTTGCTTACACATTGGTTGATTTATAAAAAGCAACAAGATCATAATGTTACTGCCCAGATGTTAGGTGCCCAGTTAGTTGCAGGTCTCTCTGGCTTGGCTTTTGAATGGTGGCGTTGGTTGCCACAAGAGGCCAGAAATGAAATGCTTGCAGCAAATGATTCAGATGAACAGATAATATCTGCCTTAAGTCGTGAATTTTATGGTCCTGAAGCACATGAAGATTTTGATCATTTAGCTTCTTTATATATGTCTGCACGATTGTGTGATTTAAATAAAGCAGAAGCTTATTTCTGTTATATGCAGAAATTATTGATCTCTTCAGGAAAATCTGGCAATGAAGCTTATTTAAAGCATTACTTGAGAAGTTTCCCTGGACATGTTCCAGATGCTGTTGAAAAGGCATTAAAAGATAGAAACATTCCTTTAAGATCTTTGTCTTTAGCACAACTCCATCATTATATTCTGGAAACATGGCAAGAACATTGTTTACAGAAAAGAGTAGATAAAGATTTTAAAAGGCATCAGCAAATGTTTTCTGCTTCCTTCTGTAAAGAAGTAGCTAAAATGCCTGATTGGGGCTGTGGAGCCCATAACAGGGGACATCTTGGAAATGAAAGTTGCCATTGCAAGAAAAAGAATAAGAAGTTTTTTACTTCTTCAGGTAGATATCATTTGGATAAACCGTATAAACACAAATCTAAACATTTTAAGAAAAAGCATAAGTATAAAAGATTTGTGAAAAGAAGATCTGAAAAAGGCAAAGGTGATACTTGTTTTATATGTGGCAGTAAAGGACATTGGGCATCAAAATGTCCAAAAAGAAAAACAAGGCCCAAGCTAGCAGGAGTTTGTTCTACTCTTGATCCCTTTTGGTGGGATTTGTACAAAGTTAGTGATGATTTTATTCCTTCAGGTGAGGTTATCTATCTCCCCTCCTCTGATGACTCTGAGGACTCCTCCTCAGACGATGATCTTCAACTTGCTAAATGTGCTCCCGATTCTTCCTCTTCTGATTCTGATTCGGAACCACATTTAGGGGGGTGTGAGACTGCCTCTGTATATACTGATCTTCCTAATTTTGATTTCAATTTATATATGTTTTCCAGAGCTATCTCTCCTGTACAGATTGAAAAGAGATTAGCAGCAATTGATTTAGAATTATCTTCTATTCCTATTTATAGACATCAGGAAAGGACTGAACTAAGGAATGAAAAGAAGTCCTTACAAGTACAGTTGCAATCAATTGAAAAAGATAAAGGAAAATCTGTTGATTTAAGCTTTAATCCTGCAGAGTTGTATAGAGAATATCCCAGTGGTCATAAAGACAGACAACAGCACAGAACAGACAGAGAAAGATTGCTGAAAAATAAGCTGAAAGCTAAGCAGGAGGAAATAAGAAGATTGGTAAAAGAAGCTGATGAAATAAAGAATTCTTTAGCAATTGTTTTGCTAGAAAAGGATCAGTCTTCAGAAGATGAATTGTCTAATGAAATTGAAAGGGTTTGTGGAACCAAGGATGATGACGTCCCAGACGAAGAATATCCTGAAAAAACCCCTGACCATTCACCTTCACCAAGATCCCAGAGTATAAGTCTTTTAGGAGCTGTATCAGGTCCTAAATTATTTACTACTCTTACCTTTTGCCCTTCTGAATTTAAATCCTACCCAATACAGTGTTTAATCGATTCGGGATGTCAGTTTAACTTGGCTAGAGGAAATGCTATTCCTGAATTTTATTGGGAGAAAACAAAAGAATATGGATCTGCTATCCAAGGATCTCCAGTTTATCTGTCTGGTAAAGTAAAGGATTTTCCAGTGTCTATAGGTTCAAAGTTTTGTTCTTTATCTCTTTTTAGATTTGAAGAAACTAAAGAAGATTGTGTGTTAGGTTCTGAATTCCTAGTTTCAGTTAGTCCTTTTTCGATAGACACAAAGAAAATGACATTCACTTGTACAGTTAATGATCATCCTGTAACTATTCCACTTAGTTATTCTTTTTCCCCCAGAAGTCAAGCAATTCCCCCAAAACCAAAAGCCATGTCAATAGCCTCTCTTAACAAAATGGAAAGATGTATATCTTTTGCCCAACTCAATGCTGAGAAATATCTAGAGGGTATAACTGAAAGGCTAAAGAAGAATTGCTGTTCTGAAAGCCCAAATGCTTTCTGGACAAGGGAAAAATATTTTGTCTCTCTTCCTTTTGATCCGCTACAGCAGATAAAACCAATGAAAGCATCTGCAAGACTTATGAGTCCCAGTGAAAGGGAATTCTGTTCAAAAGAAATAAAAGAGCTCTTGGATAAAGGTTTGATTGAACCATCAAAAAGCCCTTGGGCTTGCCGAGCTTTTGTTGTAAATAAGCATAGTGAACAGAAAAGAGGTAAACCCAGATTGGTTGTTAACTTTAAACCTCTTAATGCAGTTCTCCAGAAAATCAGGTATCCTTTGCCTGATAAAGCTAGTCTTTTGCAGAAAATCAATGGTTGTACTGTTTTCAGTAAGTTTGATTTGAAATCTGGTTTTTATCAAATTGGGATTGAGAAGAAAGACAGGTTCAAAACTGCATTTGTAGTTCCTCATGGACAGTATCAATGGAAAGTGCTACCATTCGGTATTAATAATGCTCCTTCTGAATTCCAGAAAAGAATGGAAGACATCTTCAGGGATATACCATGGTTAGCTGTTTTTATTGATGATATTCTTATTTGTTCTAAAAATCTCCAGGAACATCTTAAACATTTGCAGCAGTTTTATGATTTGGTTTTCCAGCATGGTTTGGTCTTATCTGAAAGTAAAATGGAGATAGGTAAGACAGAAATAGAATTTCTGGGTCTACATATCAAAGCAGGTCAGGTAATTTTGCAGCAGCATGTGCTCCAATCATTTGATCACTTTCCTGACAAGATTAGTGAGAAAACCCAGTTACAGAGATTTTTAGGATGCTTAAACTATATCAGACCCTTCTATAAAGGTCAGGCTGCAGATATTCATTGTTTGCAGAAAAGATTAAAGAAACAGCCTATCCCTTGGTCTGATGAGATGACTTCAGCCGTCCAGCGAATAAAGGAAAAAGTTAAGCATCTTCCAGCCTTGTCTCTTCCTCAAGGAAATGGAAAATTGATAATTGAAACAGATGCATCAAATACCACATGGGGTGGTGTTTTGATAGAAGATATTGAAGGAAAGCCTAAAATCTGCGGATATGCATCTGGTTCTTTTAAAGGAGCTGAATTAAATTATCCTAGTAGCCACAAAGAGATTTTGGCGGTTAAGAAAACTGTCAGCCATTTTATTCTGTATTTAAAGCCTGTTCGATTTACTATTAGAACAGATTTAAAGATTATGCCTGGCATCTTTAAAAATGAAAATCTAATGGCAGAAAATAGTAGCAGAATATTAAAATGGTTTATCTGGCTTAGTAATTTTGATTATGACATTGTATACAAGCCAGGTTACTTAAATTGTCTTGCTGACATGTTGACTCGTGAGAATGTACAGGTTTCCTCTCCAAGTCTTAACATGTTTTCCGCTAATGAAGCTAGTGGTTCTGGTTCTGGTCCAGGACACAATAAAAGATATCTAAGTGATAATGTGGTGAATTACAAAAGTGGTAAAGCTCCATTTCAGGAAGAAGAAGAAGCTCTCAGAGCTCCTCCAGAATCCTTGTTTTTGGCTCCTTGGGATAAGGATATCTCTCAGGAAGAACGTCAGCAACTGCTAGACTATGCTGACATCAAAGAAGCAGAAAAGTTTTTAAGCCTCACTCTGATAAAGCAAATTCAAGAAAATCCCTGCAAGTTAAAGATTCTCGAAAGATGGGAAAAGGGTGCTTTCAGAGGATTACAGAATGCCAGAGAAAAATTAGCTCGTTGTGAAGAAGTCTGGATTGACCAGAACATGGAAGCAGAAGGAGAAATTTGGTATGTTGATCTTGGTGCAGGAGATTTAACATGGACTTCTTACAATCTGATTCTCCAATTTTGCAGAGAGCAGACAGCAATAATCATTTGTGCTGATCCTGCTAATTTAAAACATAAAAAATGGTCCGGATGGACACAGATCTTTTTAGAAAAGTTCTGCCCAAGAAATGAATGGGTAGACCGAAAAGCTAATTTCATTCTCCACCTTGAGGCTGATATGCAAGCCGCTGACCAAGTTCATCAGTGGTTTAAGTTTAAATTGAGACATCATGGAGGTAGATACACTCCATTGGAACACTGTGTAACAGTCACCCAGAAGTTTATCAAAAGGGACAAAGATGGCAAGAGACTGGATACAAAAGTCCATAGAAGAACCCTACCGCTAAATTATAGGGTTGAGTCACAATTTGCATCTGAATTTGTGTATGGACCAAATGAATATCTCCGTGGTTCCGATGTAGAGCAATGTTTCGGAGAACTATTATATCCAGATATGAATGAAGAATTCCCTAATAATCAGTATGACTATTGGCAGTATACTGAATCCCAGCCAAACTACATAGAAGAAGAATTGGCAAGGCGCGAACTTGAAGAAGAACTAAATGCTCAAGGTTGCCTTGATTGTGTATGTGGCGGGGTACCTGGACCTGGTGACACGACAGTGTGTGTTTGCGGATCAGGATATGATACTTCATGACTCTTCAGTATCTTAAGGGAATAAAGATTCCTTGGTCCGTGATCTTTCTCTTGTACATATTTAGTGGAAGCCGTTGGTGGGCCAACCCACTTTGTTTTGTCGGCCATGATAGCCGAAAGCTTTCTTTGGATTCCCTCGGTCTTCTTTTTTACCGAGATGCTTTGTAATTCTCATGATGTAATAATGGCCCCAGTTTTGTCGGCCAATAGCTTTTACTTTTGTCCAAGTCATGAGTTTGTCGGATAAGATGCTCCGGGTCCCCACATGGCGCTGCCTCCAAGGGACGAGATAACATGATGGTAGTCCCCATTATGCCCCGGAATCTTACTTTTAACCGATTGGTGTAAGTTCTGGATTACCGGTTCACCGGTTCAAGAGTTATAAATAAGGAGTCTTGGGTTCATTTGATTGATAGCGAGTCGCATGAGCAAGTAGTCCGCTCTGCAAGTCTAGGAGTCGTCTGAGCAAGTAGTCCGCTCGACAGGTCTGTAGGTGTGTGAGAGCCGAGGTAATATGCTCTGCAGGTTGCCTGTAATGGTATAACACTGCATCAGAAAGCCAAGGACTCGTTTCTGTTTAAAAGAGTCTGTAAGGGTCTGCTAGTTGGCATATTATGGGAATCCCAGGAGCCTGAGAGTAACTACATGCCTTCGGGAAGTAGCCAAATCTAAAAGGGCCCATAACATTGTGTCAAGGCAGTAAGTTGTGGTGACGAGCTTCGCTGTCCGAAGCCGATCCACCTGTGTGTCTGTAATCTGTAATCTGGAGATATAATGTTCATCATCATATTGATCGTGTGCCTTATTGCAATTGCGTTCGTGTTGATGGGAATAATTGGCAAATTGTGCTTGAAAGATCAGTGTGCTGGCTTTAATATGAATGTGTGAATGCGATCCTGCGTAATGGTATCAGAGCCAGTTAAAGTTACTGTTTGGTGAACTCTCTATTATCTGGTATTTCTATAAACCTTCTCTGGTTATATGATGCATGTGTGACTTTGTGCTGTAATATACCTGCTTTTATTTCAGAACACTCTTAAAACATGTATCCAGTAGGCAATGGAAATGATTGCTGAGTGATTGTGGGAACATAGAAGTGTAAGCGTAGTGCGGATGTTAGAGTAGCAGTAAGGCCCGGGGATTGGGGAGTAAGTCTACAGAATTGCCCGCAGCGTAGAAGCTAGCCCTCACTTCTTCAAAACATGGATCCCACAATGGATGCTGTTCCGCTAGCAAGTTTAGAGTGTCAGTCAGGTAATGATATTGAAGTAACACTTGCAGATAGAATAACTGGTTCATTTCAACCTTCTACTTCAGATAGTGAGAATTCTTCTTACATCACTATATCAGATAATAATCCAACTGCAAATTGGGAGTTACCACAGATATTGCCAAAAGAAGTTTACAGATTAAATTGGTGGAATTTTCATACTGCAACTCAAATCAAAGTGTCTAATATTGATATCTCTTTCACAGATGATCAAGAGCCTCTTCATATACCTCTCTTAGATAAATCACAGATTGATTGGGCTAAAGAACAAAATTTCAAATATGCACACTTTGGTGCTGTTAAGTTAGGCTTAGGTCCACTAGTCAGACCCAGATTACCTGTTTCTTCCCTTTGTGTCGTAGTTGATACTCGTCATAATCAGTTTTCGGACGCTGTCATAGGTGGTTTTACTGCACCACTTCATGATGGTCCTGCGTTTGGTACTGTATATCCTCGTTTTTTCGGTTAGTTTAGATGACCCTCATATCTACAATATTTTAAAAGCTTATATCTTACCGAAAGGTTTTGATATGCTTAATGGTTCAAAAATTATTCAACTTAAAGGTGGTGTCTGTGTCCGGTTTGGGAATGATACTTTACCACAGCTTAGATCTAAGATCAGTCAGAGTCCGGCAGACTGCAGCGTGGTGGAAACACCAAAGTCAAGATCCAAAAACACAACTCCCATTACATTCAATTGGACTGGCATTTCTTATCCTCAGTCATGGGAAATGAAGTACTCTGAACTTCGACATCAAGAACGAATAAAAGCTGTATTATCCCCTAAACCTCTTGTCTTTGATGAAAGAACATCTTCATTCAGATCCCCACATCCTGAACCAATCCCGAGATTCAAAGCTCCTCTAATTAGATCTGCTTCAACCTCAAGTTACAATGCTGCCAGAAGGCAAGCTTTATCAGATCAAGTAAGTAAGAGCTCATTTGAATCTATTGTAGATAACCCTGTACAAAATACTTTAGAACATAAAGGTCAACATTCTGATTGTATTGCTTGTCAAAAAATAAAACAAAAAATCTTGCAAAAAGAGAAACGCCAATCCTCACAAGAGTATCCTAGCCTCTATATGTTTTCATCCTTACCCAGAGCACGAGCAGAATCTGAATCTGTAAATGCTCATGGCCAAAGATCCTTTCACCCTGGCCGTAATCTCCCTGAAACTGCATTCAGGCAATATTCTTCTGATGGGTTAAGTAAGAAAGAATTTGTTTCCACAAAAGCTGTTTCCACAGATCAGAACACTTCTGATGAAATAAAATTGGCTAATTGGACAAATTCTCAGCTTCAATGCACTGCTTCAAATCTTGATGATATGGCTCAAGATATCCAGTTATTAAAAGCCAACTGTGTTGAACAAGGTAAAAAGCTTGAGTTGGTTATTGCTAAACTAGCTTTGGTTGATCATATTTTACATGATACAACAGAAATAGAGAAAGCTGTAAAAGTAGCTTCAGACAAGTTAGAAGCTAGACTAGATGTACTGTCTCATTTAACATCTAGAACTCAGGAGTTAAAAAAGAAACAGTATATTGTTCCTGAGCAAGTTTTACAGTTAGCTCGAAAAGGTCATACCAAATCAGTCTCTTTTGGTTTAGTAGATGCTGAAGATAACAGATACCACCATGTGAAAAATGGCTCAGCAATTTCATCACGACCAGGGGAGAACACATCAACCATGTCAAGAAATATCATGTGCATCTGCATCTTCTGGACTCATCACTTCCCTTTGGAAGGAACCTCAATCTGAAGTGCACCAAGCCTCTCTCTGAAGTACTCAAATTGCACTCTGGCCAACGGCTTGGTCAATACATCTGCAACCTGCTCATCCGTCGCAACATACTCTGCTTCGGTTGTACTCAGTGCTACGCAGGAATGATTCCTGCTAAACCAAGAGATCACACCTGATCCCATACTGAGGTAGCACCCAGGATTGCTCTTCCTATCTCCATCACTGCCTGCCCAATCCGAAACAACATAACCCTGCAGGTTAAACTTTTGATTCGCACCATACTTGAGCCCACAATCAACTGTACCCTTCAGGTACCTCAGAATATGCTTTACAGCAACCAGGTGAACACTCCTCGGATCTGTCAGGAACTGGCTCAATGTGTTCACCGCAAAGCAAATATCTGGTCTCGTGTTCGTCAAGTACATGAAGGACCCAATCATTTGACGATACATAGTGACATCAAATGGTTCAGATGAAGCATCACACAGAAGCTTCAGGTTCGATGCCATAGCCTCGTAGTCCATCATCCCGAACCTCTTCAGGATCTCTACTGCATACTTCCCTTGTCCAAGGAAGATTCCATCTGCACTCTACCACACCTCCATACCTAGAAAGTGGTGCATCATACCCAAGTTCTGCACATATATGACTCCCTGTCATGTGTCTCAGAACCAAGTGGCTGCTCCACATACAATTCTTCTTCAACTACACCATTCAAGAAATCTGTCTTGAAATCCATCTGGTGTATCTTCTATTTCATCACTTTTATATTTCTCTATGCTGCCATCTGCAACATGCTTGATCTTGATAGATCCATATGGAAGTCATAACAAACTTCCCTTCAGGTCTTGGGACTACATCCCAAACATCATTCTTCATGATCGACGGATCATGGCATTCTTCCCATATCCTGGGAACTTCAATATATTCAATAGATAATTTTGTTGTTGAACAAATGTTGTAGTTCTTCTTTTGTAGGTGATGGCATACGATCTTTCGTACACAACAAGTTAAATTGCATGATTAGAAAACATCTCATAGTTTTCAGAACAAATTCTTACACATAAAGAAATATGTCATACAGTCATGCAATTATCTTAGCCAATGCTTCAATACAACATTTATCCATATCCCGTAACTTTCTAGATGCCTTCCAATCTCTACCAAAACATTGTTAAGAGTGTGCACAACTCCCAACATGTCAGCAAAGAGGTTTCATTCTAGATAAGTAGCAATGGAATGTTGTACCGTGCCATAGGCCACTTACCCATGCATATTAGTAGTATATTGTTCATCAATGCAACTATTCTAATATGCATAATACACAACCTAATTCTAGCAACATCAGTATATACATTATTGAACATTATTATTTAAACAATAAAATATGCAAGTAATGACAATTCAAATACTTATCTTTGTTTGTTTGTTGGGTTGACTCCCTCTCAGTCTTTGCTTATTTTCTGCAACTCCATTCTTATGTGGATTGTGAGAAGTGGTCAACTCCCTCTGAATATCTGCATCCTTGCAGAAACTACTGAAGTGTGCTCCTTTGATTTCTTGCAGGAACAACTGGAGTGTGCTCCCTCTTGATCTTTGCTTCCTGGATTACCTGTCCTTGAACTTACATCCATCCTTAATCACTATGCATTCTTATTAGTATCATCATTATGTTATCCTTGAGGTCTCATACATAATCACACATTTATTAGTATAATCTTAATACTATCAAAACACAATAATCTTAAACATGTATATTCATGATCATTCACAGATAATAAACATTAGTATTCAAGGTTTCAGGGAAGTCTTCTTTTACTCATAGCGATTCTTATTTGATCATAGGACTCTTCTGGTTAGTTGAATCATCAATCAAGATAAGAGATATAATATGCATAAAACCCGTGATTATTTAAACCTATACCTTCATGATTCTTCTGGTTAGTCATATCATCAATTATGGTAAGAAACATAATATGCATACAACCATGATTATTCAAACCTATGACTTCATGAATAATCATTATCAACAACACAACAGTGTAAGATCCTAACATAAGGTAGGATTCTAGCTTGATATAGGAAAAACATACCTGGATTAGCATGCTAGCTAGTTATGTCTAACATACCTGCATAATGTCTTCTGGTTCTCTTCAGTGACTTGTGCTAGTAACCTGCATATCTCATAAGTTAACCATTGCAGAACCAAGTTATACATACCTCGAAAGTATATCTTCCATGTGATCCATGACAATGGATGAATCTTTGTCTTTATGTCACCATGAGCATATGTTCTTGAAGTAGAACATGATTTGACTTTCTTCGTGTACCTTTTCTGTTAGCAAACAACATAAACCTCATACCACATCACAATGCATTAGTACAATCATAAGTGTCAAAACCTTAATCAATGAATATCTTCTATTAAGGTGATACGACAAGTCCAATAATTAATCAAGATTGTACTGTAATGATATGAAGACAAACATATAATAAACTTAACCATGAAACATACCTATAAGCCATACCTGTCAAGATTGTTTGTAATCTTCTTATGGAAGGCCTTAGCCTCATCTCCCTCTGAGACAGGAACTTCTTCACTTATGCAGGTGACCAATCCATCTTCTTATAGGATTAACCCAATCCACTTGATTTACAAGAACTGGACCTGGAGCTGGATTAGGGTTTGTCAAAGAAACCCCAAAAATTCAAAATTTGAATTTCAAACTTCCGAAAGGATAGAAATATGCACCTTGATGAGCTGATCAAGTTGGTATATTCAGAATTTGAAAACTGCAAAGTTTCACCCCTCAAAATTGCCTTTTAGAATTATGGATTCACTGGGGAGGACCCTGAATTAGGGTTTGAGTTTCCCAGAGCTTCACCCAATCAAAATATTTGATTCAAAACTCTAAGCTTCGATTTTTCTGAGGAGCTTCCAGCCGTGGTCACAGATTTCCAAAATTCCAATTTTTGCAGAAGCCCTAATTTTCCATCTTTTCGATCAAAGTCCTGAACTGGGGTTTGATCAAGCCCGGCCTTCTGCCCAACCAAAAAATCTGATATTGGTCTCTAAATTTCGATTTTGATGAGTATCATCCAGCCGTGGTCTCCGATTACAAAAATTCCAACTTTCTCCGAAGCCCTAAATTCCGAAAGCCATGAATGAAGGTACTCAAAAATAATTTTGTTTTGACAGAAATATGTACCTGATTGTTTCTGGTGTAACTATGAACTTTTTGATCCACAGGGTCGGAAAATATTTCCTGAGATATCCCGACCTATTATCTTTCCATCCTGGTAGGTCTGACCTCAATTGGATTCTTTGAGAGAGATTTATGCCAAGTGTCGCAACATGACCTGTTTATGGGATAATACAGGAGAGCGAACTTGTACAGCCTGCCACGTGTCACTTGTTCAACTTCGGCCTCTGAAAACATTTTTTGAGATAGTACAGTCTATGTAATACCTGTCAAGTTTTACGAAATTTCATTTGGAGATTCCTAGCCCAAGTTATGACCTTTTTCCCAAGGTCACCTGATTTTGACTCAGATCTGGAAGAGGCAGAAACCCTACATTGTACAGATCATAAATCACAAAGTACAACGAATTAGAGGTTTTCCTTTGGATTCAAGGTACATGGGGATCTGATCTTTGACTTGTAAACGTTTCATATCTGAAAACTTCACCAAAACGAATTTATAGTGAAAGTGCTACGATGACTGGTTTTTTCTATATCAAGCCCTAGCATCGTAAGTGCAACAAGTGTCATACATGCCATATCATGCCTTCTTTCAGGCTAGCTCTGATACCATGTTAAATTTTCTGAATTTACTTCAATCTGATCTAGGATCTTAACTAAGAGAACAACATGTACAGCAAATCTACAGCATATCAATCATGGACACAATAATGCAAGCACACAAGAGACACAGAGTTTACTTGGGGAAAACCATAAAGGTGAAAAACCCCAATAACTTCCTCAGAGATAGATAGAGCAATGATACAACCAGAATACAAGAGATAGTCTTCTCCTAGCAGCAGAGCCTCCTCCTCCACAAGTGCGCCACTCTCCCAAGTGTGAGTGAGATAATAGAATGTGTAAAATGAGAGAGACACACTCTCTATTTATACACTAACTTGACTTGACCTTTACTCAACTAGGTCGGCCTCAACTTAACCACTTAACATAATGCTGACTGGGCCGACCCCCACTAGGGTGGTCTAATAACCCTTTGACCCACATGGTCAACCTCCAATAGGGTGGTCTAATAACCCTTTGACCCACATGACTTATACAGGTCCGACCCCAACAAGGTTGTCTAATAACCCATCAAGTATAAGTTACGACACTTACAATATAAATGACGACACTTCCATATAGAGGAATAATAACATCTCTATATGAATACAATATACATATATGTGAAATACATTCCGAAGTTACATATACATCAACATAAGGTTCTATTACTCTAGATCAACTTCTTAGAGCAATGTGTCATAGTCTATTAGAATTGACTTGCAAACGAGAAGTCAATGGGGACCTTATTCACGAGCACAAGTACAAACACTGGTTTTGACTATACAACTTAAAACAACTTGACCATAGGGTAGGAAAACATGCAAAGTTAGGGAATTTGAGGAATGAACGACTCAAGTTTGAAATTCTTTGAAAAACATCACGACACATTTTGTGACTTGAGGAACAATTAGGATCCATGGGCATAACAATGATATAAAATCAACAATGCAAGAGGAACTTAAGACTACCACATACTTCATTGAAATGCCTATTATTTTCATATTTCACCTAGCTTTGAGTTTATCCTCTTATTAGGGCCATCGTCCATAACCAGATTATGGTCATGTGATTCCCACATCTACTCCAAGTCAGGGGAAGTATGGTCCACCTATTTCATGGCTAGTCCTCAATTCAAGTCTTCAGTAAGTTCTAGTATCCCAATCACACCATCATGTTTTCCCTTTTGTCAATGGAAGGATTCACAACCAATTTCCCTTAAAGATTTCAATCTTATTGACTCCAACACGTCGTTTCTCTAAGAGTTGGAATTAGAGGCCCTTTTGTACGTTGGACCTACCAATAGTTTCCCTTGCATTCAACAATGAGTTTTTCTTAATATTTGGTTGAGCTTTAATCTTTAATTCTTTTAGATGCCGAAACTTGAAGGAATGAGACAATTCAATCACATGAAATTCATACAACCATAACACAAAATATACCCTACGGAAAATCCTCAAAATATGAGAAAAAAAAACCTAGCAATTGTTCTCAATATAATATAATGGATAGCAGAAAATGCTTTCATTTACAATATATCAGATTGATTTCGGAATATAAGAGATCACCAAACACTCTTGATGAAGATGTGGAATAAATAGAGAAGAGAGACCAATCGGATGTGTGCTCAACACAACAATAACAAGCAAGAACAATACCCTGCAAAAAGAGAAGCGCCTTTCCTTCAATGGAGAAGATAGTTCGCTTCACATTGAATTCATCAATCTTGTATAACAAATTTATACATTCTTCTCTTCTATTTTTATCTTCTAAAATCAGGATGAACTCGCCCTCACACTAGATGTATCAATCTTGCATGTAGAAGTGCGCCCCACTTCTCATGCAGTGCTTTATCTCACTGATCTGTCACTTAGTATGAACTTGCCTCTTAACTGAAAGATTTCCCACTTAGTTAGGAAGCTAACTTAAGTGTCGACATCCAAATTTCACAACTCATGTGTCACCTTTTAGTTTAACATAAGTGTTGTTATGCAATAACACTTAGTTAACTAGATCTTCTTTGTTATCACTTAGTTAACTAAAATCATGTTGATTGATTTACTTGAAGTGACCACTGTGAGTTCTTTAGTTAACTGAGGCATATCTTTAATTGATGCTTTAACTGAAGCATTGATTGAGGCATACATTGATACTTAACTGAAGCTTTAACAATTCGAGTTCTCTTTAATTAGTTGAAGTGTCTACATGGGCAATTTCAAATTCTCTTGATCTCTATGCTTTGTCTTTTATTTCCTTATCTCTTACTACATGTTCAATATGTGCTAAATTTAATTATCCATCACATTACATTATACTAATAAGAATTATCGGATGTTGTGATCAAAGTATATTAATCCAGACCAAATGATCATATACTAAGGTAATTCACTTTAGAGGTGATCAATCTCTAAAGGAGACTTAATAGCAATCTGGTGATCATGGTTAATAATACATCACACAACATTAAATGCTTTTAACAAGTAAAGCATGACCTTTATATGAAAGGTCCACCCCTACACAGGAGGTCCATACCATGGATACCTATGAATGTTCACATGAGAATCATCACTTGACACACAAGTCCGAAGCCTTGTCCATCAAGACTTTACAACATAATTACTTTAATCAATTACCTCTATACGAGAGGAATAAATTTTGCACGAAAGCCAATAAAAGTGTTCACCTTTGTACGGGAGGATCAATCTTGGTTGCACAAGATTGGTTTGTAGAATGTCTCTTGATGCTGTATATTTAACACTCCCTCTCAGCGAGGGAGGAATTCTCTGCCATACCAATATTGTCTCAAAAGTACCCGAACTTTGTCACTAACAAAGGCTTTGTTAACACATCTACAATATGCTCATCAGTAGCAATGTACTGAAGTTTCACTGTACTTTTCTAGACCATGTCTCAGATGAAGTGATACTTCATTTCAATGTGATTCAACTTGTCATGAAACACTGGGTTTTCAGAAAGCTTGATGCAACTTCGATTGTCACACCTAATAATTGTAGTCTCAAGCTTTACAATGAACAACCCTGCAAGTAGTTTTCTGATCCACACTACTTCTTGGTAAGAAACACTAGCAGCTATGTATTCTGCTTCGGTAGCGATCAAGGATACAGAGCCCTGCTTCCTGGTGGACCAAGATATCATAGTTGATCCTAGGTTATAACAGTAGTTGGATGTACTCTTACAGTCCACAATGCTTCCTCCCCAATTTGAGTATGTACAACCAAGTAACATGACTCCTCCACTGGAGCCATATCTGAGTCCATATGAAATTGTACCTCAAAGGTACATGCTTAACATCTATCCAGTTCAGATTAGACATAAATTGGCTAAGAATTCTCATGGAATAACATACATCAGGCCTTGAATGTATCAAGTACATTAACGAGCCTATAAGTTGTCTATACAAAGTGGGATCTACTGGATCTGATCCAGAGCCTGACTCATCAAGTTTCCTCAAATTGGAAACCATCGGTGTAGTCATAGATTTGGAATCTATCATGCCAAACCTGCACAATATTGTAATGTCCCCATTTTGACCCCATTGCATTCAAATGTAAATGATGTAATGTTATTATAAAATCATGGTGAGGAGCTCAAGGTCAAGGCCCCGCCATCGATTTATTGATGCATATGGTTTACGTGCTAGCCAGTCACAATGGAATTGCAAATATCATGTAAATATGCATTTTAATAAAATACCCGCAACTAGCTATGCAATGCAACAAGAGATGGGGGCATGATTTTACAAGGAATTAGGAGGGAAAACATTCAAACCCTTGAGCCAATCAAGCCAAGCCAAGTGTCAATGAGAGAACCCATCAAACCCTCAACTACCCATGTTGACTTCTATACCCAATCATTCATTTCTCCCAAGAGTTGGTTAAGGTAGTTAATTCCTTGGGGAATGGGAGGTATGGCTGTCCAAATTAGAGTATGGGAAAGCCACCATGCATGGAAAAATGTGTTTTTCTCCTTGGGAAAGAAAAGAGCCATGAATTGCTCCCCAAGCCACTACTCATCAACCCGTTTGTCTCTCTCATGAGTTGAGAGCTAGCTGGGCATTTTTCCTAATCAAAATTATGTGTTTTCGTTCATTCTCAACTAGGAGAAGGGCGTTTTTGTGTTGTATACTAGTGGGGAAGAAGGGGAATCGAATTGGGGTTCCATAGAGATCGTTTTGGCTGTTAAATGTTTAGATAGTTGGGGGGAAATCATTTTCCTCCATATGAATGTTTTTCCCCATCCCACAATCCATTTTTGGCTGGAAACGATTTGGGAAAACCCATTTGGCAGCATATGGTTCATCCCCACAACCCCCTCACCACTCCCTAGTGGAATACACATGGCCCCTTCTCATTCGTTGCTTCCATAGATAGTTTTGGTATTTTATTGAAATATTAATATTTACATCCATTTACAATATTCCATGGCTTAATAGAACATGGGTAACAAAATATCAAATGCTTGTCCATTCTAAATAAAATCCGAACATACACTAGCGGGGCCTTGTCCTTAAGCTCCACGCTAGGGAAACATACATTGCATGTATACAATATTTACATTAAAATCCAATATTTCATAAGGGTCAAAATTGGGGTATTACATATGGGTTATGGGTATCCATTGCTTTGGACTTCCCATCAGGTTTGGGAACAACCTCCAAAAAATCATTATTCATTATAGAGTTGCACTCTTTTGTCATTGCATATTTCCAAACTTGTTGCTTTGCAGATTATTCATATGAGGATGGTTCTGAATCAATTTCATCTCTGAATTTATTTGGATGTCTATAGGGTGGTATTTGGATGGGTGAAGTACCCTCCTCCAAAACAATGTTGTGCTCAACCGCCCTATCAGGTCGTCTACCATGTGGAAGATCTCTAAAAACGTTTTCATATTTTTGTAGGAGTTGCTCTATCTCCTTTGGGTGTTCAGCAACCTTTATGTTTGGCTTGGGGGAATTTATGTGACATTCAACACCCCATTCAATATCTCCATGCCTCAATATAGACCTCATACTATGTGAAGTTACCACTTGATTCAGGTAGGTGTGTTGCCCTCTCACAACCCTTAGTATTCCTTTCGAATATTAGAATTTCATTTTAGGAATTTGATAGTTTACTATATGCTCCCCTATAGAGTACATCCATTGCAATCCCAAAACCACATTAGTATCAACAACATCAACCACATAAAAGCTATCAAAAAAAGTATAGTTACCTATGGTGATTTGCAGCTTTGGAACCCATGTTTTGCACTCCATTATGTTGTGACCTGGAATGACAATTGTGAAGCCATCAAATGGTTCAGTAGGTATATTCCTTCTCTCCACCATGTCTGCATCAATGAACTTATGTGTGGCTCCTCCATATACCAAAATTGAGGTCCTTTGTCCTAGTACCACACCCTTGCATCGAATACTGTCATAATTAGGCACTACTGAAAGTATTGCCATTCTTACTTTGTCAGGTGAGGGATGGTTTTCTTCTTGTTTCCCTTCTTCTAATGTATCTTAATACTCTTCTTGATCTGAAATATGTCCTTCTTCCTCCATACCCCCTTCATACTCATCATTATCAGAAAATACTTCAATGTATTGAGCTTTTCCCTTAGTACATTTATGCCCTGGTGCCCATGGTTGAAAGCATGTGTAGCACAGTTTTTTTCTTCTAAGTTCTCCCCTATTTAGTCCCTCTTTTTTATTCTTTTCAAATGCATCCTTTTTCCAAGGCTTCTTTTCAAATGTATCTCTTTTCCAAGGCTTCTTTTCAAACTGAATTTAGGCTTGGGAGGAAACCTTGTTCTAGGAAGCACATTTTGGAGATCTCTAGTCAAGCTCATAGCATCTTTTAATGTAGTTGGTTTGTGGGATTTAACTAAACCTTTTAAGGGTTCATCCAAACCTTCAGTGAAAAACAATACTAACCTTCCCATAGATACATCATCCACCTTGACTGATAGTTTTTGAAACTCTAACATATAATCAGCAGGGGTTCCCACTTGCTTCAGTTGGGCTAGTTCTTTGAAAGGTAATTCTGGGTCCTTTTGCTCAAATCTATCTAATACCCTGTCAACAAATTCTCCATAGGTAGTAACCTAATCATGTCCCAAATTTTTCATACCATGGAACCACCATTCATTGGGATCTCCTTCTAGATGCAAGATTGCCATTTTTAAGGCATCCTCTTCCACCATTGGTTTCAGCTGAAAATACACATCTAGTTTTTGCACCCAAGTGTTAGCAGAACTTTGAGAGGAGCCATCAAAAGTAGGAAGTGGAATTTTACCAATAGCACAATTTAATTCTTTGTTTTGGAATAGAGCCCTATTATCCCCTTCTCCTTGAGTTTGTTTGAGATAGTAAAGTATTGGTCAAATGGTAGAGTCCTTCTACAATCCTCACTCAACTTTTCCCGTTCTTTTACCACTTCATCCATGTCAAATGGGGTGTTAGGATCTTATTTGGGCACAAGAAATTTAGGTGCAGTAGGCCTTGGTGTGCTCTAAAATTCATTAGGTCTATTATGGGGTCCTGTTCTTGAGAAAATATGCCCACCCATTGTCTTTTTTTCTTCTGAATGTGAACTATTGCTGCCTCCTATTACTCCTTTGCCTCCAAGTTGGCTAGCCATCAATTCAAATCCTTTCATCATCTGTTTGTTCATGCCTCTGATACCACTTGTAATTTTTTTTAAATATGGTTCTATGATTGTAATAAATTCCTCCTCATGTTCTGAGATTTCCTTTCCATCCTTGGGCATGGTTTCAACAATATACTCTTCTTCTCCTACTACTTCCTCTTCAACAAAAACCTCTTCAACTTCAGGTTCTAAGGGTGGTGGATTATTTATTTGGATCATTTTCAATACCATTAGGTTCCAATACCATGCTCTTATACCGCTTGTAATGTCCTGTTTTTTATTTTTATTAAAATAGTCAAATTTTCAACTTTTTTCCCTAGTTCGACCTTTGACTAGTTTTGAGGTATAGATCTCCAAATTGCTCCAAATGCTCTTAAATATTCAGAGAATGTGTATGAATAATATTAGGACTTGATTATGATGTTCAAGGATTATTTAGGACCATAAAAATACTTATGCAAACCCCTTTAAGATTCTGGCCAAGATAGGAGTTTTTATTAGCAATTTGGGGTTCAAATCCCTCCAGGGTAAATGCTGAATATGGATCTCCAAATGCTTCCAAACCCACTCGAATTTATGAACAGAGGAATATGATGTATAAGGGACAATATTAAGGTCTCATGTGCATCATTATTCAGTTTGTGAAGTCTGTTATAATCCTCTCCCAACAACTACAAAATCACTAGTTTTGACCTTGGGGGAAATGGCATTAAATCTTCTTCAAATGGTATAAAACTGAGCAAGATGACTCCAAATGCTTAAGTATTGAACATGAAACTTGTGCAGCTCATAAATTAAATTCCATTAATCATAAATACATCAAATAAATGCTCTTCCATTCGAATACATAAATATATCATTGTTATACATCAAGATAGTGGGGAAATGGCACCATTTGTTCATTTAAAATCAGATTTACATCATTCCACTTGGATTTTCGACCAGGTGCATTTCTGAGTGTGAATAAAATATTATATTAATATTATTACAAAATAAATGGGACACTATAATCTCCCCCAAAGAGTACAATAGCTCACCAAAAGCGCCTCTCCTCAAGGATCAAGAATATGCAATGAAAATTGGAAATGGTTGAAGGAGTGAGCTGAACTAGAAGAAACCACGAGCTGCCTTGTAGCTTACACCTGCAAATAAAGACTCCATTAAAGCCCCCATGAAAGGTCTGAGTGTCCTTTCCAAACACCAACTAGGATGGGAATCTTTCACCCTCGATACCAGAGTAATTTTATGGCCCAGAGTGGATATGTAAGAGAAATAATTACTTTGGAGTGTACTAGTTGTACCCATTATAATTTTTATAAAATATTCCTAGAGATTTCTAGATATATGACTTATAAAAATCAATGCAATACACTTACTCGATTGGAATCAAATAATTTTTGTCTCTGGGATAGATAGTAGGAGCGAAATTCATTTTTTATGGGCCCAAGCGATAGGTTCAATGATTTCTTACCAGTACCCACGACTGCGAAATAAGAACAATAAACTAAATGCCCAAACAAAATGAGCACCTAAAAATAAAAGACCATATGCAGATAATGAAGAACCATAAGATTGGTTCACTTGAGAGGCTTATTCCCATAGAAAGTCACATATCCACCCATTAATCATAATGGAACTCTTGCAAAGTTTCCTCCCATGATATGAGTTATCACTCCCCGATCACTTATACTACGCCAAACATTAGACTACGTTTTCTGCCTAAAAAGGAATATTACTACCAAAATTGCATTATTAATCTAAAATAAACCAAGGAAAACATGATCCAAGAAAATACTTGACATATTCCTCCTTTCCTAGGTTCATCACAAGGAAAGTGAAACCAATATTCACTTTAATGGGTATTAGACGAGTGCTATGGGAAAATAGAACACCTTTAAGTAATATTAAAAATTCACATGGTTATTAAATGCATGAATGTGATGTACCAAAAAATCTACGATTCCTATCAAAATTGGTCATAAATCCACTTTGGAACCTAATGACAACAATCACCACCTCCCCAAGTTAAGTTGGTACTCATTGTTGCACTAGGAGCTATTGAACCAAGTGTTGAAGCATGAGTGTTTTGCATCCATTGAGCCAAGACATGTTGTAATTATATACTAGTACTTGAGAACATATCTTGAGGATGTCCTAGAGCACTCATAGTATCATTATGAATATACAAACCAAAACTATGGAATCCAAGAGTATATATATCCAATTGAGGTGTGATACAATTGCATCACAATGTTTACGAACATAATTTAATAAATTATTATATCGAGTAGTTGGGTCATAGTCTCTTACCATAAAAATTGATGCATGTGCAACAAAACCAACTATGATAAACCCACCAACCCACATATGATGTATGAAAAAAGAGAGTTGGGTACCATAGTCAATATTTGGGTATGGATAGGGGGGCATCGAATACATGTGGTGTTTACGACAATAGTTAAAGATCTTAGAATAGCCGAGTTAATTGAACATGCCATGAGGTAGTTAAGTTATTGAAAAGGCCTTTATGGCCCTCCCTCGTGTAAGTTTTAAACCTTAACAGTGAAGTACAAACTTATATTGATTCTTAAGCATTAACAGAAAATACACAATGGCACACACATAACACAGAGATTTTCACTTGGAAACCCTTAACCGGGAAAAAAACCAGCAAAACTTAGAGTCGCACTGCTCCTTTTCATTATATGTTTATTCAACCATTTACAATACAATATATGGTATTCCGCAGCATCTAAAACCCTAATTCGTTTACCCGAAATTAGGTTACAACCCTAATCCCTTTTACCGGGATTAGATAGAGTACAATGGGTCAAAATCGCGAAAAAACAAAAAACAACCCAAAAAAAAAATTTGCACTCCGTGTGGACTCTAGGGGGCCTAACAGCCCCCTCTATTTCGTTTCAGAACCTAACGGTCCGAAACGAAGGGGGTAGGCCCTGTCGGGCTACACCCCCCTCCGGACACGCCCGGTGCAGGGGAGGGGATCGTGTTGTACACGCATCCACCATGTGAAGAGATATAACATTCCCAACACCTCGTAACTGGAACTTTATGAGATTCTAAAATGTCCTTAAGGTTATGGCCAATGATCTAATTGGTCTTATACATATGGTCAACTATCAAGAAAAGAATTGCAATATTCAAATGATGATATACAGTGTCGGTCAAGAACAAACCCCCAGTACTTGATTTGATCGTCCACTAAAACTCAAAAGTCTAAATATTTAGACCAATCTAGGGTGAAAATGGGGTCAATCCATCAAGAAAATCGGGATAAATTTGAACCAAAAGACTATGATTCAAAATAAATTCATGAGGAAGTGGTATGTCTTTACGATCCACTCCAGTATCTAGAAGTTGGTTAATGGGTAAAGAGATGTGTACTTGGTGTCGTGTCCAAGATAAAGACCCAAGACCTAGTAACCTTCTTAAATTATGGTTCAACATGAATTCTTCATCTTGGAACCAAGACAATTTTGGGGCATCTTTGTGATAATGGAACCAACCAACAAAAATCATTAGCACTATGAATATCAATGCAATAAAATTCGAATTCATCATTTATTTTAGATGATCGCCAAATTTGGAAGAGCCTAGAGGTTATTTGTATCCATTAAAAACCTCCACATACATCCCCATTTGACATTCATTGACCTTGGAAAAACTACTTGGGCACTGGGTTTGATGTGAGTGGAATCACCCATCCATGCCTCATAATTGAAAAAACGAACACCATGAAAGTACATCCTACTTAGCCAAGTAAAGATGATGGCCATGAAAGTATATATAGTCTCTCCGATGATACACACTAGTACTAAAATAAAAAGGATGACACATTTTGGTTATACATTTCCCTCCTCACCTCATACATCATGGTGCATCGGTTATAGCACAAAGTGACTACATTTCATCATTACAATAATTATCCAATCAACCCAATCAATAGTTATATAATGGAAATAAATTTATGAAAAGGTTTTTTCCTAACTTATAGTTTCTCATATTTTTTATTAGTTTTAGTTTAAATGTTTTTCCATTTGTTTTTATCCACTTCAAAATAATGAGAAGAGAAACTATTTAAATGTCACAAGAATAATTTTAGATGGATGAAATTACAAATTATTTTTTGCATTAAAAATAACAATTTCATCGATCTAAAATTGTAATTTTGATCAAGATTACCTCCTGGCTGGATATGATGGTAAAAAAATATCAAAATCATAGACCAAGATTACTTTCTAGTTGGATATGACGGTAAAAAATATCAAAATCATAAAACGTTTAACCTCCTTCCTCTTGATGATGATGAAGAAGAATTAACATATTACTATATCTATACATTAATATATTTTCTTAAAAAATAATAAGACAACAAAACCATGTAATTAAGAGTCAAATTCTCAATTATCTATGTTAAGCCAACCCATATACATATGATTAAAAATCCTCTATTGATAAGAGGGTGTGTCTCTTTTTATCTTAAGCCTTGCTTACAAAAACTTCATGGCCCTCATTTATAAAGGCATCTCTCCTTTAATATTGCATTCCTACATATTAAGCATTATGACAAAAGTATTTTCATAATGATACATTTATATTAAATAGGGACCATGTTTAATAACAGAGTATTAAACAGTTCAGGTTTAGCTTAAGCGTTTATGAGAAAAAAATATATCTTTACAATTATATATTTATCATATTTATAATGAAATAAGGATAATATTTGGAAGTGAGCGAAGTAGCCATTGTGATATGAGACGATGGCCTAGTCTAGGGTTTGGTGGTTTTTGTGTTTTTTCTGCAGGACTGGTGCGATAGTGGAGGTGGAGACTGACTAATTTCTGACAACAATCACTTGGAGTCCAATTGGCCCTTCGGGGACAACCTAGTACCAGCCAAGTTAAAAAAAAGTGGGAAGTATTTTCAGTTTTGTTGTCATTTTGGTTGGTCTGTCACCGTCACTATTAGCTAGTTTTTGCGGTTTTCTGTCTTTTCCATTTACTATTTTGGTTGTTTAGTTGGGCCCTATTGTTTTTCGGGCTCTAGATTTGGGACTTGTTACTATTCCATCATCTTTTGGTTCTATTTTTGGAGGGTTTGCACTTTGTGGGCTCCAGGTGGCGTGCTCTGGTGATGGGCAACTACCGGTGGTTGTGTTAGGGTGTGGGTTCCTAATGGGTCGTCAGGGGTATCTAGCTGGTGGGCATTTCTCTATTGTCGGTGACTCTTCACAAGGGGGATGAAATTAGACTGTGGGTTCGCAGGATTTCGGAAGCAGATGGGATAAGCCCCCACTCGCTCATACTTGGCCTTCGCGATGTCGGAGGGAGAAGGCACAGAGAAGAAGATCTAATAAAACCCTGAAGGTGCGGGAGGGCCTGAACTGCTATTCCATCCCTATTGAAAACAATCTTGAACGGATTAAGATGCTGAACTCTCGGGCGATTGTTGGGAGGTTGGAATTTACTGGGGGTAATCAGCAAGAGTTGGTAGAATGGGTTCGTAAAAATTGGTCTCCACTCTGTGGGGATATGCCTAGGGTGATTCAACTGATTAATGGCTGGGTGATGTTCATTTTTTTGAAGCTGGAACATGTTGGTTTGGTTCTTAGGCGGTTTTGGTGTTTTAAATAAGGGTCTTTTTTTCTAAAGAAGTGACATTTGTCGTTTGACTCGTTGAAGGAGAAGCAGAGTTTTCGTCATATATGGCTTCTGATACCTAGTTTTCCGATTTAGCTCTGGACTGAGAACATCCTTATGGGTATTGCCAATACAGTGGGTTGGTTTGTTTGGCTGGACAATAGTTCATTATATGGGTATGATAGGAGGTCAGCAAAGGTTATGGTCGAGTTTGAGATGGCCCATGGTCTTCCGGCTGAAATTGAGCTTCAGTAGGGTGACAGGGTGTGGAGGCAGCGATTAGACTACTTTAGGATACCTTTTCGGTGTCATTTCTGCCAGCAGACGGGGCATATCCGTTCTCAGTGCCAGGAACTCCAGTCCTCCACTCTGTTGAGGGCGTCGTCTTTCAATCTTGCTCCCATGGAACATCTACATCTGAACCGGACTGAGGACTCCCTGGAGATTCATGATATGTCCGGTAAGTTACCTCTCAGACTTGGTTCTCCTATTCCTAATATACCAGAGGATGAATTAGCATGTATTAGGGATGCTAAAACCATTCTTGATAGAAAGTTAGCGTCGGGGGAGACTATTTTGAATCTGGGTGGTGCTGGGGATTTGATTTCTAATAATTGTCTTTCTTTTGAGAAGTCCAGGGTATGTAGGGGACTTTTTGGGGTTTCAAATATTTTCGGGAGGGATACTGAACCTTTAGATAAGCCCTCTGATAGTTCATTGAATAAGGTTTTGGATGATGGGATGATTAGGGTTTCTGAAGTTACTCCTCTGGCATTGAGTCTGGATGATACTAATTTACCTACTGGTTCTACGGATTTGGGAAAGGAGGGTATGGAGATTGTTGAAATAGGACCTTATACTGGTGACGACTCCATTATCTTAGGGGAGGCGGGTTATAGGACCTTGGATAAGCCAGATATACTTTCTCCACTTCCTATCTTCTCTAAAAACCCTTCCAATAATCCTGGGGTTCAGCCTGTTAATAATGCCCATTTTCAGAACGTCACCCTTAGAAAGCCTAAGAGGAAAGGAAGGAAAGATGTGGAGGTAGATGTTGATTATGCTCTTGAGTCTGTCTCTATTTCGGATTGTTTAAAGTCAAGAATGGTGAAAGATGACTTGCCTTGTCCGCCTGGGATTGTTGAGAACAGTTCAGGAAACTTTAATGATTTTGTTGATGGGGGTTTGGGGGATTCTTGCATTGGGGGCCTTGGAGCTAATACCCCCCGTGATTTGGTTACCTAATGTCCATTTGCACACTTAATATCATAGGATTGGGGACGGCTGTGCGAGCTAGGGTCCTCTCCAATATTATTGCTACTGCTCACCCGAACATTTTACTTTTGCAGGAAACCATGTGTGTTGACAGTGTTGCTATCTCGAAAGTTGCTGGTATTCTCTCGGGGTGGGAAATCTCTGCTATTAGCTCGGATGGACTGTCTGGTGGTCTATTGGCTGCTTGGGACCCTATATGTTTCTCATTTTTTGTTTATAGGACACCTTGGGTACTATTGTTGGAAGGGTTTTGTAAGATGAATGATTTACATCTTAGTATTTTAAATTGCTATGCTCCCTATAAAAATAGGGAAGCTTTCTGGAATGGGTTGCAATCCTCTAGGATTTTGAGGATGGAGAATATTATTGTGGCTGGCGATCTGAACTTTACCCGACTTGCATAGGATATTTGGGGTGTCAAAGATAAGGTTGATAATATTTCTGACTATTTCAGTGAGTTTCTCATTAACAACGACCTTATTGATGTTGTCACAGGGGTGAACACTCCTACCTGGACTAATGGCAGAAGCGGGCAGGATGGTATCCATAAGAGGTTGGATATAGAACGTGGGTGGGGGAAAACAAAATATCTTATCATTGGCCTATTTTCTTTCAAATAGAGGACTGTGTGTTTCTACAGAATTACCCTTTTAAATTTGACTGTTCTTGGTTAAGTCAAGAAGATTTTGTTCAATTTGGTTGAAACTTAGCAACAATACTGAGCTTAACCCTGTGAAATTGCCCACATAAGATCCAAAGAGATGATGTAAACCTCACAGTGAAAGAATTAAGGAATTAATGAAGAAGAGAGAAGCAATAGAACATAGATCCAATAGAGGCAGAATAATTACACACATTACATTAATCAGAATAGTAACCGGGTAAATATACAATGCTGAGTATGAGGATTCAAATTCACTAGGTGTAATTCGAATTATCCTTCATGCACAGATCCATAATCAGTGGAGAGTCATCAGTGCCAAACTAGGAGTCTATCTCATCATCAGTGAAGTCATCAATGCACAAGTAGTGATCAACCGGGAGTCAAACTAAGTCTAACTGAGTGTGGTTGGTGTAACTGGCACATGGAAGCACTGATATAGTGAAGGAGACTCAGTGGGGGGCGCTCATGGAGCTAACTGGAGTCAAAACAGTCTATCTAGTCACACTAGATGTCCAAAAGAGTGATAAGGTCAGTTAGGAGTCAGTTAATCCTTAAATCAAGGAAGAACTGAAGATAACTGAACTAAACTGGACTGGCAGATGAAGAAAGGAACCCTTCTCAGCAATAACTGAAAAGAGGGCGCACTAAGCTCTAGGAGAGCTAAGACTGATCCGAGAGAAGCTCCTGGGGCTAGTTTGTCGAGGGCTAGGTGCTAGTGCTGCAAACCCTAATTGCATGCAAACCCTAATTTTGCATGCATGACTGAAAATGACAGAAATGTTAGAAGGACTAGGATGGAGTATAGGAATATCCTAACACCCCCCCTTAATCCATCCTGGGCCCTGGTAACTAGGACCAAAGGTCACCCATACAATCAATGAAATGATAAAAGAATACTGCCTCGATTTTTCTTTTTCCTTTTTTTTATATTTTTGAATAACTCAAGGAGCCATTACTCTAAGCAGAAAAGAAGCAAGCTTTCATCAGTGAAAACTTTGCAAAGAGACTTGGTAAGCTAATCCTCTGTAAAGTGCGAATGCAAGTGCTAGAGAATGTGCTGAATGTAGCAAGTCTTTCAGGAACCTTTTCTGTCACTGGAGCGAATGTATCATGATGAGTTTTCCCAAAGAATGGAAGAGTAAACCCCATCATCATGCTGCATCTCTCATGGAGAGGTGGATGGCATAATGCAAGGTTAGCATGCTGCTGAAGTCTAGTAGTTCTGTAAGCAAATAAATCATCAACTGTGTTCTTAGTAGTAGCAAGGACTGTGTGAGAACATATTTCTCTTGAATCTGGACTAAGAATAGGTGTTGGTTCTGAATCTTCTTGAACCATGATCTCAACATCAAAATCTTGATCTTCTTCCTCACTAGAATAGGATTCACTAGAAGAGAATTCACTGCGATCTTCATCAGAATCTGAAGGGATAGTTGGAGAGAAGGGCATGAAGTGGGAGAACTCATATGCCTTTGAGGCATGATTAGCAATCCCATTCGCTATAACCTTTCCAATGGAGATTTCTGTAATCTCTACTGTGTCTAGACCAAAATTTACTTGTTTTGGAGATCCTGTATGAGTCATTTGATATACTGATAACAAATTAGCTGTAAGAGAAGGAACAAATAAGACATTTTTGAACTTACCATGCTCCATATGAACTGTACCCAAACCTTTGGCAGAAATCTGAGAGTTGTCTCCCATGTGAATGGTAGGCCCATCTTGGAGATCCAAAGAGGAGAAGGATTCTTCTTGTGCCATCATGTGGTTGGAAGCTCCAGAATCTATGAGGAGAGCTTTTGTCTTTGAAAAACCAGCCATCAATGCATGACAATCATCAGATCCACTTCCAGAATCAGACATCTTTGCTTCTTTTGGAACAACAATTTGGTTTTTTTCAAGAAGCTTGGTTAGAAGATCAATCTTCTTATGCATGCAGGCATGCTCTGGATGGTTTCCTCTCTTGCAGTAGGTACAATTTGGTCTCTTTTGTTTGTCATTCTTGGATCTTGAAGGTTTCTTTCCTTTGCCTTTTTGTCCCCCTTTTGCATTCGCTCCACTTGATTCACCAGCTAAAAGAGCTAGATCTCTGGAGGTTTTGATGTCACCCATTTGAAACAGTTTGTTCTCTTCTTGAGTGAGGGCTTCAATGAAGTCACTTAAGGTGGGAAACTTCCATCCAGGGATGGACATTCGAACAGAATGAAAGGTAGATACAAAGACAGAAAATTGAGATCCAAGTTTGCTCAATATAGAGAGTATCAATTGCTCATCACTTTTAGTGATGCCACATTGCTTGCAATGCAAAACCAAATTCTGAAATTTGGAGAAGAAATCTTGGATGCTCTCGAAATTGCTAGGTTGAAGGGAAACCAATTCATTCTCAAGAATGTAGCCTCTCAGTTCGTCTTGTTTTCCAAAAAGACTCCTCAATTTTATCCATAAATCATATGGAGACTCCAATCCATCAGCATGAAACAATAGATCATCAGATATATGAAGGCATGTGAATCCAAAAGCTTCATCCATTTTGTTTAGGTGCTTGATTCTCTTTTCAGCTTGATGTGGTATGGCATCTTTTTCCTCAACTACTCTAGTAAACCCTCTTGATAGCAAGAGTATTATCATCTTCCTCTTCCATTCGAAATAATTGAAAGGAGTGAGAAGTATAGAAGAAGGAGAATTCGAATTGCTCATTTTGATTGCTTGAACAAGTGCAAATGGAAAGCCACTGAATCTGTTGCTGCAACTGCTGGAACTTCAAAGTACCTGCAAAAAACTCTCAAGAATGGAGGTAGAATATACTCTCAAGGCTCTGATACCATGTGAAATTGCCCACATAAGATCCAAAGAGATGATGTAAACCTCACAGTGAAAGAATTAAGGAATTAATGAAGAAGAGAGAAGCAATAGAACATAGATCCAATAGAGGAAGAATAATTACACACATTACATTAATCAGAATAGTAACCGGGTAAATATACAATGCTGAGTATGAGGATTCGAATTCACTAGGTGTAATTCGAATTATCCTTCATGCACAGATCCATAATCAGTGGAGAGTCATCAGTGCCAAACTAGGAGTCTATCTCATCATCAGTGAAGTCATCAATGCACAAGTAGTGATCAACCGGGAGTCAAACTAAGTCTAACTGAGTGTGGTTGGTGTAACTGGCACATGGAAGCACTGATATAGTGAAGGAGACTCAGTGGGGGGTGCTCATGGAGCTAACTGGAGTCAAAACAGTCTATCTAGTCACACTGGAGGTCCAAAAGAGTGATAAGCTCAGTTAGGAGTCAGTTAATCCTTAAATCAAGGAAGAACTGAAGATAACTGAACTAAACTGGACTGGCAGATGAAGAAAGGCACCCTTCTCAGCAATAACTGAAAAGAGGGCGCACTAAGCTCTAGGAGAGATAAGACTGATCCGAGAGAAGCTCCTGGGGCTAGTTTTCCGAGGGCTAGGTGCTGGTGCTGCAAACCCTAATTGCATGCAAACCCTAATTTTGCATGCAGGACTGAAAATGACAGAAATGTTAGAAGGACTAGGATGGAGTATAGGAATATCCTAACAAACCCGGTGGATAATTTATGTCAGAAATTACAGAAGTTTAAACAAAAAGTGACTAGCTGGATTCATTTAAGGAAGAAATTGGACAAACAGAAACTTGTGATGGTGGAGGAGAAATTACAGGATCTCTACTCGCATCAATTGGATAGGCCTTTGGAAGGTAAGGATTTTGATTGGTTGAGAAAATTGGAGGAGGAGAAAACTGAGATTTATCTTAGGGAAGAGAAGGAATGGCGGTTGAAGAGCAGAGCTCTGTGGGTTAATTATGGGGATCGGAATACTAGGTTCTTTCACACTTTTGCTTCGACTAGAAGGAATAATGATACTATCTAGAAGCTATCTGATGAGGAGGGGAATGATGTCTTGGGTCAACATGAATTGCAATATTTGCCATTGAAACATTTCAGTAAAATTTATTCTGTGGATTTGGGCTGTGATCTTGATTCACAGCTCCAGGTGATCAAACACTATCCTAAATTCTTTGATAATGAGGAAGCTGATGGTTTATGTCAGGAAGTTTCACTTGAGGAGGTGGAGAGAACACTTAAACTTTTTGCAAAAGAAAAAAGTCCTAGGCCTGATGGCTGGACTGTGGAACTATTTTTACACTTCTTTGATATAATGGGTAGTGATATTGTCAATATGGTGGAGTTTACTCGGCTGGAGGGTTATATGTCTGGTGCTCTAAATTCCACATTCATTACTTTGATTCCCAAAGTGAATGATCCGAAGAATTTTGGTGATTTTAGGCCTATTGCACTGTGCAATTTGGCCTATAAGATTGTCTCTAAGATCATTGCTAGGAGACTTAAACCAGTTCTCTCCAAACATATTTCAAAAGAACAGTTCGGTTTCTTACAGGATCGACAAATACATGATGCAGTGGGGATTACACAGGAATTATTACACTCTATCAAATGCAAAAAGAAGAAAGCCATACTTCTTAAAATGGATTTAGAAAAGGCATATGATAGAGTAAATTGGGATTTTCTCCGGTTAGTTCTGATTCAAATCGGTGTACCAACTCTGGCAATTCGATGGATCATGTCTTGTGTTGATACAATGAATATTGCAGTACTTGTGAATGGAGCTCCCACATCATTTTTTAGTTGTTCCAAAGGCATTCACCAGGGGTGCTCACTGTCTCGATTGTTTTTTTTGTTGGTGATTGAGGGTTTAAGCAGATTGATTATTTAGGCTAAAGTGGATGGTAAGATTATCACACATGTCCTGTTTGTTGATGATGTGTTAATTGCTGGAGTGGATAATTTGTTGGAATGGCGGTACTATTGTGATATCATCACTTTATTTTGCAAAACCTCTGGAATGTGTGTTAGTCGGAAGAAATCTTGTCTCTTTGGAAACCTTATTGCAGATGATCGTATTTTGGCTTATCAATCATTGTTGCCATATAAGTATTGCCTTATCGCAGATGGATTCACCTATCTTGGGTTTCACCTTAAACCTAATGGGTATTTGATTAAAGACTGGGAGTGGCTGCTCAAGAAGTTTGAAAACAAGATTTCCAATTGAACGTATCGCTTACTGTCAATTGGAGGTAAACTTACCTTAGTTAAGTCTGTCTTGATGGGAACACCGGTATATTGGTTTTCTTTATTTCCTATCCCTTGTTCGGTTATAAATTCTCTGAGAAGACTTATGTTTAATTTTTTATGGACGGGAGGTTTGAACAAATCTAGTCTTGTGATGATTGGATGGGAGATAATTTCACTACCTTTTGATGCTGGAGGTTGGGGCATTAAGGATCTGTCAGTATTTAGTGAGGTGTTGTGGTTGAAAAGTTTTTGGCATGCAATTTTTGGTACTACTATCTGGTCGAAGATTATCCATCAGAAGTACATAAAGATTGAGATTTCCCACTGGTTAAGGTCTCCGAATAAGAAAGTGAGGGGGGTTTCGCCGATTTGGAATGGCTTTATGAAAGTCTACAAATGGCTGGCATATAATTTATGTTGGAAAGTTGGCTCAGGGGAAGAAGTTGCTATCAGTGTGGATCCCATTTTGGGATTAAATTATTCTTACAGTTTATCATCTACCCTACTACATAAGCTCAAATCTGCTGGTTATTATACTCTAAACTCTATTGCAAATTTTGGAAGGAATGGTTTTTGGGGTATGATCATTGATCCTCAATTGTCTCTGAATCAGGCCTTGGAGTGGCAGAATTATATTCAGGGTCTTAATGTTGCAGGTATTCGTCTGAAATCTGAAGCTAATAGAGTCGTCTAGAGAGGGAATGAAGCTAACGGTGTTGTGACTGCTAGTACGGCCTATAGTTGCATGATAAAACGAAGATGTATCTTTCCAAGACACTGGTGGTATGATAAAATCTGGAAATGGTATTTGCCACTTAAAATGAAGTGTTTTTTTTTGTTTGTACTTCAAGGCAGGCTGAAGACTTGGGAAAATCTTTTATCTTTGGGTTGGAATGGCCCCAATCAATGCATATTATGTAAAAGGTATGTTGAATCATCTGTACATTTGTTTTTAGAATGTGCCTTTACTGTGCAACTTTGGGGCAAAGTATATCAGACTTTTAATATCACTGAAAGGTGGGGAGGCATGAATATTGTTACTTCCATGCAACAATGGACACTGAACTGTAAATCTCATAAGATGCTACCTATTTTCATTTGCTGGGCAATCTGGGGGATAAGGAATAAAGCTATATTTGAAGACTCTACACCATATCTAGAAAAGACATTTAATATTGTTATCAGTCACTATTTGATGTGGCAGAAAGAAGAAAAACCTCGGGCTCATAGAGACATTGGGAAATTTGATCTTGAGGTTACTGACCCTGTACTGTTTTTTGATGGTGCTGCTAATTTGGGTGTTTGTAGTGTTGGAGGAGTCATATTTCTTAATCTTGATCACTATTACACTTTAAAAATGAAGTGTGGTAGAGGCACGAATATGAAGGCTGAACTTGTAGCCTTATGGACTGTTGCTAGAGTGGCAAACATTTTTGGCTTGGTGAATGTGAAGATTTTCGGTGACTCCCGAGTTACCATCAAGTGGGATAGGGGGAATATGAGCTAAATGTACTTAATTTAACTGGTTGGTGTGACAAGACTATGGAAGAATTACATATGTTGGGCAGGATCACTTTGAAACATATATTTCGTGAACATAATTCTCAAGCAGATTTACTTTCAAAACTGGCTTTGGCAAGTGAAGATGATCTTCTATTTTGGGAGGAATTTTGTGAGAATCAGATGATTGATTCTGGTAGCTATTATTTTCTAGGTTGAACATGCTAAGTTATGCCAAGGACATCCTTAGGTCTATTTTTGGCTTATGATGTATATTTTTTGAATTTTATGATATACTCTCTTTGGAGAGGAAGATGTTTGAACAGTTTCTTACTGATATCATGTACTATTTGATTCAAATATGAATATCAATAATATGCTTTTTTTACGGAAAAAAAAAGGATAATATTTAATAAAAAAATATTAAATAATATAAAGTCATTAAAAATTAACTAAAATAGGTATGAGTCAAACATAAAATCTTTCCTTCAAAATTATGAAAAATTATAAATTTATTTACATAAAAAAATCTAATAATTCATAATTATCATTAATAATTATACTATCCTATCAGAAATATTTTTTAACCGGAATATAAAATGTTCTAAACATACTTTGGACGTACATTGTACAAAAATTTGAAAATTGCAAGCAATATCTTTATCCATACCCAATGTGAACATATTCCAAACTATTCTATCAATCACTACAGATGTTTTAAATATGCCACTATTTCTTGATGTTTTATGCCCTCCATAAAACTTTTATAATAATAACATTCTAAAATATTTATAACATAGTAATTAAATTAATGACATATTTTAAGAAATATAATTTAAAAATTCGTAATAGTGCATAGCAACTACTAACACGTCATTGCTTACACCTCCATCCACTCTGGTAATATCACTTTATATATAAACTGTTAACTGTTTTGTGTTTCATTTTCACTTTGATATACTAATGCTTTATAAATAATATAAAATATATTTAATATTTATTTATTGTTGCGTAAAGTTAAATTAATAATATGAATGTTTTAGTAAACAATCTATATTCATAAATAAATTTTAATTTTAAATTATTATAAGAAAAAATTATAGATTATAGTCAACTTATACACATGTTTTTATATTTGTGTGACTCAACCATAAAGAATCTTTTTATTAAAAAATCTTTTAAATTTTTTTGAATCACAACATTGTATTGGACCATTGGTCGCTATAAAATTTAATCAACTCTTAAATTGCTAAAACTTTATACCAACTTGACTTTATATCAACTTGTCTAGATGTTGAACTCCAATCACATTGAAATGGTTTTTTATTTGATTTAGAAACGTGGATTTTAGTGTAGACAAATCATGGTGAACATGAGAAGTGGTAGTTGTGATAGAATTCAACATTGGTCAAACTTTTATGATATAATAACTTTCAAAAATAAAAGAGGACCACCCACCAAGAACATGACTAGTCAGCGAAGCAATGGGCAACCAATTGACATGGATCATAAAAGGTGATTTCGATTTTGTCTTTAGAGTTAACACAACTACAACATTAGAATTTTAGCTAAGTCTACCTAATATTTAGGTATTTTGTAATTTACAAATTGAGTTACAAATTTTACTAACTCTATATCAATGTTCTTAGCTTACCTTCCGAAATCTCTTAGTTACATTTTGATTAAGAACTAGGTTGTATCAAATTTAATCATAAACTTAAATGTGCTTAGCTTACCTTCCGAAATATCTTAGTTACGTTTTGATTAAGAACTAGGTTGTATCAAATTTAATCATAAACTTAGGTATCTTTATAGCTCCACATACATTTCTATAGGTTGAATTTTTATCAATAATGAAGAATAATGAAAGTACCAATTATTTTTATTTAAGTTTCTTTAATTTTACATACAACTTTATAGATTGAATTTCTATTAATAATGTGGATATTGAATATCTATGTTAGAGTTTTTGGTTAAAGTCATACCTACAATTGGGGGACAGGACGAGGACCTACCACGCCATAGGCATGGACCATGGTGAAAGGACATGGAAAGGAGTACATCTGGCAAGAAATGGTACAGGAGCCAGGAAGGAGATTAAACTCCCAACATGCTTGAGGTCAAGAGCATTTACGCTCTACAGCTGGGAAGTGATGGGCGACCCAATTAATTTGGGGAGAATGGCAGTAGAGGGCCACTGCCCCTATGGTGAGGAGGAAGCTACAAGAATAGAGATCCTGAGAGAGATAACATAAGCCTTTGAACTCTGGAAGATTCATTCTCTTGGCTCATCCCTTCCTTCAGGTGGCATTGAAGGCAATCTTCCCTATGCAGTCTCAGATGCTTCATGCCTGAGCAACAGTCTCCTTTTGTGAGTGAAGGGCAATCAAAGAGAAAGTGAAGCCCCTGGGAAGGTTCACGGAGAGCATCTTTTGGAAATGTCAATATGCAAGGATACTGTCAACCTGGTTCACAATGAGTTTTCAGATTTTAAGCGCATGCTACAAGAGATATATGATAGCATGACATGGTAATGAGATTCCACTAGACATCTCACTTACTCTTACTATATGTTGGAATTGAGATTGGAAGGCATGGAGAGTACTCTTTGGGAGCAAAGTGGTCAAGTTGATGGGCTCAGAATTGATATGGACAAACTGATGAAGATGAATCAATGTAGCCATTGCCAATCTACCATGAGATTTCAAATGAAGGCTATAATATCCATAGTTGGATATTCTCAATTAATTAGGGTTGAACCCATGCTTTCTGAAATAACCCACAAATCCGTAGATGTAAAATGATATATAAATTGATAATATAAGATAAGATGATAAATATACAATTGTTGGCCCGCTTTTATAGTAGCTTGGGCATTTCCTATTTGAGGGGACACATCCTCTCATTTAACTATTACTCCTACTTATTATTAATATTAATGTATTATTAATTATTTTTTACATTGCCTTCCCCTTAAAGGAAGCTTTGTCCTCAAAGCTTTATTGAAGACAAGGTTTATGTTTGTTTGTTTTTTGTTTTTTTTAACTGTCATCTCTTGATCTTTTGTATTTAGTCTTTGCAACATTTGCGGAAACGAGGCGAAACGAGTTATGAATTCCCCAGAAGAATTGTCGCATCGTCTCTGATGTGTTCCATCCCAAATCTAATTTTATCGAAGCTATTTGATCGCTTTGTGGGATGGGTCTTCTTGTTTGTTGTTTTGTATTTTGATTTGATGTTCTTGCTCGTTTGACATCATCTCTCCTCCATGTGTGCTCATTTTTACCCTTTCGTTGGTCAAAATGACCTTTATAACTGGGGTGTCGATAAGGAGTTTTTGTTGTTTGTTCTTCTGCTAGATTGACTTCTTTTTTATCTGTATTGATGGCTGGATTTGTATTTGCTTCTTTTTCCTCAATTTGTTTTTTTGAGACCAAAGGTTTTGATGTCCTCTTCTGAATGTTCGCCAACTTGTTTTCGAGTAAATCTTTATCTTTCTTAAAATTCCTGATTGTTTCTTCTTGAGATTTTGCATCGTCTTTAAGCTCTAATAGTTTCTTCTGGAAATCTCGATTTTCCTCCTCTATATTTTGATGGTCCTGTGCCCTATCTTTTGCCTTTTTGACTTGAAAGAGCAACTTCTTGTTATGATCTCTTAAACGTGATATCTCTTCTTCTTTGTCTCTGATGACTTTGTCTAATTCTTTCTGCATATTTTGTCTTGATTTTTTATCTTCTTGTGAAATCATCTTCAAAATGTCTTCAAAATCTTTAGATGAAACATCCTTTGAATATGATTTCATTGAAACAACCTGCAGTGTTATTTGCTCTTTTTTGTATGAAAATTTTAAAAACTTTTTCTCCATATTTAAAATAAATGATCCCAATGTTTCCATCCAAGGTAAACCTAGAATGATGTCGACTTTGTTTAAATATATAGTCGAAACATTGAATTGGGATGTGAACTTGTACTCATTAATTGTTAGTTGTAAGTTCGTAATTTCATATTGCTTCTCATAGTAGTTATCTCTCTTTTCGATTATACTTGATTCTGGGATTAATAATTGATTTGCCAAACTGTTGCTAATGCGATTTTCCTGTATGGTAGGACAAATAGCAATACTAATATCTTTTCCTTGAATAGTTCCCTCAAGTTTTAGTATGCTATTGGCTACTTTTGAGTAGGTCTTAGGGAATCTTTCTTGATTTTCACTATAAGACTCCATTTTTTTTCCAAATAATAATAATAATTATTAAAAGTTAATAATTATAATATTATTAATAAATATAATATAATAATTATTATGACAATAATTATTATTAATGATAATAATAATTATTAATTATTATAATAATTGTTTTTGGAGTTGAAGGATAATAAAAATGGTGTGGATTGAGTGGTTGGGAGGAATGATTGTTACCTTTCCCACCTAGGTTCAAATCTTACTTTTTGTTTGTTGTTGGAGATTAAAACCAAAACCACTTATGAAGAAACTGCGTGCGGTTTCACTTTTTTTTTTTACTTTACTTTTTCTTAGGACAAGGTCCTATTTTTTAGCAAAACTTTACTTTTACTTCTTTTTTTCCTTTTTACTTCTTCTCACTTCTTTTTTCTTTATTTCTATATTCTCGTTTCTTTTTTTTATTTTACTTCTTTTTTTTTTACTTGTCTTTCTTTTCTTCTTTTTTTTTTCTTTTACTTTTGCCTTTTTTTTTTCTTTTTTCTTTTCTTTCTTTTTCTTTCTTTTTTTACTTCTTTGGGCCAAGGGCCTGGTTTTTTTGGACAAGGTCCTAGATTGGTGGCTACAAGCCTCATACCAATGTAATATCCATAGTTGGATATTCTCAATTAGTTAGGGTTGAACCCATGCTTTCTGAAATAACCCACAAATCCGTAGATGTAAAATGATATATAAATTGATAATATAAGATAAAATGATATATAGTAGCTTGGGCATTGCCTATTTGAAGGGACGCATCCTCTCATTTAACTATTACTCCTACTTATTATTAATATTAATGTATTATTAATTATTTGTTACAAAGGCAATGGAGAAAGCCTCTGTCCATCTAAGTTATGGGATGTAAATGTATCTTTCTCTTATGGCAATATGTGCGCATATATAGCACCCTTAGTAATATATCAATTATATATATTACAGAGTTTAATTGTTTTTAGTTTGTATTGGGAATGGAATATTTTAATTTGACAACTAAGTACTCTTTTCATTTGTTCTAAAGTTATACTCTTTCTTTCTACCAGTGATATGAGTATCTTTATAAATACTTTAGAGAGCACGCAACCCATATCCAATGAAATGAATATCTCCATAAATACTTTGTGAAATGAATATCTCCATAAATACTTTGGAAAGCACCAAAGCCATATCCACAAATAGATGAAGTTTTTTTTTTCCATGAGTAGTAAATCCATTTGGAGTTGGTTAAATTAGAAACACATTACATATAGAAAAAACAAAAGCAAACATAGGAAAAGTAAAATGAAATATAAGGTTTGAGGAATCCACATAGATTTGGAAGTGTTGGAAAAGGTAAAAGGCGAGATTATTGGTACGACGAAATAGATTTTGGAGGGTGGGAAGAGGAAAAAGCTGAGAATATTGGTAGTGGCGTGCTCATCTTTATCTTCATAAGAAGAAGAATCCCCACTGTGTGACGTTGAAGGTAAGTTGAAGAGTCCCAGTCGTTTAGTAACGCAACACGTGCAATCCACATCGAAAATGGAAGAATTTTAGAACAACACTGCAATCATTCGCAATTTCCTCGCTTCGTCAAATCAATTATCAATCAAACAATGAAGTAATTAGAACGAAAGACGATTCGAAAAGTAGAAAGATAAACAATTTTTTCTTGCGTTTTTTTCGCTCTCCGTGACGAGAATCCAAATTCCAGACGATGTGTTTATCGGATCAAGAAAATGGCAGCGGAGGTGGCGAGCGATGAGAGGAGGAAGCTTGGGCGGCCATTGTCGTGTCGGCCTGACGGAAAACCTGTTCAACAGTGCGAGCGACGGTGTTAGACACGAAGAGAAATAAGATGCTATTATGTTACAGAGGGACCCGCTTTCTGCCTTATCCTTTTATCGCATTAATTCTTCATTTTATTTATATTCAGCCCCTCGTGTTTCACAGAGATCTCTCTTTACCCTACATACTCATTCGAATGAATTCTCTGCTACTTGCTGCTCAAACTCTCGAGCATTCGATTCCCAGCTCGAGAATCACAGTACCAACTTGGTCCTTCGTCTACTTTGAATCGCAGAAAGGCGGCTTTGAGTAAAATTCCTTTTAAAATCCGCAGTTTGGCTCTCAGATTTGTTTGTTACGAAAGATACTTTGAATCAGCTGAAATTAGTGAATCTTGAAGTTAATACTATTTAGTCTTGATGGCAGAAGCTATAGAGGACACAGAAGGGGCAAAGGAATATGCATATGCATGATCCAGCAAAGCAATAATTCGCATTGTAACATCTTTAAGCTTTGTTGCCTTATAATACTTGATATTCTGCTCTATCTATGGCGACGAAATATATTGTTGGAAGAAAAGTATTGGAGGCGCCTGTGAATCCTTTGGGGAATTTGTCTAGCAAGGACAGGCAGCTAGGGATTCCGGCTTACATGGGGGGCGGGGAAGCGACCAGTAGTAGCTTCGATAGCAATATAGTGATAATCCTGGCTGCTTTGCTCTGTGCTTTGATATGCGCACTGGGTCTCAATTCCATGGTTAGATGTGCCCTTCGCTGTACGAGGAGGATCGCGTACGAATCCCCGGAGGAGCTCTCGGCTCGTCTGGCGAATACTGGAATGAAGAGAAAAGCTCTCAGGGCGATTCCTACGGTCGTTTATTCAAGTAATTCCAAGGTTTCTGACAAGGCTGGAACGGATTGCCCGATTTGCCTGGGAGAGTTTCTTGATGGAGAAAAGGTTCGGGTGTTGCCCATGTGCTGCCATACCTTTCATGTCAAGTGTGTAGACACATGGCTTCTTTCTCATTCATCTTGTCCCACTTGCAGGCATTGCTTGCGGGACAACAGTATCAATTTCAGTTCCAGTAGTACTGGATTACCAGTTCTTAATCATCCTGAGCGAGCTTCGGCACCCGACCAGTCGGCCATGGATTTTGCTCACAGGCTTCGTTTGCTGGAGAGAGATATTGGGTGTTTTCATTCATCTGACATTGCTGGCTTTCTTGAAGCTGGTGTTGTTTCTCCTGCCATGAATCTTCCATGAGAAGAAGAAGAAGAATTGTTATATGGAATAAATGGTAGATTGCAACTGAATATTTCACTCTGAAAGATCACTATCATGAACTTGAAACGAATTGCCTTGTTCTGTACTTTATATGTGCCATGAATGATGTTTGCATAATATATAAAAACTAACATGGAAGCCATCATCAGCATGCTTCGTTCTGTTTTATGAGAAAAGCATTTGTACTTTGTGGCTGCTTACCAAGGTTCCTGGCTAAAGGAAAGCCAACCCTATCCTACTACACTAGGCCAGGCTACACTACTCTGTACAGTACTTTGGCCTGCTAGGTTACTTTTACTTAATTTTTATTTTTACTTAATTTGTAGTCTGTATTTAACTTGTGGTTGGTGAACATCTTTGTTGTAGGTGAACATTCATTAGTTAAGTGTTACTAATTCTCCATTATAGTTTTGTAGGTGAAAATTCATTTGTTAAGTGTCACTAATTCTCCATTATAGTTATCACCTATAAATTGAGATATTTTACATAGGTGTAGTTTAAATATTCTAAGTTTTCAATGTTCCCGAGCATATTTTTATCTCACATATATTAGTTATGAAAATTGCATAATTTGGGTGCCATGGGGTATTTGAAGGTGCTGAATCTATCAAAAATACAATTTAAACATGTGGAAATTTGGATTTTACAAAAAAAATTACCACCAAACTCACCTAGAATAAATAGACTACTCCTAGAATATATATATATATATATATCGAATTTGAAATTACTAACATAAAATAAATCTTAATCTTAGAACATGCTTGTCTCATCTTTCTACAATCTAAAAAGAGCAATCTTCTCCATCCATCCCAAGTTGTAAAATATAAACACCCACCTATCATGGGGCTACATTTTGCATTTTGCCTTCTAGTAGTCCATGCTGCAGTGTCCTGATCCTTGTCGAGGGTGAGTCCAGCTAAAACCCTTTTACTCATTATACTTATATTACTTGTGCACTATTTTACTTGGCCAATTCACTTGTTAGTAATGTTCATCATCAATTAGATACATTAAAACTAAAATTATATTTAAAAATTGAAAAAACATTCACATGATTGAGGCAGCATCTTTTGAATACAGTTCGAATTTGAAATTTGAAAGATTAACACATTAACATTCAACAGTCAACCTTTAGCACATTAAATTTCAGTGGATGTTAATCTTCATCATCAATTAAATAGATTAAAACTAAAATTATACTACAGTAACATTTAAACAAAGAAAAAACATTCACATGATTGACGCAGCATCTTCTGAATACAGTCCGAAGTCTGAGGTTTGAATGGTTGCAGAGAAGCATATTCTGAATACAGTCCAAATTTGAGATTTGAATGGTTGCAGAGAGGCATCTTCCGGAATACAGTCCAAATTTGAGATTTGAGTATTCGAAAATGCATTGAACGGCTCAGGACAATTTAAGGAATATGAGGATGTGCGTCGGAGCGCATTTAATCGCTTTTCAATATTAATGGTCAAATGTGATCCACACAATTTAATTTAATTTAATATCACTAAATTCCCTGGAAACGGGAAAGGAAGTATAATAATAATCTGAAGTTAAATTAGTATTGAATTGATGACGCTTGCATTCAGTTTGTGAATTAGCATCCTCTTGGGGCAGTGGTTTGTGGTGTAGTTCAAATACTTCAGCTTTTGTTGATGCTTAGATGTCTTTCACGTTGGTCCTTTTTAACTTTTCTAAAAGGTTGACCCATCACATTACATTATATAAATGGTGCCTTTGTTTTTAAGCTTTATTTGCACTATCAATACTCATAATATGGGGACCCACCTCAATATTCTATAAGTCTACTTGAGGTGCTCTATTTCAATTTGAACATTTTGAGTCAATACTCAATAACTCAAAGAAGTTAGTGTTGTAATAGGGAACAATATTTCAAGTAGGGAGGTTACAACATGAAGTGAAACTTAATAACTCGAAGAAGTTAGCCTTCTAACATGGGGTAATATTCCAAGCGAGGGAGGCAACAACATATTGCTTGATATAAGACATAACCCATGCTTAGGGAGCTTGCCTAGAGTTACACACACTATGTTTTCTATGTTCCTAAGTATGCTAATTTCATATCAACAAGGAGATCCCACACAATTAAGCATCATACAGACAATGCATTTTCGGGTTCTAACACTTGTTTCTAAATGTTGCAAAGTTGAAATTACTAAGACTTTGCTGAGATTTCAAGTACTATAGTTAGCTTTAAGGAAAGATAGAGAAAATCCACTTGTGGCACATATTATGCTTGTATCTTGTAAAAGTTGTTACCTTTCATTGTTGGTTTCACCATCAAGAATGAGGCACTAAGAGGCTAAGATTAAGGGTGAGTGCAACTTATCGATGGCCTCTTTTGAAACATTAAAGGCAATAAAAATCTAAAAAAATAGACACAACTTGCACATATATTTTGAGATACCTATATAATGAATTTTGATATTGAGTAAGTAGATGAAATGTAACAAATTGAATAACATTTCCATATATATAATTTTCATTTATTGAAAATTATATATATATATAAATTTTCATTTATTGAAAATTTTCATAACTATATAAATTTTGACCTTTTATCTTTCTAACATTGTCATTTTACATTTTGCGGAGACTATAAGGTTTATGTCCACGTTGGTGCGATGTTTGAGTACATAAATGATGGAACCAAATTATAAAAAATGGTATGATTTTTGAGTGCCTAAATGATGTAACCAATATATAAAAAATGGTATAGATGTAAAGAACAAATAGTACTAGTGCAAGGCTATTCCAAGAAAAAGATTGGTTTTTACATATTTTTTTAAATTAATAATGTCAAGGAACCTCAAAATTGGTATATCAAGCGTGGGTGCAACATTTGAAGGTCTTAACATGATGAAAATGGATTTCTTTTTAAGTATGTAGAGGTCACTCTCTAATGGTGCTTTAATTGTTGAGAAATGAAAAGTTTATAGGACAAACATCAACACTTATGCATTTTTGGAGCTAATGAGTTGGGTCACAAAAAATAAAATACTACATCTGTAATATGCAAAAATAGTTCTATGTATGTCTATAATTCATCATCTGTGAGTATGTGTAACATACTATAGTGATTCGTAAAACACAAACATATTGAAAATGGGGGGAAATGTTAAAATTTCTATGGTTTATGCATTTCATACCATTGGCTTGCTTACTCCAAATTTAGGTCTGAAGAAAACATATAGGATAATAGTTGACACATAATAGGTGAAAGGGGATAATTTAAATGGGATTAAATGTGAATGTGTTCTTGTGAAATGCAAATTTTCCACCTGTGTTACCCTCCCGCCTACACTTTGAATTTAATTTGAGCAAAATTCATGTGCGATTTTATTCCACTAAGGCTCGACGAGCGTGTTATTTATCACTTTACCCAAGTTCAAAAGTAAGACACTTCTGTATTATTGGAATTGTCTCGATCTTGGACACATTAGGCCAACTACATTCACGCAGAGAAACTAATTATTTTATTAAATTATAATGTACAAGATGCAAAGGGCGCCATGCTACACTTAATCAACCACTCATAAAAGAGGATACTAAGGACAAGGAAAGGCTTAACTCTTCATTGTGGGTTCAATTGTTTGACGTTGTCTCTCCATTAGTAAGGGGCCAACATCAAGGTCATATAGTCGAAGGCCCCAATTTACATAACTACCCAGTTGATTACTAAACACATTGAAATCCAAAAATAAAAAGTTGTGGTTGAGGATAGATTTGAAGAAGACACTGAGAAATGGTATCCTTGTCTTGAGTGCAATAAGAGGGAATAATAAAAGATGAAGATGACATTGAAAGGAAAGAGTCGGTATTTGAAAAATGCTCATTCCAAAAGAGAGAACCTAGCGTAAAATAAAGTGAAGTTAAGTAAATAGAGTTAAACATTGTACTTCAATGGGAGAGGAAAGAGTCAATGTTGAGATAGGAGCACTAGCCTATCCTATGCAAGAGTAAAAATTTGATTCCATTCTAAAAAAAAATATAAGCCTCAAATTGTAGGCATATCTCATTTGAGGTGGAAAATTATACTCCATATGTTGGGGATACACTAATCCTTTCCTTGGGGGACTAATGCAAGGAATTCCTACATACCAACCACTTATAACTCTATAAATGTTGGTTGGGATCGAGAAAATTTCATTGTGGATGGAAGGTCAAGAGTTAACATAACATTGGCCCAAACTATGAAGAAGTGGGAAATCTACAACTTAAGGAAACTATCATTTATGATTGAGGTGGTTGACTAAAGAAGGATTCTATTGATGGGAATAGCCACAATCGCACCAAAATCTATAAGATGATTTACTTTGTGAATTTCATAGTCTTGAATGACCCACAGTCCCACTTGAAACCAAAACATGAGTGTATATTAAGGAGGCTATGCCATTAGGCTACTAAAGTTGAGCAATATTAGGGATAATATGAGGTACTACTTATTAATGGAAATGATACCTTAATAATCAAAATTCAAAGATTCAATGGAAACACTAGTCAAGTTCCAAACCAACCTCTTTATTCACCAACTAATAACTTAAGCAAGGCGGTGCTAGAGACAAATGACAATAACACACCAATAATATTTACCATAAATAGTGTCATCCATGTTGAGAACCTAATGATATATTCTCAACTACATGTTGGAGTTGTCACCTTGTTTAATGGTTAGAATGGAACACTAAGAATCATTCCAAGGTGAACTTGAAGGTAAATATAGTAGCTACCCTTTACATCCAATGCACATTATAGTAGCCACCCATGTGCAATGCACAATCTATATCCAAGCCACAATAAAAATATTATCAATCTCAGTCTTTCAATGCACTGAATAAGTGCAAAAATATAGGGTTGGGTCGAACCATAAGTAGAATTGCTTCTCTTGATTGCCAAGGACTTGATTGAAGATATTATTGTGCATAATATAGGGATATCCAAAGATGTTTCCCATAAATTCAAAATCTATATTTCATGGTGTTTGAGGCATTCAAATGATAGCTACAAGGGGGCCATTGTAACAACAACATGTTAGCATAGCATATGAGAGCATACAATATAACTATGTATTTATGTCTTTCATAATTAATCAAGGTAAACATTTACAATTAAGGGTAGATTTAATTAATAATATATATGATATCAATAATTGACCTTATGAAATATCCATGTACTAACTTGAATTGCATATATTAGTATAGGATGCATCAAAACAACACACAAGAACTCTCAAGGATATCCTTGGGCTCCGGGTGGAGATTTTGGAACTATTTAGGTTGTTTTGAGCACTAGGTGTTGTTCATAATTAAATCCTATGACTAGGGAAAGATCACCATTGTATTGATTAAGATGAGACCTAAATGACTATGTTTACATGCAAATTAGACTCTTGTTCACACACAAGACCACACACAAACTTCAATAAGAAAAATTAAACTAGAGAAGAGATTAGGGAGAAAGGAGGTATGCACCTTTTCGATGGTTGATCCAAGCTACTCCTTTGTCTCTTTACAAATCCACTTTTTATTGCTCAAGTTCAACTTGCAAAACCAACAAATAAAACCTTTCTCAAGCCAATTTGACAATAGCAAAGAATGTAAATGAATTGAAATACAAGAATAACATGAGATATCTAACCAATTTCTATATAAATGACAAAACATTATTTATGTCAAACAAAAATCATAAAAGGCATGTGATTGGGGGAGGGGAAAATATAAAATCTCAATTAAGACAATGAAATAAGTACAAGATATACCTTCTCAATGTCCGACACCTTATCGATCCTGAAGATTCTGATATCTTTGCTGATGCACTCCGACGATCCGACTCTGATCCACTGGATATATATAAGGGTTAAGCTACTTGAGGTCATCAAATTCAATATTCAAGGATACAAGGGTCATCGACATGAGTTACTGATGGATGGGAAGGATGGATGTGACATTTGGTGAGTAATTCATTCAAAATTACTTTGATATATTGGGTGTCCCCTCTTAGTCCATTTCATTTCCCTTTTATGTTTGAAAAAAATAGTTGGAAATGGTTACCAGGTGGTTTAGGGAGTTGCAATTGGGAAAATTGGTTTGTAAACTTCCATAACTTCTTTATTTCAATTTTTTATATTTTTTTCATAAAATTATAGGGAATTCACTCCTTGACTAAAGGCAACATACGGATGATTCGCACCTTGCTAGTGGCAAGGTGCAAATGGGAAGTTTTTGATGTATTTGCATCTTTTTCAAGAGAATCATGCGAATGATTCATGCCTTGCTAGTTTGCAAGGCACGAGTTTTCCCTTTTTGTGGTTACAACCCTCATAATGAAATGAGATGGTGCCGAGGTCTCACCTTCAATGAGCAGGGCCATCAATGAGGGTCAAATCAAGCTCTTCCATCCATGCATGTCCTTTTTGTGAGTGAACAGTGACAGTTTTAGTGTCGTCTTTTGAATTGTCGTCATAGATGGAGAAGTGTCGATTTTGAGCTATAACAGATGACCCCTAATGTGTGGGGTCAGAAGGGAACCTATTGGAAAAAATACATTATAATAAGTGGTGGAATGGGATGCAAAGTAGACAAGGTCGAGATTCCAAGACTCTTAGTCGCAACAAAGTGCCTAAAGTGGAGAGATAGGTGTCATACATTCTTTTCCCTAAGATGGACACATCCATGCTCAAAATGATAGAACACGACCACCAAATTGTATACACTGTGGATTCATGACATATATAAATGACGTAGTGATCATGGCCATGAAATAATACACAGTGGATCCATGTGATATATAGAGGTGGATCATGGCCATGAAAACGATACACAATGGATCCATGCAAATCAGGATATCGTAGCCACGAATAGATACATAGTGGATATGTGTCTCAAAATGCATCAGGAGAACAATATGTAATTGAGTCGAGTAATGGTTCTCCCAATGGTACCAATGTTATGTGAGGTGTTGTACAGTCTTGTGCAACTTGGGAAATAACAAAATTTGAGGATGCTACTATTGGACCAAGGTCTTCCATCCAAACCACCACGAGATACAAATCCTACCCATGTGAATAGATGATATAAATTCGAACATGAAGGATATTGTTTGATTATCGGTCATTGATGTATACTATTGACAAATGTGAGGCAATCTAATGATGATGATAATGGGCACCGATGTACCTAGTACATTTTAGCAAGTGTGGATAGATGTCTTGGATTTGAACACTTGTAGAATCTATCGAGTAGGAGACATTGATGTATTCCCACTACCCAATAGCAAGGGAACCTACCAGTAATGATGATTACAAGCACCAAGGTACTACAGAGACTCTAGATCTCATTTGCAGAGCATGATGAGTTGAAGTTAATGGGATGAGACCCATTGGAAGGGAGGAATTAAGGAATCCCCCATCATCTAACACGAGGAAATATCAAGGATTGATTGACTTGGGAAGGGACTAGGACAAAATTTTGTAGAATGGACCACCAAGTATGTCTCTTGCATGCACTAGATGTAAATACCGCATGGAAGAGACCCCCCGAGCAACAATCGATAATGAAAGCCATTGATAGGGGCAAGGAATTCCACCAAAGATGAAAATGGAATCCAAGGTACAACACGAATCCCAAAATGTGAATAGATTTATTGACGTCGAACATCATGGGAAACCACTCAATCAATAACCAATGATGAATTGTCATTTGTTGAGTGCAAGGTTACCTGTCAACGATGTAAACGGGGCCAGAGTGCCATGACTCTAGGTTAATGCCTCGGAGAAGATGAGTCGTTGTCGATGAGGCACAACTTGCCTATGAGAAGTCAATGGGGAACTTCCACACAAGCATGAGTCTGAACACTTATTTCAATGAGAATAGTCTGACATCAGGGAATGGTCGACACATGAGGTCAAGGAAACTATAGAATGGCCGAAACAGGAAATATCCTTGAATATTGAGCATGACACAATAGTGACTTGGGAATATTTTGACACAAAAGGACCAACGATATAAATTTACAATGTAGGAGACATTGACATATTCTCCTTCTGATTGGAAGAGTAACCAATCGGAGGAGTAATAACTTGAGATCAAGGCTTAAACCTTAAGACCAAAAACTAGAACCTAACTTGTCAAGAGATTCAAGACTGGTGCTATGTTCAAGGATGTCTTGATTTGCTGCCACAAAATAATACACATTTGAGATTCCCCCCTCTCTCTTTTTATAATATTTGATTTTTAGTGTATTTTTCATATTGAAGAGCCTGAAAAAGAATAAAAGAATGTTATAGTACATTGGATAAGACGAGCGTCACATGTATTGCAACTACATTCCCAATGCACATAGCATACCTATGCAAAAAGATGCAAAAAAGGGATGTTTAGGATGTGGATGCCCTTGAAGCATGTCTTCTCCGATTAGGGTAGCAAGATGTGACTGCAATAAGTAGCAAAGGTGAGTGGTCTTAGGAGAATGCATTAGCGGTAAGCAGAAAATGGGAAACTAAAATGGGCATTAGACTCAAAAGAGAAAGCAACTATATGAAAATGCAATGACACAAAATGCAACAAAAATTTAGAGTCCACTTGGGTAATGGCTAGAATAAGATTTAGACACAGTCATGAGGCTTCATCTCGATGACATGGCAGGGATAATTAGGGACTTGCAAGCCTAACACAAAATTCAACATTGGCACTAGAAGACAACATGTGTTCTAACTAGGGTACCCATGAGTTGGTGAGCTCTAATATGAAAGTTACGACTTTTGTGATAATAAAGGGCCATTGTCACAACTCCATGTATTGTGATCCTGAGGTGTGAAGATGATGGCAAGGATGATGTAAATCATGCATTATGGAAAGGATCTACCCTATATGCCAGTTTTAGGACACAAACCTTTTAATTAAACCACTAGATGGAAAAATTGAGCCTTAGTTCTCGTTCTCCTATCAAAATTAGTCAAAAACTTGGTGAATTGGCATTAGTAATAGCTGAGAATTGTTAAAATAGGGTCAAAACTATATATAAGTGGCTAAAAATTTCATTTAAACAAATAATATGGTAAAAAACAATTCATAGTTCACTTTTACCTTTGTTTTTTACCCACTTGGACTTTTTTACCCTAGTTTTTCAACTGTCAATTGCAGAGGCTACAAGACATCAAATCACTTTGAGTCAGTTCCAGGCACTTTCCTCTTCTCTTGCGCTTTATTTCAGTCCATTTTTTGTAAATTTTACTCCAAGATTTTGGTGTTTGGCCTCATTCTAATTATCAAATTACGCATTCACGAATTTTGATCTTCCGAAGTGCAAATTATTGAGTTATTCACGCCTGTCCAGATCAAAGACCAAAAATGTTTGTGTTTGTCCAGAGGAAAGAGCGCAAATTTGAGGGTAAAATGAGGAAAAACTTGCATTCATATAGAATTTTCCTGCAAAAAATTGCATATGCAAATATATAAATTACGAACAGTCATTGTGCATTTATTCCCACTATTAATATTTCATTTAAACTATGGAAAAATTAAATGGACTGACAGAGGTATTTTGGGTTAATAAATTGACTACTCTACGATCACAATGGAATCATGTGGAAACTGGGATGAAATATACTTCGTCCATTGTGGAATTTAGAGCAGTAACTAAATTACTGAATGGGTATTCGAATGGTTGGTTCGAATTCAGAGAGCAATGGTGGAAAAATTTGTAAGTTTCAGTAAAATTTAGGTGAAGTGACAGTTTACAACGAAGCTGCTTGACAATATTCCGTGTATAAATTATTTGGTTGGAATGATTAGATTGGGATTCAAAATTAGCTTGGAGCTAGTAATAAATAAAACCAAGAATAGAAGAATTCAAATCTTCATAATTTACACATAATTTAGCATCAGTGTAAAAAAATACAGTTCTGGCAACTTACGGAAATTTACCAATAAGAGGAAAAATTCAACAGTGCACAGTTCCGTAGACTAACATAAATATTCCTAGTAACGAAAGAGGCCAGTGATAATTTGAGTTGGCCACCTGGTTATGAAGAAAATTGCCAAATGTTATTTTTATGTAGCCACTTGCCAAAAATTGGAATTTTTTATTTTTTTTGAAAATTTTTATATGAACCCCACAAGATTCACGTGAGCAATGTGACGTGGAGGTACCACATGGGTCTAGGGTGATGTGGAGTTGCAAATTGGATGAATGATGTGGACCAGCCACATCAACGGTGTCTTAAAATTCAATATGAAGGCTTTTGGGAGCTTAGCACCTAAGCGTTACTCCGAAGGACCACGTGACCAAGAGCTAAGAACCAAAGGCCAAGGGAAAATGGGATGGAGATCCTAGACATACAAGATTGGGAAAGGCATCCATGATCGACAGTTATGGTGCATAGAGCATCATTAACATTCACACAGGTTAACGATGGATGGATGAGACATTGTGTGTAAAACCACCCATCCACATGTCGATTTCCCATTGACAATGGGTCTGAGAGTGAATTTTCGAAAGCTACTTCTCCACGAGCCATTACCACCTCTGGTTAGAGAATACTGCCTGCGTATTTTTTCCTAGGGGTAAGTGATATAAAGACCAGGTGGATAACAGGGTGACCTAGCCACATCACGTGGTGACACATGGGACTACTTGACACTTGTCATGCCACGTCAGTAGAAATGAAAAAAGATAAAAAAAACTCTAGAGCCAAAATCTTGATTTGGCCATAACATGAGAAAATTAAATCAAAATTTGATGAGACTTGTGCCATTTCAACCTTATTAACAGGGGCTATAGGATCACCAGTGAGGGACAGGGATCCATTCTGCTTAGATTTTTCATAATTTTCAGTTTAATGGGATTTGAAGGTGTGTATCTCGAGGATGGACGAGGACCTATTTGAGGCCAAAATTGTTATGGTGCAGTAGTGACCCAGGAACATAGATAATCTAGAGACTTCAGGCCAAATTTAAAAATATGTGAAGCTGAGAGATAAAAGAAGGCCAAAATCTACTATTTGGGGGCGCGAAGGTTGATTTTTTAAAACTTGAAGGAGGCAAAAGTGGCCCAAGAACTCATCATAAAATTTTATGATTTCAACATTTTGTCTACTCATTGAGCTGAAAAAATTTGCTTAGAGGCAATTTTTTTAGAAATGCTTAGTTTGAGAGATAGCAATTTCCAAGAAAAATTCCAAGTCTAGAAGAATTGCAGAAATTAAAAATGAGTGATTTCATAATTTTATAAGTTTTAATAGGAGAATTATATTTGAATAGTGGAAGTGTTTGAGTACTCACCATTATATGGGATATAAGTTCCCGATAGAAAATTTTCTCAGTTCTTTACCGATTTTTTTCTACAAATCTTAGAAAGTGGCCCTTCATAATCAGTGCAACTACAGAAATAGGGTAAAATTGGACAGAAACTATGTTTTCAGAGAGATATAAATTTCAGTGGTGAAATTGGAATTGAATAGGGTTATAGTCATTGGAAAGAGATATGTTTTCTGAATAGGGGCATGTAGCTTAGCTTGAAAAAAGTTGTTAAAAAAGGGGACTTTCTAGAATTTTTCTTATAGAATTTTTTTATGAATTTTTAGAAGAGATTTGTCTAACAATTTTTTATCATTTGAAAACATTGTATATATTGGTAGATAAAATTGCTACAGGTTACAGGGTTGCATCTCAGTGCCACACAAAACATAATTGTACAATAAAGATGGAATGGATGGAAATTTTAGGCAGTATGAGAGAAGAAGCTAGGGGGTAGAATATCAGTGTAGGCAATGAAGAAACAAAATCTAATGGACATAGAGCTAACACAGAATCAATGGAGCTAGTGGAAACTACGAAAAGTTTGAGGATGGAAGTACAAAGTTGTAAAGATGATAATGAAAGAATGTTAACGGCTCATGAGCAATATAATTAGTTAAATACTCAACTTATGCAGAGCTTGAACTTGTTACATATTCAATTTCAGTTTGGATCAGTTTGATGCTCTAAGAAGGAAGACAAGGTCAGTTCAACGAAGAGATATCATGAAAAATATAGACACTCTAAGAGTGTTACTAGAGGTCATGGACGTCATTATTCACCACCTCATGCAAACATGAGATCTTATACCACAGAGGATTCTATTAACAGTCCAGAAATGTCTCCAAGTAGGCATCATAAAAGCAAACATTTGGAAGAAGTGTTGCAAGGGAAGCTTAGAAATATTATGCCACCCACTTTTGATGGTGAGAACAAGAAAGGTGAAGATGCTGAAGCCTAGTTGTTAGGGATGAGGAAATACACGCGCTTGTATAATTATTCTTCAAATATGGAGGCTATAATTTCCATTTATAACCCGTAGGGAATGGCCCCATATGGTGGGATCAATTAGTGGAAGTGAAGCATATGGTGGAGCTCTTTGAGATTAAGTTGGGAGCGCCTATGAGCATGGAGGAGTATGAAAAGAAATTCCTAGAGTTGTTGAGGTATGTGGGGTTTATTAAGGAAGAAAAAGTAAAAATACAGAGGTTTCTAAGTGGACTTCCTGTCTTTTACAAAGAAAAAATCCAATATGATAAACCTAAATCGCTTGAAGAGGCCATCCAAAAGGATAAGCATATATATATGATCAGAATAGAGGGAGATAATCTATAGATAAATCTTGTATGGATAAGTAAAGAGATAAGCAAGATTAAAGGAAGAAAGGATACCAACCTCCCTTCTTAAGAAATCAGCAGAGTTCATTCCAATAGAGCAATCCTATCCATAATGGACCAAAGGTGGTAGAGTCTCAAAGAAAATGGACAAATACACCATTTAAATGTTAGGGATGTGAAGAAAATCATACATTCATAATTTGTCCTCATAGAGGAGATCATATGAAAACCGTGCATAGCATACATGAAGCAAGAACAATGGAGGATGTGGCTAGAGATATTCCTAGAATTTATGCAACCTTGGATAACAAGTAGGGAAAACACCAGTCTAATATGATTGAGATTGAAGGTAAGATTAATGATCAACCCATTTCCATTTTAATTGATTCAGGGGCAAGTCATAGTTATATTGCTCTCATTTTGGTTGAAATAGTTAAGTTAATGAAAAGCAAGCATGATAATTCATGGTTGGTACAAGTGGATTCTAGAACCAAAAGAAGAATCAATGAAATAGTAAAAAGTTGTTCTTTGGATATGAATGGACTCCATACATCTGTAGATTTGAACATAATACCTCTTGGTTATTATGATGTACTTATTGGAATGGATTGATTAGATGCACACATGTCATGATAGATTTCCATAACAAGACTCTCACTAGTCTTAATGAAGAGGGGAAGCATAAGATAGTGAAAGGCGTTCCAAGGCCTGTTTCTATAAGGCAGGTTTCAACTATGCAGTTAAAAGATGTTTCAAAAAAGGGTGTCAAATGTGTGCATCTCATGTCGAAGAACCAAAAAAGGATAAGGGTCCCAACTTGGAATATTTTCCAATATTGCAGGAATATGCAGATGTGTTTGAAGAAATGTCAGGATTGCCACCAAAAAGAGATATTGATTTCTCTATTAACTTGGTTCCTAGAGATGCCATAGTTTCCAAAATACCATATAGAATGAGTACACCTGAATTGAAAGAGTTACAAATGCAACTTGAAAGAAGAAAGATGGAACCTTGAGATTTTGTATTGAATTCAAGAAATTAAATAAAGTTACAGTGAAGAACAAATATCCTCTGCCCAGAATTGATGACTTGTTTGACCATCTAAAAGGGGCAAGATTTATTCCAAGATAGACTTGAGATCAGGTTATCACCAAGTGAGGATAAAGGATGAATATAATAGCAAAAAAACCTTCATGACCCGATATAGTCATCATAATTTTTTGGTATTTCCATTTGTATTATCAAATGCACCAACCACTTTTATGTGCTTAATGAATGGCATATTTAGACAATATTTGGACAAGTTTGTCATTGTATTTTTATATGACATTCTCATTTATTCAAAATCAATGGAGGAGCACGAGGAGCATTTGAGATTGGTTCTACATGTATTAAGGGAGAATCAATTATATGCCAATCTATGTAAATGCTCATTCTATCAAAAACAAATCCAGTACCTGGGACGCATCATATATGAGGAAGGGGCAGCAGTAGACCCAAGGAATATTGAAGCTATCATGGGGTGGCATACACCCAGGAATGTAATAGAAGTCAGATCATTTATGAGACTAGATGGATATTAAAGAAGGTTTGTAAAGGGATTCTCAAAAGTAGCACAATAAATCACATCCTTGCAAAATAAGGAAGTCAAATTTGAATGGAAAAACAAGTGTGAAGAAAGTTTCCAACAGTTGAAGAGATTAATTAGCAGTGCACCAATTCTCAAAATTTCTGATCCAAATGAATATTTTGCGGTATGTACAAATTCTTGTAAAGAAGGAATTGGTGGTGTACTCATGCAAAATGGGCATGTGGTTTGTTATGAACCCAAAAATTTGAAGGAACATGAGAAAAATTATGCCACACATGATTTAAAGTTGGTTTCTATAGTGCATGTCTTAAAAAATGTGGAGACATTACCTCATGGGCAGAAAATTCGAATTAAGTACAAATCATAGTGGGATGAAATATATATTTGAGCAACAAACTTTAAATGCAAGACACACAAGATGTCTAGAATTCCTATGTGAGTTTGACTTTGAAATCAAACATATCAAAGGAAAGGAGAATAAAGTTGTAGACGCACTCAACAGAAGGGCACATACAGTGCATGCTAGAACCATTAGCATGTGCAAATCATATTTAAAAATAAGAATTATGGAAGCTGGTATTTCATATCAACATTATATTCAAGTGAAAGAAGGACTACAATAGGAAATTTTGTAGCATAAATTTAAAGGATACATGTTGGAAAATGATGGGATTCTTATGAATATTAACATAATTTATATTCATAATTTTGCAAAATTAAGGAAGTTGGTAATTGATGAAATTCATAAGGTGCCATATGCAGGACATCCTGGATATCAAAAGACTATTACAGTAGTATGAAGTCAGTACTTCTAGCCAGGAATGAAGAAGGACATAGTTGAGTAAATATCAATATGTATGGAATTCCAGAATGTAAAGGTTGAGCATAGACACCTGGTGAGATTACTTCATACATTGCCAATTCTAAAATGGATATGGGATGTGGTGAAAATATATTTCATCACCAAATTATCTAGGAGAGTCAAACAACATGATTCATATATGGTAGTGGTGGATAAGTTGACAAAGGCTACACACTTCATTCCAATTAAGTCAACTCATAAGGCAACTAACATAGCAGCAATTTATATGAAGGAGATTGCAAGATTACATGGATACAAGGATCCAAATTTTTTGGAAACGATTATTTAAAGGATTTGGAACAAATATGAATATGATTATAGCATATCATCCACAAACAAATGGGTAGACTAAATTTAAAGGGTAAATCAAGTTATTGAAGATATGCTCAGAATGTATGTGATGGATCAACCATCAAAATGGGAGGATTACTTGCATTTGGTAGAGTTTGCTTATAATAATGAATATCATGCATCTCTAAAGATGAGTCCATTTGAAGCCTTATATGAAAAAAAATGTAATACTCCAATCAATTGGGATAATCCATTAGACAAAGTGGTTATTGGGCCAGAATTGATTAAGGAAATGGAAGAGAAGATGGTTAAGATCAGGAAGAATTTAAAAACAACACAGGATGTTGGCACGAGATAAATCCGCTGTAAGTGCGGAAGCCAATAGATGCAAAAGGGTCATTCCACAGAAAAAGGACCTTTCGTCGTTTTTGCGGAAGCATAAGATATATTAAATTAGTCAAGTCGGCCATGTGGGCCATTTTGTAATAGGATAGAAGAATAGAAATAGAGTAGGATTGTAAGCCTAAGGGCATCGAAGTATTGGAGATTAATTCTGTCTTTTGGGTTCGGTTGTATCCACGATATGATGACTTGACAGTTCTGCGAGGTTTATTCTACAGGTTTTGATGAATGAATGAAGATGTTCGGTTATGACATGAATTCTATTGTTGTGTAATGATGTGATGATGAATAATGGGTTATGTAAATGTTTTATGTTGATTAATGTGAATGTGTTGTTAAATATGTTCTGAATATATGCGTTAGGAGCTGTGAATGGTTTATGCTACGGATGATTAGTTAATAATATGTCATGAATGCTGTAATCTCTGGTTAATGTGCACATATCCTCTACACAATTGCGGAAGCTTGGTTCCAGCAGCCCTCTTATCCGCCTCGGGTGAGACTACACTTGCTCTGAAAGTGTTGCTGGAAAGGGTTACACCTTTTCGGGCCAGTGTATAAGAGATTTAGGTCGATAGTTTGTTGGTGACAGTGCGGAATGAACCCCTGTCGATAGACTCTGCGTCAACAAATGGTTCCGTTGTCGGGACCCTAAGGAGGAAGAAAAGAGGATATGCTGTGGCACCCGACAAAACCAGAGATCCAGGAGTGGTTCGATAAGAAGGCGAAAGAATTTGCAGGAAGTGAGAAGTGAGATCCTAATCAAACAGTAACCGATTGGTTAGAAAGATACATTTATTCAGGTATTCACGAAATATTTTTTCTGCGAATTTTCGGTGTTATTGCATGAGTGGCTAGCACAGTTGATGTTTTGCAAGAACCACTGCCAGAAGACTGAAATTGAGTGTTGGACCCCAGAGTTGGTGCGACAGCTGAAGCAGGTCAATAACAAGGTATCACAGGATGTTGATTTCTAGGTAAACAGTATCCTTGAAGGGTACATAACTGAGTTCGCAGTAGATACTATCAAGTCATACAGTGACACCGAAAGAAATTTATTCAGGGGGCCAAGAGGAATATTTTTGTCATCGTTGAAACTGTGGATTAAAATGCTTGTCTGCGAAAAATGAATATTGAGGATGTCGTCTGATGAGTAGAAGAATCGGTGTGCGAGGGTGAAGGTATTGCATAAATGCGAGTCTGACAGAAAGATGTGGTAGATGGACATGAGCAACGACGAATTTGAAAGGGAAGCTGACGGAGAGTGTGGTCTCTTGAGAAGTGGAGCAATATTCTAGCGTCCTAAGAAGAAGAGGAGGACTGAGAGAGAGTCTCCTGAGAGGACTGGAACAAAGAACCGCGAGAGAGGACCACAAGGAAGGAAGCAACCGCATTGCGAATAAGACGTCGACCAGGATACCCCAGAAGCAGAAGGAGGTCAGATCGTAAGTTACCATGTACCTTCGACCCCGCACACTACTCCGAGTTTTATAGGAAGAAATCAAAACTATTCGCAGAGTTTCCCTACGTGCAGCGGCAAGAGTAGCACTTCAGTGAACAACAATACTAGCAACGTTAGAATGGCAGACGAGGCAAAGATGCCTACATTTCAGGGGAATGGGACAAAGGATCCCGAACAGTATTGGTTTATATGCCAAGCAGTCTGGACCGTGAAACAGGTTCAGGATGATGCGATAAAGATGGGACAACTAGAAACGACCCTTAAAGGTCAAGCGTTGGACTGGTACATGAAGTTTGTAAAGGTTCCAGTAGGGACTGCAGCCAAAACATTGGAGCAGGTCAGAACGGTGATGATTGACGAATTTAAAAAAACAAAATCCGAGTCACAATATGTTACTGAGCTTAAGGAGAGTATGCAATTCTTGAATGAGTCAGTGTGGGAATTCGACCAGCGATACAAGACATTGATAGCGAAAGTGAGCTTTCCGATAAATGAGCTACAATATAAAGAATGGTTCATCACAGGAATGGTATTGCATATCCGAGGGCTGTTGATGCAACAGAAAGTCGCAACACAGGCATAAGCATTAGAAATCGCGATGAAGCTAGAGGCTTCACCAATTGGCGACGCGGGAATGGGAATGGACAGAGTTCAAGCACAATTGGACAACTTAACACTTCAATTGGAGGATATCGAGAAGGGAAAGGAGACCCATGGAGACAAATGGTGTATCATATGCATAAGGGAGGGGCACCATAAGGACAACTGCCAAGAATTTAGTGAGTATTTGCAGGAGGGGGCACCAAAACCCCTTCGTCAAGGAGGCATGCCATGGTGTACTATCTGTCAGACCAGAGGGCATCGACCGAAGGAGTGCGTATATCTGCAAAAGATGGTATCAAAGCCAGCGAACCTATACTGCAAGTTGTGTCGATCGGTCGGCCATGATGAAAAGGAATGCAAGGCCTATGACTTGTTGCAAGACTGAACAACCGATACGTATTTTATGAAGGGAGAAGAGCCGCTGATGGTGCAACAGCAATCACAATATAGTCAACCGCAAAAATACGACCAAGGGAAATATGGGAAGCTGCAGTATCCACCACCACCGTATGGCCAGTCGCAGTATGGGCAGCAACAGTATCAACAGCTGCAATACGGAAAACCGCAGTACCAACAATATGGACTGCCACGTGGAGGTTTCGGGGGAGGATTCCACAGAGGCTGAGGTATGGGATGCGGAGGGGTTGCTGGACGGGGAAGAGGTCCAATCATCTGTTACAATTGTGGACAATAGGGGCACTACCAAAGAGACTGTCCAAATCCGGCGCCGCATTGCACATACTGTAGTGTTGTAGATCATAGTGTAGAGGACTGCCCCCAGCTCATTGCGAAATGGAAAACCAAGCACCTACCCCAGAACCAGAACCAAAACCAGAACAATCAGAATGCACCATCAACTATGCAGAGGATAGCAACGGAAGCTAGAGGTAGCCATGCGACAGTTGACATTTTGACAAGAGGAGGGGCAGTGACAGACGACGATAGGTCACATGCCAATGTTAGGACAATGCAAACACAGCGGAAGAAGGTCACTTTCGATGTCGAATCGGAAAGAGATGTCTTCTTAAAAGCACATGAGGCAATAACGAATAGGAGGCAGCTACCTCTGGAGGAAGAAATCTATGACATGCCACCGTCGTTCGACTCAACGAAGTCGTGAAGAAAGGAAAACACCTTGGGAGCCTTCTTGGAAAGTTGCATGGATTTAGCAAAGGACCCCGACACATTGGAAGAAATAGCTAGTATACTGCAATGACGGGGAGGCGCACGACTGGAACAGAGAGTCAATCACATACATAAAAGAAAGACAGGCAGGGAGATGCGGATGTTGGCACAAGTCGGAGAATTTGATGTCAACTCCATCATTTTGGATTTGGGTTCGGACGTGAATATCCTGACTAAAAAGACATGGGAGACAATAGGAAAACCATAGATGACTTGGGCACCAGTACAGCTGCGACTGACGAACTAGAGTAAGGTCACCCCGCTCGGTTGGGTATGTCAACTTCTGGTTGAAATTGAAGGGATCATAACATATGCGGATTTCGATGTTATTGATATTGTAGATAACACCAGTCCCTATCTGGTACTGCTGGGGATAGACTGGGCCATGGGAAATCAAGCAATCATTAACTTTAAGAAAAGGATAATGTCATTCGAGAATTAGGAAATGAGAGTTATCGCACCATTGGATCCAGTGGAAGGGCTGCGCTATACGGAGCCAGCCAGAGATGAGCTTATAGAAGGATGGGATAATTTGTACAACATTTATGAGGATTATGTTAACCCCACCACGAATGGAGAACTAGAATGGCACAGCGACAGCTCGGCATCCTCCGACTCAGATGAGGCCCTTGAGAATTGGTAGAACCAGATGCATGAAGTGTCCTTTCGAAGATGTGCGCGGATAACACAGTCCCTGTGAATGGTAGCATCAGAGGAGTATGCATTACCTACTTATGAGGGATTGCCCAACTTGGACACGTTCCTCACCGAATTTGAGGAGAAGGTGGTGTAGCCACAGCGTCTTCTGGCCCTAGAGGAAGCCCTGAAGGCTACTCCTGCGCAATGGTGGGCAGCGCATAAATCAAACATCACATCTTGGCCACTATGTCGACGCCACATGGAGGTTCAGTTTGGTGAAGCCGCGTAGGATGACCATATGCGATATGACGGACAGGGAGACCCAAAGGCACATCTAAATACCTGTCAACATCGATGGGTATCGAGAGCACGACAAGAGTGGGTACATGCATTCGTACACACATTGGATGAGGTACCGTGGAGCTGGTATGTCGCAACAGAACTGCGACGTGGGACAACATCTTGGGAACAACTTACCATTGGCTCCAGCCAATCATTCTCGTTCTCAGACGAGAATCCCTTAGCCCACATCATGTTACAGGTGACCTACGGGAACGTTGTTGAAGTCGCATCGACTGGACAACCAATGGTACTCCAAAGGACTGCGACACCAGAAATAAGGTATTGCAATGTTACCGAAGAGCCCGAAGATGACGATGACCCCAGAGATACATATGTACCATTAAAGAAACCCGAAGTACAGCTAGCCAAGCCACGGCCACACCAACCAGAACTAAGACACTAGCAATATTTTCCAACCGCGATAATAAGAACGATCACAGTAGAACCTCTGACAAATGACATTGTGAAGTACGCAACAGAAACCTTGCGAAATCGGCGAAGGTTGGCCACAGCGAAGAAGCCAACGATGCGATGAGGTATTGACACAATGGTACTTGCTATGCCAAGATGAAAAATATATATATATGTGTGTGTGTGTGTGTGTGTGTAGAAGATACAAGGTGGCAGATGACGCACCAGCTGGACGAAAAGGTGCACAAAGAGGGGCTATATTGCAGTCTGGAGTTTGGACGGCGACAACGGCAGGATTGTGACCCTATCAAATCAACAATCATTCTATGGGACCTTTGCAGATGACAACTCGTTTTGACAGGTTTGATGAGTAGTTGGCCTGGATTGGCGCCGGCGCTAGACATGTTTGGCACACGACAACACACTAGAGCAGCATGGCCGGTGGCACCACGGATGATAGTTCGCACAGGGATGACACGAAGAGTAGCTGGGAGCAGTATGGTCACCCATCACGCATGTAGGAAGCCCGGTCACCACACGCAGGAGAAATGATGACATAATCTGTAACATCCTAAAAAATACCAAATTTTTTTATTTTTTATAATAGCAATATTTATCAAAGTCATTAATGCAGAACATATAAAGTAATTTGATTTCTTAACTAAGATAATTAATGACGATGACACATCATACTTCTCAAATAAATAAGATATAATTGTATTTTCTATTTCAGATTTAAGTGGATGTTAATCTCCTTAACGAAAGATCTTTTATGATTATGCATAAGAATACAATTTACGATTCTGCTTAAGTTATAAATATAATTACATGCTGTACATTGTTTGTACTATTATGATGTTCTTGATGAAGTGCTGACAGTTTGTTTGTATGACGATGAAGGGGTCCTACGAGGTACCCTGGAGTTTACTTAGCTACGTTTAGCTAAGGCATTTGAATCTTGTTTCCATGTGAAGACCGCAGGTAAGAAATCCTATGACAACATGTGTTAAGAGTACTTGTGTCTTTCAATTCATCGTCAATGTAAAATTAGAATGCTAAGTACTTCCTTGTGACACCAGTTACTGGAGGTATGGATACATGGTTCTAATCCTAGTTTTTGTACTATCTTACGAAGCTCTTCAGTGTTATCATTTCATGTCGTCCAAGTGTTCTGTTATAATGCTACATCTATTATCATAAGACTACTGTCATTATTATTACAAGAACGATACTAATATCTATTGAGTATGCTATTAAGAAGCTTGTAGAAATAATGTTTACACCTTCGAACTATCATTATACTTAGCGTCTACAGAACTTAGACTACTCTATGTCATGTATTTATCATTTGAATACATAGTTAATATATGTACGGTATGGTGACTAGTACTTGTACTAAGAACTTGGCTTTAGAGTGTATCTCGTCAACACTTAAACTGTACTTATGATGATACAATAGTCTTTTTCCTACATGGCTATCATATAGAATTTTATTGTGAATATGGTAATTATGCTATGAACTAGCATTATAAAACTTCACCCTATTTCTTGTGCAAAACTAAAGAAATGAAATAGAAATATTTTAAATTTACTATGCATCGACAATAATACATTGATATGTATTACCAATATTACGATGCCTAAAATCAAACTTTATACTATATACAATGTGCACTAATATTGCAATACTTATGATTTCTGTTATGCAAATGATATGGTTTACAATATGCAATGGTATGATTTGTATTCATTTAAACAATGTTTTCAAACCTTTAAAGGCTAAGGCCTTAGCATTAGAATGAACTATGCTATATGACCTATCTTTTATCCTAAGTATTGATAATATATGTTATTGCACTTCACAACGAACTCGTTTAAGAATTGATGAGTTGACGTGTATTAAATTTACTGTTGGCAGGTTGACAGTGTCCCAACCAGGTATTAAATGTTCTGACCAAACTCCATAGTGAAAAGTATTGTTGTCAACCCATGTAGTCCATCCGCGTGAACTTTGGTTGATGATACAACTAGAAATCCTAGCTGGCATGGTTGCCATAACGCTTCTCCTCCGAGCTGTACACAGTAATGTCCCTTGGCAGGCAATGTTGGCAATGTTGTGGTTGTTTTAATTAATGGGATATCAATGTAATGTTTGCTCGACTTTCAACGTAGCTTGTTGGCATCTTTTTGCTCGTTGATCTCACCAGATCTTGATCATTGATTATGTAACCCTAAACCTTGTTGTATGTAATGGTAGCGAGTTTCCCGGTCTGCATTGTTACGTTAGAGTTGAGGCCGATAGGCTACCAAAATGTAGGGTTGGAGAGAGTTCCTCTCAGGGTTTCGATCCCGTGACCTGTGAGAGGTAGTTTTTAAATGTTCCAGGGATACAGTCTTAGTGAGCTAGGGCCATGATTCCACCATTAAAATGATGTGAAGGTTCCACTGTCAGTTTTAAAAGAGGGAGGTCCTTCATATCGTATGATTGTTATTGATTTCGAATTCGAAATTTCTGCAAGTGTTATGACTGCATCGTCAAGTTGGTGCTAGGTGTTAAGCTCTAGTTTAAGTGAATAGCCTTTTGAGTCTTAGCTAGTGGTTGCTATCTATATCACCAGGCTTCATCGTTCCTTTGATGGTATAATGTGCCAATATTCTGAGCTTCAAATAAAAAGGTAAATGCTCACAAAAAAATACATAATACTGTGTTGCTTGTTTTCTTTTTTGTATTCTTGTTTTAATCCCTTCGAAATGTAATTTTGTAGGTACCCACTTCATAGGATGGTTCCTATGCAAGCATGGAGAATGGAATATGCTTCTACTTCTCCTGGTAAGATCCGGTGGTTCTCAAAAACCTTGTAGGTGCCTTTGATGGTGTTTTCTGTATGCCGAGAGTTGGAAATCTTCAACTTGTTTCAGTGATGGCCGAATACGAAGTTTTAAGTTTGTATTGTTTTGATTCAAACTGTACAGAGGGTAACCTATCAGTATTTTAAGTTGCCACTTGGCTATTTGATGCTTGGCCGTGTTGTTTATGAGAACTTGGTTCTCGTTTTCGTGTTGTTAAATTATAGGGTAAAACCCTGTGTAGTTTTGTTGTTCCACGGTATCGGCTTAATGTTTTAAAGATGAGGGTAACTTTGTGTACTATTGGGAACCTTGTAAGGCTGTAATGTAATTCTTTGTTATATACTTTGAATGGAAACCAAGAACCGAGGGTTCTTTTGTACTTGTAAACTATGGTTCGTTTCTTTGCAATGGAAAGTTATGTTTTTGAATAACAGTTGAGAACATTGTCTAAATACTGGTTACAGTGATGCCAAGCAACCATGGTTGTCTTGGGCCGAGAATTATAATTTTTATAACTGTAAAAATTGTATGCCTGTATTTCATTCTCGTTGATGATAACTATATTTGGAAAATTGATGATATAGTTTGACTGTTAAATGTTTTCATAGAGGGTTTGCCTCAATGTTCTATTTGTTTTATGAAAGAAACCTTACCTGTAGTTTTCGATTGCTATTGGGCTTGTATTGAGCTTTGTACCCAAGACTTAATCTTTGCAATAATAGTTTCGATGATGTGTATGTGTTATTGTTAGGGTTATGAGATATGAAAAATCAATAGTATAGAATCGTGCTTTTTGTTAAGAGATAAATAATGTCTTACTGTTAGTCTTGGCATAAATAGAAGATAGTTGAAATGTCGTCTAGGGTTTAGTTATCAAGCTATTGTAACTTTGGCAATAATGTCTAATGTTGCCAAGAATATTTGATGAAGTGTCATGAACTGTGTACCAAATAAATCTAGGGCCTGGCATATCATAGGGTTTTGTTTTTTATAAAGGAATTATAAATTTATGAAAACAAACTATGACAAATAGCAATGAGAATGATAAGTATTTGCTTATAACAAAATTGTATAGAAAATAAGTTGCAACTACTATACTTCGTAGAATTTGAAATGCTGGAAAAACATTAAATTTAAAATGTTGAAATGCATATTGTTACTATCTGAAATAGACGGTAATGAAATGAAAATAATATAGATCTGTGCAGAAGCAGACTCTGTTTTTCTTTCATGTATTATTTAAATGAATTCTATACCGCTGTTGGTGCTATTGTGTAATGTTTACTGTATTTAATTATAGGGCAGAATCTTAACCAGAATCACTACTGTAATCATTATTCCAATCAATGGCATTCTTCCTATCACTTATCTTTATTAATTTGTTTCTCTATACTAGAGTACTATGCAGAGAACATCATGTGGAAAAACATAGAGATGATTATCAAATCAATTATTTCACTAAGCTATTTTATTCAGAAACATACTTAGATCAGAAAATAAAATAACTTCTTTTACATAACAAAGTTTAATAATTCTACTGAGCAGAAACATTAAACTGTAAACAAAGTAGGAACAGTGAAACCTGGTTATCTGTAGGAGAAACAAACATCCCAAGGAACTTGTTCCACCCAACCAATTCCTGAAGACAACCAAGTTACTTGCCTTAGGACCCCCGAGCCTGTTCACTGAACCACCAGGAGGAAGAAACTTAGAAGCTTGGGTCCTCAACTTGCAACAGCAATAGTTTACCCAGTCTTAAAGAATTAGCAGTCAAAGGGACTTGCACCAGCACCTCCGGTTTTCCTTCTCAGAATAATTTGCACACTTATAGTTGCACTCTCACATAACCTCCCTATCTGAATCTCTTAGTGATCACGTGATGCACTTGAGGAATATTTCTGTAGAAATATTGTAAGAGAGTTGCCTGCCCAATTCGAATTGCCTTATGTAGGCTTCCTAGGCCTTTTAGTGGTTAACTGGTCATTTAATGAGCTTCCTGCTCACTCCCACCCACTTGGGGGATAATGCCACATTTTTAGGGGTAGTTGTCCCATAACCAACAGCTAGTGGTGAAGTGCAATTGCTGCCATCTGTCCCTTGACTTCTAACAGCTTCCATTCCTCCTAGTGGGTCAATGAACACTCATTTAATAGTTCCCTTGGGTGTTTGTCTCCTACTTTAATTTATTAAATAATAATAATCAGTAATTACATTCATCCTTAACCAAACTTGGTCATAATTACAAAACTTTGTAATTAAAATTTAACATAAAGTATTTTTCCAATAAAATAATATTTTCAGAATTTGGGTAGGTGATAGAATCAACGCATTAGGTGAGTGGATTCGCGAAGGGTTTTCGAAGCAGGCGTACCGGACGAGAGACATGCATAAATACAGGCACCAGAGGTTGAGAGGAGCACAACGGTAGTTACCAAAGGCAGGAAATACATGTTGCGAGTAGGTCAGGTATTTGCATAAGTTAGGAATTCCAAGGAGGTTGTGGAAATGATCCATTTCATTTCATGTGGTAGCACACCAGGGATGCTGCGGGCCAGAATGACGAGTGTGCATGAACGCCTTGAGCAGGAAGAAGCCTGGGCGCTCGGGTGTCACAGAGATGAGGTTTCATCCGGGATGTCTAAGTACGTGGTAGTGATTCGAAGCTTCATGGCCCCAGTGACCACCAGAAGAATAGAGGTGGCATCCCCCTGGCCCCGGTAGGAAGCAATCCAAGGCGCGAAACAGATGTGCCGGAGCAATCGGCTTGTTTCCCACCTTGGCGACATCAATGAATTTCTTCCCAGTCTGGAATGCACATGGAGCGAGTCAATAGACTCTGCATAGGTAGATGGTCAAGGTTTCCAGAGACTGGAGGATGAGTGCAAGAAGTACATGACAGCGAACTAGAAATCGACGGCTGAAGATGAGAAGTACACAACAGTGAGTTCTAGACAGCAAGAACAGTTTCAGAAATTTCACACCGCGATAGATGGGAACACACCCGTAGTGTCTAGCTAAAGTGGCTCGGGACGAGCCACAAGATTGTGTTGGGGGCCTGTTGGCACGGGATAAATCCGCAGTAAGTGCGGAAGCCGACAGATGCGAAAGGGTCATTCCGTGGAAAAAGGACCTTTCGCCATTTTTGCGGAAGCATAAGATGTATTAAATTAGTCAAGTCGGCCATGTGGGCCATTTTGTAATAGGATAGAAGAATATAAATAGAGTAGGATTTTAAGCCTAAGGGCATCCAAGTATTGGAGATTAATTCTGTCTTTTGGGTTCGGTTGTATCTGCAATATGATGACTTGACAGTTCTGTGAGGTTTATTCTGCAGGTTTTGATGAATGAATGAATATGTTCGGTTATGACATGAATTCTGTTGTTGTGTAATGATGTGATGATGAATAATGGGTTATGTGAATGTTTTCTGTTGATTAATGCGAATGTGTTGTTAAATATGTTCTAAATATATGCATTAGGAGTTGTGAATGGTTTATGCTGTGGATGATTAGTTAATAATATGTTATGAATGCTGTAATCTCTGGTTAATGTGTGCATATCCTCTACACAACTGTGGAAGCTTGATTCCAACATCCCTCTTATCCGCCTCGGGTGAGACTCCACTTGCTCTGCAAGTGTTGCTAGAAAGGGTTACACCTTTCCGGGCCGGTGTATAAGAGAGTTAGGTCAATAGTTTGTTGGCGACAATGCAGAATGAACCCCTGTCGATAGACTCTGTGTCAACACAGGACATATAGAAAAGTTATGCAGAAAAAAGGAATAATAACAAGAGAATTTAGAGTTGGTGATCATGTGTATCTAAAAGTCAGGACAAAGAAAAGTTCCATGAAGCTTGGGATATGTCCTAAGTTTGTGCCCAGATATTGTGGGCTATTTGAAATATTAACTAAGATAGGGCTTGTTGCATATGAGCTTGCATTGCCTGCATGCATAAAAGTGCATAATGTGTTTCATGTATATTTATTGAAAAAAGTACGTACTTGATCCTAACCACATTATTGATTGGGCCTTGATTCAGGTGTATCCGGAAGGATATATACTAGTGCTTTCAATGCATATTCTGGACAAGAAAGTCACATTGCTCCGAAACAGGGCCATCAGGCTGGTAAAGGTCCAGTGGACACATTACAACCCCGAAGAAGCAATGTAGGAGCTAGAGGATACTATGCGGGAAGCATACCCACAACTATTTTGAAATTGTGTATATGTAATTAGTGGTGACATGCACCGAGGACAATGCATAAATTAAGGGGGACGGGAAAGTAACACCCCTTTTTTACCCTAGTATGTAAAAAAAATGTAAATATTGATGAAATGGGTAAACCCAAATATGAATGTTCTAGAATGACCAAACTATGTAAATTTGAACATTTTCACTATTTAATATAAAATCCATAACTACTGCAAACTAAAGGATGAAGAAGAGATGGGGGACTATCATTCCACAAGAGGGAGAGTGAGAGGGGATTAGTCACTACTTCTATTTACTCCTTTTATCCTATGTTTTTATTAACCCCTCTTTATTAAAAGTTCATTAAACTTAATTAGGGTTTAATTATCCTAAGCCTGGGGTTAGAGGGGAAAAAGTTGTCCAAATCCATGTATGCCACTTGGCTAGTTCTCAACATGGATATATTTATTGAGAACTATTCCATTCTACCATTCCATTCCTCCATGTTTGAGCCATCATTTGCCATCATAACTGAACTACCATTGACCTTGCCACCATCATTCGTACCACCATTACCAGAACTAGAGATTGGGAGACATACATATAACAATGGAATTCCTTGGAGTCGTGGTATGGAGATTTCTTGGTTGGCCTGCGCTAGAGCCCTGGTAGGGAATTGGGGTGACAAACCCGAGGGACTTTTAACTCAAAGAAGGGAGCCCAAGGTACTGTTAGCTTAGAGAAGGGAGCACCATTCCATGGGTTGTGTAGGATGAGGTAAAGGAGTTCCAGAGGATTGGGATAGATGTAGCCAGAGAACCCAAAACCTTCTTGTGAATTAATAGTCCCATATCAAGGGTGGCCCATCAAAGAAAGATATGGCTTGACAGAGCCTACTGCTGGGTGGAACGTTCTTGGTATGCATATAGTTAGTTTACAATTTCAGATAAGTAGGGCCACTTGTGTATGGAATGTGTTGTGGGTATCTATGAAATGTGTTAAACGCAATTGTTGTTGTATGATATATTAAATGCATATAATTAATAGTTTATATCACTAAATTCATATAGAATTTTCCTGCAAAACTTTGCATATGCAAATATATAAATTACAAATAGCATTGTGCATTTATTCCCACCATTAATATTTCATTTAAACTATGGAAAAACAAAATAGCGTGACAGAGGTGTTTTGGGTTAATAAATTGAGTATTCTACGGTCACAATGGAATCATGTGGACACTGGGAACATGACAACTACTTACCAATAATATTAAAAAAAACTTATATGCCTTACTGGTGCATTAATATTTAATCAAGAGCAATGATTACAATGTAATGGTAATAAATCTGCACTATTAGTGGTGCAACTAGATAAATAAGATGCAGCTGTGAGTTTTACATATTTTTTTGCAAAAAAAAACAATATGTAATAATATCAAAAGTGGTAAATTAGTATAGACTGTTTATGTTATGTGTGTGTGTGTGAAATTTATATGTGAATCATAGACAATGATGATGACAACAGTAACAATAGGTTGAGTTGTACAACTTTGCATGTGAGTGGGATGCCCGAGAGAGGGAGAGGGATATATACCCTCATCTTATTTACCTTTTTTTGAGGAATGTTGGCCCTTCTCAAGTTTTATGATGAGGATACAACCATCAAGGGGAACATGTGCTTGTTGACATAATTGATCTGTCATTCGGATCATGTTTGACATGCATTTAGGGTCGATCTTAATATGTGGTACCAACCCACAGAGGAGGATATCATTTTATCATATTTTTGTCTAAGATGAGGGAGTATTTTCCCCATTTCCTTGATATTTCTCCCAACATTATTGGAGAGATTCAATTGGCATATGTGCAAAGATATGTCAGTGCATCCACCACTAACCTTCGTGTCTTCTAGGTTGCTAGGGGCTAATTACATTTACATTCATTCAATGTAAAGGAGGTTAGGTTCTTGTTGCTTATGGTCATAACACTGGCATGCTATACCTTTGATGAGAAATACATTAGTTTACCTCTGATGCACTATGCATATAGTTTAGTTTAGAGACAAATATTAGATGGCCTGCCATTTTTTTATGACAATTTTGTTTTGCCCTAGATGGTTATGCTGTGTTTGATGGGAGGATTGTCTTCCATTTAATTCGAAGTTATTTACTTTATTTTTTGCAAATTTTTTGGTGACTTGGCCTACATTCAACCACCTCCCTGAAATGATTGATGTTCATATGTGCATGTGGAAGTAGGCGTTTCCCAATAGGAACCAAATGGAGTGGTCATGTAGATAGGTTAGTTCGAAGGCATTCGATTTATTACCTAGTGGGGAATATTACACCCTCATTCTTGTGCAATACCCATACACAATGATGGATTTGCAAGGATGTGTAGACACCCTATTTATTCAATAAGAGCCACTAGATGCGAAAGATAGTATTATTTTTTATATTTCAATTAATCTAGTTGCATATTCGTGAGATGTAGAACAGTTGGTGGCGGGGTATGGTTAAGACACCCCCTAAGCAGAAAGGTCGTCAGTTCTAATCCTGTGGATACCAAAACATCCAACCATGTTAAGGGTTGGTGTGGTCCAGGCCGGGTGCGATCCCCGAGTGATTTTGACGGCTTAGATGCCCCTGGTTCATGGTAACTTAGCCAAAGGAAAACTTGCTAGTCAAGGAGGTTCCACCACTTTCCCAACAAAAAAAATAAATAATCTAGTTGCATATTTTTTTGTCTTATTTAATGCACATGTAATTGATTGTGATATTTTCATTAAATTGTCTAATTATTAGTGTCTACAATTTTGTGGATGTTGGTACGCATGTTGGGGAGGTGCCTCGCAAACATGATGAGGAGATGGATGAGTCAATTGAGATGCCTCGGTTAAAAAGAACTAGCATTCCAAATAGACCATATTTTAGACTATGTCAATAGGCGATGGATTAAATATGTGCATTGTTGGCTCACCATAGAGTGTTCCAAGTAAAAGCTTTTGAAATCATGCAAGACTATGAACTTGCATTGATATGGGTGAGACTTCCCTGCAATATGACATTATTGATGCATCATGTTGTCGATGCTCTTAATATACTCAAGAGTTTGAGCGATAACGATTGGTCTTGTTTTTTGTATTTGTTTATTAAGGATGGTACTCTTCCACCTCCACCTCCACCTTCGCCATCTCGTCCTCCAACCATCATATATTTCTTCTATAGTAGATTGACCACAATATATTCCTCTAGTAGAAGATCAACCACCATATCCTCCTTTAATTGATTGACCATCATCTCCTCCTCTAGCATATTGACCACCATCTCCTCCTCCAATGAAAAACCAACCACAATCTCCTCCTATGATACAAAACCAAACACCACCTCCTCTAGCAATAGATCAACTACCATCTCCTTTAGTAGTAGACTAACCATGATCTCCTCCATCAATAGATTGACCACCATCTCCTCTAGCGAAAATCAACTACCATCTCCTTTATCAATAGATTAACCATGATCTCCTCCATCACTAGATTGACCACCATCTCCTCCTCATATGCTACTTTCTACATTAACACCTATTGGAGGTATTGTTGCCTCTAGCTTTAATTGTGGATCTAACATATAGTTGTTATTGACATGGATATATTTGATTGTTGCGATATAAATTTGACATATTTATTGATTTTTATATTATTGTTCATAGATGTTATGCATTTCCATATCATGTTGACGTTGTTTTATTAATAAAACGTATCATGTGTATGTTAATGATTTATATTATTAACGATTTATTTATTTTTAGATTAAATTTTAGATGTATCGCTCATTTAAATTTGAGAAGCCATATTTGAGATATTTGAGATAGATATCTAACATATATATTAATTTTGATATTATCATTTAAGTATATTTTGTATTTTTATATCATGTTGATGTTGATGTCATTTGATTGCACCGAGTGAAACGAGGTGCTCTACAGCCTAGTATGGGGGAGATGTTGTAACGTGCATGGATGTAATGTTACACACGAGTATGAGGGAGATGTAACGTTTGTCCAATAACGTTACACAAGTAAAAAAAAGAGTAAAAAGTAATAAACTATATTATCTCGGCCATTAATAAATTCATGTCGGCTCATAAAATAAAAAATTAATGAAAGTATTTAAAAAAAATCCATGTTGGCTCATAAAATAAAATATTATGAAAAGTAATTAAAAAATCGATGTCCGTTTATAAAATAAAAACTTAAAACTTAAACCCGGGTCTATCTATCAAGAGATATCAAATTTCTTGAGTTTAAATTTAAAGAAAAATACACCTCAAAAAATTAGATCCCTCTCGATGCTTATAGATACAGGTTTAAAATGGATCTATGCTAGTTTATACAATGTATTGTGTATGTTAATAATTAAAATCACTAATGATTACTTTATTTTTAAATTAAATTTGAAATGTATCACATATTTAAATTTGAGATGTTATATATATTTTTAATTCTAATTAATGAAATAATTTATTTTAAATTGTAATTGTAAAAAATTGTAATCATTTAATGTCATTATATAATACTTAATCTTTTTTAAGGTGTTTTTTTGTTGTTGTGCAAGATACAATATGTTAATTGAACATGTTTACAAATTTGATTGAAATTATCCAATCAATTATTGCTTGATTTAATTAATATTTTAAAACAATTTAGCTCCCAGAGTTAGCTTGAGTAGGAGGTCATGGGTTTGAATTGTTCGATTATTTAAGGACGAGGTACTTAAAACTTAGACACTACCATATTTAATTCTATATTAAAAATTCAACCCGTTCATAATGATCAACCTTTTTTACAAATTTAAATATATAAATTATTATTATTATAGTTACATGAATATGGACTTTCTTTATTCTTAACCCATTTATTATTTAGATATAATGCAACATACTTTCTATAAATATATTCATTTACTTTATATCTATAAAAAGGTGTTGACATCAAAAGAGAATCAACTTCTATTAAAACAATATCACCGTTCCTTCTTAACCAACCAATCAAATCCATGTAGTTTCTATCTATTATTTCTCTACCACATTTGTTTACTTCTATATCATATCATTTACATCACATTTTTTATTTTCTATATTATATCATTAACATAAAAATACAAATTAAAGGAGAAGTCACCATATTGATGCAGCAATCATGCTCTATCCTCGCACTATTTAAAAAACACCATGTTTAACCTAATGCTATATAAAGAAATTTTAAACGCTGACCATTTAAATATATTTTAAATTATTATACATAAATATAAATAAAATAAAATATTTATTTAGAATTTTAAAAATATAAATTAATATAATAATAATATTTATAATTATTATATATATAGACAAAATTTAATATTTGCTTAAAATTTTAAAAATATAAATTAATATATTCATAATATATATAATAATTATATATATTAAATAAGCAAAATAATAGTTACAGTGAAAATATTATAATCGATCGAAGACATTAAAATGTTTTTAAAATAAATCATGTATTTATATATAATATATTAAATAAATTTTTATATTTGTCTTATATATGTTTTTATAATAAATCATGTATGTATATATAACATATATTTAAGGTTGGAAAGCATGTTTAACCTAGAAGTACGTTACCCAAGATGTACGTTCTGTTAGTAAGGTAGCTTGGTGGAAGGAGTTTAGTGGAGAAGGGACAAAAGCAACTCGTATGGAGTTCTGGAGGGGAGGGCACTTTTACAAGATGGTGACAGGTTTTGGTTTTTGATCAATGGGCCTGACAGGTGGTTAGCAGGTAGAGGATCGGTGTTTAAGTGTCATATTTTTTTAACTTTCTTGGAATATGGAGGCAAGGGGTTTAGGGTTAGCGGCAGAAGGTTTTTTTGGAGAAGGGATATCGAAAGAAGGTCATTTTCTTGATAAGGAGCAGTTTCAGAAGGAGGAGGGTTCTTAGGAAATTCTTTCGACGGGAGTCATTGATAGACTAATCAAGAAAACCAAGAAGGTAATTAAGAAGAGAAATGGGGTGACGCTGACGGTTGGGGAAGATATAAGGGTGGCGAGGGTTTTGGAATTGGCTAGAAAAACTATAGTCAGACGTTTCTTTGGAGTTAGAATGGAGGAACAACCTTTGAGGGACTGGTTGAATAATAACTAGGGTCCGGTCATCGGATATATTCCTGAGTTTTATATTATGACGAAGGGTTGGCTGGGCTTCAAGATGAATAATGAATTAGATGTTGCCGCGATTCTTGGTAAGGTATGGCTATGGGGGAGGACTGCTTTGAGCTTAAAACTTTGGAATCCCTGTTTTGATCCCTGACGGGAAAAGAAAGGGGTGGCTCAGGTCTGAGTAAAAATGCCTGGATTGCCTTTGGAGTTCTGGAATGAGACTTTTATCAGGGCTGTGGGGAATAGTATAGGTAAGACATTGTTGGTAGACCTGTCATTCAAATTTTTAGCCAAGTGGACGGTGGCCAAAGTTCTGGTGGAGGTGGACATCTCTTTCGGCCTTCTGGATGTTATAGAGATAATAGCTGGATCCTTCAGTTTTGCTCAGGTATTGGACTATGTTAACCTACCTTTTCGATGCAGCAGATGTCATGTATATGGACATATTATTAAGGACTGTCTTTTACCTTTCACAAGGAAGAATTGGATTGTAAAGAGAGAGGTGTTTTGGGGGAATCAGGAAGGGTGCATTCTGAGTTAGCAGGAGTTGAGCCTGTGAATTTGGGAACTGTGTGTTCTGCTTTGATTCAAAAAAGGGTTTTCGGGACTGGAAATGAGGATTCTATAAACCCTATCCATGAATCAGAGAATTGTTTTAAGGGAAGTACAAATATTTCGGGGGTCCTTTCTCCCATGCTGGCTCAGAAGGATGGCAAGGTTGATGAGGGGCCTGTGGAGTCTGTGTTGGAGAAATTTGGTAAGTTATCACAGTCTCAAACCTTTATTCCTTTAAACAATTTAATGTCGGATAAAAAGTTTCTTACATTCAGTCCTCTAGCTAGTCTAGGGTTTTCTTTAAGGAAATGCAAAAGCATGATTCGTAGTCAGCATAAGATGGAAATCTTGTCCTTTGTGAGTTGGAAAAAGCATGATTTTCCTTGGGAGGCTGCTTACCCTTACGCTTTGAGATCCCGGGGATCTTTGGGTTCGGGACTGTCTTGCTCGAAGGGGGGGGAGTTTAACAGTGATCCCTTGGTGTTGGCTCAAAGGGGCATTAGGGAGGATTTAAGATTTCACTTTACCTCTTCTACGGATCTACAGGCGCTTCTAGATTTGCCTCAGAAGGAGGTGTCTCTATGAAATTGATGTCTTTTAATTGTTAAGGGTTAGCCAACAACCCTAAATTGATGGCTCTAGGTATATTGGTAGAGATTAATGGCCCTGATATTTTGGTTTTACAAGAGACTATGTGTGGGGGGGAGGGTCTGGTTACTAAGTTGTCTCAGATGTTCAAAGGTTGGTGTTTTACTTGGGTGGACAGTGTAGGTTTATCGGGAGGTTTGATTTCGAGGTGACGGGATACTTTTCAGCTTTTGAACTATTTTACTTTTCAATCTGGTCCGGGGATGACACTTTTTGGACCGGAGCTAGGTTTCAGTTTTAACATCTTGAATATCTATGGCCCTTATAACCGTAAACTGTCTTTTTGGAACATTTTTTTCAAAAAATCCTTTTTATGGGAATACCCTTTTATTGTTGCATGAGATTTGAATATAACTTTGAATAGCGGGGAAGTATGGGGTTTTGGGGCTCGACCGGACCCTTTTCAGGTGCAGTTTTTGCAACATCTAGAAGATGGTGATATTTTGGATCTGGAACCTTTGGTGTTGAGTCCAACCTGGTTTAACAAATGTTCTAGCCAAGCTGCTTTAGCTAAAAGACTGGACCGATTCCTGACTAATGGGGCTTTTCTCCGAGGAGTGGGAAGGGCTCATTCTTGGAGACTGATTGGGGGTGGCTCTGATCATTTACCGATAATGAGTAGTTTTGAGAAGGGGGATAAGAAGCCTGGAATGCCCTTCAAGTTCAATCCTTCGTGGTTGGCGCGGGAGGATTTTAAAGATCTTATCAGAAATTATTGGCATAAGTTTGATTGCAACTTACCGGATCCTTGTGAGTAACAATTTGTTGACAATCTAAAAAGGGTTAAGGATCTAAGTATGGTGTGGTAAAAGAATATGAGGGCTAAGAGGGATGAACGGCTTAAGGAAGTGGAGCAGCAGATTGAGAATTATGACAAAAATAATCCAATTCAGGTTGTTGCTTTTGGACTCTTGGAACTTCACCGACTTGAGGGAATCAAGGATAAGCTTTTGCTGGACAGAGAAGCGGACATCAGAATGCAGAGCCGGGCAGTTTGGCTTACTCTTGGAGACGAAAATACTGCTTTCTTTCACAAGATGGTTGGATATCGTAAGCGTATTAATACTATATGGGATCTTCAGGACAGTCGTGGGGAGAACCTGAATGGTTTTCAACAGTTGGCTTCAGGTGGAGTAGATTTTTTTCAGGATCTTTACCGAAATCCTCGGGAAGACAATTTATAGGAGACAATTGCGACTGTGGGTAAGTTCAATTCATGGGTGACGGAAGAGGATAATGAGGTTCTATGTGGACCGGTCTCGTTAGATGAGCTACAAAATGCTTTGAAAAAATTAAAAAAAGAAAGGAGCCCGGGCCCGGATGGCTGGTCCTCGGAGTTCTATATAGTGTTTTTTGATCTGGTCAGTGAGGACCTATTGAGGGTGGTGGAAAAGAATAGAACTTCAGGTTTATTAAAGGCCAGTATTAATTCCACGTTCATTATGTTGATTCCTAAGATCAATAAACCGAAGTCTTTTGGTGACTTCCGTCCTATCTCTCTATGCAATGCTTTATATAAGGTCATATCTAAAATCATAGTTGAGAGACTTAAGCCGATATTGGCTCTGCATATTTCCCCGGAACAGTTCGGGTTCCTTCTGGGTAGAAGTATTCATGAGGCAGTTGGGTGCGCTCAAGAGGGCATTCATACTCTTAAGTCTAAAAAGCGCAGTGCTAAAGTCCCGAAGATAGATCTTTCAAAAGCTTATGACTGTACTAGTTGGCTATACATTCATTTGGTCCTTATTCAGATCGGATGTGGTTTGAGATTTGTGAATTGGGTCTGGTCATGTATTACCTCCATTAACTTCTCGGTTTTAATCAACGGAGCTGCTTCTAGATTCTTTGTCCTTGAACGAGGATTAAGGCAAGGTTTCCCTTTATCACCCTACTTATTCTTACTAGTCATGGAAGGACTGAGTCATCTGCTGGCAGAGGCAGTGGATAACAAGGTTTTGGAAGGTATTTGTTATGGAGAAATAAGATTAACCCATATATTTTTTGTGGATGATGCATTATTATTTTTGGGCAATTCGATCATCGAGACGTGTGGAATCAAAGATTTGTTTTGGCTTTTTAGCAGAGCGACGGGCATGCTTGTCAACTATGGTAAGTCCACTTGTTATTATAATGAGATCAGTTTAGAAGAGGTGGCTGGCTTTCTGGAACTTATGCCTATGGACGCTTTTCCACTCTCCGAGGGTTTTGCTTATTTGGGATTTAACCTTAAACCTATTGTTTATCTAAAGTCCGATTGGAATTGGCTTATTGCGAAGGTGGAAGGAAGAATCCAGTTCTAGTGCAATCGTTTTCTATATAAGGGAGGGAAAACTGTCCTTATTAAGAGTGTGTTGAATGCTATTCCTGTTTATTGGATGATCCTGGCGAAAATTCCTCAAGGGGTTCTGCATGCCTTACGAAAAATATTTTTTAAATTCTTGTGGCAGAGTAAGGAAGATCGAGGCTTATACTGGTCGTCTTGGGAGTCTATCTCTAGACCTAAGGAAGCTGGAGGTTGGGGTATCAAGGATATGAAAATTATGGGGTTGGCCTTAGCTTCTAAGTCAGTCTGGCAATTGATTTCTAAGGATGGAGAATGGCAGGGGATTATGAGACATAAGTATATGATAGAGGGTTCTTTGCTTTGTTGGATCCGTCAGGAGAGGAAAAATGGGTGTGGAGGGTCACTATTCTGGAAGAATATCAATTATGCTTTTCACATTATTGGGGACAGATTAATTTGGCATGTGGGGAATGGGCTGGAAGCTAGAATAGGCTTGGATAATTATAAAGGCGTTATTCAAAGTATCAGATTACCAGAGGAATTACTCATTTTATCTATTAGGGGTTACAAGGTGTTGGCAGATATAGAGGATGGGATCAGTATGTACTCACAGAAATGGAAAGATGCAGTAGGTTTGTATTTACCAGATCGTTGGACTGAAACCTGGAATCATTGGATAGAAAATATAGAAAAATGTTTTCTAGTATTGAGGAACGAACCTGATGTGTTACACTGGTATGGGTGTGAGGGAGAAGGAATCTTCACAGTGAAGGCAACTTACAACTTGCAGTGGAAAGATCGTATTGCAGACGATCCATGGTGGTGGAAGAAGATTTGGAAAGTCAGGACAACCTTCAAAAGCAAAATATTGGTATGGCATATTCTGAAGAATAAGATTCCTACTTGGGAGTGCTTAAAAAGTAGATTTTTGGAAGGACTGGGAAGATGTAGTCTTTGCAGGTCAGGGGATGAGGATACTGCTCATTTATTTGCTAAATGCCCTTTCATTCGGGAGGTTTGGGCAAGGTTAAGATAGAAAATTATCATGGTTCAGGTGGAGGATGGGGAGTCTTTCGAGCATACTATAAACCTATGGTTTGAAGAGTCAAGCTTGAAAAAAATTCGAGTACTGATTTTTTTGGTGCCTTGGTTTGTTTGGCTAGCAAGAAATAGGTTAGTGCTCGAAGATGTTAACCAGCCAAGTTTTTTTGTTACGTCACAGATCTTGGCTATTTATCACCTCTTTGAAGAACCGGAGAAGACATTTAGTATCAGAGTTCCTAGAGAATTGGTTTTCACAGCAGACGAAGTGGTGGGCTTTTTTGATGGAGCCTGTTCAAATAAAGTATGTGGACTTGGGGGTGTTCTCAGGTGTTCGGTAAGTGAGACTTATTGTTTCCAAGCTAATGTAGGTTCTGGAACCAACAATAGGGCTGAGGGCTTTGCCCTGCGTACCTTACTTCTACTTGCTAAAGAAAGGAAGATTGTTATTCTTAAAGTTTATGGTGATTCTGAGTTATGGATGCGATATATGAACAAGGAATTTAGCTTCCAAAATCATTCACTCCATAATCTAGGTAGTAATGTGGTACAGCAGGAAACTTTTTTTCAAAAGATCAACTTTACTCATATCTATAGGGAACAAAATTCTGAAGCTGGTTCTCTTTCCAAAGAAGGTCTTAGGACGGATGAAGGAGTATGCAAGATTACTTCTATTTTGTAGGAACATCAGGCTACCAGATTTACCACTTTATTTACTATGATCTAATACTTTAAGCAGGTTTTTGAGTTACGATCGACAGATCTTTTTACATTTTTGTGAACTTTCTAATTACAAACTATTGTATATTTTGTAAGCCATTATCAGCTTGTGATATTATAGTCATCAGGACTACTATCGTGTTTTTACAGCACCTGTGGAATGTATTGTTTTGCTCTCTATAGATCAATGAAATATGCTTTTTTCTTGGGAAAAAAATATAATATATTAAATAAATTTTTATATTTGTCCTTCTTTTTTTTCCAGTGAAAGATATTTGTCTTTCTTTTATATATATAAGGTTTTCTATCTCATATATGTGTTGTTTGACTTTTTATGTGATGAAACCATTTATATTTATTTAATTTTATCGTATAAATCATTTTTATTCATTTTTTTTTTTTAATGAAAAACCAAATCACATAAATGTTTCTCTCCTATATATATATAATTATATAACTTCAATAAGTATTTTTTTAATGACAAATTGATTTTTAAGATTTTACTCAAATAAAAATGAATATCTATATATATAACTATATAACTTCAATAAATATTTTTTTATGACAATTTGATTTTTAAGATTTTAATAATACATCACCTTTAAATCATTAAGTAAAAATGAGTATCTAACTTTTTTGATGTGATGAAACCATTTACATCTATTTGATATGTGATGTAATCATTTTTAGTCATTTATTCATTTTTTTCTAAAAATATACAAATTACATTATAAATCAAATTATACATCAACATAACCTCTCAGCGCTTAAATTCAACTTATTATAATCAGCCAACTCTTAAATTCAACTTATTATAATCAGCCAAGAAATAGGATATGTCCATATGTAAGATCTCATCTCTTAATTTATGAGAACAACTAAAATGCCATATTAATCAATCTATATATAAATGTGTTTGATTTCATTAGTGCAATGATTTATGTTTAGAATGTAATTGGTCCCCTTGCATTTGTACTATATAAAAGTGGGCATGTTCATCAAAATCATCTTCTAGGTATTTCTAAACTATAATAGACATGTAAATTGATTTTTAAAGAAATATCTATAGAATACCCTCTTAATATGTATATGGAACGTGCTATTTATATTGATCCAGCTAAAGGATCCATGCTAGTTCAATCCCTTTATAAATATGAATCGAACTTCTTGTGGACAAACTCTTAAATGTAAGGATTAGTACTCTCACTCAAAGTCCTAGTTAGTAGTGGGAATATGTATTAATGGACTTCATCAAACTTTCGAGAAGTATTATTGATTTATTTTTTAAGTATTGTTATAAATTTTATAAACATACATTATATCATTAGTGATACAGATCATTGGATTATAAGTTTTTTTCTTTCATCATAACTTTTCATATTTATAAGGGTCACTATCACTAATGAACATGTTATACAACTTTATACTAAAACGAGAACTCTAGCTATAAAAATTCATATTTTTGCATAAAAAATACCCCAAAACAATCTCAAATCAAAAAATGGTGCTATCAGTATCACCACTTTTTCATGGTTAAAAACATAGACATGAACCAAAACAATCCTTATTGTTGTTTACAAAAACCTTAAAATCAAGCCCTGAATTGAAAACTAATGCTACCAGTAGCACACTTTTTCAGAAAATAGCATTATTATATCATTGTATCAAAATTTAAAATTGTATTTATTAATTCTCTTATTAACACTATAAAACTAGTACCTAGTTAAATACAAATTATTCAATAAACTTTTTAAGCTCTCTTTCTATATAAAATAAACAAATTTATGATATTATTCATATAATAAAACGATATATTAAATCATAAAACATATAAGTTATGATATTTGGGTGTATAAGGGAGAAAACACCTATAATAATTCATATTTTTTGCATCAAAAACACTAAAAAAAACTCCAAAAACCTTCTAGAATTAAATAAAAAATTCAAAAAAATAAAAATGTAAAACTGCAAAAATTATTTTAAAATTTTCAAAAAGTAAATTAAAAATAATTTCATAAATCATTTACAACCTAAAAAAATTATAAACAAAAAGTAAAAAAAAAAAATCCAAAAAAATAAAAATGGAATCGAAATTTCAAATTTAAAAACAAATACAAATTAAAAAAAAATAACATTTAAAAAAAAAAAAACATTTTGGGAAAATTTTTAAAAAAATATCAATTTAATATATATATATATATATGAAAAATAACTCAAAATATATAAAAATGTTTAAAAAGTTTTAAAGAAAAATTAATAAAAAGATTAGAAAAAATGCTAAAAATTTAAAATTTAAAAAAAAACTAAATTTAAAATATATATAAAGATTCAATTTTTAAAAAACAACATTTTTTTTAATATATAAAATCTCAATAATTTAAAAAAAATAAAATTAAAAAACATTGAAAAAATTTCAATTAAAAAGAAATAAATTGATTTTAAAAAAAACATATAAAAAAATAATTTTTAACAATTTTTTTTAATAAAAATTAAAAAACATATTACAAAACATAATAAAAATTTGAAATTAAAAAAATTAAAAAACTTATTAGAAAACCCTCCTCTACCTCCCTCCCTACTCTGCCTCCCCTCCCCCTTTCTCCCTTGCCTCCCCTCCACCATCTCCCACGACCCCCTCGCTACCCCCTCGCCCCTCTCCTCCCTCTCTCTCCCCCTCCCTGCCTCCCTATCCCTCGTCCCCTCCCTCTATCCACCACTCCCCTCCCCCTCCTTGCACCCCTCTCGCTGCCCAAACCGCCACCTATCGGCCAACCTCGATTCTGAGAATAGCGCGCCATGAAGGGGCCGCCCCTTTACAGTGGCGCGATTCTCAGAATCGTGGCCGACCGGTAGGTGGCGGTGGCCCCTTCGCGATGGCGCGATTCTCAGAATCGCGACTGACCAATAGGTGGCGGTCTGGGTAGCATGTGGGGTGCGGGGAGGGGAGTGGTGGATAGGGGGCGGGGACGGAGGATAGGGCGACGGGGACGAGGGATAGGGCGGCGGGGACGGGGAGAGGAGGGAGGAGAGGGGTGCGGGGGAGTGAGGGGGCCGTGGGGGATAATGGAGGGGAGGCGGGGGAGGAAGGGGGAGGGGAGGTGGAGGATGGAGGGAGGGAGGAGGAGGAGGAGGAGGGTTTCCAATAAGTTTTTTATTTTTTTAATTCAAATTTTTATTATATTTTTTAATATGTTTTTTTTTCAATTTTTTTATAATATTTTGTAAATGTTTTTTGTTTGGTTTTTAATTTTTAATTTATGTATTTTAATTTTGTTTTTAATTGAAAATATTAATTTTAAATTATAATTTGTTAAATTTTTTATTTTTAATTTTGTTATTTTTAAATTTGGTTTTAATTTTTATTAAAAATTCTTAATTTTTTTTAATTTTTAAGTTTTGTTTTTTTAATTTTTTTTGCTTCTTCTTTTGGTTTGTTGGGTGTTTTTATCAATTTTTTTCTAATCTTTTAAATCTTAAGTTAGGTAATTAAAATAGTTGAAAATGAATAAAAAAATGGTTAAAATTGTTTTTTATTTTCTAATTTTTTTTACAAATTTGTCTATCTAAATTACTTATTTAAGATAAAAGTTCAAAGAAAAAACTTCTAAAAAATATATATTTTTCATTCTATCTAGCTTCTAAAAGTTTAAAATTTTTGAAAATTTATATACTTTTTCATTATGACTTTGCTACTAAGTGTATATTTTTTTGTAAAAGTTGTAAAAACACATTTGTAAATAATTTTTTTTTTTTTTTAACCAAGAGTTTTCAAAATCACAAAAAAATGGCTCAAAATGAAAAATGGTGCTACTAGTATACACACTTTATGAAATGAAGGTAAAAACAACTACTAAAATTGACCCCCGAAAAAACAAGAACAATGTCGGGTTTTCGTCAAGTTGTATAACTTGTTAATGGCCGTGAAGAGTATCTTGAGATGTATTTAATATAAGGAACAAACAAACAAATTAGAGTAGTTGGTTATATTTATAAAAATAAATGGATGAACACAAATTTATTTTTCTTGTAGATGGTATTAACAAATAAACTTATGGCCATTGACTAAAAAATGGTCACTTTCACATTCTATGTATTCAACATATAGATGATTTCATGTAGGTCGTTGGTTGGACCAACTTTTGTGAATAAGCTAGTTTGGGGTTCAAGATATTTGTGAAAAGATTGTAAGATATTCAACAGTTTTAGTTTTGATTTTGATATCAATATTTTTTTTCAATTTTGATAAATTTATAAACATTATCCAAATTATACATTTTACCCATATTGTGTTAATTTAGAGTGTAATGATTTCTTTCATTGTAATAAAACAATTAGTACATAACAAATTATACACAAAATATCTTTAGTGTATCTTGTTAACTATGTATTAAACACATTTTAATTATTTCATATGCTTGTATTGTTCAACTACATAGGATAATTCCAAAATACCGAACACCTAGAGCAGCCACTCACACAAACAGATCACATATCAACACACCGATGTTTTCACGTTGTTTAAACCCTCTAAATGGAAACACTCCACGGCCCCATCCAAATAGCTACTTGAGGCAGTTTATTATGAAAAAGAAAGAAAGTTACACACGAGCTTATCATAATTGATTAACTAGCAAGTGACCCTCCTTGCTCTTTAAATAGATATCATGGACCAATCGGCTGTTAAGACACAGATTAAAGGTAGTTCTGATCTAAGAGAAGTTGAACCGTCGGATCACTCTATGTCTAGAACATATCGTGACCGTTGGATTAGATATTTACAAATGCATACTAATGCATACTAAAGAAACACATTTTTCCTAACAGATAGATTATAACAAGTTGATCTTAACTAACTCCTAATTGTCTAAATATCCTAACATCTCCCCTTAAGAACAACTTGGGATAGGATTGAAGGATTTACAAAAGTGACACTCCTAACATAGATCGAAGTTTAGAAAACTTTGCTTCTTTAAGAGATTTGGTGAAGATGTCTGCAACTTAATCATCTGTAAGGAAAAAGAGCACTTCAAGAACACGATCATGAATAAGATTTCTTATGAAGTGCATATGTAGATCAGTGTGTTTGTTGCGTTGATGTTTAACTAGACCTTTGGTGAGCTTGATGGCACTTTGATTGTCGCACCAAAGGGGATTCAGATGCTACTGCTGGAATCCAAACTCTGAAAGGATCTGTCAAATCCATAAAGCTTCTTGACTAGTGTTAAATACTGCACGATACTCTGCTTTTGCTGAAGAGAGAGAAAGAGATTGTTGTTTCTTACAATCCCAAGTGATAGGTCCGAAACCAAGATTGAAGACATAACCTGCAGTAGAATTTTGATCATCGGGATCACCAACCCAATCTGAATCAATGAAACCAATCAACAGAGGAGTCCCCCTGAACTGTAATGAATCCCAAATTGAATTGTACCCCGAATATATCGAAGTATTCTTTTTGTTGCTTTCTAATGACTTTCATGGGGCATTTTCATATAGTGGGAAACACGACCAATGAAAAAGGAAACATTAGGACGAGTACGAGCCAAGTATAAGAGACTACCAACAAGATGACGATACAGGGTGGCATCAACTTTAGGTGAAATGCAAGTGGTATAAATTTTGACTCAATACTGGAAGGGAGAGGGGGATGGTTTACAATATTCCATGTGAAAGCGATGAAGAAGGTCACAAGCATAATTAGATTGAGAAATAAATATTCCTTCTTTGGTTTGCAAGACTTGGAGGCCAAGAAAATAATGCAAATGTCCCAAGTCTTTCATTTCAAATTTTCGCTTAAGACTGGATTTCACATGGTCTAAAAGCTTAGGGTCGCTACCAGTAAGAATAAGATCATCAAAATAAAGAACAAGGATGATGAGATTGTTTCCTACTTTCTTGGTATAGACATTGGGATCAAAATGGAATCTAGAAAAACCATTTTCAAGGAGAAAGTTATCCATTTTGGCATACCAAGATCAAGGAGATTGCTTAAGGCCATATAGGGATTTCTTAAGGCGACATACAAGTCTAGAGTCATTCTGAACATATCTAAGAGGTTTTTCCATGTAAATTTCCTCCTACAAATCTCCATGCAAGAAGGCAGACTTGACATCCATTTGATAGACCTCCCATTTATGTAAGGTTGCAAGGGAAAGACCAAGGTGAATGGAGTTCATTGTAGTCAATTCCTTCAACTTGGGAAAAACCTTTGGCAACTATCCTTGCCTTAATCCTTTCAATACTTCCATCTGAGGCATACTTATTTCTGTAGACCCATTTACATATGACAAGTTTTCATCCTTTCAGAAGAGGAAAAAGATCCCAAGTATCGTTCACCATTAAGGAATGATATTATTCATCCATAGCTGCATCCCAATCTAGATTCCCTAAAGCTTCTGCAAAATTCTCTGGATCATGATTCTCTGAAACTTGAGCCAAAATAGAAGAGGCTTGCTGGAAATGAGAACGTGTTCATCGTTGATATCTAGGATCACCGGTAAGATCACCAGCTGCTTCGCATGTTGAATGGACCCATAGAGGAAGAGATTGTGCTGGAGGAAAATGAGCAGGCGAAGGTGGATTTTCATCCTCACTGTCATCATCAAAAACTAGAATTGGAATGTTGTTAAGGAATTTGGGAGTAGAAGAAGGCACAAGCATCGAATTAGGCTCGCATGCCACATATGGCACAAATGCCGAGTTAGGCACGCAGGCCAAGATATTTTAATCAAATTTTACATCTCTTCTAATTATTATATCTTGAGAATGTGGCTGAAGAAGTATGTAACCTTTTGCATTTTCAGAATATCCAACAAATACACACTTTTCACTTTTAGGTTGCACTGCTTTTCATTTTTTATCTGGAATATGAGCCCATGCTTCACTACCAAATACACGGAAGTGACTTACATCTGGTTTAATTTTAATCCATGCTTCTTTCGGTGTGATATCTTGTAAATATTTAGTGGGGGTGCGACTAACTATGTAATTTGCACAATTTATGGCTTCAGCCCAAAATTGAAGACTTAGTCCCTTAGGTCGAAGCATACAATTAGCCATTTCTTTTAAAGTGTGGTTCGTACATTCAACTACACCATTTTGTTGTGGTGTATATGGAACAATGTGTTGTTGTTGGATTCCTTGTTCAATGCAAAAAGTAGTGAACTTGTTGTTAACATATTCTCTCCCATTATCATATCTTAACTCAATAATTTGATGACCATATTGTTTTTCAACGAGGGCCTTGTAGGCCAAGAACATGTTAAATACTTCGCTCTTAAGTTTTAGGAAATAAAACCAAGTGCATCTAGAGTAATCATCAATGAAAATTAAGAAATATTTGAAACCAGAAAAGGAAGCAGATGGAAGAGGACCACACAAGTCACTATGCACAAGCTCCAAGGGGGCTGAGGCATGCCAAGAGGCATGTTTGTCAAAACTGTCCCGATGATGTTTTCCGAGTACACAACCAGAACAAACACCATCCCTACAAGATACCATTGGAAGACCTGTCACCATATTTTCTTTACATAGTTGTTGCAATCAACAATGATTTAAGTGACCAAATTGCTTATGCAAAAGTTTTATCAAGTCATCACTATGAGAAACAAAAACTGAGGGAAAAGGTGATGACCTAAAGTTGTTAAACTTGTACAACCTGGTAATATCATCAACAATTACAGTGGCTAGGACATGCTTAGGATCTTTAAAATCCTTGATTACAACTTGGTGAGGTGTAAACGTTATAGTTTTACCTTCACCAGAATGAGTGATTTGATAGGCTGATAACAAATTGCAGGAAATTCTTGGAACACATAGTACATCACTGAACTGTCCATTATCTACCAGAACTGTTCTAGATCCTACAACACTAAGAGATCTATCATCACCAACAAATATTTTTTTGGTGTTACATTCATGCATAGTAGAAAATATGGCTTTATCCTTAGCCATATGATAATATGCTCAAGAATCAATAAGCCACTCATTCGAAGTAGAAGAAGAAGATGCTTTATAGGAAAAACTAGAAGCACAAAGTGCATGTTCGTGAGATGAAGATTCTGAAGACGAATCAAGGCTGATGTGGTGCTTCTTCATTGATGCTTCCAAGGCTTCCATCTTCTTGAAACATTTAGACTCATCATGATTATATTTCCTGCAAAAGTTGCAATGACGCGTAGTACTTTTACCTTTTGGTTTGTTTCCTTTGTCATTTTTTGAAGAATAAGTTGGATAAGAGGTTTTGGGACTCTTTTTTTGATTATTATTGCGAAGATTTTGCTTCTTGGGATGCTTGGAATTATCTTTCTGTTGTGCTAGCAAGGCTTTTCCATATGTATCTGCATTGTTAATCATTCCAAGATATATGAGCTTATCATGTTGTCTAATCAAAGAATCACAAAAGGATTCAAGAGTAGGTTCTTTATAGCTAGTTAGATCCAATGATTCTTTCATGTAGTAAAATGTAGATACAAAATTTAATATGCATGTCCAAGTTCAGAAAGAATATGATAAATGCATTGCTTGTATTCTCTTTTAATTTTGCATTCTACACAGAAGATTCTAAGAGTTTTGTACTTAGATATATAATCTTGAATGCACAAAAAATCAGTTGTATTTAAGGAAATCAACTCATTTTCTAGCCGGTGATCTCGAATCCCATTGTGTTTACCAACACAGATTCCAATTTTTCCCAAGCTTGATTTGGTTCATCAATTCCAGATATGTGGAATCGTAAATAAATAGAGATTGACATCCCAATCAATCAACGGGCTTCAACACATTTATTGGCCCTTTTAATTTTCATATCAACATCAGTGGGCTTTATTTCTTTCCTTGAGGTAATTCGATAAAGTCCCCTACTTCGTAAGACAACCTCCATATGATATTTCCATGAGAAATAGTTGGAACTAGTAAGTAGAATATCATATGGGGCGAACATATTGTAAAATGAGGTTCGTAAAAACAAAAATCAATGGTTTGGATGCAAATATATCGAAAAACTAGACTGTTTAAAAAAAAACGACACTGAAAACTGACTCTGGATGAGGAAGTTATGCTTGATTGAAAAAATGGTTGCAGGTGACCCCAATAGATACGAGGCAGGCATAGGATTGACTCAATTGAGAAAAAAGAAAAGAAAAAAAGAAAAAGACCCCCCCTATTCTCATAACCTTTTAAACTCACTTTACAATGATGTTGCTTTATGTGAACCACTTTTGTAAAATAAGTGGAGTTTCACTTTTACAATAATGTTACTTTAAATATTGCATGCAAAAAACTAAAAGACTTTAAGTGACTCACTTTTATAATTTAAGGGAGATGCAATTTTACAATAAAATAACTTAAAAATAGAAATTACATCCAATTTTAGAAAAGTAACTAACAAGAAGACTTGAACTTAAGACCTCTTATTAAATAAAACAAATTTTAGCCAAGTGAGCTAATATTAAAAGGTATGTAAAAGATGCAAAGAAGGAAGGTTTTTTTTTTACTCTTTTGTCTCGAACTTCATGATTGCCAAAAAAAAGACTTTTTTGCCTTTGGATTTGATGAATGCAAGTATCTTGGGCAAAGAGAAGCCTTTTTTGATGAAATGAAAATTATTCCCCACTAGAAACAATGCTCCAGACACAATGAACCACCTCTCACAGCCCAAAAATTCACATAAATTTCAGAACCAGAAACCCTTTCACAGCTTCGGCAAAATCGGTTCAAGATCTAGATCGCCAACAGAAGCAGCTCTTTAGAAAGGCTCTGATACCATTTCCTCCTAAACAGGATAATTCCAAAAGACCGAACACCTAGAGAAGACGCTTACGGAAACAGATCACATATCAACACACCGATGTTTTCACGTGGTTTAAACCCTTGAAAGGGAAACACTCCACGGTCCCAGCCAAATAGCTACTTGAGGCAGTTTATTTATGCAAAAGAAATAAAGTTACAAATGAGCTTCTCATAATCGATCAACTAGCAAGTGACCCTTCATGATCTTTAAATAGATATCATGGACCAATCGGATGTGAAGACACAGATCAAAGGTAGTTATGATCTAAGAGAAGTTGAACCGTTGGATCACTCTATGTCTAGAACATATCATGATCGTTGTATTAGATATTTACAAATGCATACTAATGCATACTAAAGAAACACACTTTTCCTGACAAATATATTATAACAAGTTGATCTTAACTAACTCCTAAGTGTCTGAATATCCTAAAACGTATACATAAAATATTCATGTATATAACAAGGTGGAGTATGTAGCCAAGTCTCTAATTATAATAAAACTCAATCGAGTAATTACTGGGTGTTATTGCAAAAAAATAATAATATTTTTGTACACATAAAAACCATTTTAATAGTTGAATGAATGACTATATATATATATATATATGAAAAACACCTGTTATGAAATGCTCCAAAAAAACAACATACAAAACTTATAATTAAATTTTTTTCATAATTCATTAAAGAGCTTGATGTTTCAAACAATCTATTTTATTTTCAACATAATGATTGTAAATGGTTTTTAACTTTTCATTTCCAAGTATTGCCAACTCCTCAAGTATTGGACATGGGTATGGCCAACTCCTAAAGTGTTTGGCATGTATATCTGATGTATATGTTGATTTTGATATTATCATTCAAGTATATTTTGTATTTTCATATCATGTTGAGGTTGATGTTGTTTTTAATTTAAATATGAAATGTATCACTCATTTAAATTTGAGATGTTATATAATGTTGAATTCTAGTTATATGATTCAACATTATAACTAGAATTGAAAAATCAACTAGAATTTAACATTATATAATTATATTGAAAATTTGAAGAATCACGCATTACCTCTATTTAATAATTATATAACTAGAATCCAAAACTATAATTATGAATTGAAAACTCATTTAATGTCATTATATAATGCTTAATTTTTCAAGGAGATTTTTATTTGTTGTGCAGGAAGATACAATATGTCAATTGAACATGTTTACAAAGTTATGAAATGATTCAATCAATTATTGCTTAATTTGATTAATAATTTAAATCATTTTTTTGGATTAAGTTGTATAATTTTAATTTCTTCTTAAATAATTTTACAAAACCTTTCATTAATTTTGATAAAATTAAAATTATTATATTTAAATGTAATAAAATATTTAGTCTTCTATTTCCTCAGGGTGAGGTGTTTGGAACTTAGAAAATAGAGAAACTCTCCTAGGTGTTAGAGTTAATGGTCTACTTCGTTTTACTTATCATTTTGATCAACCTTATTTACAAACTTAAATATATAAATTATTATTATTATTAGTAGTATTAGTATTATTATTACATGAATGTGGAATTTCTCTAATCTTGGATCATTTATTATTTAGAAATAATGCAACATGCTTTCTATAAACATACTCAATCACTTTGAATCTATCAAGAGGTTTTGACATCACATTCAAATAAATTTAACAAAATGTAATCAAATTCTATCAAAACAATATCACCATTCTCTCTTAATCACCTAATCAATACCTATATAATTCCATCCATTATTTGTCTACCACATTTTTAACTTTCCATATCATATCATTAACATAAAAATACAAATTAAAGGAAAAGTCAATATATTGAGGAAGTTTTATAGCATGATTTGCCACACTCTATGCAACATGCCTTGATGGCCTATGATGTCCCTTTGCGGACTCATATTATCCCTCTTCCTCAGTAAAAACCCTTAAAAATAAAAAAAAATTGATGCACGCGGGTGACGAGCACTACAGCATGCGTATACACAGGCTTTTCCATTACAGCCCGCAAACATCGGGTTTCATGCTCAAAATTAAAAATATTTCGGGTTTTCCATCCCAAGTAATGACTATTTTGATCCTTTGCCTTCCATATTTTGGAAAACACTCCAATTCGACCCTCCACCTCCTTTGAGGTTTATATATTGAGCCATTGTGGAGCATTTGAGGGAGGAGGAATTAGATAGCAAGTAAAATTTGGAGGAATTTTGCCCCATTGTCACTGCCTTGAGTCTGCATCCCTTTGTCCTTGTTGTATTGAACTCTTTTATGTTCATCTTACAAGCTCTTCCCTATCTTGTGAAGGAGGAACCCAATTTCTCCTTGAACTTGTGAGCTTGTCATTGCATGGAGGATTGAAGAGGTGGAGGCCTAGGTGAAGGAACTTAGTTTCTCGGTTCCGATGAGTTTCCTACAAAAGGTTGTCACTATGTAATTATATTCATTCTATTAATATAATTACTCATTTCTCATCCAATTCATGTTACAAATGTTTATGTTATTATCATTGGGTATATTTGTTTAATATGTTAATGGATTATGCTAGATTATATGCTAACAATTTATATATATTATATATGCTTGTATATATTTGTTATTGAGGACAAATTGTAGGTAAGGAGCATTGGATTGCAAGTTCAATGGTGGTCTTCTTTGAACATCTATTTGAGGTAAGAGTTTGCTATTTTTGTTGTTGGCATTTCATATATATATAGCATATTTGAGAATTGAGTTGATTTATGGTGTTACACTGTCTTTTGTGGTTCTACCCCAAGCCATAGGAAGTTTTTTTTTCCGTAAAAAAAATGGCAACCATACTGGGGAGCCTCCTTTTTGGGGTCTTTTCGGGCAATTTTTCCTTCTTATTGCTCTTCGTGTTTCTAAGTTTCTGTGTCGATGGTAGCTTGACAATCAATACATTGCTTTTTTCCTGAGTTATTTGGCTTCGTTCTTAATTTTTTGGCCATTTTTCTCCACCCATGCAGGTTGGCTGAGCTCTACCTGCGTACCCACGCGGTCTGTCTATGTATTACCCGCGTAAATATGCTGTTGTTTTCCTAATAGTCGTGTACATATCAATTTTAAGCTTATATATTGAGTTGGATGTTTGATGGGTTAATTTTGAGTGTTTTTGGGTTTTCTTGTGTCTCTGTGTTGTTTGTTAGTTTCCTTTATAGTGACTGGAAGCTCCCTTTTTATTAGTTTTTAATTAAATTTCTTTTTTGTCATTTTTTTCATTGGTAGTTTTTGCTTGTTTGAGTCAGGCTTCTTGGTGTCTTGTTGGGTTGGTTTTCTTATACTAGTTGCATGATCTGAGAGGTTCATGGTTCAATATTGCATTTTCATTCATATATATTGAAAATAAAAAAATACTTTCATTTTGCATTCTACTTGAGCACTTTCAATTTTTCTTGGAGTTGCATTAGTCTAGGCATTATTTGGAAAGATTGCATTGGCATTTGAAATTGAAAGAGACCATAATTGTGCATTTTCATTTAGTGGAATACAAATTTCATTTGAAAAAAAAGATTAGCACTTAGCAATGTTTTTATGTATGCTTCTTTATTTTTTCCAAGTCACAACATCACTAGTTGCATGACCATATCCCCTTGAATATGCACAACCAATTACAATTAATGTTTAACTGTAAAATTGGTTATAAACATTTTATTTTCTAAGGTGCACAAACAAGTATAGGTTTTAGAGTCTTGGAATAAGATTTTGTGAGTAAACTTCTCCAAGACTATGAAACTCAACGTTAGGTGTATGTCCAGGGAGTGGTGAAATCTATGGTATAATCAGTGTTCTTGGGAAGCTCACCTTACACATGAGTCAAGCACGAGGTTGCATGAAATTTGGTTTTGGATATATCCCTCCAACACCTTCCTAGCGTTGGATATATATCCAGGGTCTATTTGTATATGGGGGTTCCGGAAGCACCTAAGTGCTTCTTGAGATTCAAGCTTATCTACCATGCCCATACAGTGGATTCGACCTACGAATGTTTTCCCGAGCATTGGTTATACATGGTGACCTTAGTTTCCTATCCTAAGTACCACACAAGATACTGCAGGGGTTATTCTATGAGTGTCCTGAGCCATATACAGGTCGGACAACACAACATTGCGCTTTGAATTCTGAGGGCCCTTATAACTGATTATGTTACCTCCGGGTGTAGTAGTTAAGTCTCAGGCCCATTCTAGGTGAGGCACACCTTCTATAGTTTCGGGAGGCCCCTTAGGCACTCTCTCTATTTGTGTGCATCTTGGATTATATTTTCTAGGAGTGTGCTCATTATCGATTATTTGGCCTTAGGGATCGATATTGTTTTTACGACTCTTTGGAGTAATCGTGGATCATGTTCCGACCATCCACCGTTCTCATCGCTTAGTGGGTTTACCACTCGGTGATCCTTTGCAACCTCACCATAAGAGGTGTAGAGATATTCTTGGTGGCCCTTATCTATCACATCGAGAGCTTCAAATAATTCTTACTATGAGCTCTGTGTCTAATATGTTAGGGATCCCTTCGATCCCTTTGTTGGAAGTGAGTGGAAGAGTCCATGGGACTCCCTCTTCTTCTATATCATGGGTCCCAGGGACTCCCGTGTTCATTAGTTCTCATGCTGCTAGTTCATCCCAGCCTATTAGAATGAATCCTTGGCCGTTAGATAATGTATCCACTTTTTCCTTAGGATTATCGGGCGATGATTATTCATCGATTCCCAAAACCACTAATCCATTATTCGATTATATAGTGGGAAGATTTACGTGAGGTCTTCTTGAGGTATTGGGGTGAGAACAAATATTTGTAGCAATATCTTTTTGAGTTCTTTGCCATGAAAAGGGAAGAGGATGATGTTAGGATATTCCTATACTCCATCCTAGTCCCACCAGTATTTTGATCATTTACATTTTCAGTCATGCATGCACTTTTAGGGTTTGCATGCATCATTTAGGGTTTGCATGCATTTGCATGCATTCCAGTCATCAGTCCCAGCACCTAGCCCTCAGTTAGCTAGCCCTCAGAGCTTCCTTCCACTCAGTTTCATCCCTCCTAGCCTGTCATGCGCCCTCCTTTCACCTACTGCATGAGAAGGGCGCCTTTCTCACCTACTAGTCCAGTTTACTTCAATTAGCCACCAGTCTTTCCTTGATTTGAGGCTAGACTGACTCCTCACTACTGTTATCACTCCGATTGACCTACGATGAGACATGACTACCTATTCTGACTCCAGTTAGCTCCTCATGCACCCTCTACCGAGCCTCCTTCATTTAGTTAGTGTCTTCATGTGCCAGTTACATCCAGTTACACCTACCACACTCAGTTAGACTCAGTTTGACTAATGGTTGACAGTTACTTATGCATTGATGACTCCACCGATGATGAGATAGACTACTAGTTGTGCTCCGATGACACTCGAGTGATCTTTTGATCACTCCATGAAGGCTAATTCAAATTGCCACCTTGGCATTCGAATCCTCATGCATTGTACTAATTATTGTCCATATTGTGATTAATTAATTAGTGTGTGTGAATTATTTTTGCTTCTATCCGAGTTCTACTGTATCATTATTCTGTTGCTCATTACATTGCATTGACCACTCTTCTTCTATCTTCCTACTCAATCATAATTACTCTTGTGAGGTATACATCATCTCTTAGATCTGCTGTGAGGATTTTCACATGGTATCAGAGCATGTTGAGAGTATTGTTTATCTCCATTCCTGAGAGTTTTTTGCAGGTTATTACCAAGATTTCAAGTGTAGCAGTTGCAGCAGTTTTTGCATTTTTGTAGCAGTAGCAGTTGCAGATATTCTCTATTGTTTTTGCAGGTCTTCTACAGCTTCAATGTATTTAGATTTAGAAGGAATCCCTCCTCATTCTCTATTCAAATATGATGAATGGAAACCAAAAATGATAGCATATTTGAAGAGCCATGATCTCTTTGATTGTTATTTTGAAAGAGAGTTCAAATCCTCTGAAGAGAATATTGACTGGTTGAATAAAGGTGACATGGCCTTTGGAAGAATGATGCTTGCTTTGCCTGAATACATGTTATACCAAATCATTGATGATGTTGAAACTCCAAAAGAGCTATGGGCCCACCTGGATGAAAGATATGGCAAACAAAATGAAGGATTTGGTTCAAACCCCTTCAAACGCAAGAAAAGTGATGCATTCACCCTCCTTGATGATCTCATTGATCATGAACCAATATCAACCACATCTCATATTGAATTTGACCACAAAGAAGAAGAACTTGTAGATTCTACACTCATGCTCCAACTTTCTTCTCTTTTTGTGCCAGCTCACACTCTAGATATTGCAGAAGGTCCTAAATCCTCTCTTGCACCAGAGTCTGTTGGTTTGCATCATGATCACATGATTATTTCGGAGGTAAAATAAGCTATTGGAGGTAATGCATTCGCTCTCCTCAAGTAATCACCTCTTATTTACTACTATATGATCATTATTCCATGCTTTCAGAAGGTTATTGAAGAATATGGCCATTGCCACCCGCTTGGGATAATTTCTCATGCATCCACTGGTTTTGATCTCACCTCTTATGGTTCAAAGGAGATCTCAAGAAACCATTGCCATTCGCTTGAGATAGTTTCTCATGTATTTACTGGTTTTGATCTCACCTCTTATGGTTCAAAGGAGATCTCAAGAAACCATGATTCAAGCCTTGGACCTGATTTGGATTCCAAGCAATCAACTCTCATTTACTACTGTAAGATCATTTTTTCATGTTCTCAGAAGTTTATTGAAGATAATGGCCATTGTCATTCGCTTGAGAAAATTTGTCATGCACTTACTGGTTTAGATCTCACCTCAAATGGTTCAAAGGAGATCTTAAGCAACCATGATTCAAGTCTTAAATCTGATTTGGATTTCAAGCAATCATTATTATTTGATGGTTCTTTTTGGCATAATCTCACCCATGATGGTTTGAAGGAGAATACAAAAGACTATCTGCATATTCATGTTTTTGATCCTACCTCAACTGATTCGAATCATAGGTTCAAGGATCATCCTCATACTTTTGGATTTGTTCTCATCACATTCGATCTGAAGAGCAAGTACAAGCACATGATTTTTGAGCATGATCCACTTCTTCCCAAGAAGAAGATACCTCCAGACATATGACCAAGCATCACACCTGCTTGAGTTTGGAGCATTTATTTTTTTATGTGTGCCTTACAGTCTGTTTTGAGGGGGGGGTATTTTTTCCATGAAATTTTCCCCACTTCCTTGGTTTATTGACTGATATTATTCATTGTATTGGGTGACCTTTGGTCTTAGTTACCAGGGCCTAGGATGGATTAAGGGGGGGTGTTAGGATATTCCTATACTCCATCCTAGTCCCACCAGTATTTTGATCATTTACATTTTCAGTCATGCATGCACTTTTAGGGTTTGCATGCATCTTTTAGGGTTTGCATGCATTCCAATCATCAGTCCCAGCACCTAGCCCCCGGAGCTTCCTTCCAATCAGTTTCATCCCTCCTAGCCTATCATGCGCCCTCATTTCACCTACTGCATGAGAAGGGCGCCTTTCTCACCTACCAGTCCAGTTTACTTCAGTTAGCCACCATTCTTTCCTTGATTTGAGGCCAAACTGACTCCTCACTGCTGTTATCACTCCGATTGACCTTCGATGAGACATGACTACCTGTTCTGACTCCAGTTAACTCCTCATGCACCCTCCGTTGAGCCTCCTTCATTCAGTTAGTGTCTCCATGTGCCAGTTACATTCAGTTACACCTACCACACTCATTTAGACTCAGTTTGACTGATGGTTGACAGTTACTTGTGCATTGATGACTCCACCGATGATGAGATAGACTACTAGTTGTGCTTCGATGACACTCCAGTGATCTCTTAATCACTCCATGAAGGCTAATTCGAATTGCCACCTTGGCATTCGAATCCTCATGCATTGTACTACTTATTGTCCATATTGTGATTAATTAATTAGTGTGTGTGAAGTATTTTTGCTTCTATCTGAGTTCTACTGTATCATTATTCTGTTGCTCATTACACCACTTTGACCACTCTTCTTCTATCTTCTTGCTTAATCATAATTACTCTTGTGAGGTATACATCATCTCTTAGATCGGCTGTGAGGATTTTCACAGATAAACATATTACTAAATTCAATCGGAGGTTTCATATTTTTTATCTCAGCATGCCCAAGGAGATCAGACCTTCAGAAAAAGTTTCTATGATATATTATGTGGCAACTCATCAATAGCCAGATTTAGTCCTTCATCTCAGAGAGAGGAAGTCATCTTCCTTGCAACAGATGTTCTCAAATTCTAGGGAGGTTGAAGAAAATTTACGAGCTTGTGGAAAGCTTGTAGATCAAAGTAGAGATGAATATTTGGAACAAGAACAGTCTATGGACAACAAAAAATAGGTTTGAATGCAGAGGAATCTAAGGAAGAATATGAACTAGAAAAATCTGATCCGGATTTTCATTTTCCTCAATATGCTAATCCATCTCCTTCATATTTTGAAGTTAATCGATCAGATTTTTCTATTCTTAAAAGTGATGGTTATCATGAGAAAGAGTATGCAGAGAATGATGATATTTTTGTGTCAAAAAAAGCCACTGCTCCTCATTGTCTTGTTGTTGGTATTAAAAATCAGCTACCATTTTTAACTTTAAATGATTTTCATGATTTTATCTTCTCAAGTTTCGGTCAAAGATTTTATTTGCAGGCAGAGAATGAAGTTGAGGATGTTAATACCAATCAGATCCATAAAGAAATAGTTCAGCAGAAACCATATCTCATCGTGCATGATGTTCGAGCTCTTGAAATTCATAAAATGGTATTACAACCTCTTGATTCTCATGATTTTCTTGATATTTTAAATGATGCTCAAGTATTTCATGCCCAAGAAATAAATCAACAGTTTCAAGAATTTTTGGTTGTCTCTGATTACAACAAAACAAGTGATATCCATGGGTTGTTTCAAGAGGATTATGGGTTCATGAATGAATCAGAAATTGTAGATCAACAATATGGTCTTCTATATCAGCTAGAACTCTTTCATGTTTTTCAAGATCCGGTGGCCACTTATATGGAATCAATCTTTCTAGGCGTTTTCAACATTGCAACTTTGGTCCCACAAATAAATTATAGCAGCAGGTATAAGCTGCTACTTCAGTTGTGTTTGCAAAGTTTATATTATTTATGTATCTATTCATTCAGTGGCAAAGAAGATAGCCAACCTGGTAGTCCAATTTATGTTTGGTTTCATTGGAAATGGAATTACACTTGATCAAACAAAGTTCAGTTGATTAGAGTAGGAGCGTACATAAATAAGCTCATCACAAGAGCATTCATTTCCTTTCAGCCTTCAACAATAGAGTAGTTATTTGGATTTTCAATATGAATTTGGTTTTCAACAAACACAATTTGATTTCAGTTGCAGTATGGATTAATTTTCGGTGTGCATTTTTCATCTTGTTATCATCTACAGTAGTTCAGACAGTTGAATAAGACTCCATCCTAATGGAGAATGGAATTGCTATTTTCAGTTTTCAATTGCAGAAAAGCTTGTTTGGTATTATGTGGTTGGCTTCAGCTTGCAGAGTGTTTGTATTCATATGAGAAAAGTGAGTTGTAGGGAGACAGGTTGCACAGATGTACAAGAAAGGCATAGGGCCTGCATGTTCTTGAAGCCTCACAGGGAAGAATTCATCCCCAGCCAGAGCCAGATGATGGTACTAGAATCTACCCCATGAATTTTTTTATATTCTGACAACATGCACGAAAACAAAGACTGTGATTCTCATTGCTGAAAGCTCATAACCCAACATCTTTTCATCAAAGAACTCATATTTTCACCAAAGCACTGAGTTTTGTGTCCATCTGATCAATTTCTTATTGTTTCGAGCTTCTATCCTCTTGGTTAGTTTGTAATGTACATCTCTAGCTTTTGTTCTCCTTGTTTACATCTGAAAAATCCTTCATATTTTGTGTCAGTTTTATGTACCCTTCAATTTTCATCCAACTTCTTAAGTTCTTCATTACCAAAGTTTTATCCAGTCAGTCTTGGCCATTATGATCCAAAGTTTCATTGAGTTGGGTATCATTTTTTTTATAATTATTAATATTTTAGTAAAGGTTTTTCTTTTTAAATAATAGTTTTAATAAAAAAACGCTTCACATCCAAAGCCACATCATATTCTATAAAAATACCAAAAAGTCGCATTTCATAAAGTCTAAACCTTTATGTGTCTTGTTTTTTATCAAACCTTTAGAAACACGTTTTGTCTTTGGCCTTTTTGTAAATTTTGGCAAAATATAATCGTGGGTTTCATACCCAAAGTCTTAAACTAAGACAAGTTTATAATCCATGCTTCAACTTTACAATCCAAGCTTGTCTACCTCATCACACAAAGAGCCATGGATAATCCATGAGGATGATTAGATGTGCAGTGCGCCTTGGGTGAAGTTCAAAGGGTCATGATAAATAAAAATATTAAAAGCTTCTTATTATCATGGAGGTGAGATACATTCCATGGATATAAAGCTGACAACGCAAATCCCACGTTCAAATGTTTAAAAAACAGAGCTTGATGCCAGGTGTTAATGAAAGTTAAGTTTGAAGCACAAAACAATTCCACATCTTTTTTATTTCAAAATTCACCAAATTGAAAGCAAGCTTCAGAGCCAACAAGTGTTGAGGTGGACAATTGTTAAGGGAACACATCAACAACTATCAATAGCATTTGCAGGTTCGTGAAAGCCAGTTGTAAAGGGAAAGCATCTTAGTGTCAAATGATGGATTCACTCTGCATATGAATACCAAAATAGTTCAAAAATCACCAAGATTGTGAGCTCATATCGCCCAGAAACCCCACAAATGAAGCTCACGAAGATAATGTGCTCAAGCCTCTAAGTTTGAAATATGTCGAGTAGATTCTTACTTCTGCTGAATTTCAAATGAATATCATTTCAAAGACTCCCATATAGATTTTTTTTTGAGTCATGGATATTTTAAATCATTTCTATTATATGCTAGACTTCACTATGAAATGATAGAAATGGCACATTTGAGTGTGAGTCATTTGTTGAACTTTTAAATGCCATATCTTTGGTTTTATCAGTTCGTTCTAGAATTGATTGCAAATGGTGAACATATTTGAAGTGGATGGGAACTGCATGCTCTTTGAAGCTTGTTAATTTCCAGATTCTCTCAGGCCACCACCCAAAATCCAGTAGCCTCACATTAAAAGAGAATATTAAGCTGGAGTTTCAAGTTTGGAAGGGCCAAAGTAGGAACGACTTGTTTAAGTTGGCAGAAGGTTCAAAGTTCATATGGCATGTCAAATGCAATTGGATTCAAGAATAAAATATTTTCTTTGGTTTTGAATTTATTATTGCACTTGAAATGTGGAAATTGCTTTCATATTTTCAAGTGTCTGTTGGGCTGTTGATTACCAATTTCTAAGCAAGGGTTAAATGTGGAAATAAGTCTTTAATTGGATGAATAAATATTAATATCATATTTCTTCCAGAAGTATTATAAACAGAGTGTAAGGTGATAGAGCACCTGGATATTGCATAATTCTAGAGTTTAGTAACATGTGGCACATTATTTGGAAAAGAAATTGGTTGTGGTCAACAAAAGGATACTCTATATGTTGATGTATATGTAACTTCGGAATGTATTTCATCTATGTATTTCATATATATTTATTGTACCCTTATTAGAGATGTGTTATTTCTCTATAAGGAAGTGTCGTCATGTGGATTGACAAGTGTCGCAAGTATGTGTACTTGCCGATGGGTTATTATACCACCATGTGTGGGGTCGGACCTGAAATATATATTATATTGTGGATGTACCTAGCTAGACAAGTCGGCCCCATAAGGTCACTAGGCAAACAGGTTAGTAGAAATAGAGATCAGGAGATCTCTATTTAGATCATTCAGAAAGTCATATCTCTCTCACTCAGAAAGTGGCGCACTAGTGAGGAGGAGGATCATCTGCTTCTAGGAGACTATCTCAAGTGTATTTTGGTTGTACTTTGGTTGAGCCATTGCTCTCTCTATCTCTGAGGAAGTTGTGGGGTTTTTCACCTTAGGGTTTTCCCCACGGAAACTCTATGTCTCTTGTCTCTCATGCTTTTGATTCTTGTGATGCTTATTATGATTGTTATGCATTGATATACTATATATGTTATTCTCTCAGTGAAGATCCTAGAGTATTGTGAATTAATGCTCAAAATTTAACATGGTATAAGAGCTAACCTGAGAAGAAGACATTTTGCAGTGACAGAAACTTGAGTTTCTTGTTTATTGGGTTTCTCTCCACAGATTTTGGAAAAGCAGTATAGTAGATTGACTCTACTAATCAAGGAGAATCTATCTATCCAATCATAATTCAATTCTGAGCATTTTCAGATTTGGCCCTAAAAATTAGGGTTTCCACAAAAATAGGAATTTTTGAAATCTGAAGACATAGCTGGAAGCTCCTTGCAAAAATCGAAGTTTAGAGCTTTGGATCGAGATTTTTCGCTGGGTAGATCTTCAGGAAACTCAAACCCTAATTCAGGGCTCTTCCGAGTGAACCCGGGAGGACAAAAAGGAAAATATGAAGGGTAAAGCTTTGCTGATCTCAAATTCTGAATACACCAGGATGATCAGCTCATCAAGGCGCATCTTTCTATCCTTTCAGAAAATTGAAATTCACATTTTGAATTTTTAGGGTTTTTCCGACAAACCCTAATCTAAGACCAGATCCATTTTTCAGCATCTCAAGTGGTAAGACCTAAATCTTTTCTATTTCCATTTGAAGTACTCTTTAATATGTCTCACCACACCAAGCTTGAGGATAAGCTTGAAGGAGCTGATAACTTCCGAGCTTGGAAGTATAGGATTGGGTTAATCCTGTAAAAGAATGAGTTGGACTCATATGTAAAAGAAGACATCCCTATCCCAGAGGATGAAGAGGCTAAGGTATTGCATAATAAGAACTTGGTCAAGGCAAAGAGAATCATTGTTGATTCTATCAAAGACCATCTCATACCCCATGTGTCTTCTCTAAAGACACCAAAGGAGATGTTTGACTCTTTGACCAAGCTATTTGAAGGGAAGAACATAAATCAGAAGATGACCCTACAGAACCAATTGAAAGGAGTAAAGTTTCAGAATTGAGAAACCATTCAATCTTATTTTTCAAGGGTCTCCCAGATCAAGGAACAAATAGAAGCAGTGGATGAAATGGTGGATAATGGTGAAGTGGTGATGACCACTTTAAATGGCCTACCCAGGTCATGGGATTCCTTTATTCAAGGAATTTGTGCAAGGAAGAAGTTGATCTCCTTCAACAGATTGCAGGAAGAATGCTCTCAAGAAGAAGCTAGGCTTGTGGCTCGAGAAGAAAAGATGGGAAATGAAGATCAAGCTCTCACAGCACATGCCAGGAAAGGCAAGTCCAAGAAGGAATCATCTCATAACAGGAGATTCTCACACCACCATTATCATAAAGATAAGAAAGATCTCAGATGCTTCAATTGCAATGAGAAAGGACACTTTGCTCTAGATTGTCCCAAGAAGAAGAAAGACAAAAACAACAACTTCAATAAGAAGAAGAAGAATAACAAAAGAAGATATCATGCTCATGCTGCCGAAGATGATGAACCCCCAAAGAAGAAGGCTAGGGCAGAAATTGATAGTGATGATGACTCATTAAGTGAAGAAGAATATGTTCTAATTTCTGCTCTCACAGGTACTATCTCCCATGGTTGTAATGATTGGTTGATTGACAGTGGGGCTTCCAAACACATGACTAGAGTTTAAGGAATCTTTTGTGAATCGATCTGAACATGAATCACCCCATAAGGTGAAACTTGGGGATGATTATCAATACCCAATCAAAGGAAGTGGTGAAGCCTCCTACAACCTAGATTCTGGAAAATCTTTGAAGATGAAAGAAGTCCTTTATGTACCTAGGCTCAAGAAGAACTTACTCTCCATCTCTGCATTGGATGCAAAAGGTATGAGGGTTGCATTTGTGGATGGCCAAGTCCTAATGTGGCCAAATGGAAAGAACATAAATGATGCAGTAGTGATTGGAGAGCAAGAGGGAGGTTTGTATAAACTGAAGGGACAACCTGAACATGCCATGGTACATGAATCCATGGAGCCAAGTGAACTTTGGCATAGAATACTTGCTCATATGCACTATAGGGCACTTCCAATTGCAAGCAAGGCTGTAGAGGGTCTTCCTGAAATGAATACCAAACATGAAGGTGCTTGCAAAGGATGTGCAAAAGGTAAAAACATTAAGAAGGCTTTTCCAAGCGGTGAAAGCAAGGCAAAAGACATCCTGGAAATCATCCACTCAGATGTATGTGGTCCTATGTCATCCAGTTCTCTGAGTGGGTATGTTTACTATGTCTCATTTATTGATGACTTCTCCAGGAAGACTTGGGTATACTTCTTGAAGAACAAAGATGAGGTATTTGATAAGTTCAAGGAATTCAAAACCTTGATGGAGAATCAAACTGACAAGAAGATCAAAACATTCAAATCTGACAATAGTGGAGAATTCACCTCAAGTGACTTCAAGAAGCTTTGTAGTGATTCAAGGATTAAGAGGGAGTTGACTGCTCCTTAGAATCCTCAGCAGAATGGAGTTGCAGAAAGGAAGAACAGAACAATCATGGAAGCAGCAAGGGCAATGCTGCATGACCAGGATCTACCCATGCATCTATGGGCAGAAGCAGCTAGAACAACTGTATATGTGCAGAACAGAACACCCCACAAGATATTGGACAACAAGACACCAGAAGAGGTCTTTTCTGGTAAGAAACCTGAAGTCAACCATCTCAGAATATTTGGCTGTCCAATATACACTCATGTCCCAAAGGAAAAAATGACTAGACTAGATCCTTCAGGAAAGAAGGGTATCTTTGTGGGTTACAGTGAAAGCTCGAAGGCTTACAGAATATACTTTCCAGGGTTCAAGAAGATTGATGTCAGCAAGGATGAATATAAGTTCAAGGATAGGTAATCCAGGAAGCAAAGATCAAGAGGGAGCACACTCCAGCAGCTCCTACAAGGATGCATATTTTCAGAGGGAGTTGACCATCTTCCTACATTCCACAACAGAAAGGTGTAGAAGAAGCTACTTCAGGAAGCAAAGACTCAAAGGGAGTCCACCCAACAAACAAACAAAGATAAGTATTTCAATTATCATTTCATGCCTATTTTTGTTTAAATAATATTATGCTTATGTTCCTAGACTTAGGAGATGTGTTGTGCATATTAGAATGATTGCATTAATTAACAGTATACCACTAATATGCATGTGATGGGTAAGTGGCCTATGGCATTGTACAACATTCCAGTGCTACTTATCTAGAATGAAACCTCTTTGTTGACATGTTGGGAGTAGTGCAAACTCTTAACAATGTTCTGGTAGAGACTGGAAGGCATCTAGAAAGTTGTGGAACATAGATAAATGTTGTATTGAAGTATTGGCTAAGATAACTGCATGACTACATGACATATTTTTTTATGTGTACAGAATTTGTTCTAAAAATTATGAGATGTTTCTAATCATGCAATTTAACTTGTTTTGTAGGAAAGACCGTATATCTTCACCTACAAAAGAAGGACTACAACATTTGTCCTAGCAGCAAAGATATCTATTGAAGATCTGGGATGAAGAAATGGAATGCCATGATCCATCGATCATGAAGAAGATGTTTGGGATGCAGTCCCAAGACCTGAAAAGGAGTCACATGTGTGCAGATTGAAGAAAGCCTTGTATGGCTTGTAGCAAGCTCCCAGAACTTGGTGTGATGCGAAGAGGAAGCTTGTTCGATATGAAAGATTTGGGAATGATGCATTACTTCCTAGGTATGGAGGTGTGGCAGAGTGCAGGTGGGATCTTCCTTGGTCAAGGGAAGTACACAGTAGATATCCTGAAGAGATTCAGGATGATGGATTGCAAGGCCATGGCCACACCTATGGCATCGAATCTGAAGCTTCTATGTGATGCTTCATCTGAGCCGGTTCATGTCTCTATGTATCATCAAATGATTGGGTCCTTGATGTACCTGACGAAAATGAGACCATATATTTGCTTTGTGGTGAACACATTGAGTCAGTTCCTGACAAATCCGAGGAGTGTTTATCTGGTTGCTGTAAAACATGTTCTGAGGTACCTGAAGGGTTGAATGGATTATGGGCTCAAGTATGAAGTGAATCAAAAGTTTAACCTGCGGGGTTATGTTGATTCAGATTGGGCTGGTAGTGCTGCAGATAGGAAGAGCACATCTGGATGCTGCTTCAGTATGGGATCAGGTGTGATCTCTTGGTTTAGCAAGAAGCAGTCCTGCGTAGCATTGAGTACAGCTGAGACAGAGTATGTTGCAGCCTGTTCAGCTAGTTGTGAGGTAGTATGGCTACGGAAGCTACTGTCTGAATTATTTGATCTCCCGTTGGATGCTACTGGTATCTTCTCTGATAACCAGAGTTGTGTGAAGCTGTCCGAGAACCCAGTGTTTCGTTATAGGTCAAAACACATAGAGATCAAATATCACTATATTAGGGATATGGTGCAGAGAGGAGCTGTGAAGCTCCTGTATGTTGCGATAGACGAGCAGATTGTAGATGTGCTGACGAAGCCACTAGCCAGGGTGAAGTTCGAGTACTTCAGGGAGAGGCTTGGCATTCTTCGGATTGATGACACTTCGAGGAAGAAGTGATGGACACATTTGCTGAAGCCATTCCAAGCATGTTGGAAGGAGGATCCTTCACATGGCTGTGGATGTAAGTGTTGGATGATGAGCATAAGGATGATGTTCTGGTATGATCAGTTGGATCATTTTTATATGTATGTATGTACGCATCATGTTGGATGTTGGATATGATCAGTTGGATCATTTATATGTATGTATGCATCATATTGGATGTTGTATATGATCAATTGGATCATTTATATGTATGTACGCATCATGTTGGATGTTGGATATGATCGGTTGGATCATTTGTATGTATTTTGTATTTGCATCATGTTGGATGCTTGGACCATGTATCTGTATATGTATTAGGTGGATACAGTGTATGATCTGGTGGATCATGTATGATGATATGTATCATGTATTTGTATTTGTATCAGGTGGATACACTGTATGATCAGGTGGATCATGTATGATGATATGTATCAGGTAGATACTTGGTATGCATCAGGTAGATGCATTATATGATCAGGATGATCACGGATGACGAGCTTCAGGATGTTGCAGTGATGATGATCAGGATGATCATGTGTACATCAGGATGATGTATGGTGAGTATCAGGTTGATACTCTATGGTAGTGGAACAGGTTGTGCAGATAAGCATGTAATTTGTGCCCTGGGAGATTTGCAGATAGTCTTTCGAGGTTTTGCCTATAGCATGTAATTTGTACCCTGGGATATCTGGCAAATGCTCTTTCGAGGTTTTGCTTGGGAGGACATAAAATTTGTGCCCTGGGAGATCTACAGATAGTCTTTCGAGGTTTTGCCTATGGCATGTAATTTGTGCTCTGGAATATCTGGTAGATGCTCTTTCGAGGTTTTGTCCTATGGCATGTAATTTGTGCCCTGGGAGATCCGATAGGTTGAGCCGTGTGATCATAATCAGTCCTGGGATGCTCTTTCGAGGTTTTTCCATGACCACATGTAATTTGTGCCCTGGGAGATCCGATAGGTTGAGCCTTGTGCTTGTAATTAGTCTTGGGATTCTCTTTCGAGGTTTTGTGGTGGAGTCACATGTAATAAGTCCTGGAGATCTGGACAGGATGAAAAAGGCCTCAGATGCTCTTTAGGGTTCTTGCTAGTCAAGAGAATCTTTTAAGGTTTTTTGATGCACGTAATAAGTCCTGAGATTTCCACAGTATGGCCAGTGATGATGAAGACCTGCAGGTGGTGGGCCTACATCCAGTATGAAAAAGGACTAGCTCTGTAGAACTTCCTATGAAAAGTAGAGTCAGAGATTGGTTGAGATAGCAGCAGTAGTGACGATGATGATGACGATGCATCGATGATGATGATCCCGAGAAGAAGACTTGTCTAGCAGATCTTTGTCGAGAAATACCTTCCTAGTTAAGAGGGAGTGTTGATGTATATGTAACTTCGGAATGTATTTCATCTATATTTATTGTACCCTTATTAGAGATGTGTTATTCCTCTATAAGGAAGTGTCGTCATGTGGATTGACAAGTGTTGCAAGTATGTGTACTTGTCGATGGGTTATTAGACCACCATGTGTGGGGTCAGCCCTGAAATATATATTATATTGTGGATGTACCTAGCTAGAAAAGTCATCCCCATAAGGTCACTGGGAAAACATGTTAGTATAAATAGAGATCAGGAGATCTCTATTTAGATCATTCGGAAAGTCATATCTCTCTCACTCAGAAAGTGGCGCACTAGTGAGGAGGAGGATCATCTACTTCTAGGAGACTATCTCAAGTGTATTTTGGTTGAGCCATTGTTCTCTCTATCTCTGAGGAAGCTGTGGGGTTTTTCACCTTAGGGTTTTCCCCACGGAAACTCTGTGTCTTTTGTCTCTCATGCTTTTGATTCTTGTGATGCTTGTCATGCTTATTGTGATTGTTATGCATTGATATACTATATATGTTATTCTCTCAGTGAAGATCCTAGAGTATTGTGAATTGATGCTCAAAATTTAACACTATCTTTACCATATTTGGAATCAAAATCGTCTATTGAGAATCTTTAGGTAAAGGTCTATTGATAGTAAGTCCATTTTCCAGATTCCAAGGAGGAAGATCAACAGTCAACATTCATCCTCAGATTTCTTGGCATCTAATTTGCATCGATCAAAGAGTTATCTCCACATTTCCATATTTGAAGAATATTGAGTGTATATGGCATTCAAAGTTTCAATTAAAAGACACAGACAAAGACTTGGAACAAGCTCCAGATTTGGAGGCTGAACTTTGCATTCGAAGATGCAGTTAACACATCACTTAGAAGTTACAGATTTTGAGGGTGATTGGTGATGAGATGGAAGTCAAAGGGTTAGTGATAGATATCTTTACAGTAGAGAGGAATAGTTTATTTCTTTTCCTTTGTTACACAAACTATCTTTTTTGTAATAGAAGGAGGGTTCCAGCCAAGAGGCTGAAGATGGTAAAGGGTCGAATGTTACTAGTATGAAACTTCTTTTGAAGCTCTGTAAGTGTATTTTGGGGACTATAAGGAGGATGAGAAATATATTATGAGCCATTTTTTACTTATCATTTATGAAAATACAGATCCATGTTTTGGTATAGTTCTGCTTGTGATTCTTACAATGGATAGTGTTTCTACCTATTGTTTCTCCTTAGCAGTCTTATGCATTTGCATCTCTTTTATTCAGAATGTTTTTCTGTCTTAAAGTATTTTTACACTGTGTATGTCTCAGTTGTTTGTTGTCATACATATAACCTTCAAATTTGGCTCATGTATGTCTATTGTTTGTAGCTTCTATACTTTTACATCATCATTGTTTACCATCCCTTGTATGTACATATTGGTAGATATTGTATGCATGATTATTGGTCCTTTATCCACCCTTTCAATTCCCCTTCTGTTGTTACACAATCAAACAATCAACATTTTCCTTTGAGCATTAAGATGTGTTAAGCTTGACTCTCTTGTAGTTGAGAGTTAACTTTAGCACTAACAGGGGGGGTTTTTCTTTTGAGGTTTTAATGTTCTCTTGGCCGACGGGGGAAAGGAACTAGTTGGTTGCTGATCCCTGCGAGGATGGTATCCACATTGGGTTGGTGGCTCTGAGTTATGAATCCGGGAGGAAGACCCTGTTATCACTCCAGGAGTCTTTCCCTGACCGTTAAGGAATGATCCTGGTAACTTAAATAGATCAATAATGTGTGGGAAATAGGATCAAATCAGATAACTTTAATATGTTCACATCCACTCAGAAACACATGAATCTACTCGAAAAATAAAGGCTTTCTACTACACTGCTCAGAAGGTTTAAGTAAAGGGTGTGAAAGCATGAAGAAGACTTATCATACCAACAGAAACAAACATACGAATGTATAGAATAAATGGCCAGCTATAATAGGTGAAATACTTACAGCTCTAGCTCATCAATGCAAAGATAGGATAACAACCATCAGGCATTAGATAAATAGGAAAAGAAACGTATACAGGTTTCGTATATCAATGAAGAGATGAGATGACAATCATCTGTCATTAGATATATATAAACATTGAAAACAAAGAAGATGGAAAACTGAACAAAACATAGTGAAAGAAGCTTCTGTGTCAAGATATACTCATAAATGTCTCAATGAAGTATGGCTAAAAATTCCTGAAGTTGAACCACAGTCTCTCCGAGTGTTTTCTCCCCCCCATTACATTGAAAGCAATAAAATTAAATAGCCTTTTACAATCTAAAGGAGATCCTCTAAAACTGGATCTAATGAACATTTGTCAAATCAAAACTAATTACAAATGAGATCCTATTAAAAGGATAGGTATCCTTTATTAATTCTAAATCTGCCACATGAGCTTCTCGAGGATGAACTCATTGTTTAGAATCTTCAACCTGCCACATAAGTCATGAGTCATCATATTAGACTCTAGAAGAATTTCTTTTGACCTAAAATTCTGCCACCTGCTGATGAATCACCTATTTTAAAGGTTGAAGATAAGGTCAAAGTTGACTGAATCTACCACCTACAGGAAAATCCCTAGTTTGCAGCGCAATATACTACAGAAAGAGGGCTTGTGTTGACAACTAGTTGTAGGTGACTTTTGAGCAATATGAGTGGAGAATTGTTTTGGTAGATGAATCAAGTGTTGGAGAATGACAAAAGTCTTTTGAAGTTTTCAACCACAGCTGGGCATCAAATTTATTTCTCATTTGAATAAGTAATATATATATGATCTCAGCATCATCTGATTACTGAAGTGGATCTGCTTAACTTTCTTGTTCTCTGCTAAGTGGTATCTTTGACTGCAGAGATGCTCTGTTTCTGTGTTTTCGGTGGTTTGGGAGAAAAAATTAGTGACTAAGCTACTGAAAGCTCTGCTTTCGGTTGCTAAGGGAACATTACAATACTCCTGTAAGCCACCGAAAAGGCAGTTTTATTTCTCAAACTTAAAATGCTTTGTTGTTGCTCGCTCCCAGCTGTTGAAGCCATCACAAGAAAAGCTTCTCCAAGCATCTTATATTTACTGCATAGAAGACGTCTTTGTCCCTCAATCAATAGCATTTGACAATCAATCTCTAAAGATAGCAAACATCTGAACTAAACCACAGATCTCTTGACTCTGATATGAATTTGAAGAATAAATAAGGAACAGCAGCAGTTTTCCCATGAACGCTGAACTGACACAGATGAGATGCCATAAATTGCTCGAACATTTTTAAGGTTAAGTAAAATGACAGAAAAACTGAATGTGTAACCAGTCTTTTAGCGCGGGAAGCAGCAGTGCCATTTGAGTTCTCACCCATCCTCATCTGCAAATTTGAAAACATGTGGCATATCCACTTGATGATACCTTTAAACCTGCAAACAATTCACCTGTGCGTAAAGCTTCCAACCACGTTGACCTGAACTTTCTCTTTGACATCTGTAATCTCAACTTGGGCACCTGGCAGAGAGTTTGAAGAATAAACTTATCGATGAGATAAATGAACTATAGAAATAGGCGTTTGAACTTGGCTATCAACTTGGCATGTTGGTGAAATGAGACTCTCACTATTTGCAAAACTGGCGCCTACGCATGTATTTGCCAAATTTTGCATGATTCACTTACAAAATTTGATACCCGACACTTGTTGCAGTAGTGTAGCCCTAAAGAAAAACTTAAACTTTTCTTTATCATTTCCTTAGTGCAGAAACTCCTTGCTTTTATCTTGAGTCATGATAACACATGGATTTTCAACCTCAACATTAAAATGTTCTACAAGCAGATGAAGTTCATCGTGCTTCTGGGAGACTTTTTTACCTAGATAGTCCTTTAAGACAGTTGTGTTTGTAGATTCAGTTATTCTGCCCTCAATGATTATTTTATCTCCATAGACATCATGTTTGAAAGCATCGTCACCTTCATTCTTCATTTCCACAACAAGCGCATAAATTTTGGTCGCTAACAGACCCTTTCACCTGCCTTGTAAATAGTGTGATGTTGAATCGGTGGTATTGGAGAATCCAAACGAGGATCCCAGGTTTGAAAACTGTGTTTATATGTTGATGCTTGATTAGAGTCTGTATGCTGCCACCATTTCTCGGGTTCTGTGTTTAATACACATATGCTGTGGATGGGAAGCGTTAGCTTCATCCCTTATTTAGTTATGTGTTTATTATACACATAGGCTGTGGATGGGAAGCGTTAGCTTCATCCCTTATTTAGTTATGTGTTTATTATACATATATGCTGTGGATGGGAAGCTTTAGCTTCATCCCTTATTTAGTTCTGTGTTTATTATACACATAGGTTGTGGATGGGAAGTGTTAGCTTCATCCCTTATTTACTTATGTTTATAATAATACACATAGGCTATGGATGGGAAGCATTAGCTTCATCCATTATTTAGTTTTGTGTTTATTATACACATATGATGTGGATGGGAAGCATTAGCTTCATCCCTTATTTAGTTATATTTTTATTGTACACATAGGCTATGGATGGGAAGTATTAGCTTCATCCCTTATTTAGTTTTGTGTTTATTATACAAAAATGTTGTGTATTGGAAGTGTTAGCTTCATCCCTTATTTATTTCTGTGTTTATTATACACATAGGATGTGGATGTGAAGCCTTAGCTTCATCCCATATTTATTTCTATGTTTATTATACACATATGCTGTGGATGGGTGTTAAGATCCTAGTGGGAGGCCTTCACTAACACCTCGGGGTTTTGGTGTAATGGTTTGTATCATTTGGTATCAGAGCCTCCACCCAGGTTCGAGTCATAGAGCGGGTGGCAACGTCGGCATTGCAGTGTTCGTCCGAGGCTCATACGGCTCAAAGGGGACACCACCGTACGGGCGCACATCCAGCCCAGAGTCTGGACTGCGAAGTGTGGTGGGATGTTAAGATCCTAGTGGGCGGCCTTCACTAACACCTCGGGGTTTTGGTGTAACGGTTCGTATCAATGGCAAGAGTTAGCTTCATCCCGTAATAGTTATGTGGTTATTATACACATATGTTGTGGATGGGAAGCAATAGATTCAGCCTGTGTTAACTCTATGTTTACATATATAAGCTGTGATTATATGTATGTATGCCATCGATGGAGTAACTCTTTGTTTATATAGATATGCTATGATAATATGTATAAATGTCGTCGATGGGAAATCATATAACTTGGTCCGTGGTAACTCTTGTTATATGTATATGCTGTTGTTACATGTATATATGCTGTCGATGGGCTTTAGCCATGTTAACCCTATTATTGTACATATATGTGGTGGATGAGAAAGCGTCTAGACTTATCCCCATGTTTAACTCTGCATTTATTATGCTATGTAACATGAATCCCGTGTTTAACTCTGTATTCTATTATGTTGCCACCACAGTCGTGGGTTTCGTGTATATGCATTTAAGCTGCTATACGACTATGTTGTAAGCATTGCTTAATATACGCATTTAAGTTGCTATAGAAATAAGTAGTATGCATGAGTTATGTTACATGTGTTAAATCATAACAAGTTATGTTGTATGCATTGCTTAATATATGCATTTAAGCTACTACAGAATTATGTTGTGTGCATGAGTTATGTTACATGTGCAAAATCATAAGAAAATACATGTTGTATGCATTTGTTAATATATGCATTGAAGCTTCTATAGGATTATGTTGTTGTGAACATTTTAATTGATGGCTAAGGTAAATAATTTAGTTTATTATTACCTACTTGATAATTATTGAGAGGAATTGCTATAAAGATTCACATTGTATATATATTCTTTTAATATACATATTTGCATGTCTTGGGAGGATCGCACAAATGCTAGAGAGACCTATATATGCATACTATTGTTTGGTATGTTGATGTATGTACATTTGTATTATGGCGCAGGGTTTGGGGAAAAATCCCCTTAAACATTTTTATTTGATAGCTGTGTTAATAATTGTGTTTACTATCTGGGCTTGGTATTTGATTTATCCCTGTGGTATTGGGGATAGTATTCTTCTGCGTTGTGATGATAATTGTAATTGTTATTATCTGCATGTTAATTATTAATTAACTATATGCCATAGAGAATAGAAGGTCAGGTCTGGAGTACAGACTTGGGCCATTAAGAACAACACCGCAGCCGGGTAAGAGGCTAGAACACAAGATGTGTTCAGGTAGGAGCACTACCTTATGAAATTGCACGAGCACTGCAGTACCCGCTAAGGCTGTGAGTGGTTGGTTCTAGGGTATCAAGACTTAAAAATCTCTATTCTACTTGTGGATCACCGTGCCTAGATCAGGGGTGGCCTCCGGACGAACTGAGTTGAAGCTGTCGGAGAGCCTACGGTTGGGTGGAGCGTTGCATTGCCCAAAATGGTTCCCCATAAAAGAAATATATATTTATGAATATTAATCAGTTAGATGTATCACATGAATAATGGAAAAGACATCTAGAGTTTTAGATGCATCAGTTAGAATTAGTAGTACTAATGAATGTTACAAGTGTGATGAAGATAGGTAGAGGAAGTTGGGGAAGGAAATCTCTTTTAGATCTACCAAATTGGTAAGGAAAGTATGCTCTATTACAAAATTTGATATATCTTGTACCCTAATGCTAGTAAAGAGGAAGTGTTAAGATTACTGAAGTACTTTGTCTCTAATAGTGTTCTCGCAATGTAAATGAAGAGTATTTTCCTATGTTTACTTCTCCATGTAACTATGTAAAGCTGATTTGTATATAGTCAATGAAAAAAGACTCTTACATTTAGTTTGTATGAAATTTGGATCAGAGACTTTGAGATGGTACTTATGCTTACGGTGTCTCCATTTAGATATCATATGATGTATTTGCATTCAGGATGTGTTAGAACTTATGTCTAATGTATGAGCATATAATATGGATGCAATAGAAGAATGAATGATCTTCTGTAAAATAACATGGTACACTTGTATGTTCTCTATGTTCAATGTTAAATATTATGCGGTTAATGCATGAATGCCAATACATGTAAAAGAATGTGTGAAAAGGGACTTGTCGAACAAACATGATTGTATTCACCTTGTAAAGGAGGACAATTAATATAGCACAATTAAACCCTCTTGAGCTATAATTGCACCATTTGATATAATCGGTTGTTGATACAATGTTTAATGGGTGAAGAGAATAACTATGACATGTCATCACAATGATAGATAAGTGTATATATCTTTGTCGACATTTGACTTATGGTGAGATCAATGGTACATTTGCATGCTTCTAATGTTTAGTTGACTTTTGTTAAGAAAATGGATGTTAAGAGGATGTGACATCGAGGTATGGAGCCAACCTACTTTGTAGAAGAAGTTCTCTTCCATAACTTACTAAGTTGGAAGCTTTGTGTGGATATTGCTCACCCAAGCTTGTATATGGGGTTCATATTGATTTTCACCTGAAATATATTTTATGGAACTTGGTTTGCATGCTTCTATGCTTGGAAAGGATTTTCATAGTTTTAGGAAAGATGTGTTACAAAGATGATGTGAATAAGTATTGAACTTATAGAATAAGGACCTTGCATAAGATAGTTGTACTTTTATGCTAAGAATGGATTAAGACATATGAACGTGTGTCCTTTGTATTGTTACATTCAATGTTATACCTTCCAAGTATGATTTGGTATACTTCGACAAGAAATTAAAATTAAAATTTCACCCCATTTCCTCTAGAACGTGATGAGCATTTTGGGTGTGTTACAGGATCGAGCAGGATGCATTTCGGTTGACCTTAAGCGAGAAAGTTGGTCACCCCGTGGTCCTTTTGGATACGCATGGTATATATGTTGAAGGGAACATGGAAAATATTTCTCCTAGCCTTCCGATCAACATTTCTCGAAATACTGGAAAAGTGGAGAATGTATATATCGGTGTAGAATGCTCACCTGAAGAAGTTCAGACTTACACTGATCTATTTAAAGAATTTCCGGATTTTTTTTCCTAGTCTTATGAAGAAATGTTAGGAATAGACCCAAGTATTTTCGAACATGAAATTAAAACTTATCCTAACACTAAACATGTTCGACAACGCCTACGAGCGGTGAATCCCCGAAAGGCATCCGCTATCAAGGCAGAGGTAGAGAAGCTCCTGAAAGATGGCTTCATCTATTTGTTTCCTTTAACTGAATGGGTATTCAACCCCGTTTCCATAGATAAAAATAAAGGAACCATCTGAGTTTGCACATATTTTAGAGATTTGAATAAAGCTTGTATGAAAGATAACTTTCCCACACCCTTCATTGATCATATTTTGGATGAGTGTGCAGGAAGTGAGATTTTTTTGTTTATGGATGGCTTTTTTGGTTATAATCAGATCCAAATTAAGCCTGGGGATCAACATAAGGAATCATTTGTTTTTCCTTGGGGTACTTTCGCATACCAGAAAATTCCCTTCGGCCTTAAAATCGCCAGGGAAACCTTCCAGCGGTCTATGACCTTTGCGTTTCACGATCTTAAACGTATTGTAGAGGATTATCTAGACAATATTGCTGCTCACTCTCGTAAGAGAGTGGATCATCCAACTCACCTCCATCTTGTATTCGAAAGGTCCCGATGTTATAAGATCCGTTTAAACCATCAGAAATACATCTTTTGTGTTAGAACATGCTGCCTTTTGCGATTCATCGTTTCAAAAGAGGGGATTAGGGTTGATATTTTAAAGGTTGAGGCAATACTTCGATTGCCTCCCCCGCGCTCAATCACTCAACTTCAGAGTCTACAGGGGAAAGATAATTTTCTACATCGTTTTGTAGTGAAATTTTCCATCCTTACTAAGGGTTTCATGCACCTTTGAAGAAGGATGTTGCGTTTATATGGGATGAGTGTTAACACCCAAAAAGTGCTCACTAGCTCATTTCCCTATTCACATGACCCATTTGCCCACTTTTTCACCATCTGAGCCTCTGAAACCAACAAAAGGTCACCAAAAGACCTGAGTACACCCCTTTTTCCATTAAAAAAGATTATTTTTCCTAAAAAAGCATAAAAAACCCACAAAAAGGGTCCAAATTCCCAAAAATATTAAAAAGGGAATAAAAATATTAATTTTATTCAAAAAAAGGAAAAAGGAGGGAAAAGTACCTAAACCATGTTGGTCAATACCATTTGGTTTCCACAAAACCACAAATGGTATTCCCCACCGCCAAAACCTATAAAAAGGCGGTAGGGGCTCCTCATTTCACATCCATCCATTATCTCATCCTCATGCTGCCGAAATCTCCCTTGAGCATTTTAGCCATTGAAGCAACCTTGGAGAAGGAGACCTCTTGAAGCTTGGAGCTACTTATCTTGGGAGTTGCTCTACATCAACCTTCACCATTGAAGGTGATACTATTGCAAGCATTAGCTTGCCCCCATTTTTAATACAAATTTATTCTTTCATATTTTCTTGTTCTTGTTTTTAAAATATTTCCATTATTTGCTTATATTCTTACATAGATCCATGATTAGTTTTGTTTAGATTAGTTTCTTGTTTAATTCTATTGAAACTGCTGCTACTAGTTAGCAGGTGCCCATAGCACTAAGCCTGGTTGCAAAACCGGGCCAACAATGAGTGAGCCAGAGAATCCTTCGATGCTCTTAAGAAAGCCTTAGTATTGGCGCCTCTGCTACTTCCTCTCGACTATAGTAGATAGTTTTTCTCTATATCGTTGCACGTCTCAAGAGACGGTTGGCATGGTCCTGGCTAGGGAGGATGAGGAGATCTAGGAGCATGTTATCTATTATCTCAGTCGAAATCTAGTAGACACTGAACTTAGGTATACTCACGTAGAAAAATTGGCACTTGCAACCGTCCAAGCAGTTCGGAGGTTGTGCCACTACATTTTACTTCGAAAGACCACTGCCATGGAATATATCAATCCATTTAAATTTTTATTGGAAAGACGCATGATTGGGGGGGGATATAATAAATGGATTGTGATTTTACAAGAATTTGACCTTGATTTTGTTTCGGAAAAATCAAAGAAGTCTTTGGTCTTTGCGGAGTTAATGTTTGATTTCCCTAGGCTTGATGAGGACACAGTTCATGATGACTCATTTGTGGATGAGAATATCTTCCTCATCTTGTCTTTGGACCCTTGGTATGGAGACATTATCATGTATCTCCGGATCCTGAATTTCCCTCCACATATTTTGAGGGATGAATGGCGACATATATGTCATCAGGTTAAGAAATAACTTATCATCGGTGACATATTGCAACGCCGAGGGGTGGATTCCATTTTGCGTTTTTGTTTAACTCACGAAGAAGTGGAGGTTGTGCTCAATGAATTCCACAATGGGGCGTGTGGTGGTCACTTATCTGAGCTTGAGACAACTCAGAAGATTCTGCAAGTTGGTTACTATTGGTCGTCCATGTTTAAGGATTTAGTTAACGCAGTCAAGGGATTTCACCCTTGCTAGGTGTTCTCTCGCAATATGTGCTCGCGTCCCACCCCTTTGTATCCAATCATCACCATCGGTCCCTTCACTAAGTGGGGGGTGGATTTCATGGATTGCAAGCCAACCTCTGTTAGGTGGCATCACCATATCATTGTGGCCATGGATTATTTTACTAAGTGGGAAGAGGCCATTCCAACTGTTAAATCCTTTGGTGAGATTGCATCCCACTTCATGTTCAATCAGATTATTGCTTGATTTGGTATCCCAAAGGAGATTTTCCTTGACCATGGTAATCACTTCCAAAATAAAATGATGGAAAAATTGGCATTAAAGCTTGGGTTTTAACAAGATAATTCATCATCTTACTATCTGTAGGCAAAAGGCCAAGTAGAGGCGGTTAATAGATCTCTTAAGGCCATCTTACAAAAAACCACCAGACAAAACAATTCTAATTGAGATATTATGTTATATCCTACTTTGTGGGCATACCGAACCGCAGTCAAGACTTCTACCGGTTTTTCACCATTCCATTTAGTCCATGGTGTGGAGTTTATTCTTCCAACTAAATGTGAAATCCCTTCATTGAAGCTAACCATTGAGCTCATGCCCGATACTTATAACTTAAAACAATGTTTAATCCACCTTGAGCTCATCTTATGTTCTGGTCATTACCCATAGGGAATCCCTATTATATCAAGTTGTAATTGCATATCATTGACCTACTTGCATTTTTGAGCCTAGTGCGGGCTCCCGCTTTAGTATTAGAAGACAAAATTACCTAAGCACTTCTCGGTCCTAGCCACGCATATTCTATCATTTATCCTTTGCAGCTTGATTTATCTTTACCTCCGAGGAAACATCCCTCGCGTGTCCTTATCCTGCACGCGCTTCCTTGCATTGAGCATAGGTATGTTCCTGTAATGTCCCCATTTTGACCCCCTTTGTATTAAACCGTAAATGATGTAAATATTGTAATTTAATCATGGTGAGGAGCTCAAGGCCAAGGCCCCACCATTGATTTAGCATTTCATGTATCGGCAATTAAAAATAGATGCCCATGGTTCTTGTGCGAGATGGGCACAATGTAATTTAAGACACCATGTAAATACGAATTTTAATGGAAAAACCCACAACCGGCTATGCAATGCAACAAAAGAGATGGGGCATGACTCTACAAGGAAAAGGGAGGGAAATTATTCAAACCTTGAGCCAATGGTATTAATCCATGTGTTAATGGGGAAACCCATAAACCACCAACTACCCAATTTGTCTCATGCACCCAATCATTTAATTCTTCCAAGAAATTGGTTAAGGCAGTTAATGCCTTGGGAATGAAGAAGTATGGCAGCCAATTTCGTGCATGGGCAAGCCATCAATTTGGAAAAACGTGTTTTGTCTCCTTGGGCAAGAAACCACCCACGAAATGGTGCCCAAAGCCATTATGAACAGGCAGCCTTTGATCATTCACGCAGGGGGAGTTAGCTGGGGTCTTTCCATTTACGTTTTTCATCTAAATACTGCATTTTTCCATGCCTGGGAGTCGTTTTTTGCAGTATATAACAGTTGGGAGAGGGAGGGCCATGTTTTGGGGACTGTAGGGAGGTCGTTTTTGCCCCTGAATGTCCAAGTACGTTTTTCTAAAAACGGATTTGGCTTCCTGGGTTGTTCACCAACTTCCCATTTCGTTTTTGTGGGTTCCCACGTTTTTCTGGGTTAGTTGAAACCCCATCTCATGCATCCCACTGTGGAAAACGTTTTCCTCATGCCCAACAAGTGGGGTTCTGTTGTTATGTGCATCCTTGCTCTTGGTTTGAGCCTGTGAGCTGAAGTGTTGGAGTGGTAGTGGATAGAAGTGGCTTGATAAACCTAGTGGGGGAGACAACCTCTCAAGAAGATCAAGAGGGATTTGGTTACTCTTCTATGCATACCCTGAGAGCACTAGATAGGGAAGGTATGGCTTGAGGGACTGCACAACAGTGAAAAGAATACTTCCTTGTGCTGGGTGTGTAGGTATTGTGGGTGCCAAGCTAGATAGATCTTGCAAGGTTATCCCTGGCTCTGTGCTGGAGCTCACTAGCTTAGCAACTCTTCCTTTCCATCTCCTAGTAGCCTGATAAACCCAATTGTAGATTGGCTTGGCTCATCTTGGTGTATGCTTGGCTATGTGTGAGTCTATTGTTCCCTGGTTCCTTGTAGAGATCATGCCCAGCTCGGGGGTGGCAGTGGTGCTAAGAGATTAAGGAGCACATTGGCCTACGGTTGGGTGGAACGTTGCAGTTGCATAGCCAGTTACGTGGGACTACTTTTGTATAAGATAAGTATTCTCTTGTGTAAATTGGCAATTATCATTTGATGAATATTATGAATGTATGTGGATGTATTAAACGAATTTACTTCTGCTGTGTTTTTAAAAGTTTATGCATTTCCATATGATCTTGTATAATTCTGCAAGGGTCTCTATTTAATGGCTGTCACAGAATAGTTTGAATGTATGTTAGATATCAATAGGATTTATTTAATTTCCGTTGTGTTCTATAGCCTGCACATATACATGTCTTGTGTCAATGAGTTTAATGAATGGATATGGGGCTAATTGCCCGGATTGAGCACCACGTCTTCTCTATCATGCGGTATGGTAGGAAAGGGGACACTACAGTTCCATTGCATGGAACTAGTTTTCTTTCCCACGGAACTTGTTTCCACGTATTTGTATTATAAGCACTCTTTTATTCTTTGTTGGGATTTCATAATATGAAAAAGATTAAAAAATCAAAAACAAAAAAATTCGGACGGTAAAATGTCATTGTCTTCTATTAACAGCATTAGTGTCACCTTTGAACGGAGCACAAATCCTTGAGTCCATTTATCAACGGTTTGGGTTTAGCATGGCCTTAGGAATTTGAACTCTTTACTCAGATATTACTCCTCCGACTGGTTAAGCTTCCAGCCCCTATGGATATTCTGTCGATTCCTTTTGCATCACAAAATTATGTCAGTATTCAGTCTTAAGTCTATGATGTCTGAGTTTCCATCTGTCTCATGCTCTTGTTCAAAGGAATTCTATAAACCTAAGTCAACCATTCCTTAGATCTCTGGACCTTTCATTTCGGCCATCCCGATATAAGTACATTCTGATCATATGATACTATTCTCCCACCTAGAACCCTGGGCCTACTTTCATCAGTGGTAGGTGACCTTGAACTCAGCAGATGACACCTCATCATTGGTAACTCACTGAGTGGTTTCCCTTGTGTTTGACGACAAGAAATCTATTCACACATTGGGATTTGTACTATGTATTTTATTCCATTAGACCTCATTGGTTTTTTCCTCGCTTATGTCAGTAGTCTTCATCATTGGCTACTACTCAAAGGGTCTCTTCCGTGCACTACTTGCATCCAATACACACGAGAGACACACTTGGTTCTTGGTCTGTGTTCATCTTGTTCATCCGAGTTCTTCCAAATATTTCATCCTAGCTACATACCTTGTTTTGGTTGATGGGGGGTGCCTTAATTCCCTCCTTCTAGTGGATCTCATTCCATCAAATTCAGATCATCTATTCTGGAATTAGTATCTAGACTCAGATGAGTACCTTGAGACTTGTAGTCATCAGTGGCAGGTTCTTTCGTCATCGACAAATGGGAATTCATTAATGTCTCCTGATTGATGTATTATGCAAGTGTTCAAACTCAACACCTTTATTCACACTTGTTGAATGTATTTGGTTCCTTGACACCCATTTTCATCATCAGTGGGTCGTCTCGCGTCTGTTAAAAGTACACCTTAATGACCGGTAATCAGACGATGTTTCATCATGGTCGACCCGAATACCTATATCCATGTGATGGTGACATGCACCATCAGCAATTTGTGTAAGAGGACCTCAGACTATAGTGGAATTACATTATATGTTATTATCCATGATCATGACAGTCTTTATGGGACCTCACTTCTCATGGAAGAGCAATTTGTACCCCAGTTTGTACCAGATGTCTTTAGTTCAGTTGGAAACTAGACTTCATTGTGTATTGGTCATGGTCGTGACCACTTATGACATATGTCTATGATGTATTTCCTATTCATGTCCATTGTATCAAACTACCATGTACTTCAAATTTGCAGACATGTATGCAAAGTCAATATTGTAATATTCTGATGATTGGCTAGTTCTTCCAGCTGGGTCTCCACTACTCCACTTCTGAGAGTTATAATGTATTTCGGCCATCGTGATATTCCCTCTGACCTCATACATTAGGGGGCATATGTTATAGCATGTTTTTCCACACTCTATGCAACATGCCTTGATGGCTTACCATGTCCCTCTACATAGAGTTCATAGTATCCCTCTTGCTCAGTAAAACCCTTAAAAATAAATTTTTTGTTGATGTACACAGGTGACCAGCACTACAACATGCGTATACGTAGGCTGCTCCATTACAACCCGCGTAAATCGAGTTTCATGCTCAAAATTAAAAATATTTCGGGTTTTCCTTCCCAAGTAATGACCATTTTGATCCACGGTCTTCCATATGCTGGAAAACCCTCTGATTTGACCCTCCACCTCCTTTGAGGGTTATATATTGAGCCATTGTGGAGCATTTGAGGGAGGAGAAATTAGAGAGCAAGTAAAATCTAGACGAATTTTTCCCCATTTCCATTTCCTTGAGTCTACATCCCTTTGTCTTGACTCCTTAATGTTGTATTGAACTCTTTTATGTTCATCTCCCAAGCTCTTCCCTATCTTGTGAATGAGGAACCCAATTACTCCTTGAACTTGTGAGCTTGCCATTTCATGGAGGATTGAAGTGGTGGAGGCCTAGGTGGAGGAACTTAGTTTCTCGGTTCTGACAAGTTTCCTACATAAGATTGTCACTATGTACTTATGTTCATTAAATTAATAGAAATACTCTTTTCTCATCCAATTCATGTTACAAATGTTTATGTTATTCTCATTGGGTATATTTGTTTAATATGTTAATGGATTATGCTAGATTATATGCTAACAATTTATATATATTCTATATGCTCGTATATCTTTGTTATTGAGGACAAGTTGTAGGCAAGGAGCATTGGATTGCAAGTTCAATGGTGGTCATCTTTGAACATCCGGTTGAGGTAAGAGTTTTATCTTTTTGTTGTTGGCATTTCATATTTATATAGCATATTTGAGAATTGAGTTGATTTTTGGTGTCACTCTGTCTGTTGGGGCTCTACCCCAAGCCATATGAAGTTTTTTTCCGTAACAAGGAGGCGAGCATGCTCTATCCTCACACTATTAAAAAGAAAACACAACTATGTTTAACATAAGGAAATTTTAAACGTTTTTAAATTATTATATATAAATATAGATAAAATTTAATATTTTTTTTAAAATTTTGAAAAATATAAATTAATATAATAATAATAACATATATAAATATTAAATAAATAGAAATTTAAATAATAGTTATAGTGAACATATTATAATTGATTAATAATATTAAAATATTTTTATAACAAGAGCCGCATGCGGCAATGTCTTTGACAAAGCATGAAAACAGAGTTTGCCAATGTAGGATATGGAAAGCAAAATTATCATTTTCATGCAAAAAAGCGTGAGGAACAAAGCAAAGAAAAAAACAATTGCAACGGGGAAGAAAACAGTTGCTGCAGTTGAAAGGGAAGAAACAATTGCATACTGGTTCGATTCCAAGAGTAGGCATGTGTTGTTGTAAGAATTAAAGGATTTCATGTATATGCTAATCTACCTTTAATTTAGCCATATGGCTCTATCGTTGTTGGTATTTCTACTATGTTGTAGGTGGTGATAATGGCTTTGGTAATTATTAGTCGATTGGGTTTTTGGTTCCGTATGGACATGTAGTTGCTTGGGAGTTTTAAATCAATGGTGAACAAATGCTGAAAATTCTTATATGGAAAGCTACTAAGGCCTCTAATTGATTATAATAAGTAAATTACGTTATAGATAATGGTAAGAGAGGTGAGGTGGTTATACTTAGGAATTCTGCAATGAGACTCTATAGTGTAGTGTTGTAACGTAGAATATATTCCAAATAACATAATTATACTTACACAATTCACATAATTATAAATATGTAGGGTGATTATTAATTTCATAGAAGAAAAATAGTTTCTTGGAGTTGGAGCTGGAAGTAACGAAATTGAGTCATCAAGGTTGTTTCGAGTAGCGAATGCAGAGTTGTAAATTGTTGGATTGATTTTGATTTGGATCGATGGTGAATCGTTGAAGCATATTCACGATTTGAGAGACTTGATATGGAGTTCCTTTGTGGTCTTCAAGCAATATGGCTTCGACATTGTTGTCAGAATCGATAAGTAACATCTTGCCAGTTTAGAGACCTCCTTCCTAAATAAAATCAAATTCAAGAAATCTTATATTCGTGGGCATACCATGGATGCTAGTCCTGTAGTGTTTAATTCCTGTTGTATTATTCTTTAGATTGAAGCCTTTGTTGACTTAAAAGGGGAATTGGATTCAAATATTTTGATTGCAAACTATAGGAGAGAACACAGATATACCTGTAGTCGTAGTGTTCATATTGTGGTTTGGAAGGAAGAGGAAATGTTGTATGCATTCTTTGTAGTGGGCACTCCAATCACCTAAGAATTAAGTGCAATAGCCAAGGCATTCGGTGTGTTAGCCAAATGGTGTGTCGTATGTTTCACATTCAGTGACACAAAAGAGAAGTACCCAGTTTCCTTTGCGACATGGATGATGGTAACAGGAAGAAGGTGACAGGGCAGCAAATGATGAATTGGAAGAATAGGAAGAAGGTGCCCAACAGAAAGTCCAAGTCAGCATTCGCAAGATGCCAATTTTTTTGTTCTATTGAAACATTGCAACTTTGCACAACAATTGAATTGTTACAAACTTTATTTTCAGTGCAGAATCTATATACAACAATGCCAAAAATGACAATTTTATGGCTGAAAACAAACAAGTGGCCATTTAAATCAACACAAATCCTTGAAGAATTTAGTTTATGTGAAATTTCAAATATTTTGCATGCAAATACGAAGTGAAGACCACCAATTCAATTAATTGAATTCAAAATCTCACCTTGTATTTTACATAATCGATAGATACATATAAAACTCCATGCACATAATGTTGTTCAAATATATCTATTGCATACAAATCATTGCTATTATCAATCTAGACTTGAACATCATCATTTAGATTTTATCATTTTTGACAAGATACGACACACGAGGTAGATCAACGTTTAATGCAAGAAAATGGAAAGGAAGTGAAGGCATGACTATAACACATCCATGCACGTAATAGACTACTCTTTTTTATTGACATGATTATAGTGCCTACAATGCAATGATGCCATTATTTCTACTATGAAATCTCTCCATTATTTGGGATAGATAGTGGCCATCTGCGAAAGCTTCAAATGTAAAATATTGTTGAAAGCTTCAAATGTAAAATATTGTTGAAAGGATGTGAGCTAGATTGAGAGTGATTTGTATGCCATGTCTCAAATTTGAATTCCTTGGTGGTCTTTGAGGAGCTGCAAATCTTGGTTTATATATGTCGTTGCTGCTAAATTTTTAATCTTGGTTTACCGATGTAATACAAGATACAATTAGTTTGAACTTTTAACCCTTTAGACTGCAAAGTTAGGTACTGTATTATGGAACTAGGGCAACAGAACACGGTTTGTTTTTCCTTGTACAGAAGGTTTTTCCGTACCAGCTTCTTCTATAAAGGCCAGTGGCCAGCGCCAACTTCAGGCCAGTCTCTAGAGTTGGAGGAAAACCAGCCTTACGAATTGACATTGAGTGCGTGGAAAGCTAGAGTTTTTGTTCCGTTGAGAAAAAAGAAGGCAACCCTAGCGCCGAAGTAGAACGAAACCCAAATAAGGATACTCTTTGGAAGGAAGGCAAGTTTGTAGAAATTGCACCTAAATTTGTTAACATCCAATATGGAGATGCAGACAAACACTAATAGCTATTTAGGTACTTTGTATTCCCTATTTATTTTTATATGAAATATTAATTAAGATTTCCAAATAATTTTTTTCATACTTCCATGCTCAACATTTGTCTTTGCTTGTCTCCATTCCCCAACATCTCTATCATGTTACTGGTGGCAGCATAGATGTTGCACTCCAGACTTTACACGAAATTTGTTGAAGGACATAGTGGGAGGAAGTCTTCCTTTTATTGGCAATAGCGGGAGGAATCTTGTAATGGTTCCACTATTAGATTAACGCAACAAAATATTATGAAACAAAGAACTAGACAATAAATTTTGACCCTAAACTCCGTGAAAGGAAGCACACGAGGAGGGAACTGTATTCTGAACCCTAACCTGCATAATACAATTAGGCATTCATATTTTAGATATTTTTGCAGAAGACTACCCAAATTCTATGAGGAAACATCGATCATAATATCAGAAATTACACTGTTACGTGAGCCTTGAAGCCTATGGAAACGTAATCCCTCCTTTCATATACGACCAACGACCACTGTGTGTGTTCAAAGGCATGAATTACGTCGACCCTATCTCCATAATCAATGAACAGTATGTATTGCTTGTCTAAAATATTATCTTTAGTATTGTGCGAAAATGTTGCTATATTTTTGGAAAACCTAAAATTGACCACTTGCGCTCTGGACGAACATATATAATTGAACCACATATGTATATTGGGCCCTGCGATGTATCCAAGGAACCGAACAACGCCAGGATTCCACACATGGTGACTGACTGAAAACCACAAAACTGAAACACCAACCATACTTACATTAACTGATCATATCTCAATAGTTAAACACTCCAAAGACTAGGAATCTCATTAAAAAGGATACAAATAAACAGTATAATAATAGTTTTCTTCATAAAACCAGAGGTAGTTTGTTTTTACAAGTACATGCATTACATTATAGATTGGGTATATCTCATAAACCAGTTAAACATTTACATGAATACCGACAGAAGCAGCATTAATGGAGAATATTGGGATTGATCTCCATGCAGCAGCAGTTATAATACAAGCACATAAATGGCGTAGATAACGCCTGGAATGAAGCCCAAGATTGTGAAGAGCAATTCTATCCAAAATTCCACCCACAATTCCACAGTAACCCAATGAATGTTTGGTGTTGTAGCCTGTATATGCATCAAACAGAATCAGAGAATACAAATGAAAAACTAATTACGTACCCGCAATACCATGTGAACAAGAAGATGAATCTCTCTGGCTCTCTTGCTCTTTCGTAACTATATTTGAGTGTGCGTTAACACTATTATGACTAAATATCTTGCTTCCAAAGAAAGGCATGTGGAGTCATGCACGAGTCATGTAGGTGGCTGAGGCAAAAGAGCCAATGGCCTGAAGCGTGTTGAAAGTAGCAGCCAGGAAATAAATAATGCATAATGCAGAGGCATCCATTAAAATTAGCCTCCATAAACACAAAATTGAAAACCCTGTAACTGCATAATGATAATGATAGTAATACTTCGACTTATAGGTTATCATATGATAAGTTCAGTGATGCTATAAAATTCAAACTGCCACCCGTGGAAAATTTCTGTGGGATATTGTAAGCAAGATCTTCCCTGCACGTAAATTCTTTTGCCTCAACCAATGCACATCCAGAGATTCGGATATCATCCTCAATGTATCCTCCAGTCTTTCTTCCAGATAAGACATCCATTAGAGTTGTCTTTCCAGCACCGACTCCCATCAATGATGTAAGAACACCAGGTCTGAATACCCTGTAACATCTTGGAGTAATTGAAGTCTATCTTCAGCGACTCGTTCCCTCAATTCCTGTGGACAAATTGAAAACTTGTCAGCAAAACCCTCTCAAGTAACAGAAGCCACAAAAACTGGCATTTGCTAAATCACATAGTAGACCAGTCTCGGGGATCAAATTCCATACGAGGGCCATATCAACGAAGTAATTGACATCTTCAAATGACATGGCTAGGGCTTCAAATGGAAGAATCATTCCTCGTCTTGGAGGAACTCCTATTGCAGCCTCCAAACTCAACTCATTATTGCCTTCTATACTAGTTGATTGGTTGCTCATTCTTCTAATCTGAATTTCAACTGTATAGCCAAAAAATGAAAGAATTTGTTATAGAACTGAACATCACGGAGATCATCTTCCATCGACTCCTTCTAATCTGTTCAAGGAACTCTGAACCATTCTAAAGTCAATAGTTGTCTTACGGGTATTATTGTCATCTGAAAAAAAACCCTTGTCTTGATCTTGATGGCTTCCCGGAGAGGTTTTCAATGGCAAATCTTGTGCTCGTAGTGAGTGTTTTTGTTTTATTGAGCGTTTTTCCTTTGCTGGTTTTGTTTACGAGTGTTTTTGTTTTATTGAGCTTTTTTCTTTTGCTGGTTTTGTTTGTTCTAGGTATGTAGCATTTAGTTACTCTACTCAAATTTTCTAGAAAATCAAACTTACATCTGCCAAATTAATACAAAGTACTAAAGCCAAATAAATAATATCTCTCTTTATATATAATTTCTTTGATTTTATAAATATTTAATTTAAATTTTTTATCAAACATTGTAATGTTGATAAACAAGTCCCCTATAGCTGATATTTAAATTATTATCTCTGAGGGCATATTTTGATTGATGAGATATTGAGACCGGGAGATGTAATGCTATGGACATGATTAAGATTATCAATTATGACTTGGATTCTAGATAACAATGACAAATGTGACATCAAGTTGAAACAAAAAATAATGCATTATGGTTATGGAATCCGAGTGCTAAAAAATGAGCATGGACAATTCAGGCCATATCATAATAATAATATGGTTATGGTTATGCCAAAAGTTCAAGGTACTAGGTACGTTGCACTAATAATTTATTCTAGAATCCCATAATAGTGACGCGCTCAGCTTCACATATTCAAAGATATCAATCTATATTGCAGCTTTTAGTACAAGCATGCCATATTGCGGCCGTCATATTGCTAACATTTTCCATCGGAGAGACTGGCGAAGGCACCCAGACCAATAATATTCTCAAAGTAATAGATAAGAAGCCAGTCACGATTGAACCAAGTCTGGAATTTCACATTCCTTCCACCTGTAAAATGAAAATGACGGTCATGTCTTTTCCATGCTTTTCAAGTTTTTATGTAAATTCATGATCTTCTCCATGCTTTTCAAGTTTTTATGTAAATTCATGATCTTCTCCATGCTTTTCAAGTTTTTATGTAAATTCATGAGTGTGAATTTAAAAGAGAAATAAAACTATTTTTAAAACACAAGATCATTAATAAGCTTTCATTTTAAGTTTTCTAAGACCATACATAAGCTTTCATTTTTATAAGACAAAGTGCATGTACCTTGAAAATTCACGTAATAACGAGCCCTAACTGAAATATTTCTTCAATAATTTGCTCAAAGTCCACTTGGAACCCGACGGAATAGTGAAAACTAGAGCCCCAGAATAATCCCAACAGTGAACTCTTAAATGCGGCCACAAAAGTAATAAAATGAGTCACTGGGAATCAAACTCTACTAGTTCAGGTCGTTTGGGAAATGGACCTGAAATTTGTTGTTATTGAACCTGCACACCTGAAATTTGCTGGCATTGAACCTGCACCCACATCATCCATATTTGAAAGATGAAGAGAAAGAGAACAACAAATACGTTTGCAGTGAAGTAACTCATGATTTAGATATTCTAGAGCCAACATATAAAGCACATTGAAGAGTACTGAAAATCCCAACAAGGCACCAACTCCTAGACAATACCAATATCCTTGAGGAAAGATGCCACGAATCTTCAACACAGAAACTCCCAAGTTTGTGGTATTCTCTGCATGCTGAAAAATCCTTTGTTAATCTAGGCCATTATGTGGAAAGGTGGAAACGATTCTTTTCCTTGGGGGAGCATAATGAGGAGAGTTGGTTCTTAGGAAGGAAGTACGGGGCGTAGGAAGGAATTAATGGAAAAAAATGAGACTAGGGAAGTTCAAGTGTGGGAGTTGCAGAGAATGATGTTCGTTCGGCCATGGGAACAGAGCAAAGTGTAGAAGTCTGGATCCTAATTAAGGATGTCTTAATCAATTAGAAAACATATGACATCTACACCTCCCATGTCTTTTTATCTCTTCATTGAGGGTCTTTGGGGCTTGAATTGAAGGGTGACGATCTCTTGTTGAAGTTTGAGACTTTGTTCTCTGGTTTTGTGGTCTACGCGAGGTATGGGATGATGGATAAGAGTGGGGATTATTCGGAAAGAGGGAAGGTGGGGCTGAAGAGAGTTAATAGGGAGCAGTTGTGTGCTACTTAGGCAGCCTAGCTATATAAGGTTTCGATTATGCAAAAGGTCCATGAGGAAATCGAAGCGGCGGTGTTATAGGTCAAATCTGCACTTCTCCGTCCGTGATCACATTATGTTGTCGATCACACAAAAGGACAACATGGATTGAAGAGCTATATTGCCATGCATGATGTATGGACTGAACCTACTCTCTTCAGCTGAGAATTTCCCTGATTTCCCTGATCTTTTGACGTGTGCGCTACTCTTTGGGCAGTAAACTAGCACACATATGCTAGTATGCCCTACTTTTCTCAAGAGAAACTAGCGCACACCTTGGAAAAGATGCAGGCGCTTGTTGTAAAACACTAAATTTGCGTCCTGTGCACTACTATGACTTGAGGAAACTCACGCACATCTTAAGATGAAATCAAAAATATATTAAATTGACGAATTGGGATTAGTTGAAGTGTTAGGATATCTCATCATTCACTTATGTACTTTGGATGCATGCATTGCATGCATCCGCATGCTGCCCAGTCATCAGTATGGTACCTCCAGCACCTAGTACTTAGTCTCCCAGCACTCAGGAGCTACTTTCCACTCAGTTTAAGCCCTCCTAGCCTGTCATGCACCCAGTTCTCACCTTCCACTGAAGAAGGGCGCCTTTCTCACCTACCAGTCCAGTTACACTTCAGTTATCACTCCGATTTACCTCCGATTGACCCATAACTGATGTTATAACTCTAATTGACCTCCGATGAGACATGACTGATAGTTTTGAGTGCAGTTAAATCCTCATGCGCCCTCCACTAAGCCTCCATCCCTAGATTAGTGCCACTTACCATCAGTTACACTTATTACAGTCAGTTAGATTCAGTTAGACTCAGTTTGACACCTGTTTGACAGTGACTTGTGCATTGATGACCACCACTGATTGATGATGAGGACTCCTAGTTGGAGCCAAGCTATGCCATTCAGTTAATTCGAATGACCTCCTTGGTTAATTCGAATTGTTCACTCATTGTGACAGGATTGTATTGTATTTTCACCCTTATTGGGATTATAGAGCACTCATGCATGCTTTTGCACAGTTTACACCATATTTTCTGAGTTTCATCTATTGTGATTGATTTACTTGTTCATTAGATCTGTTGTGACTAATTTTACATGGTATCAGAGCCATTGCAGGGACAAGATCTCTTTTCTACAGGTGTTCTACAAGAAGATTTGAGTGAATTTGCTCAAAATTACTGAAGTTTTGGCATGAAAGATCTCATGTGCATTCACTCATGTGCATGCAAAGCAGAAAAATACACTCCAATCCACTCCAAAAGCTTGAGTTTTCCACATAATTCCTAGATTTGATACATTGGACCCATTCAACTTGTTTGATCTCCAATCCCAGGTGTGATGCAACTCTAAAAGGGTGGATTGTTCGACCTTACTGTTCTTGTTTTGATTGTTATTTGCAGGTTAATCATCTACATCAATTGCATTTGCTCTCTTGTGTTTGACAAGTTCTTCTACATCAACTGCACTCGCTATTTGAGATGGAATACTCTTCTTCCAAGCCAATTATTACCCCTTTCAATTATTTTGAATGGAAAGATGATATGGAGATTATATTGCGCTCAAAAGGGTACTATAGAGTCACTATTGGCCTCGAATTGGAGCCAAGCACATTGTCGGAAAGAACCAAACACTACAATAAGCTTGATGAAGCTTATGGTCTCCTTTTCCTCTCCATTGCTAAAGATCTTCACTTCCATCTCAGCGGATTGAAGACTCCAAAAGCAATATGGGAGCAACTTGACAATCTCTTTGGCAAGCAGGACGAGCTTAGGGCCTTTCAATTGGAAAATTAATTGATGGCCCTTAGTCTTGAGAATTTCGAGACCATCAATGAGTTTTTCACAAGTTTCAAGCACTTGTCATTGCAGTTGAAGAACAGTGGTGTTGTGAAAGAGGATAAGAAATTGATCCTCTCCATTCTCACAAAGCTTGGGAAATATTACTCGGTATTTGTCTCTACTTTCAATTCCGGTCGGCTAACTACCCCGAATTGGAAGATGCCTACCTTGAATGCCTTCATTGAGTCCGTCACAAAAGAGCATGATAAGTTGATTCAAATGGGGTCCATAAAATCCAAAGGATCATCCCTCTTTGCTCAAGTATCCAAGAATTCGAATGGTAAAGGAAAACAAAGGAAAGAGAAGCCCAAATTCGATCCTACCAAGAAAAGAGATAAAGGCAAGCAAGTGGAAGCACCATCCGGTTCGAGGAACAAGCAGAAGGGTAAAGAGGGCAAGGAAAAATCTAAATGTTCATATTGCAACCGTGGCTTTCATCCTGAAAGTTCATGCATGAAGAAAACAATAGATCAAATGGCCCTCCTTTTGGAAAAGAACAACATATGTCTTCCCGATGGTGCAGGGAAGAAGGATAGGAATGATGATCATGAAAGAGGTCAAGCACTCATGGCAACTGTTTCGAAACCCACCACTCTAATGATAGATTCTAGTGCCTTGAATCATATGGCTACAAACATTGACTCCTTCTCTTCATTCGATCCAAGCAGCTCCATCCCCATCCATTTGGAATATGACTCAAAAATTTCTTCGAAGGGTAAAGGTACCATCCATGTAGAGCATGGAAGCTTCCAGAATGTTCTCTATGTGCCTTACTTGGCTTCAAATCTACTTTATATGTATCAAATGACACAAACTGGTGAACCGAAGCAAGTTACATTCAGCCCTAACAATGTCAAAATTTATGATATCAAAGGTGGAAGACTTATTGCAGTCGGAAAGGAAAACCACACTGCAAAATACTATGAGTTTTCTCACTTTGTGTCGCTCGAAAATCCCACTGCTCTCCTCACTCATGGCAACGAGGTTAGTAGGCTTTGGCATGAAAGGTTTGGACACCTTAATTACAAGTATTTTCTATTGCTACAACAGAAATCCATGGTAGATGGTTTTTCACAACTCCGTTCCTCGAAGGGAATTTGCCTCAGTTGCATTGTTGGGAAGCACTCCGAGCATAGATTCGACCGCGGAAAAGCTAGCAGAGCTTCCACCATTTTGGGCCTCATACATTCTGATATCAGTGGTCCACTGCCAAATATGTCCATGAATGGTTCAAGGTATGTGTTGACATTCATCGACGACTTTTCCCGCTTTACTTGGATATTTTTTCTCAAAAAAAAGTCAAAAGTGCTTGGAAAATTCAAGGATTTTAAGGCTTCTGTTGAGACCGCCACTAAGAGAAATATCAAAGCTCTTAGATTTGATAATGGCAGAGAATATATCAAGACTGAGTTGCTGCAACTTTGTGTTGAAAGCGGAATTCAGATCCAACATACAGTTCCCTACACACCCCAGCAGAATGGTGTAGCGGAAAGGAAGAATCGGTCACTGAAAGAGATGGCTACCTGCATGCTTGAGTCAAAAGGTTTGGTTGCAAATATTTGGGCTGAAGACATTAAAGTTGCTGCATATATTCAGAACCGAGTTCCACATTCATCCATGAAAGGTAAAACTCCTTTCGAAGCATTCTTTGGTCGCAAACCGGATGTGTCTAATTTGAGGGTTTTTGGCTCCACTGGATGGGCTAGAATTCCTTCTGATAAGAGAAAGTCTTTGGATCCACAAAGTATTGAATGTATCCTGATAGGATATGGGGAAGAATCAAAATCATATAAACTCATGAATATCAGATCCAAAAAGGTATTCATAGAGCGAAGTGTGAAGTTTGAAGAACAGCTGCCAGATCTGAAACTAGTTGAAGAAAACACTGCCGATCTGCACCATCCACAAGAAGAAGATTCGAGTGATTATGAAGAAAGCATTGGATTTGATATCTCTAATATTATATCAGAATTTTATGGCCATGACATATCAGGTTCGGAATCAGACCATAATGATCCTCCTCGGTTACCAAAGTGGGCTCAAAACACTCTACAATCTGCTGCTCCAAACATTGGAAATCCTGCTGATCCAAGGAGAACAAGAGCAGACTATCAAAGAGCAGGTATGGCTCTTTCTTTTTCTGATCCATTATTATCTAAGAAATGTTATTTGATGATTGGTTCAGATCCCAAATCATACTATCATGCCCACCGAGATCCACGATGGCAAACCGCCATGGATGAAGAGTACAGTTCTCTTCAAAAGAACAATACATGGGAGCTAGTTTCTTTTCCACCTGGAAGAAAATTAGTTCAATGCAAGTGGATCTACCACACAAAGGTTGCTGCTGATGGCTCTATCAGCAAATACAAATCTATGTTGGTGGCAAAAGGTTTCTCCCAAGTCCAAGGTGTGGACTACACTGAGACGTTTGCACCGGTTGTAAAGATGGATTCCATCTGCTTAGTTTTGGCCATTGCCGCATCCAAGCACTGGGAAGTGCACCACATGGATGTAAAGAGTGCTTTTCTACATGGATACCTTGATGAGGAGGTATATATGAAACAACTAGAAGGATACATATCAGATCCATCATTAGTTTGCAGATTGAAGAAATCTTTGTATGGATTGAAACAGGCCCCAAGAGCTTGGTATGCAAAGATGGACTCCTTCCTTCTTTCTCAGAATTTCAAAAGATGTAAATATGATCCTAATATGTACCTACATCAAGTTAAAGGTAATTTTTTGATTTTGGTTTTATATGTTGATGATCTTCTCATTACTGGTAGCACTCTCCTTACAATTAACAAGCTGAAAACCGCTTTAAATCTAGCTTTTGATATGAGCGATTTGGGCTTGCTTAAGCAATTTTTGGGATTGGAGATAGCTCAAAAATTTGATGGGATCACATTATATTAGCAAACGTATGCTAAAGACCTGCTATTAAATTTTAATATGGTAGAATGTAAAGCTGATCCATTTCCATTCCTCTCAGGATTCAGTTTTGAAGAGGGAAATACTACACCACTTGCAGATTGCACTATGTATCGACAGTTGATTGGTTCACTACTCTACTTGACACACTCAAGGCCTGATATATCTTATGCCGTGAGTGTTGTATCAAGGTATATGCAGTAGCCCCATGAGCTTCATTGGCGGGCAACCAAGCGGATCTTGCAGTATGTGCAAGGTACGAAACATTTTGGCATACATTATGCTGCAGATTCTGAGCTAGATTTCATTGGTTTTACTGATTCAGATTGGGCAGGTGATAGCATAGATCGGAAGTCCACTTCTGGATATGTTTTCATGATTGGACATGGGCCTATTTTCTGGTCAAGCAAAAAGTAGGCAGCCATTGCACTTTCTTCAGCAGAGGTAGAGTATCGAGGGGCAGTCAATGCCTGCATTCAGGCAATTTGGTTGCAGGGTATTCTTTCCGAGTTTGATTTTGGTAGCACTACTTCGACTGTCCTATTTTGTGACAATCAAAGTGCTATTAATATCTCCATCGATCCAGTTCAGCGGTAGAGGACCAAACACATTGAGATTCATATGCACTACATTCGAGAGTTGGTGCATGATCGCACCATCATTTTGCAATATTGCCCTACCGATGAGCAAATTGCAGACATCTTCACCAAGAGCTTCACTGAGAAGAAGTTCTCTTATCTCCGTTCACTGTTGGGGGTGAGTTCCATCATGGTGGAGACAAATTAGATCCATTTTTATGTTTAGCTTGAGGGGGGGCTTTCTTCCCACTGGGTTTTCCCTCTTTCCTCACTTAGCTTATTTCAGCATTTTTTGGATTATTGTATTGGGGTGACCTTTGGTCTCAGTAACCAGGGCCCTACATTCTATTTTTTACATCATAGTATAGCTTGAGGGGGGGTGTTAGGATATCTCATCATTCACTTATGTACTTTGCATGCATGCATTCTGCATGCATTGCATGCATCTGCATGCTGTCCAGTCATCAGTATGGTACCTCCAGCACCTAGTCCTTAGTCTCCTAGCACTCGAGAGCTACTTTCCACTCAGTGTAAGCCCTCCTAGCCTGTCATGCACCCAGTTCTCACCTTCCACTGAAGAAGGGTGCCTTTCTCACCTACCAGTCCAGTGACACTTCAGTTATCACTCTGATTTACCTTCGATTGAACCATAACTGATGTTATCACTTCGATTGACCCCCAATGAGACATGACTGATATTTTTGAGTGTAGTTAACTCCTCATGTGCCCTCCATTGAGCCTCCATCCCTAGATTAGTACCACTTACCATCAGTTACACTTATTACAATCAGTTAGACTTAGTTTGACACCTGTTTGACAGTGACTTGTGCATTGATGACCACCACTAATTGATGATGAGGACTCCTAGTTGGAGCCAACCTGTGCCATTCAGTTAATTTGAATGACCTCCTTGGTTAATTCGAATTGCTCACTCATTGTGACAGGATTGTATTGTATTTTCACCCTTATTGGGATTATAGAGCACTGATGCATGCTTTTGCACAGTTTACACCATATTTTCTGAGTTTCATCTATTGTGATTGATTTACTTGTTCATTAGATCTATTGTGACTAATTTTACATAAATTTGGTTATGCAACTTCCCCAACCTCCCAATTCAACCACCTCTCGATTACAACTGCCTACCTTGTCCCATAAATACAAGGAGGATCAATGAGAGGGGTTAGACAGAAAGAGAGAAACAACTAGAAGAAAGGATTTAAGCATTGTTACACTAGAGGAAAGTCCCAAGTCATTGTGAAGAGAAGGAGCCCAAGACTCGGTTGCAGAAACATCTCAACATGTCAGGTATATTGTACTGATTCATGTTTCTTTGACAATAAAAGGGTCGAAATACCCTTCCTGTCCCAAATCAGATGTCTATTAGATTGTATGTCTATTTGGATTAGTATCTGATCATGTTTGATGTTAAATTGCTTTATAATTTCATCATATGTTATATGGTCAAAATACACTGAGGAAGGTATCCTTTGTATTGTAGGTTCATCAAGCGGGAGATCAAGTGAAAGCTAGGACCAACCATCGGTTGAAGGTATGTCTTTAGATATCCCGATCTCATTCATTTGTAAGAACTAGTTGTAATGAAATCAATGTATTTACCTGTCAACCCTGCCCAGTTGGTAGTGTCCATCTCCTCACTATAAGGTAGAAATCTTGAACAACAGACTAGCGACTCCACTAGGGAGTAACCGTGTGTTTTTCTGCTCTAGGAGACCAAGTTTTGGTTTTCTTCTAGCCCTTTTTTCAGTTTTTGATTCTTTGAGAGGTATTTTAGGTTTGTGTTTACTGTTCCTTGTTGCTTGATTCATCTCAGTTTGCTATTGCAAAGCCTGTTTCTGTCCTTTTTTGACATGTGAGCTGGTCTTCCCTAGTAACAGTAGCGCATACCACCTGATGAGCACTGCTCTTTACACTGCACAGTAGCGCATATATCCTAGTGTGCACTGGTTTCTGCACTACACAGTAGTGCATTTTCCTGTAGTGTCCAGTTTTTTGTTAGGGTTTGATTTCCAGTGGTTTGATTCCACTTCCAGCCTATTGCTTTGGCTTCTTGACTGACCCCTGAGACTTTCATGTCTCTTTTGAGTCTTGTGGGCCTCTCTTGAGTCTTTTTAGTTTATTTGCTTGCTTGAGTACTTGTTTAAGTGTCTTTACTGCTTTCTAGCCCTTTTTGAAGTTCGTGCACTATTCTCTTTTGGACATAGCTGCATACCTGCACCCTAGTTGCTTGTTGTAGTCATACAAACCTGCGTTATTAACATCTATTTTTTGTGGCAACATTAGCATGCTTTCACTTCGTCTTATCCTTTCCATTAGGGTTTGACCTTCAAGTTTGAGTCCTTAGGGTTGCTTTCGAAAGGTTGCTTGGTTAGATACTTCCTGATTGCCTTTTAAGTTCAGTCCAAGTCAGTCAAAGCATTCTAGTTAGCCTTCTTTCGAGTACGTGTGTTTGGTAAGGTCACTTTTGGTTCGCTTGCCTACTTATTTGCTTGGCTTAGTGTTTTTCTTAGGGTTTTGGTGCTTAGGAGCATCTTTTTAAGTTTGCCTTTCCGTTACAAGCATCTCTTTTTTCCTTGTTTCTTTTTCACTTTGTTTCCAAGCCCAAATTTTTTTCTTTTTGCAAAACTCAGTAGGTTGAGTCTTCCTTGAATCTTTTGATTCGTTTGTTTTGAGCCATTTCGGTGCTTGTCTTACTCACACTTTACATTTAGGTCTTACTTGCTCTTGTACAAGTTCTCTTTCTTTTACAATTATCAGAAGAAGACAAAAAATTGTTTAAGTAGCTTAGTAGTAAGGTCTTCCATTATTTTGAAGTAGCATAGTTTACTTTGAAATATTAAAAGAAAATACAAAAATATTTGATTTGGGATTGCCTAGTTTTCAATTTTTGAAAGAATACAAACGGAAAAGAGAAAAAGTTTTTGTGAATTTGAAAGCTTTGCTTTACATGCACTTTACTTTCATACAAACCATTCCACACACCACAATACAACCCTTGAGTAACAAGTAGCCATTAAAAAGAAATTATTAATAAAAATTATTAGTAACATTTTTCTTTTTAGGTATACACGACATCAACTAGCTTAGGCTAGAGTTTCAAGCTTAAATCACCTTAAACTGCTCGGAATTGGCTTCATTACTTAACAATCATAGTACAACTATCTTTTAGGTAAAACCATCTATATCAAATAGTCATGGGAAACTCTACTTAAACCATAGCTAAGCAAGAGGCAGTGGGAGATTGGAATTGTTAAGGATATCCCCTCACTTTCCTCTCAACCATAAACCAAAGTTGACTCGTGTACGGGGGTCCTTTTGGACTTCGGGCTTTGCTACCCTACCCATGCGTTTCGACTAGGCTAACGATTGTCCCCCCAGGTTATTTTGTATTGATGGTAGCCTTAGTATCAGACCTTTAGGGCTCTACACAGGTAGAGTGGGTGATCCGGATTTATGTGGGAACGAAACAAAAGATAGCATATACAGAATCATATACAGAGATATATTGCAAATAACACAGTGATACAGTAAACACATATTCTATTAAATAGCGGAAATAGAACAGACTGTAAAATACAATAGCTGGAATGGTGGTAGCTATCTCTGAGAAGAGATGTGGCCGCTATGCTCATTCGTGCCAAGATGAATACAAAGAGAGGCCGAAAGGGCCTATTTATCATAAGCATGAGGGAAAGAATCCCAATCATCCAAAAACCTAACCCTAGAAGATGAACCGTCATAAAGTTTGCGGCCCCAAGGTGGTTAGTTGAACAGTCAACTTCCCGGGGTCATAACTTTTGCATACGATCTTCGTTTAGGGCGCTCGGTAGCCCGTTGGAAAGGTCTAACCGAGATTTACAACTTTCGACTGGGCCCAAATGCATGCCGTTGGCAACCATTTGGTCCCCCAAATCGCCAAAAAATGTCGTTTAGGGCCTCAAAATGGCTCCGGAAGTTCAGGACCCGAAAAACTGCCAAAAATAGTAATCTACCAAAATTGCCAGAAGACTGTTTTGAGCCAGTTGGAAGAGGTGGGCCGCCACCGATATCCACCTGGATCAATCCTCCCTCCTTAGGAAGCAATGGTCTCCATTGCGTTAAATCCCTTATCATATGTCGAGCTGCGTGTCGAGTTGAGCTCTTGGTGTGATATTTGTTGAAGCAGAAAGGTTTCCTTTCTTTGAAATCTTCAGAGGGCTGTAATTTTTGTTGCTGGCTGCGCTGGAGCTGTTCAACAGTTTTGGTTGTTGTGGTATTTTGCATTGGTGTTGATGGTTTCTTTTTGTGGGAGCACCTTGAATGCGTGGCCTTGCACTGCAAAGGAACTCGAATAGGCGATGCTGCACTGAACTTCTGTTTTTCTTGTTTCTGCTGAGTAGCGGGATGATGGGCAGAGGTTGTGGATGTCTCTGCGATATGATGTTCTCCTTTAGTGGCAATTGCGAATAGGGAAAATTTCCCAGTGTGGGAGATTATCTTCCTTCCCTGCTCGTTTGGGGTAGGTGCAACTATCTCTGGTATCCGATAGAGTTGTCCTCCCAAAGTGACAATGACACTGCGAGGTCGTGATTCATATACAGCATGACGCTTCCACATATATGGTTGTCCTAAAAGAACATCACATACTTCAAGTGGGGCCACATCACACAATACCTCATCTTTGAAGGGCTTGATGCCATATGGTAGGCGACATTGGTGACTGACACGGATCCTTCGTCCTTGGCTTAGCCATCCAATGGTGTATGGTTGTGGGTGCGGTGTTATTGGTAGCTCCAATCTCTTTATGACTTCTTCTGAGATCAGGTTCTTCTGGCTGCCGCTGTCCACAACAAAGTGTAGGGGAATTCCCTTCACCCACATCTGTGAGTGGAAAAGGCGCTCCTCTGCCTCCGACTCTTCAGGTTCCTCTGGTTGAATCTGTGTGGTGGCAACAACGGCACTGGGTTCTGCATCAATGATCTGCTTCCCTTTTTGCGCGGCTGTGAAATTAGGTTCCGAGTCAGAATCGAAACTGGGATCTGATTCTGAAGCTTTGATCTCAGCCACCAATGACTGTTTTGAGCGACAATCATCAGTGTTGTGCCAGGGGCTTTTGTGGAACTCGCACCACTTCCCGGTGTCCTTCTTTGTCTTTTCTTTGCCCTTCTTCGCTTGTGGTTGGGACTGGTTGTCCTTTTCTTGCCCTGTGTTCTGCGAGCCAGAGTTTCCCTTGCCCTGCTTCTGCGCAGGTCCGAAGTCACGCTTGTTCTTTTGCTGAAATTTCTGCTCAATTTTGACAGCATATCGATAGGCGGATCCGAGTGAAGAGATTTCCAGGAAATCCATCTCTGTTCGGATGTACCGATGTAGGCCACTGCGATATTTCAGTACTAGGTGCCGCTCGGAGTCCTTGATACCTAGCTTTGTGGGCAAGGTATGGAATTTGTTGGTGTACTCCGACACCGTTTGGTCCCTCTCTTGATGCAGAATGGTCCATTTTGTGTACTGGTCATCATAGTTTCCAACAGGGTAATATTGTTCCTTGACGGCATCTATAAAAGAGGCCCAAGTGGGATTGGAATATTCAAACAATCCAGACTCGTCTGATGAGTTTTGCTCACAATAAGTTTCCCACCAATTTTTGACATGGGGGACGGCCTTAAGGAGCGCAAAGATGATCTTTTCCCTGTCGGAAAATTTGTGGACAGAGAAATACCCTTCTAGTAGATTCAACCATTTATCTAGAGCATCGGCATCGATTTGGCCTTCAAATAAAGGGATATCAAAATTAACTTGTACCTTGAAGGGAGTCGTATCTCCGAAATGGCTGCTCGTTGAGGGTGCATTTGCCGCTGTTGGCATGCGTTGAAGGATTTGGGCGAAATTATCCATCATCTCGTTCCTCTGTCGCGCGAGGGCTTCCTCGAGCAACAACTTGATAGGATCTACTGCTCCGTCGTCTCTCTTTTCTTCCGCCATGGGAGGCCGTTTGGGGCGGCGAGAGTGGTCTTCCCCAAGTGAAACTAGTTCGAGACCCAACTCTCTATATCCTGACCTCGTCGGGGACATGCACCGAGAAACAATCAAAGAGCAGACCGCTCTGATACCACTGATCCGGATTTATGTGGGAACGAAACAAAAGATAGCATATACAGAATCATATACAGAGATATATTGCAAATAACACAGTGATACAGTAAACACATATTCTATTAAATAGCGGAAATAGAACAGACTGTAAAATACAATAGCTGGAATGGTGGTAGCTATCTCTGAGAAGAGATGTGGCCGCTATGCTCATTCGTGCCAAGATGAATACAAAGAGAGGCCGAAAGGGCCTATTTATCATAAGCATGAGGGAAAGAATCCCAATCATCCAAAAACCTAACCCTAGAAGATGAACCGTCATAAAGTTTGCGGCCCCAAGGTGGTTAGTTGAACAGTCAACTTCCCGGGGTCATAACTTTTGCATACGATCTTCGTTTAGGGCGCTCGGTAGCCCGTTGGAAAGGTCTAACCGAGATTTACAACTTTCGACTGGGCCCAAATGCATGCCGTTGGCAACCATTTGGTCCCCCAAATCGCCAAAAAATGTCGTTTAGGGCCTCAAAATGGCTCCGGAAGTTCAGGACCCGAAAAACTGCCAAAAATAGTAATCTACCAAAATTGCCAGAAGACTGTTTTGAGCCAGTTGGAAGAGGTGGGCCGCCACCGATATCCACCTGGATCAATCCTCCCTCCTTAGGAAGCAATGGTCTCCATTGCGTTAAATCCCTTATCATATGTCGAGCTGCGTGTCGAGTTGAGCTCTTGGTGTGATATTTGTTGAAGCAGAAAGGTTTCCTTTCTTTGAAATCTTCAGAGGGCTGTAATTTTTGTTGCTGGCTGCGCTGGAGCTGTTCAACAGTTTTGGTTGTTGTGGTATTTTGCATTGGTGTTGATGGTTTCTTTTTGTGGGAGCACCTTGAATGCGTGGCCTTGCACTGCAAAGGAACTCGAATAGGCGATGCTGCACTGAACTTCTGTTTTTCTTGTTTCTGCTGAGTAGCGGGATGATGGGCAGAGGTTGTGGATGTCTCTGCGATATGATGTTCTCCTTTAGTGGCAATTGCGAATAGGGAAAATTTCCCAGTGTGGGAGATTATCTTCCTTCCCTGCTCGTTTGGGGTAGGTGCAACTATCTCTGGTATCCGATAGAGTTGTCCTCCCAAAGTGACAATGACACTGCGAGGTCGTGATTCATATACAGCATGACGCTTCCACATATATGGTTGTCCTAAAAGAACATCACATACTTCAAGTGGGGCCACATCACACAATACCTCATCTTTGAAGGGCTTGATGCCATATGGTAGGCGACATTGGTGACTGACACGGATCCTTCGTCCTTGGCTTAGCCATCCAATGGTGTATGGTTGTGGGTGCGGTGTTATTGGTAGCTCCAATCTCTTTATGACTTCTTCTGAGATCAGGTTCTTCTGGCTGCCGCTGTCCACAACAAAGTGTAGGGGAATTCCCTTCACCCACATCTGTGAGTGGAAAAGGCGCTCCTCTGCCTCCGACTCTTCAGGTTCCTCTGGTTGAATCTGTGTGGTGGCAACAACGGCACTGGGTTCTGCATCAATGATCTGCTTCCCTTTTTGCGCGGCTGTGAAATTAGGTTCCGAGTCAGAATCGAAACTGGGATCTGATTCTGAAGCTTTGATCTCAGCCACCAATGACTGTTTTGAGCGACAATCATCAGTGTTGTGCCAGGGGCTTTTGTGGAACTCGCACCACTTCCCGGTGTCCTTCTTTGTCTTTTCTTTGCCCTTCTTCGCTTGTGGTTGGGACTGGTTGTCCTTTTCTTGCCCTGTGTTCTGCGAGCCAGAGTTTCCCTTGCCCTGCTTCTGCGCAGGTCCGAAGTCACGCTTGTTCTTTTGCTGAAATTTCTGCTCAATTTTGACAGCATATCGATAGGCGGATCCGAGTGAAGAGATTTCCAGGAAATCCATCTCTGTTCGGATGTACCGATGTAGGCCACTGCGATATTTCAGTACTAGGTGCCGCTCGGAGTCCTTGATACCTAGCTTTGTGGGCAAGGTATGGAATTTGTTGGTGTACTCCGACACCGTTTGGTCCCTCTCTTGATGCAGAATGGTCCATTTTGTGTACTGGTCATCATAGTTTCCAACAGGGTAATATTGTTCCTTGACGGCATCTATAAAAGAGGCCCAAGTGGGATTGGAATATTCAAACAATCCAGACTCGTCTGATGAGTTTTGCTCACAATAAGTTTCCCACCAATTTTTGACATGGGGGACGGCCTTAAGGAGCGCAAAGATGATCTTTTCCCTGTCGGAAAATTTGTGGACAGAGAAATACCCTTCTAGTAGATTCAACCATTTATCTAGAGCATCGGCATCGATTTGGCCTTCAAATAAAGGGATATCAAAATTAACTTGTACCTTGAAGGGAGTCGTATCTCCGAAATGGCTGCTCGTTGAGGGTGCATTTGCCGCTGTTGGCATGCGTTGAAGGATTTGGGCGAAATTATCCATCATCTCGTTCCTCTGTCGCGCGAGGGCTTCCTCGAGCAACAACTTGATAGGATCTACTGCTCCGTCGTCTCTCTTTTCTTCCGCCATGGGAGGCCGTTTGGGGCGGCGAGAGTGGTCTTCCCCAAGTGAAACTAGTTCGAGACCCAACTCTCTATATCCTGACCTCGTCGGGGACATGCACCGAGAAACAATCAAAGAGCAGACCGCTCTGATACCACTGATCCGGATTTATGTGGGAACGAAACAAAAGATAGCATATACAGAATCATATACAGAGATATATTGCAAATAACACAGTGATACAGTAAACACATATTCTATTAAATAGCGGAAATAGAACAGACTGTAAAATACAATAGCTGGAATGGTGGTAGCTATCTCTGAGAAGAGATGTGGCCGCTATGCTCATTCGTGCCAAGATGAATACAAAGAGAGGCCGAAAGGGCCTATTTATCATAAGCATGAGGGAAAGAATCCCAATCATCCAAAAACCTAACCCTAGAAGATGAACCGTCATAAAGTTTGCGGCCCCAAGGTGGTTAGTTGAACAGTCAACTTCCCGGGGTCATAACTTTTGCATACGATCTTCGTTTAGGGCGCTCGGTAGCCCGTTGGAAAGGTCTAACCGAGATTTACAACTTTCGACTGGGCCCAAATGCATGCCGTTGGCAACCATTTGGTCCCCCAAATCGCCAAAAAATGTCGTTTAGGGCCTCAAAATGGCTCCGGAAGTTCAGGACCCGAAAAACTGCCAAAAATAGTAATCTACCAAAATTGCCAGAAGACTGTTTTGAGCCAGTTGGAAGAGGTGGGCCGCCACCGATATCCACCTGGATCAGTGGGTGGTTATTCCCACTTCACCTCAGACAGACGTGGAAGGTAACCCTTTGGCAGTAATCCCGGGAAGGCAATTTGGTGATTCAAATGCTTGCACCCAGTGGACCTCCGGAGGACGCCACGTAACTGACTGTCGATACTCTGTTAGTCTATTATGGGCCCTAATCATCCTAGACTTGCTTCTGAGAGTATTTTCCATCTGTTTGATTGGTTTGATTACTTAGGAAATTTTGTAGTGGTATGCTATTTGCTCCTTAGTTGTAGTGGCCACTAGGTTTTTACTTAGTTTACTTTTTTATAGTTGTGGAGGACCAACATCTTCGTCGGTCTAGGAGGTTGAAAAACCTTCCTCCTCTCATTGTGGAGCCTCCACTGCCACCCGCGACACTGGAGGACAGATTCCCGTGGTTCTTTTGAACTTACGGGTGAAACAGAGGTTCTTGGAGAACGACAGCCTCGAACCCCAGATCGACAAGTCTTTGATACTGTCGAGGTTGAGGACCTAACTTCTAGAGAGTTCAGTACTCCTTTCAACCCTCCTCTGCTATGAATATTAAATATTGTATCAAATTAATCATTAAATTATTAATTAGTTTAATTGAAGGGACGTAACCCTTCTTAAGAAATGATCCAACCTTATAAAAGGCGAGCTCTTGTAAAGCATTAAGCATCTTATCAATTCAATAATATATATCTTATCCAATATGGATCTCGCATCCTAATTTTTCTATGGCATTTGGTATCAGAGCCCGGTTTCGGCTCCTTCAACCTGAGCTCGGATTCGGCTCACATCTCATGCACTCTGAGCTCGGACTCAGCTCATCAACGACGTGGGTGAACTAAGATTTGGATTCAGTCATTCGTCCCCGTCCCCCATGCATCTCCATCCTCTCCACGCAACTCCCTGCGTAGTTCTCCGGCCACCGCTGCCTCCACTCTCCAAATCCCACCCCCATCCAGTTCCCTCCTCCTCCCATACTCCCCATCGCCCACTCTCCCCGGCCGTCGCCTAGTCGCTGCTCCCTTCCACGCCGTGCTCACTCCTCCCTCGCAGCCTCCACGCCTACCCTACTGCCAGCTTCCCGCTGCCGCCTCCCTCCAGCTCCAACCCCAATCTCCACCCTAAACCCCCACTCGCGCCACTCCTCATCTCTCTCGGCTCCAGTTCCACCTGTGACTTCACTCCAACATGCCTTCCATTCCCACGCCCAAGCTCTCAGACCACCACTCCGCCTGTACCCCCGTGCCATCCTTCTTCCGCCCAGCTCCATCCACGTCCGTGCTCTACCCACCATTCCGCCTTCGCACGACCATCTCTGCACACCCCCTGCTCCATCTCTCTACGCCCTCCTCCTTGCACCTTCACTCCACCACCTTCCTCACTCCAACACACCAACGCCTTCGTTGCTGCACCTTCACTCCACACCGCATTCCATCGTCCACGAAATCCACGTAACCCCCACACACCATCGCGTCCCATAAAACCCTAATTTAAAAAAAAAATTAATATTATTTAATTAATATTGATTTTTATTAAAAAAATAAAAATCCTTCATTCAAGTTATAATAAAAATATATTAATATAATATTTGTTATATTTATTATTTTTATTTAACCACACAAAAAAGAGTAATTTCACTTTTCCAAAGACATTTTCATTTTTCCACCCCTTCTAAGGCAAAATTGGGTCCAATTATTCACCACCACACTTAAGAAGCATGACGACGGAGTTAAAAGCTCAAATTGCGAAAATAGAGAAGGAATTCCAAACTTTCAAGGAAATGACCACCAAGAGCCAAGAAGCACTTAAGAAAGAAATTAAAGAGGAAGTCATTCAAGTAATGGAGCAGAAAATGGACGACAAGTTCAACATTATGAGCAAGGAACAAAAAATGTTAGACCAAAAAATGACGCAAAACCATAATACAATAATGGAGGTGTTAGAAAGACTAATGCAAAAAAAAGACCAAGTCGGCAGTCCAGATGTGCTAGATGCCTCATCTCATATTTTCACACAGGAAGCACTTGCCAAGAATCAAGAAGAATTGCAAAAAGAAATAAAGATTAACAATGCGACGCTTAAGCAAGAGATAGAAACAAAAGTACTGCCAGAGATGGAGGCACGACTAAAAAACCAAATAGAAGCTATCAGTAAGATAGTAGAGAATAAAAAAGACAAAAATCACTGCCAACAACGAAGCAGTTCAAATATGTCACTTACGTCATCCAGTAGTTCCGATCCACCATCAAACCATAAAGCAAAAGGGAATCAATATCACCCTTACATAGTGTACCCACCTAAGGCAAAAATAGAGTTGTCGAAATACAATGGAAGTGAAGACCAATGCGTTGTTTGGCTAAACAAAGCAGAAGAATACTTCGACATTTACAATATTCAATCTGACGAGGAGAAGGTGAAATATGCGTCAATGCATATGGAAGGGTATGCCTATAATTGGTACTTATGGTGGAAGAGAGACAATTTTTCCCACACCTGGAACTTGTTCAAAAATGATTTTTTTAATAGGTTTCAAGGTATCAAAGAAGATGAATTTTTCAGTAAACTTACCAGATTACAACAAGTTGGAAGCGTTGAGGAATTCACACATCAGTGGGAATCCTTGTCGACACGAGTATTTGGGTTGTCTGACAAGAAAAGAATCGAAACCTATTTAGGAGGTCTTAAACCGTACCTCCAAAAAGAGTTAAAGTTACACGACATACCTAACGTAGAGGTAGCAAGACATTAAGCAAAAGCCGTAGAACGCAAACTGGAAGGAATAAAAACAAGAGGCGACAACCATTATCGACAAGAAAAAGAGACACAATGTAGGTACTGTGAATATACATGGTCACCCGGCCATCAATGCCACAAACCTCAATCATATGCCTATGAAATGGAAAATAGATCAAATCCATCTAACAGTTACTTTGATAATAGAAAGAAGAAGAAAAACATATGTCGTCGATGCGGTGATGATTGGATCCCAGGCCATAAATGTAGGAACAATCAGACAATACAGTGCAAAATCATCAATGGAAAGGAAGTGCAAGTCTCTACACAAGAAATTGCGTCCGACTCTAATACCGACACTGAATCTGAATGAATGACGACATTAGGAAAATACTCAAGCTTTGAGGACAAAGCTTTCCAAAAGGGGAAGGCAATGCTATGAATATTAAATATTGTATCAAATTAATCATTAAATTATTAATTAGTTTAATTGAAGGGACGTAACCCTTCTTAAGAAATGCTCCAACCTTATAAAATGCGAGCTCTTGTAAAGCATTAAGCATCTTATCAATTCAATAATATATATCTTATCCAATATGGATCTCGTGTCCTAATTTTTTTGTGGCATCCTCTTACTGGACCCAATGATCCTTTACTGGTACCTGTTGGATTTCAACAACCTGAGTACAGTGTGTTTCCTCTTTGTGGTGTGCTCTTTGTGCTGCTTGTTTTTAGTTGGCCTTAGATATTTCTGGTTTGTTGAGTTGGAAACTATGGAAAGCATCTCGGTGAGCACCAATCAAGGGACCCCTGTTGAAGGGGCTCCTTGTGATTTTCCATTCATTGGGAACATTGGTACTCCCTTAATGGCTACCTTGAATCTTCCAGGATTCACTATAGGGATACCATTTTGGTTGTTTTCCACTCTGAATTCCTTGCATGCTCCTGATGCTTCTCAAGTAAGCACCTCACATCAAGAGCATCAGAACCCTATTCCCGCTTCGCTAGTAGCATCTTCTCCTCCTCCTTCTACCTCATGTGGTGAAAGTAGTAATACTAGTAACCAGCAGTCTAAAAGGAATAGACGGATGGAGAATAGGAAGAAGATGCCAAAGCAAAGGGGAATCCACCTAGCCTCTGAAGGTCATGCTGGTGGCACCTACCCAACCTCTAGTGGTCATGTTGGGAGAACTCGCTCAGTCCCTGGAAATCATACTGAACCTCGCCACTTAGCCTCTGAAGTTCATGCTGGGGGCACCTACCCAACCTCTGGTGGTCATTTTGGGTGAACTCGTTCAGTCATTGTAAGTCATACTGAACCTCGCCACCCAGCCTCTAAAGGTCATGCTGGGGGCACCTACCCAACCTCTAGTGGTCATGTTGGGAGAACTTGTTCAGTCACTGGAAATCATACTAAACCTCACCACCCAGCCTCTAGAGGTCATGCTGGGGGCACCCACCCAACCTCTAGAGTTCATGTTGAGGGAAAACTTTCAGTCATTGCAAATCATACTGGAAGTATGTCTTCAACCATTGTTTCTCATGTTGAGGACATGTCATTGATCACTACTGGTCATATTAATGACAAGTCATCAGTTCCTGTGAGTCATACTGGAGACACTGAATCAGCCACTGCAAATCATGCTGAGAAAGTTGACATTGTCACGAGCATCATCACAAGCATGTTAACACCCAAAAAGTGCTCACTACCTCATCTACCCCATTACATGACTCATTTGTCCATATTTCCTACCATATTTGCCTCCAAAACCTTAAAAACCCATTAAAAAACCTCCAAAAGGCCAAAAACGCCCTTTTCCCCCCAAAATAATCCAAAATAGCAAAAACCCTCTAAAAAGGGAATACAAAATACAAAAAAGAGGAAAAAGAAGGAAAAAGGAAGCAAAAACCCTATACAACTGACCTAAACCATATGGTGCCCAAAACCATGGGCCAACACTCCACCACTAAAAACCTATAAATAGGTGATGGAGGCCCCTCATTTTACATCCACAGTCAACCACACCCTTACTCTGCCAAAATCACTCCTGAAACCCTCGCTCACCCTTGAGCTACTTTCACATTTGAGTGCCCCTTTGGCCCGTTTCCAAAACCCTTTGGAGAAAGAGAAAGGAACAACACTGGAGCTTGGAGCAACCCTTTTGGACTGCTGCAAAGGCTTCATCAACCTTCACATTGGAGGTATAATCTTTAATACAAAAAACCATTTTTATTACCTTTCTGTTATTTTATGCACATGCTTAGAGTAGTTTACTGTATTTTCTGAACTGCTACTAAGGAGTCCCTTCTCCTTAGTAGGTGCTCATTTGCACAAACTAGGGTGAAATCCCTAGCTACAAACCTAATAAGCAGAAGCTTAAGTTCCCTTGTAAGTTTTACGAGGGAGACCACCTGACCTATTTATGCCCTGTACTTCCAGAAGTGAAAAGAGTGTGGTCCTTAGTTCAAAAGTCTTTTGCTTCTAAGCAACCAGCCATTGCAAGTCACGCTGGGGGCATGCTGTTAGCCAATGCTAGTCATGCTGAGAGCACTATTGTTGTAAAGGAGTCTAATCTTATAGTACGGAAGCCAAAGTTCCCTTGTAAACTTTGTAAGGGAGATCACCTTACTCACCTGTGCCCTGCTATTCCAGAGGTGCGAAGAGTGTAGTCCATGTCTGAAGGATCCTCTACTCCTGATTTGTCTATAGATTCCCAACAGCCTGATCAACCTTTGGTTGATGAAGTGGTTGAACCAATGCAATCTTTGGTCAACCCCACTCTTTCTTCGAAGAGTGAAGTGATCGAATTGATGCAATATTCGACCAATCCCATCTGTTCTACGGAGACTGATGCACCTGTCCCTGAAGTCTTCTGCATTACCAGTTCGGATGTCTCTGAAAATGGGGACACTGCATCTATTCCAAGTGAACACCTACCAAGCTCTGGGATCATTTCCTTTGATTGGAATAGTCTAACTAGGCCTCACCTTCCTTCTGCTACACCTTTTCAGATAAATGTTGATATCGACAACCATGCGGTTCATCGATGTATTGTAGATGAGGAAGCCTCTGTTAGTATCTTATCCCCTTATGCTTGGAGAGATTTAGGTTTTCCTAACCTTGTTCCAGCTGTTAATTGGCCGTTGACTTTTGATAAAAGACCTAGTGAACTGTTGGGATTCCTCCCTCAAGTACGTGTTACTTTGGGTGGAAAAATAGTCTTAGTTGATTTTATGGTTTTAAAGGACCCTGTGGATTTTGATATGATCCTCGGGCATGATTACGTATATGCTATGCAGGCTGTGGTGTCTACGCTCTTTCGTGTGATGCATTTTCCTCACAACGAAAGCATTGTCACTATTGATCAGCTTACATTTGTTGATCCCTCTTATTACCCAACTATAGACCAAGTATATCCCTCTCCAGTAGGCACTACCATGTCACAATCAAATATTGTGGCATATTGTTCCTTGAGTCCAATTGCTACTGAGAATAAGCCTCTGAATTCATGCTTACCTCTAGGGACTGGGTCCCGGCAATTGACCAGGTGATGATTCCATCTGAATGTTTAGATATGTGTTCCATCTGGGATAATATACTTCCCTCTGATGAAGTTTTCCTAGAGTTTATAATGCAGTCTTCCATTCATTTGGGCATTGATCCACCAACAAGCATTCTTCCACCTTCACTTCGAGCTCGTTAAAAACAGTAAGGAGGCAATGAGCATTCTTTCACCTTCACTTCGAGCTCATGAAAAACAGTAAGGAGGTTACGAGCATTCTTCCACCTTTCTTCGAGCTCGTTAAAAATAGTAAGGAAGCTACGAGCACTCTTCCACCTTCACTTCGAGCTCATTAAAAACAATAAGGAGGCTACGAGCATTCTTCCACCTTCACTTTGAGCTTGTTAAAAACAGTAAGGAGGCTACGAGCATTCTTCCACCTTCACTTAGAGCTTGTTAAAAATAGTAAGGAAGCTATGAGCATTTTTTTGTATCTCCTTTGAGCTCGTTAAAAATAATAAGAAGGTCACGAGTTTACTTTTTCAGGATCGTTAAACCTTTACGAAAAATATTTTTATAGAGTTCTTTCACGCTCTTGTTTGACTCTTTAAATATGACAAGATTGCCGAGCTGACTTGTTCTCTTCAAGCTCGTTAAAGGAATTGAAGGTCCATCTGCTTAAGTATAAGTTTAACCCTTTTCCGGACTTTTGCGGATTACTTACGAAAAAGGAATACTCTAGTCATACGTGGCTAGAAGAGTTCTCCTCTCATTGTTTTATACTTTTTCAGGGGAGGGGACTAACTATACGAAAAAGGACTTTTGGAGCCTTCTTTAGGGTTTTCAGGCTCTCGAAACATGAAAACACCAAGCGAGCACTCACCTACTCGGGCTCAATGTGAAATCCATGAGAGGGTATATAGAGGATTGTTTAAGTTTTCCAGACTCTATAAACAAGAAAACACTGGCGAGCATTAACCTACTTGGGCTGGATATTAAAATCCACGAGTAGGTGTATGGAGTTATCGTTTAAGTTTTTCAGACTCCTTAAAATTCAAAACATCGGCGAGCAAGAACAGATCTCGGCTCGATATTAAAATCCAGAGATCAGTACTATAGAGTATTCTTCTATTTCTTCTTCGAACTCTATAAACAATGAAGAAGGTCTTGAGTCTTCCTCCCATGGACTCGTTAAACTCTTTACATGGTTGGATCTATTGAGTTTTCTTTTCTTCTTGGACTCATTAAAACAACAAGACGGATATTCTTTTACCAAAAAGAATAAGGGATAAGAAGGGTATATCATATCTTTTTCAGTTTCAAAGGCAGTTACGTCAGTCATGTCCTTGAACACAATACCTACTTGAGTCTATCATTTTAGTTGGGTATATTTTTTGGCCTTAGGGTGAACCTAATCTCCAAGTTTTTACTCCCCCGGTTGGTTATTATTCCAACCATTTGGAGGGTTTGTCAATGTCTCCTACATTACAGGCTTATATCATTTCCCCTTCATGTTGAAAGCTACCTAAGTCACTTTGTGTCATGCTCATTGTTCAAGGATACAACGTATGTCGGCCATTCTGCAGTTTACCTTGACTTCATGTGTTGGCCATCCTGGTGTCAGTTTGTTTCATCTTGTTACTTGTCCTACTCCACATCATTTCATACCTGTGAGTGTTCCTCGTGTTGGATGATGGAGGATGCATTAAGGCCTCCCTTCAAGCGGACTTGTTCCCATCGACTTCAGCTCATTATGCTCTAGGAACGAAGTTTAAAGTTTCGGTTAGTACCTTGGGGATTGCAGTCATCAGTGGTAGTTTCCCTTGCTGTTGAATAATGAGAATACATCAATGTCTCTTATTCGACAGGTTCTTCAAGTGTTCGACTTCAATTCCTCTTGTTCACACTTGTTGGAACGTACTAGGTACCTTGGGCCCCATTATCATTATTGATGGAAGCCCTCGCGTTTGTTAACAGTATACATCAATGACCGGTAGTCAAACGATACCCCCCATGTTCGACTTCAGCTCATTTATTCACATGGTTAGGGTTTGTACCTTGGGTTGTTTTGGATGAAGACCTTGGGACCATGATAGCATCACCATATTTATGTTATCCCCCAAGCTGCGCAAGACTAAGCCTCACTCATTTTGGCTCTTCATGAGACATAGATGCAGCTTGTTGTTAGGGCTATGATCTCTCTTTTGACATGGATCCACGCTTGTATTTCAGTGGCCATGCTCTATATATACATCTCCTAATTATGTATCGAAGATCATGTTACACATCTATATGATTTTAATATTGCAATTGCTCGCTGACCTTGATCGTTGTTTCAGGTGTTTGTTGTGACTTGGTTCTGCGGTTTCTTGCTCCTCCTCTGACTTGGACTTATAATGTATTTCGGCCATCATTTCCTTTTGACCTCACACATTAGGGGGCATCTGTTATAGGTCAAATCTGCACTTCTCCATCCGTGATCACATTATGCTGTCGATCACATAAAAGAACAACATGGATTGAAGAGCTAGATTGCCCTGGATGATGTATGGACTGAACCTACTCTCTTTAGCTGAGAATTTCCCTGATTTCCCTAATCTTTTGACATGTGCGCTACTCTTTGGGCAGTAAACTAGCGCACATCTACTAGTATGCCCTACTTTGCTCAAGAGAAACTAGCGCACAACTTGGAAAAGCTGCAGGCGCTTGTTGTAAAACACTAAAGTTGTGCCCTGTGCACTACTATGACTTATGGAAACTCACGCACATCTTAAGATGAAATAAAAAATATATTAAATTGACGAATTGGGATTAGTTTAAGTTGGTTCTACAAATTCCCCAACCTCCCAATTCAACCACCTCTCGATTACAACTGCCTACCTTGTCCCATAAATACAAGGAGGATCCATGAGAGGGGTTAGACAGAAAGAGAGAAAGAACTAGAAGAAAGGCTTTAAGCATTGTTATGCTGGAGGAAAGTCCCAAGTCATTGTGAAGAGAAGGATCCCAGGACTCAGTTGCAGAAACATCTCGACACGTTAGTTATATTGTACTGATTCATGTTTCTTTGACAATAAAAAGGTCAAAATACCCTTCCTGTCCCAAATCAGATGTCTATTAAATTGTATGTCTATTTGGATTAGTATCTGATTATGTTTGATGTTAAATTGCTTTATAATTTCATCATATGTTATATGGTCAAGATACACTGAGGAAGGTATCCTTTGTGTTGCAGGTTCATTAAGCGGGAGATCAAGTGAAAGCTAGGACCAGCCGTCGGTTAAAGGTATGTCTTTCGATATCCCGATCTCATTTATTTGTAAGAACTAGTTGTAATGCAATTAATGTATTTACCTGTCAACCCCGCCCAGTTGGTAGTGTCCATCTCCTCACGATAAGGTAGAAATCCTGAACAACAGCCGGAGAAGGATTGTTGGGATGAGCTAGAGGACGCCAAACCCAAGGAAGAGTTTTTTTCTTTGGAGACACGGATTCAAGCCCTAGGGACTTTAAGAGCTTGAAAAACTCATCTTGAAAGGACTATATCATTATATTGGATTATGAAAGGGCTTCTTGGTCGAGTTCTACTAGAAAGAGAAGAGAAAAGGAAATGCGATGATGTTCATGTCTAGTTTTGGAAGGATCTTTATGCAGATACTAGGCTCATGCACATGAATATAGACGACATTGCCAAAGAACTAGGGATTCCTTTCCTGCCAAGGCCGAGTGCTACGCGATATATGGTTGGATCATCGCAAGTGGGGAGATATGGATCAACGGCTGAAAACTAGGTCCCGTAATCTATAGTTTGGGTCTAGAAATGATGTCTTAGTATTTTTTTAATATGCAGTCGATACAATAATATGTTTTGAATTGATAGGGGAAGTAGAAATTTTGGATGTTTTGAACAATTCTATGACAGACGATATTAAATCCTTGTTTTCCCCTATGGGAGAGGGGTAATTTTGTTGTATGAATGTAGTAGATATGGTAGTGTGTTGTGTCAATCAGAGTGGACGAGGAAATATGTAGATATCTGAAAATTATAAAACTCTTATTTATATTTAAATAATAGATTTATTACTTACAAAATATATATATATATATATATATATATATATATATATATATATATCACGGTTATTAACTATTCGTTTTATTTTTTTATAACAGACAAACTTTAAGATTTTAATACAACATTACCTCATGTCAATCATCAAACAAAAACAAGTATCTAAATTTTTTGATGTGATGAAACCACTTGAATCCATTTATTTAATTTCTATGTACAAACCAAATCCTTTTTTATGTGATGCAATCATTTTCATTCATTTATTCATTTTTTCCAAGGAAAAACAAATTACATTTGATATTTCAAATTAGAAATCAAATTATACATCAAATTATACATCAACGTAACCTCTCAACTCTTAACTTGTACTTATTATAGTCATCCAAGAAATATGACATGTCCATATGTAAGACCTCATCTCTCAATTTTTTAGAAAAAAAAAATACCATATTATTCTATCTATACGTGTAAATGTGTTTGATTTCGTTATATCAATTATTTCTATTTAGAATGTAATTGACAATGCCCCTTTGCACTTGTACTATATAGAGGAGGGAATTCTCATCAAACTCATCTTCTGGGGATTTCTAAACTATAATAGACATATAAATTGATCTTTAAATAAATGAAAAATTCCCATAGAACACCGTCCTAATATGTATATGGAACATGATAATTATATTGACCCTGGTAAAGGCTCCATACTAATTCAACCTTATAGATAAAACCCCTTTATAAATATTAGATGGTATTGGTAAAGGCTCCATACTAGTTCAACCTTATAGATAAAACCCCTTTATAAATATTAGATGGTATTAGATGGAACTTTATGTGGACAAACTTTTAAATGCAGGGATTAGTACTCTTACTCAAAGTCCTAATTAGAAGTGGGAATATGTATTAGTGGGCTTCATCAAACTTTTGAGAAGCATTGTTGATTTATTTTCTAATCATGGCTATAAATTCCATAGACATACATCACATCGTTAGCGATACAAATCCTTGGATTACAAGTCTCTTTTGTTCAGATATTTTCATATTTACAAGAGTCACCATCATTAAGTGCCTTGAAGAGTACCTTGAGATGCATTTAATATAGGTAATCAGTAGAGGGAAAATTGATCACTAAGTTGACTGCTCATAGGGATGTCAACATTACTCCAAACCTTAGAAAAACTTGAAGTCCGATTCACATTAATTATATTACTCATTTTTTCTTATAGTTGCTCCTGTCATAAGTACTCATTAAAGCAATATTTGTTGGGAAAATTGGTTGATTACTACTGTGAAAATTTAGGCATTATGATTTACTATTGATGTAAAGGTATTAACACCATAAAAATTCGCACTAAGGGACAACCCTTCTAACTCACTATTGTGTATGATATAGACATCATACTTGTCACTATTTAATATCTGAATTGCAAGTTTTCCTTGGCTCATATTTGAACTTATTGCTTTGAAAATTTGAAGCCTTATCTTCTAAGAAACAATTTGACACATATTCACATTACTAATAAATGTTTTAATTTGTTATAAGAAATTGGTTAATGGTGCAAGTTAATGTTGCATTGATAATTGGGTAATGATATATGGTTGTTTTAGTGACTTGAATTGGATTAATACCTTGTCTTGCATCAAATTCACCCTCTTTTCACTTGTTGGGTTATTCACATTGTTATAAGGTCTTTGGATGAAATGTCAAGCATCTTATGAGTTTAATGATATATATGATGATTTGAAATTGGTATTCTAACTCTTCAATTATTGGTTTATCTCGTAATAATTGCTTAAACTATAATCTTAATTTGTTGTGGAACATAACCTTTTGCTAGCAGAATATTTTGGACTTATTGAAACAAGTATTTACAGGGTATAGGAAAGCCATAATCATAATTTGAAGTATATATTTCAGGGTTATAGGATAGCCATTGCAAAAGTAGGATACAATCATCAAGTAATATTCAAACAAGTTTTCTAAGATGCCAAAAGCAAAGAGAATTAGGATTTATGGAAACAATAACTAATGGAAATTATGAGCAATAGAGTCACTATGAATCAAACTTCAAATATGTCTCAAGAATGTAGTATCTTTGCAACCCAATGAAAAATAGTAATTTGGGTTTGCTTGCATATATTAGGATCTGTAAGATAATGCTTCAATAAGAGTTAAATGGAAACTAACCAACAAAAGGTACAAATTATAAAAAAAGGAGCGATTTATGGTTAGCAAAAAATGATCAATAACAAATACTTGTTGAAATTTGGTTGTCATTGATGTCAACAGATGTCAACTGATGTCAAAGAGGACTCAGTATCCTTGTGCCAGTTTGAAGAAGTATATGAAATCCAGTTTGAAGAAGTACATCAAGATTGTAGAAGTACAGCTAGTTTGAAGAAAGTATATGAAATCTAGTTTGAAGAAGTACATCCAAATAGTAGAAGTACATCAAGATTGAAGAAGTATATCCAGTTTGAATAAGTTCATAAGGTTAATGCATAAGTCCCAATCCATCTAGTCATGATACTTCAAAGGTAAATTCAAAGAGATGGTTGGACAAGTCTCAGGAGCACGCAATAGGCTCGAGAGCAAGAAGTGGTTGGATATGTATGCAAGTCTTGTAAAGTGTGTGAGACCCACCAAGCAGAAGATGTATACAAGTCTTAGAAGTGCTCAAGAGTTTTGGAAGCAAGAAGTGGTTGGAAATGACAAGTGTTCAAGACCCACCAAGTGATGGTACTTCAAAGGTGAAAGACCCCACGGCTAGTGGTTCCCAAGTGTGCAAGTCCCACTATGCAAAGGACCAAGTGTGCGCAAGACCCACAAGGTATGATACCTCAGTTGCGCAGATCATGGCAAGTGGAGAATTTGTAAGAAAACTTGATCGTAAATAAAGGAAAAGGGGATGCTATGACCAACTTGTGGACACATAGTCTACGCAGGACATGTATACACAAGAAGCCAAGTTGGAGAATTGAAAGCAAGCTTGAAGATGCGAAAGTTGTAGTAACTATGATTTAGCAAGCTTCGAATTATCGAGGTTTCAATGGCTCGTTGAACCAGAACAACATGATCTAGTAGAAGAGTTAGATGTTCAAGAATAGATATGCAACACAGTAGATGATGCACAGGATGATGTGATTTATCTAAGATGGATACACAAAGAAAGGAGAGTGGCATAGCAGATGATGCCCAGTATGATGAGATTTATTTGAGAAAAGTGCACAAGGACAGAAATGTAGTATTGTAGATGGTGCACATAAATTTATAGTTTATCTGATACAGATGTGCTAGAACGAAACTGCATAATAGTGGAGGATGTGCAGTATTAGTTGAATTTGCAAATACGCAGAAACAATATGCCGAAACAGTGCACAAATTGCAGAAGGTTATGAAATATGAGATCTAATGTGTGATATTGATGCAGTGAAGTGAAGTGTGTGATACAGTATAGGAATTGCAAGATCACAGTAAATATCAGGTGCACACAACAGAATGTATTGCAGTTAATATGAAGAGTGCGCAGATCAGTAGAAAGAAAATATTAATCTTGCATAAACATATCATGGAAATAGGAAGGGACAAGGAATAGGGAATCAGTGCTTCCTTCAAGTCGGTGCCTGTAAAACCATGGGGTTGGTGCCTCCTTCCAGTCGGTGCTAGTAAATCAGGGAGTCAGTGCTTCCTCCAGGTTGTAGCATGTAAATAAGGGGGTTGGATCCTCCTTCTAGTTGGTTCTAGAGAAATTTGGAAGTTGGTGCTTCCATGAATGCAATCTTTATAATATAAGAGAGAATTCCATGGTTTTCTCCCGTTTGGGCTTCCACATTAAATCTTTGTGTTATGTTTATTGTGCATGTGATATTGAATGCCAATTATTTATGATGAATCCAAAATATAATTGTTGTTATATTTGGTAAAAGTGAAAATTTGTTCATAATTTTTCATAATACTGATTCACCCCCCCTCTCAGTATTAATAATATTTCCAACAATTGGTATCAAAGCAGGTTTCTTCAGTAACAAATTAACAACTAGAAGATATATCCTTGCGCAGATATGGATATGTGGGAAAATATTAATGAATAACGAAGAAGACCTAAATAACATGGACTCAGAAGATAAAGGAACGGTTGAAGTATATTTTGAAGGAGAACGGATTAGTTCCTTGGAAGAACTGAAGAAATCAAGGAAAAAGAACAAATATCTACCTGAACTACTATTCAAATTAGAAGTAGATACAAGAAAACAGTTGAAACAGAGAGAAGAAAAATGTGAGAGGCTATAGGTTGAGGTCATTTCTCTAAAAGAATAATTACAAAAGATTGGAACCCAATTGGAGTATGGAGAAAAATTTAGAAACAACACTAAGAATTTGTCAGAACTAGACTATGAAAATTCCAATTCAATCTATGAAACAAAAGCAAGAATTTTTGCTAATGTACTCAAGAGTCCTATTCCAAAGAAAACTTAGAGGTTTGAAGAAAAGGGAAAGGAATCATGTCGCAAGGAAACTAGATTTGTGCAATTCATAAGAATTCCTCCAACTAGTTATCAAACTCTCTTTTTGAGAAACTACTACTTCTGTAACAATTTCGGTCATAAGGATATAAACTGAAAAGCCTGTGAAAATATGAATACTAGAAGAGATAACAATTGTAATCAAGTGAGTCCCAGACAAAACAATATCAAAAGAATTGTTGTAACTCCAAAATAAAATCTTAATTCATTTACTTCTCTAAACTTAGATGTTGAATGTGATAAATGCCACAATCACGGTCATAATAGTCAAGATTGCAAAGACCAATTGCAGTCTGCGTAGTTGGATAAAACCAAGAACATTCCTAGCAAAATAGATTCTGAAGAGCTCTAGAAGGACCAACTCCATCAAGAAGGATGCATCCTAGCTTTACATGCACTAAATAAAAGGGGAAAGTGGTACAATGATAGTGGTTGTTCTAAGAACATGGCAGGGGATAGAGACAATTTCCTAAAATTTAGGGAAGAAAAGGGAGGCAGTGTCTACTTTGAAGATAACGACTCTACCAAAATTCTAGGAAAAGGATTAGTAAGCCTAGGAAATACGAGAACCAAGTCATTAAATGTATTACTATTTGAAAACATGAAACACAATCTCCTTAGCGTAAGCCAAATGTGTGATCAAGGACATACACTTAATTTTGATTTAGAAAAATGTAAAATAAGAAATAAGGATACAAGCAGACTTATTGAAACGACAACCAGGACCCATAATAATGTATACATTCTGGGCAAAGGAAAGGAAGAAAAATGTTGCATGGGATAAATAGATGAAAGTTGGCTCTGGAACAAAAGATTGGGGCATATCAATTTTGACAGTTTGGTTGGAATTAGTAAGAAACAAGCTGTAAGAGATATTCCAAGAATCACGAAACCCTTGAATTTTGTTTGCAAGCTTTGTCTGCACAGGAAGCAAACAAGAGTAAGTTTCAAGACAAAAATAATACTCTACAACAAAATCATTGGAGCTAATGCACACTAATATTTGCAGACCAATGAGAACCAAAGGGTTAAATGGTGAGTCCTATTTTCTTCTCTTCATTGATGATTATACTAGAATGACATGGGTTTTCTTCCTTAAAGAAAAGTCATAAATGTTTGAATGCTTCAAAGTTTTTAAAGAATTAGTTGAGAATGAAACTGAATTAAGAATTAAGTGTTTGAGATCGGACAATGGAGGTGAATACACCTCAAATAAATTCAAATATTAATGTGAAAAGCATGGAATCAAAAGACAATTCTCAACTCCCAGAACTCCGCAGCAAAATGGAGTAGTAGAAAGGAAGAACAGAACTATGCATGAAATGGCTAAAACATAGCTACATGTTTCAAAACTGTCAATTTTTTTTAGGCTCAGGCTATTCATACAACTATACACATTCTTAACAGATTTCAGATACAGACAAAAAGTAACATGACTCCTTATGAACTCTGGAAAGGCAAGCCAACTACCATCAAGCATTTTAGGGTGTTTGTAAGCAAGTTCTATATCAAGAGAAATGATGATACCTTGGGAAAATTTGACTCCATATACGATGAAGGAATATTTCTTGGGTATTCCACTAGAAGCAAAGCATACAAGTGCTACAATTTACAACTAAGGAAGATGGTATAAATTCCAAATGTAAAGGTATATGAAGTGTTCACACACAGGAGAATAGAGGATGATGATGATCTGCTAGTATTTGAACAATTATCTTAGTATCTACTAGAAAATGAAGAAACAAGATAATCAAAGGACATGATATATCAATGGGAATCAAAATAAGGGATACATGATATAAAAGGCCCTTCTAGATACGTCCAAAAGAATCATTCTAAGGATTTGATTATTGGAGATAAGAACGTTGGTGTTGGAACCAAAAGGAGGTACTTAAAAAATATGACTGAAGAGGTTCATTTTTATTTGTTGTCCTAAATAGAACCAAAAGGTTTTGAGGAATCTAGAACTAATGAGCACTGGGTTAAAGCTATGGAAGAAGAATTAAACCAGATTGAAAAGAATCAGACCTAGGAACTTGTTCCAAGACCCAAGGATAAAAATGTTATTGGAACCAAATGGGTATTCAGGAACAAGCTTAATGAAGAAGGACAGGTAGTCAGAAATAATGAAAGGTTGTATGCAAGGGTGTTGGAATCAATTTAATACTAAGAGGGGGGGTGAATCAATATTAGTGCAATTATCAACAGTTTTTACCTTCTTTACTAGATTAGCATTTACTTAATCTTTATCTTTATTTATGCATCAATAAATAAAAATTCATCCATATATGCACCAACACAAATACCACATAACACACATGATTTTTACGTGGAAACCCAAACAGGAGAAAACCACAGAATGCTTATTTATAATGAGAAATAATACATTCAAGGAAGCACCAAGTGGAAGGAGGGACCGACCCCTTGGTTTTATAGGCTTCGACCAGAAGGAAGCACCAACTCCCTATGTTTATCCAACACCAACTGGAAGGAGGATAAAACCCCATGTATCCTTGTTTTTTTACAAGCCATGACCTAAAGGATGCTCCAACTCCCTCTCTCCTTGCCCCGTCCTGCCGCCTTGATTTCCGATATATGATTCTGTCTTTTTGAACTTAAACTTTGCGCACTCTTCTGATATTCTGATAATAGTTCTGTTGTACACTACCTTCATATGAAGTCAATTCTCTTGTGAAATTTTGTAACGCAACAGATCTTTCAGGTGGGAATACCTCATAGTGAAAGAATTAGCAATGAAGAATAATTGCAGTAAAATCTAGAAAGAATTGAGCAGTAAAATCAAACATGAAAAGAAAATCAGATGTGCATAAAAAATGGTGTCATATTCCATTAATATGTATAGTAAAATAATATAGTACAATTGAGAGAATTCGATTACCCAGAAGGAATTCGAATCCATGTCAGTCTAGCATAGGAATTATCCCCCCTACAATGCTCTGATAGTGCCAAACTCAACTGAATGCCAGTTCACTGAAGCTATTTTCAGTTAACTGACCATGCAAGGAACATCAATGATTTTTCCATGAAAAATAGGCTATAATGGGCACATTAGATCACAGTCAGTGGAAATTGGAGCTCTACCCTCCCACTACAGTCATGAACTCAGGTGGACTGAACCAAATCACCAAGTTAACTCCTGAAATATAAGAAATTGAATCTACATGGCCTAACTTCATGCATGGATGGCGCATCAAGTGGCTAATGTGTCCTAGATGACAACTACACACCACTTGGGGGTCAACAACATCATCCAATACTAGGAAAAGGGAAATGATACTAAGGTGGACAAAGGTTGGAGTATTAATTATCTTAAAAGCCCCCCTAAATCCAAACTTAGACAACATGGGCCCTGGTAACTAAGACCAAAGGTTACCCAAACAATAAAAATCATTTTTCTTGAAACTAAGGAAAGAGGGAAAACCTCATGGGAAAAAACCCTGCCCTAAAAAATGAACAGCAGAGAACTCAAGCAGCCTTCACACCAAGTAGAGATACGAGATAGGAAAATCTCTTATGAGTGAAATAATTTGTAAAAATGTCTGCAGTCTACTCGTCTGTAAGACAATAATGTTGTTTGATGGTTCTGTTGAGCACTAGTTCCTTGATGTAGTGCAAGTGAACCTCAATGTTTTTAGTTCTTTGCTTATGAATTGAATCACTGGAGATCTTCATGGAACTTTGATTATCACAGAAAATATCTACTGAAGGAGAAGTGCAAATTCCAAACTCTGTCAAGATTCCATGTAATCAAACTTCCTGAATAGTTGCATTTTCATCCCCCTTGTACTCTGCTTCTGTTGAAGAGAGTGCAAGAGCTGCTTGCTTCTTGCTTGACCAACATATTGCTCCTGATCCCAACATGAACACGTAGCATGAAGTAGATTTATGGTCAGTGTTGTCTCCATCCCAGTCCGAGTCAATAAAACCAACTAGATCTAACTGAGCACCAACAAAATAATGAATCCCAAACTCTTTTACACCCTGCACATAGTGCAAGATTCTCTTTGCTTCCTTCCAATGCAGCTCATGTGGCTCCTTCATGTACCTTTCCACAACACTTACATCATAAGACAGATCTGGTCTCGAATGTCTCAAGTACAATAAGCTACCAAGCAGTTGCTTGTATAAGGTGTTTTCAACCAAAGGAGTAGAACCGCCTTCTTCCAATATGATGCCAGATAGGAAGGGAAATGTTTTTGCTTTTCAATCAACCATGTGAAAATTTTTGAGCAAGTCAGATGCATACCTATACTGTGAATCTTTTTGAGTTACTTCGATGCTAATAAACAGTTTCATCATCCCTAGATCTGTCATGAAGAAGGCTTTGCTCAAAGAAGACTTGATGTTCTTCAATCCAGTAGATGAACCATTGGTGATGAGCAAGTCATCCACATACAAAACAATCAACAATAGGTAACCTCCCTTCTACTGCATGTAGACATTGTAGTCAAATTTGCATCTTTCGAACTTCTGTGACAGTAAGAAGAAATTCATTTTGGCATACCATGCCCTAGGGGCTTGCTTGAGCCCATACAATGATTTCCTTAGTCTGCATACCAAGGATGGATGATTTGTGTAACCCTCAAGCTACTTCATGTAGAAATATTCTTGCAAGTCACCATGCAATAAGGCACTTTTTACATCCATGTGATGTACCTCCCACTGTTTTGAAGCTACAATTTCCAAAACAAGTCTGACAGAATCCATTATTACTATTATGGTGAATGTCTCATTGTAGTCCAAGCCATGAACTTGTGAGTACCCCTTGGAAACCAACCAATATTTTCACTTGCTTGTAGATCCATCAGAAGCAAGTTTTGTTTTGTAGATCCACTTGCATTGGACTAACTTTCTCCCTGGGGGAAGAGAGACAAGATCCCATGTCTCATTGTTCTATAGTGAATCATATTATTCATCCATGGAAGCCTGCCATCTTGGATCATGGAAAGCATCTTTGAAATGTTGTGGATCAGACCCCACCATCATGTAGCACCTCTTTGGAAGAAGTAGATCTGTATGACATAGTGCAAGGTTTGCATCTCGATGTTGAGATCTGGTTCTTCTGTAGTCAGATGGATCCCCATGTTAGGATATTTTAATACTCTATCCTTGTCCTACCTAGCATTATTTATTTTTCCTATTTGTTGATTATGTCATTTTCCCCCTAGTGGTGTGCAAATGTCATCAAGGATCCATCTACCACCTTCTAAGCCCTGCATACATCATTTTAGGACCACTTCAGCCAGTTCCCTATTTAAAGAAACCAACCGAGTGTTCCAGTGCAGTCCACTTGAGTTAGTTGACTCTTGTGGGGGGTTGGAGCTCCAAATGCCACTGATTGTGGCCTCATGCGCCCATGTCTGATTGACATGCATGAAAAACTCACTATTGCGCCCTCCTTAGTCATTTAACTGATTGTGACTTCAGTTAGCCGAGTTTAGGCTCAATTCAGTTGAATTTGAGTCTTCTGGAGTACTCCATTGGTGATAATCCCTATGCTAGACCAACTGACGTTCGAATTCTCGTGTGTGATTCAAATTCTCCCCATTGTATCATCATTTTTTACTATACTGATTATTGGATCATGTGACATTATTCTGCTCCTGTCTGAGTTCTGCTGCATAATTATTTCTCTTCTCTTTTTTACTACAGTTTTCACTCTTATTCAACTTTTCTGCTCATTCTTTCTCTATGAGGTATACTCATCTCTTAGATCTGCTATGACTTAGAATTTCACATGGTATCAGAGCCATTGAGAAAATAGGTTGAGCAGCTGCTTTCGGTAGTGCACCAAAAGCCTCTGGATTTCCACAACAAATCCTGGTGCCATTGCATTGAATTCATTGGAGAAATCCAATGAGGTCTAGCTAGGTGTGAAGGATCCAAAAAAATGTTCCTACTGTACTAAAGCGGTGCTTAGTAGCATTCTACCTCCATTATTGATATTTTTTTGCAGGTTATTCAAATTTTATGAGTGCAGAAGTAGTTGAAGTAGTTTTCTACAGTTGCAGCAGTTTGCTGCAAAAGCAACAGTTTCACCTTGTATTCGCTCCAGTAGTTGTAATGGACAATTTGAACTCTCCTCTCTCTCCCAGGATCCTGACACGCTTCAATTACCTTAATTGGAGGGATGATATGTAGATGGTATTTCACAACAAATCACTTTATAGGGTAACAATGGGGAAGGATCCCAAACCAAAATCAGCTGTGGAGAAATCCAAGTATCTAAATAGATTGGATGAAGCATTTGGTTTCATGTGTATTCATATTTATAGAGATATACTCTTCCACCTCGATTTATTGAAGACTCCAAGAGAATTATGGTTGAAGTTAGAGACACTCTTTGGAAAACAAGATGAGCTAAGAGGCCATATTCTAGAAAATGAGTTGATTTATCTTCAACTGAGCAGTTTCGAGACCATTCAATAGTTCTTTTCAAAATTAAAATCTCTGGTTATGCAATGCAAGAAGTGTGGCATTGAGAAGAAGGATGAGCAACTGGTGCTATCCATTATGATCAAGCTAGGTCCTGAGTTCTCCATCTTTGTCTCTACCTGATCCAGGTGGATATCGGTGGCAACCCACCTCTTCCAACTGGTTCAAAACAGTCTTCTGGCACTTTTGGTAATTTGCTATTTTTAGCAGTTTTTCGGGTCCTAAACTCCCGGAGCCGTTTTGAGGCCCTAAACGACATTTTTTTGCGATTTGGGGGGCCATAAAATTTCCTTCAACATGAACTTGGTCCCAGTCGAAAGTTTTAAATCTCGGATAGCCCTTTCCAATGGGCTACCGAGCGCCCCAAACAGAGATCGTATGCAAAAGTTATGACCCCGGGAAGTTGACTGTTCAACTAACCACCTTGGGGCCGCAAACTTTATGACGATTCATCTTCTAGGGTTAGGTTTTTGGATGTTTGGGATTATTTCCCTCATGCTTATGATAAATAGGCCCTTTCGACCTCTCTTTGTAATCATCTTGGCACGAATGAACATAGCAGCTACATCTCTTCTTAGAGATAGCTACCACCATTCCAGCTATTGTATTTTACAGTTTGTTCTATTTCCGCTATTTAATAGAATGTGTGTTTACTATATCACTGTGTTCTTTGCAATATATCTCTATATATGATTATGTATATGCTATCTTATAAATCCGGATCAGTGGTATCAGAGCGGTCTGCTCTTTGATTGTTTCTCAGTGCTTGTCCCCGATGAGGTCAGGATACAGAGAGTTGGGTCTCGAACTAGTTTCACTTGGGGAAGACCACTCTCGCCGCCCCAAATGGCCTCCCATGGCAGAAGAAAAGAGAGACGACGGAGCAGTAGATCCTTTCAAGTTGTTGCTGGAGGAATCCCTCGCGCGACAGAGGAACGAGATGATGGATAATTTCACCTAGATCCTTCGACGCATGCCGACGACGATAGATACACCTTCAATAAGCAATCATTTCGGAGATGCGACTCCATTCAAGGTACAAGTTAACTTTGATATCCCTTTATTTGAAGGCCAGATCGATGCCGATGCCATAGATAAATGGTTGAATCTACTAGAAGCGTATTTCTCTGTCCATAATTTTTTCGACAGGGAAAAGATCGTCTTTGCGCTCCTCAAGGTTGTCCCCCATGTCAAAAATTGGTGGGAAACTTATTGTGAGCAAAACTCATCAAACGAGTCTGGATTGTTTAAATATGCCAATCCCAGTTAGGCCTCTTTTATACATGCCATCAAGGAACAATATTACCCTATTGGAAACTATGATGACCAGTACACAAAATGGACCATTTTGCACCAAGAGAGGGACCAAACGTTGTCGGAGTACACCAAAAAATTTCATACCTTGTGCACAAAGCTAGGTATCAAGGACTCTGAGCGGCACCTAGCACTGAAATATCGTAGTAGCATACACCGGTACATATGAGAAGAGATGGATTTCCTGGACATCTCTTCACTTGGATTTACCTATCAGTATGCTGTCAAAATTGAGCAAAAATTTCAGCAAAAGAACAAGCGCGACTTCGGACCTGCACAGAAGCAGGGCAAGGGAAACTCTAGCTCGCAGAACACGGGACAGGGAAAGGAAAACCAGTCCCAACCACAAGCGAAGAAGGGTAATGGAAAGACAAAAAAGGACACCGGGAAGTGGTGCAAGTTCCACAAAATCCCCTGGCACAACATTGATGAATGTCGCTCAAAATAGTCATTGGTGGCTGAGATCAAAACTTCAGAATCAAATCCCAGCTCCGATTCTAAATCAGAACCTAATTTCACAGCCGCACAAAAAGGGAAGCAGATCATTGATGTAGAACCCAGTGCCGTTGTTGCCACCACACATATTAAACCAGAGGAACCTGAAGAGTCGGAGGCAGAGGAGGGCCTTTTCCACTCACAGATGTGGGTGAAGGGAATTCCCCTACACTTTGTTGTGGACAGTGGTAGCCAGAAGAACCTGATCTCAGCAGAAGTCATCAAGAGATTGGAGCTACCAATAACACCACACCCACAACCATACACCATTGGATGGCTAAGCCAAGGACGAGGGATCCGCGTCAGTCACCAATGTCGCCTACCATACGACATCAAGCCCTTCAAATATGAGGTATTGTGTGATGTGGCCCCACTTGAAGTATGGGATGTTCTTTTAGGACAACCATATATGTGGAAGTGTCATGCTGTATATGAATCGCGACCTCGCAGTGTCATTGTCACTTTGGGAGGACAACTCTATTGGATACCAGAGACAATTTCACCTACCCCAACCAAGCAGGGCAGGAAGATAATCTCCCACACTGGTAAATTTTCGCTATTCGCAATTGCCTGCACTAAAGGTGTACATCAGATCGCAGATACATCCACAACCTCTGCACATTATCCTTCTACTCAACAGAAACAAGAATAACACAAAGTCAGTGTAGCATCGCCTATTCGGGTACCTCTACAGTGCAAGGCCACGCATTCAAGGTGATCCTCCAAAAAGAAACCATCCACACCGGTGTAGACCAAGGATACCCCAACAAACAAAATTGTTGAACATCTCCAGCGCATCCATCAACAACAATTACAACCCTCTGAAGATGTCAAAGTAAGAAAACCTTTCCACTTCAGCAAATGCCGCACTAGGAGCTCAACTCGACATATGATAAGGGAATTGACGCAATGGAGACCATTGCTTCCTAAGGAGGGAGGATTGATCTAGGTGGATATCAGTGGAAACCCACCTCTTCCAACTAGCTCAAACAGTCTTCTGGAACTTTTGGTAATTTGCTATTTTTAGCATTTTTTCGGGTCCTAAACTCCTGGAGCCATTTTGAGGCCCTAAATGACCTTTTTTGGCGGTTTGGGAGGCCAAATGGTTTCCCTCAGCGTACATTTGGCCCTAGTCAAAATTTGTAAATCTTGGATAGCCCTTTCCAACGGGATACCGAGCGCCCCAAACGGAGATCGTATGCAAAAGTTATGACCCCGGGAAGTTAACTGTTCAACTAACCACCTTGGGGCCGCAAACTTTATGACGGTTCATCTTCTAGGGTTAGGTTTTTGGATGTTTGGGATTCTTTCCCTCATGCTTATGATAAATAGGCCCTTTCGGCCTCTCTTTGTAATCATCTTGGCAAGAATGAGCATAGCGGCCACATCTCTTCTCAAAGATAGCTACCACCATTCCAACTATTATATTTTACAATCTGTTCTATTTCCGCTATTTAATAGAATGTGTGTTTACTTTATCATTGTGTTCTTTGCAATATATCTATGTATATCCTATCTTATCAATCCGGATCACTACCTTCCATTATGGGTGAATGCCAATCCCTAGTTGGAAGATGCCCTCCTTAGATGTTTTCATTGAATCTCTCATCCAAGAACAAGATAAGCTGATCCAGATGAGCACCTTGAAGGCCTCCAAAAATCAATCTTTTCTGGATGGAGAACCAAAAAGTGAGAATGGGAAGGGGAAGCACAAAGGCAAGGATAAGAGGCCAACTGGACACAATAAAAATTCAAAACCAAGTCTATTCGAAGGAGCCTCTAGCTCCAAGAAGGACAAAGAAAATAATTTTGACAAATCTAAGTGTACATACTGCAATAAGGGTAATCATGCTGAGAGTTATTGTGTGAAGAAGACCATAAATATGATGGAAAAAATCCTCGAGCAACATAACATTGCCCTTTCTGAAGGTGCAAGGAATACTGATCCAAGAGGAAATTTAGAAGATCATGAGAGATGCCATGCATTGAAGGTTGGGTTCTCACAATCCCAAGTTTTTCTTATTGATTATGGAGCCTCCAACCACATGGTTTCCTCCAGAGAACCATTTTCCTCATTAGATCTCACCGATGGACCAAGCATACACATGGGAGATGATTCTCAAATCTTTGCTGAAGGGAAAGGTACCGTACAGCTTGAGCATGGAAGGTTCAACGATGTATTGCATGTGCCCTCTCTAGCAGCTAATCTGTTGTATGTTTACTAGATGACACACACAGGTCCTCCAAAGAAAGTAGTATTTGGACCTGATTCAATTGATGTTATTGAAATCTCATCTGGGAAGATGATATCCAAAGGAGTTGCAAATCACGCCTCTAAGACTTATTAGTTCTCCTCCTTATTTCCATACTCCCATCAAAGTGATCTCTTGACTCATGAAAATTAGACAAGTAGGCTCTGACATGAAAGATTCGGTCACCTAAACTTCAAATATCTCTAACAGTTGCACAAGGAAGAGATGGTTGAAGGTCTACCGAACATAAAGTTCTCACAAGGGATCTACAAATGTTGCTTGGTAGGGAAGCACCTAGAGCGAAAGTATGAAGTTGGGAAGGAAAAGAGAGATTCCTCCATCCTAGATCTGATTCATAGTGATGTTTCAAGACCGATACCCATTGCTTCAATGAATGGATCCAGATATATTCTGACCTTCATTGATGACTACTCTAGGTTCTGTTGGATCTACTTTCTCAAGCATAAATCTGAGGTGTATGAATGCTTCAAAGTTTTCAAATCCCTAGTTGAGAATACTGCTGTAAGGAATATCAAATCACTCGGATATGATAATGGAGGGGAGTACATCAAAAGAGATTTGTTGCAGCTATGTGCTTTCGAAGGAATTCAGATTCAACATTTTGGTCCATACACACCACAACAAAATGGTGTAGCCGAGAGGAAGAATAGTACATTGAAAGAGATGGCTACCTGTTTGCTTGAAGCAAGAGATCTCCCATCAAATATCTGCGCAGAAGCAGTAAAATGTGCCACATACATTCAGAATAGGGTACCCCACAAATATGTTGATGGGGTCACTCCATTCGAAGCATTGAAGGGACAAAAACTTGATGTCTCTCATCTGATGGTTTTTGGATCTAAGGCATGGGACAAAATCCCCACTGACAAGAGGAAAGCACTTCAACCTCAAAGTAGTGAATGCATCCTTCTTGGATATGCAGAAGATGCAAATGCCACTTACAAGATGATGGAGATTGCAACAAAGAGATGCTTCATTCAAAGAAGTGTATAGTTTAATGAGGACCCATTGCATGATCTACAACCAGCTGACAAGGACGGTATAACTTATCTACCTCCTCCATTCACTCCTAATAATGTTTCTACATGTGATTCATACTCATATTCAGAAAAAGAAGACCAATATGATTCAAATCTAGATAATGAGCAAGCAGATCTAGAAGATCCAGATCTAGATCTAGCATCTACTCTTAATCCAAGGCCTAAGTAGGCTCAAAATCTTATTGAGGCAGCTGGGGTTACTGTTGGAGATCCATCGGAATACAAAAGAACAAGATCTCAATACCAAGATGCAAACATTGCACTTTTCCATACAGATCCACTTCTCCCTAAGAGGTGCTTCATGATGTTAGGATCTGATCCACAGTCTTACAAGGAGGCTTGCCATGATCCGAGATGGAAAGCAGCCATGGATGAAGAACATGAGTCACTGCAGAACAATGGAACATGGGATCTTGTCCCTTTTCCACCTGGGAGGAAACTTGTTCAGTGCAAATGGAACTACAAAACTAAGCTTGGATCTGATGGATCTACAACCAAGTACAAGGCTTAGTTGGTTGCAAATGGGTACTCACAAGTCCAAGGGTTGGACTACCATGAGACATTCACTCCTGTTGCAAGGATGGATTCAGTGAAAGTTTTTTTGGCCATTGCAGCTTCGTATGCATGGGACGTACATCACATGGATGTAAAGAGTGCCTTCTTGCATGGTGAGTTGGAAGAAGAGATCTACATGAAATAGCTTGAGGGGTACTGTTGCTTGGTTTTTCAACCAAGCATGTGCTAAAGATGCACCTGCTAACTTGTAGCAGCAGTCTCAATGTAAAAGTAAAAACAAATGTAAATAACAGTAAATCTGATCTAACATGTGCAAGGAAATAAAAACTAGATTTAAGAACAATAAACAACGATATCCATAAGAAAAACAAGAAATAAAGAATTTGAAATTTTTCTATTAATGGGCAAGCAATGGCTTGCAAAAATATACCTCAATGGTGAGGATTGTTGAGTTGGGGCAGCTGCAATGTTGAGTTGCTCCAATCTTCCAATGGTCTCTTCTTCTCCAATGCTGGGGATCTTCAAACTCGAAAAGGGAGGCAAGGGCTCTCAAAGGGAATTTGGCAGCATAAGGATAGGATGAAATGTTGATGAATAGTGAGGAGCCCCTATCACCTTTTTATATTTTTTTGGTGATGGGGAATACCATTATGGTTTGAGGAAACTAATGGTATTGACCAAAATGGTTTAGGTTTCTTTTTCCCTCTTTTTCCCTCTTTTTCCTTTTTTGAATATATTTTATATTTTCATTCCCTTTTAATATTTGGGAATTTTGGACCCCTTTTGAGGGGTTTTTGTATTTTTTGAGGAAAATTACATATTTTGAGTGGAAAAAGATGGGTTTTGGTCTTTTTGGTGACCTTTTGAAGGTTTTAGAGGCTCAAATGATGGAAAAGTGGACAAATGGGTCATGAGAATAGGGAAATGAGCTGGTGAGCACTTTTTGGGTGTTAATAGGTACACTGATGATCCTTCCTTAGTATGCAGACTGAGGAGATCATTGTATGGTATCAAGAAATCCCCAAGGGCATGGTATGCCAAGATGGATTCTGTCTTACTATCATTGAAGTTTGAGAGATGTAGATCTGACTACAATGTTTACATGTAAAAGAAGGGCGAATGTCTATTGTTGATTGTTCTATATGTGGATGACTTGATCATCACTGGTGGATATGCTACTCGGTTGAAGCACATCAAGTCTTCCTTGAACAAAGCATTCACTATGACATATCTGGGATTGTTGAGACAATTCATTGGTCTTAAAGTGACTCAAAACACTTCAGGGATCATGGTTTCATGGTCAAGGTATGCATTTGATTTACCAACAAAGTTTCATATGGTTGATTGCAAAGCCACATCTTTTCCCTTCCTATCTGGAATTAGATTGGAATAAGGTGGTTCCACACCCTTGGTTGATAGCACACTCTACAGATAATTGATTGGTAGATTGTTATATCTGACACATTCGAGAGCAGATCTATCATATGATGTTGGTTTTTTGGCTAGGTACATGCAGGAGCCACATGAGCTACACTGGAAAGCAGCTAAGAGGATCTTGCACTATGTGCAAGGTACTAGAGAGTTTGGGATCCACTATTCTACTGGTGCTCTACTAGATCTAGTTGGTTTTATTGACTCAGACTGGGTTGGAGACAGTACTGATAGGAATTCCACTTCAGGGTATGTATTCATGATTGTATCAATACCAATCTGTTGGTCGAGCAAAAATCAGGTAGCACTTTCTCTATCTTCAGCAAAGGCAAAGTACAAAGGGGTTGTGAATGCATCCATCCAAGAAGTTTGGTTGCATGGGATCTTGACTGAGTTTGGAATTCACACTTATCCTTCAGTTGAACTATTCTATGACAATCATAGTGCCATATGGATCTCCAGTGATTCAGTACAGAAGCAGAGGACCAAACATCTTGAGGTTCAAATGCACTACATCAGGGAGCTAGTGCACAATCGGACCATCTCACTGCATTATTGTCCTACAGAGGAGATGATTGCATACATATTCACTAAATTTTTCACTCAAAAGAGATTTGTCTTTCTCATATCTTTACTTGGTGTGAAAGCTATCTTAGCTTCCTGTTGTCCTATTTTGAAGGGGGGGTTTTCCCATGAGGTTTTCCCCATTTCCTTGGTTCATGGACAATTCATTTTTTATCATTTATTTGAATGTATGGGTGACCTTTAGTCTTAGTAAATAGGTCCCAGGATGCAAAAGTATGGATTAAGGGGGGGTGTTAGGATATTTTAATACTCCATCCTTGTCCTGCCTAGCATTATTTATTTTTCCTCGTTGTTGATGATGTCATTTTCCCCCTAGTGGTGTGTAGATGTCATCCGGGATCCATATACCACCTTCTAAGCCATCCATGCATCATTTTAGGACCACTTCAATCAGTTCCCTATTTTATAGGAACTAATTGAGTGTTCTAGTGCAATACACCTGAGTTAACTGACTCTTGTGGGGGGTTGGAGCTCTGGATGCCACTGATTGTGGCCTCATGCGCCCATTCTTTATTGACATGCATGACAAATTCACTATTGCACCCTCCTTATTCAGTTAACTGATTGTGACTTCAGTTAGCTAAGTTTAGGTTCAGTTCAGTTGATTTTGAGTCTTCCAGAGCACTCCAGTGGTGATAATCCCTATGCTAGACCAACTGAGGTTCAAATTATACTGTGTGATTTGAATTCCTTCCATTGTATCATCATTTTTTACTATACTGATTATTGGATCATGTGACATTATTCTACTCCTTTCTGAGTTCTGCTACATAATTATTTCTCTGCTCTTTTTTACTGCATTTTTCACTCTTATTCAATTTTTTTGCTCATTATTTCTCTGTGAGGTTCACTCAGCTCTTAGATCTGTTGTGACTTAGAATTTCACACCCCATCTATGTTCCCAACAGCTTCAAGAAATTTGTGAGCCCATTTTGGCCTTGAATAGGGAGCAGGTGTTGGATCTGGATCCATATCTGTATCTTCATACTCAACATCAATATTTGATTCAACTTGGTCCTCATATTTGGAATCTGAATCTGGATCATCAGAAGAGACATCATTATGATATTCATCAGGTGCAACTAGAGTAGGCAGAGAATATGGCAGAAAGTGAGAGAAATCATATGTCTTTAAGGCATGGTTTGCAACACATTTCGCTATTAGCTTCCCATAAGAGATCTCTGCAATCTCAACTATGTCATTTCTAAAAACAACTTTCTTCGGTGAACCTATGTGTTTCATCTGATAAACAAATAACAAGTTGGCTACTAAAGAAGGAACATACAAAAAATTTATTAACTTTCCATGCTCCAGTTGTATTGTGCACTTCCCTTTGACATAAATCTATGAATCATCTCCCATGTGAATACTAGGACCATTAGTGAGATCTAAAGAAGAAAAAGACTCTCTAGAGGAAACCATGTGGTTGAAGGCTCCAAAATCTATGAGGAATGCTTGTGATTGTGAGAATCCAGCCTTCAGTACATGGAATCTCTCATGATCATCTCTCTCACTTCCAGAATCAATATTCCTTATGCCTTCTGGGAGGGAAATAGTGTGTTGTTCAAGAAGTTTGTTCATTTGATATATCTTCTTCTTCATGTAGGAAGTCTCTGGATGGTTTCCTTTCTTGCAATAGGTACACTTGGTCTTCTCAAACCTATTTTTCTTATCCTTCTTGGAGTTGGAGGCTCCTTTTGTTGTATTAGGATTCTCCTTTGGTTTGGATTCAAATTGCTTCTTGTCCTTCCCCTTCTGCTTCCCTTTAGCATTCGCAATTTTGGACTTCCCATCCATAAGAGCCTGATTCTTGGAGGCCTTCAGGGATCCCATCTGGATCAGTTTGTCTTGTTGTTGGATCAGGGATTCTGTGAATGAATCTAAATAAGGAATTTTCCAATTGGGGATTGACAATCTCCCAGAGTGGCAAGTAGACACAAGTACTGAAAATTCAGGGACACGCTTACTTAGGATGGATAGCACCAGCTGCTCATCCTTCTTCTCAGTTCCACATTGTTTTCACTGCATAACCAAGGAATTGAAATTTGAAAAGAATTGTTCTATGGTTTTGAAATTGGTGGGTTGAAGAGCAATTAATTCATTCTCTAAAACGTGGCCTCTCATCTCATCTTGCTTACCAAAGAGAGAATCAAGCTTCTTCCAAACCTTCCTTTGGGTTTTCAATCCATAAAGATGGAAAATCAAATATATGGAGATGTGAATACACATAAAACCAAAATCCTCATCTAACTTGTTCGAGTACTTTGCTTTCTCAACAGCTTCCTGAGGTTCGACTTCCTTGTCAAGTGTGACCCTGTACAGACTCTTGTTGCACAAGACAAACTACATATCTTCCCTCCAATCCATATAATTGAAGGGTGTCGGGATTCTTGGTGTCAAAGGAGCATTTGAATTCTCCATTTGTAGCTACTGGAGCAAATGCAAACTGTTATTGTTGCACTAAAAACTTCTCAAAAACTTGCAGAAAATTCTCAAAATGAAGATAAACCAGCTCTACTAAGATTTGATACCATGTGAAATTCTATAACACAGAATATCTTTGAGCCTAGGAATACCTCACAGTGAAAGAATTATCAATCAAGAAGAATTGCAGTGAAATCTAGCAAAAATTGAGTAGTAAAATCAAACATGCAAAGAAACTCAAATGTGCATCAAAACGGGTGTCATATTCCATTGATCTATATAGTACAATTGAGCAAATTTTATTACCCAGAAGGAATTTGAATCCATATTAGTCTAACATAGGAATTATCCCCTCTATAGTGCTTTGATAGTGCCAAACTCAACTGACTGTCAGTTCACTGAAGCTATTGTCAGTTAAATAACCATGCAAGGTGCATCAGTGATTTTTCCATGCAAAATAGGCTAGAAGGGGCACATTAGATCACATTCCGTGGCAATCAGAGCTAAAAGCCCCCACTACAGTCATGAACTCAGGTGGACTGAACCAAATCACTGAGTTAGCTCCTAAAATCTAGGGAATTGACTCTCCATAGCCTAATTCCATGCATGCATGCATCCATGGACTAAATTCATGCATGGAGGGCGCATCAAGTGGATAATGTGTCCTAGATGACAACTGCACATGACTAGGGGGTCAACAACATCATCCAATACTAGGAAAAGGGAAATAATACTAAGGTGGACAAAGGTTGGAGTATTAATTATCCTAATATACCTATCACTGAGCTGCATACATGACTTGAATTCTCATTCCTTTCAAGTCCAACTTATGCTGATGAATTGCTTCATGTACTCTATTCTCGCTGATACTGTAGTCTGCGCTGAGGTATGCTCCGTCTTTCAGCTAAGGAACTACTGCTTTCACCAATTGATATTGTGCTTTCAATTGATAGTTTATGCAATAGTAATAGATGGAACCGTGCACTTACTGATGTATCCATTCTATTTAAGTGCCACAATCTTTTAGACAATCTGCAATGTCCTGTGCATCAAATGTTTTGTCCATTCGGTTTAGCGCACTTGTCTCAGATCATCCTCATCATGACGCATTTACTGGATCCTGCTATTGTTCTATCATCGCGCATCATATGGTCTTCTCAACTTCGCACACTTTCACTTCTGCTTATATGCATCAGCTAGACATCTATGCATCATCTAATATACTTCGATTCTGTCTCTACGCTTCTATCTTTACAACGTCTGTGACTATCGACGTGCTGACTGTAATACTATCATTCAAAACATCAAGCACTTCCGCATACTTCAATGTTTCTTCCTTTCAGTACTTGTGCATTCATCACAGATCTACAGAATCATTATGCGTACCATTAGTTCTACATTTTGCTGCATGTGCACACTCGGATCCTCGCTAGATCATATTGTTTTGTCCTCGAGCCCTTGATGCCCCGAATATAAAATTGAAACTTCTACTTAAATCTCTTATGCACTCGCCATCAAGCTCAATTCAACTCTCCAAATTGCATCACTATTTATACATGTCCTACACGAATTGTATGTCCACAAGTTGGTTGTGGCATTCATTCTTCCATACTTTACAGATTGTGTATTTTCCACATTTCATCTCCTGCACTGTTGATGTGTCATATGTTGTGTGTCTTGTGACTTCATGGTCCACAACTTAGTGGGATTTTATACCTTGGTGGTGTAACCTTACGTTCTTGATGTACCATTGCTTTGAGATATGTGTGCATCCTTGCTCTTCAACTTGATGATTCTACGACCCTTTCTATACCATCCCTTGCGGGTATTGCGCCCTTGATACATTGATGCTTTGCAGAATCTGCGCATACTTCAACTTCTACTTGGTGGGACTTTGACCCTTGCAGCATCATCACTTGTGGGACTTGCGCCTTTGGTGTGTCTTTGGTTTTGGAATTTTCTCATAGACTAACTTCTATTGGAATATTCTCACCATCATTTTTATATTTGCACCATCATTTTTATATTTGCATGCATGCATACTGCATGCATCTAGTCATCACTATGGTAGTCTCCCCAGCACCTAGAGCTTATTTTCATCCCCTTGGAGCCTGTTTTTATCCCTCAGTATCCCTCCTACCTACCTAGTGCACCTTGTTTTCCTCACCTGGATGACAAATGCACCCTACTACACACCCTTGGATTCCAACAGTCAATTCTTGCATTGATTGCTCAGTTTAATTGGAGTCTCCTTCCCTTGATTAGTGCCACATGCATCAATTAGACTTAGTTAGACTCATTTGACTGACATTTGACTATTTGTGACTACTACCACTGATTGGGTGATGTCTCCAATGTTGTCCAAGACACACATTGAGGAGAATTTGAATGAACTTAGGTGTATTTGAATTCATTTGATTGTATTGAGTTATTATTCAGTTTCACAGTGCCAGCAGACAGCTGATGTATGATTATACTACAGATTTTACCATTTCTGAGTTTATGAGTGAATATTGATTCAATTCTTCTTCTTCTTCTTATCTGCAATTCTTGAGTGAGATTAGTGAGATTTACTCTAGCTATGTGATCTATCCTGTAAAATATCACAACTTCAACCATTGTACACTTCTTGGAACTTGTGCACCCTCTACACTAAAAGCATCTTCTGATTTGGCTAGACTTGCGCGCTTTCAGGACTGTCCGACCATAGGCTGTTAGCACACTCCAATCCTTGACCAAGAAATGCTTACGCATTCCATAGCCATATTTCAACATGCTTGCACACTTGTATCTTTTCTTAACCAACTCCTTGGCTGGCTTGTGCACATGTACCTTTGTCCTACTAATTCTTTGGTTGCTACCTTGAATGAGTATGACTTGGTGGACTCGACTTCTACGCTAGTACCACATGTAATATGATACATTGATTATATGCTTCTTTGAATTGGATTTGTATGATGTATCCTTAGACACACACATTTAGAATGGATGCAACTTCTAGATATACTTATTCACACTAGCATCCATATCTATCACCTTCACCATCTTGCGCATATACTTCTTCAAATTGGTTTCCATATACTTCTTCACACTGTTGTAGGAATGTTGTATCCACTTTGACATCAGTTGAGATCAATGACTCAGGCTAAATCAATTGACATCCTCTTTTACATTAGTTGACATCAATGACAACCAAATCTCGACAATATCCCTTTTTGGCATTGATGTCAAAACCTTATGAAGTTGTGTATGATCTTCTTTAAACTGTAAGCTTCATCTGTACCTTTTTGCAGTGCTCCCCCTGAGTTCTTTGGGATTCTGGCTACTACATTTTCTGTTGTTAGTACTTCTACTACTTTTGTGCGAGCCATACTGATATTGCTTTCTATTTCTTTTGCACATACCACATAGATGATCTAATTCACACTCTTTCACGTCTGCTATATACTTCACGCTCTTTCACATCTGCTAGATTCTTGTTGTTTCTTCAATGATAATCATGTTGGTTTTTCTGCTGCATTCATTACTTGTACAACCAGCTTCATGCATTATACTTTAGTCTTGTTAGCTTCATGCATCTCTCCTTGCTAATTTAGGTTCATGCCTCATCTTCATGCATTTCTTCTTCATGTCTGACAACTTCATGTATTTCTCCCCCTTTGATATCAATGGCAAAGAGGTGCCATCACTTGCACAATGTATGATCTTCATTTTTTTTTGCGCTGGAGTCTACCTCAACTGTTTCAGGGATGACTCCCCATGTCTTCATGCTTCATTTCTTTGTAGATCTTCTATACTGATATCTTTTCACAATGATCTTTGATTGTCTTCTTGATATAGATGTCACATTGTTCCTTCATCTTGATCTCTTGTTCCTATCACAGTATTTCATCATTCATTACATAGTGATCCATACAGATATCCTTTTGTGCTAACTGTGTAGTGTTGAATTCATTCCTCTACTGGTTTTTTATTATACTTCATGCACCTGATTGCTGCATCTATCGCATTTACTGCACTGTCATAGGACCTTGTCACATTTAATGTTGTCGCATCCCTTACCAATAAAACCAAAGACATGGTAACCTTGTCAAATTCATCGTCCAACTTGGCATAAAAGCAAACATGACACTCAGTTTGTGTGAAAACAATGAATTTCCGCTTCCGTACTCGAACCTTTTGGGCAACTCCACCGTTTTGTATTATTTCCAAAAATTCATTAACTCCAGCATTTAGTTTTGGCAAGTCCACCACCTTCTTCAAATTGTGCGACATTGAATGCATATCTAATCAAATTAATTTCATGTGCACGAACGTCTTTCACTCAGCTCTATAAGATATCCATGAACAATTCCTGGTTCATCGTCTCTCGCATTCTTGCTCTTCCATATCGCATTGATGTCTAATATTTCTTTTGGTTCTTCTTCATTTCTTCCAGTGGCCTCCTTCCAGAGAATGAACACATCCCTTGAGAATGTGCGTCTTGTTGTTCAGACTCAGTAGTATGAGTTTATACACATGAGAGTTGATATGGGATTCTGGCAATAACAAATGGAGGAAAGGGAATTTCATCATCAATACCTTCAGTCACAGGTGAATTACATACATTCTTAGCAATTGATTCTCTTGACCCATCAAGTGGATAATTTAGAACGTCAGCGGTGAGAAATCCTGAATGAACTGTCTCGTCTTCGGCCTCGGCATGCTAAACCATCGTCGTCTGCAACTCTGTAGCTTCTTCCTCTATGTCTTGCTTTGGAATGTACAATACGGGCTCCAGTGGATTTGGAGCTACATCTTGCGAACTGGCCAAACACGAAGCTTGACCTCGAACTTAGGTTGTAGAATGCTTCTACATTTTTCATTTTTCCATCTTTACCATCTTCTTGTATACGCCATCCTTGGTCTCGACATGCAATTTTGTAATCATACCCAATTCTGAATATAATGAAAAGATCCATTTTGCACAGTCTCATCTCTTTCAGCAATGTTTGATTCTTCATGTAAACATTTTCTTCTTGTGTCTGTACTACTGAATTCAAACTAATACTCTATGTTATGTATTGTATTACATGTAGTGTAAATCTTCAACCACTTAATGTATGCATGTATTTGAATTTTACTTTTTTCTGTGATATTACCAACTTGACACATAACCTTAATCATAGACACATTCTAACCACACACCTAACTAACATATCCCTTGAATTCCTTAAGATGCATCATGTTGAAATCAAGGGTTTCGCATAGTCCTTATGAGACTAGCCAGAGAGTCAGGAATTGCTTGTTGTATTAGATGCACCTGGACTGTCTGCATTTTCATTACACTTCTAAGGATATTTCCTTACCCAAGTCTTGTTGTGCATACTTCTGTTTTGATTCTGCACCAGATATTTTTCACTACATTCCTTTTGAATGTGATTACCTTTTCGCAATAATTATTCATCTGGATAATTCACTTCTCCTCAACAATACATGGCCTTGTGTCCAAAACCATCACATGCATAGCATCTCACAGTTTGACATTATTTTGCAGTATGACCAAAACGATTGCATCTTGCGCACTTCACCTTATCGATCCTTCTTTGGGTAGTAAATTGAGAAGAGTTTGTAGTTGAAGGATTCATCATACCTAGAGGACTTAATATGATTTGAGAAACATTCGTTGTCGCAGACCTTCCTTGATGCCTTTACATAACCAAGACCCGTTTTGTTTTATGGTGTTCTCTGATATTTTAGAATCTTGCTTACTATTGACATGTTGACTTTTAATGTTTTCTGCACTTCATCTTCATATTATGTCTTGTCACTTTTTGATTATGTGCGTATAGGATTGTTGCCTTCAATACATACTTGTTTCTTTCCCTTCATCTCAATTAGCTTGTCTTCTAGACAAGATATTTCTTTGTCCTTTTCTTCAAGTTGATTCGTCAGCATTCTGATGTTCTGTGCCAATTATTCCAGTGAATATTTCAATGCATATTTATCTTCCTCAAGTACTTGAATTTTTGTCTTGTGTGCAAATTAGTTGAATCTCATAGCTGGTTATCTTTTCACATACTTCTGCGACAATAGATTCCTAACATGGTCTGTCATGTTCTTCATACTTTGACAATTGTTCCTGCAAGGGTTTATTATTCTTTTTTGACTTCTTTAATTCATCCAGGGAACTAATCAATTCACCTCCCTATTCAATATCTGCAGTGTCTTCATCATCATCTAATTGAATATCAGTTTTAACCTCTGCAACAAGTTTTGGAGGTGTAACAGGATTTGGAGGTGTTTTGAACGATCCACTAAAAAAATACTTGTCTAGTGATCTTGGTTTGTTTGGTACAACTAGAGTGTTCTTCGAAGTGTTCTTCTTCTTTTCATCTTTTCCTTATTCTACTACGTGAGCCATGAAGATTACTTCCTTGGGTTCTTCATCGCAGCCGCTTCCTTGAGATGCATTACTACCTTCTTAAGTGTATAGCCTCTTCCTCTATTTTGGAATCCTTGTTTTGTTTTCAAGTTTGTGCTGAGATCGTGCAGTCTTTCAATCATATGAACTGGATTCCCCATTGTTGTCATTGTCTCTGCTTTCCTTAAATGGACATTTAGAAGTATAATGACCTACTCCTCCATATTTAAAACATTTGAAGGGAGACTTATTCTTGTACTTACCTTGTCCTCTTTTAGCTTCTTGACAAAGTTTGATTCCTCATCATCCGATTCATCACAGTATTTTTTGTCATGATCGTGCTTATCCTTTCTAGTGGATTTAAAAGTGGCTTCCTCTCTGACGGGGGGATCCTTCTCAGTTCTCATTTCCTATGTAGTCAAAATCCCCTTAATCTCATCCTTCGTCGGGTCTTTAAGATTAGCTCGATCTTATAACACAAACACCTTCACATTAAACCTTTGAGGCAAGGTTCTCAACATATTTTGTACCGTCGATTCTTTGTCCAGTGTGACTCCAAGACTTTTGATAGCATTGACTATCTCACCTACTCTTAAAAAGTAAGATGTAATGTTCTCTTCATCTTTCATTCTCAGTGATTCAAATTTCCCATAGTAGTTTTGTAGCTTTTCTTCTTTACCTTTTCTTCACCTTCATAAATACCTCTGGGTTTGTCCCAAACCTCCTTGGTTGATGTGTAGTGCATAGCCTTGACAAATTCATCACCTATAAAGCCACATAGCAGAGCATTTATGTCTTTTGCATTGCTTTCATAGATTCTCTTTTGCGCGAGATTAACTGGCACAATTGTTGGGACATCATAACCATCGACAATAGATTTCCAAACAACTTATCCTAATGATTGTAGATAAACTTCCATGTGAACCTTCCAGAAAATATAATTGGTGTCGTCAAATCTTGGTTCTTTGTTAGTGGAAAGGTCTTCCTACTTGTCCATATCTGCACAATGATCTATCTTCCATATGTTAATATGTTACTGAAGACACACGCTCCTATACCAATTGTTGGAACCCATTTAATACTTGGGGGGTGAATCAATATTAGCGCAAGTATCAGCAGTTTTTACCTTTTTTAACAGATTATCATTTACTTAATATTTATCTTTAGTTATGCATCAATAAATAAACATTCATCCATATATGAAACAACACAAAGAACACATAACACACAGTATTTTTACGTGGAAACACAAATGAGAGAAAACCACGGAATGCTTCTGTATAATGAGAAATAATACATTCAAGGAAGCGCCAACTTCCTGTGTTTACCAACACCAACTAGAAGGAGGCACCGACCCCCTGGTTTTACAGACTCCAACTTGAAGGAAGCACCAAATCCCCGTGTTTCTCCAACACCAACTCGAAGGAGGATACAACCCCCTGTCTCCTTGTTTTTTTACAGGAACCAACCTTAAGGAAGCTCCAACTCCCTATCTCCTTGCCTCATCTTGCCACCCTAATGTCCAATGTATTATTCTATCTTTCTGAGCTTCAACTCTGTGCACTCTTCTGATCTTCTGATGATAGTTCTGTTGTGCACTACCTTTGTATGAAGTCGATTCTCTGCCACTGAGTTGCATACATCACTAGACTTCTCATTCCTCCCAATTCACACTTATACTGATGACTTACTTCATGTACTGTGTGCTCGATGATACTGCAATTTACGCTGAGGTATGCTCTATCATTTTGCTAAGGCGTTGCTGATTTCACCAACTGATACTGTGCTTTCAATTGATAGATTATTGTTTTGAAATAATGCACCAGTAACAGATGGAACTGTGCACTTACTGATGTGTTTGTTTTGTTTAAGTGCCAAAATCTTTTAGACAATCTACGACATCCTATGCATCAAATGATTCGTCTGTTCAATTTAACTCACTTGTCTCAGATCATCCTTATCATGACGCATTTACTAGATCCTGCTATTGTTCTGTCGTCACACATCAAATGGTATTCTCAACTTTGCCCACTTTCACTTCTGCTTATATGCATCAGCTAAACATCTGCGCATCATATGATATACTTTGGTTCTGTCTCTACGCTTCTGTCTTTACAACGTATGTGACTATTGACGTGTTGACTATAATACTATCATTCAAACATCAAGCACTTGTGCATACTTCATTTTTTCTTCCTTTCAGTACTTGCACATCCATCACAGATATACAACATCATTCCATGCACCATTAGTTTTGCATTCTGCTGCATGTGCGCACTCAACTCCTCGCTAGATCATATTGTTCTTTCCTTGAGCCCTTGATGCCCCAAATATCAAACTGAAACTTATACTTGAAGCTTGTATGCTCTCGCCATCAATATTACTTCAACTCTCCAACTTGTGTCTCTATTTATACATGTCATGCAAAGATTGCATGTCCACAAGTTGGTTGTGGCATTCCTTCTTCCATACTTTACGGATTACGTATTTTCCACATGCCATCTTCTACGTTGTTGATGTGTCATATGTTGTGTGTCTTGCACCTTCATGGTCCACAACTTAGTGGGACTTTACACCTTGCTGGTGTACCCTTGCGCTCTTGATGTACCATTGCTTTGAGATATGTGTGCATCCTTTATCTTCAACTTGATGAGTCTATGACCCTTGTTGTACCATCCCTTGTGGGTATTGCGCCCTTGATGCATTGATGCTTTGTGGAATCTGCACATACTTCAAATTATACTTGGTGGGACTTTAACCCTTGCAACAACATAACTTGTGGGACTTGCGCCTTTGTTGTGTCTTCAACTATGGAATTTTCTCATAGACTAACTTCAACCATTGTAAATTTCTTGTAACTTGTGCGCCCTTTACAACTAAAAGCATCCTCTGATTGAGCTAGACTTGCGCGCTTTCAGGACTGTCTGACCATAGGCTATTGGCGCAGTTCGATCCTTGACCAAGCAATGCTTGCGCATTCCAGAGTCATCTTTCAAAATGCTTTCACACTTGTATATTTGCTTAACCAACTCTTTGGCTTGCTTGTGCACATGTACCTTTGTCCTACCAATTCTTTTGCTGCTACCTTGAGTGAGTATGACTTAGTGGACTCGACTTCTGCGCTGGTACCACATGTAATAGGATACATTGATTATGTGCTTCTTTGAATTGGATTTGTATGATGTATCCTTAGACACACACCTTCACACTAGATGCAAATTCTAGATATACTTCTTCACACTGGCATCCATATATGTCACCTTCACCATATTGTGTAGATACTTCTTCAAAGTGGTTTCCATATACTTCTTCACACTGCTATAGGAATTTTGTATCCACTTTTACATCAATTGAAATCAATCACTCAGGCTGAATCAGTTGACATCCTCTTTGACATTAGTTGACATCAATGAAAACCAAAGCTCAACAAAGGGATATGTGCATATTGAAGGAATAGATTTTGAGGAAACCTTCATTCATGTAGCATGAATGGAAGCAATTAGGTTACTTTTGTCTTATACTTGTTTTGAAAAAATCACAGTATATCAAATGGATGTAAAGTCAACATCTTTAAATGGAGATCTAGAAGAGGAAGTGTACATAGAACAACTAGAAGGATTCTCTCTTTCAGATAATAAAGACTATGTCTACAAATTAAAGAAATCATTGTACGGACTCAAGAAAGCACCCAGAGCTTGGTATTCAAGATTAGACAAGTATCTGCAACAACAAGGCTTCAAAAGAGGTAGTGCAGACAATAACCTTTACATAAAATTTGAGCATGAAAAGATGATTGTTGTGTTGCCCGGATTTTCTGAATGAGGCCAACTAAGGAGAATCATCACACACAAGTCGCTTACTGCAGCTTCCGGTGTGTTTGGATTAGTTGATTCTCGCAGGTACAAAGGCCCTGCTGCCTTTGTAGGTTTTCTCTCTACAAGAGAGTCTCTCAATCTAGTGATCTGAATTCCTTAAAATTCAATTAAAAAAATCCTAATATGCAATATAACTTAATCTATGATGAAATTTTAGAATAGTTTAAACATAAAATTTAGTAGCTGCTAAATTTTCTGTTAGCGAAAATTTAGTAGCTCCTAAAAATTCTGTAGATTTCGACTATGAAAAAAAACGAAATTCTAATTCTAAAAAAACTAAATGAGGTCTATTTTATCCTATCTAATACATTTGAAACCTATCCTGCAGGAGCTTGATTGACATAAGCATATGATGTATAATAGAATAATTAGATTACTGTTTAATTAAAGGAAATCAAATAAACAGTAATATATTGAAGCACATTAATATTACATAGTCAAATAACCTTATTTGATTCTGCACATAAGATTTACACATCAGCTCTGCTAATCATTTCAAATAATTAAATGTGAGAACATAACAAAAATGGCAGTAATCAGACTTAATTAACTCTCAACACATATAGAACAATCTTACATCCTGTGATTGAATGCTTGAAATGATTGCAACAATCCTCTCTGGTTTTTTATTTACTTCTTCACCAAGAGTTATAGAGTTTCATTAATCCCCAAAAGATGATCTTAGAAGAAGAACCTCCACATTTCCTTGTTCAGAATGAAGAAATTACAAAGAGATATCACCATATCCAAAAGAAATTCATCCAGCATCCTAGAGAATTATCCCCCCTGTTAACAAAAACATTACAAGAAAAATATAGAAATGGAAAGATCCAAAATCCTCCCATTCTACAGAGGCCATCCTCCCCATGGCAGTCGAATTATCTCTGTTTAAATAGAGAGAAGAGATCATATCAAACTACAGCAAATGGATCTTGTAGCTGGACACAACAAAAAAATTCTGGAAAAATCCGTCTCAAACATGCCCGAATATCTCACAGCTCATGCATTTGTTTTTTAAACGACCTGTGAATAAATGTAAATTGGCCCATTTTTTAAGTGGTTTTTCAACCGTTTGATCTAATTCCTCACGGTTTTCCCAAAACAACTCATGCAAAAACACGTCTCCTGCTGGTGCGCGATTCTCCGTTTTCGTCCTCTAAATAGTTTGATGAACTAGCAAGCTGAAAGCAGGATGAGCATGGATCTCAAAGATTTCAAAACTTCATGGTATTTTTGTTAATGATATATGTACAATTCCTAAGCACAACAAACAAGTGATTAACGATTACCTTATTATCTTGTATCTCACTCAAAAAATATAATCAAGACAAGTTCAACTATGCTTTATATATTCGCAACCTTTAAACTTTGTTTTATTCCATTAATTCCCATTTTGTCGTGACAAATTGTTTCAAATTATCATATTATCATAACCTTTGAAAAATATGAATAATAGAAGGTAAGCTTTTTGGACATTATCATGGTTTATTATTTAATGAAATTGAATTCAAGATAATGTGAAAGAACATTTTTTTTTTTTTAACAGTAACAGAGAAAGGATTATATTTATAAAGTTGTGCACAGCTATTCATTACAGACTTGCAAACAGAGTTTTTAACAGTGCTGAGATGTCTGGACCAACTAACACTACCATAACTATCTGCATTACATTATAATCTCTGAGTTTGGTCTTCCTGAAATTGTCCAGCATAGAGCTGGCATAAACTTTTACAAACTGACTACAGAGGAGTTTACAAAAATACATTAACCAAAAACAAAATTTTGGAACCTGGGCTGGGCTAGCCTTTCTTCCTAAGCTTGACGGACGAAGCGTCCACCATCACCATGTTTATTTCCTGATTCACCGTTTGATTTTCGTGTACCCAGCTTCCCTGCGTCGCTCTGAAGAAATCGGCCATATCTTCCTGCATTCTGTCAATTTTTCCCATTAATTCTAGAATATTTCGTTCCAGATCATCAATTCTGGAATCCTGGCAGGATAACTGATTGCAAACGTGCGTTATGACCGACGCCATTTCAGCATTCTGGTTCACGCTGGAACAGACCGCTTCATAAGTTCTCCGGGCTGCAAACTTAATATAAATCAAGGTTCTACTTAAAGCAGCGATGGCTGCCCTGATGGACGGCATGGTTTCCCAATTATCCACCTGCGAGAGACGAGGAGCAGAAGTAACGAGCAACCCGAGGGATAAACGACTCAGAGTTTCGGGGAGATGGGGAGGGAGAGCCATCACGAAGGGAGGAATAAGGGGGGCGGATGGGGGAGTTAAGGAGGCCCCGTGGGAGCTGACACCGGGGGAGAGAACGAGGAGACAGGTGGTAGGTCGGACGGGGAGGCAGATGGAGGAGCGTGTGGGAGGGTACGCGGAGGGAGATTTCGTGCATGAGATTAAAAAGAGGGGGAGGCCAAAGTTTAGAGGGGGTGGATGGTCCCTTAAGGCCAAGGCCCTAACCAACATCCACGTTAAAAATTCAAAGGGCCAAGACATTGTTAAATTAAGGGATAAAATGAAATCCCAAGACTCCTTTGTGGTCCTTAGTTTGCCCAACTGCGAGCATAATTCCTTGATTTGCCGCTTGATCCGCCACCCTGTCATTCTCTCGGAGGATATGAAAGAAGGAGGCCTTTGTAAATAATGTATTGGTTTTAATTCTTTGCATGTATCTATCTGCTTTTGAGCCTGGCGAGGCATATCCTCTTCGCATGATTTGGATGACGTGCCTGGAGTCTCCATAAATTCTGAGATTGGCAATGCTGTAGTTGGTGGCCATTTCTAATGAGAGGATGAGAGCTAACCATTCAGCCTCATTATTAGTTTTCCTGCCTAATCCCCAAGCAAATTCTGCGATTTTTTTTCCGCCGGGATCGAAAAGAATCCCACCCGCACCTGCCACCCCGGGTGAAAGAACATTATAAGAATCACTTTTTACTATTTGCAAGATATATTTTGTGTACATATTTGTGAGTCCAAGGTTCCTTAGTATAGAGTTTAATTCATATCCACGTTGATGTAATTTGAATATAAATTAGAATAATCAGGTCAAAAATTTCTATTCAAATTTTAATTAAAGTATGTTTCATATTTCCAAAATCTTAAAATAATGAATTAAAAGTTATGAATATAATAAAAAATAATATTTTCACCCAATATAAGAAAGTAGATACTTAATTTATTAGTTGTTATTACATATCATTAATAATGATAAAGAAGTAGACATCAATGATGAATAATAAAACAGCTTAAACCTAAGAAGATAAAAGGAATGAAAATACTCCAAGCTACAAAATGATCTTCCCATGCACTTAAGATAGCGAGTCATCCAAAATGAGAACCGAGGGTATGAAAATGTTGTTCAACCACCAGAAAACTGAGAGATTCACACGACAAAGATAATCCAAATAAAAAAGTCCTTAAAGGCGTGAAAACCAAGCTAAAGAACAAGCATCAGAAGAGTGAAAGATCAAGTAATGAAAGCCATGAGACCACATTCATATCAAGCAAGATAAATAAAAATTAAAAGTTAAGTATTTACAACATTCTAATGGGGGGCACTTTATTTGCAAAATCAAGCGGAGTTGTTGGGTTGCCAACAAATGACGACATGTTGGGCGAACCAGTTATCTCTGCAAAATAAATCTGAATCTTAAATAATATAAGAGAAATAATGATAAAGGCCTCTTCTAATGTCAAACTCTCAATCAGATAACTCGATTTTGTCATTGGCTTATATAGGCATGAATTGAACCAATTGACTTTCAAAATCAATCAAACTATCCCGACCATTATCAAAAAAGCTTATAAAGATAAATGATTTATTCTAGTTGAAGGAAGAAAATTTTCCAAGGAATCAATTTCTCATAATCAAAGCAAACCATAAAATACATAGTATATAGATGTGACCTCGATACCATAGGACAAGCCTTTTAACCTCACTTAGATGCTCGTATCCCATCCACTAGATATAGATAAATATCAAATAAGATTTTATTTTTTTGAAAAAGACATTAACTGAAGACTACTACCCCGGCTTGGTGACCAGATAATGGTGGCATCATTCACAAGAACTGCCAAAAAATGAAAATGTCGGCTCATGATGAGACCTCCTTTCTTCCAATATGATGACTAAGAGTTATCACCCTGGCTTAGTAACCAGATGTGGTATTGTCACTTCAATAGAGCTTATGATCATGACAGGTCGGCTCATGACGAGACCTCATGTTCTTCAGTTAATCCCTTAGATTTTATTAATGTTATGTATAATGAATAATACTAAGGTTATTGTTAATCTCAACAAAGATTACTTAGTGTATGGGGAAGCAGATCCAAATGGCCCACTAAAGAGCAGGGTAATTTTTAGGGGCAAAATTTAGCCAATTGGCTATTTTTGGGCTTTTTTTTCAAAAAATAAATTCGTTATTTGGTCATTTTTAGTCTCTAATATCGCCTATATTTACATAAAATATGTTTTTCTATCATAATATTTGCCAAAATTTACACATTTCAATAGTAAATTGAATGATTCATGTTTAATATTCGCCTACCTATGTATATACATGTTTTTTTCAATCCAAAATAATCGCCTAAGATACTATACTTAAGTCTAATATTAGAATCCTTAAAAAATACCCTGCTAAAGAGCAAGGATGGTGTAAAAAGTCTAAAAATAACTTAGAATTCTTGAATTACTTCAATCTAGGGAAAATGATTCCTTTGAAAGTAAACTCATCTGCATTATAGCATCATTTTGAAAGATAAAGATCCTATATAATAGTCAGGTAACTCAATAAATCCATCAAATATGGTCCATAATAGTTTTTCAAAGCCAAGGCTAATCTCGCTATGGTTAGAATCTTGACAAAAGAAGAGTGTCTTTATAATGATGTCCATTTTAAAAGAAAAGGATTTCAATCAAATATTTAATAGAAATACATGGTTATGACCAGACAAACTACCATTTGCGAGAATTAGTTTACCACCCCCTTTTCAGAAAACAAGCAAACCAGTAAAAAACAAATCCTATCAAAGTTGCAAAATAAAACCAATCAAAGCAGGAAATCTAAAATGGTTATATGAAAAAAAAAACTTAGCCTTGAATAAATTAACATCTTACATGGTGAAAAATGAGACAGCTATATCACCAATGAAATGAAAAGAGAGAAAATAGTTTCTACAAGATGAAAAATGTGTCTCTCTTTTTTAATTATAATTCATGACATAAGAATTTCTTAAAAATAAGCAAGATGTTTAATAAGTTGGGCCTTCTTATTAATAAGCAAAAAGAAAACAAAAAATAAAGAAATTTAAACCAAATCTTAATTACATATGCAGTTACAAATAGTTTAGTATTGATGTGCAACAACATTCTTTGTTTTCTTAAAAGTTCTTGCTTATGATCATAAAAATGTAGAAAACATTTTCCCAATTAAGTCGAAAAAGTAAAAGATATATGACTTAAAAAGAAAATTTTAAACAAATATAATTATAAGCAAGAGGGTAAAAGGTAAAGAAAACATCATTGAATGTATTGATAAGTGTCACCCCTTGAAATTGGCATCATTTTCATAACTGCATTTATTCAAAACAAAACAAGAAAGGGTAAAAATGAAGAAAAATTAATCTAAACCTAAGCCTAAATATGTACAAGAGAAATCAATTGTAATGAAAATTAAGTAAAGTGAAATAACCAATGAAGCCATCGAAGCATTTTCATTCCTGTAAGAAAACACCACTTTCAATTAGTAATAGAAAATGTTATGTTAATAATAGAAAAATAGATGCATCGTGCTTACCACTAAAATATTTACTTGTATATGAAGAAAATAAAGCCTTACCATTGAATGGAAACTTCTTGAGGTAGGAATCCTCAAGCCCATCTGCAACTCTATCATGAAAAATATAAACATATGAATTTATGGATGAGTGATCAATGTCAATAAAGTTGCGTGATTGAGAAATTGTATAAGATGAATGAGGATATTTAGTAATAATTAGTTGAAACTGAAGTAAGTGACTAGAATCAAATGAGGTATCATCCCATATTGCGTTAGACGCGTCTTCATCAAATGAATGGGAATCATGATTGGTTTTAATGAAAAATTCAATTTTAGCTAACTCATTATTTAAACAAGGAGATCCTTCATTAATTGTGAGAAGTGATGAATCAATAAGAGGTGTTTCTAAAAGTATATGACTTTTTTCTTTGCATTTACCAAAAGATCCATAAGAATAAAAAAAGTTATCTTCATCCCCAAAACATAATTTATCATATGGCAACCCATGAAGATTTTGCGCATTAGAATGAAATTCTAATAGATGTGAAAGATTATCCTGAGAAACAAAATTATTAAACAAATTAGGGTATAATGAAAAATAGGTGGATGAAGAAAGAAAACTAAAAGTATCCGTTGATAAAGAATTTTCTTTGAAAGAAAATTTTTCTTCAATTAGAGTATTTGTGTTTGATTTAAAATGTTCATTAATGTTAGAACATTTTTCCACCTATGTACATTAATCATTTATTAATGATGATTAATTAGCCCAAGTGATTAATGATTACATCCCTAAGTTGATTAGCTACTAAATGGTCAATTATCATGAACTAGATGGCAAATGTGAACAAGTGCTGAGTCAAACCAGCTAAGTGAAGCGCTCCCCAGGGCAATTAATGCACTCAGCATGCCTAGAGCGCCCTCCTCAGGTCATTTAATGCACTCAGCATGCTTCTCTTCTACCTAGGGCGCATTTGCTCTCTTTGTGGACAATCTTGCCTTGTTTTGTCACATTTTTGACCAATTTTAGACTCCAAACCTCTAGCCAACCAGGTTCTTCACATGTGTGAGGTCACATGGGCCTGTCCAGTCATTCCCAGCATTCACACTGCAGATTCGAACCAGTTTGGGATGGTTTGGGATATTTTGGTCAACCTAGGGGGGTTTGAGCTTTTTCTAAGCTAGATCAGTGTGAACACTCCAGATGGATTCGAATTCTTCCAGATTTGTATATATGGGTGTTCTTAACCTTTGTTAAGGTTGGACAGTTAATAATATTGACATTATTCACCAATTCATGAGTATTGTTCTTCATTCATTTAAATTTTTTATGCTAATTCTTGCAAATGTTGTGCAATCTTTCACCAGTGAGGAATCCACAGTAGCTAGATTCAACTGTGCTTGAGATTTTACATGGTATCAGAGCTCTTGGAGCTAGAATTCGAACCAGCAGACTGTTGTAGTGGATTGCCAGAAACAGTGGAGAAACCACATAATTCCTGAGGCCATTGCCTTGAGCTTACTGGAGAAATCTAGTGGCTCCTCTCAGGTGTGATGCTCTCCCGAATGCACCCACTATCCATACAGGGTTCGAATCTGTGAGTGTAGATCCCTCCAGAGTGATTTGAGAGTTGTTTGCAGGTATTGGAGTTCAGCATTGTCAGCAAGTGCGAATTGCAGCAGAGGAGAATGGAGCCATCTCACCCAAACGTGCTCACACCCTTCAACTATTTCGATTGGAAGGCAGAAATGGTGATTTTGCTGAGATCCAAGGGTCTCTACAGAATCACGATGGGCACTGAGGTTGAGCCAAACTCAGCTGTGGAGAAATCCAAGTTTTTCAACAGAATGGATGAGGCATTTGGCCTCCTTTGTCTCAGCATTTCGAGAGACCTCCTGTTTCATGTAGAAAGTCTAGCAACTCCAAATGAAGTGTGGCTCAAGCTTGAGACACTGTTTGGAAAGACTGATGAGATGAGAGGCCACCAGCTCGAAAATGAGCTTGTCTCACTGAGCCCAGGGAATTTCGATTCCATCCAGGACTTCTTCACCAAGTTCAAGAACTTGGTCTTGCAGATCAGACAATGTGGCATAGAGAAGAAAGAAGAACAGTTGGTGTTGTCCATTCTCTCAAAATTGGGTTCAGAATACTCAGTTTTTGTGTCTTCCTTCAACTCCACAAGGCTCACAGTCAGAGGTTGGAAGATGCCATCCTTGGCTGACTTCATGGAGATGCTAACTCAAGAGCAAGACAAGCTGGTCTTGATGGGATCCATCAAACAAAAAGATCAAGTTCTTGCAGCTGGAGATTCGAAATGTGGAAGAAGCAAGCAAAAACCCAGGGTTTCGAAACCTCAAGAGAAGAAGAGAAAGGATGAGAGGCCCAAATCCTCTGAGGGGGTTTCGAATCCTGTCAAGAACAAGGGAAAGAAGGCTGAGAAGACGAAATGTAGCTACTGTCAAATAGGTTTTCATCCAGAGAGCTCATGCATGAAGAAAACCATAGACACCATGACACATCTCCTACAGAAAAATAACATTCCTCTTCCTGAAAGTTCCAAGAAGAAGGAGTGCGCTTCTGAAGACAAGGAGAGCTGCCATGCTTTGGTGGCTAGCTCATCTCATTCACCGTTGTTCATCATTGATTCAGGTGCCTCAAGGCACATGGCTTCCTCAAGAGACTCGTTTTCTGAACTTGCTCCCTACAGTGGTCTCTCAATTCGAATGGGAGATGACTCAGAAATCCCTGCTCATGGCATTGGGAAAATCTCTATGGAGAATGGCTTCTTCTCCAATGTGCTGTATGTGCCAAACCTTGCAGCAAACTTGCTCTCTGTGTACCAAATGACACATACTGGAGCAGCAAAGAAGGTGGTCTTCACTCAGGATGAAGTGGAGATATCAGAAGTTTCCACCGGGAAAATTGTTGCAAAGGGTGTTGCATACCATGACATGAAGATGTACATGTTCTCCCACTTCCTCGAATTTTCTTCACCAAGTGTGCTGCTGTCACATGGGAATGAGACCAGCAAGCTATGGCATCAAAGGTATGGGCACCTAAACTACAGATATCTTCAAGTTTTAAGCAAAGAAAATATGGTAGAAGGGCTGCCCCAAATCAGATTTTCGAGTGGAACATGCAAGGGTTGCATGATTGGGAAACATCCCGAAAGGAAGTATGACAAAGGGAAGGCTAGGAGGGCTGATCAACCTCTTGGGATAGTACATTCTGATCTCATAGGGCCACTCCCCACACCCTCCTATGGCTGCAGCAAATATGTGCTCACCTTCATCGATGACTACTCAAGGTACTGCTGGTTATTTTTCCTTAAGCAAAAATCTGAAGTCTTTGAATGTTTCAAGATTTTTAAGAGCATGGTTGAGAACTTCAGTGGGAAGGCCATGAAGGTTTTGAGGACTGATAATGGCAGAGAGTATGTCAACAACAATTTGCAGCAGCTCTGTCAAGAGCATGGCATTCAGATGCAACACTCAGTGCCCTACACACCTCAGCAAAATGGTGTTGCAGAGCGCAAAAATAGAGCACTGAAAGAGATGGCAACTTGCATGTTGCAAGCAAGGGATTTGTCTCCTAAATTATGGGCTGAAGATATGAATTGTGCAGCATATGTTCAGAACAGGGCACCACACAAAGCATTGCAAGGAATCACTCCATTTGAAGCTTGGATGGGCCACAAGCCAAATGTCTCACATTTCAGAATTTTTGGCTCAAGGGCTTGGGCCAGAATTCCACCGGAGAAGAGAAAGGCATTGCAGCCCCAAAGCAAGGAGTCAATCATGGTTGGGTATGCAGAGGATTCCAAGGGCTACAAGCTCTTTGATCCATCCACTCACAAAACTTTCATTGAAAGAAGTGTCAAATTCGAAGAGGAAGAATTTTTGCAAGCTAGTGAACAAGGTGATGGGGAATGCTCATTCCCTCGTCTTGATGATGAAGTAAGTAGTGATTCATTCTCTGATATTTCTGATTCTGAGATTGCTGAAGATGATGTTGATATGGATTCTGAACATATCCCCCCTTCAAGGCCCAAGTGGGCAGAGAAAACAATTCAAAGTGCCGGAGAGCTAGTGGGAGATCCCCAAGATGCTAGGAAAACTAGATCTCAATTTCACAATTCCTTTGCATATAATAATTCTGATCTGAGTGAGGCCTGTTATTTGATGGTTGGATCTGATCCAATGTCATATTCAGAAGCATGTACAGACCCAAGGTGGCAATCAGCCATGCAAGAGGAGATGAACTCACTCCATGAGAACAAAACTTGGGATTTGGTCCCTCTTCCTCCCAAGAGGAAACTAGTGCAATGCAAGTGGATTTATAGAACCAAAATTGGATCTGATTGCTCTGATCTGAAGTATAAGGCCAGGTTGGTGGCTAAGGGTTACTCTCAGGTCCAAGGAGTGGACTATACAGAAACATTTGCACCGGTGGCAAAGATGGACTCCATAAGACTAGTTTTGGCAATTGGGGCTTCCAAGCGATGGGAGATTCATCACATGGATGTAAAGAGTGCCTTTCTTCATGGGGATCTGAATGAGGAGATTTATATGCAGCAGCCTGAAGGTTTTATTTCTGATCATACTCTTGTTTGCAGGTTGAACAAATCACTCTATGGGCTCAAGCAAGCTCCTAGAGCATGGTATGCAAAAATGGACAATTTTCTGCTATCTTTGGGGTTTGAGAGGTGTAAGTCTGATCCAAATGTGTATATGCAGCATGTTAGTGATCTGATATTGATTATTGTACTGTATGTTGATGATCTTTTGATCACTGGTAGCTGCACCAAAGAACTTGACTCAGTTAAGAGAGCATTGCACAGTGCATTCTCCATGACCGATCTAGGATTGCTAAAACAATTTCTGGGTTTGGAGATTGATCAATCTGTGAATGGAATTTCTGTATGTCAGTCAAGGTATGCTTCAGATTTGCTGCAAAAATTTAAGATGGCTGAATGTAAGTCTGCAAAATTTCCATTTCTTTCAGGAGTTAAGCTTACAGAATGGGGTTCTTCACCACTAGTTGACAGTTCGTTGTATAGGCAACTTGTTGGGAGTTTGCTATATCTTACTCATTCTAGACCAGATTTGTCATATGCTGTTGGGGCTGTTGCAAGGCACATGCAAGAGCCTCATGAGATCCATTGGAAGGCAGCCAAGAGGATCCTTCATTATGTTCAGGGTACTAAGTCTTTTGGTATCCATTATGCTGCTGGTTCATCCCTTGAACTAGTAGGATTTACAGATTCTGATTGGGCCGGTGATTGTATTGATCGGAAGTCAACCTCCGGTTATGTCTTTATGCTTGCACATGGACCTATATGCTGGTCAAGCAAGAAACAGAGCACTATTTCCTTATCTTCAGCTGAGGCCGAGTACAGGGGAGCAGTCAATGCAGCCACACAATGTGTTTGGTTGCAAGGTATTCTTGCAGAGTTCGGGATTGTCTTTGATTCACCCACTATTCTTTGGTGTGATAATCAAAGTACAATCAAGATTTCTACCGATCCAGTACAGAGGCAGAGGACCAAGCACATAGAGATACACATGCATTACATTCGGGGTTTGGTGCATGACCGGATCATAGCATTGCAGTATTGCCCATCCAGTGAGCAAACTGCTGATATCTTCACCAAGTGTTTTACCGAGAAGACCTTCACTCACCTTAGATCTTTGCTTGGGGTGAGTGATGCATGGTGATGATTGGTGTATTTTGATATATGCCACATGTCCATTTTAGAGGGGAGGTTTTATTTCCCATGTGGTTTTCCTCCTTACCTTGGTTACATGGACAAATAAATTTTCATGATGTAAAAGGTGACTTGAGCCTAGTTGCCAAGGCCTTAATTTTTTTTTTGATATTTCACTAAGTCTAGCTTAAGGGGGGGTGTTAGAACATTTTTCCACCTATGTACATTAATCATTTATTAATGATGATTAATTAGCCCAAGTGATTAATGATTACATCCCTAAGTTGATTAGCTACTAAATGGTCAATTATCATGAACTAGATGGCAAATGTGAACAAGTGCTGAGTCAAACCAGCTAAGTGAAGCGCTCCCCAGGGCAATTAATGCACTCAGCATGCCTAGAGCGCCCTCCTCAGGTCATTTAATGCACTCAGCATGCTTCTCTTCTACCTAGGGCGCATTTGCTCTCTTTGTGGACAATCTTGCCTTGTTTTGTCACATTTTTGACCAATTTTAGACTCCAAACCTCTAGCCAACCAGGTTCTTCACATGTGTGAGGTCACATGGGCCTGTCCAGTCATTCCCAGCATTCACACTGCAGATTCGAACCAGTTTGGGATGGTTTGGGATATTTTGGTCAACCTAGGGGGGTTTGAGCTTTTTCTAAGCTAGATCAGTGTGAACACTCCAGATGGATTCGAATTCTTCCAGATTTGTATATATGGGTGTTCTTAACCTTTGTTAAGGTTGGACAGTTAATAATATTGACATTATTCACCAATTCATGAGTATTGTTCTTCATTCATTTAAATTTTTTATGCTAATTCTTGCAAATGTTGTGCAATCTTTCACCAGTGAGGAATCCACAGTAGCTAGATTCAACTGTGCTTGAGATTTTACAATTAATTTCTTCTCCTAAAATCAGATCAATATCCTTTACTGAAAAATCTAAACATAACAAATTATCTTGTTCATTGCAAATAGGTAAAGGTGTAAATGAAACACAAGGCCCATTAGAAAAATGAGATTCAAGAATTGAATCCCTTAAAATAATATCTTGGTCTTGTTTAATTAATGTAAGAGAATTGTTTTCAATATAGATTCCAGATTTGGTCTTTTTCTCTTCTAAAATAGTCATAAGATCTTGATGTGAATGACAACTTTCCTCGTTTAGTCTTAGAGTTTTATTCTCATTAAGAGAAAATAAAGACGAATTAGGAATATCCGAAGAGACAATAACATTTTCTAATACATTGTATTCCTTCTAATTTAGTGAGGTGAGAAAAGTCGGATAGTATTGTTGATCTATAACTTCTGAACTTTGATTAGAATCAATCGGAATATTGTTATATGAAGAAAATTGATTTTTATATGATTGCTCTAATTTATTTGAAAAAGACATAACATGATGAAACAATTGAAAAATAGAAGTGATGAGTTTCAATGGAAATCTGTAACAAATATTAAAAAAATATGTTTGTATGGTCCTCATATGATTCATCGTATTCTCTTTTAAGATTTATTAATTCTACAAACAATTTCTCATAATCGGGATCGTGAAAAGCATAAATAAACTCACCTAAAACTTGTTGTAAAGAATGTTGAGATGGAAAAGTTTCAAACCATTTTCGAACTCAGCCTGTGAAAGTCAAAGTGAACGATCTGCCAATGATTGCTTCATCAATAACATGATTAGTAAGACAATTTTGCAAAAATTGAGAAACATGATCAATTGCAGAAATTTCACTTTCACCATCAAATTTGTTTTTTGACAAGTGATGAACTATCTTAGATGGAGTAGAATGATTATTTCTTGAGACATGACTCCTAATAGATATTTGGGTTGAATCCATGAATGATAAATAGAATTGATAAAATGGTTAGATTGTCATCTAACCAGCCCTTACGCACATATGTACTGAAGTAGAAGATTAAATATGTAAAAAGATGAAACTTGAGAGTGAGAGGATCAATGGTTAAATAAGATAATTTGAAAAATGAAAACCACTTGCTTACTCATGGACCTTCTTCTAGCGCCATTTGTTGGCCAGATTTTATGAATGAGGCCAACTAAGGAGAATCATCCCACACAAGTCGCTTACTGCAGCTTCCGATGTGTTTGGATTAGTTGATTCTCGCAGGTACAAAGGCCCTGTTGCCTTTGTAGGTTTTCTCTCTACAAGAGAGTCTCTCAATCTCGTGATCTGAATTCCTTAAAATTCAATTTAAAAAATCCTAAGATGAAATCTAACTTTATCTATGATGAAATTTTAGAATAGCTGAAACACAAAATTTAGTAGCTGCTAAATTTTCTGTAAGCGAAAATTTAGTAGCTCCTAAAAATTCTGTAGATTTCGACTATGAAAAAAAAAACGAAATTCTAATTCTAATTCTAAAAAAACTAAATGAGGTCTATTTTATCCTATCTAATACATTTGAAACCTATTCTGCAAGAGCTTGATTGACATAATCATCTGATGTATAAAAGAATAATAATATTATTGTTTGATTAAAGGAAATCAAATAAATAGTAATATATTGAAGCACATTAATATTAGATAGTTAAATAACCTTATTTGATTCCGCACATAAGATTTGTGCATTAGCTCTTCTAATCATTTCAAATAATTAAACGTGAGAACTTAACAAAAATGGCAGTAATCAAACTTAATTAACTCTCAACACATATAGAACAATCTTACATAATGTGATTGAATGCTTGAAATGACTGCAACAATCCTCTCTGGTTTTTTATTTACTTCTTCACCAAGAGTTACAGAGTTTCATCAATCCCCAAAAGATGATCTTAGAAGAAGAACCTCCATATTTCCTTGTTCAGAATGAAGAAATTACAAAGAGATATCACCATATCCAAAAGAAATTCCTCCAGCATCCTGGAGAACCCTCCCCCTTGTTAACAAAAACATTACAAGAAAAATATAGAAATGGAAAGATCCAAAATCCTCTCATTCTCTAGAGACCCTCCTCCCCATGGCAGTCAAATTATCTCTGTTTAAATAAAGAGAAGAGATCATATCAAACTCCATAAAACGGAACATAAAAATTCTAGAAAAATCCATCGCAAACAGGCCTGAATATCTCACAGTTCATGCATTTGTTTTGAAAATTGGCCCATTTGTGAACTGGGTTTTCAACTGTTTGAGCTAATTACTCACGGTTTGCCAAAAACAACTCACGAAAAAACACGTCTCTTGTTCGTGTGCGATTCTCCATTTTCGTCCTCTGGTTAGTTTGATGAGCTGGCAAATTGAAAGCAGGATGAGCATGGATCTCAAAGATTTCAAAACTTCGTGGTATTTTTGGTAATGATCTTTGTACAATTCCTGAGCACAACAAACAAGTGATTAATGATTACCTTATTATCTTGTATCTCACTCAAAAAATATAATCAAGACAAGTTCAACTATACTTTATATATTCGTAACCTTTAAACTTTGTTTTATTCCATTAATTCCCATTTTGTCTGACAAATTGTTTCAAATTATCATTATCATAACCTTTGAAAAATATGAATAATAGAAGGTAAGCTTTTGGACATTATCATGGTTTATTATTTAATGAAATTGAATTCAAGATAATGATGAAAGAACATTATAAGAATCACTTTTTACTATTTGTAAGATTTATTTTGTGTACATATTTGTGATTCCAAGTTTCCTTAGTATAGAGTTTTAATTGATATCCACATTGATGTAATTTGAATATAAATTAGAATAATGAGGTCAAAATTTTCTATTCAAATTTTAATTAAAGTATGTTTCATATTTCCAAAATCTTAAAATAATGAATTAAAAGTTATGAATATAATAAAAAATAATATTTTCACCCAATATAAGAAAGTAGATACTTAAGTTATTAGTTTTTATTACATATCATTAATAATGATAAAGAAGTAGACATCAATGATGAATAATAAAACAACTTAAACCCAAGAAGATAAAAGGAATGAAAATACTCCATGCTACAAAATGATCTCCCATGCACTTAAGATAGCGAGTCATCCAAAATGAGAACCGAGGGTATGCAAGTGTTGTTCAACCACCAGAAAATTGAGAGATTCACATGACAAAGATCATCCAATTGACAAAATCCTTAAAGGCATGAAAACCAATCCAAAGAACAAGCATCAGAAGAGTGAACGATCAAGGAATGAAAGCCATGAGACCACATTCATATCAAGCAATATAAAAGAAAAATTAAAAGTTAAGTATTTACAACATTCTAATGGGGGCCACTTTATTTGAAAAATCAAGGGGATTTGTTGGGGTGCCAACATGTTGTTGAAGAATGTGTTGATGATATCATTTTTGGAAGAAATGATGACAGTCTAAGTCAAGATTTTTCTAAATACATGCAAAAAGAGTTCGAAATGTCTATGCTTAGGGAACTGTCTTTCTTTCTCGGACTCCAGATATCTCAACTTGATAATGGTATTTTAATTTCTCAAACCAAATATGTGAAATAAATGTTAAATAAATTCAATTTGGAAGACTACAAACCAGTGTGTACACCCATGGTCACCAGTTGCAAATTAAGTAAAGAGGATGAAGCAAAGGAAATAGATAAAAAAACTCTATAGATCAATTATTGGAATCTTATTATATGTAACAGCCTCAAGATTAGACATAATGTAGGTCGTGGGACTGGTTGCAAGATTTCATGCAACACCCAAAGAAACACATGTCCAAGCAGTAAATAGGATTTTCAGATATTTGAAAGGGACCTTAAACTTTGGCTTGTTTTATCCACAAAGCAATGATATGAACTTAGTATCATATATTGACACAGACTGGACAGGTAGTATTGATAGCAGAAGTAGCACAAGTGGAGCTGCATTCTTCCTAGAAATTGCCAAGTGTCTTGGATTAGAAAAAAACAACCGTTAGTGGCACTATCTACAATAGAAGATGAATATATCGTGACAACAGCCTATTGTGTGCAAGTACTATGGATGAAACAAACCCTAAAGGATATCCAAGTGAAACTTGATCATCCCATACCAATTTTATGTGACAATACAAGCACAGTTAGTATTTCAAAAAATCTTGTCATGCACTGCAAAAATAAACATATTCCCATCAAATATAATTTCGTGAGAGAACTGAACATTATTCACACATAGAGAAAAACGATAAAAGAAGTGAAAAAGATAGCAACCAAAACTATGAATATCCTGAAAAGGAAAGAAGATGAGTCAAAGGAATTGGAAATGGTCTTTACCATCCAGTTATAGGAAATGGATGAGACTTGTCAAACTGTAAGACTGAGGAATGACACCTTGGAAAGCAATCTAAAGAAATCAGTTGCAGAATAATCAGAAACTTGAAATGGATATCTCTCTATTGAAGGAAAAACTGGAAGAAGCGACATAGGAAAAGGAAGAATTCCTGGTACTAAATGAACAGCTCCAAAAGCAATGTGATGATTAAATCCAAGCAAAACAACTAGACGACACTAAGAAAAATTCAGAGTATGAAAATATGCTTGGTGAACAGAGAATCCAACTAGAAGAAAAAGAAAAAGAAATTGAAAGGTTGTAGGATCAATTCATGACAAATAAACGATTTTCCAAAAGCACAGAAGTATTGGATGAGATTCTCAGCAAGCAAATATCATCTCTCAACAAAACTGGTATAGGATATTGTAACATCCCCCTCACCCAATCCGAACATCGGGAGGGGACGCTAGCCAAATATGGGCTCTCAAATGTCGCCCCAAATCCATAATAAGATTTTCAACAAATACAATGTGTGCAGAAATGTAAAATAAACATGCACAACGAAATTTAAAATCTATCCATGCACATATAACATGCAAATACAAGCATAAACATTACAAGCATGAAATAAAAACATTTCAGATTCAAATGCATGATAATACTTATCATTATCCAACACAGATCCAAGCAACTGGATGTGTAAGAGCGATTTTCCACCCAACCGTAGGCACTCCGTCCAACATATACTCTTTCTGTTGGGAGGCAACCCCCAAGCTAGGCTATGAGGCCACTAGGGAGAAGGAAACACCTACAGGATTCTCTCTCTCATCCCACAACCCATTCTACTCTCTATGCTTATCCAAATGCTCATATAGAGCTCTACAGGGGTCTCACTCAGCCCTCACAGCCTTGGCTTCCACAATACCTGCCCCACACAACACCCTTCTAGTTGAGGCATCCCCTTCATCGATCCACAGTTCTCTTGGGTGATCCATCTTGTTGGGTGCTTCCAATGTGTGCATAGAATAATTCCAATATGATATTGGCTGCTATAGAACCACCTGTAGCCTCAACTCATGGCTTCTCAAGTACCTATGAGTAGCAGAACTCAATGGGTAAGGGTTCCTAGATTTCCCAACCTCTCTGCTCACCTACAACCATCAATTTTCACTTCCAAATCTGCAGCATTGTCTCCAAATTCGAATTTCTTGGTTCAAAACAGCATGGTAAGTTCATGGACAGCAATGGACAACTCTGCATAGTCTAAATATGCACGTAAGAATGAGAGATATGAGGGATGACTCCAAAGGATATGATAAAATGGTGAAAATACAACTGACATAACTTCTAACAGTAGAAGAAAAGACTCCTGGAAGCTTCAGACTGACTTTTGTCATGACAGAACTGTCACAAATGTGCAGTCAGTCCCATGCTTCAATAACTACATGAGGTGACTTTTCCCACCAACCACACACATGCATTAATGATTGGAAAATGGTCAAAAAAGGAGATAATTGGCTTATTCTCATCACATGACAAAATTTTGGGTGAGTTATAAGGTTGAAACTTGGCAGCAAGGATTTAGTCACCTATGGACCCCCCTTTCCTCTTCCCCTTTGGTGGAATCATAGCCCCTTTGGTGCTATTTACACAACCAGTCTTTGACCATCTTATTATTTATGCACATAATATTTACATATATTTTAAATCAACATAAAATCCAACTAAACAGTCCAAATAAAATATATACATCATACATGCCTATCCATTCACTAGGAATTCACACTAGCATATTTACATAATTTTGTATAAATACATTCCAAGTCAAAACTAGGGGTATTACAGCTATGATGATTGCAAGAAGATTGATCAAAGAGAAAGAAATGGTGTGAAAGTAAACAAGATAACCATGTGCAGACTTGTTCAATTCTAGAAATGCACAATGACTGGACATATTGGAAAATATTGTAACAATATTATATGTTACAAATGTAACTGAATTGGTCACAAGGCTCGGGACTGTGGAAGTACAGGGAAGTCTGTCAAATACTGGAAGAAGAAAACATTTGAGGAACACCAATCTGTTAACAAGTGTAGTACCTCTGATAAGCAAAGAAAAGATCAGTGTAAGATGGTTTGGAGAAATAAAAATTTAAACAGTGATTCAGACTGCCAGATCTCTGAATGAAAAGTTGGAGAACTTGGGATACCAATCCTTCTCCACTCCAATACAAGACTGACTCACTAACAGTCAAACCCGTCGTAGTAACGTATTTGTGCAACAACATGAACTGCGACAACGGGTGAACATTAATGATTAAGTGGAGCAGTGACACGAACGGAAACAACATTAATGATGGGAAGTGGTTAAGTGAATTCAAACAAGATCAACTAGAACTTCGAGAAGAACAAAAAATTTACAATATCTCGAAATCAGACCAAATCAAGGGAAATTTGCAGATCATTAATGACAAACGAAAATTGTTAGCCTCTTAAAAACCCTGTACATTTTTGGTAAGAAACTTCACGTCTATTGAGAATAGTTGCTGCAAGAATAATCAGTGTGTGTGCGAGAAAAATTGAGATTTGAGAACCATGGCACCTAGAATACAACTGAATAAAAAAACTGAAGATGCGTCTACATCAATGCCTGTGCAATATTATCATGAGTACATTCCATCCTGGAAAATGGACGCTCCAATGTTCATCCTAACCGAACTAGAAAATACACAGTTGCAAGACCGAAAGGAATCTGAAGGTGTGAAAGTATATGGAGAAAAGCACATCAGGTAAAATGGTGCTCCAAGAATGGGCCATTGGGTTATATAAATCAGGAATACTGAATCTACTGTAGGTTCCCTTATTTGGAAAAACTCCATATGTAAAAATGTGTAACGTCCCCTCCTATCATACCCGCATGATAGAGAGGATCGTGATGCTAAAACTGGGCAATTATCCCCATGTACTTATTAAATAAGCATTCACACAGTATAAAAGTACATATGGAAATGTCAAACTATTAGAAAACACAGCGGAAGTAAATTCAATAACACATCCATCATTCATACCAGTATTCATCAAATAATAAGTGCAAGTTTAACACAAGAGAATACTTATCTTTTACAAAGTAGTCCCAAGCAACCAGCTATGCATCTGCAACGTTCCTCCCAACCATAGGCCAGTTGTGCTTATCACCTCTTGATACAACTGCCACCCCCGAGCTAGGCATGATCTCTACAAGGAACCAGGGAACAACAGACTCACACATAGCCAAGTATACACCAAGATGAGCCAAGCCAATCTACAATTGGGTTTATCAAGCTACTAGGAAATGGAAAGGAAGTATGGCTAAGCTAGTGAGCTCAACCACAGAGCTATGGGTACCCCTCCCAGATCTATTCATCTTGGCACTCACAATGCCTACACACCCAACACGAGGAAGTATTCTCTTCACTGCCACACAGTCCCTCAAGCCATACCTTCCTTTCTAGTGCTCTCAGGGTGTGCATAGAAAAGTAGCCAAAGCCCTCTTGATCTTCTTGAGAGGTTACTCCCTTCACTAGGTTTATCAAGCCAATTCTGTCCACTACCACTCCAAGTTTATTGCTCACAGATTCAAACCAAAACAAGGATGCACATAACAGCTGAACCACAATGATTGGGCATGATAAAAACGTTTTTCCAGTGGGATGTCCAAAGAGGGGGTTTCTACCAATTTAGAAAAACGTGGGAAAGCCCAAAAACGAAATGGCAATTGGGGAATAACCCTGGAGAGCAGAAATCTTTTTCAGCAAAACGTCCATGGCATTCTGGGGAAAAACGACCTCCATACCAGTCCCAAATCGTGGCCCTTCTCTCCCAGCTGCTGTACAATGCAAAAACGAGCTCCCAGGCATGGAAAAATGCAGAAAAATGGTGAAAAACGTGATAGAAAAAGGCCCAGTAGTTCAGATTGCGTGAGAGGGCAAAGACTGTGGGTTTAGAATGGCTTTGGGCACCATTTTGTGGGTGTTTTCTTGCCCAAGGAGACAAAATACGATTTCCCAGGTTGATGGCTTGCCCATACACGAAATTGGCTGCCATACCTCTTCATTCCCAAGGCATTAACTACCTCAACCAATTCTTGGAAGAATTAAATGATTGGGTGCATAACCCAAAATGGGTAGTTGGTGGTTTATGGGTTTTCTCATTGACACATGGATTAACACCATTGGCTCAAGGGTTTGAATAATTTCCCTCCCTATTCCTTGTAGAATCATGCCCCATCTCTTTGTTGCATTGCATAGCTAGTTGTGGGTATTTTCATTAAAATTCGTATTTACATGATGTCTTATATACATTGTGCCTATCTAGCACAAGAACCATAGGCATTTATTTCTTTAATTGCCGACACATAAAACGCTAAATCAATGGTGGGGCCTTGGCCTTGAGCTCCTCACCATGATTAAATAACAATATTTACATCATTTACGATTTAATACAAAGGGGGTCAAAATGGGGACATTACAAAATGTGTGCAAAGTTATTGCTATCTCAAGTGCATGGCGGATACCTATGGCTTAACAGGGCAATATCCATTGATGCTAAGTTGGTTGAATCAATCACTGGTCTGCCTGCCATAGGAGAAGAAGTAAGCCTTCTCTTTGATAAGAAACATGAGAAAGCACTCAGAAAGAGGATATCTGAAAAATATGGAACTCAATGAGTCGGTAGAGGTTTTTCCATTGCACAGATATAATACTTCGCCATAAGATGTGTTGTTCAACTAATTGCATGCAAGTTATTTCGAAAGGGACGTTCCGATCATGTCTCAACAGAAATCATTGCAGGTGCAGAAAAGTGTGTGGAAGGAGTTCAGTTGAACTGTGTTGGATTATTAAAAAACCCACCTATACCATTTTAGACTTAGGATAAATTAATTAATCACTTATGATTAATTTCCTAAGTTTTGACTAGGTAAAATAGGCCAATTTTGTCTTTTAATGGACCACTTGCCACCCTAATTCACTAGGGATCACTTGAGAATATTCTGGATAAGATTTCATTGGATTCTGTTTGATTTCTTTCCATTTCTGGTTTAGAAAGTGTTTTCCTGATTTAGTTAGCTTTGTCCTATTTTTTCTGCTTTCTAGTGGAAAAGGTAAAGCTAGTTGACTTAGAAACTTTTGCCACTTGACCAATTCGAACTCCACATCATATCTCATCTCTTAAATCCATAAATACATTCTATTTACCTCACTCATGAGCTTCCATACCATTCTTACCAAATTCGTGAGCCTCTAGGATAGTTTTGGAAACTGCTTTTGCCACCTAGGGTTTTTTTTGCCTTTTCTAATCCTTTTCTTTTTGTCCTTTCCAAATTGCCTCTAAGGAATTCGATTTTCTACATGGAAGATGTATTATATATTGTTATCATATTGATGAATAAAATACAGAGTGATTTCCACAATTTATCTTCTCTATTCTTCTTCTCTCATTGTCTAAAATATTCCATGTGAAATTGTCTTATGAATCTAGATCTAAGCAATTGAAAATCTCACATGGTATCAGATCTAGATTGATTCAAAACAATTTCCAAGAGTGTTTTTTTCCAAGTATTTCCATCACCAAGAGCGCATCAGTATGGATCAAAAACAAGCCAAATATTTGACTCTCACTCCCCTCAATTTCTTTGACTGGAAGGCGCATATGATCATCCAGCTTTAGAGCAAAGGATTGTATATATTCACTATGGGGCTTGAAACTGAGCCAGGAAATGTTGCATTAAAATCCAAATGGTTCAATAGGATTGATTAATCTTATGGGTTACTTTGTCTCTCTGTATATACATATCTTCTATTCCATATTGATTCTCTATCCACTCCAAATCAAGTGTGGACAAATCTAGAGTCTCTCTTTGGAAAATAGGACGAGCTCAAAGGTCATGTATTGGAGATTGAGCTGATATCACTTAGTCCAAGTAATTTCAATTCAATGGAAGATTTCATCTCAAAATTAAAGAACATGTGCTTTAACTCAAGCAATGTGCCATAGATAAGAAGGATGAGCAGTTAATCCTTACCATTCTGTCAAAACTGAGCTCTAAATACTCAGTATTTGTGTCTACTTTTCATACCACAAGACTTGCAATTCCCAATTTGAAGATGCCAATATTGGATGCATTCATTGATTCACTCACTAAGGATAAGAACAAGTTCGTCCAAATGAGGGATCTAACACCCTCCAAGGACTTTTCACTTACTGCTCATGGAGCAAAGAGTTTCAAGAATGACAAATCCAAACAAAAGATGTTGTAAGATGAAGAGGATTCTGATGAAGATTCCAAATCCAAGAAGATGAAGAAGGAGAATCCCAAGTGTTCTTATTGCTGCAAAGGCACTCATCCTAAGAAATATTGTTTCAAAAATAAATTGGACATCATGGGAAATATGCTTGAAGAGCATAACATAGGTGTTCCTGACTTTGCAAAGAAAGAACAAGGCAAGCTTGTTGTAGAACAAGAACATTGTTTCCAAGCCTCTCCCAAAGGTAATCATGCTCATGCTTTGAGTAATAGAGTGAAAGATAATTCTTATGTCTCTGATTTTGATTCACATTCTGATATATCAGAATCAGAAACCTCCACCTCTTCCTTGGTACAATCTTCAGTCAGTTCACCCAAGTCTACTCTCAAAACTAGTCATTTTTTACTAGCTTCTGACTTGTCTTCTGAAAGGTCTTTCCACCTCCATTCAAATATTTTAGATTTTGATTTTGAAGATGATATACAGTCTGATATGCAATTCATGACACCTCCCACACCATTTTACCAACCATTGGATGCACAAAATACCCTACAATCCCCAAGTTCTCTAGTTAGGAAACTACACAATTCCATGTTTTCCTACACTGTGTAACTTGCCTCTGTTGCTCTTATGTATTTCATATATTTCATTGGTTGGAAAGACATGTATTTGGCCATCATTGGAATGATATTCCACACATATGTACCTGACCCCATCACTCATGGTTCAAAATTCAATTCCTCAACCTCTCCAGGTTCGCTCAGCTATCAAGGTGGCCTAGTTTCTCACACTTTTCATATTGAAACTATGTTTGATCATGGAGACTCCACATATTTATTGGTTTCTGATCCATATGAATAAAATTCTGATATTTCATAGCTGCATGATCTCCTATACAATATCATAAAGGTTCTACATCAGTTTGAGAAGAAAGTACAAGAACTAGTGCACCACATTGTAGCTACAAAAGAAATTGATCCTGTTGAGTTCATTGATTTTTCTTGGGAAGGAGTTTGCATAGATATTCTTTCCATCATTGATTATGTTTTCATGTCTTACTATATATGTTACAAAATCAATAAAAATTCATTTGATTCTCCTCCATCTTCAGAATATGAGCTTCATGGAGCCTCTACACATGATTCTTGCCTACACCACATTGATGCATTGATGCATGATCATGACATCCACAATCTCTTCATCAAGTATGTTACTCAGAAGCAGCCCAGTCATCTCATTCAGATCATTTAGCTCCTCCAAATGAGAAACAAGACAGTATGAAGACATCCAAGCATGTCCATTTTTGAGGGAGGGTTTTGTTCCCATGAGTTTTTCCATGTTTCCTCGTTTTACATGGGCTAGTTATTTTTGTATTGGTGTGACCATAAGCCTTGTTGCTTGGGCCCTATATTTCTGATATTTTTTCTGATTTTCATCACATAAAGTCAGGATTAAGGGGGGGTGTTGGAGTATTAAAAAACCCACCTATACCATTTTAGACTTAGGATAAATTAATTAATCATTTATGATTAATTTACTGAGTTTTGACTAGGTAAAATAGGTCAGTTTTGTCTTTTAGTGGACCACTTTCCATCCTAAGTCATTAGGGCGCACTTGAGAAGATTCTAGATAAGATTTCATTGGATTCTGTCTGATTTATTTCCATTTCTAGTTTAGAAAGTGCTTTCCTTATTTAGTTAGCTTTGTCTTGTTTTTTCTGCTTTCTAGTGGAAAAGGTAAAGCTAGTTGACTTAGAAACTTTTTCCACTTTACCAATTCTACCTCCACATCATATATCCTCTCCTAAATCCATCAATACATTATATTTACCTCACTCATGAGCTTCCATACCATACTTAGAAAATTCGTGAGCCTCTAGGATAGTTTTGGAAAGTGCTTTTGCCACCTAGGGGTTTTTTTGCCTTATCTAAGCCTTTTCTTTTTGTCCTTTCCAAATTGCCTCCAAGGAATTCGATTTTCTCCGTGGAAGATGTATTATATATTTTTATCATATTGATGAATAAAATACATAGTGATTTCCACAATTTATCTTCTCTATTCTTCTTCTCTCATTGTCTAAAATATTCCATGTGAAATTGTCTTATGAATCTAGATCTAAGCAATTGATAATCTCACAGTCAACATTTTTGATAAATGAGTTTCTTGAAGACTGCCTAGAAGCTCAAGAAAAAGGTAATCCATTCTGTTACACCTGGCTATTAATTTGGATTGCTTTTGTTGGATGGAAGGAACTGGAAGGAAACCAAATCTTTAACAGAAATAGAAGACCCTTTTTGGGTGCAAGGTTTACAAATATTTAGTTCTCTACAATTGCACAAAGACATCAACAGAACAACCTCAATTTTTGCATCTATTAGACTTGTTCTATGGGAAAATCCACGAATATGGCCTCACATAGTTGAGGCATAAAAGGGAATAGTGCATTTTAAGATTGGGATGCATTATACCTATGTTCAGGCCAAGAGAGACCCTAGCAAGCGGTGGATTCCCACCAAGTTTATGTGCACAGAAAATGATATAGCACAGATAGTCCAGGAATGGGATGCAGAGTGGATAATACCACTGACAGAAGAAGAAGAGGCTATGCAGACAATTCATCCTAGTAATGCAATTCCCACAGTAGAAGAGATTTTCACTAAGATTCCTCCTAACTCTACTCAACAGTCTGTGCCCACTAAAAAGAGAAAAGAAACTATTTATCCAGAGGGGTCAGCAAGAAAAAAATTAAAAGCTTCCAAGCCCAATCCATTTTGTACACTAACCACAAATGACTTTGAGAAAATCAGCATAGAGATAAAAAATGCAATAGAAGAATCCATAGATAATGTATCCACAAAAGGGGATGTTGAAGAACTTGCAACTCAATAGGTAGAAATCATGTTGAAGATGGAAGAAAAATTTGCAGACCTACAACAACAACTACAATCTGCCAGAGAAGATAAGAATAATGAGCCTCATCCAAGTGGCTCGCAGTCATGCCCAAGAGCGCAGATGAAGGAAACATTGCCACATCAAATCCTGAAGATCCAATCTACAGTGTTGGGACTCCCCACTTGGGAGGCACAAAATTCAGTAAGCCATGTAGAATTGACCTTATCACTCTTATTTGTAAATGAATTGTATGAGATACACACATCTGTTGCACAAGAAATTAGATGGATACATGAATCCGCAACATCATATTGGCACAAAAGTCAGAATGAAAAAGAAGCCTTACAAGACGAATGCCTGAGGTTGAAGGAAGAGAAAGAAAAGACTATGCAGAAGATGACAGATCTGGAAAAAGAACAAAAAGAAGCAATCATAATTAATCATCTGAGGCAGGAAGTAGAAGAGGTAAGGCAGAATTCCTCAAGATTACAAAGAACAGTAGAAGAAGTGTGGTTCCAGAAGTTCAAGAAATTGAGGACACTCCCCCATAAAGAATATTGATGAAAGTAAGTGAAGTTATTCAAGGGATACAATCCAAAATTGAAGAACTATCACAAGCACCTGCAACATCTCCAGAAGTCATAGCAGAACACGAGAAAATACTTGAAAGAGCTAATATTGTGTTTGAGAACATCAAGGTTCTGGATTTAAATTGCATGGAGATGCACGAAGAAAGTGCTAAAATATGGACAAATCTAATTGAAGATGAGTAGCTGAATGAAGTAGACAAGAAGCTACGAACTGGACAAGAAACGGAGCAAAGGATTTGTGAAAGCTTGGTTAGTCTACCAGCCATTGAGAAAAAGAATAAAATGACAAAGTTTAAATTGAAGCAACAAGAAATAAATAGGTTTACGGATGAACATAAGAGCTTTATGGAAAGGCTTGGACCCCTTCAGGAAGAAGCATTTAGCCTAACAGAGTATTTTCCTCAATTGCAAGAAGAAATCAAAAGAGAAATTGGTGATGGCATAGAAACTCTTGAGTCGGTTTTTGACCAAGTGGAAGCAACTCTTGTGGCTAAAGAAAAGGAGCTAAAAGAAAAAATTGCTTTCGCAAAAGCTCAAAACTTCAGTTCAATCAGACGAGCAATAGAAAGAACGGTGAAGCATGAAGACAGGGGGAGTCATCCTTGAAAACAGTTGAGGTAGAGACCGATGCAAAACAAAATGAAATAAGAACCTACATTACACAAGTTATGACACCTCTTTTCCATTGATGTCAAAGGGGGAGAATATGCATGAAGCTGAGAAGAACTAAAGCAGCCGAGGAGAAAATATGCATGAAAAGATATGAAAGAGCATAAAGCATAAACAAAACACATAAAAGTATGAAGCTGATTGTACACATGTGACATGAAGCTGAATGCATTTGAGAAGAATCAACATGAAGACATGGCATGAATATGCAACAGACGTGAAAGAACGTGAAGCATATAATTGAAGAGATGGAATGCAGATGAAACAGACATGAAAGAATGTGAAGTAGATTAGTAGTCTATGCAGAAGTAACAGAAAACAGAAGCAACGCAAAATGCACAAAATTCAAAGGCTTAAAGAAATCAAGGGGAGCATATACACAGGGGGATCACTGCAATAAGTAGAGATGAAGCATACAGTTCAACCCAATTTTACACAGCTTCATAAGGTGTTTACATCAATGTCAAAGGGGGAGTTTTTGAACTTTGGTTGTCATCGATGTCAACTAATGTCAAAGAGGATGTCAACTAATTCAGTTTGAGTCATTGATTTCAACTGATGTCAAAGTGGATACAGTATTCCTATAGCAATTTGAAGAAGTATATGGAATCCACTTTGAAGAAGTATATGCGCAAAGATATGGATGCCAGTCTGAAGAAGTATATCTAGAAGTTGCATCCATTCTGAAGATGTGTGTTCAAGGATACATCATGCATGTCTAGTATGAATAAGTACATAAGGAAGGTACATCATGCAGATCTATTTCAAAGAAGTAAATAAGTAATGTATCCTACTACATGTGGTACCTACACAGATATCAAGTCCGCCAAGTCATACTCTCTCAAGGTAGCAGCCAAAGAATTGGTTGGACAAAGGTACACAAGTAGCCAAGGAATTAGTTAATCAAAGGTACAAGTGCGCAAGCAAGTCAAGAGAAGATTTTGGAATGCACAAGCAAGCCCAAGCATTGTATGATCAATGATTGGAAGTGCACAAGCAGTATGAAATGGATTATGGTTGAACAATCCTAAAAGTGCGCAAGTCTCACCAATCAAAAGATTCTTTTAGTTATTGAAGCATGCACAAGTTCCAAGAAGGGTGTAGTGTTTGAAGTTATCATATGAGAAAATTCCAAAGCCGATGACACAGCAAGTGTGCAATACCGACAAGTAATGGTACCGCAAGGGTCAAAGTGCCACCAAGTCGAAGATTACGTGTGCACAGGTTCCGCAAAGCATTAATACATCAAGTGAGCAAGACCCATGAGTGATTGTACAACAAGGGTGAAAGTCCCACTAAGTTGAGGACCATGTTTGCGCAATTTCTACAAAGCAATAGTACATCGAGAGCGCGAGACTACAACGTTGAGGTGTAAGTTCCACTAAGTCATGGACCATGGATGCGCAAGACTCACAAAGGATGACACATCAGTAGCGCAGAAAATAACATGTGGAAAAACAATCCATGAAGCAAGGAAGAAGGAATACCACAACCAACTTGCGGACATACAATCCATGCAGGACATGTATAAATAGAGATGCAAGTTGGATATTTGGAGTAAGTTTGATGGCAAGACTATAGAGAATCAAGTGGAAGATACAGATTTATATTTGGGGCATCAAGGGCTCGAGGACAAAACAACATGATCTAGCAAGGATCCAAATGCGCACATGCAGCAGAATGATATACTGATGGTGCACAAAATGATGATGTAGATCTGTGACAGACGCGCAAATACTAAAAGGCATAATTATATAAGTATGTGCAAATGTGTGAGGATCGAATAACAATATTATTGGAAGCATGTATACAGTCAAATATGTGTTAAGAGAAAAGCGCAGAGATGGAACTGAGACATATCAGAAGATGCACAGAATTTTGGTTGATGCACAAATATTGAATTGGTGTGTGAAGAAGAGAGGTCCATCAAATGCATGATGACAGAACAACAACAAAATATTGTATGTGGGTCATGATGAGGATGATTTGAGACAAGTGCATTAAACCGAAAGGATAAATCACTTGATGCACAACATGTGTCATGTTCCCATTTTTATCAGCATCAGGAAGCAGCCAATTTCACATCAAACCCCCATGAATCCTAGTGAAAATAAATTAATTAATTAATAAGGGGATAACATTTTCCAATTACTTTAGGCAATTAAATTATTAGCTAGGGAGATTTTGGACTATAGTTGTTTTAGAATAAATTAAATTGGAGGTGATGTAATTATTATTTTGATATTTAATTATTATTAAATGTGATGATGAGTTGGATGAGGGCACATAAGGAGATAAGGATAGCTCAATGAGTTTTCAACCAAAGAGGAAAGTTAAGGAAAATCAAATCAAATAAAAAAAGATGGAAATTGGAAAAATCAATGAAAAGCAAGCAAGTGCATAAAGTAGGAAAGTGTACAAAGCAGGAAAGTACAAAAAAGAAGCCAGTATTGAAAAGCATGAAACATCAAGAAATCAAGGAGGGTACAGTTTATAAAATGAATAAAATCTATTCAGTGTGAAGTGCGGGAAACATTAGGAAAATCTAGGAGGGCTCAATTTCCAAAAGGAAGAAAGCTAGTCAATATGGAAAAGCAGGAAAGTTCCAACTCAGTCAAGGAAGGCACATTGGATGAGGCCAAGGAGGTTCATTATCAACTTAAATTGATAAAAAAATTCATATAATATATAAAAGAAGGAGGGCTCACCACTTTGACATATTTTGACAGTTTATCTTTGTGATTGAGAAAGCTCAATGCTTCTCTAGGCTTTGGTGATGCACCCTTAGCCACCTGTGGGAGATGTGCTCCATATTTAATGTTCCATTCTTCTGCATATGATCTAGCTCATCCATTGATGACAAATTTTCATATCTGATCCATCCCATTTCATAAAGAGATTGATCCTCCAAAGTTGATGCAGATATCTAGACATATTAGATGTGGTATTGAGGAGTTTCACATGGAGAGAGAGAGATCAGTTGGAAATTTTGTGCCCATGCAAGAAGATTCAAAATATCATTGCACCTCCCATAAGTAGCCTACATATTCTTGAATTCCTATATATTATATTCAGTGACTACACCTCCTCTTCTTACTCTTCTTTGTAGCATTTTATTCAATCATTGTAATAATTCAATAACAATGACTCTTTGTGAAGTCTGATTCTATGTCACTTTATTCACTGCTTAATAAGCCTAGTTATTGTTTTTTCTGCTTATTATTTAATGTATGATTCATATTAATCATCAGAAGAATAATTTGAGAGTCTTAGAGGTTGTTTTTGCTCATATTTATCAAGACTGGATCTTTAGGCCTTATTAATTGACTAGTTTTGCAGTATTATTGATTAAAAGTTGTATGGTTGTCTATTTTTGGTTCTATCATTAATCATAGGTTCTTAATACATATATTAATCCCATAAAAGTCCCCTACTAAGTATTTTTTAGCCTCTTTTCTTGTTTGGGAGAGCCTAAAGTAAAACTAGTTGAGCAGTCTACCATAGCGCTCTTCCTCTATTGACCTCCAAACATTACCAAATATTCCCAAAACCTCTGTAACTCTTTTCCAGAAGTATATTAGGATTTTAAAACCTGATATAAACCCTTTTGGTTTCTTTCAAGTGTAATTGAAGGATTCTAGTATGCATATGTTGGTATACCTAGGTAGCCTTGGCGTAGACTTCAGCGGTAGCTATTGTTGAACCATAAATCGTCCCAGTACCTTGTGCATAGGACTCTAATGTTGGCCTTGATTCTGATTTTTATTATGATTCACACTCATTATCATATTTTTCAGATCCGAAAGATTCCAACTCTCAAGCTCTGGGTGGGTTAATCAGTGACCGAGTCTAGTTTCTTCATGAGTAGTTTTGAGGACTAGTTCAGTTTTTGCAGATTCATGTTTTAAGGTTTGAATTAGATTTAATATCCTCCGGAACCTGATTTGGGGATAATAGAGTGGTATGAGATGACTTTCCTTGGCTCATCCTGTGGAAATTAACTCTCATTTGAATAAATATCTCAAATCTATCTTCAAGTTGCAGCTATGGAACTAGTTACAGTCATGGAAAATGAAGGCTTTGAGTTATATGAGGAAGAAGAAATCATTTACATTGATGGAAGCCTACCAAGAGATGAGGATGGTTACATTTGTGACTAGATGTACAATAAATACCAATGGGATGAACCACTGATGGATAATCCTAAGAAGTATTTAGAAAATATGATATATGCATGTGAAAACTTGCCCCACCACTACTAGGAGTATCTAGCCTTGGGAGAAAGGATTTGTAAATACATTCCTTTCAAATATTATTTTTACTGTAGGTTTGGATTTCAGATCAAGGATGTATATGAGTAATCATTGAAAGGAAGCAAACTAATGAGAGAATAAGAAGGAAGAACAAATCATCCATCTGACGAACATGAGAGGCACAATAGTCTCTCGAGTGAGGAACCATGTATATCTAAGGAATATGAAGGTACAATCCTTACTTATGAGGGTTTTAAGCATGAAGAAGACACCACCAATTCTGATAAGTATCATCCATTTATGGATCAGAGAGTAGCTATTGATGGGCTCCAAGAAGAGGTATCTACTAATGGTTTCTCAAGTTCTGAAGAAGCATCTACTGATGGATGCTATGATGAGGTACCTACTGATGGGTGCCTAAGTTTTGAGGAGACATATACTAATAGATGTACATCTCTATATGTTGGTGACATAGAGATACCACTTGATGAGGCTACTACAAGTAAAAACTCCATCGAACCTGAAGAATATGAATTCCTTGCAGTCGAGGAAAAGGTCCAAGGATCGATCTCACTATCACCACCAGAGCTTCAGGAGGTTGATACACTAATAGATGAGGAGGAGGTTCTCTCTCAACCTTATCCTTTTGAAAGGCCACTCAAGATGAGTGAAAGAAATATCAAGGAGACCTTACACATTCTCATTGATACACATGTTTCAGTGTCACGGTCTTGTTGGAGAGCTGCTTCAGTGGAAGATTCATCTTTCCTTGAAGCCATGGAGAATATCCATAGAGCAATATCCACAATACAAGGTAATTTTTCACACATGATTTCTGACAGAGATTATTTGTGTGAGCTTGTTCATATGTTGCATGGAGCATCCTTGAAGGATGAGGAGGAGGTATTCAAGCTCAATGATGAGTTGATGGCCAACCAATATTCTTTGAGAACCACTCAAATCTAAGATGGAGATAGAGGAGCTTCACCAAGAGTTGCAGAGATCACATATTCCCTCCAACATTCTAGTCAACCATTCTCTTTTGGTTGATGACACTCAAATTTATATGGAGGAACCTCATGATATGGTGATTCATGAGGTGCATGATGGCATGCATGTGCTTGAGTAGTTTTGTGATGTAGATGATGAGTTCCAAGCACATACTATTCCCCAGAGCAAAACTGAGATTCTTCCTGGAGTGAGTCATTCCTCCATTGAGGAGTCAGAAGAGCTCCTGTTTGATGGAACAACTTTTGATGGAGTTGATGCATCCATTAGCTTGAGGGATGAGGTTTGCAGTGATGATATTTTGGTCCATGATCCTACATTATTTCCTTCTATTGATTCCATTTCATTTGAGGAGGAATTTTGGGTCAAAGGTTTCTTCTTGATGGTGCCTGAAGAGGAGCAGAAGGCTCCCACATTCTCCCCAGTTGATTCAAGGATAGCACCATTTCCCTCCCAGGACTTGTAGAGGCATCCCATACCTACATTTGATGCCTCCACACATAAATTCATTGAGCAGGACACATTATGATTGCATGCACCTTTTGACCGGTAGCAGAGAGTTGAGCCATTGGGAGTATTCACATAAGGAAGAACTTTGTTTTCCAATTGGATCATTGGGTTGGAGTGTCTCTTCTTTTCCTATTTGGGAGAAAAGACACATGATTTATATTCTTGTTTGCATATATGGAGATTTATTTGACACATCCTACACTTCTTGTGAGCAGCATGGGAATCCATGGAATTTTTATGATGCCTACCCTTTTTGTGATTGGACATGGGACTTTCACCCTTTTCATTTGAACAAAAATGTTTTGACGCTTGTTACATGTGTTCATTGGGCACATGAAGTACATTATAATTTGCATGTGCTTGGAGATTTTGGAGTTAAGCAAGATGGAGGCCAAGCACTTGTTCTTTTTCCAAGAGATTATGAGCTAACTCTAGGAGATTATTGCACAGTTTTGGAGAAGGCACGTGATCTCACTACAGTTGAGCCAACCTCAAATATGATGGATGACTGTTGAAGAGATTTGGTTCACTATTCTCCATCCCACACACATATGGAAGACAACACACATAGGGATGAATATTGGGTAAAGGGATTCTTTCTTTTGGTGCCACATGAGGAGAAGGAGGCTCCCACACTCTAAATTAATGACTTGAAGGGTATACCTTGGGGTTTGACAAGCGCACCAGTCCCTTACCAATTTGATGAGCAGCAGTAGAGGCATCTATCTGATGTCTCCATTATGCATAGCAATTCATGGGAATTCCACTTGAGCCAATTAGGTGGAACAAGTAGCAGAGTAAAGAGCTATTCCACTAGAGTGAAGATGGAACATTGGGAAGCTACAAGCTTTCCATTCGGATCACTAATATGGAGTGTTTATTCATCCACGGATTGGGAGAATAGAAACATGAGGGATTTGAGTACCCCACGGGGTAAGTTTGTTGTTTGCATCAGTGGAAATTTTATGGACACATCATTGACCTTTTGTGAGCAGTTGTATAGGAATCTATGGCTGCTATGTGATGTATTCAGTATACTTGGATGGACATGGGATTGTCACCTATGTCTTATGGATGGAAATTGCGGTGCTAGTTTACACATGGCTTATGAGGAGATTCATGCTTTAATGGAAAAATTATTGAGATTCAATCTTCCTTTGGAAGTGATGAACTTCCAGTTTGGTGGAGTGATCTAGACATCCTCCATGGTAATATATTCTTTCTATTGATATTGATGTTTGGGAGGATGCAGTTAAGACAATTGGACCCTGGAATTCTTTGGAATGATAGTTTTAGACAAGCAACAGTGCCATTGGGAGACATGCAGCAGAGACAGTGGGATCCATGAATCATTTGGTATCATGGATTGCTTGGTATGTCATTGTCATCTAGAGGAATGCATCACAAAAAGTGGGATCCTAACATCCAATTGTTGCACTTGGGGGTTGGATAGATGCATAGGAGACAATGTTACTTTTTGAGAAGAGAGTAATAATCATAGTGGTGCAGCAGAAATATGGTGGACCTCTATTACTTAGCTTGGAATGGAGGATTCCAATTCTAGACAACCAACAACATATTTTGAGGAGTGAAGTCACTGGTTGGCTTCATAGATGGTTGGAGTTGGTTACTTACTTGAGGAAAAGAAATTTTGCGAGGGGAGGATTGTCATGTTCCCATTTTTGTCAGCATCAGGAAGAAGCCAATGTCACATCAAACCCTCATGAATCCTAGTGAAATAAATTAATTAATTAATAAGGGGATAATATTGGCCAATTACTTTAGGAAATTAAATTATTAGCTAGGGATATTTTGGACTATAGTTGATTTAGAATAAATTAAATTAGAGGTGATGCAATTATTATTTTGATACTTAATTATTATTAAATGTGATGATGGGTTGGATGAGGGCGCATAAGGAGATAAGGATAACTCAATGAGTTGTCAACCAAAGAGGAAAGTGAAAGAAAATGAAAGCAAAGCAAAAAAAAGGAAACTGGCAAAAGCAGTGGAAAGCAAGCAAGTGCATAAAGAAGGAAAGTGTACAAAGCAGGCAAGTACAAAAAAGCAGCCAATATTGAAAAGCATGAAACATCAGGAAAGCAAGCAGGGCGCAATTTCCAAAAGGAATAAAATCCAGTCATTGTGAGGTGTAGGAAACATCAGGAAAAGCTAGGAGGGCACAGTTTCCAAAAGGAAGAAAGCTAGTCAGTATGGAAAAGCAGGAAAGTTCCAACTCAGTCAAGGAAGGTGCATTGGATGATGCCAATGAGGTTCATTAGCGACTTAACTTTATAAACAAGTTATCTAATCTATAAAATAAGGAGGGTGCACCACTTTGACATCTTTTGACAGTTTATCTTTGTGATTGAGAAATATCAGTGCTTCTCTAGGATTTGATGATGCACCCTTAGCCACCTGTGGGAGATGTGCCCCATAGTTAGTGTTATAGTATTCTACATATGATCCAATGCAGCCTATGATGACTAATTTTCATATCTTATCCATCCCATTTCATGAAGATATTGATCCTTCATAGTTTATGTAGAGATCCAGACAAATTAGATGTGGTATTGAGGAGTTTCACCTAGAGAGAGAGATCAATCAGAGAGTTTTTGCCCATGCAAGAAGATTCAGAAGATCAGTGCACCTCCCATAATAAGACTAAATATTCTTGACTTAATATAGATCATATTTAGTGACTACACCTACTCTTCTTACTCTTCTTTGTAGCATTCTTCTTCAATTATTGTAATAATTCAAGAACAATGACTCTTTGTGAAGTCTGATGCTATGTCACTTTTATTCATTGCTTAATAAGCCCAGTTATTGTTTGATACTGATTTTTATTTCATTTATAATTCATATTAATCATCATAAGAATAATTTGAGAGCCTTAAAGGCTGTTTTTGCTCATATTTATCAAGACTAGCTCTTTAGGCCTTATTAATTGACTAGTTTTGCAGTATTATTGATTAAAAGTTGTCTGGTTGTCTATTTTATGCTCTATCAGTCATCATAGGTCGTTAAGACAGCAATTAATCTCATCCAATTCCCATACTAATTATTTTTTATCCTCTTTTCCTATTTGGGAGAGCCTGAAGTAAAACTAGTTGAGCAATCCACCATAGCGCTCTTCCTCTATTGACCTCCAAACACTGCCAAATCCTCCCAAAACCTATGTAACTCTTTTCCAGAAGTATATTAGAGGGTTAAAACCTGATATCCACCCTTTTGGTTTCTTTCAAGTGTAAGTGAAGGATTCTAGTATGCATATGCTAGTATACCCGGGCAGCCTTGGTGTAGACTTCAGCGGTAGCTGTTGTTGAACCATAAATGGTCTCAATACCTTGTGAATAGGACTCTAAAGTTGGTATTTATTCTAATTTTTATGTTTTTGCACACTCATTATCATATGTTATAGATCCAAAATATTCCAACTCTCAAGCTCTGGGTGGTTTAATCAGTGACCAAGTCTAGTTTCTTCATGACTAGTTTTGAGGACTAGTTCAGTTTTTGCAAATTCATGTTTTAAGGTTTAAATTAGAGTTAATATCCTCTGGAACCTGATATGGGTATATTACAGCATGTCGCATACTGTCTAAAATATTGTAGCACTTAAATAGAATGGACACATCTAAGTTAGTGCACAGTTCCATCTGATACTGGTGCATAATCTCATAACAACAAGCTCTCAATTGAAACAATAGTATTAGTTGGTGAGTGCAGTTGCATTGTAGCAGAAAGACAGAGTGAACCCTAGTCCAGAATGAAGGATCAAAAGCACACAGTACATGAAGTGATTCATCATCATAAGCAAAGAATTGAGTGGAGTGAGAAGCCAAGTGATGTATGCAGGGAAGTGACAGTTATACGAATGCATACAGAAGGTGTGCATAGTAGAACGAACATCAGAAGATAAGAAGTGTGCGCGAGTTGAAAGTTGAGTAAGGCAGAATATTATTTTGGATAAATGGGTGGCAGGACGGGGCAAGGAGCAGGAGATCGTATCCTCCTTCTAGTTGGTGTGGAGAACACAGGGAGTTGGTGCTTCCTTCAGGTCGGTGCCTGTAAAACCAAGGGGTCGGTTCCTCCTTCTAGTTGGTGTTGGTAAACACAGGAAGTCAGTGCCTCCTTGAATGTATTCATTTCATTACAAAAGAGCATTCTGTGGTTTTCTCCCATTTGGGTTTCCATGTTAAAATCATGTGTTTTCTGTGTTCTTTGTCTTGGTGCATATATGGATGAATGATTTTATTTATATTGGATGCATAACTAAATATTAAGGTTAATTTAATACTAATGTGTTAAAGAAGGTAAAAACTGTTGATAACTGCGCTAATATTGATTCACCCCCCTCTTAGTATTAAATTGATTCCAACAATGGATTAATGTATGATTCTAATTATTTTATGGACATTGCCATTAGAATTCCGACAATAGTTGACTATGTCAACTTTGATAACGATAAGATTTATTGACTGTTTCAAAGGATTGCAACATTCAAATAAATTTATGGGTATTGTCATCAGAATTTTGATGTCTTGGAGAAAAGTGTTGGAAGGCTAATGTACCTCGGGGAAAAAAAGTTTGTTTTAAGTAGATTGTCTGAGTCCTTCTATTACTGGTGCAAAACAAAGATTACAAAAATACTAATTTTGGCATACCACATGGGAAACCAATCCAACAACAGATAAATTTTTGCATCGGTTTTCTATTATTCCTTCTTGGACAAAATTTTGAGAGAAACTAACCATTTTTGGATAGGGGACCTACCCAGAATTATTATGAAACTAGATCTTCTCCTTCCACAAATACCTAGATGGAAGCTAAGAAATATAAGCAAAATGAAGACACTAACAACAAGGATGATATTGGACACTAACCTTAACACTAACAACAGTTTATAGACAAGAAAACTAAGCCCCGAGTTAAACCTAGAAGCTTTAATTCATTGATAAAGAAATATAAGTTGGCGTAGAACCCCTCGGACACGCTTCCAACAAAAGAGGCATTTCAATAATCACTGCTAGCTTATCAATATTTTCATTTATTGCATGAGAATTCTCCCCGGAATCCCGAATGTGCTTCCTAATGTCGTCCCTCATAAATTCCCGCTCCATGAAGGATCTTCCTAGTAGAGTCCTGAGTGCTCAAATCCAATTTTCTAGAGAGACAAAATCTTGCTCCTCCACCGAAAGACCCAATAGTTTCTCTTCTAATTCTTATACATCCCAACAAATGTGCATATAGATGTCCTAAATGAAAGTCTCCTCCATGAAACATGTTATGTTGTGCCCTCCACCTCACTTGCTTCTTCCTCTTTGGAAAAGATCCACAGTCACAAGACCATTAACACCCTAGAGGCATACAATCTACCCTTCTCTGCCTATTTCCAAAGCTCCTTTCACCGGCCAAGCCACCACAAAATACTAATGCACCTGGAAATTCATCTATGTCGTTGCATAATCAGTTTATCTCCCAATGCCATGATACTCGAGGGCTCTCCCAAATGTGTAGAGTGAATGCAAGGGGATGCTTTGGAGTTCCCCTTATTAATGTTCCTTGTCCTCCCCATAGAAAAGTGGCTACTACTCGTCTCATATTGTCCCATCGATAGTGTTGGCACACACGCGCCCTCCCAGCTTTCTAGCATCACATGTATCCGGGGACCTCAAGGGAAATAAGTTAATAAGCTATAAGTATTTCAATAATTTCAAAAAAAATCCAACAACAAAAAGATTTTCCACCATCTTTGTCAAAAAAATGTCAGAATTAGCACCCACATGTAGTAGCGATATTTTGTGTTGAAGTGATAAATCATTGGCATTAAAATGTTTTCTACCTTGAGAGCATTGAAACATTTATCCCATATGTAAAATTGAGATCATACTATCACAAATTGATGGCTTGAATGTACATTGGTATATTGATCGCAAGACTAGGTAACATCCACAATTAAGAAAGCATTGTTGTCATGTGGTAGTGTTGGAGTGAGATGTAAGCATATTTATTGTTGTTGGAGTCTAAGAGAAATGTTGTCATTGAGAAAAGAATTGATTGTCTTGTTGGAATGGTGTTAGAAATTGGAATCCCCAACTGAGAGAAGGAGCATATTCCTATTTCCTTTTCTTCCATCCAAGAGACCATCAAAGATATTGTCGATAGTTCTCGTATTGGTGGGTAGATATACATGTTTTCACATTGCCCAAAGAATGTTTGAATGATAGTGGATAGACTCGTGTTTTGTTGTGTAGGAACACCTAGAAAAACTAGACCATTTTTGTACTCTTGAGCTACAACCATTCATGTATATAGATCTTATGGTTAATTTCCTTGGCATTACAAAGACAACAAACAAAACCATCTTTGCATGCCTATTGAATTATAATGAGAAGAGAAGTTTGAAGGAGGTGTTGCACTTAGAAATGCATTGAGTATAAAATCCTTGGAGACAGTTATAAAGAACAAAAATATGTGCATCATTCATTCTGAGACCAAAGACAAAATTTCATATTCGCAAAGGATCCATGTTGATGAGGTTTGTGGGCTATAGTCCCAATGTTTATGGATCACATTCGCATCAAAGAATTTGAATCCTTGAATTTAACACAATTTATATTACTTTGAAGAGAATGATACTCAAAATGGGTTAAACACAAAAGAGAGAAAGTTTGGAATACTTAAGGGCCACTAATGTCATCTCTCGGAGGATAATCAACACTTGAAGGAGAAGGTGTAGATGTTTGACTAGAGGATATCAAAACTAGAGAAATACCTTGATACCTTTGTAAAAATATTGACTTTTATAAAGAATCACTTTGTTAAATATAAAGACTCCCTCACCACTATGATGGTAGACTGGGACAAACATGATTTTAGATAGTGCAATTGAGAGAGAAGGTAATCCATTTGGATAATTGGCAATAGGATAGGTTCACTTAGATGATGGATCAGTTGCACCAAGAGTTGGTAGAGAAGGAGGAAGCATTCGAAAGGGTAGAGGACATTGTACAAGAGAGAAAGGAAGCAAATAAACCTTCCATTTCTACTACAGAAGCTAACACCGTGACTAAGACAAGCATGGTGAGCTCACCTTCCATAAAAAATTTGAGAGAGAGCTTGGGTGATTTTGAAAATCATACTAGAGGAACCAGTCCCAAGTTATTAATCCATATGGGCTATCATGGCCAATGGTTAGGAAAGAGAAGTTAGGGCATCATAAACCCCAGTGTAGCTTCATCAAGGGTAAACATGAAGGCCTTGGTTTTGATGGCAGTGAGGAAAAGGCCATTACCAACAATATCACATTTGTGAAGGAAAAAGTTGTTGCGGAGTTGGAATGTTCATAAGAAGAAAGGGTGGCAACAAATAATGATGGAATCACATTATTGCTCCATCCTTTTTGTGGCAGATTGGATAAGGGTAGAAAGAAGAACATTTCAAAGACTCAATATGCACTAGCACTTGAAGAAGTAGTAATCAAATCAATTGAATAAGAAGAAAAGGAATAAAAGGCATGTATGAGGAAATACAACCATTGTTTGTTATTACTCCAAGAAGAAAGGGCATAGAGTTGCACACTATTGCTACATTGAGGCATGTTCCTTATGTGGGAAGAAGAACCATCTTGAGGCATTTCATAGGGATAAACAATCCACATGCCACAAGCTCAAATGTTTTCATTGGAAGAATGGAAATAAGAAGTATAAGACTTCCTCAAGGAAACACCAAACTCAAAGGAATATAGAGAAAATAAGAATGTCAAGTATTCCATGCAACACCAAGAATTTTACCACCATTACAAGTTGAGTGGACATTGGGAAGAAAAGTGTTGGTGTCTTCATCTAGAGCTTCATCCTAGGGACCGTACATTCAAAAGAATAATGTGGAGAGTGAAGACTAAAAAGGATGAAGAGTTCTCTGCATTTCCAACCCAAGGAGTAAATATTGTCCAAGGATTGACAACAACACATGAGCTCAACATCATCGATAAGGTGGAAAATAGGTTGATGTTAACATCAAAGTTAGCTTTAATCCAATTGTTTCCTTCAATGTTGTAATAGAATATTCCCTTCTCAAATATATTTTGAATATTGGTTCATGCGGGTCAATGACATTAGGGGTTCCTTGAAACTTCACAACAATTGAAAAAGCAACCATTATTATGTGTGTTTTATTCCTTTGGTAAATTGTTGAATGTATCCCTATGAGTTATGTGGAGCATTAGATACAACCTAGATTGGTCTCATAACTTATTTTCTCTCAATTCTAGATCATCCATGATATCAAATTGGTTGCAGCAATTTATCCAAGCTATCCGCTCACCATTTTTTGTACTATCCAAATCTTGATGCATTCCCCTTGTCCAAGGTATATGTTGACCATTCATTGTAGGCATCAATGTCACCTAGAAACATACATTTCAAATAATTGGAAATTGTTTTGGGTAGAATGAAGTGTTGTGATTTCACACAAATTAGGTCCTTTAATTCACATTGTTGCAAAGATAGGGTGTTGTGTGATCACTTGCAAACAACAAATTTGAGTCATGATGGAAGTAATTGATATTAGTAGGCACAATGCAAACCACACTTTTTATTAATTATTTTTTGTGTGTTGGAATCTCATTGCTGAAGGAGTGGTGTATACTTTCAATAGTGAACAATTGAAGACCAAAATTCAACTTAGCGTCCATTAGCTACCACGGTAGATTCTCTTGAAGTCTAAAATGAAAGAGACTTGCATGCCAAAGATGGTAATGGATTCTAATCAAAGAGAGTTTAAAATATGAAAATTGCTCGTAATAGAGAACTAATGAGCATACTTAAGCACAGTGAGAACAAGTGGATCTAGAAACCAAAGATGGGTCCATAGCTAGATCCAGAGCTAGAAGCCAAAGCTAAGAGCTAGAGCTAGATCCAATGACGAAGCTATAGCCAAGAGATAGATTTTAAAGCCATGTTTCAGAGAACCATATAGGAGAAACATCGATCCAAAGCTTGTTTTCCTTCAAAGATTTTGGATATCCAAAGCCTCTCAATGGGGAGGTGTGATCCAAAATGGATCTGCAATAAAAGATGAATGATTTGAAAATATCAGTACACACAAGGAATTCAATAATTCATGGTTGAATAAAAGGAAATGACAATGCAAGAATTAAAAAATTAAAAGAAAGAAAGGAAAATAATAAGAAGAAAAAATGAAATAGGACAAAAGAGAGATGGGGAATGGGAACTAAATGGACAAGGATGATTGGCCTTCTTATTATCCACAACACTACCTATATCATCTTATAATTTGTGGGGAACCTCCAGCAATTAAATGATGAAAATGCACAATATATCAGAAATAGAAGAACACATAATGGATTTATTGATCGTAGGCCACTTCGAGGGCCCGGAAACCTCCTTTGAGAAAGCTCAATACAAATAACTAGTGGATGCCTTCATTGGCCTCAACATGTACTTATATACTAAGTCTAAGCTAAACAAATATTACTCCCCATGAATGTGGGATAATACAATATACTCACGGGACGACTTACAAAGCATATGCGTCCAACAACAATATACTAACAATGTGGGATAATACAATGTACTAACAAAGTAAAGAGAATGGTTGACAAGGGTTCCTAACATCCCCTCCCCCTTAGAAAAAGCTTTGTCCTCAAATATTTAGACGTGGAAATTATTTTTGAATCTGAAGGAGTGGTTCCCATGTAGCATCCTTTGGTTGCATTCCGTGCCAGTGAATCAATACCTTTGTGATAGATCGAGAGTGAAGTTGACAAGTGTGCCTATTGAGGATGGCCTCTGGCTCCAAAATGATGGATCCTTCATTATCCAGTTCTGGTAAAACAGTTTCTGCTCTGATGTTGGTGCCAAGAACTTTCTCTAGACAAGAGACATGAAATACTGGATGAATGCGGGAAGAAGGAGGAAGTTCCAATTTATAAGCAATGGAACCAATCTTCTGAAGAACCTTATATGGACCATAGAACTTTGGAGCGATCTTATGACGCCCTTTGAGTTTCAGGGAGGATTGCTTGTAAGGTTGTAGATGAAGAAAAAAGATATCACCTACTTGAAAAGTGCACTCAAAATAGTACTAATCGGCTTGTTGTTTCATTTGATTTCTTGCCATGTGAAGATTGTCTTGCAAAATGCGAAGAATTGGATCTCAGGTTCAAAGAACCATGTCAACTGCCTGAACTGGTGAATTGCTAGGGGTGTATGGAAGAAGAAATGGCAGTGCCTGGCCATAGACCGCTTCATATGGATTCATTTAGATGCAGTGTGGTAGGAGGTATTGTACCACCATTCAGCAAGAGGGAGCCACGTTGCCCACTGATGTTGTTGTTCGGAGGTGAAGCAACGAAGAGAAGTTTCCAAACATTTGTTGATAAATTCAGCATGGCCATATATTTGTGGGTGATACCTTGAACTCATCTTCAGTTTAGTGCCAGTGTGGCGAAATAGTTATGTCCAAAAATGACTGGCGAAAGTTGAATCACAATCTGAGACAATGGAAGAAGGGATTCCATGAAGACGAAAGATATGGTCTAGGAAAATCTATGTGACTAAGGAGGTGGTATAGGGATGGCTGAGGGCACAAAAATGACTATATTTGGAGAGGCGATTAACCACAACCAAAATCATTGTCTTCCCTCCATATTTAGGGATCCCTTCAATGAAATCCATAGAAATATCTATCCAAATATGTGTAGGGATGGGAAAGAGTTCGAGCAATCCTGGAAGGAGTGTCGTTTCACCCTTGTTGCGCTGGAAGGTATCACATTCAGCCACCATCTGTTGAATTGTCATTTTCATTCCCTTCCAAAAGAAGTTACACAGTTCCCACTCATACGTTTTGAGGAAACCAGAGTGCCCTGCCGATGGAGAAGCATGGAGTTCATAGAAAACAACATGTTGAAGATATGTTGTCTAGGGAAGCACTATACGACCTGTGTATCTCAGGGAAGCACCATCCCAAGAGTAATGCGGTACAACAGAAGGGTTGTTGGCAAACCGTTGGATGATTTGAGATAATGAGGATTCATTGACATAACCCTGTTGAACAAATTGCAACCAATTTGGAACAGGCATAGAAATAGTTGAAACTTAAACTTGGTCATCAAATGTGCAAGAAAGAGCATCCGCCACAAGATTGTCCTTACCTTTATTGTAAGTGATATCATAGTCATAACCCATGATTTTGCTAAACCATTTTTGTTGTGCTAGGGAGGAGACCCGTTGTTCCAGGAAATATTTCAGACTCCAGTGATTAGTATTGATGTAGAAATGATTCCCTAATAGGTATGGCTGCCACTTCTGTACTGCATGCAAAATAGCCATCATTTCCTTCTCATATGTAGAAGTGACTAAATTCTTATCGTAAAGGGACTTGCTGGTGAACGCAATGGGATGTTCATCTTGAAGGATAACAGCACCAATTCCATTGTCGCAAGCATCACTCTCAAAAGTGAAGGGCTTGGAAAAATCAGCCATAGCTAGAACAGGTGTAGTACACATAGCTTGTTTCAGTTTGTCAAATGCACACCCAGTAGCATATGTCCATGTAAAAGCATCATTTTTCAAGAGAGCGATTAATGGAGCTACAATCTTCTCGTAATCCTTGACAAACTTGCAGTAGTAGCTAGTCAATCCCATTGGTTCAACAAAGACACATGCATATATATCCAAAATTTGTTGTAGATCCAAAGGAGTAGTGGAGAGCACTGATGGTTGCATCTGAATGGAATGGAGATAAGAGATGACACCATGTGAATTATTCTTAAGGATATTTTCCAGGCGATGTGAACTGATGACACTGAGAGACCCTTGTTGTAATCCCTTCAATGTGTGCTTTTTCCCATTGACTGAAAACTGCATCCAAAGTTCAGCAAAATCCCACTGCATCCAAAGTTCAGCAAAATCCCATAATATGGATCAGAGTGTGCGTAACCATTGAGCTCCCAAAACCACATCACATCTGCCTAAGGGCGAGGAAAACATGTCAGAGCGCAGGTTATAATCTCCAATAGAGATACGCACATTGTGACACTTCCCCTTGCAAGGTAAGGTGCCCCCATTGGCAATCATGACTTCAAAGATGGAGCAAGGATGGACAAAACAATCATCCTGTTTAGTGCTCCAAGGTTCAATGAAGTTATGAGTGCTACCAAAATCAATGAGTATTGTAAGAGGGATCTTCTTGAATTAACCCTTGACCTGCATTGTTTGTGGGGTGGTGAATCTGGATAAAGCATGGAGAGATATCTCTGGATGGTCATCCTGAGAAGGAGGGTCAACAGGCGGTTTTTGAATGTTGACCTGATCATCTACTATATCCTGAGCTTCTTCACAAATTTCAGTTGCAAGCGGAGAATCCACATCCAAGAGATAGATATTTTGCTCAACACATCTATGTCCCCGAGTAAATTTCTCGTCACAATTATAACAAATCCCTTTTTCTCTATGTGCACGCATCTCTACTTCAGACAAATGCTTGATATGAGTTGCTTTAGGAGATGGCATGATGGGAGGTCATTGGGAAACGATATTTTTGAATGGAACAAAAGTGGATTTGGAGCGTTGTTGGGTTGTGATATTTTCCTCCACCAACTTATCCAACCCTAGGACTTCCATCATTGTGTTGGGACAAAACAGTTTAACCTCAGATTAGATTGCATCCTTCATACCATTGACAAAACAACTCCTGTAGAATTCATCAGAAAATCCTTCTGTGTGATTGGTCAGTTTCTCAAATTTTGTCTGATACTCGCTCATAGTGTCAATTTGGCGAAGTTTAGTGAGTGCTCCTGTGAAGTCATCAAAAGCACTAGGGCCAAATCGTTGCAAAAGGAGTTGGAAAAAATATGTCCATTTTGGCTCTGCATTAGCCTTGATGTACCAACGGAACCATTGAAGGGCTTCATGTTCCAAATGAAAGGATGAAAGTGGAACTTTGTTGACATCAAAAGTATTATGCAGACTAAAATATTGTTCTACTCGATATATCCATCCAGTCGGATCATCACCATTGAAGCGAGGAAAATCAATCTTTGGCCCATGAAAAGTGTTGGAAGAAGAGAACCCAGTGTCTGCAGAAGACTCTGGTTGTCGTCTATTGTTCATGGATGAAGGCTGGAGATGGAGGTCGGGAATTTTTTCATCCAAAACTTGGAGTTTGGTCTTGAGGGCTGCAATTTCTTCCTCCATGTTTTTTGCTCCTGCGCGGGTGACAACCATAACCAGGATTTATTTTTTTATTTTTTTATTTTTTTTTAAGAATGGGTATAAAAACAAAAACATAAACTTCTTTAGTAAATGAAAATTTGGATTTGGGAAAAACTCTGATGGGTAATTCGGGTTCGACTAGGTTTTGTACACTTTCTAATGGACGGGGAAGCAGAAAATTGTTGATGTATATGTAACTTCGGAATGTATTTCATCTATGTACTTTATTGTAATCTTATAGAGATGTATTATTCCTCTATAGGGAAGTGTCGTCATTTGTATTGACAAGTGTCGCAAGTGTCGCAAGTGTCGCAAGTGTCGTAACTTGCTGCTCAGAACAAGTATAAATAGAGAGCGGGATCTCTCTATTTGATCATCTCATTATTCACTTGTATATCACTCGGAAAGTGGCACACTAGTTAAGGAGGAGGAGCTGCTAGTAGAAGACTATCTCTTATACTTTGGTTGGACTTTGGTTGTATCATTGCTCTTTCTATCTCTGAGGAAGTTGTGGGGTTTTTCACCTTTATGGTTTTCCCCAGTGAAACTTTGTGTGTCTATTGTCTCATGTGATTGCTTGGTGTGATTGATATGCATTGTTATACTTGATATGCTGTACATGTTATTCTCTCAATAATGATCCTAGAGTATATTGAATTAATGCTCAAAAATTAACATGGTATCAGAGCTTCCCTGAGAAGAAGACATTGTGTAGTGGCAGAAACTAGGGTTTCTTGTTTATTGGGTTTCTCTCCACATAGTTTGGAAAAGCAGTAAGGTAGAATGACTCTACTCATTAAGGAGAATCTATCTGTCCAATCAGAATTCAATTCTGAGCACTTTCAGTTTTGGCCGAAAAACTTAGGGTTTCCTCAAAAATAGGAATTTCTTAAATATGAAGACATAGCTGGAAGCTCCTTGGAAAAATCAAATTTTAGAGCTTTGGATCTATATTTTTGGTTGGGTGAAGCTTCGGGAAACTCAAACCCTAATTCAGGGTCCTCCTAGTGAATCCGGAAGATTGAAAAACATTTCTGAAGGGTGAATCTTTGCAGTTTTCAAATTCTGAATATACCAGGCTGGTCATCTCATCAGGGTGCATCTTTCTATCCTTCCAGAATTTTGAAATTCACATTTTGAATTTTTAGGGTTTCTCTAACAAACCCTAATCCAGGACCAGATCCAGTTTTCAGCAAATCAAGTGGTAAGACCTATATCTTTTCTATTTCCATTTGAAGTACTCTTTAAAGATGTCTCACCACACCAAGCTTGAAGATAAGCTTGAAGGGGATGATAACTTTCCAGCATGGAAGTATAGGATTGGGTTAATCTTAGAAGAAAATGAATTGGATACTTACATAAGGGAAGAGGTCCCTGTCCCAGAGGAAGAAGAGGCTAAAGCCCTCCACAAGAAGAACTTGGTCAAGGCAAAGAGGATCATTGTTGATTCTATCAAGGACCATCTCATCCCACATGTGTCATCTCTAAAGACACCCAAAGAGATGTTTGATTCCCTAACCAAGTTATTTGAAGGGAAGAACATAAATCGGAAGATGACCCTATGGAACCAATTGAAAGGGGTAAAGCTTTAGAATGGAGAAACCATTCAATCTTATTTTTCCATGGTCTCTCAGATCAAGGAACAACTCGAAGCGGTGGATGAAATGGTGGAGAATGGTGAAGTTGTCATGACCACTCTGAATGGCCTACCTAGGTCATGGGATTCCTTTATTCAAGGAATTTGTGCAAGAAGGAAGTTGATCTCCTTCAGCAAACTGCGGGAGGAATGCTCTCAAGAATAAGCAAGGCTTGTAGCCTGAGAAGAGAAGATGGGAAATGAAGATCAAGCTCTCACAGCACACACCAAGAAAGGGAAGTCCAAGAGGGAGCATTCTCATGCCAAGAAATCTTCACACTACCATCAGCATAAAAATAAGAAAGATCTCAGATGCTTCACATGCAATGAGAAGGGACACTTTGTTGTAGATTGTCCCAAAAATAAAAGGGCCAACAACAACAACAACTTCAACAAGAAGAAGAAGAGTAACAAAAGAAGATATCATGCTCATGCTGCTGAGGATGATGAACCTCCCAAGCAGAAGGCTATATCAAATAATGATGACTCATCAAGCGAAGATGAATATGTTCTAATCTTCACTCTCATAGGTACTATCTCTCATGGTTGTAATGATTGGCTCATTGACAGTGGGGCTTTCAAACACATGACTGGGTTTAAAGAATCTTTTGTAAACCTATATGAACATGAGTCACCCCATAAGGTGAAACTTGGGGATGACTACCAATATCCTATCAAAGGAAGTGGTGAAGCCTCCTACAATCTAGACTCTGGGAAGTCTTTGAAGATGAAAGAAGTTCTATATGTACCTGGGCTCAAGAAGAATCTACTCTCCATATCTGCACTGGATTCAAAAGGTATGAGGGTTGCATTTATAGATGGCCAAGTACTTATGTGGCCAAAAGGTAAAACTATAGATGATGCAGTGGTGATTGGAGAGCAAGAGGGAGGATTATATAAATTGAAGGGACAACCTAAACATGCCATGGTACATGAATCCATGGAGCCAAGTGAACTTTGGCATAGAAGACTTGCTCATGTGCACTATAGAGCACTACCAATTGCAAGCAAAGTTGTAGAAGGTCTTCCTAAAATCAAGACCAAGCATGAAGGTGTTTGCAAAGGCTGTGCAAAAGGAAAGAACATAAAGAAGGAATTTCCAAGCAGTGAAAGCAAATCAAAAGGAATCTTGGAAATTATCCACTCCAATGTATGCGGTCCGATGTCATCCAGTTCTCTGAGTGGGTATGTTTACTTTGTCTCTTTCATTGATGACTTCTCCAGGAAGACTTGGGTTTATTTCTTGAAGAACAAAGATGATGTGTTTGATAAGTTCAAGGAATTCAAAGCCTTGATGGAAAATCAAATTGATAAGAAAATAAAGACATTCATATTAGACAATGGCGGAGACTTCACTTCAGGTGACTTCAAGAAGCTATGCAGTGATTCAGGGATTAAGAGGGAGTTGACTGCTCCCTACAATCCACAACATAATGGAGTTGCAAAAAGGAAGAATAGAACAATCATGGAAGCAGCATGGGCAATGCTACATGACCAGGATCTTCCTATGCATCTATGGGCAGAAGCAGCTAGGACAGATGTTTATGTGCATAATAGAACACCTCACAAGATATTGGACAACAAGACACCAGAAGAAGTCTTCACCGGTAAGAAACCTGAGGTCAAACATCTTAGAATATTTGGTTGTCTAGTATACACACATGTTCCAAAGGAAAAGAGGACAAAGCTAGATCCTTCAGGAAAGAAGGGTATCTTTGTGGGGTATAGTGAAAGCTCGAAGGCTTACAGAATATACTTTCCATGGTTCAAGAAGATTGATGTTAGTAGGGATGTAACATTTGATGAAAATTCAGCCTTCATCAAATCAAGAAAGACACCTGTTGAAGATCATGAAGAACCAAAGGAAAACAGATTACAAGATACTACCATGACTAAATCAATTCCAGAAGCAGATCGTGAAGTTGAAGATCCACAAATACCTGTAGATCCACCTCATGAGAATAACTCTCACAAGAGGAAACCTGCATGGGCTAGAGAGCTCATTCAAGATGCAGAAAGATATGGCATTCCAGAAGAAGAACACGGAACAAAGAAGAGAACTAGATCACATACCAACTATGTTGCTTTACTCTGTGATATTATGAACAAAGAACCTTCCAATTATGAAGAAGCAGCAGAAAAGAAAGAATGGAAGGATTCCATGGTCGAAGAATACGAGTCGATCATGAAGAATGATGTTTGGGATGTAGTCCTGAGACTTGAAGGGAAGTCAGTGGTGACTTCCAAGTGGATCTACAAGATCAAGCATGCTGCAGATGGCAGCATAGAGAAATACAAAGTGAGATTTGTAGCTCGTGGCTTCTCCCAGAAAGAAGGGATTGATTATGAATATACTTTTGCTCCTGTGGCCAGATACACTTCCATTAGAACACTACTTGCTCTGGCTGCAGTGATGAAATGGTAGATACACTAGATGGATTTTAAGACAGCTTTCTTGAATGGTGTAGTCGAGGAGGAAGTGTATGTGGAGCAGCCACTTGGTTTTGAGACACTTGACAGGGATTCATATGTGTGCAGACTGAAAAAAGCCTTGTATGGCTTGAAGCAAGCTCCTAGGACTTGGTATGGTAGCATGGACAGCTTTCTATCTAGTTTGGGCTTTACCAAGAGTAAAGCAGATTCCAACCTTTACTACAAGGTTGAGGAAGGCAATACAATGATACTATTGCTGTATGTGGATGACCTGTTTGTTACAGGAGAAGATAGTTTGATTGTTGATACCAAGAGGAATCTTGCTGTCGAATTCGAGATGAAGTACTTGGGGCTGATGCACTATTTTCTAGGCATGGAAGTGTGGCAGAGTGGAGATGGGATCTTCCTTGGACAAGGGAAGTATGCAGTAGAGATCCTGAAGAGGTTCAGGATGATGGACTGCAAGGCCATGGACACACCTATGGCATCGAACCTAAAGCTTATGTGTGATGCTTCATCTGATCTGATTGATGTCACTATGTATCATTAGATGATTGGGTCCTTGATGTACCTGACGAACACGAGACCAGATATTTGCTTTGCGGTGAACACATTGAGCCAGTTCCTGACAGATCTGAGGAGTGTTCACCTAGTTGCTGTAAAGCATATTCTGAGGTACCTGAAGGGTACAGTTGATTATGGGCTCAAGTATGATGTGAATCAAAAGTTTAATCTACAGGGTTATGTTGATTCAGACTGGGCAGGCAGTGATGCGGATAGGAAGAGAACTTCTGGGTGTTGCTTCAATATGGGATCAGGTGTGATCTCTTGGTTTCGCAGGAAGCAGTCCTGTGTAGCACTGAGTACAGCCGAAGTAGAGTATGTTGTAGCTTGTTCAGCTTGTTGTGAGGCAATATAGCTCCGGAAGCTACTGTCTGAGTTATTTGATCTCCCGTTGGATGCTACTGGTATCTTTTGTGACAACCAGAGTTGTGTAAATCTATCTGAGAACCCGGTGTTCCATGACAGGTCAAAGCACGTAGAGATCAAATATCACTATATCAGGTATATGGTGTAGAGAGGAGCAGTGAAGTTCCTATATGTTGCGACGGATGAGCAGATTGCAGATGTGCTGATGAAGCCACTAGCTAGAGTGAAGTTCGAGTACTTCAGAGAGATGCTTGGTTTTCTTCAGATTGATGACACTTCGAGGAAGAAGTGATGGACATATTTGCAGGATCCATTCCGAGCATGGTGAGAGGAGGATCCTTCCCGTGGCTGTGGATGTAAGCGCTGTATGATGAGCATCAGAACGATGCTCCAGTTACTGCTCTGTATATGCATCATGTTGGATGCTAGATATGATCATTTGGATCATGTATATGTATATGCATCATGTTGGATGCTTGATATGATTAGGTAGATCATGTATGTTGATATGTATCAGGTGGATACATTGTATGATCAAGTAGATCATGTATGATGATATGTATCAGGTGGATACATTGTATGATCAAGTAAATCATGTATGATGATATGTATCAGGTGGATACATGGTATGCATCAGGTGAATGCATTGATGATCAGGATGATCATGCTATGATGACATGCATCAGGTAGATGCTTTGACATGATCAAGTGGATCATGTATGATCAGTTCGAAGACACAGATACACAGTGCCTTTCTGACATGGTGGTAGATGTGTTCTCCCATGTGCGTTGATGTAAGTGCAGATCCTTTCCGACATGGTGGTAGATGTGTTCTCCCATGTGCGTTGATGTAAGTGCAGAGCCTTTCCGACATGGTGGTAGATGTGTTCTCCCATGTGCGTTGATGTAAGTGCAGAGCCTTTCCGACATGGTGGTAGATGTGTTCTCCCATGTGCATTGATGTGAGTGCAAAGCCTTTCGACATGGTGGTAGATGTGTTCTCCCATGTGCGTTGATGTAAGTGCAAAGCCTTTCCGACATGGTGGCAGATGTGTTCTCCCATGTGCGTTGATGTGAGTGTTGAGCCTTTCTCGGATGGTCAGAGGAAAGTCCTTCCATGCCAGTGAGTGTAAGTGTTGTGTTGTGTACATCTGGACTGTGCTTCATGGACGATGATCAGTATGATTATGAGTATCAGGATGATACTTCGTCGTCGTGGACAGGTTTTGCAGTTACATGTAAAATATCCTGGGAGATCCGATAGGTTGAGCAGTATGCTCGTAATCAGTCCTAGGATGCTCTTTCGAGGTTTTGTTGATGCACATAATCAGTCCTGAGGATTCCACAATATGGTCAGTGATGATGAAGACCTGCAAGTGGTGGGCCTACATCCAGTATGAAAAAAGGACTAGCTCTGTAGAACTTCCTATGACGAGTAGATTGGAGATTGATTGAGATAGCAGTAGCAGTGATGATGACGATGATTCGAGGATGATGATTCACTGATGATGATCCAGAGAAGAAGACTTGTGCTAGCAGATATGTGTCGAGAAATACCTTCCTAGTTAAGAGGGAGTGTTGATGTATATGTAACTTCGGAATGTATTTCATCTATGTATTTTGTTGTACTCCTATAGAGATGTATTATTCCTCTATACGGAAGTGTCGTCATTTGTATTGACAAGTGTTGCAAGTGTCGTAACTTGCCGATGGGTTATTAGACCACCATGTGTGGGGTCGGCCCTAATTAAGTTAACCTGGGGTGATTAGGCTGAGTTAGACAAGTTGATCCCATAGGTTTATTAGGCTGCTAAGAACAAGTATAAATAGAGAGCGGGATCTCTCTATTTGATCATCTCATTATTCACTTGTACATCACTCAGAAAGTGGTGCACTAGTTGAGGAGGAGGAGGAGCTGCTAGTAGAAGACTATCTCTTGTACTTTGGTTGTATCATTGCTCTTTCTATCTCTGAGGAAGTTGTGGGGTTTTTCACCTTTATGGTTTTCCCTAGTGAAACTCTGTGTGTCTATTGTCTCATGTGATTGCTTGGTGTGATTGATATGCATTGTTATACTTGATATGTTGTACATGTTATTCTCTCAGTAAAGATCCTAGAGTATATTGAATTAATGCTCAAAAATTAACAAAAATGGGGATTTCAGAGGTAGGGTGAAAGAATGGGAAAAATTTTCCAAGAGGGGCAAAGAAGTAAAAATAGGAAATGAACACTGTGGAAAATTTTGAAAGCGATTGGGTGAAAATTGAAGAAGTTATGGAAAACCCTAAAAATAGACGGATGTGGGATTTATGGCTTCGGGAAGTGGGATTTATGGCTTCGGGTCCTCAGGAAGGAAATATGCAGAATGGAATTGCAGGGGTGCCAATGAATTTTCAAGGGAAACAGACTTAAAGCAAAGAAGATATGGCGAAAAAACATAATTTTGTACTCTTTTTTTCAAAATTGATCTGCAATGGCTCAGAATTGATCTGCAATGGCTCAGAATTGATCTACAACGAATCTGGATAGATGCAATTTGTTATTTATCAGTTGTCAATAGATATGGACCCCAAGTGGACAAATGCAATCTGTTATTTATCAGTTGTCAATAGATATGGACCCCAGGTATGCTCGGATTCCTAAAGGTTTAGGGGATTCACTTGGATACCAATGTTGTCTAACAGCTTGCGTATTGGGGTAGTACCCCCTCACTCCACGGATCAGGTAAAATTGATAACTTCTTTGCCACAAACGACAACTCTTGGTTTACCTCACAGGTGGGAACTATTCAATCAGGTAGGGTTCGTTGCCCTTTTCGCTAGCAGGTCCTCTCAATGGGCCAGATACTTCAAGGTTCCTGTGGTACTCCTTACAATGAGATTTAGGGCTATGCTCAGGTACTTCCCACAGTTAAGCAAATAGGGATTATTCCCGAATCCGAACCTGCAATTTAACGGAACAATGCAGATGCAAAGAAAATGAACTACTACAATAATCACAACGCCTGGAAGCCCCTCGAAAAAAAATTGGCAGAAATTCCACCCAGCAAGCCCAAGAAAGTGCTATGATACCAGATGTGGGGAACCTCCAGCGATTAAATGATGAAAATGCACGATATATCAAAAATAGTAGAACACAAAATGGATTTATTGATCACAGGCCACTTCGAGGGGGCAACCTCCTTTGAGCAAGCTCAATACAAATAACTCATGGATGCCTTCATTGGCCTCAACACGTACTTATATACTAAGTCTAACCTAAACAACTATTACTTACCATGAATGTGGGATAATACAATATACTCACGGGACGACTTACAAAGCATATGCGTCCAACAACAATATACTAACAATGTCAGATAATACAATGTACTAACAAAGTAAAGAGAAGGGTTGACACAAGTTCAGGGTAATTTTTAAGGATTCTAATAGTATACTTAAGTGTAGTATTCTAGGCAGTTATTTTGGATTGAAAAAAACATATATATAGATAGGTAGGAGAATACTAAATATGAAACATACAATTTACTAATGAAAAGTGTAAATTTTGGCGAGTATTATGATAAAAAAACATATTTCATGTAAATATAGGCGATATTAGAGACTAAACATGATCAAATAGCGAATTTATTTTTTGATAAAAGGCCTAAAAAATAGCCAATTGGTGAAATTTTGCCCCTAAAAATTACCTTGCACGGATTCCTAACATAATTTGACTTACAAAGGGTCTTTTCGCCGAGAGGAGAGGATGCATAAGAGGTTGGTTGTGTAAATTGTTGAATGGCCCAAAGATCCATGAGTTGCATTATAACCCTACAATTCTTGAAAACAAAGACAAGAAACCATTCAAAGTTGGTTTTCCCATTTGGGTTTCTAGGGTAAAATCTATGTATTAATTATGAATTTTGTTTGATTGTTCAGTGATGGAATTATAGAAACTATGTTTTAATTGATTCCTATGAATATTTTAGATTGTGTTGAATTTAATTCCTACCTAGAATCGACTCCTAGCATTCACTTGATTAATTGCAATAGCTAGTACAACCAAAGCATCCATCTAATTAGCCACGTAAGATAGATGCTTATAAGAATATAACTATTGTAATTCTAGTTAAATTTATATTTCTGAATCATATCAATTAGCAATTCATTTCATCCTTCCCAATATGTTGGGAAACCAGTAGGCCATACATATTCTTTTTGCGGTTGCACACATTCTTTCTATGGCCTAGGTGTCATCCAAAGGAGAACCGAGTCATTCAATCTTAGCAATAGGGGTGGAATATCCTCCTACAACCACCCAATAGATTTAAAAATCCTATGAGATGATAATCATGCCATTTAATTCAACCATAGCACAAGGAGCCACATTCAGCCAACATAGTCTCTTTCCATAGTCAATGTAACCATTGCACTTGCTCAAAAACAAAGTGATACAGATACACATTTTATATTAGTCTTGTGAGTGATGAAACATTAGAGAAAAGGAATTCCCATTTTCCTTATCCGTTGAGTAATTAAAGTATATGAGTGTTGTTTGAAATAAATAAATATATATATGAAAATGATTTAGAATTTATGAGAATGCTCCAATATTGATTTTTCTTTGAAGTTGAATGCATGCATACATGTCAATTATGGGTAATGTTTCTATTGATCAAAGTTTTCATGGTCATATTCATTGTTGGAAATTTTTATTTATCTCAACATGAATGGCATTGTTACTGACAGAGTAATTTATTATATTTTTTGTTAAGTGATGAGAATTAGCATTAACATGTTTTCTACCTTGAGAGCATTGAAATGTTACTCACATAAATAAAAATACCAACATATTACCACAAATAGATGGCATCAATGTGTCGCTGGTACATTGATTTCAATGCTAGGAAATGTCCACAATGAGGAACACATCATTGTCCCATGGTAGTGTTGGAGTGAGACTTATGCATATTCCTTTTTATTGGAGTGTTGAGAAACATGGTCATTGAGCAAGTGTTACTTATCTATATTTAAGCAGTGTATCCTTTTTTGCTAGAGTAATGTTGGAAATTGGATACCCCAACTTAGACAAGAATATATTCCCATTGTCTTTTTTTCCAGCCAACAGACCATCAGAGATAATATTAATAGTTCTTAGATTGGTGGGTTGATATACATGTTTGCACATTTCCCAAAGCATGTTTGAATGACTCTGGATAGACTTATGTTTTGTTGTGTAGGCACACTTAGACAAACTAGATCAATATAATACTTTTGAGCTACAACCATTCATGTACAAAGAGTTGATTGGTAATTATCTTGACATTACAAAGACAACAAGAAAAAGAAAAACCAGCCTTACATGCCTACTAAATAGTAGTAGTGAGAAGAGGTGTTCAAAGGAGAAATTGCACTTTGCGTTGAGAATAGAAGCCTTAAAGTCAATTCTAGAGAACAATAATGTGTGCATCATTCCAAGACAAGAGACTAGATTTCATTTCCACATTATAAACGACCAGCCTCATGTTTATAGATCAAATCTCTTAATCAATCTATAAATAATGTTGGAGAAGGAATATCCTCATTTCACCTAATATCATTATCAATTTTAACTTTTTTACTCTCGATTTTTCCATTTATAATTCTACAATAACCTTTTTCCTATAGTCATGGAATAATTTCTCTCCACTCAAGTGGAATTCCTATTTTCTGAATTTATCATGAGTACATTATTATGAATGTATTTCTAAAAAAAGGTGAATAGAAAAGTAATTATTATTTATATTTTGATGGAATGAAAAGCAACATTACTATCTATTTCTATAAAAAAGGTGAATATACAAATTAATTAATTATTTAAACTTTGGGTCTTACATAGAGCAAGAGACAAAGTGTGGCATTTTTAAGGAATATGGGGATTTGCGTTGGAGCGCATTTAATCGCTTTTCGATATTAATGATCATCATGGAAACCATGTAATACTCACCCTTTACGGGGCTCTTGGGGCATTGGTTTCTCGTGTAGTTTAAATACTTTTTTCTTTTCTTGATGCTTACACGTCCTATGACATTTGATTTGACCCTTTTTCACTTTTTTTAAAGTCGATCCATCACATTACATTATATACATGGTGCCTAATCTTCTTTACACTATAATATTATTTTTATGTCCAGGGGATATTATGTTTTCGGTAGTTGATATTAATCTGTGCAGTATATGGTAAATTTTTTAATCCCTAATGTTATACTTCACATTCACAAAAATGTATTTTTTTTTTAATTTTTTAAATTATATTTATCTAACCATTGATTGGTTGTAGTATAGTGACGTTTGTTTAGATTTTTGTGTCCCTAGGGGCGGCGGCGCAGTGACATCAGCACCCCTTTGATCTGTGTGTAAATGCTCTGGTACGAAAGAAAGGCGTGGACATCTCATTCAAGGATGCGTGAAGGTGAAGAGCATACGGAGGCTAGAGCAGGCAACAAAGCTTGACTCGTTACATGTTGACGGGTGCACCGAGTTAGAAGAGCTTCCAAATATGGAAACATTGGTATCTTTGGAGCACTTGACAGAAGAAGGATGCGTGAAGCTGACGAGCATACGGGGGTTGGAGCACGTGACAAAGCTTCAGAAGTTAGATGTCAGCGGGTGCACAGAGTTAGAAGAGGTGCCAAATATGGAAACATTGGTATGTTTGGAGGAGTTTTGGACAGAGGGATGCATGAAGCTGAAGAGCATACGGGGGTTGGAGCAGGAGACAAAGCTTTAATTGTTAAATGTTGACGGGTGCACCGACTTAGAAGAGCTACCAAATATGGAAACATTGGTATCTTTGTAGCACTTGACAGCAGTTGGATGCGTGAAGCTGAAGAGCATACGGGGGTTGGATCAGTGTACACTGCTTACATTCTTAGCTATTGATTGTTGCTTTGAGTTAGAAGAGCTGCCAAGTATGGAAACATTCGTATTTTTGGAGGAGTTGACAGCAGAGGGATGCATGAAGCTGAAGAGCATACGGGGGTTATTGCAGTGTACACAGCTTGTCTGGTACAAAAGGCGTGGACGTCTCATTCAGGGATGCATGAAGGTGAAGAGCATACGGGGGCTGGAGCAGGAAACAAAGCTTCACTGGTTACATGTTGACGGGTGCACCGAGCTATAAGAGCTTCCAAACATGGAAACATTGGTATCTTTGGAGAACTTGACAGTAGAAGGATGCGTGAAGCTGAAGAGCATACGGGGGTTGGAGCACGCGACAAATCTTCAGAAGTTAGATGTCAGCAGGTGCACCAAGTTAGAAGAGGTGCCAAATATGGAAACATTGGTATGTTTGGAGGAGTTTTGGGCAGAGGGATGCGTGAAGCTGAAGAGCATACGGAGGTTGGAGCAGGCGACAAAGCTTCAATTGTTAAAACATCTAAATTCTTTACAATATCTTTTGCTAAAGGGCAATATTCAAAGCACTTTGTTAAAATTCCTGTCAATTTTCATTATGTGAAGAAATAGAGCTCCAAAAGATTTTCTCATTACAAAATTGAGTGAAACCGTGGAAAGAGAGTACAGAAAGACATGTAAAGGTATATACAGCCACAAGGGTTAAAGGTCATCCGAGACCACTTTGAAAGTTTGTTGGAAATTTACTGAAACCCTAATTACATTTCTCTCTAAAGTTCAAACATATAAGACGTTTATTAACGTTCAGATGTATTAAGCACTCTATCTAAACCGTTTAGAAATGTTACACAGTATTTTGAAAAACAATATGAAAGTCTTTTTTCTAAAATGTTACAGAGGTTACATCAAAGTGTTTTCATAAATTATAAAATTTTCTATCTTTCAAATGCGCCAAAGAATGCGTGATTCCGTTCAAAAATACAAAAAGGAAAAGAAGCAATCGTCTTGCATCCAGGCCTTTAAAGTTCTAGAGTGGTCACTGCATCTGCACCCCTGTTACTGGTCGTCCAAGCATGCCTAAGTCAGAATAAGGACAGGAAAAGAAACAAAGGACCGTGTCCGACCTTTTAATCCTTTAAGGCAGCCGTGGCATGTGCTAGGGATTTTGCAATCATCGTCGGTATTGGTTTTTTTTGGTCGGACTACTACTGCAGGATCTCCTCAGCGTTCACATTTAATAACAGCTATAAATGAATGCTTGTCTTTGCTTTTATCAGAAGCATTGTCAGAAGGAATTTAATGTTTGACAAACAGCGTAAAAGGCGAACCAGACATAATGGGAGTGGTTGTGTTGTCAATTTCTTCCATATCTGGACTAGTTACACTGACTGGTACTTTTCCCCCAATTCTCTTTTGGGTACCTCGATACATTTTCAGCTCAATACCTGCTCTGCTTCATAATAAAATCAATGTTTTTCCCTTGGCCACCTTTCCTCACTTACAATTGTTTTCAAACCATGTACAACTGCATTTGCACTAGCATCTGCTGCATTTGCATTAACATTTGCAGGGACATTAGCCACCATGTGGCTCTTGTTAAAATTAGAGTTTTATTTTATTTTTAATGCTAAATTATATAAGTGGTGATTAAGATTCCATTAAAAAACCAAGGGATTGTAATCTCCATAATGCATGTGCTAAGGTTTTAAGGGCTTGGACCATTTAGAGATGGTCAAGGACCAAAGTTGGAAAATGTTTGTCACTTTGCGGAGGTGGTCGTGGCTAACTTCTTCTACACTCGCAGGGCTTGTGTATTTCTTTGCTAGCCATCTGGTGGGCCTTATTGTCTCCTACATGTGACATTAAAGGCATAGGCCAAGAAAGATCAGATGGTTTTTTTCTCATATTGCAATGGACCCCGCCCCAATACTCCTAGAGATATTGGATATGCTTCATCTCAACCTAAATCTTTTGAGTTTCTACACTTATCTATAGGGATAGGATGAAACTCCTTAGACTCCCATCATACTAAGAAAAAACTTGTGATGAAACAACATAATTAATCGAAACATTATTACATCTCTTCCAGAACCAAAAAACACTTCAATCTAACATGCATCCACACAAAGTGAAACTCAATAGCCCAAGGAAATTGGTCACCTAATAAGCTATCATTCTAGGTCAAGGAAGCAGTGGGATATTGTTGATATAAAAACTTGGCTCGTGCATAGGAAGACTTGGCTAGAAGGAAAACACAAAAACATATTCTTAATGGTTTTGGCTCATTCTCACTATGGAAAATAGAACTATGCATCCACATGCATGATAGTCTCTTATTGACAAGGAGACCCTGCATAATTAGGCACCATGCAAAAAATGCATTCTTGGGTTCTAACATTGGTTTCTAGATGTTTTGAAGTCGAAATAACCAAGACGTTTGTTGAGAGTTCAAGCATCGCAATTTGATCGCTCAGTCTTCAAGGAATGACTCAAAGAAAAACTACTTGTAGTACATGACATGCTTATAACTTGTAAAGGTTGTGGCCTTTCCCAACTACTAGTCTTGGACAAATAACAAGGCATTAGGAGGCCAATATTAAGTATAAGCTCATGATGGATGAGGCCTTGAATACGTTCCAAAATGAACATGTTAGTGTTTAAAGGTTGAATTTTCACATAATCTTAGCCCAGGGGAACCAGTGCCACATCAGAGTGTCAATAATATCATTAGTTGAGTGGATGCCATTTCTAAAAATCCTTAATGCTAATAACCTATCAGTTTTGGCCACATGTTTGCCTTCAAAATTAACAAGATGTGACCACCGGAAGCAATGATTGTTGAAGGAAGGCCTAGTCTAAAGGGAGAACTCCTTCTAGGGGAATAGGACTTAATTGTGTCATACACATTGCATATACTATAGAGAAATGTCACAAGACTCAACATGGACTTGTGAGTACTATCAAGTCTCTCCATAAATGGGTACTTACTTCAAACTTGTGGAAATACTTGAGTAACCCTAGACTGCAAAACTCACATTGACTTGTGGAAACTTGCAAAACTTGCTAGAACTCTCTCGGAACTTGTAAGTTTGACTCCCAACAAGAAAATGAATGATAATATAAATTTCTTGAAGTAAAATTTGTTATGTTTCTTTGATATTTCTCTTTCTACCCTTTTACTTAGTATTTTTATAATTTGATTAGTAGTTCCATGATGCTTGAGAGGCATTCCACATCATCAAACCTCATATGAGGAAAATAAAATTTCACATCCCATATAGAACTCAACATGCTTAATGATGTTCAAGGTTCTAACATTTCTAGATGGAACTATGTTATGATCCCATCTTCATATTCTTTGCTTGGGTTGCAATGATGCTAAGGCTTGGAATGAAGGTATCCCTTGGTAACAAGACACACTTGTTTAGAGAAAAGCTCACTTACAGATGAAACTATCATCTAGGCATACTTAGCAATATGCCCTATAACCAACCTTTGTACCTATCAATTTGATAACATATTTGGGAAGTGTTTATTTGAATAATGGTTGAATTGTTGAACTTGGTATTATTTCTTCTTTTTTTTGTAAAGCTGTAGAAATTCTATATATATAAAGAAAAATGTACAAGATTACAGATATCATCATTCACAGTTTCTTAAGGCGGTGAGGTGGTGAAACCACCACCCCAGGTGCTCAAAAATACTATCATGACTGCCTTTCTCAAAAAATAAGGCCTGCCCAACAGAGGGAAAACAGGCAAAATAGCAGTATGAAACCATCAAGTTTTGACTAGCTATCAACAGTCTATAGGGCATACTATGTAGTAGACTATCTAAAACAAAAAACCAAAAAAACTAAATAGCACAGGGAGTGTTAAAAGCATCAGAACAATTCTTAGCTTGGATGTGCACCATGAGAAGAGTCCTCGCGTTCCTCGGTTATTGGGCAGCCCTCCATCTCCATGTCTGAGGATCCCACAACATGTTTCTTGGTCGGGAGAGGTTCCCTTTTACATGGCAGAACCAGGTTGTCCAAATCCAAGCGTCATATCTTCTTAGCAGAGAGGAGGCTAGGTTCAAGGAGAGCCGAAGTCACCAAGATTGTGGTCCGGTGGCTGTTGAACTTTGGTTGTCGTTGGTGTCAACTAATTGAGTTAATTTTCATTGATGTCAACTGATGTCAAATAGGATTCAGTATTCCTAGATGTTAGTTTCAAGAAGTATATGGAAGCCACTTTGAAGAAGTATATGTGCAAGCAAGATGAAAGAAGTATGTGGAAGCCAATATGAAGAAGTAAATCTAGAAGTGCATTCATTGTGTTCATAGGTATATCATGCATAGCCAGCTTGAAGAAGCACATAAGGAATGTATCTTACAACATGTGGTACATGCGCAGATATCAAGTCCATCCAGTCATAGTCACTCGGGTACAAGCTAAACTGTTGGTAGGACAAAGGTTCAAGTGTGCAAGCATCTTGCAACAAGAAATGGTTGAATAGTTATTGAAATTCCTGAAAGCGTGCAAGACTCGCCAATTGGAAGTACCTTTCAAATGTTGAAGCGCACACAAGTATCAAGAAGGGTGTAGAGGTTGAAGATGGTATATGTGCAAATTCCATAGGAAATGGTATGTCAAAGGCACAAGATCACACCGCAAGGGTTAAAGTCCCATTAAGTCAAGGACCATGTATGTGCAAGACCCACAAGATGACAAGTGGTGGAAGCAGCACAGAAGATGACAAGTGGCGGAAGCATAAACCGTGAAGCAAACAAGAAGGAAAGCCACAACCAACTTGTGAACATACAATATGTGCAGGACATGTATAAATAAGAAGCAAGTTGGAGATTTCAAGTAAGCTTGATAGAAAGGATGAAGAGCTTGTAAGAAAGCTGGAGGATACAGATTTATAGTTTTTGGGGAATCAAGGGCTCGTGGAACCAAAACAACATGATCTAGACGGAGAGTTGAGTGCTCACAAGCAAAGGAATGGAATAGCTGACAGTGCGCAGAATGATGCTGTGAATCTATGACAATTGCACAAAGACAGAAAGGCATAATTATGGAAGTATGCACAAATGTGTGAGGACGAAATGATGGTATTGTAGACAGCACACAGACAGTCACAGATGTTCTAAGACAAAAAGCACAAAGACAGATCTGAAGTATATCCGAAGATGCACCAAGTGAAGAAGAGTAACTGATGCATGAATATTAAGTTGATGTGTGCAAAGTAAAGCAGTCCATCAAATGCACAAAGACAGAATATCAGCAGAATCAAGGATGCACGTAATGATGAGGATGATCTAAGACAAGTGCATTAAACAGAAAGGACAAATCATATAATGCACAACAAGTCACTGATTGTCTAAAAGACTGTGGCACCTAACCAAAACGGACATATCTCAAAAAGTGAGTAGTTCCATCTGATATTGATGCGCAATATCATAACATCAAGTTATCAGTGATGCACAATATCAGTTGAAGAGTGCATATGCGCAATTGCTTAACGGAATATTGAATATTGGCGCAAATTGCAACAGTTGAAGCAGCACACAGAATATGAAGTGTAACATCAGTTAAAGTGAAGTGTTGAGTGGAATGAGAATTCAAGTGATGTATGCAACAAAGTGACAGCAGTACTACATCATATTGAAGGTGCGCATAGTAGAACGAACATCAGAAGATCTGAAGTGTGCGCATATCATAAGTGTAGCAAGGAAATATATATAAAAAAAATTATATCTGGGTGGCAGGACAAGGAAAGAAGTAGGGGATTGTATCCTCCTTCCAGTTGGTGATGGTAAACTTAGGAAGTCGGTGGTTCCCCGAATGTAATATTTTCATTATAGAAGAGCATTCTGTGGTTTTCTCCCATCTGGGCTTCCACTTAAAATTTTGTGTGTTCTGTGTTTTGGTCAATATGTGGATGAATATTTTTATTTATGATGGATGCATAATTGAATATCGATATAACATTCAAATTAATTTGTTAAAGAAGTTAAAAATTGTTCAGAACTGTACTAATACCAATTCAACCCCCCCCCCTCTCAGTATTAAATAGATTCCAACAGTGGCTTGCTTCCTTGCACTTCCTAATCATAGGCTCCTAGAGACGCACTCTGATAGGGTCCCCCCATCAATTTCTCCCTAGATAACCCCTACGTCACTACTCCAACAGACTCAAAACACTTCCAAAACAGAGAATGCTCCCAATTCAAACTATCATCAGGGTTGTTTAGACTATCAACACTCTGCTCCATGCTCAGATGCATATCTAAAACCGTTTCCTTGCAGCTTCTCCATTTGGCCTGAATGTCCTCCATCAAGAGAGCCATCATGTTTTTAACCACCCAATAGTGATTGAACTTCCTATCTAAGTGGGTTGAGGCCAACTACTGTGTAACAATGCTAGCCTCCCAATCATCAATAAGGCAGCAAACCGACGTCAAAATAGAGTCTACATACCCATCACTCCCAGACCGACCAAAATATTTGTGTCCTGAAGCCCCACGACCACTACTTCCACGTCTTGGTGTACCTCGTTGATGCTGAGACATGGTTTCCGCTTCACACTTCTCCACCTCACGGCACACCGCTAGCGTCTGAGGATATTGCCAAAGAACAAAGAACCAGTACCTCAGATCCTTATGAACCCTTTCTTGCTCATTAAACCTAAACTCCACACGATAATGTTGTCATAGCATCATGTTGGATCGAATTGACACAATACTAATCTTCATCCCCTTCCCCGCGCGAAAGGCCACCAAATTAATTTCCATTATCGGGGTCGCTAAGCTCAGAGGCTTCCTCATTAACTGCACCATCATGTCGGATGCCCAGATGTCTATTCATTAGGATAACTCGTGCATTTCCTTCACGTTCCAACCCTTGGCTCTCACCCACATCCAGGGAACTTGGTATTATTTCTTGGATTGCAAGCTATTTGAAATATTAAAATTTGTTTGAGTTTCTAAGACAAATTTCAAGTGTTGAATTTCGTAGAATCATATTTGATGAGATTAATTGGTAGATAAACTATTGGTGTAGATTCTATGGATGGAAATGTCATTCTTGTTTTTTCTACACAAAATTTCATGTGATTTGAGTGTTTTTTCCTTCTTTTGGTCAAGTTTCATTGAGACTAGAATTGAGTTTTTCAAAGTTGTTTATTTTTGTCGAGTTTTGTCTAGTTTAAGTCTCGCAACCTTGCTCTACAAAAAAAATGTGTTAGCAACTTTAATATGATGGGGCATTAGCAAGAAGGTTTGAAACAAGACCCCTTGCCAAGAAAATTTCCCATACAAAAGACCAGGTTTAATCTAATGTGGAAGTATAACTTTCAAGGTTTCTCTACAACCAAAGTCTCAAATCACCCATTTGATGCTCAAAGGATAGAGTTTTGCAATGGTTTTAATGATACCTAGAACTCCAAACTCTCACGGGGCACAATAAAGCTCCCAAATAATTATGTGAAACCTCTTACTATTGTCTATCTAAACCTAGGGAAATTCTCTAGGACCCTTATCCAACTTTGAATAGGATGTAATAGAGGGAACCCAACAACAAGAGGAACAAACATAAGTTGCATCCAACACTTTAGTGGAGATTTAGAATTTCATTGCCAAGTTTAAAAGCTTGCTAATCCTATGTTCTAGAGATCCTAAGAGGGGGGAAACTAACTTGAAATTACTTCCTAAGTTTATATAGAGTAAAAGAAATAAGAGGGATGAGTTTTATTTCACCCTTTTACCCATTTTGTGGCACCCTTTTACACATTTTGTGGCACTAGTATTTCTACATCTAAGCCAGATTTCACCTAAGTGCATTTGGTAAGGGGAAATAGGAAGGACAAGAGACTTTCTTTTGTGGATTTTATTACCTTATGAAAGATTGGAAAAATATGTCTTCCTTATTAAGGGGGTGGATTTATGTGGATTGTTGTGAATTCCTTCCTCGAGATAAATATTTGTGGGTTGTTTAAATTTAATGGAAGTAGTCTCTTAACTTCTTTGCTTTGTCTCTGTGGATGTATGAGGATGGGGGATTAATTGATCAATTGGTGGTACTAATTCGTATTGTTTGAGGTTGACAATTGATTTGAGTCCCTTTGGAGTCCATAATTGGAGGTGTACCTGATCACCAACCAGGGGTACATTAGGAGCTAGAGTGGAACAATATAGTCATTGCAAAGGAACTCCACAACTATAGATGTATCCGACCAACCAAGGGTATATCAAGAGCTAGAGTGGAACAATATATTCATTGCATCAAAACTCCACAATTAGAGATGTATCTAACCAACCAAGGGTATATCAGGAGATAGAGTGGATATTCCTACACACCATAACCCCAAGGGGTATGGGGGGGTGTTGATCACTTTTCCAATGTAAGGCGAAGAGGATCAACGTTGAGGGAAATCTTACGGGGAAAAAAGATGAAAAAAACCCTTCATTTTTATAAAGGTGGTACTCCTATTTACAATAACTTATGTTTTTCTTATTGCTTTAAATAATTTGGGAGTGATGTTAACACCCAAAAAGTGCTCACTAGCTCATTCACTTATTCACATGACCCTTTTGTCCACTTTTTCCACCATTTGAACCTCTAAAACCATCAAAAGGTCACCAAAAATACCATAATACACCTTTTTCCCCTCAAAATATGTATTTTTCCTCAAAAAACACAAAAAACCCTCAAAAAGGGTCCAAAATTCCCAAAGAATATTAAAAGGGAATAAAAATATTCAAAATATTCAAAAAAGGAAAAAAAGGGAAAAAGGTACCTAAACCACGTTGGTTAATACCATTGGTTTTCTCAAACCCATAATGGTATTCCCCATCACCAAAAACTAGAAAAAGGTGATAGGGGCTCCTCACTTTTCATCCACATTTCATCCTATCCTTATGCTGCCAAATTCCCTTTGAGAGCCATTGCCTCCGATTTCGAGTTTGAAGATCCCCATTGAAGCTTTGGAGAAGAAGAGACCATTGGATATTGAAGCTTCTCAACCTTGGAGTTGCTCAACACCCATCATCCTCACCATTTGAGGTAATACAAAATCAAATATTTTTCAAGTTATTGTTTTTCCATAGATCTTATTACTTATGTTTCGAAATCTAGTTTTTTATTTATTTGCACATGCTTAGATTATCTTAGTTCATTCATAGTTGTTTTTGTTTTATATTGAAACTACTATTACAAGTTAATAGGTGCATCCTTGCGCATGCTTGGTTGAAAAACCAAGCAACAGTTTTTGGCAACTCCGCTGGGTTTCGAACTTTAAATTTTTTATTTAGATCTTCGTTTTTTACTAGTTTTACCATTACGATTTGCAGATCTGCCATACTAGACAGCATATTCATTGCTGCCCTAACTTTTGGTCCTTTCTGTAGCCTTTAACAGCTCGAAATTTCACTTTTCAGTTTCGTTTCTGGTGACCATTGTTTCGTTTTCGCATCGCGCTTTTTCGCCCGACAACCGCACGGCTCATCGCGGCCTCGCGGCCTTTTTTCGCGCTGCGCATCACGGCCTCGCGGCCTTTTTCCATGCTACGCATCGCGGCTTCGCGTCCTTTTTCCGCGCTGCGCATCGCGGCTTCGCGGCTTTTTCATGCGCTGCACATCGCGCCTTCGCGGCTTTTTTCCGCTCTGCACTTCGCAGCTTAAACCCGCGATGCACATCGTGGCTTTTTCCCATAAACCCACAATGCCACTTTTTTTCGCTCAGCCCAATTTTTAGAAAATTTCTGCTGCATTTTTGCCCATTTATCCTCTTTCATCCAGCATTATTGTTTCTGCAATTTTTTCCAGCATTTTGTTTTAATCATTGCAGCAATAGTAAATAGTAAATATTTTTCTATTACATATGCTCAATTAAAATCTTTTTAAAAAATTTCAACAAGTGAAAGAAAGGTTTTTTAGCACTTTGTTTAGATCAAAGATTTCACTTCTTTGCAAATTTCGAACCATCTTTCTGATTTGCTCAATAGTTTTGCCCAAGCAAGCACTTAGAAATCCATTTATTTCTTACAATTTTTAATGATATTTGCATTCCTTTGAAAATTATTTCAAAAGTCCATAGTTTTTGAATTATTTTTGTTAAAGCATTTACATTTCAGAAAAAGCCTTTTATTTTTTGAAATTGAAATCGTCTTGTTTTTAATTTGTAATCAATCGCCCAAACGAGGCAAATTCTTTTTTAGTTAAATAATCACACTTGCACCCAATCTGCCACATTTTTAATTAATTGAGCCTTAAAATCTACCTAAACTCAACAAACACTTTAACCCCACTTGGGGAACACTTAAAGAATCTTGTAGCTAGGTAGGATTGGGGGGATAGGTGTTCCAATAACACCCCTCAATTATTTACATCTGAGACATAGTGGTTGCTTTTTAGGGTCCCAAAAATCCCTTATTATTTGTTGACACAGTTATACACCAATTTATCAGGAAGGCCTCTCCCTTAGGATGGTTGAAGTAGCCAGACTGGTTCTGGAAGCCTGAGTGGAATACCGCTATCCATTCAGTAACTGAAGGATACCTTTCGCAGTTCTCGGTGATGGAAGTACAGCGGCGATAGAACCAAACTGCAGATTCACCCAACCGAACGTGTCATGAACGGGGTATCTTAGTGGCCAATTTTTAGGATTGTCTACCTGGTGTCCCTCCCGGTAGGGGGATATCTAGCCTTTGACTCCACATTTTATATTGTCTGACTTGAATTTCATCACCTTGCAGAGGATATACCTTGTTGAGTCATAATACCACTATTAGTTAGGTGTTTACATGCTCTGCTACCCCCCTTGGTCTAGTGAGCACCACTTTTTTCTAGGAGCCGCTTGATTTTTGGTATTCAGACCACTTTTCTTGATCACTCCACTTACTATAGCACAGCTGTTATAGTAAGTGCTTTTGAGGTTGTTGTTGGCCTGAGAGCCATTGCTTTTTCATCCCCTCCTGCACACATTGTTGCACTAGGGTCTTGAGTTTTTTATCTCACCACCATCCATTGTCATTTCTAGACATATCTCACCATTGAGAACTTATGACGATCTCGGCATTTTTAGGGTGAACCCCCTCAATTCGGTACACTTGACTCTACACGTCATAGACGTAGAGCGTTATCCCTTGAATCCACACGTCATTGGCATAGAACCCAGTCATCTGATTCTGACACACCTCATTTCACATCTGATTCTGAGGCTGAATCCGAACACCCTACCGAGACATCACCAACCAACCCCATGGTTGGATCATAATATGACCCCCTTTTCACCAGTGTTGTTGGGGCTATATCAACAACCCCCGCTACTACCGTGACAACCACGGTAGCCACAACCCCCTTAGGCATGCCTAATATGGGGGCCACACCCGCTTTAGGCATGCCCAACACAGGACCAACACCTATATTAGGTATGCCCAACATGGGGGCCACCCCTTCTCTCATCGCCACTACCCAGATCCCAGTGATTTTTGGAACCATTCCTAACCCATCTACAACCCACGTTACACTTGGGAGTGCAAGCCCCTCCCATACCACATCGGCTAGAGGACACATTCCTTTCACACCTACCATACCCTTAGGGGGCACTGGACCAATCCATAATGCTACCATTAGCAATTATACCCCAGTGACCATGCCACACCCATCTGCCAGTCTGCCATACATGGCTAGTCTAAACTTACCAGACCTGGAAAGGTTAACCAACGACCCTGCGTGGCCCCCCATGCCCACAAAACTCCCCTCAGACATCCCCAAGTTTGAAGGTAAAGCTGGGGAAGACCCCCAAAACCATATCATGTCGTTTCACCTATGGTGTTCCTCAAACTCCATAGTAGATGATTCTATTAGACTGAGACTTTTACAAAGAACTTTCACTGGCTTTGCATCCAAGTGGTACATTGAGCAGCCACATGGGACACACCCCACTTTTACATCCCTCGCCTCAATGTTCCTTCAGTTCTTTCAACTACCTGTACACTATGATGCAGGAATGGAAATACTTTTGTCTTGTAGACAGAACACCGCTACACACATCACTGATCATATCCATGAGTAGTGTAAGCATCGTAGCCTCTGCAAGATAAAGCTTGACGACCGTATCTTTTTGGACTGGTTCCTCAAATCACTCCTCCCCCTCATAGCCAAAGATGTAGCTTCTGAACGACCCCAGTTGGAAGATGTTCGGGTACACAGGGTACTACCAAAGGACCGAACACCAAGAGCAATCACTTCACACAAACAGATCACAGATCAACACACCGTCGGATTAAGTATTTACAAATGCATACTAATGCATACTAAAGAAACACACTATCCCTAACGGATATATTACACAAGTTGATCTTAACTAACTCCTAAGTGTCTAAATATCCTAACATCCCCCCTTAAGAACAACTTGGGATAGGATTGAAGGATTTACAAAAATGACACTATTAGGAGAAGGAAGGAGGCATTAGAGCCTATCCCCCCTTAATGACAAGTTCCTGAACTCCTAACATAGATCGAAGTTTAGAAAACTTCGCTTCTGTAAGAGACTTGGTGAAGATGTCTGCAACTTGATCATCTGTAGGGCAAAAGAGCACTTCGAGAACACGATCATGAACAAGATTTCTGATGAAGTGCATATGTAGCTCAATGTGTTTGCTGCGTTGATGTAGAACTGGATCTTTGGCAAGCTTGATGGCACTTTGATTGTCGCACCAAAGTGGAGTAGGCTGCTGCTGCTCGAATCCAAACTCTGAAAGGATCTGTCGAAGCCATAAAGCTTCCTGACTGGCATTAACTGCTGCTCGATATTCTGCCTCTGCTGAAGAAAGAGCAAGAGCTTGTTGTTTCTTACAAGCCCAAGTAATAGGTCCAGATCCCAGACTGAAAACATAACCTGCAGTAGACTTTCGATCATCAGGATCGCCGGCCCAATCTGAATCAGTGAAACCAACCAACAAAGGTTTCCCCCCTGTACTGTAATGAATCCCAAACTGAACTGTACCTCGAATATATCGAAGTATTCTTTTAGCTGCTTTCCAGTGACTTTCATGAGGTGTCTGCATATAACGGGAAACTCGACCAACGGCAAAGGAAAGGTCAGGACGGGAATGAGTCAAGTATAAAAGACTACCAACAAGCTGACGATACAATGTGGCATCTACTTCAGGTGAAGTACAAGTGGCAGAAAGTTTGACTCCAGACTGGAAGGGAGAAGGGGCTGGTTTACAATCTTCCATGTGAAAGCGACGAAGAAGGTCACAAGCATACTTAGACTGAGAAAGAAAGATTCCTTCTTTGGTTTGCAGAACTTGGAGACCAAGAAAATAATGCAAATGTCCTAAGTCTGACATTTCAAAAGTTTGTTTAAGACTGGATTTCACATGGGTTATAAGCTTAGGGTCACTACCAGTAAGAATAAGGTCATCAACATATAGAACAAGTATGATGAGATGGTTTCCTACTTTCTTGGTATAGACATTGGGGTCAGAATGGCATCTAGAAAAACCAGTGTCAAGGAGAAAGTTATCCATTTTGGCATACCAAGCTCTAGGAGCTTGCTTAAGGCCATATAAGGATTTCTTAAGACGGCAGACAAGGCTAGAGTTATTATGAACATAGCCAGGAGGTTGTTCCATGTAAATTTCCTCCTGTAAATCACCATGTAAGAAGGCAGACTTGACATCCATTTGATGGACTTCCCAGTTGTGTAAGGCTGCAAGGGAAAGAACAAGGCGGATGGAGTTCATTTTGGCGACGGGAGCAAAGGTTTCATTGTAGTCAATCCCTTCAACTTGGGAAAAACCTTTGGCAACTAACCTTGCCTTAAGTCTTTCAACACTTCCATATTATGCATACTTAGTTCTGTAGACCCATTTACATCTGACAAGTTTTCTTCCTTTTGGAAGAGGTACAAGATCCCAAGTATCGTTCGCCATTAAGGAACGATATTCTTCATCCATGGCTGCATCCCAATCTGGATTCCCTGAAGCTTCTGCAAAAGTTTCTGGATCATGATTCTCGGAAACTTGAGCCAAAAGAGAAGAGGCTCGCTGAAACTGAGAACGTGTTCGACGTTGATCTCTAGGATCACCGGCAAGATCACCAGCTGCTTCACATGTTGAACGGACCCATCGAGGAAGCACTTGTGCTGGTGCAACTGGAGGAACATGAGCAGGCGGAGGTGGATTTTCATCCTCACTATCATCATCAGAAACTGGAGTTGGAAACCTGTCAAGGAAGTTGGAAGAAGAAGAAGAAGGCACAAACGCCGAATCAGGCTCGCAGGCCAAAGATGGCACACTCGCCGAGTTAGGCTCGCAGGCCAAGATATTTTCATCAAATTTAACATCTCTTCTAATGATTATAGCATGAGAAGGTGGTTGAAGAAGTCTATAACCTTTTACATCTTCAGAATATCCAACAAATATGCACTTTTCACTTTTAGGCTGCAATGCTTTCCGTTTTTCATCCGGAATGTGAGCCCATGCTTCACTACCAAACACACGGAAGTGACTTAAATCAGGTTTAGTTTTAGTCCATGCTTCTTCCGGTGTTATACCTTGTAATGCTTTAGTGGAGGTGCGATTAACTATGTAATTTGCACAATTAATGGCTTCAGCCCAAAATTGAAGACTTAGTCCCTTAGATTGGATCATACAATTAGCCATTTCTTTTAAAGTGCGGTTCTTCCGCTCAGCTACACCATTTTGTTGTGGTGTATATGGAACAGTGTGTTGTTGTTGGATGCCTTGTTCAGTGCAGAAAGTAGTGAACTGTTTGTTAACATATTCTCCTCCATTGTCAGATCTTAACTTGATAATTTGATGACCAGATTGTTTTTCAACAAGGGCCTTGTAGGCCAAGAACATGTTAAATACTTCGCTCTTAAGTTTTAGGAAATAAACCCAAGTGCGTCTGGTGTAATCATCAATGAAAGTTAAGAAATATTTGAAACCAGAAAAGGAAGCAGATGGAAGAGGACCACACAAGTCACTATGCACAAGCTCCAAGGGAACCGAGGCGTGCCAAGAGGCACGTTTGTCAAAACTGTCCCGATGATGTTTTCCAAGTACACAACCGGAACAAACACCATCTCTGCAAGATACCATCAGAAGACCTGTCACCATATTTTCTTTACATAGTTGTTGCAATGAGCGATAATTTAAGTGACCAAATCGCTCATGCCAAAGTTTGCTCAAGTTATCACTATGAGCAACAAAAACTGAAGGGAAAGGTGATGACCCAAAGTTGTTAAACTTGTACAACCTGGTAATATCATCAACAATTCCGGTAGCTAGAACCTGTTGAGGATCTTTAAAATCCTTGATTACAACTTGGTGAGGTGTAAAGGTCACAGTTTTACCTTCACCAGAATGAGTGATCTGATAGACTGATAACAAATTGCAGGAAATTCTTGGAACACATAGTACATCACTAAAATGACCATTATCTACTGGAACTGTTCCAGCTCCTACAACACTTAGAGATCTATCATCACCAACAAATATTTGTTTGGTGTTACATTCATGCATAGTAGAAAAGATGGTTTGATCCTTAGCCATATGATAAGATGCTCCAGAATCAATGAGCCATTCATTTGAAGTAGAAGAAGAAGATGCATTATAAGAATAACCAGAAGCACAAAGTGCATGTCCATGAGAGGTAGATTCTGATGGCGAATCTAGGCTGATGTGGTGCTTCTTCATTGCTGCTTCCAAGGCTGCCATCTTCTTGAAACACTTTGATTCATCATGATTATCTTTCCCGCAATAGTTGCAATGCCGCTCAGTCTTCTTGACTTTTGGCTTGGATCCTTTGTCATTTTTTAAAGAAGGAGCTGACTGAGAGGGTTTGGGACCCTTGTTTGACTTATTATTGCGAAAATTTTGTTTCTTAGGAGGCTTGGACTTTTCTTTCTGTTGGGACAATAAGGCTTTCCCAGATGTATCTGCATTGTTGATTATTCCAAGGTGAATGACTTTATCTTGTTCTCTAATCAAGGAATCACAAAAGGATTCAAGACTAGGCTCTTGATAGCTAGCTGCATTCAAGGATGCTTTCATGGAGTAAAATGTAGATACAAAAACAGAATATGCAGGTCCAAGTTTGGAAAGAATATGATAAATGCACTGTTTGTCTTCCCTCTCAATCTTACATTCTGCACATAAAAGCTTGAGAGTTTTGTACTTAGATAAATAATCTTGAATGCATGAAAAGTCACTTGGATTTAAAGAAATCAACTCATTTTCGAGTTGGTGACCTCGAATTTCATTGTGTTTACCAAACACAGTTTCCAACTTGTCCCAAGCAGTATTAGGTTCATCAATTCCAGATATGTGGAATCGCAAATCAGTAGAGATTGACATCCCAATCAATCCACGAGCTTCATCACATCTATTTGCCCATTTTATTTTCTTATCATCATCAGTGGGTTCTTTTTCTTTCCCTGTGGTAATTCTGAAAAGTCCCCTACTTCGTAGAACATCCTCCATACGAGATTTCCATGAGAAATAGTTAGAACTGTTAAGTAGAATATCACAATGGGCGGCCATATTTGTAAAGTAATGGCTGTAAAAGCAGAAACCAATAGTTTGGATGTGAAGAGCTCGAAAAAATAGGCGGTTTCAAAAAAAACGGCACTGAAAACTGACTCTGTATGATGAAGTTATGCTTGAACAAAGAAACTGTTGAAGACGTCCCCAATAGTGACGTGGCAGCTAGAGAATGTCCAGCAAAAAAAGAACCCCCCTCTTCCCAAGATGAACCTTTTGACAATCACTTTAAAAAAGTTGCTTTAAGTGAATCACTTTTGTAAAATAAGTGATTTCACTTTTACAATGATATTACTTTTTAAATAGTGCAACAATAAAAAAAACTTAAGTGACTCACTTGTATTTTTATTTTTTATTATTTAAGTGAGATGCACTTTTACAATAAAGTAACTTGAAAATAGAAATTGCATGCACTTTTCATTTTAAAAGTAACTTCTAAGACTTGAACTCAAGACCTATTAAGGAATAAAGCAACTTTGAACCAAGTGAGCTAGATTAAAAGGTATGTAAAATATGGAAATGAGGAAGGGGGCTTTTTTTTTTTTTTTTTTTTTTACTCTTCTTGCTCGGTTTGCGTGCTTGCCCTTTTTCCTGCAAAACAGACCACAAAACGAAACAAAAAAAACTTTTCCACACTTGAGGAGTTAGATCTTGTTAGCTTGCCCGGAAAGTCTACGTTTTCTCTCTGTTTCTGATTTGCCGAGATCGCGCAAAGGTGCACGGCAAAGAGCATACGCAGCCGAGAAAAACCCTTTCCCTTTCTGTTTCTGATTTGCCGAGATCGCTCAAGGTGCACGGCAAAGAGCATACGCAGACGGGAAAACAACAATCCGAACCCAAAAAAAATCTAACAGTAAAAAAAAATGAAATATGAGATTTTTTCTTATTAAAAAACGAAAATAAAAAAAATGCGTCACTGTAACATTATACCTTCAGATCTGATGAAATACGCGTTTCTGGAGCAACCGGGAACCGTTTTCGATCAAACGAAAACTATTTCCCAATGGAAACGACGCTCCGGACGCAATGGAACACCTCCCACAGCCCAGAAATGCACAGAAATACCAGAACTAGAAACCCTTACGAGTTTCGGCAACAACAGTTCAAGATCTAGATCATAACCGGAAGCGGCACTTCATAAATGCTCTGATACCATATTCGGGTACACAGGGTACTACCAAAGGACCAAACACCAAGAGAAACCACTTCACACAAACAGATCATAGATCAACACACCGATGTTTTGACGTGGTTTAAACCCTCTTGAGGGAAACACTCCACGGCCCCGGCCAAATAGCTTCTACGGGACAATTTATTATGCAAAGAAAGAAAGTTACAAATGAGCTTCTCATAATCGATCAACTAAACAATGACCCTCCATGCTCTTTAAATAGAGATCATGGACCAATCGGGTGTTAAGCCACGGATCAAGGTTAGGTTTGATCTAAGAGAAGTTGAGCCGTCGGATCACTCTATGTCGGAAACATATCGTGACCGTCGGATTAAGTATTTACAAATGCATACTAATGCATACTAAAGAAACACACTATCCCTAACGGATATATTACATAAGTTGATCTTAACTAACTCCTAAGTGTCTAAATATCCTAACAGAAGAAGAAGCCATCTTAAAATCCCAGCAGTTCGACCTCATATATGCCCAGTCTGGATATCTATATACCATTTTACCGGATGCCCCAAGCGGCGATCCATCCTGCCATGACGTGTCGGGGGCATCTCATGTCGCCGACGGTATTATCGGCCAGGTTATGGTGCAAAACAAACATTTTACCATGATGAGTACAAACAACGCCCCAAACCTTTCTAGGGCTTCATCTCATTCCGGAGCTACAACTTCGTATGCTCCAGTAACGCACACCCACCACACTCATGGACCCTCATGTCCACCATAGTGTTATGGGAAAGCACCATCAGCTTATGCACCACCTTCATATTATAACTAGCAAACCCACCAGAATCCGGTTTAGCCACAAGCCCAAGTGGCTTATTATCCTCAATAGGCAGCACCTCTTGCTCCAACACTTCCACCAGCTCAAGGTTACCCACAACCGCAACAAGCAACAGGTCCACCTCATAACCCTCCTACTTACTACCCACCGCAACCTGCTCTAGAGCCCCCATGATCTCAAAACCCACCTACTTCCCATGGGCATGTGTACACACAGCAAAACCAACTCCCAAACCAGAACAACCAGCGTAACCAAGGAGGTCAACAAAACTGCGGAAGAGGACGTAACCGTGGAAACAACCAGCAACACAACCAAGGTGGACCACCACCTAATCCCCCAAATAATAATAATGTTGCTCCCCCTAACCAAAACCCTGACCGTCCACCTAAACAATCCAAAAATAATAACTTGAGAACAAACCATCCATGATCCATATGTGGAGTCTACGGCCATTACACACATAATTGTCCCCATTTAGATCGAGTGCGTCAACTCTAGACTGACGACGCCCAATGACAAGGACACGCTGCACAGCCAGCACCTCCCCCTCAGCCACAACCCATGATATTGCAAAATCCCTTACCAAACCAAGGCACGGTAAACACTCATCCAAATGATCCCCCTCAAGGATCCACTACACCACAACAACAAATTACCTATGCAACAGCCGATTACCAGCATGCAAAGTCCAACACTCACCATTTTCTAATGATGTCAATCTTCAAACCCGTCGAAATCAATACGGATCCGCCCCTGAGGCCACACCTATCGACCCATCATCGAGTACTCTCCCAACCGATCAACCACTTCGTATACCCAATATACCCATGGACGGGGGTCCTAAAGCACCTTGTTTCCCTTTGAGATGGATTAACAATAACCCGAATGCACGTGTAGCTTCCAAATATAACATTGTAGAGGATTTAGCTCAGTCCCCTGCTGCTATGTCCGCTCTCAAAATATTAAAAAACTGTCCGACACAGAGAAAATTGTTGTTATCTGCCATTGGTGCCATAGATCCTAATGACTCTAACATGATGGCTTTTGACTTAGAACAAGCTGAACCTCGTATACCCTCATCTCTAGCTTTTCAATTTTCTGTCTCCATTCGCAACCTCATCGTTCACCAATGCATAATCGATGAAGGGGCCTCTACCTGCGTTATGTCGACTTTTGTATGGCAGAAACTTGGATCCCCAACGCTACAACCGTCAACTACCGCATTGCGAGCTTACGACGGCCGTGCAGCTCAACCTCAAGGTTTGTTAGTGAACGTACCCATACAGCTTGGGGGAAAATTGGTTCTCATAGATATAGAGGTCATTAACGCCCAACTTGATTACAATCTCCTTTTGGGATGAAGCTACATGTATAAAATGAAAGTTGTCGCTTCTTCAATTTTCCGCATCATGATGTTCCCCCATGAAGGATGCGTAGTTAAAATCGACCAAATTACATACGATGATCCCAATGCCCCCGCAGCGCCAGAAAATGTTCTTCCCATGATCGAGGAACCTGTTCTTAGTGCACCAACATCATTCGTCTCATCAGTCGGACCCGAGATATATTCGGATACTCCCATGACCAGCTCTTTCCCATCAATCCCACCCCCTCTTAAGGTAACTGAAGTATCCGATTTGTGCACCCTATCACACAACGAACAACAACATCCTCAACAACCTCAACCACCACCACAAGCACCCATCGTGCCTAGTCATATCGGAACAACACCGATTCACACAATCCCATTCTTGTTTCCGTTTTCAGGAGTTGTCAGCACGCCAGTAATGGCTACACTCAACCTTCCAGGTTTAACGTTAGGATTACCTGTATGGTACTTACCTGCCCCAACTCCCCCACCGACTCCAACCGTTGTTTTACAACTAGTACAACCTATGAATATGTCAAACCATCCACCACCTGGCATACCCAACCCCCAAAATCGCCCACCACTTGGTGGTTCCAACCGCCAAAACCGATCAATTCCAACAGGGGGCACTACATCAGCATCTAGTTATGTCCCCCCTCAATCCCGCCACACTGGGGGTAGAGGTCCACCAACCTACAAAACTACACCCACAACTCACACCCCCCCAGTGACTCCCAAATTAGCTAAGAATCCCCCAACCCGCGTGCTCCCTAAATGCTCCTTATGTGACGATATCGGCCACGCTACCCATCTATGTCCACAACTACCGACACTTCAAGAACACATGAATATGTTGGATGACAACACCAACGTTCCAGTAGTCAAACTAGAAATCCCCCCTCAGCCTCATGATAAATCATTGCGCACAAACCATCCTTGTGCAATATGCGGAATCTACAGCCATTATTCACATCATTGCCCCGATCTCCCAGATTACAGAGCAGCATTATACGAGTTGAATAATGTCGACCTAGAGATATCCCCACCACTTATTGAGTAAATATTTCCCCCCATAATCTTCCCATTCAGTAGAAATCAATACCATTTATATGATTTCAACTACCTATAAACCCGAACCAATTCATTTAATGGAACACTACTTTCGTACCGATGAAGAAATCCTAGAAACACTCACTGCACCAGACTACCCTTGGGATGATATGCACCATCGATCATACTTCCTCCCTGAAGCATCTACGTCCACCGCGGCAAACCAACTATCTGTTGAATCTAAGGACTTCTTACCAACCAAGGTCGATTGGTTCAAAGATCGAATACCAGCTCCAGAAGCCTTCGAGGAAGGTAACATGGCTAACATTTCTACCATTATAAAAATCGACATCTCCACCACCCCCGAAAAACCTGAGCTTATCTCTTTGGGCACTTCATGCACTGAGAAAGAAACCCAAGCTTATAAGAAACTCTTCCAAGAATTTCGAGATGTCTTCTCCTGGTCATATACCGAGATGCCTGGTCTTAATCCTACCATCATAGGACATCACATAGAGACTTGTCCTAACATATCACCGGTCCGCCAGAAACAATGTCCCATTCACCCATCTAAGCTTCCGGTCGTCAAAGCAAAAATCGAGAAGCTTCGAGCAACGGGCTTCATATACCCTATTGCATACACCACCTGGGTTTCAAACCCAGTACCATTCAATAAGAAATTCGGCACCATCCGCATATGTACTGACTTCCGTGACCTCAACCGAGCTTGTCCCAAAGACAACTTCCCCACACCATTTATTGACCAACTAATCGATGAGTGTACAGGGCATGAGGTACTTTCTTTTATGGACGGTTTCTCCGGATACAACCAAATCAAAATCTGTAAAGAAGATCAATACAAAACCGCTTTTACTACCCCATGGGGCACCTTCTCCTATCGCGTCATGCCTTTCAGTCTCAAGAATGCCGGAGCCACTTTCCAACGTTCCATGACTTATTGCTTTCGCGATCTGCATAAAATCATATTAGTTTATCTAGACGACCTCACCACTCAATTTAAGAAACGATCTTACCATTTAGACGACCTTCAACAAGTTATCTTGCGTTGTCGAAAATACAACATCCGCTTGAACCCACTCAAGTGTGTCTTTTGCGTTCCAGTAGGTCGCTTGCTAGGGTTTGTCATTTCAGAAAAATGAATCACCGTTGACCCTCTAAAAGTTCAAGCCATAGTGGACCTTCCATCACCACGTACATTAAGATAGCTTCAAAGCCTCCAGGGGAAATCCAACTTCCTTCACCGTTTTGTACCAGACTATGCCACCACTGTACATGGTTTCCTCCGTTTGCTACGTCTTCATACCCGCTTCGTATGGGACAACCAAGCAGAAGGAGCTTTCACAAATCTGAAAAAAGCACTTACCAGCGCCCCGTTGATTTCTCCACCAGATTTCACAAGAGACTTTACCCTTTACATTTCAGCATCAGATTACGTCGTTTCTGGAGTACTCGTCCAAGAAGACTCCGCTCATCAAGAACACGTCATTTACTATGTGATCCAGACCTTGTCAGGCCCACCACTGCACTACCCACATGAAGAGAAAATGGCCCTTGCCGTCATCTTTTTAGTACAAAAGTTGCGACATTACATTCTTCTTAGCCACACCACGGTTGTGGCCATTTCCAATCCAATGGTCTATCTCTTGAATCGTCGCCTTTTACAAGGCCGTGTTTCCAAATGGGTGATTATCTTACAAGAATATGACCTAACTTTTAAAACCCTAAAGAGCACCAAAGCATTAGCACTCACTCAACTCATTACGGACTTACCATCATCGTCGTCATCACCAACTATCATACTAATATAATTGACGAACATTTGTTCATCATCTCGTCTGACGACCCTTGGTATGGCGACATTTTGGTATACCTCCGCACACAAAAATTTTGACCCAATATCGACCGTGACGAACGCCGTCGTATCCGTCACCATGCCCCCCGTTATCTCCTCTTGGGTGATGTCCTCTATCGATGTGGCATCAACACAATCTTACGATGATGCCTTTCCCAAGACGAAGCAGAACAAGTCCTTAACGACTGTCATAGCAGTGCCTGCGGCGGCCATTTCTCCAGAATGGCCACCACCCAAAAGGTAATCCGCGCAGGTTATTTTTGGCCATCATTATTCACTAATTGTATCACAGCAGTCAAACACTGCCAAAACTGCCAGCTCTTTGCCCCAAAGGCAAGAACCCCCCCCCCCCCTTCATCCAGTCATCACCGCTGGACCATTTTGCAAATGGGCCATCGACTTCATGGATTGCAATCCCACATCAGCCGACGGCCACAAACAAATTATTGTGGCTGTTGATTACTTTAACAAATGGGCGGAAGCCATGCCTACTTATAATTGCAAAGCCGACACTGCAGCCCGTTTTTTCCTCAACCATGTTATTGCTCGTTTTGGAGTACCAAAACAACTCATCTCAAACCACGGCTCTCACTTCGAAGACTCCGTGTGGAGAGAATTGTCCATACTCCTTAATTTTGAACATCATTTCTCCTCTGCCTACTACCCCCAAGGGAACGGCCAAGTCGAAGTTGTTAACAAAATTTTGAAGACCATCCTCCAACACACCGTCGACAAACATAAATCCAACTACATCACATGATTTTTCCCGCATTATGGGCTTATTGTACATCGACCAAAACCACCACCAGCTTTACCCCATTCCATTTAGTTCATGGCATGGAATCTGTCCTCCCCATTGAATGCCAGATACCAACATTACAAATTTCCATAGAACTTCTCCCCGATACGTCACTAATTGAATAACACCTACTTCTTTTAGAATAGGTCGACGAAGATCGCCGCACAGCTCTCCAAACAACCGAAGCGACAAAGAACAGATCTAAACTCCATTACGATAAACATGTTCACCCACGAGCATTTAGTGAAGCAGACTTGGTCCTTGTTTACGATCAAGCCCATGACAAAACAGACAAAGGAAAGTTCCAATCTATGTGGCAAGGCCCATATATCATACACACTTGCCTTGAACATGGAGCATACATTTTGACTGATTCAGAAGGCAATCCCATGCGCAACCCCCGTAACGGGTTGTACATCAAAAGATTCTACCCATAAAGACTCCTGGACACCATAGTCCATATTGTACAGTTTTTTTATTTTTTCGCTATAAATTTTTGTAACCTTACATTTCAATTATTTCCTGCATGAACACAGATGGATCCTGTTCCACTCTACCACGTTGGTTTTGCCGATGGCGCAAGCCATTGGTCTCCAAATCTTGCGTCAGCAGCTTGGGTAATTTATTCCCCTTCACATGAGTTGATCCACCTCGACGGAGTGTGTATAGGTGCTGCCTCAAACAACCAAGCTGAGTACGATGCCGTGACCGATCTCCTGGTTGTCGCTCTCCAAATGGGCATAATTCACCTTCGTGTTTTCCTGTACTCCCAGCTCCTTGTTTCCCAGCTCAACAACTGTTACCAGGTACGCGATCCTTGTCTATTTAGAAAATTCCTGTGCACAAAACAAATGATTCGACATTTTGAATCCATCTTTTTTACTCATGTCCCAAGAAATCATAACACTGTAGCAGACCAAATGGCTAACAACATTCTAGATTGGCACGTCAACCAAAACATGTAGGACATCACGACATGCATCACATAGGCATTATAAAATTATCAAAACATTGAATCCACGTGCATAACATATGCCTCCACAGGAGTACAAAGAAGCAAAACATTGCATCCACATGCATAAAATATGCCTCCACGAGTGTACAAAAAAATCAAACATGCCTCCACGGGAAAACAAACAAACCACAATTGCATCCACGTGCAACAAAATATAACCAAGACAAGATGTGCATTCACGTGCATACATGACGATATACCAAAACATATATATATATATATATATATATCATCATAAAAGTCAAAATGTCAGGAGTTCCCTCGGCACCCAAAATATACAAAAATACACTAGCCATACAAAATGTGTATCAACAAAATCATCCCCATATGCTCATCAGCATTTGGGGGCAAGTATAAGATCACCTAATCATCATGATCACCGAGATCCTATGGCTCCTCCTCCTCTGGATCCTCCAAATCATACTAATCTCGAGCCCTCCTCTCGGCCATCACCACAGCCACTCTCAGCAAGATCGACCGCCACTCACGGGGAGCATCGAAACAACGCTCGATAGTAGGCCGATCCAAATCCCTCCAACCCTCCTCTGGTCCTCCCACTAGAAGCCCCGCTAAAGTCTCACGTATGCCCACCAGGGCATCATCTCGAGGACGCACAACTCCTCGAGCACGAGGAGGTGGTGCTGCTATAGGTAGAGGTGCCACCACAATCATCCATCCCTGACAGCCTATATGATCAGTTGGTGGCCTCAGACCAATATCTGCACAATCACACAAGTGAACCAAGTCAATATCATATAAATATCTCTAGCTATACTCATAACAAAAACATCTAAACATGATATAACAGAGAACCAAAACAAAGACATACCGTCTATACCCCAGGCCTGTCCTTGAGCCCGAGGCATCTCAAGATCTCCTCGGAATTCCATACAAGCATATGGATAATCATCAATAAGTAGGGGAATCTGCTCCCACTGATCATACATATCCGTCGAAAAGAACCGTCGGATACCACCACCACCCTGAGGCATCATCTCCCCCCACCGCACCATTTGCGGCTCACTCTGCAACTCCTCCTGAACCGGTACACATGGCCGTAAGGTAGGTACCCGCTGAAAAAAGAAACAACAGAGGAAGGAGGCATAGCTAAACTCACCTCCCTCCCGACTGACCTTGTCCAACTCTCACCAAACACAGGCCAAAAACATCTGACCCCAAGCGAAGTAGGTCCCTCTCAACACACGGTCTACCATCATCGTTTTCCCCCCCAGACAAACGATGTGGCGCCTGTGCACCAAGCACCCACAAAACACATGCTCCCATTTCCTGCATCGCCGACTCCCGTAGGTCTGAAATACTCAGTGCGATATTTTGTGTACGAGCCCCAGGAACACAGAATCTCTCTAGTAGATCCTCGATGTCCAAACCAGCCAGAATCCTCAGCTAAAACTCCCCAATCTCCCCCAAACGGGGCAAGCCAGTAAGGAAATAAACATCACTCAAGGTGATCTCTAGTCACTCACCCTGCACCATGAATGCACCCTCTCCCGGAACCCAGAAATCCACCAATTTGTTCAACAGATCTCTAACTGAACGCATAAGAGGAACCTGAGTGAGTTTTAGGAGTCCACCCTCAGCCAAGGCTGCCCGCACACCCGGATCATCATGAATCCGACCCATCAATCCCACATCTATCTCTCTCTCCCGCCACGACACTAGCGGCCTCCTCAGCATCCTGCCAAAAAAACAAAGGAAAATTTTTAGAAACGAATTTTTTTCTCAAAAAACCCCATCGCGACTTTCGAGTTGTTAGCCGCAATGGACATCATGACTTTCAGCTTCAAAGCTGCAATGCACATCGTAGGTATCAGCCCCACAGTCGTGATGAGCATCGCAGCTGTCAGCCCGAAAGCTGCGATGAACATCGCGGCTATCAGCCCGAAAGCCGCGATGCACATTGCGGCTATCAAGCCAATACCCGCGATGTGCATCGCGGAAAATGAGCCGAAACCCACGATATTCCACGTTGGAAAGCCAAAGTGGAATTACGTGGCCTTCGGGGGCCCGCCGCTAACCAAAAAGGAAATAATTTAAAAGGCTAAGGAAAATAGGCTTACCTGAAACTCGCGGAATAAAAAACCAACAGTCGAATCTCCCACAAATCAAGAAAAAGCTCTGACCTAGCTCAATTGCTCTATGAAACTCAATGGTGAAAATGACACTTGTCACATTGGGCCCACTTGTTATTTATAGAGATTTTACCATTTTTCAATCAGCCATTTTGGGATCATACGATGTCCATTTTTTGAACCGTTTTTACCGTTGGAATCAGCGCAACAAGAACTCCATGATAGTCCATTCCTTTTTCCATTTCCACCAAGTCCAGTTTTAGGGCATATTTTACATGCCCCTCGTTGCCTCGATTTGCGTGCCACTTCGGCCGTCGTCCATTTTTTACTTGTCTTATATCATTGGATTCAGTTTTCCGCGCTCGTGATGATGCTTGAGACCATTTCTCGCTCTCACCTCCAGTTTTTTTCGGGCATTTTTTCCCATGCCCCTCGTCGCCTCGGTTTACGTGCCACTTCGGTCGTCGTCCATTTTTTACGAGTCTTATATCACCGGATTCAGTTTTCCACGCTCGTGACGATGCTTGAGATCATTTCTCGCTGTCACCACCAGATTTTTTGGGCATTTTTTCCATGCCCCTTGTTGCCTCGGTTTACGTGCCACATCGACCGTGGTCCGTTTTTGACAAGTTTTATATTGTCGGATTCAATTTTCCATGCTCGTGATGATGCTTGAGACCATTTATCGCTCTCACCCCCATAATTTTTGGGCATTTTTTCAAAATGCTACTCATCGCCTCGGTTTGTGTGCCACATCGGCCATTGCCCGTTTTTGACAATCTTTATGTCGTCGGATTCAGTTTTCCGCGCTCGTGACGATGCTCGAGATCATTCCTCACTCTCACCAATACCTTTTTGTTCGGTATAATTTTATCCATTTTTTGAGCCGAGCAATTCCTTTACGAAAAAGGCACTTAGGGAGTTTCTGTTAAGCTCTTTCTGACTCCTAAAACAATGAAAAGATCATCGAGCAACCTTGCTTCCTTTCATGCTCGCTAAAAGTATTTGAAAGGGCATCTACCTGGTATAAGTTTACCCCTTTTCCGAAACTTGTTGACTAATTACGAAAAAAGAATACTCTAGTCACATCGGCTAGAAGAGTTCTCCATTTGCATCATTTAATGTTTTTTCGGGCCTTGGAGACTAACATACGAAAAAGAACACCAATGGAGTCTACTTACCACTTTCAGACTCCCTAAAAATGAAAGTAACAATGAGAAATCACCGTCTTGGGCTCGTATAAATCCACAGGACGATACTCCACCACCAATGTAGAGTCTTCTTATCGTTTTCAGACTCCTTAAAAATGAAAACACTCACGAGCATGAACAGTCCCGGGCTCGCATAAATCCATAGGACAGTACCATTTCAGAGCACACTTTTATCCCTTCTTGGAGCTCATTAAAAGTACGAAGAAGGAACCAATGGTGCTTTTTGGCACCACAAAGATCACGTCTACTCATATGGCAGCTTCCCCATTTTGGTCGCCTTTGTTCAGAGTATTCTGCAGTATGTCACGTTGAGAGTCTCCCAAAAGCATCCACCAGCTTGTCCCCCCAGAGTCACTCCAGTCTACAGTACATACACTTGATCCCTTAAAGCTATGATCCTCACACCTAAAAGTCAGTTTCCCATGCTGCCAGTTCAGCCATATCATCATGCTCTGAACAAAGGAAGTTTGAGTCCACCCATTCTATGACCCCAGTCATTCCCCATCCCCACAGTATGTCAATCCTACCATTAGTACTACCACATATCAATTGTGCACCTCGCGCTCCTAACAAGGAAACATCATTGCCTTGATAGTTGCTAGTCTCCCTCTGTCGACACCAACCAAATCTATTCCAGAGGATAGACCCAGAGGTCCCTGTGCCTTGGACTCATCACCATTTGTGATGAGTGCCTACGGATCATTTCAAAAGGAGTCCTCAGTGCCTCTCCAAATGATTGTTTCTCACATGCTCGACTTCAACACCTTGATCGCATTGTTGAGACTCGTACAGGGTATCGGCCCTTTCAGTTATTTGTTGAAGACCCCGGATATCACCTGACTCTTCCACATTTGAGAGACTACTTATGGAAACAACCAGTTACATTTTCCTATAGATATCCGGGTTGCGTTTTTCGACAGTATTCAGATGTACCCCACTTTTATACTCCCTCGAGTATACGGTTACATATACTCCTCAGACTTGACTCATAGTCATTGAGTCCCTACAGATGTTGGACACCTTCAGTTTCAACAGTTCATCAACCCTTCTGATACCTTATTCAGAACGGTTGTTGCTTTATTCTAGTGTATCAGTTATTGAGATCAGTCATGGTATGACCATGAGTACGTCCCAACATTGTGTCCCCTATGGACCATTATGATGTACCAAAATATTTTTATGTATTATTTAGGTCCCCCTTCTTAGGCCTAATTGTTATGTATATGTCTTGATACGAGCATGGGTATGCCCGCCTCGTCCATAATCACAGATTATTCCTCTTTCATTTTGAGGCCATGTATTTTTTTAGTTTTTGCAGCTTCCAAGGGGCCATTGCTCTAGTCTCCAACCGGTCTCTTCTCTTCTCCAAACCCCAGGAAAAAGACAAAAGAACTATGATGTCTATCGGCCATACGATGAGCTCCTGCCCTCACACATCAGGGGGCAATCTGTTAACACCCAAAAAGTGCTCACTAGCTCATTCCCTTATTCACATGACCCTTTTGTCCACTTTTTCCACCATTTGAGCCTCTAAAACCATCAAAAGGTCACCAAAAAGACCATAATACACCTTTTTCCCCTCAAAATATGTATTTTCCCTCAAAAATGGTCCAAAATTCCCAAAAAATATTAAAAGGGAATAAAAATATTCAAAATATTCAAAAATGAAAAAGAAGGAAAAAGGTACCTAAACCATGTTGGTTAATACCATTGGTTTCCTCAAAACCATAATGGTATTCCCCATCACCAAAAACTATAAAAAGGTGATAGGGGCTCCTCACTTTTCATCCACATTTCATCCTATCCTTATGCTGCCAAATTTTCTTTGAGAGCCATTGCCTCCCATTTCGAGTTTGAAGATCCCCATTGAAGCTTTGGAGAAGAAGAGACCATTAGATATTGGAGCTTCTCAACCTTGGAGTTGCTCAACACCCATCATCCTCACCATTTGAGGTAATACAAAATCAAATATTTTTCAAGTTATTGTTTTTCCATAGATCTTATTGCTTATGTTTCGAGATCTAGTTTTTTATTTATTTGCACATGCTTAGATTATCTTAGTTCATTCATAGTTGTTTTTGTTTTATATTGAAACTGTTATTACAAATTAATAGGTGCATCCTTGCACATGCTTGGTTGAAAAACCAAGCAACAAGTGATAGAAAGAAAAACCCTCACATCTTTGATAAATGTGGTTCTTATCATAACCATATTTTCTATTGAATAAATGGTATACTTATGATGGGGTTAGGAAATTTACACACCATAAAGCAAATAGGATGGGAAAGATTATAAAAGAATATTTGTTGAGTACAAACAAAAATAGTACCACGGTATATGTAAACATAGGCTTATCCAAGGAAAAGCATTCGTAAGAATAAGTGTAAGAGTAACATGAGTCTAACATAAAGCTTTACATAATTCATCATTAATATCATAAATATGCATATGGTCATATAAATGTGCATATGGTCATATACACAACATTTATGCTCTTTAACAGAGATTCTGGAAATTATAAAATACAATATAACCATTGGTATCCTTTTATGGAGCTTCCAGTTAAAAAATAAATTGTGAAAATGCTTTCAATCATTAGTCAAGAACAATGTCCACCATTAAGGCTTCTAAGAAATTCTAATGACATAAACAAATGAGAAAATAAATGCACTTACCCTTGTGGGTGGGGTGTGTCCCTTGTGGACCCGATAAATAAAAAACCTAAAACAATAAACAAGAAAAGGGTCATAGGTCAATATTTTAAGGAAATACCAAACAAATTGAATGAGATTATGACATTAAGAGGTAAGATAGATTGGGGAAATGCTTGAATTCCTTCACTTACAAAATTGTGGGAGCCAAATTGCTAGGGCCTATACCCTTTGAATAACGTTGAATGCCTCTTTTATAATGCTTCCTTCATCCTCATATAGTTGCTCTAGAAGTCATGGTTTTTTCTCCTTCAAACTTCTCACATACGTTTTTTTCTTTTAATGCAAAAATCACTTAATCACTTTATTAATGACTTATTGAATTTCCCTTGGTATATGTGTACTCATAAATTCATGCCACTAGTTGGGGCCACTTTTCATTTTCACAAATATCATTACATAAACTTTTATCCCAAAATAATTAAATGCCAAATGCCATATATAATTATGATTATGATTTTATTTCTGAGGTTGTTAATGGGAATTCTAGCCAAAGGAAATCACTCTTAGGTTATTCTTCATGATTTAACCTTTCCAACGAGCTCTTGTTTGTGAAATTTGGACACGTGTATATCAAGTTTTGAACTTGAGAAATCAAGGTTCCAACCAAATTTATGCCTGTGGAACATACCCACCTAATCTTTTAAATTTTTAGAAAATAATTGCAGAACAACAATATTGGAGCTCGGTTCCAAATTCTCATGGAAAATGATTTCTAGGTTTTCATGCTCATCATGTGAGGGCTATTGGACACTTCTCATATTTTGAAAATGGGTTCCCAATTCTAAGAAGAAATCTAGATTAACATGGTAGTAAGTGAGAAAATTGACACACTTTGTAGGAAAACAAGATCAAATGGTTCTTTGGTATCCCATGTTATAAACTTTCACATGAAAACCAGCTTTGATTACATAGTAAAGTTGGATTGGGATTAATGTACAGAGTTTTACAACATAGATTTTGAATCAACAAAATGAATCAATAGAGTGTTGTAAGTTTAAAGGATACCCCACCATACGTAGTTGATTTGTTGGATGTTTAACCCTTGATTGGATCTATTGGGTAGAGTGGGTGATTTTGTTTATTACTTGATAATTTTACCTCACATTATCATTGAACTTGAGCCTCTACGTGTGGTTTAGGACCTATTTTCAGGTGTTTCATTAGTTGGGAGGAAATGCACCCCTTAGACATGATTTCCTCCCTTAATATAAGTTTAGTTATGGAGCATAGGATTGGACCAAGGGATATTCATCAACAAGTCAAAGGATTACAAACACATGAGGTTCCACTTCTTATAGTATTATTTAATTTTTGAACTAGGAATGTTTGAGCTACTTGACTTGTTTAGAAAAAAAATGGATTCCTAGTAGGTAACACTCTCCTAACCAGTTGATGTTGATGGAGGTATTATTGAGAACTGATTTATACCAAGGTTATTCAGAATTCTAAATTTAAAATGTATACTCCGTATAAATTCCTATAGACTCGTATATTAGTTGCAAAAGTGACATCAAGTCATTGTTTCTGAACAATGTTTGTTTAGTTTTTCATATTGGATATCATAGAGATCATGACATGTGTGATGTTGTAACAATGGATTCTTGTCACATTCTATGAGGAAGACCCTAGCAATATGATAAAAATGATTTTCAAAGTGGAAATAAGAACACATACTAATTTTATAAGGATAAAAGGAATTTTCAATTCCACCCAATGAAGGAAAATTATCAAGAGATTAGTAGCGAAGTGATGTTGTGTTTAGCCAAGGAATTCTTGAAAAAGTTGAACAATTGAAAGTTCTATCTTGCATTTTATTTTTCCAAAGAACAACCCAGGGGAATAAATAGATATTACCAACAAAATAAAATGATTTTTTGAAGGATCATTAGGAGACCTTATCAAGATATATGTCAATGGGATTCCCTCTAATTAGAATAATTTGATAGAAAATTTATTAAATTTTCTAGTTTAAGTCTAGAAAAAGAAGGTCCATATAAATTAACATTATAGAGAACGGAGAGGTCAATCAGGAGGTCCAAGATTTTGATAAGGTATATCTTGAGTCCATGTGCAATATTGTTTGCCAATGTGAACCATATAATGGAGGATGTACACAAATTATTGAGCAATTAACAAACTCACCATCAATTACATATTTCCATCACCATACATGGAAGACTTGATGAGCTATTTAGTTGGGGAAAATTAATTTTTCAAGATTTCTTTGAAGAGTAAGTATCACCAAATCATAATTTGACAATGTGAGGAATGGAAGACATTGTTTAAGACAAAGGAATGTTTGTATGAATGGTTGGTTATTCAATTTGGGTTTAAAAATGTTCCTAAAACATTTGTGAGATTTACAAATGAAGTAATAAAGAAAATATTGGGAATGTTTGTATATCTAAATCATAAATTCATCTTCACCAATACAAAAGTGAAGGATTCATTTCTTTTAATGCAATGAGTTTTGGAGATTTTTATGCATCAAATTCCCAAAATAACATAAAACAAGAAAGAGAGAGTAACACCGTTCCTTGAGACTCACAGAAAGAAATGAATAAGAAGCCTCTTCAAGGGGGAAACTTCTTTTTACAATGTATTAAATGCACAAGAAAAGATGAGATTATCTATAAAACTAGGCCTCCTTGGTATATATATAGGAGACAAAGGGTACAATTATAATTAAGGCCTTATCCAACCATGCTATTACAATTAAGGTCCTAGCCAACCTATAAATACAATACTACTATAATAATAAAAATGTAGTGTCACAATATATAGGGATTAACATGTCCTCAACACTTGATTAACTCTGGATTTTTTTGCATGAAGATTCCCATATGGCCTCTTTCATTAGCAAGTTCTTCCACTTTATGAGTTACTCAATAATTTCTTGATTATGTAGTTGCTTGATCCATGTTTCAAGGATTCTTTCAGGTTCTAATATGATTTCCCCTTCTTCATAAATATCTATTAAAGTAGACTGAAGTATGATCTCATACCAGTTACCTTTTTTAGGCAAGAGACATGGAATACTAGATGTACATGTGAATATGGAGGCAGCACCAATTTGTAAGCCATAGTTTTGATCTTCTACAACACCTTACAGGGACCATAGTAATTGGGTGATAATTTATTTCCCTTATTTTATTGCAGGAGGGACATCTGTTTGTATGGTTGTAGACTCAAAAATACCTAATTCCCCACTTTAAATTTCCTCTCGCTATGATGTTGATTTGCTTGGTGTTTCATCCTATTTTGTGATATATCCAAGTTGTCTTTCAATAGTTGGACAACCTTGTTTTGGTGCTATATGTGATCCTTCACTGCTTGAACCTTAACTTTCCCTTTCAAGTATGGTGTGATGGGTGGAGGATGGTAGCCATAAAGTGTCATAAATGGGGACATTTTTTATGAAGTACGGAAGGATGTGTTGTACCATCATTATACCAAGAGGATTGAGGATTCTAAGAGGATCTGTGAGCCAATTGAGTATGCAAAGAAGAAAATATTTCCTTCCAAAAATTACCAGTGAAAATTGGATCTCTATCGTGTACAATAATCTTGGGTATTCCATGTAGATTTTGAATTTTTTTTTAATTGTGTCTATGAATGTTGTAGCTATTGTAATTGCTTTGAAACAATGAGAAAGATAGCATATTTGGGCATCCTTTTTGAGTCACTACACCACTACAATGATGGCATGCTTTCCTTTAGACTTTGGTAGACATGTGATCAAATCTATTGAGACCTCTTCCCAATGTTGACTTGGTATGGCTAATGGATGTAGAAGACCTGGTATCTTGATTGCCTCTCCCTTATTTTGTTCGCAAACCAAACATTCTTCCACAAACTTTTGGACATCGGTTTTGAGACCTTCCCATAAATAATCCTTCTTGATCATGTTGTAATATTTTAATAACCTTGAATGTCCTCCAATAGGATAAGTTTGCAATTCCAAAAGGACCTTCTATTTGAGTTGGGAATTCCTACATAAAAATAGGCCATCCTTATACCATAGTAAATAATTATTCCATGCAAATTTATGTAATGCAGTAGGGTCCTCTTATAGTTTCTCTGATACTAAATGTTATGCATCAAATTCCCAAAATAGCATAAAACGAGAAAGAGAGATTATCCCAAGGCCTTGAGAATGAAAGAATGAGATGAATAAGAAGCATCTTCGAGGGGGGAACCTCCATTTGCAATGTATCAAATGCATGACAAGATGATATGCTCTCTAAAACTTGGTCTCCTTGGTATATATATTAGAGACAAAGGGTAAAATCACAATTAAGGTCCTAGCCAACCAATAAGGACAATATTAATATAATAATAGAAATGCAATGCCACAATACATAGGTATTAATAGAAGTTATGGAAATAAAATTTGTAGATTAATTTGCAAAAGTGTTTTTTAATGCAAGAGGAGATATTGTAGTTAGGATTTGCTATATCCTAAGGTGAACTAAAGATGGATCTAGAAAAGGAAATTAGAATTGTGGAGTGGCCAACACCAAGGATCACTTTTGAAGAAAAAATTGTCCATGGCTTAGAAAGTTTTTACTTGAAAAAATTAAAAATATTAGTAATATTTTTGTGACACTAACCGAAAGCATTAGGAAAGAATCATTTTAATGTGGAAAAAAACCTAAATAATTTTGAAATATTGTAGAGGAAGGTAACCAAGCACTGAGTGCTACCATTGCAAGATTTTGGAAAGGTGTTCCTAGTGGATTTTTATTCAAGTGAGATAATGATAGGGGTAGTGTTGAGTCATTAGGGAAATCCCATTTCATTTTTAATGAAAATTTAATTGAATTGAAGAGGAAGTATTGACCCATGATAAGTTATTTTATGCAATAATTCAAGTTTTGAATAAGTGTAGGTATTACAATTTACTTTCTACATAAGGAATATGTTTTGTTCACTAATCATCAAGCAATGTAGTTTATTAATCAATTGAATATGAATCAAAGAAACATTAAGTGGGTATAGTTCTTGTAGAGCTACTATTTTTTGTTGATGCAACAGTCGTGAAGATCAAATAGAGTTCTGAATTCTTTTTTGTAGGGGGGATCTTTATTAACTACTATGTCAATGGAATGGTAGGATTAGATAATAAGAAGGCATTGTATGAAGAAGATGTGGATTTTCCAGCAACATGGAAGGATTTCAAAGAACCTTGGAGTTGTGACAAAACACCACAATTTTGAATATTTCATGAAATCAATAGTTATGTATTATTAAGGAAGCAATTATGAAGAAACTAATACTTAATATTTGTAGTGTTGGATTAGGAATTTATTTTGGAGTATAGAAGAGAAGGGCGCAAGTAAATGAGAAACGTTATTGGACAAGTATTTTTAGCAATGTGAAGCAATGGGTGGAAATATGCAGAGTGCATTAGCGTGTTAAGGGAAGAAGCCAAAACACAAGATTGTACACCCCATTGTCAACTTCAAATGGACCATGAATATATCTCAACAGGGATGTTGTTCTTGGGTTGTTGATAATGCAACGATGTCATGATTCAATTTTATTTTTATTAATCAAGTTTCAAAGATGGAAGTATTCCTTGCAAGAGGACACATGATGCCACACCTTGGAGATTTTGTTGTTTCAAATAGTTGTGAGATTCCATGGTTTTCCTAAGACCATCAATTTAGATTATAAGGAAGATAGTTATTTGGGCATATTTAGAGGAGAATGTGGTGGAGAAAATTAAGAACTAATTTGGATATTAGTTTTTGCTATAATACTCAACTCAATGGGGTCATATATATCACCAACATTTGTTGTAGCATATTATAGTGCCTCAATTATCCACCACCAGATAATGTAGTATATTATAGTGCCTAAAGTCTCTACCATCAGATAATTGAGCACTGCCTTCTAATATTTGTGTACTTTTTTTAAGCATATATAACTATATTTCCATTGATGTCTATCCATCACTGTAAATCAATTTATTTAAGTAGAAATATCATTCCAAGCAATGAACTTGTCATATCTATATGTAGTGCCCTACTTTCTATCTACCTTAATATAGACACTAACTCTCTAAACTATGTATATATCCAGGTGTTTGTGTACATTTATCTAGGTACACACACAAAACATAAACAAACACAAAGCAAAAACAAAAAAATCAACAAGTATTATATATCAATTCATGTGCACATATTAGCTTCCATCAAGTTAGTAATGTTGTGAATTCATTTTAAGAAACATAAATAACTATTTTGCATTCATACAAAGATAAATGTGTAGATAACATTAAAATGGAACATAAAACCTAGTTTCACATCCTATTGAAAATGAACTCCACTTTACCCCCCTCGATCCAACTTCGCCTATGGAAAAATGCATGTTATTTCATCTAAGAGTTTTTAGGTACCCTTGCGCAAGGTTCCCGACCTTCACTCTTCTCACAAGTCTAATGCCTATTGAAAAGTTCTTATCCCACAATCACACACATAACTCTATTTACAAAAGGAGATTTGAACAAGATTATATATTTCTCACAAGTATTTTCCTAGCCTAACCCTTACAACATTGGAAAATTTCATACCGTTAGATTCATTTCACTAGCGTCAACATGATTCCCCCTTAATATCACTCTATGCCTAGATTTATATCCCATTGGCAAAAAAATTCTTTAAAATATTTGTATCGATATTAACATTTTCTCACGGAAACACATGTGACCTGTTATCACTCAGAATTTATCCTTTGGTTGTGGAAGGATAGTTCCAAGGTAACATTTTCAAACCAATATTTAGGAAGGAAACTAGCTTCTTTCCTACCAGATAGGGCTCTCTCAATGAACAAATGCAATGGCCAGAAATATTTAAATAAGATAAAATCAATAGTGTAAATGTCTTAAACAGGAAGATATCATTGGGCATGGAGTCAAAATCATGAATCTTTAAAAATAAACAGATTCTTAGCAATATAGTTTTCCATAAACGTGGGATAGATATTATTTTACAGTCAGGTGCTTGCTTTCAAGTGATAATAGAAGAAAAATGAATAGTCCATCAACATTGGGCACCAAATAAAGATGAATCCAATATCAACTTTAGAGAGAAGTTTTGTGGATACTTGAATCCCATGAATCAGAGCATAAGAGTATGAATTCTCACTCAATACAATTTCATTAAAGCATGAAAGATAACGTAATGGAAATAGATAACAGGAATAACATTCACACGAGAAAAGAAAATACATACTACAAAATAATAACACGAGAATCTCTGCTCAAGTAAGTGCTTCTTGACTCTGCAACATTTCTATTAATCTTGAAGATGCTCAGTACAAAATAAGTCTCATTCTCATAAGTTTCAACCCTGATTACATTGCAAAAGCATGTATTTATACATAAGAATCTCATTGAGCTAAACCTAACTGCTTTCTTTCTAAGAATAGAAATCTATAACTACGTATTACATTTTTAGATAATATTGTCAAAAATTGAATCTTCATAATCTCCAAAAATGTCGAAACATGTTGCAAAGTGTCACAAATGTTGACAATTGTTGGATTTTGTTGATAATTGATCTCTGCTACCTGTTGATTTTTTATACCCTGGAAATTTACAACTGGACCCTTGTGCTAATTTTGTGCCTTCAAATATGGAAACAATATTTTGCCCGCCAAGTGTGAAATTTAATCTTCAATTGTTCACCTTAAAATATGGAAATAATCTTCTCCTTGCTAAACTTTGTAAATTATTTTTGAAATTATTTATTCCTTTCCACTTATTAATTTTCAGAAATAACAATTTTAAATATTTGGGAATAAATATATTTTGATAAAAAATACTTCACAAATATTTCTTTCAACCTGTAAATTATTATATTTCTACATTTTCCTTGAAATAGGAAATGCCCGTGGTTTTGAAAACCATGTATTGATTTCACATCCATAAAACCATTTCCCACAACACCTCTCCATTTATTTTGCAATTGTTTATGAATTTCATAAATGGAATTCAAAAACCATTCATTGTTTCTAAAAACCCATCTCGTTTTGCCCAAATCCAAAAACCATTTCTGTAAAAACCATCTATTGGTTTGCTTCCTGTGGTTTTGAATTTCTAAAATATGAAAAATATTTTCATTTTCCTAGTGCCAAATATTATAACACAAGGTTAAACATTAGGCAAGAATAATATTTTTATTTTTTGGCGGAGAGTGGTTTCCCAACTTGCGAGGAACGGTTTACTCCTAACCATTTTTGGTAGCGAAATCCAAGAGAAGTTACCACGTGTAAAATGGTTTAAATTTAGCTACCACCTCAAAGAATTACCCTTCGTGCTATTTGCAATAATGAAATAAATAGTGACCATACATCTGTTAAATTTTCAAAATTTACTTCAATCTGATCTAGGATCTTAACTGAGAGAACAACATGTACAGCAAATCTACAGCATATCAATCATGGACACAATAATGCAAGCACACAAGAGACACAGAATTTACTTGGGGAAAACCATAAAGGTGAAAAACCCCAATAACTTCCTCATAGATAGATAGAGCAATGATACAACCAGAATAAAAGAGATAGTATTCTCCTAGCAGCACAGCCTCCTCCTCATAAGTGCGCCACTTTCCGAATGAGAGAAGTGTGTGAATGAGTGATCAAATAGAGATCTCCCGATCTCTATTTATACTTGTCATGTCCTGCCCAATAAACTAATGGGGCCTACATGTCTAGCTTCACCCATGGTTAACTTAATCCGGGCCGACCCCACACTTGGTGGTCTAATAACCCTTTGACCCACATGGCCGACCCCCCAATAGGGTGGTCTAATAACCCTTCGACCCACATGAATTATACGGGGCCGACCCCAACAAGGTGGTCTAATAACCCATCAAGTATAAGTTACGACACTTACAAGATAAATGACGACACTTTCGTATAGAGGAATAATAACATCTCTATAGGAATACAAACACTTCCGTATAGAGGAATAATACCATCTCTATAGGAGTACAAAATACATATATGAAATACATTCCGAAGTTACATATACATCAACACTCCCTATTAACTAGGAAGGTATTTCTCGACATAGGTCTTCTAGCACAAGTGTTCTTCTCTGGATCACCATCAACGAATCATCATCCTCGAATCATCATCATCATCACTGCTGCTGCTATCTCAGTCAATCTTTCAATCTACTCATCATAGGAAGTTCTACAGAGCCAGTCCTTTTTCATACTGGATGTAGGCCCACCACCTGTAGGTCTTCATCATCACTAGCCATACTGTGGAATCCTCAGGACTTATTACGTGCGTCACAAAACCTTAAAAGACTCTCTTGACTAGCAAGAACCCTAAAGAGCATCTGAGGCCTTTTTCATCCTGTCCAGATCTCCAAGACTTATTACATGTGACTGTCACAAAACCTTAAAAGAGTGTCCTAGGAACGTTTATGTGCATAGCACGATTGGTAAGAACTCTAAAGAGAATCCCAGGAACATTTATGTGCCTAAGCACAACCGGCAAGATCTCTAGGACTGATTACATGTGACCTCTGCTACAAACCCTCGAAAGAGCATCCCAGGACTCATTACGGGCACACAGCCCAACCTATCAGATCTCCCAAGTCTTACATGTAGCAGCCCACCACAAACCCTCGAAAGAGCATCCCAGGACTTATTACAGGCACACAACCCAACCTATCGGATCTCCCAAGTCTTACATGTGGTCCACTATCACAAACCCTCGAAAGAGCATCCCAGGCTATTACGGGTACACAACTCCGACCTATAGGATCTCCCAGGTCTTACATGTGATACACAGTGCCAGTCCTTTTTCATACTAGATGTGACCTAGAACAAATCTAGGATTTCCTTTGCACAACCTGTCCACAGCCACAGAGTATCATCCTGATACTCTCCATACATCATCCTGATGTACACATGATCATCCTGATCATCATCACTGCAACATCATGCTGCATGTCATCTGGAGCAACATCCTGAAGCTCGTCATCTATGATCATCCTGATCATACAATGCATCCAACTGATGCATACCAAGTATCTACTTGATACATATCATCATACATGATCCACCTAATCATACAGTGTATCCACCTGATACAAATACAAATACATGATCCACCTGATCATACCTGATACATATCAACATACATGATCTACCTGATCATACAATGTATCCACCTGATACAAATACAGATACATGGTCCAAGCATCCAACCTGATGCATATACAAAATACATACAAATGATCCAACCGATCATATCCAACATCCAACATGATGCGTACATACATATACATATAAATTATCCAACTTATCATATCTAGCATCATCCTGATGCATATACAGAGCAATAACTAGAGCATCATCCTGATGCTCATCATCCATGATCCTCCTGATCATCATAGCATCGTCCTCTTCAGATCATCTCATCGTCCACTAAGCACGGCCCAGATGCACATCATCCAACACTTACACCACCAACATGGGAGAACACATCTACCACCATTCGGAGAAGGCTCCAGCCCTTACTTCTTCACCATGGGAGAAAACATCTACCACCATGTGAAAAATGGCTTCAGCCCTTACATCTACACCATGGGAGAACACATCTACCACCATGTGAGAATGGCTCAGCAATTACATCATGACCGTGGGAGAACACATCAACCATGTCAAAAAAGCTCATGTGCATCTGTATCTTTCAGACTCATCACTTCCCTTTGGAAGGAACCTCGATCTGAAGTGCACCAAGCCTCTCTCTGAAGTACTCAAACTACACTCTGGCCAACAGCTTGGTCAATACATCTGCAACCTGCTCATCCGTCGCAACATACTCTACTTCGGCTGTACTCAGTGCTACGCAGGACTGCTTCCTGCTAAACCAAGATATCACACCTGATCCCATACTGAAGTAGCACCCAGAAGTGCTCTTCTTATCTGTAGCACTTCCTGCCCAATCTGAATCAACATAACCTTGCGGATTAAACTTTTGATTCGCATCATACTTGAGCCCATAGTCAACTGTACCCTTCAGGTACCTCAGAATATGATTTACAGCAACCAGGTGAACACTCCTCGGATCTGTCACGAACTGGCTCAATGTGTTCACCACAAAGCAGATATCTGGTCTCGTGTTCATCAGGTACATCAAGGACCCAATCATATGACGATACATAGTGACATCAACCGGATCAGATGAAGCATCACACATAAGCTTCATGTTCGATGCCATAGGTGTGGTCGTGGCCTTGTAGTCCATCATCCCGAACCTCTTCAGAATCTCTACTTCATACTTCCCTTGTCCAAGGAAGATTCCATCTGCACTCTGCCACACCTCCATACCTAGAAAGTGGTGCATCATACCCAAGTTCTTCATCTCGAACTTGGCAGCAAGCTTTTGTTGCGTGTCGGTAATCAATCTATCTTCACCTGTAATAAACAGGTCATCCACATACAAAAGTAGTATCACTGGATTGCCTTCCTCAACCTTGTAGTAAGGTTGGAATCCGCTTTACTCTTGGTAAAGCCCAAACTGGATAGATAGCTATCTATCCTACCATACTAAGTTCTGCACATATATGACTCGCTGTCATGTGTCTCAGAACCAAGTGGTTGCTCCACATACACTCCTTCTTACACCATTCAAGAAAGTTGTCTTGGAATCCATCTGGTGTATCTTTCATTTCATCACTGCAGCCAGAGCAAGTACGAATCTAATGGAAGTGTATCTAGTTACAGGAGCAAAAGTCTCTATGCTATCACCTGCAGCATGCTTGATCTTGTAGATACTCTTGGAAGTCACTACAGACTCCCCTTCAGGTCTTGGGACTGCATCCCAAACATCTTCATGATCGACCGGTACTCCTCAATCATGGCATTCTTCCTAGATCCTGGGAACTTCAATATGTTCAATATTTTCAATAGATAACTTTGTTGCTGAACAAATGTTGTAGTCGATCTTTCCTACACACCAAGTTAAATTGCATGATTAGAAAACATCTCATAGTTTTCAAAACAAATTCTTACACATAAAGAAATATGTCATACAATCATGCAATTATCTTAGCCAATGCTTCAATACAACATTTATCCATATTCCATATCTTTCTAGATGCCTTCCAATCTCTACGAGAACATTGTTAAGAGTGTGCACAACTCCTACATGTCAGCAAAGAGGTTTCATTCTAGATAAGTAGAAATGGAATGTTGTACAAAGCCATAGGCCACTTACCCATGTATATTAGTAGTATACTGTTCATCAATGCAACTATTCTAATATGCATAATACACAACCTAATTCTAGGAACATAAGCATATACATCATTGAATAACATTATGTAAGAAATGACAATTCAATTACTTATCTTTGTTTGGTTGTTGGGTGGACTCCCTCTGAATCTTTGCAACTCCATTCTGATGTGGATTGTAAGAAGTGGTCAACTCCCTCTAAATATCTGCATCCTTGCAGAAACTACTGAAGTGTGCTCCTTTGCTTTCTTGCAGGAACAACTGGAGTGTGCTCCCTCTTGATCTTTGCTTCCTGGATTACCTGTCCTTGAACTGGATTAGCTAGCTATGTCTAACATACCCACATGATGTCTTCTTCTTCTCTTCAATGACTTGTGCTAGTAACCTGCATATCTCATAGGTTAACCATTATAGAACCAAGTTATGCATACCTCGCAAATAGATCTTCTAAGTGATCCATGATAATGGATGAATCTTTGTCCTCATGTCATCATGATCATATGTTCTTGAACTAGAACATGATTTGTCTTTCTTGGTGTACCTTTCATGTTAGCGGACAACATAAACCTCATACCACACCATAATTCATTAGTACAATCATAAGTGTCAACACCCTAATCAATGAATATCTTCTATCATGCATTCATAATTTTACTAAGGTGATACGACAAGTCTAAATTTAATCAAGATTGTACTAACCGTAATAACATGAAGACAAACATACCATAAACTTAATCATGAACAATATTCGAAACATACCTGTAATCCATACCTGTCGAGATTGCTTGTAATCTTCTTATGTAAGGCCTTAGCCTCATCTCCCTCTGAAACATGAACTTATTCACTTATGCAAGTGACCAATCCATTCTTTTCTAGGATTAACCCAATCCACTTGATTTGCAGAAATTGGATCTGGAGCTAGATTAGGGTTCGTCAGAGAAACCCTAAAAATTTAAACTTTGAATTTCAAACCTCTGAAAGGATAGCAATATGCGCCTTGATGAGCTGATCAAGGTGGTATACTCAGAATTTGAAAAATGCAAAGTTTCACCCCTCAAATTTTCCTTCAAAACTTCTGGATTCACTAGACATGACCCCGAACTAGGGTTTGATAAAGCCCACCCTTCTGCCTAATCAAATGGTTCGATCCAAAGCTCTAAGCTTATATTTTTCCAAGGAGCTTCGAGCCGTGGTCACAAATTTCGAAAATTCCAATTTTTGCAGAAGCCCTAATTTTCCATCTTTCCGATCAAAGTCCCGAACTGGGGTTTGATCAAGCCCGACCTTCTGCCCAACCAAAAAATCTGATCTTGGTCTCTAAATTTATATTTTGATGAGTAGCATCCAGTCATGGTCTCTGATTACAAAAATTCCAACTTTCTCCGAAACCCTAAATTCCGGAAGCCATGAATGAAGGTGCTCAAAAATAATTCTGTTTTGACAGAAATATGTACCTGATTGTTTCTGGTGTAACTCTGAACTTTTCGATCCACGGGATCTGAACAATTTTCTTGAGATAGCCCGACCTATCATCTTTCCATCCCGATAGTTCTGACCTCAATTGGATTCTCTAAGAGAGAGTTATGCCAAGTGTCACAACGTGACCTGTTTATGGGATAAAATAGGAGAGCGAACTTGTACGGCATTCCACGTGTCACTGGTTCACCTTCGACCACTGAAAAAATTTCCTTAGATAGTACAGTCTGTGTAATACCTGTCACTTTTTACTAAATTTCATTTGGAGCTTCCTAGCCCAAGTTATGACCTTTTTTCCCAGGTCACTTGTTTATGACTGAGATCTGGAAGAGGAAAAAACCCTATATTGAACAGCTCATAAATCACAAATTAAAACGAATTAGAGGTTTTCCTTTGGACACAAGGTACTTGGGGATCTTAGCGTCTACCTGTAAAAGTTTCAGATCTGAAAAATTCTCCAAAATGGATTTATAGCGAAATTTCTACGATGACTGGTTTTTGCTATATCAATCCCAAGCATCGCAAGTGCAGCAAGTGTCATACATGCCATACCATGCCTTCTTTCAGGCTAGCTCTGATACCATGTTAAATTTTTCAGAATTTACTTCAATCTGATCTAGGATCTTAACTGAGAGAACAACATGTACAGCAAATCTACAGCATATCAATCATGGACACAATAATGCAAGCACACAAGAGACACGGAATTTACTTGGGGAAAACCATAAAGGTGAAAAACCTCAATAACTTCCTTAGAGATAGATAGAGAAATGATACATCCAGAATACAAGAGATAGTCTTCTCCTAGCAGCAGAGCCTCCTCCTCATAAGTGCGCCACTTTTCGAATGAGAGAAGTGTGTGAATGAGTGATCAAATAGAGATCTCCTAATCTATATTTATACTTGTCATGTTCTGCCCAATAAACTAATGGGGCCTACATGTCTAGCTTCACCCATGGTTAACTTAATCCGGGCCGACCCCACACTTGGTGTTCTAATAACCCTTTGACCCACATGGCCGACCCCCCAATAGGGTGGTCTAATAACCTTTCGACCGACATGACTTATACAGGGCCAACCCCAACAAGGTGGTCTAATAACCCATCAAGTATAAGTTACGACACTTACAATATAAATGATGACACTTCCATATAAAGGAATAATAACATATCTATAGGAATACAAACACTTCCATATAGAGGAATAATACCATCTCTATAGGAGTACAAAATACATATATGAAATACATTCCGAAGTTACATATACATCAACAACATCTTCCCTTTTTGACATTTCCAAATTTTAATATGACGTTTTCAAGATTTGTGCCAAGGCCATAATATGATATTAATATAAATATTTTATATTAAAGTATTTATATTAAAAATAACCTTTTTCATTATTGTTAAGTACTTGGGAATATGAGGGTTATAATATGACCCTTTGAATAACTTAGAAGTAGAATAATTAACCCCCTTAAATTTTTAAAAGAGTCTTGGACAATTTTAGAGGTTCCGCCATTATTTGGTTCCTTGGCCAAATTTAGAAACTCTGTCAGTTTCCTTATCTACTCATCTAAATTTAGAAAAAAATTCCACTATCTCTTGGTCAGAGTCTTTGGTCTTGTGATTAACTTTGAACCTCGATTTTAGCCCCTATAAGCGGTTCCGGGATTACGAATGGTGGGTTTCCCTTACCACTTATTGTCCAGTGAAATGATCATGTCTTGACGCATGGCAGGAGGTATAAATTTCGCTACTTCCCATAAATTCCATTGTCAGTGCTTGATAGCGACGCGAAATTAACCTCATATGTTGATCGTCAACCGTCAATTCTTTCCTTTCTTTACCACACGCCAATGGTCATTTCGTTGATCGGAATCAACGTTATATATATTGTACCTCTATTGATCGGAATTCCTATCAACCGTAGATATTGTATTTGGTTCAACATGGACCGTTGATTTTATGAAACCCCTGCGGGACAACCTATTCTCCTATTTTAATCTAATTTTTCTTTATCATCGCAATCACATGGGATGTCTCCTCTTGGGACTGGCGCCTACCTCCTTTTGCATTTTTTATTACCTCTTGGTCAGGTGGAAACAAGTCATAAAGATATGGTCTCGTTACCTTGCTCACATCATTCAAAGTATTTCAACAAAACCAAAAAATAGATGTGTCAACAACTGGCTCCAACTGGGGATGCTATCCTCCCTGTGAGGTAGCAAAGAACCCGTAGACCAATGCCTGATCCATTGAATTGTTCTGAAAACTTAATTTGCAATATGTTCCAAATTCTGAAAAGTTTGCAACCCTACTAAAATCCAAACTGCAAACTGAAAGTTGTACTGAAAATCAATTGCTGAAAACCAAACTGAAATTACTGCATCTTTTGTACAAGCTGGAAATTCAAAATAGAACCAAACTGCTCACTGTTGAAATCAAACTGAAAAATATGCTTGATTTTCAAGCTTATTGCACATATTACTACTCTAACATGATGAAACGTCTTCAAAATCATGTGACAACAGATATACAATGCAACCAATCAAGCAAATGGCCATTTAATTGAGGATCGCGTTCAAATTCTCCAAATAGAAAGAAAAATCAAACCTGTGACAATTCAAAACTCAGCTGCACCTGATATCCATAATTCATAAATTCTGCAAAATCCACCTTCACTAATGATTCCAACAGACTTGTAAAAATATCTTCAAGAACATGAAGAATCATTTCTCGATCAACCAAAATAATAAGGCTTCCTTTATTTGTAATAGATATCATTCCTTGTTTTATTTCGTGAGACTTAAAATCATTTTCAAGCAAAGAAATAACAATATGCTTATTCTTCTTATCATCCATATCAGGAAAAATATTTATGTATTTTTGGCAATCTTCAAATGAAACAGGGAAAACTTGAATTTTTAGTTCTTCATGCAGCTCAATAGGTATATTTAAGATTGACTTTTCATGTGGTTCAACAAGAATTTCACCTTGACTTTCTAAATTTTTTAACTTTGTTTTTTCAAAAGGTGTAAAACCTTGAATGGTTTCTCCATTCTCCAAAGGGTCTAAAACAACATGCGCTTCTTCAATGACTGATTCATAAAGTAAAATAACTGCAGAAAACATTGATTGATTATGCATATTCTTCTCTTGATCACTAGAAATATGAGAATCTTCAACAATCTCAAGGAAAGGAACATGAATTTCAACATTAAACCCCTGATCTGTTTCACTAAACTTTTCATACGGACGAACCTTAAGAATTTTTAAACCTTGCATGACTTCTATTGTATCCTTTGAATCTTCTCAAGGCTGTTAAATTTTCTCATCATTCTCAGGAGAACGAATTTGAATACTAAGGTCCTTGTTTTCGTCATTTATAATCAAAGAAGAAAGTATTGCTTGTTGAAAATCTTGTTGAATATCATGGAAACTATCTTCTAACATTTCCTCTTGATGTTGAAAATAATCTTCATAAAACTCTTTAATTTCTTCATCCATTAATTCTTCATCACCAAATTAATTTTCCATGTGTTGCATAAAATTTCCAAGATTGACTTGACAACAATTTTCAAACAATGATAAAGATGAGTAGCTTTCCTTATAATTTTCATAGAATGTTGAATGAAAATCTTCCAGGGAATACAAACTAGCAACTGGTAACTTTTCATACCATGTTCTTTCATTTCCTTCCAAAGTAGCCATGAACATTTTCATAAGGCAATCTTCATGAAATTTCACCTTTAACTTATATACATGTTAAATTTTCAAAATTTACTTCAATCTGATCTAGGATCTTAACTGAGAGAACAACATGTACAACAAATCTACAGCATATCAATCATGGACACAATAATGCAAGCACACAAGAGACACAGAGTTTACTTGGGGAAAACCATAAAGGTGAAAAACCCCAATAACTTCCTCAGAGATAGATAGAGCAATGATACAACCAGAATACAAGAGATAGTATTCTCCTAGTAGCAGATCCTCCTCCTCCACAAGTGCGCCACTCTCCCAAGTGTGAGTGAGAGAATAGAATGTGTAAAATGAGAGAGACACACTCTCTATTTATACACTAACTTGACTTGACCTTTACTCAACTAGGTCGGCCTCAACTTAACCACTTAACATAATGCTGACTGGGTTGACCCCCACTAGGGTGATCTAATAACCCTTTGACCCACATGGCTGACCCCCAATAGGGTGGTCTAATAACCCTTTGACCCACATGACTTATACAGGGCCGACCCCAACAAGGTGGTCTAATAACCCATCAAGTATAAGTTACGACACTTACAATATAAATGACGACACTTCCTTATAGAGGAATAATAACATCTCTATAGGAATACAAACACTTCTGTATAGAGGAATAATACCATCTCTATAGGAGTACAAAATACATATATGAAATACATGGGTGAAATACATTCCGAAGTTACATATACATCAACAATATATACATATGAAAATTAATTAAATGCAGAGTAGCATCATCTCTTTCCCCATATTTAAATTTGGGAAAATATGTTTGCCAATCTATACAAGGTATACGATTTGGAAAACCTAGAATATGTGAACGATTCATAGGAGCATACCTTGCATATTTGTAAGCTTCAATGGAATCCATCTTCAGACAGTGGAGTCGCCAATAATAATTTGAATTCTGGATTATGTTGATAGTAGAGCCTCCAGGTGAATAATGTACAACCTTCTTTGTGTCTGACTAATGTTCACCATTAGCAATCAGCATTGATCTTTGTTGTTTATCCCAGGGAATATTTCACCTTTGATCCCCGACAACAGCGCCAAGATGTTATCATTCATAATTTCTCCTTTGGTTGTGGAAGTTGGATAGTTCCAAGGCAACCTTTTCAAACCAATCTTTAGGAGGGAAGCTAGCTTCTTTCCTACTAGAGAGGGATCTCTCAATGAATAAATGCAATGGTTAGAAATATTTAAATACGATAAAATCAATAGTGTAAATGGCCGAAACATGAAGATATCATTGGGCATGGAGTCAAAATCATGAATCTTTAAAAATAAACAGATTCTTAGCAATATATTTTTTCACAAAGGAGGAATAGCTATTCTTTTACAGTCAGGTTCTTGCTTTCAGGTGATAATAGAAGAAAAATGAACAGTCCATCAACATTGGGCACCAAATAAAGATGAATCCAATATCAACTTTAGAGAAAAGTTTTGTGGATACTTAAATCCCATGAATCAGAGCATAAGAGTATGAATTCTGGCTCAATACAATTTCATTCAAGCATGAAAGATAACATAATGGAAATAGATAACATGAATAACATTCACACAAGAAAAGGAAATACAGACTGCAAAATAATAACACAAGAATCTCTACCAAGAAAGTTATGCTTGGCTTTGCAATATTTCTATTAATCTTGAAGATGCTTAGTACAAAATAAGTCACATTCTCATAGGTTTCAACCCTGATTACATTGCAAAAGCATGTATTTATACATAATAAGCTCATTGAGATAAACCTAACTGCTTGCTTTCTAAAAATATAAATCTATAACTACTTATTACATTTTTAGATAATATTGTCAAAAATTGAATCTTCATAATCTCCAAGAATGTTGGAACATGCTGCAAAGTGTCACAAATGTTAACAATTGTTGGCGTTTGTTGATAACTGATCTCTGCTACCTATTGATTTTTTATACCCTGGAAATTTACTTCTGGACCCTTGTGCTGATTTTGTGCCTTCAAATATGGAAACAATCTTTTGCCCGCCAAGTGTGAAATTTAATCTTCAACTGTTCACCTTAAAATATGGAAATAATATTCTCCCTACTAAACTTTGTAAATGATTTTCAAAATCATTTATTTCTTGCCACTTATTCATTTTCAGAAATAACAATTTTAAATATTTGGGAATAAATATATTTTGATAAAAAAATACTTCCCAAATATTTCTTTCAACCTGTAAATCATTATATTTCTACATTTCCTTTGAAATAGAAAATGCACATGGTTTTGAAAACCATATCTTGATTTCCCATCCATAAAACCATTTCCCACAACGCCTCTCCATTTATTTTGCTATTGTTTATGAATTTCATAAATGCGAGAGTTGTGTATGTTTAAGATTTCATCATTGCTAGCGGGGATTTATGTTTTTTTCCCATCAACATCAATGAACATAGAAGTTGTATTGTTCATTTCAAAGGGTAAACCATAGCAGAAAACAAGGTTTGGTCCTTTTTTGCGAAGACACAATGTTTCATTGCATTTTGTGTGTCGTTGAACACAATTAACAAGGGCTTCATAGTCATCACTTTCATTTCCTGCAAGTATGGATGATGATTCAAGTGTGCAAGGATCTGCATGAGTTGCTCTATGGAATGTGGCAGCACGAAGGTGCACCGGATGTGGATTCCATTTAGTTAAGAAGTTGTCAAAGTATTGTTTTGCATCTTCCACAATGGAAGGATCCTCCCACTCGAGGTTGTCCATATTGGGTGCATCCTCCAACCAAAGGAATCCATGTATATGAGTAGAACCTCGATTTTGCCATTCATACCTATATAAATAAGGGTAGAAAAGTAGTGAGGAAACAAGTGGAATTGTAAAATGTTAGAAGTAAATAAATGCAACAAATTAGAGGGGGCAAACCTGCACCAGTAATCCTTTGTCTTGAATGTTTTTTAAGGACCTCTTCAAGGAAGATGGTGAATCTATGGTGAATGTATAGGGACGTAATATGTGGATTGGTTATAATGTTATGAAGTCTCCACTAGAATTGCGCGGAAAATGAAGTTGGAGGATGGTCAGGCATGAGCATGCGAAGGTCATGCCATTTGGTGGCAGCTGCACTAAGGGTAAAAAAAAGGTTGGGATACCAAGTTAGGTGATCATATCATATAGTTCACCTTGTCTTTTGTTCCAAAAAGAGCGTGTGCCGCGAAGACCAGATCCAAAGCGCATGGCATGGCCAACAACATGAGAATCAGGAATTTCGTGGAGTTGTGTGCGTAGGGCCAATGCAGTTGCAGGGAGTGTGTCTTGTAGGTTACGTTTAACAAAGACAAAAGTTGTGACTTGGCTCTGATGTCGCATCATAAGGTTGTACAAGTAGTAGCGAAAACAAGGGTGTTGACTGAATCTATTATCATGATATCGCATAAGGTGAAAAGCATATTATTGCATGCCAATTTCATGAAGATGTGGTTGCTTCAACATGGAAACCCTAGTGGGGAACAAGGTTGGAAATGCCATAGAGAGGAGGCCTTCTATGTTGTATTCATTGATTAGGGAAACGTAAATGGGGGGCCATTCAATGGAAATGTTTGGTGTTCCAACGCTCGATGAGGAAAAGCGCCTAATTTCTTCAGTCTCAGTGCGGGAAGCTGGGAGGGAAAACATGAAGGAGGAGGTTTGGGGGTTTGTTATGGATGGCAAGAGAGGAGTTGCATCATCATCATGGGGCAAGGTTACTTGGAGGTCTGGTCCAAGGGTGGTGGAAGGACGAAGAAGGGAGGACACATCTGTGGGTTGAAGTGGCAAAGCATTTAATGAAAGTAGGTTAAGTTGGAAATCCTTGTTATATGGGTCATTGGACATTTTTAATTCCAATGTAGCTAGGACATTGGAACGACTAACAATGAATTCATAAGGCTAGCTTGTCGCATTTAATTTCCGAACAACAAGGATGTCCAAGTCTGGAAAGAGGCATGGAAGTGAGGAGGTGATTGTGGAGATGTCTTGGGGGAAACTAATAGTATGTCTAGAGTATTTGTATTTCCCACCATGCGCATGGGTAACTTGAAGGATTGGGTTGACATGAGCAATTAGCATTTCTTCAATTTGAGTAAGCCTTGCAAGTACTGATGGCTAGTTTCCAGGGTCCATGTTGTTTTCTAATGAGAAGCGATGCCCATGACGTTCTTTAGTACAACGAGAACATGTGTAAATACCATTTGAAAATTTGGTTTTAATGGATAGATAGGATTCCTTGCATATAGAGCAAACATGCATTGGGTAGAGGCGATCGATCCATTTACAAAATCAGAATTGCGCATCTGTTAAGGGGGAGTTGCATGGGGTGGTTGGAGGCGGGGGGTGTAGTGGAGGTCTGCATTGGTGGAGTATTTAGGTTTTCAAGTGGAGGTGGGGAGGGGATGGGTGCAGCATTGAGGGTGGCACATCTGGATTGATACAGAAGTCGTCTTTGTGTGTTGCGGCGATATTTTGTGTATATATACACAAGCCTTCTATGTGCATTTCTTTGTTCACTTCCATTATCGGAAGACATAGGTATGTCGAAGAAAAACAGCTTGTGTTGAACCTAGATGAGACATTAATGGGGTTGTAGAGTGTTATAAATACATAAATTGAGGAAAAAAGGGATGCAAATATTTTAACATAAATGTTGGCTTGGTTTTGCAACCAAGCTTTGTGCAATGGGCACCTATCAACAATGTGATAGCAGTTTCAATATTGAAAGCAAAAACAATTATAAATTAAATCTAAATCTAAACTAGCATGTGCATATAACAAATAAAAAAATTTTAAAACGATTCAAGAACAAGAAATAAAAGAATAAGTATTTTGTATTAAGATACCTCAAATGGTGAGGATTTTTGTTGAACAACTCCCAAGATGAGTAGCTCCAAGCTCCAAAGGTCTCTTCTCCAAGATGCTGAAAATGGACAAAAGTCTCATGAGAGATTTTGACAGCGTGAGGATAGGATGATGGATGGATGGAAAGTGAGGAGCCCCTACCATCTTTTTATAGTTTTTGGTGGTGGGGAATACCATTATGGTTTTGAGGAAACCAATGGTATTGACCAACATGGTTTAGGTACATTTTCCCTCCTTTTTCCTTTTTTGAATATTTTTAATATTTTTATTCCCTTTTTAATATTTTTGGGGAATTCTGGACCCTTTTCGAGGCTTTTTTATGCTTTTTGAGGAAAAATATTCATTTTGAGGGGGAAAAAAGGGTGTATTATGGTCTTTTGGTGACCTTTTGATGGCTTTAGAGGCTCAAATGGTGGAAAAGTGGACAAATGGGTCATGTGAATAAGGAAATGAGCTAGTGAGCACTTTTTGGGTGTTAACAGATTGCCCCCTGATGTGTGAGGGCAGGAGCTCATCGTATGGCCGGTAGACATCATAGTTCTTTTGTCTTTTTCCTGGGGTTTGGGGAAGAGAAGAGACCAGTTGGAGACTGGATCCACGGCCCTTGGAAGCTGCAAAACAAACAATATTACATGGCCTCAATATGAATGAGGAATAATCTTTGATAATGGACGAGGCGGGCATACCCATGCTCGTATCAAGACATATACATAACAATTAGTCCCAAGAAGGGGGACCTAAATAAAAAACATGTTGGTACATCATGATGGTCCAAAGGGGACACTATTTTGGGATGTACTCATGATCATAACATGACTAATCTCAATAACTGATACATTGGAATAAAGCGACAACCGTTCTGAACAAGGTCACAGAAGGGTTGATGAACTGCTGAATCTTGAAGGTGTCCAACATCGGTAGGGACTCAATGACTCTGAGTCAACTCTGAGGAGTATATGTAACTGTATACTTGAGGGAGTATAAAACTGGGGTACATATGAATACTGTCGCCATGCACAACCCGGATATCTATAGAAAAAATGTAACTGGTTGTTTCCATAGGTAGACTCTCAAATGTGGAAGAGTCAAGTGGTATCCGGGGTCTTCAACAAAAAACTGAACAGACCAATACCCTGTGCGAGTCTCAATGATGCGATCAAGGTGTTGAATTCAAGCATGTGAGAAACAACCATTTGGAGAGGCACTGAGGACTCTTCTCAAAATGATTCGTAGGCACTCATCATAAATGGTGATGAGTCCAAGACACAGGGACCTCTAAGTCTATCCTTTGGAATAAATTTGGGTGTCGTCGACAGAGGAATACCAACAACTAACAAGGCAATGATGTTTCCTTGATAGGAGCACGAGGTGTAGAACTGAAGTGTGGTAGTACTGATGGTAGGACTGACATACTTGTGGAGATGGGAAGTAACTGGGGTCATAGAGTGGGTAGACTCAAACTTCCTTTGTTCAGAGCATGATGACATGGTTGACCTAGCAGCGTAGGGAACTGACTTGTAGGTGCGGGGATCATAGATTTTAAGGACTGAAGGGTATGTATTAACTCTGGGGGGGGACGAGCTGATGGGTGCTGTCGAGGGATTCTCAGGGTGACATACTGTAGAATACTCTGAACAAAGGCGACCAAAATGGGGAAGCTGCCATATGAGTAGATGTGATCTGTTGTGGCTTCGAGAAGCACCATTGGGTCCTTCATTGTAGTTTTAATGAGCTCCAAGAAGGGATAAAAGTGTGCTCTAAAATGGTACTGTCCTGTGGATTTTGAGAGCTCAGGACTGTTCGTGCTCATGGGTGCTTTCATTTTTAAGGAGTCTGAAAACGATAAGAAAACTCTACAGTGGTTGTGAGTACCGTCCTATGGGTTTTTACGAGCCTAGGATGGTGATTGCTCGTGGTCGTTTTCATGTTTAAAGAGTCTGAAAGCGGTAAGTGGACTCCATTGGTGTTCTTTTTCGTAAGTTAGTCTCCAAGGCCCGAAAAAGCATAAAATGATGCAAATGGAGAACTCTTCTGACCGATGTGACTAGAGTATTCCTTTTTCGTAATTAGTCTACAAGGTTCGGAAAAGGGGTAAAATTATACCAGGTAGACGCTCTTTCAGATACGTTTGCAAGCATCAAAGGAAGAAAGGTTGCTCGGCGATCTTTTCATTTTTTTATTTTTTTTTTAGGAGTCAAAAAAGAGCTTAACAGAAACTCCCTAAGAGGAATTGCTCGGCCCGAAAAAGGGGTAAACTATACCGAACAAAAAGGGATTGATGAGAGCAAGAAAAGGTCTCAAGCATCGTCATGAGTGCGGAATATTGAATCTGGTGACATAAAGATTGTAAAAAATGGGCAACAGCCAATGTGGCACGCAAATCGAGGTGATGAGTGGCATTTTGAAAAATTGCCCGAAAATAGGGTGTGAGAGCGAAAAGTGATCTCAAGCATCATCATGAGCATAGACAACTAATTCTAGTAGTATAAGATTCGTTATAAACGGACAACGGCCCACGTGGCACGCAAACCGGGGCAACGAGGGGGCATGGGAAAAATGCCCAAAAAATCTGGAGGTGAGAGCGAGAAATGATCTCAAGTATCATCACGAGCGCGAAAAACTGAATCCGGCGATATGAGACTCGTAAAAAATGGAGGACGACCGATGTGGCACGCAAACCGAGGCGATAAGTGGCATTTTGAAAAAATGCCCGAAAATTATGGATGTGAGAGCGAGAAATGGTCTCAAGCATCATCACGGGCATGGAAATATGAATCCTACGGTGCAAATGGTGTAAAAAACGGAGGTCATAAGGACTCCGGAATGGTCAAAGGAAATAACTAGGTTAAAAAATGGCTACAAATGAAGGTGACCCCACCAAGCCAAGGATGTAGTGGTGGGGAGAAATGATGAGCCACGGGGGAAAAATACTATGTGTATCAAATCAACTCAAATATACAAGTGACACGTGACCTCAAAAATGGTTGAGATCACGAATGTGAAAAATTGAGCAGGGTTAATGACCTACCCCCATATGATGTGCATGGGGTTTGTGATTGTGGATCACATATGTGTTGGTTTGAACGATGGGCTCACTGAGGTGTTGAGATAGAGGTGATGGGGTAGGGTCAAAATGATTAATCATGCCCCCTATCCCAGGTTCGAGGTAATCTATTATGTCCCCGAACTCAGAGGTGTCAATGCGGTGCAGATGGTGTCTTAGAGAGGGATCAAGAGGGCATTGACCAACTACTGGAGGGGGGGTGTACCATGAGGCTGTGGGTCGTGGTGGCATATTGAAGTGATGATATGATGATGGGGGATTCCCCTTGTGGGGTGGATGCCCCCAGTATCTCTGACGAGAATCACGATGATGATGAGTAGGCAAGGTTTTGGGCCTGCCCCCATGTTGTGGACATGTGGTTTCCTCATCGATTTGAAAGGGTTGAACATGTGTGTCAAAGGGATCAATGGAAGGGGCCGACCGGACAGAGGGGTATCCAGTGGAAATCGTGTAAATGGTGTTAATTTCTTCCGAGGAGGAAGATGGTGGGGGATGAATTTCCTCAATGAGAAGGGGGGATATCTCTAGGTTGACGTTATTCAACTCGTACAGTGCTGCTCTGTAATCTGGGAGATCGGGGCAGTGATGTGAATAATGGCCGTAGATTCCGCATATTGCACAAGGATGGTTTGTGCGCAATGATTTATCACAAGGTTGAGGGGGGAGTTCTAGTTTGACTACTGGAATGTTGGTGTCGTCATCCAACATATTCATTTGTTCTTGAAGTGCTAGTAACTGTGGACATTGATGGGCGGCATGGCCTACGTCGTCGCACAAAGAGCACTTGGGGGGTATGCGGTTTGTTGGGGGATTCTTCGCCAAATTGGGGGTCGCTAGGGGGGTGCGAGTTGTGGGTCCAGTGGTGTAGGTTTGTGGACCTCTGCCCCCAGTGTTTCGAAATGGTGGGGGAGTATAATTGGATGTTGATGTGGTGGCTGCTGTTGGAGGTGGTCGATTCTGGATGTTTGCTACACCAGGGGGTGGACGGTTAGAAGTATTGATGGGTTGCACCGGTTGTAAAATGACATTCGGTGTCGGAGGAGAGGTTGGGGCAGGTAGGTACCACACAGGTAGTCCTAATGTTAATCCTGGGAGATTAATTGTAGCCATGACTGGTGTGCTGATGGCGCCTAAAGGGATAAATAAGAATGGGATAGTATGAATTGGTGTGGCTCCTACATGAGTTGGCACTGAGGGTGGTTGGGGGAGTAAAGGGGGTTGTTGGTTTGGTACCTGTGTGTTCTGTGAGAGGGTGCACAAATCAGATATCTCGTTTATATTCAAAGGGGGTGGGATGGATTGGAATGTGGAATTCATAGGTGATTCCGAGTATAATCCGGGTCTAACTACGGAGACGAACGATGTAGGTGCATTCTGAACTGGTTGTTCAATCATAGGGAGAATATTTTTAGGTGCAGTGGGGGCGTATTGGTTTCGACGCGTTTGGAGAGTCATGTTGGACGATGACATCATAAGGAGATGATGACTACATGAATCCATCGGTTGGTTTGTGTGTGCAACATATGTGATTTGCTGTTGTGGTGATGTGGTTCCTTGAGGAGGATCCAACGGACGAGTGTTCGCCACTCCTTGTGTGGGAAAAGGATTCTGCAGCACCATGGGTTGTGGTTGAGGAGGTGGCACTGGTTGTGCCGTGTGCCCTTGGCGTTGGGCGTCATCAAACCACAGTTGGCGTGCTTGCCCCAAATGGGGGCAAGTGTGTGTATAATGGCCGTATACCCCGCATATGGAACATGGGTGGTTTGTTCGTAAATTGGGGTTCTTACCCTGTTTCGGTGTTCGATCAGGGTTTTGGTTGGCGGGGGTAGCGTTGTTGTTGTTTGGAGGATAAGTTTGATCGATTGGAGGTTGTGGTGCAGCAAGCACTACCTGTGGTGGGAAATAAGTCGTTGGGGCTTGTGAGTGAACAGGAGCATGTGTGTCGTGCTGATGGTAATATGTAGGGGGTGCAACCAGAGGTGGATAGGCTGAAGGTGCATGACCATAACACTGTGGTGGACATGGGGGTCCATGAGTGTGGTGGGGGTGGGCCATGGGAGCATACGAAGTTGTAGCTCCGGAGTGAGATGTGGCCCGCGAAAGATCGGAGCCGTTATTATTGCACATAATGGAAAATGGTTGGTTGTGGGATGCAACTTGTCCAATGATGCCATCGGCGGCGTGGGATTCCCAAGGCGCGTCAGTCCGGGAGGAATCACCACGGGGAGCGTAAGGTAAAATGGTATACAGGTAGCCACACTGGGCGTAGATCAGATCAAACTATTGGGCTTTTAGAATGGCTTCTTCTTCTGACTGGGGTCGTTTAGAAGATACATCGTTGGCTATGAGGGGTAGGAGTGATTTGAGAAACCAATCCAAAAATATACAGTCGTCCAGTTTTATCTTGCAGAGGCTACGGCGCTTGCGCCACTCATGGATATGGTTGGTGATGTGGGTAGCTGTGTTTTGTCTACAAGACAACAGTATTTCAACTCCTGCATCATAGCGTACAGGTAGCTAAAAAAACTAAAGGAAAGTGGAGGCGAGGGATGTAAATGTATGGTGGGTCCCATGTGGTTGTTCAATGTACCACTTGGCTGCAGAGCTAGTGAACGTTCGTTGCAACAGTCTTAGTCTAATGGAGTCATCCACTATGGAGTTAGATGAACACCATAGGTGAAATGACATTATGTGGTTTTGGGGATCTTCCCCAGGTTTTCCTTCAAACTTCGGGATGTCCGAGGGAAGCTTTGTGGGCATGGGGGGCCAAGTGGGGTCATGTCTAATAGGATCATTAGTTAGTCTTGCCAAGTCTGGCAAATTCAAACTTGCCAGAAATGGTAGACTGGCCGAGGGGTGTGATGTAGTGGCTGGGACATAACTGTTAATGGTAGCATTATTTAGTCGTCCAGTGGCCTCTAAGGGTATGCTAGGTATGGAAGGTATGTGTGCTCCAACCGATGTGGTGTGGGAAAGGCCAGCGCTCCCAAGTGCAACATGGGTTGCAGAGGGGTTAGGAATAGTGCCAGGAATTCTTGGGATCTGGGTTTTGGTAATGAGAGGGGGTGTGACCCCTATGTTGGGCATAACCATAACAGGTGGTGGCCCTGTGTTGGGCATACCTAAAGGGGGAATGGCCCCTATATTAGGAATGCCTAATGGGGTTGTTGTTACCATGGGTGGCACAGTAGTAGTAGGGTTTGTCGATGTATCTCCAATAGTACTGGTGAAAAGGGGATCGTATGGTGATCTAGCCATGGGGTTGGTTGGTGATATTTCAGTAGGGTTTTTGGATTGAGCCTCAGAATCAGATGTGAAGTGAGGCATGTCAGAATCGGATGACTGTGTGTTTGGCCAATGACGTGTCGAGTCAAGGGATAAGGCTCTACGTCTATGACGTGTAGAGCCAAGTGTACCGAACTGAGGGGTTGACCCTGAAGACGACGAGATCGTCTTAAATTCTCAATGGTGAGAAATATTTAAAAATTTCAGTGTAAGGTGGTGATGTAAAAAACTCAAAACCCTAATGCAACAATGAGTACAAGAGGGGAGTGAAAAAATAAAGGCTCTCAGGCCAACAACCAACCTCAAAAAGCACTTATTATAGAAGTTGTGCTATAATAAGTGGAGGGATGCAACAAAATTGGTCAGAATACCAAAAGTCAAACAGTTTCTAGAAAAAAAGGGGTGTTACTAGACCAAAGGTGGGTAATGTATCATGCAAACACCTAACTAGAAGTATTGTGAGTCAACAAACGATATCCTCTGCAAGGTGATGAAATCCAAGTCAGACAATATAGAGTGTTGAATCAATGGCTAGATATCCCCCTACCGGTAGGGATACCGGATAGACAATCCTAAAGAGTGGCAACTAGGATACCCTGTTCATGACATGTTCGGTTGGGTGAATCTGCAGTTTGGTTCTATCGCCGCTGTACACCCTCTTGGATGTACACCGAGAACTTCGAAAGGTATCCTTTGGTTACTGAATCGATTGCGGTATTCCACTCAGACTTCCGGAACCAGTCTGGCTACTTCAACCCTCCTAAGGGAGAGGCCTTCCCAATAAATTGGTTGATAACCATGTCAAAATTATAAGGGATTTTGGTACTGTAGAGGACAACCACTATGTCTCAAATGTAATAATTGAGGGGTGTTATTGGAACACCTATCTCCTCAATTCTACCTAACTACAAAATTCTTTTAAGTGCTCCCCAAGTGGGGTTAAAAGTTTGTTGAGTTTAAGGTAAATTTTAAGGCTCAGTTTAAATTATGTGGCAAAGTGGGTGCAAGTGTGGTATTTAAACTGAAATTGATTTGCCTCGCTTGGGCGATTGATTACGAATGAAAGAAAAGACGCTTCCAGTTTTGCAAAAAATAAAAGCGTTTTTGAAATGTAAATGCTTAAAAAAACTATTCAAAAATAATGGATCTTTGAAATAATTTAAAGGGAAGCAAATAACATAAATATTTCAAGAAATAAATGGATCTCTTAAAAGTTGCTTGGGCAAAGTATTGAGCAAATAAACAGTAAAACCTTGATCTAAATAAAATGCAGAAAATCTTTCTTTCAATTACTAAAAATTTTTAATAAGACTTTTAATGGAGCATATATAAATAGTAAATGATTTAATATGTCTATAAAATGCAGAAAAATTAATGCTGTAAAATATGCTAAATGGGCAGAAAATACAGTAAAAACTATTTTCAAAAAATTGGCCGAATTCAAAAAAAAATTGCATCGCGGGTTTTGGGAAAACAGTCGCAATATGCAGCGCGGGTTTCAGCCGCAAAGCCGCGATGTGCAGCGTGGGTTTCGGTCACACAGTCGCGATGTGCAGCGCGGAAAATGGCCACGAAGCCGCGATGTGTAGCGCGTAAAATGGCCACGAAGCTGTCATGTCCCAAAATTGGAATTGGGTCACAATGGCATAATCACATTAGCCATATTCATTAGAGTTTGTAAAATTGATGTTAAGGGTCAAATAATTGCCAAGGAGGAAAATTACTAGTTTCCTAGGTTTGGGGTGGAAGCTTTGGGATTAGGAATAAGGGGGATAATAAATGATGTTTAGACATTAGAAGGGTTCAATTATTTAATAAATAGAGTGAATAAAGAAATTCAAGAGAAATCCTAGGTGACAAATGGTTTTGGAGACATATGGAGGATGTGGGACCCACACTAGCTTGATTTTTCATAATACATGGTATCTCACTTTTGCAAATTCGAATTAATGGGAATGTGAACACTCTTGGGTGAGTTGGTAAGTCATAACAAATTTCATTGAGCATCTTAGGTCGAATTGGGAAGGATTGGTAACCTCCATGGAAGATAAAGAGTCAAAGTGGAAGTTTGTGGACACTTAGGCTAGATTCCCTAGCCCCTATGACACCAATGATGGAGCATCTATGACAACTATGAAAAATTGCAGACCTGACCTCTGACATCTGACCACTATGACATGTCAGCCCAAAAAATAGGCTCAAAGAAGGCGAATTTGAGAGTTGGAGAAACCAAAGAGACTCAAAATCGAATTTGGGAGAAGATGGAAGGTTGGAACTAGGAGACAAGTGGCAAATGTGGAATATTTCCTAAATGGAAATCTATTGTATCTATTGAGAGGATTTCGACCCTTAGAAGGCTAATGTTGGTTATAAAATGTATAAATGAAGTATGAGAATGGATTTTGATCATTTGTAGAATTTGCAATTGCATTTGTGAAGAGGGAGAGCTAGTGGATGACTAGTTTCTTGTCTTAGCCAATTTCGATGGTGAAAGATTCCCATCCAAGTTGGTAATTGGAAAGGCCATTCAGACCTTTCATTTGGAGCTTTAATGGAGTATTTATTTGCAAGTGTAAGCTACAGGGAATCTCATGGTTTCTTCTATTGCAGCTCACTCCTTCAACCATTTCCAGTTTTGATGGCATATTCTTGATCCTTTAGCGAGGGCATTTTTGGTGAGCTATTGTACTCTTTGGGGAAACTTTTAATGCCCCATTTCTTTTTTAAAATGAATTAAATACTCTTTTATTCATCTCCAAAAAGTTTCAGGTCGAAATTCCAAGTAGAAATGTATAAATCTCATTTTTAATGGAAGAACAATGCCATTTCCCCACTACCTTGTTGTGAGCCAATGTATTGATGATGATTTCAAATGAATGGATGATTATCTGATATATTTGTGATAAATATACTGCCATGGATGTCTTCTACAATTTTCATGTACTGTACTTGAGAATTTGAAGCATTTTTATTCAGTTTAGTTATATTGGGAGGTGAAATAGTGTCATTTCCCCAAGGGTCGAATTGGGGATTTTTGTAGTTGAATGGGAGAGGGTGAGAACAGTTTTAATAATCCATTAATGGTGCATATGAGAATTTAATAAAATACTTAACACATTACATACCTCTATTCATAAATTTGAGTGGGTTTGGAGGCATTTGGGAAGCCATTTTTCAGTACTTACCCCAGGGGGATTTTAACCCCAAATTACTAGTAAAATTGCATAATTGGTTCAGAATCTTAAGAGAGTTTGCAGAGGTATTTTGGTGGACATATGTCATCCATAAACATCATATTCAAGTTATAATATCATTCATACACCTTCCTTGAATATTTGAAGGCATTTGGAGTCAATTTGAGACCTAGAGACCAATACTAGTCAAAGGAAAATCACTAGTAAAGTTAACTACATTGATCAGAATTGAAAGAGGATTTGCAGAAGTATTTTAAAGGTCCAAAGGCATCCTTGAAACACATATTTATGTTCTAATATCATTCATATACCTTCTCAGAATATTTGGGATCATTTGGGGCAAATTTGGGACCTAGAGATCAAAACTAGTCAAAGGTCTAACTAGGGAAAAAAGTGAAAAATTGCCATTTTAATAAAATTCCTAACAAGGGACATTACAGAAGCCGCGGCGCGCCGCGAGGAAAAAAACCAAGAGGTCGCGATGAGCCGCGCGACTGTCGGACGAAAAACCGCGAGGCGAAAGTCGAAAAACAGACGCTGAAAAACAAACCCGAAAATGGAAATTTCAGGCTGTTAATGGCAATAGAAGGGGCCAAGATCTAGAACAGCAATGGATATGCTGTCTAGGATGGCAGATCTATGAATAAAAATGATTAAAACTAACAAAAACTAAGATCTAAAGCAAAAAACTGAGATCTAAGAATTCGAAGCCAGCGGAGTCGCCAAAAACTATTGGCTTGGTTTTGCAACCAAGCTTTGTGCAATGGGCACCTATCAACAATGTGATAGCAGTTTCAATATTGAAAGAAAAAACAATTATAAATTAAATCTAAATCTAAACTAGCATGTGCATACAACAAATAAAAATATTAAAAAACGATTCAAGAACAAGAAATAAAAGAATAAGTATTTTGTATTAAGATGCCTCAAATGGTGAGGATTTGTGTTGAGGAACTCCCAAGGTGAGTAGCTCCAAGCTCCAAAGGTCTCTTCTCCAAGATGCTGAAAATGGCCAAAAGTATCATGAGAGATTTTGACAGCGTGAGGATAGGATGATGGATGGATGGAAAGTGAGGAGCCCCTACCACCTTTTTATAGTTTTTGGTGGTGGAGAATACCATTATGGTTTTGAGGAAACCAATGGTATTGACCAACATGGTTTAGGTACCTTTCCCCTCCTTTTTCTTTTTTTGAATATTTTTAATATTTTTATTCCCTTTTTAATATTTTTGGAAATTCTTGACCCTTTTTTAGGGTTTTTTATGTTTTTTGAGGAAAAATATTCATTTTGAGGGGAAAAAGGGTGTATTATGGTCTTTTGATGACCTTTTGATGGATTTAGAGGCTCAAATGGTGGAAAAGTGGACAAATGGGTCATGTGAATAAGGAAATGAGCTAGTGAGCACTTTTTTGGTGTTAACAATAAAGAAAGGCATAATACATAGCATAATGTATTTGTGAATATGCAAATCAAGTCCACATGAAAGTGTTGCAATAAATAAGGTGCAAAGCATGTGTGGATACATGTGGAGCATATATATCTATATGAGAAGTAAATAAGAAGAAGCACAACACATAAAAGGACAGCATAAATGATGTATACATGTAAGGAAACTTGCAAATTTGGTTGCATGCATATAGATAAATATAGTGTATGTGAACCATTGTAAGGCATAGTAAAAAAGATAATGTCTATGACACCATATAGATTAGTATGGGCATAAAATAAATAGTATTTGAATACATTAAGGAGTTAGGAAAAAACGACATCATATAACGGTACAAGCCTATCTAAAAGAAGGAAGCAAGGTAATGGGAAACAAAGATAGCACCAGTGATGAAGTGGAAGAAACATAACTAGGCAAAGATGAAGGGGAAAGAATTGGAGACATAGGATGGTTTATGTGGGAAAACATGTATGGAATAGATGGAGATATAAAAAAGGAGTGAGGGTAGAGTTATATGTGGGAGGGAAATGCAAAGGGATGTTTGGAAGAGAGGATGGGTATGTTATATTGAGGGGAGGTTAGAGACGACGGGAAATAGGATTGGTATGAGGTTTTAGTGCATGTATTTTTGTGAGGAGGATGGATGATGCATCAGCATAAGGAATCTCTTTAGAATTGACAATGGTTGTTTTCAATATTGCAGTGGAGTTGAAAGTCTCTGTTTTAACGGATAAGGTGAAAAGGTATTGACGTGAAGTTAAGTGTAGAAATATTTCCTTTACGGTTGATGGTTCATTGGACAGGAGGCACAAGTCCTTTTCAGATATGCCTAGTAATTTATTTGTTGCATCATCAAAAGTTGTTGCTCCAATGAGCTGCCTAGTGTGGTCATGTAGTGAGAGCTTCAAAATGTACCTATAGTCACACTCCGTGAATCCATCATCACACTTGTTGCAATGCCAAATGTTGAAAGCTTGATGTGAAATTTTTTTCATGCACTGTATGTCATCTACAAAGAGAGGGCATGCAAGGAAGTGGAAGTCATCCATGTTAATGTCAACGATGGAAGCACGTACAGAGAACCACAGTTCCTTCTCAGAGGGTTGCATGGTTTGAAACTCCCAAATTGTTTTCTTTGGGTGTGGATGGGATGAAGAGCCTGCATATTTTCGACTCAAGGATGGGGAAGCTGCGCGGAATCCATTGGCATGAAACCATTAATGAAGGAGGTGGGTTGGCTCAATATTTGGATTAATAAGCAGGGAAGTAATGGGAACACAACCAATTATTCTACCATTGAATTCTGTAAGATGTTCGCCCTTGACTGCGAGGATGGGGGGCAGATTAGAAGAGTACAACGAAGCAGTTTGAGATCCCACATTGTGGAAATGATGGCCCCACAATGTGACATCGATGATGAAGCATGAGTTGTCTCTAAGGGAAACAGTTCACCTGCTTGTTTCGGAGCCGTCTCTCTTCTAAATTGTCGATGCAGAGGAGACAAAGATGACCATGCCAACAAGATCAACTATGGAATTTAACGGTGAATTTTGAAGGTCATTGATTGTCTTAAAGTGGAAGGAATGTAAAGGAATGGCGGGGAAATCATGTAGGCAAGGTTGGATGGTTGACGCGACAGAAAGGATAATTTCAATATGGTTGTTCAAATGGTTATACGTAGGGTTGCTTGGTTTGATTGTGCCATTGGAGATAGTGTAAACTTTTCCTATTTCAATCTGAGCATAGAAGGATTCAACAAAGTTGTTAAATGCAGATACATGGATCTTTTATTCGGAGCAGTCAAGAAGGTCAAAACCAAATAGTTTCCCTGGTCCTTTTTGGTTGTATATTCATGGATGTTTGTCTTTGCAACTACGTAACCTTGAATGGACCATTTTTTGTAGTTGGGGTTTAGTGCTTTGAACGAAATAATAGACAATGGCATGGATAGTGGTGGAGTTGTTGTTTGGGGTGAGAAAATAACGTTTTCTTCTGTGAGAAAAGGGGTTGGCTAGTTGATGAACCAATTGGAAGCACAAGATTAGTTGGTAGTACAAGAGGGAGAGGGATCCCAATAAGGCCTAGCTTGCGGTGGAGAACTTCAAGGTTATGCATTGTAATAGTCCCGCTAAGAAAAAAAGGCAACATTTAAAAATATGTTAAAGTTGTGCCAAGAGGGGGTGGTTAAAATATGAAGTGCAAGGTTGAAGGAAACTTTTAAAAAAAAGGAGAAAAAAAAATTGAAAAGTGAGATGTACATGGTATTGTGAATGATGGTGCAGGTGCACTTGGAAAGCTTGATGATAGAGCCTTCTTGGAGTTCTCCATCTAAAAGGAGGGAGTTGAAGGCTATTGGGAGAAAAGTCTGATGTGTGTTGGTGCCATCATAGATAGTCAGTCGGTAGCGTGGAGTCGTTGCCTTCGTCGATCCGATTGGGGATAGTGAAAAAACCTGTATGCATGATCGGAGATGTACATAACTTTCCAAGAGCAGAGATATAGCATTTTCTGTCAAGGGTGGATCCATTATGTGGGGGTTGCCTGAGTATTACAGGAAGAAGAAAAATTGTAAATATACAAGTACTAAATTAAGGAAAGGAGTTTGAGACAACTATGCATAAATCCATTCAATTTGTAGCGATGAGAAAAGTAAAATGTATAGTTGAAAATTTTACATTTTCAAATGCGAGCATGGAAATTATTATGTTTTTTGAAAAAAATGTTGGTTTAATATGAAGTACATTTGCCATGAAATAAAGACAACAACATAGGCCATGCTCTTTCCCAAACACATATAAGGAGAATATAAAGGATATGTAAGAACTAAAATAAATATGTATTGATGACTATAGAGCATATATATTTGAATATCCCCATGGAGTAACCGTTAAGGTGAACCTAAATGATAAAGAGAGAGGACATGTTTGTTTTGTTAACATAAAAAAAAATGGATCTAAAGATGGCATATGTTGGGAAGATTAATTGTCTAATTAAATAAACAGTTGAAACTCCTAGAACATAAATTGTCAACCTGAGGAAGTCTTTTATTTCAAAGTTATCATGCAAGATCTATGCGAGCACAATTTCTACCTAACACTATTGATCTATTGGTGTGAAATCGAAACTCATTGTAAACTAAATCACACCTTATTGAAAATAAATCAAACCTCAAACCTATTCATAAAACCATACTCTAAATCTAAAAACAAAATCAACTCTTACGAAGCAAGATCTAATTACATAAATCTAAAAGAAAAGCTATGTTGGCCAACGATCTATCAAAAATAAATTAACATGAATAACAACAACGATAAATCTAAAATGAATGAAAGAAAGAACTAAATGATAAACAAATTCACACACTTACAATCAACACTACCAACATCTGCTCAGGGAAGAGGGCCCTTTCTCCACTGAGCAGAGTTGGATCTCTACAATGAAATTCTACAACTCTAGAATTAAGAAACTGCCAGCATGTATTATCAGAATGAAATTATTACAACAGAGTCTGGATCAAATTCTACAACATAACATTGATTTCTCTCCTCTTCCCCCCTTTCTCCATGATATTGATTACATATTTATACATAAAAATCATTCATGAGGATGAGGAACCGAATTCCCAACTTGGAATCTTGTTTAACAAATTTTGTTAATTTGGAAGTCGGCTGTAACTGAAAATATGGGAAATTATCCTCTCGAAGAACCACTCGTATCTCTCAAACCATGTATGTTTTAGGAAGTTTTCTCACGTTCAAGTAATTGAGCTCATTAGGCACAAAACCCATGTCCCGGATTTTCGAGCTTCTTCATCATCTGCCCGTAAATTGAAATGCAAATCAATGTGTTCTTATCTGGCACGCGTTTTTGGTTGAGGCCGTTTGATCATGAGCTAGAGGCTGTCATGTTGGACATGGGTACGAATTCAATATCACAAATCCACATAATCAATCTTAGGAATGAAATCATGTTTTGAATTTGCATGTGGACGTGTGCTAGCATGCCAACTTTAGAGACTTGAACCATGAGTGATGCTACTGCTAATATGAAAAATCACTTCACAAACCATCATCAGAAAATTATGCATAATAGTCTTCAATTCATCAAAAATAAATGTTACAACGTAATTTCCCACCTTGTGAGCATCAGCACCCTTTGGCCTTCAGGATCCATTTCACTGACTCAGATGCACTTTATGTCCTTCAGAAACACTTTTTCCCTATTTTTCTTCCTGTACGCTAGTTGTTCCACTTTAGCTTGCGTACACGCGAGTTGTTCCACTATAGCCCGCAGGTTCCAAGTAAAATGGTAAAAATCACTAGAAATTACTTTTTACTCCCAAAAAGCGATCTTAGGGTGACCTTTGTCCCTCCATTTGCCTCGAAACGCTTTGATGTGTCCTTTCACTTACCTTTGGAAGGTTATATATTGAGCTCTTATGGCATATGGAAGGGAGGAGAAAGAGAGAGCAAGAGAAATCTAGTGGATTTTTTCCATATCTTGAGTCTATACTCATTGATCCTTGTTGTTGTGAACCCCTTATGTTCACCTTCCAAACTCCTTTCATAGTTTGAGTTTTCCATTCCATGGAGGATTGAAGTGGTGGAGGCACAAGTGGAGAGTCCCAGTTCTTGGTTCAGATTGGTTTCCGGCAAGAGGTCGTATCACATTGTACTTCTTGTTATTCATTAATAGAAATACTCGTATTCTCATCCATTAATGTTGTGAATGTTGTTTATATTACATTGGGCTGCATTTACTTATGATATCATGGACCATTTCTATTGATGATGTTAATATCTTTCATATATTATATGCGCTTGTTGTATATTGGTTGTCAAGACTAAGTTGCAAGTTCAAGTGCACGAATTGAAAGATTCAACCGGGATCTACATCGAACATCCGGATTGAGGTTGGTTATATTCTCCATTATCTTAGCATTGTCATTTATATAGAATAGCATTGAGATTTGAGTTATTTTCTGGTAGTCAGCTGTCTATTGTGGTCTGTCCCAAGCCATAGGAAGTTTTCTCCTAATAGAAATGGCGACTCCGTTGGGGAGAACATCCATTTTGGGGGATTTTTAGGCATTTGTCCTTATTTAGAGTTGTTGTGTGTCGAGTCTCTATGTCATTGATTGGCCGTTAGGATACACTATAGAAAACAGGCTTTTTCTGGGTCATTGGGCTCTTTGTTTACTCATTTGTTTTTCCCTGTACGTAGGTGAGCCTAGTTCTGTCTGCATCTATCTGCCTCTGTCTGCATTATAGCCTGCGGGTACCCACAGTTTTTTCTTCGATAGTAGTGTACAACTCCGGGGGTGATTGGTTTATGGCCTTTGCTTGTTGTTAGGTTGGTTGTGAGTGTTCCTGAGTCTTCTTTTTCCTTGTTCCTGACTGTTCCATGCCTTGTTCGTGACCAAAACTCCTCTTTTCTCTTGGTTTTGAGCCTTGTTGGTTTTTACCCATTTTTTATTTTCTAGCTCATTACATTGGCTGAGTCTTACTGTTTGGGATCTGGTGAGTTGTCTTAGTGATCTCCTCTACATTTCTGTAACTAAATAGTGGTATTTTGCTTGCATTTTTCATTTCATTATATTGAAAAATACAAAAACATAGTTTTGCATTTTCCTTTTGCTTATAAGTGAAAATACAAAAAAAAAATTTAAAAAAAAATACTTTTATGTATTGCATTTTGCATCTGAGTGCTTGTGCTTTCATTTAGGATCTGCTTGTGCATTGGAAATTTAAAAGAGTTGCATTTTATTTTGAAACCGTTGGATTTGCTTGTCATTCTAGTGGCATTGTTTTCATTGAGTAGATGAGTCTAGAGTTTGACGATTTTGCATACTATTGAGTCATATACATCATTAGTTTCATGACCATATCCTTTGAGTAACCACAACCATTAAAATTAACGCTTAATTTAAAATTGATTAGTGACAATTTTTCGTTTATAGGGTGCACCAACTAGCATAGGTTTAGAGTCTTGGAATAGATCAATGTGATTTAACAATCCAAGACTACTAGACGAAACATTATGTGTCTGACCAGGGAGTGGTGAAATCCATGGTATGCATCGGTGTTCTAAGGAAGCTGTACTCAAACCATAGTTAAGCACGAGGTCATGGGAGGTTGGTTGCGGATATAGCCGTCCAATACCGGCTGAACGTGGGATATATTTCCAGGATTTGTTCGTATCTGGGGGTACCGAAGGTTCGTCCTCTTGTGATTCGGGCTTAGCTACCCTTCCCATACGACGGATCCCACCTGCGACTATCCCCCTGAGCATTGGTTATATTGCGGTGACCATAGTTGCCTTACCTAGGTATCGCATAGGGTGCTTGAAGTGGTTATGTTGTACGTATCCTGAGTCAGATAGGGGTTGGATAGCACAGTTGTTGTTGTATAGGGACTTGACCCTGTGCACGCAGTGAATCCTAGGAACCTTTATAACTGATTCTGTTACCTCCGGCTATAGTTTGGGAGTCTCAAGCCTCTCCTAGGAGAGACATACCGACTGTAGTTTCGGGAGCTCATTTAGCCACTCTGTTTGTCTGCATTTGGTTGTAGTTTCTCTAGGTGTGTGCTCTTGATTTTATATTTTTGATCAATAGTTTGGCAGTTAGGGGACGCTTTGATTTTATAGTCTCTCTCGAGATATCGTGGCGAGAAGTCCTGCTCTCCACCGATCTCGTTGGTTGGCTGGTTTACCGGCCGCCGAGGTTACACGTCGTATTAATAGGGGACGCCAGAAGGCCCCCTCCGAGTCTTCGGATTCTTACGAAGCGTATCATATCAACTTCATGACTTCACATTCTAGCACGGGAGAAATCCCTATGACTCCATCGGGTAGAGTCGAACACACTTCAGACACCCCTACTCCTTAAGAGGCGTGGGGGGTGATCCACCCGAGACCCAACCTAGTTTGTTTGGTCCGAATCCACCCGAGGACGACCCGTTTGATCCTTTGAATCCACATGATTTTCGGTATGGGATGCCAAAGTTACATTATAACACAGGTCCTACGACCAACACTACCCCGTTCTCTTTGGGTATGCCTGATTACAACACGGTTAATCCTTCTACTATATCTGGTAGTCATGGTGTTAGAAACACTGCACCCATTGGGGGCAATACCCTCACCAGGGGCACCACATTTTCCACTCACACACATAGTATGGGGACCGGTCACATCCCTCCTAACAATGCAAATGTTGGAGGAAGGCCTCCTCCTAGGACTACCCATCCTAATAGGAACACTGTTCGCAATACGACTTTCCATCCACAGTACAATACACATGCCTCTGCCCGTCAACCAAGGACCACATTCGCGAATGTTAACAATCCTCCTAATCACGGGGATGGACACATACCGTATACTTTTACGTCTACTACCGCTACTAGTAATGCTAATGTAGGAGGTGGGAATATACCTTATACTCATGGTCACAACACCACTGCTCCTGCTACTAGTAATGCCAACGTTGGGGTTGGGAATATACCTCATGGTCACCATACGACTACTCATGCTACTAATAATGCTTATGTAGGGGGTGGGAACATACCTTATAACCATGGTCATTATAACATGGTTCCCACTACAAGTAACACTTATATGACCCATAATTATGGTGGTAACCCTTACTATAATACAGTCGGTGTTGGCTCTCATTATAACCCACCTCAATACGGTGCTCAAAATGCATATATACCTGCTTACCCTCACATGGGTCAGGTTGGAGGAGGTTATCAACCTTATGTCCATGGTCAAGCTTATGGTCAGTCAGGTCCGTATAATCAACATTTTAATGGTCATGGTCAAGCTTCTGGTCCATCTTATCCTTTGGGTCCGTACAATCAACCTTTTATGGGAGCTTATAATCAATCTTTCCAGCCGCAGCTCTCGTTCCTTGCTCGACTGAATCTTTCGGATCTTTTGAAGCTCACGAATGATCCGATGTCTCACGATCCTAATTGGCCTTCGGTCCTTACCAAGCTCCCTTCAGACATTCCCAAGTTTGAGGGGAAGAGTGGTGAGGATCCGAGTGACCACGTCATGACCTTTCACCTTTGGTGCTCATCCAACTCGTTGAATCACGATTCCATTCGTTTGAGGCTATTTCAACGCACCCTCACTGGGGCAGCCACGAAGTGGTATGTCGAGTTGCTTGGGGGCACTTATAGGGGTTTCAATGAGATAGATTTGGTTTTCTTGGATCATTTCCAGTTGTCATTTTGTTATGATATTGGTACTGAAATTTTGTCTACCTTCCGCCAGAATAAGGCCACACATATTTTTGACCACGTTCAAGAGTGGCATCGACGAAAGAGGTTAGTGAAAGCCAACATTCCTCTAGAGTTTTTGTTGGAATGGTTTCTCAAGTCTTTACTTCCATATATTGCTAAGGATGTTTCGATGTCCAGCATTGTGACTGAGGAACAAGCCATCTTAAAAGTCCAGCAGTTATATTTATTATATTCTCAGTCTGGCATTTTGTATGACATCATTCCTGACACACCGCGAACACGACATGAGCCCAAGTCAGTTCCTGGACCACATGCCGATGGAATTTTTGGATCTGCAAGCACTCGACCCGTAGATTTGGTTGCTAATCAAATGCAAAATTTGTCAATTAACCAATCTACTCCCGAACAGGTTCACACCTTGTCCACTTCCACTCCATTGTCTGATGTACATACTGTGCAATCGACGAACCCATCGAGTAACCAGCATCCTGGTGGTAAGAAGAAGGGGAGAAATAATAGAAAGTGTGGAAATAATGGGAATAATGGTAGTAATCGTAATACCCCTCAAAAAGAGAACGCCAACCCTCCTTGGGACGACGAAAATGCTGGTGAGGACCGTAAACCTAGGCGTAAAGTGAAATTCCCTTGCAAGCTTTGCGGGGAATATCACCTTACTCGCTTGTGTCCTCATATGGAAGAAGCATTGAAGCATCTGGCATAGATCCCAGCTGTGTTAAATTATCCCCTTCCACATCATCAGAACATGGCTTTGCATGCTCCCGCTACTGGTTACGGACCTAATGAGACTACAACGTCTTCCTCCAATACTAGTGGCTATGGATGCGTGAATATGGTCCAATCAGAGGTTAGTGTTGCTACTCGTTAACGTGATTATGGTGCACCACAACTGAATATGGGGAATGAGCCTCCCCCTCCTCCTGATACATCCTTGCATATCGAGAATCCCTCTACTATGCCGCGGATACCGAAAGGTGTTCTCAAGCGCTCTATGCATAATCCCAATGCTCGAGGCGCCAAGAACTACTCTATTGTAGAATATTTGGGCCAAACTCTATGCGCCATGTCGGCTCTTGAAGTTTTACAGGCGTGTCCTTCTCAAAGGCATGCCCTTTTGAGTGCTTTAGGAGTTCAGGATGGGGCAATTCCTAACGTTATCAATTTTGATACTACTGACGTCCAACCTCGCTTACCTTACCACGTGGATTTTCAAATCCATGTGGAGTGCCTTCAGAATTTCGTCAGAAGAACGGTGGTTGACGAAGGTGCTTCTGTGTCAGTGATGTCTTTATCTTGTTGGAAATATCTTGTCTCTCCTCCCCTATCCAATTCTATGACCATGTTCACTACATTTGACAGTAGGTCGTTTAAGCCACATGGGATTATCCCTTCCCTTGTTGTCTGCTTGGGAGGAAAACCCGTGCCTATTGAAGTCGAGGTGGTTGATGCGCCCATCGACTACAACCTTCTCCTGGGTAGGAATTGGATGTATGCTATTAAAGCTGTCGCGTCCACTGTGTTCAGAGTTATTTTCTTTCCACATGAAGGCAATATTGTGACAATCGACCAGCTGGATTTCGTTAGTCCTTCTTCCACAACATCCATGGGATCAGTGGTCCCCCAAGTTACAAATTCTCAGCCGGCAACTGGGAACATGGATGTCAGATTGTACTCCTCGTTGATGGGATCTTATGATTTCCCCTCACCCATTAATTTTATTGGAACCATTTCCAATAATGCATCTCCTCTATTGAATAATGTGCCATTCCAGACTTCGTATTTTGATGATCCATGGACCTTACCATCCACAAGTTCCATGTCTGGAGACATTGCGCATGTTGGAATGGCTATGCCACTATCTGCTGCTGAGCTTGCTTATCAATATATTTAACAAGCCACAGTAGAGCCGGATCTCTCCTCTTCATGGACAGAAGAGGAAGATCTCGTTATGCTACCGGTTTGGGCAGCCAACTCGTCTTGTTCGCACGATTGCCTTGATGAAACCTTACCTTCATATGAAGCTATTATTGAGGTCATGTGTGGTAGTGAGATCGCTTGGGAAGACATGCATCATCGCTCTCATTTTCTTCCCAACCTTGATCTCGTCGATCAAGAAGAGTTTAGGACGACTCTTGCCGAGATGGTTGGTCACCCTGTGGCTCTTTTGGGCTCACATGGGATTTAGGCGGAGTGGAACATGGCTAATAGTTCCCGACTATATCGATCAACATCTCTCATAATCCCAGAAATATTGAGAACGTTTACATCGATGATGATTGCTCTTCTGAGGAGGTTGCCATTTACACCGAGTTGTTTAAAGAACTCCGATAAGCTTTCACCTGGTCATACGAGGAGATGCCAGGATTAGACCCCATCATTGTTGAACACGATATTAGAACATATCCAGATGCTAAATCGGTTCGACAACGCCTACGTGCTGTGAACCCTCGAAAGGAAGCCGCTATCAAGGCAGAGGTGGAGAAACTGCTTCAGGCTGGTTTTATCTACCCAGTTCCCCTTACCGAATGGGTGTCAAACCCCGTTCCTGTGGATAAGAAGCAAGGAACTATCTATTTATGCACTGATTTTAGAGACCTGAACCGTGCATGTCTTAAGGAAAATTTCCCCACTCCATTCATTGATCAAATTTTGGATGCTTGTGCGGGAAGTGAACTTTTTTCATTCATGGAAGGCTTTTTGGGGTATAATCAGATCCAGATCAAACCTGAGGACCAACATAAGACTGCTTTCATTTGTCCTTGGGGTACATTTGCGTACTGGAAAATTCCCTTTGGCCTTAAAAACTCCGGAGCTACGTTTCAGCATGCCATGACCTATGCCTTTCACGGCCTTAAACGTATAATGGAGGTTTTCTTGGATGATCTTGCTGGACATTCTCGCAAGAGGGTGGACCACCCCAAGCACCTCCGTTTGATTCTCGAACGATGTATATACTACAAGATTCGATTGAATCCCAATAAATGCATCTTTACTGTAAGGACAGGTCGCCTTTTAGGTTTCATAGTTTCGAAAGAGGGTATTAGAGTCGATCCTCTTAAAGTTGGGGCAATACTTCGGTTTCCTCCTCCACGCAATTTGTTTCAACTTCAGAGCCTCCAAGGGAGAGCTACTTTTCTACACCGCTTTGTAGTGAATTATGCTAATCTTACTAAAGGTTTCGCGCGCTTATTGAAGAAAGAGACACCGTTTATCTGGGATGAGTGAGCCCAGCAGTCTTTCGACACTCTTAAGAAAGCTTTGGTATCGGCCCCTGTGCTTAGTCCACCTGACTTCGCACGAGATTTTATACTTTATGTGACCGCGTCTCAAGAGACGATTGGCATGGTCTTAGTTCAGGTTGATGATGTGCTTGTGGAGCATGTGATCTATTACCTCAGTCGAAATTTAGTAAACGTTGAACTGAGATATACTCATGTGGAAAAGTTGGCACTTGCGACTGTTCATGAATTTCAACGGTTACGGCACTATATCATGCTTAGAAAAACCACAGTCATAGCGCATATCAATCCATTTCAGTTCGTGCTATCACAACTTCTTATGGGGGGAAGTACAATAAATGGATTGTGATTCTTCAGGAATTTGAACTTGAGTTTGCTTCAGCGAAGTCGGTGAAGTCCTTGGTTTTTGCTGAGCTTATGTCGGACCTTCCATGAATTGATGAGGATGTTGTCCATGAAGATTCCTTTGTTGATGAGCACTTATTTCTTATCTCGTCTGAGGACCCTTAGTATGGGGATATCATTGTATATCTCCAAACTTTGAAGTTTCCTTCGCACTATTCGCGAGACGAATGACGGCATGTGAAACATCATGCCAAAGATTATACCATCGTCGGAGACACTTTGTATCATCGAGTAAATGATTCCATTCTCTGTCATTGTTTGAATCACGAAGAAGTGGAGCGTGTGCTTAATTATTTCCATGCTGGGGCGTGTGGCAGTCACTTATCCGGGCTTGCAACAACCCAACGCATTATGCGAGCTGGTTACTTTTGGCCTTCCATCTTTAAAGATTGTATGAACGCTGTGAAGAGATGTCACCCTTGCCAGGTGTTTTATCGGAATATACACTCGCATCCAGCGCCCCTTCATCTGGTCGTCACCATCGGTCCCTTCACCAAGTGGGGGGTGGATTTCATGGATTGCAAACCAGCTTTGGCTGGAGGGAATCACCATATCATAGTGGCCGTGGACTAATTTTCCAAATGGGTTGAGGCCATGCCTACCGTAAAAGCCGATGGTGCTACAGCATCCCATTTCATATTCAATCAGATTATTACTCGATTCAGTATTCCAAAAGAGATTGTCACTGACCATGGCAGTCACTTTCAGAACAAAATGATGGAGTATTTGTCACTCAAGCTTGGGTTTCGTCAAGAACGCTCATCTTCTCACTACCCCCAAGCGAATGGTCAGGTTGAAGCAGTTAATAAGTCTTTAAAGATCATTCTCCAACGTACCATCCAACATAGCAAGAACAACTGCCATATTATGTTATATCCTGCTTTGTGGGCATATCGAACCGCAGTCAAGACTGCCATCGGGTTCTCACCATTTCAGCTGGTACACGGTATGGAGTCTATTTTACCGATTGAAATGCGAAATCCCTTCGCTAAAACTAGCTATAGAGCTCCTCCCTGACACGATGGGTATTGAGCAATGTTTGATCCACCTTGAGCAGCTTGATGAGTAGCATCGAGATTCCACAGTGGCTATAGATGCCAATAAATGTCGTATGAAGGTTCAGTACGATAGGTCTGTCCGTCCCGGCAATATGTTGAAGGTGAGTTGGTCCTTTTATATGATCAAGCTAAAGAACCCCTAGGGGCAGGCAAGTTTAATCCCATGTGGCACAGTCCTTACATCATGAGACGTGTCCTGGAAAAAGGAGCCTATGAATTAAAAGATTATGAAGGGAATGTCTTGAAGGAGCCTAGAAATGGGTTCTACCTCAAGCGGTATTACGCTTGAACTTCTAGTTTGAGCTAGTACTTTTGTATACTATTGTATAGTTGCTTATGTACATAGTTTAGATTTCTTTTGGTTTTCGGGTCTGCTGATTTGCTTCCGTTTGATTGACAGATGTCAGTGGAATCTCCTACGTTCTTAGGGTTTGCGGATGGTGCTAGCCGTCATACGCAACAGCTTGCTTCTGCTACCTGGGTTATTTATTCACCCGACCACCTAGTTGTGTCTTCAGGAGGTGCTTGTCTCGGTCCTAAAACTAACAATGTGGTTGAGCACAGTGCTATAATTGAGCTACTTCGGGATGTTATTTCACATGGTATCCAGTTTTTAGAAGTCCGCCTGGATTCACAACTAGTTGTGTCTTAGTTGAATGGTTAGTACCGTGTGAGAGATCCTACGTAACTATGGAGATTCTTAAGGGTAAGACTCTTGGAACGACATTTTGTTTCCATTACATACATTCATGTTCCGAGAATTTTTAATCATATATCTGATGCATATGCTAACTATGTCCTAGATTGGCATTTGTCACATTCTTAATGAAGCACACAAATAAACACACATTCATACATTTGTACATACACATATAGTAGAACCGGAGAACCATAGTTTTTTATAAATAACATGTCCAAAATGGTAGTGTCGTAATACAAAAATGGAGCCCGTAGCTCTCAAAAAAATACATATCGATACAAAAAATGGGACTCTGAGATATCTAAGCCCTACAAGGAGGCATGGTTGTCGCCTCGGCAGGATGCGTCTGATAATAGTAATGTACTGTGTCAGATATACACTGCAGTAGTCGCACCCAGTTGGTCGGTACCCCCACAACATGGCATTGCATATCCTCTGGTAGCTGCGCTACCTCTATCCCTGGTACCCTATTGGTCATCCGTGATAGGTTGACCCGCACAGTCTCTAGAGTACGCTATGTTGCAGCACCCACTACTTCAACACTCCTTACTCATCGACAATGTCTCGGGAAGCCCTATGGTCTTCCTGGACCCTTGTCTGCGAGCAAACAGTGAAATGTCAATACATGATACTACCCCCAAAAAGATTTTTGCATTTACATATATAATCAAAAATCCCTAAAAATTTCATACACCAAAAACATAAAAAGAGTAACTCACTGATGTCGCCAAACGCTGCTCCTGGCGGAAGTGGCATGTCACAATCCTGATGGAAGTCTATCCCTACATAGGGATAGTCATTTATAGCTATGACCTGTCGGTCCCACTAGTGAAAGAACTCATCTGTGTATGGTGATTCCTGTCGGCCACCACCCTGTCGCGTCAAGACCTTTGCCCACCGCGTCAAGGCTGGGTCACGGAGACTATGAGGAGGGACTTCAACCCTCGAACTGAGCCCCAGAACTCGCTCAAATAAGAAACTGCATAAGATACTTCTGTATCCAATGTTTTTTGCCTCCCCGCGATTGCACTCCATTAACTGATTCTTCATGGACCCCAGTAACGTTGTGCACCAGTAATATACCATGGGCCGCATGCACTGTGAGGCATAGAACATCACCGGCCTCGAAGCCTGGTGAAGAGCTGCTGAACTTGTAATCCGCACAAGGGTAGCCACTATAGCCTTCATGCTCAGATTGACTGTGGCTCTGATGGGCACTTGACTCCCCACTGTCCGAGTATTGGGAAGACAATACCGCTCAATGTAGTCGGGAATGGTGATCCCACCACCCACAGAACGAGATCGAAGGCTTTCCACTTCACCTTGGCGGGACAAACCAGTAATGAAATAGATATCATCAACCTCCAAGGAAAGTATTTTCCCATCCAAGTTGAAGTTTTGTGCATCTATGTCCCAATAGATTATCAAACGCTGGAGCAATAGGTTTTGGGCCCTCAAACCCCCTATGTTCCAAAATTTGTAAAGCCCACATGCTTGTAAAGCTTGTTGTGCAGGTAAATCATTGTGGATGACCTCATCCACAAGGTCATGCTCCCTTTCTCTCCATTCTAGAACCATCCTGGAGGAAGAGAAACCAAAACTTTATTCAAGTTTATTTAAAAAACAAACTTCATGGTCATACCCGCGGTCTATTTATCTCACAGATACGAGTACCCGCGGTCAATGCATGCATTGACAACGAGTACCAAGCCCTACTCACTATCCGTATGCTTGTAGCTCGCGGGTACCGCCGTGACCAAATAGGGCTTGGCCATTTAAAAAATTGGACACTGAAAATTCAAATAAAAACAATCAAATGAAATGTATGGATGAGACTACTAACCTTCTCTAGACGGCTCGACGAACGGATGCCCATAGCTCCCAGAATCAATGATTGAAACTCGAGGTGAAAACTAACCAAAAACTCCAAATTGGGTGAATAGTGAAAATGAATTGTAAATTGTAATTTTTTATTACTATTTATAGTTTTGAAAACCCACTTGTCTATAGTTTTTGCCTTTTTAAGCTGTTTTGGACTAATATAATGTCTTGGAGTAGCATTTTTTGACCAGATTTCTTCGGCAAGAGTTGTTTTTTATTGTTTCGTGCCTGCGGCAGGTATATTTCACACCTGGCATATAGGTTAGATGTCATTTTCACACGCATTATGCATTTGACCTTTTGACCATTTCCATTAACCCTAGGTGCGACCCCGCTTCTTAACCAACACGAAGCCTTCACACTGTTATAGAAGTGTCGTTATGTGGCGGTAGGGCCTTTCCGGACATGGGTACCCTAGTTAGAACCCCTTTTTGCATTTTGGTGCCCATGCCATTATTTGTCCTTAAGATCGGTAGTCCTTTGTAGTTCCACCATGACTTTGCGATAAAGACTCATACTCTACTTTGTCTTATGCTAGCCATCTCCCATAAGGACTCCCCCATTTATATCGAGTTGTGATTGCTTTGCATTATCCTGCTTGTTGCTTGAGCCTTGTGCCGACTCCTGCTTACTCAATTGTTAGCCTGGTGCCTACGCACTTTTCCTGTCAAACCCTGCAGAGCTTCCATTTTCCCTTCGCAATTTGATGACCTTTTGACCCTGAGGGAACACCCCCCTGAGTGTCCACATCCTACACATGCTTCCTTGCATTGATCATAGGTATGTTCCACTGCTTGGGACTAGTCTGCTCGCCATTTGACACTCGTTCCCTCCATTGTTGTACTATAATCAATTTTATTCTTTTTCAAGCTTTTCCGTGACCATATGTATGATGAGGTGTACGATGGCATATATATGTTATACCTTATGTATGATGAGGTGTATTGCAACACTCTAAAGCAAATTGGGTTCATGGACGAAAGAGTTTAAGAAATGGGGAGTGGAGAAGATCCATGTTTACAAACTATATGGTGTAACTAATAAAACAAAAACATTGAAATGCAACAAGCTTTAGCCTAATGAGAGAATGGAAAGAAAAGAAGAGTATTATATTTGTAAGGTATTAAAAGTTCTCAAGTATATTTTGTGTTAAATTATAAAATAAAAGCAGAAAGGGGTGGGAAAAAATACAAAAAAAAAAGATGAAGACTTATCTGTTTTAGATGAAGGACATTTGCCATGAAATAAGGACACCAACAGAGTCCATGTTGTTTCTAAAAAACATACAAGGAGACTCTAAAGGATATGCAAGAACTAACATAAGTAAATATTTATTACTATAGAATAGATGTATGTGAAAATTTCAAGGGAGTTGTTCATTTCACGGTTAAGGTGAACCTAAATGATAAAGGGAGAGGACAACTAAGCAAGCTAAAGCAGTTTGTACGAAATAAAAAGAGTAGAGATATGTCATTCTCATCTTAGCATTCAAATGAGATTGGTTAGATTAGGGTACAAAGGTAATATGTGAATGATGTGCAAGTATGTCGATTCATTGGGAGACATGTTGGAATTACTTGGGTATCATATAGCATATCAATACTTGCAAATACATGAATGGTTACGTGAACATAAGTACACATGTGAAATGGACAGTAGTGGTGATAGTAATGCATTGGGTTTTTTAGCTAAGGTATCATAGTTTTATGTGGTCAGTTTGCTTTCATCGCATTACTATGTCCTTGGGAAAATTGCTACAAGGTGCATGGTTCCAATTAAAGCTCTAGGCTTTTAGTTATGCAGATTCAGAGAATAAATATATTCAGTAATTTATGTAGAAGAATGGATAAATAGAATTGTTATGGTTGGGAAAACAAAAGAGAAGAAGTGTTGACATCAAAATAAGTTATAAGTATAAAATATTTCAGGGAGAATATAGGATATAGCAACTGTAAGGGAAATTAGATTGATTGAAAAAAAAAAAATCAATACATTTGCATGGGCACATTGGTGTAAGAAGATGAGAGCATGTATTATGTATAAGACAAGTATGTTGTTGGTATGAGCTAGCAACAAGTAAAGAAAAATGTTGGAGGACTAAAAAAGATGAACAAAATCAAACATACCTGGAAAAAGAGGGAAAACTCCAGATATGTTGCGGACAAATGTATTCTTCACTCTGGTATGGCGCTGGGAGATCTGTAAGACAAGTGGGAAGGAGTTAGAAATAAAGTGAGCTAAAGAGTAATATGTTAAATCTATCATGTGGAAGATGCAAGTATAGAGATGTGTTTTTTGTAACTCAAAGTAAGGATTTATGTTTTCTAGCGAGTTAAATGTATACACAATATTAACCACAAAACAGGACAATAGCATGTTTTGGAGTTGATCCCTAACCAATAATTGCAATAATAGTAATTCCAACCAAGTAAAGCCATCAAAGTTTTTTGTTGCAATTTAGAAAAAAATGTTGCAAAGACCCCTTTAATTTCTTGCAAAAGGATGGAAAATAGAACAAAGGACACTAAAATGGAGATTTATAGGTTGACCTTTAACGAGATGGGATACAATGAACTACATTCAATTCCTAAAATGCATCATTTTGAGCATTACAATATATATTTTATAAGAACCTTTGTAGCAACAAAGAGAACACACTTTGAATGTGGTATCACTACATATCTAGTAAATCATGTCATGGTAGTGCTAGTGTAGGAAGAAGAGGATATTTTAATTGAGGATGTGATTAAGTGCAAAACAAAGAATTTATTAGAAAGCATGCGGGAATAAGGGTGATCACAATATAAAGTTATAATGTAGAGAAATTAAACACAAAATGGTGGGAGAAGAAGTACATGAAGGATGAAAACATCAATAAGAACATGATAGAGGGTAAGCAGAAAAGCATGCAAGAGTTAGTACAAGAGTGTGTTCTTGAGAAGCAGCAAAAAGAACACAAGATGAATGGAATACATCATAGGAAGATGAAAAGTAGTAGTAGGAAGAGAAGAGAAACCTACATAGCAATCATTCAAACATCACCGTTCAATCTAATACATGAAGGATGAAAACACCAATAAGAACATGATAACATGATAGAGACTAAGTGTGAAAGCATGCAAAAGTTAGCATGAGAGTGTCTACTTGATACGCAACAAAAAGAACACAAGATGAATGGAAAATATCATAAAAATAGTAGTAGGCGGAGAAGAGAAAGATAAATAACAATCATTTAGACATCATCATAGTTTCAATAAATTTGTATGTGAATTTAGATTGAAATTTAACAATTATCAAATTATTCAATTTTATTTACAAATAAGATCTAAATAGATTTCTAAGAAAAGAAAAACATTATTCACTTAAATTATTGTAATGTGTCTTAATATGTTAGATAGTATTATAAAGTTCAATGTGATTCTAGATAAACATTTCATATTTTAGATAGTATTATAAAGTTCAATGTGATTCTAGATAAACATTTTATTAAAGGACTTTTGGATCAGTATGACTATGAACATAATATGATTCATAAATTTGATTTTCACGTACAAAAATATTTGTATAGAAGATCATACTAATTAATAACATATTTTCTTTATTCATTCTATATTAATAAAATGGGTTTAATATATCAAATTGAAAAAGTAATATTACAATATAAAAACCAAAGTAGATATTAAATTTCGGAAGATGAATTATCTTTCATACTACTCACATTCACTGTGTATTTTAAGAAAAGGTGTAGCTATGCTTAGAGAGTGCAACATGTGTGCAATTGTAGATCTTGGTGTAGCTATGATTTGACACCTTGATATTCAAAGCATTACTATACTAATAAGATCTCAGTGTAGCCACAAGTATTATGCAATAAGCACATTATAAATGACAGTGTATCCAAATCACTGGTTTTTGAAAGCAGGCAGACTGATCTAAATCTTCGTAAACTAGTGTAAAGCTTTTTACCAGTCAATAAAGAAGTCACATATAGAGCGTTAATGATATTAGGGGTTAGGATAGGGCTGATCGTAGTCAATATGTAAAGGATGATTTAGCAGAAGTATTCTTGTAAAGTAGTAAATTTTCTTTTACGTGATAAGTGACGGGAGTTTAACCCATTCTTAGACATGAATAAGCAGCAAAGAGAATGCCAAAACTGTAATCTTGTTGGCCATTCTCTCTCTCTCTCTCTCTCTCTCACACACACACACCCACACACACACCTATATATATATATATATATATATTATAAAATGTAGTCAAACAAGCGTTATGCCCTCCCTTAGACAACATTTACCCTTAAATATATTTACATATCTAAAGTTACGGACTTGTTATTTAATCCAAACCCATACAGATTATAAAAACATTTATTAAAGACATTTATCTTCGAGGTGAGGGATGCACCCATCTTGTCTCAAACACAACACATATACAAAACATATTGTATTCAAGATTTGACTAAGAACTTAGCCATAGGGACTGCGCCGTTATTGGCTCATTCTTCATATATAAAACAATATTATTTCCTTTTGGTAATCACCAACAACTACCCAGACAGATCAATATTCTTATGATACACAAATATGCAGTGTAGAAAATAGAAGGATCGATCTTTGCTCAAGACTCGCTGTAGCGGAAGGATTACAATATATATATATATATAGAAGGGAAATGCCCTTTCTCTTCAGCAAGGGAAGGAATGAAATGCAGTCGCAAGGAAAACATAAATAAGGTTAAGCAGATGGACCCTTTCATCAAGTTAACAAGGAGTGTTTGTAAACTAAAGCCATTAAATTTGGCATATAGTAAATTTATAAATAAAAGTGTTGGATGTCTATCAAGGAGGCAAGCCAGGTATTACACTACATCTTTATGAGATTGAAATACATTAGCTGTCTATGCCAGAAGCCGAGCCTGACCAAAAGGAATCAAATTAAACCAAATATGTTAAAATTTAAATATTAATAAAATTAATACGAAGTTTTTAAAATTGTATTAATATTTTTTAAATGACCATTTTATAACTTAAAGTAATAAATAAAATTTTGGATACTACCACGTTAGTGCAGTATTGAATGTGCCACTATTGAAAAGTAACTCATAAAATAAGAAACTAATACAACAGATGTCCAATTGATGTCGTTGGTGGAGTTCACATTGTTCATTACGATATTTGGGCTAATTTTTTCAATTATGGAGATTCGAGAAGCCGGGACAGCTCTTGGTTATGGAGGGTAATAAAATCCAACGAACCGTCTAGCTAGCAGGTTGGTTATCGAGAGCAACATTAGAATGCAAGTTGCAGGTTTAAATTTGACTAATCAACTAAAAAGAGCAGCTAGCAGCAAGAGATATTGTATGGCTTCAATAAAAATTCCAGGCTTGGCTTTGGCAAGACCAACGACACTCATCACCATTATATTCCGGGAACAAGACCAACTAACAAGTTGGGACGACAAAGCAAACGAACCTTACAACACGCAGTTTCCAAAGGAAGACATATTCAATGGTGTAAAGACTGGTCTTATTTGAAGGATGCAGAGCAGAATGCCAACCTATAGGTGAGAGGGGAAGTGGCCAAAGATTTAATTTCTGACAAGAAAACAAACCCTTTTTTTCCTTTTCTATGAGTGTTATGTGTTTCCTTTGATGGATATGACTTAAATTGAGTTTTATGTGTTGGATTTTACAGGGGCTATGAATCCCTAATATTTGGGCTCGTGAGCTGCTCCAGCTAGGAAATATTTTAATTTAGAATGTGAATAAACTCTGTTGACCGAGTGTAAAAGAGATGGTTCGTTGGCGATCCTAGGCAAATATTGCGTCTCAATCCTGGAATAGTGGCTGAGGGACAGGGAAGTAAGGTCAACCAGAACCTAGGCAGACGCAGAAACAACGACAAGTGAAGAAACATGAACCTGGGAAGACACAGAGGGCAGTCAGTTCAACGAGAACCTGGGCAGACGCAGAAACAACGATAGGTGAAGAAACACGAAACTGGGAAAAAGCAGAAACATTGCCAGGGGAAATAGTTACCGGAAGGAGGTTCCTTTGATTATAGTGATCGCTCTTAAGAAAAATGGTCATACAAATATTTTTCGATACCCAATTCTACACAGATTTATGAGGAACTCCATGTACAAGCAACTGCGCATGTGAAACAGAGCAAGAAACAAAGAAACAAGAACAAGATTGAAAAAATACCTGGGTATCTTTGATGAAATATCAAACGATATGGGAATGAAATCAAAGTGAAATACGTCTGCATCTATGCGTCTCCACGCAATATATAAATAACGAGGGATGGTCATTGGATTGACCTCAATGAATACCTTAATTGAAAACTGACATTTCTGCCTTCTCTTATGGTGAAAGCTGTCCATCAAGCCCAGGAAGGGATTTAGTGCAAATTAGATGGGCGAAGTTCAAGATTTGTAGTCGGTGCATGTCACAGAGTGGTATGCCTTGCTAAGCAGCAAATATGTTATTGTGAAAGTTGTCCATCAAGCACAAGAAGGGATTTATTGCAGATTAGATGTTTGAAGGCCTCTACAACATGAAAAGAGCTACTGCACATCGGTGTGCCCTCTATTACCTCGTTGTGCCCTCTGAAAGTTTTCCATCAAGACGGGAAGGGATTTATTGCAGATTAGATGGGCGAAGGATTCTACAACATGAAAAGAGCTACTACACATTAGTGTTCCCCCTATTACCAAACGCATGTTCCCATCCCCCAAAGATCCATTCTATTGACCTGCAGTGTGAGTGAAACGCATGTTCCCAGCCCCCAAGAATCCATTCTATTGATGTGTAGATCAAGCAACGTGTTGGACCCAAGGAAGGAGAGCACATTGCATACCAAAAACCCGCGGGAAAATAAACATCAAATTATATAAAATCACATAACCATATTAACACCACAGTCTACACAACATAGAACACATACTTGTGTGATGTAAGCACCACATGGACACACTTTTCACCACCTATGCCAGACATGCATATATGAGGAGTAGTAAGCTCATAACATGTAGCATCTAATCAACATAGATAATAATGAGACTTGGTGCATTACCGATGCTCTACCATATGTTGAAATATTGTAACTTCGAAGAATATTCTATTGTATTTTATTATTGTAAATTATTCGGAAATGTTTTATTCCTCCGTCGGGATGTTATTATTGTATTTGGTCATCATAGAGTCATGAGGTAAATCCTCCCATGTAAGTCGGGGCAATAGATCCCCTAGAGTCAAATGTAATGGGGTTTTTACGTCCCCTAGAGGAGTCGTCCCAATCAGCATTAGTTGAGTGGCAAAATTAGTTGAGGCCGACATGTCAAGTTGTAAAATTAAAGTAGAAGTGAATGTATAAATAGAGAGCTAGGCTCTCTCATTTATTCATTCATTCACACACACACTCACTTGTGTAATTCGCAAAAGAGAGAGAGTGAGAGATATATTTGCAAGGAGAATGAGCACTTTCTGGAGGTTTTGTCTTTGCACTTTTGATCATCTATATTGAAAAAGTTTTGTTGGCTTTTCTTACCCTAGAGGGTTTCCCAGGATAAATTTGTGCCTCTTGTGTTTATGTTGTGCTTGTTATTCTTTCAGTGATCCTATATATGCTATTGTTGTGAAATTGAATTGAATACTTATGTTATCTATCTTAGCATATTGAATCTTAACATGGTTTCAGAGCTAGCCTGAAAGAAGGCAATGTATGGCATTTACGACACTTGTTTCACTTGCGACAATTTGAAAGCTAGGGCTTTGTATATCAAAAACTAGTCATCTTGGAATTTTCGCTATAAATCACTTTTGGCGAAGGTTCAGGATCTGAAACTTGGACAAGCCAAAGATAAAATGTTCATGTACCTTGTGTCCAATTTTCCACCTCATATTCGTTTTACTTTGTGAGATGTGATCCATACAAGTTAGGGTTTCTGCCTCTTCTAGAATGCAGCCCTAAACAGGTGACCTAGGGAAAAATGTCATATCTTGGGATATGAAGATCCAAATGGAATCCTGTAAAACTTTACAGTTAGGGAACGGACTTTAGTCTCACAGGTCTGAGTATCAGAGGCCGAAGTTGAAACAGTGACACGTGGCACTCTGTACAAGTTCTCTATGTTGTTTCATCCCATAAATAGGTGACCTAGGGAAACTGCCATATCTCAGGATAGGAAGCTCCAAATAGAATTCCGTAAAAAGTGTCGGAATTTATTTTCACAGGTCCAAGTATCAGAGGCCGAAGTTGAAACAGTGACATGTGGCACGCAGTACAAGTTCGATATGATGTTTCATCCCATAAACAAGTCATGTTGGGAACCTTAGCATATCTCTCTCATGAAGAATCCAATGAAGCTCAAATCTGTGGGGTTGGAAAGATGACAGGCCAAGATACCACATGACGAAGTTTCAAACCCTGAGGATCCGAAATTTTAGAGATACACCAGAAACAATAAGGCACATATGAAATAGCTCAACAGAGGAAATCAAAGAAGAGGATGAAGAAGCTCTCACGTAGGGTTTTCAGTATGGAAAGACCTGATACAATGTTGGAGACACCTGATGCAACATTGGAAACTTTGAAAATGGATTTGGAATCCCTTAATCATATATATTCATCTTCCATCAAATATTGCGGGAGGAAGGAGATTGAAAATTAGGGTTTTTCGGGTTCTACAAGTAAGAAGAAACCCTAGCAAAGTTGGGAGACTCATAGGGGGGAGACTCATAGGGAAGCAATGAAGGAGGTTTAAATGGAATTGGTATTATATCATCCTATCACCATGGATATATATAAGATGTTTACAAGTGATCTACCTTGGACGATTAGGTTTTTACCCTTATAGAGAAGACTACAAACAATCTCGACAGGTATGACTTGAGGAGATGCAGGTATGTTTTGAAATATGTTTCATTTATCTGATGATTAAGTTCGTGATATGTTTGTCTTCATATTGTTAAGTTTAGTACAATCATAATTAATTTTAGACTTGTATGATTACCTTAGTAGAAGTATGAATGCATGTGAATGATAGAAGACATTCATTGATTAGGGTTATGACACTTATGATTGTACTAATGCACTTGTGGTGTTGTATGAGGATGATGTTGTCTGCTAACATGAAAGGTACATGAAGAAAGACAAACCAAGTTCTAGATTAAGAATATATGACCATGATGACATGAAGACAAAGACTCATCCATAGTCTTTGATCACATATAAGCTCTACTTACGAGGATGACACAATGATGAAACTAGTGCACATTTAAGGGTGCATAGTGCTAATCCAGGATGGATAGAAGTTCAAAGACATATAATCATGATGCTATCATAAAGGGAAAATGGAGATCTAGAGGGAGGCAACCACACAAACATAAAAGATAAGTATTTGAGTTGTTATTTGAATCTCTGAATAGTTAATGATATTTCTCATAATAGTTGTATGCATATTTGTATTCCTAAATCAAGAAATGTATCATGCATAGTGTAAACATTCATACAACATTGAACGGTATACTACTAATATGCATATGATGGGTAAGTTGGACAAACATTCCATTGTTGCTTGTCTAGAATGAAACCTCTTTGCTAACATGCTAGGAGATGTGCACGCTCTTGATAGTATGTTCTGGTAGAGATGGAAGGCATCTAGATAGCCACTATATACTTACATGATATGGAAAATTGTTGTGCCAAAGTATTGGTCAAGATAGTTGCATAACTATGTGAATCATATCAGTATGCATAATAGGTTATCATTGAAATGTCAACATGATTTGATGATTATGAAGTGTTACTAATCATGTAATTGAATTTGATTTGTAGGAAAGATCGTGTGCTATGATCTACAAAAGAAGGATGATGAACACTTGTTCCGAAGAACAAGTGATGATTGTTCAACAAGAAGGCTTACAAATCAAACATACTATATAAGTACAAAACAAGGCTCGTGGCTAGAGGATTCTCTTAGAAAGGGGGAGAGGATCATGATGAGATGTTTGCTCCAGTGGATAGACACACTTCCAGAGATAGATTACACCCATGGATGATAAGACCGTTCTCTTGAATGGTATAATTGAAGAAGAAGTGCATATCGAGCAAACTCCCAAGATTTGAAAGAAAATCACATGATTGAAGAAGGCTTCGTACGGGTTCAACAGGTACCCAGGATCGATAGTCATTTGACAAGCTTGATGATCACCACAGGTGATGCGTATTTTAACCTTTGCTACAAGGTTGAAGATGGTTGCTATATACAGATGACATGCTAGATGCAAGAAGGAACTCACCATAGTTCGAGTGATCTTGAAGCTCATATCAATAGACCCATCTGACGAGAGATGACATGGATAGATATGCAGAAGATCACTCAATGCAGAATGTGCATGATGTTCAATCACAGAGGGGGGGAAATACTCAAATGTATAAGACTCCACTTCAGAGGGAGTAGATACAGATAGATGATTGGTTCGTTGATATATTTGACGAATACCAGGCCAGATATATGCTTTGTTGTGAACACCATGAGTCAGTATCTAGTTGAGCCTAGACGTGTTCACCTGGAAGTTGCAAAGCATGTGATGAGGTACCTGAAAGGTATGATAAACTTTGGTCTATACTATGTTGGAGATCATCACTACACAGATGCAGATTGGGTTGGAACTGTCTCAGAAAAGAAGAGCACCTCAGGTGGATGTTATTGTCTGGGATCCACCATGATCTCATGGTTTAGCAGGAAGCAGTCCAGTGTTGCTCTTAGCACAGCTGAAGCAGAGGTATATAGCAGCTTGTTCTGCTAGTTGTGAGGCCATATGGCTTCAAAAGTTGATGTCAGGACTATTTGACCTGGAGTTGGATACCACAGTGATTGTATGTGACAACTAGAGTTTTATAAATATGATGGAGAACCCATTGTTCCATGACAAGTCAAAGCACATAGAAATCCAGTATTTTTATATACGATATATGGTACAGAAGGGAGCTAGAAAGATCCAGTATGTGAGCGCTGATGAGCAAGTTGCTGATGTGTTGACTAAGCCTATGTCTCGAGTGAATTTTGAGTACTTATGTGACAAGCTTGGTGTGGTTCGAAAGGAGGAGCAGTGTTGATGATGATGATGATGTTGCAGTGGGATTGTATCATCCCTGGACACATGGCCTAAAAGGATCCGTAGACTCTTGTCTCCGAGAATGTTTTGATGATGATGTTGCAGTGGGATTGTATCATCCCTGGACACATGGCCTAAAAGGATCCGTAGACTCTTGTCTCCGATAATGTGATGATGATGATGTTGCAATGGGATTGTATCATCCTTGGACACATGGCCTAAAAGGATCCATAGACTCTTTTCTCTGAGAATGTGACGATAATGATGTAGCAGTGGGATTTTATCATCCCTGGACACATGGCCTAAAGGAATCCATAGACTCTTATCTCTGAGAATGTGGTGGAAAATCCTAGATTTGATCTAGGTCACATCCAGTATGAAAAAGGACTGGCACTATGGTGGAAAATCCTAGATTTGATCTAGGTCACATCCAGTATGAAAAAGGACTGGCACTGTGGTGGTAAACCCTAGATTTGATCTAGGTCATATCCAGTATGAAAAAGGAATCGCATTGTGGTGGTAAACCCTAGATTTGATGTAGGTCACATCCAGTATGAAAAAGGACTGGCACTGTGGTGGTAAAACCTAGATTTGATCTAAGTCACATCCAGTATGAAAAAGGACTGGCACTGTGGTGGTAAACCCTAGATTTGATCTAGGTCACATCCAGTATGAAAAAGGACTGGCACTGTGGTGGTAAACCCTGGATTTGATCTAGGTCACATCCAATATGAAAAAGGACTGGCACTATGGTGGAAAACCCTAGATTTGATCTAGGTCACATCCATTATGAAAAGGACTGGCACTATGGTGGAAAACCCTAGATTTGATGTAGGTCACATCCAGTATGAAAAAGTACTGGCACTGTGGTTGGATTGTATCATCCTTGGAATTATGTCCTAAAGTGAGAGGGATTGATCATCCCGTAATTGGATCATGTGTGTTGCAGGTTATATTAATGTTGTTGATCGAAAGATCAAGATGATGTTGTTGTTGATCGAGAGATCAAGTGTTGATGTAGATGATCGAGTGCTGCAGAAGATGAAGACTCAGTGTTGTAGAAGATGATGCTCCAGTACTGAAGATGTTGAAGATATTGAAAATGTTCCAGTAATGGTTCCAGTTGCTGATGTTGTTTAAGAAAACTTCTAACGATTTATAGATGTATCACCTTGATGTTGTTGATGATGCTCTCTCCTTGCTCCTTCAGTTGATGTTGTTGTTGTCAGTAGAATACCCTTCTCGTTAAGGGGGGGTGTTGAAATATTGTAACTTCGAAGAATATTCTATTGTATTTTATTATTGTAATTTATTTGGAGATGTTTTATTCCTCCGTCGGGATGTTATTATTGTATTTGGTCATCATAGAGTCATGAGGTAAATCCTCCCATGTAATTCGGGGCAATAGATCCCCTAGATTCAAATGTAATGGTGTTTTTAATTCCCCTAGAGGAGTCGGCTCAGTCATCATTAGTTGAGTGGTAAAGTTAGTTGAGGCCGACATGTCAAGTTGTAAAATTAAAGTAGAAATGAATGTATAAATAGAGAGCTAGGCTCTCTCATTTATTCAATCATTCATAGACACACACACACTTGTGTAATTCGCATAAGAGAGAGAGAGAGAGAGAGAGAGAGAGAGAGAGATCTACAAGGAGAAGGAGCACTTGTTTGGGGTTTTGTCTTTGCACTTTTGATCATATATATTGAGGAATTTTTCCTGGGTTTTCTTCCCCTAGAGGGTTTCCCAGGATAAATTTGTGTCTCTTGTGTTTATGTTGTGCTTGTTATTCTTTCAGTAATCCTGTATATGCTATTGTTGTGAAATTAAATTGAATACTGATGTTATCTATCTTAGCATATTGAATCTTAACACCATATGTAGTTGAAAACCACTATATAAACGAATACTAGCCAAGATGACCATACAACACAAAGGTGGGGAACTACATACCACCCCCCTTGAATAAAATCTCATCCCAAATTTTAGCATGTTCTAATATTTCCTTAATAACTCAAAAAAAAATACAAAATATCACTTTACCTCTTTCCAAATATTTAAGTAAAAAAACAAACATATACATCATCATTACCAAGTTAATCAATTTGTTCCATCCAAATCATGGATGCCTCTCATGGACACCCCATTAATTCCATTTATATATATTATGCTTGATATGCCACATATGCACCATGAAATGTTCATGAATTTCATAGATTTCCAAAATGCATATTGTTTGCCCACTAAAATGCATGTCATGCCAAAATTCAAACTTATGTGTCAAGCAAACAAAAATGACACTTTTATTGTGTAGCTAAAATTGATATAAACCCATTATTAGATATCAAAAACTCCAAATATGTGCACAAACCTTTGAGTAATCTAATTTGCATGACTAAGGAAATGTTGCCTCCAAAACATCTGATAACGTATCCAATGTAACCACCATAAGTTTTAAGCATCCGTTACTTTGATTGATTTTCAAAGAAACACAATAAATAATGGCATTTTAAGATGTCCTAGTTTGCAATGGAAATTATCTTAACAAAACCCAAGGTATACAAATACTAGATATCCATTTGATCTTGTGTTAAGAAACAATTTCGTTCTCTTATCAATTATTGAATGTTTCTCCTAATTCCATGTCAAATTCTTGATAGTATGGAAAAATAATTCCACTTACATTAGCTCACAATGTTACTGGCTTCCCACAAATGACCTAATAGAAGAGTTCAAAATTAAACCTTCAAATATTACCTGAGATACTTAAAGCTTGATATGAATGGGAGAACTATTTATTTTATGAAAATTACTTAGGGGTTGCTCATGATATTTTATTTAGTCTTCTATATTGAAACTATGATCACTCACCTATGCCTTTTAGAATACATTCATCCCTTAACACGTGTTCTTGCAATAGGTTTCCCATAATGGATACACCTACAAACCAACAATGATATCAAAATCTTCAAAAAATACTTTATTAGAAGAAATACGAAACCTTTAGATGGACTCAACTACATGGTCCAAAATATATATTGAGTACCAAAAAAACACAAAAAGTCTCCATGTTAATATTTATAGACAAGAAGAAATAATGTTTTCTAAAAAATATTATACATGCTTTTTTAATCAAAACCAAACAAATCTTATGTGATTTAATATTCATTGTGAAGGGATAAATATTATTGTCAAAATAAATGATAAAAGTATTAAATAACAACAAATATAATAAAAATTTATTAAAATTATATTTTTAGTTAATAAATTTAAAAATAACATTACCAAAAATTATTTAAAATTAAAGAATACATATAATGATCCTTTAACATAAGCATAAACAAAGTCTAAACAAGGTAAAAAAATCTTCTTAATCTTCATCCTTCCTCATTCTAGCACTAGTGCAAGAGAATCGAGTCACTTCTTAATACTTTCTATGATTAGTAGATTGATCATATTTATAGAGAATTCAATGATGCAGGAGATGCTCTATCGAAAAAAGCACTAAATGGAGAAGAAAGACTTCTTATATGGGAAGAATGGTTTGACAATTCAATGATTTTTCAAGACTCTTCTCTAATCTTTGAAAATTAGTCATGCTCAACTATCTGATTATTGTAGTAGTGTTAATTAGTTTTCTTTTTCGAAACTTGATCCTTAAGTGATCTAACAGCTTTAAATTTTGTTTTTTTATACTTTGAAGATTTGTTCAAACAAATAAATTTAAAATAGAACAACTTTTTTATTTTTCTAATAACAAAAATACAGTTTTTTTTCTTCTAACAAAAATCTAAATTTCTAAATCAAAACATACACATTAATTCTTTAAAATATGCAATTATATGCCATCATAATTGGAACAACGTTTTACAATCAAAATGCTAAATTGAACATACAATATTATTCCTCATCAACATTAGTTAGCCTTTTTCAACGAAGAAAGTTGTCATTTCACATCATATCAATTTGCACACTTTTCACGACACTAATAGATAAGCATCTCAACTTCAAATTTATATGGGTCCAGTATTTAATCATAAGCAAGGTAAGTGCAGCCAAAAGGATTTGTATATATGGTTTTATTTTCCAAGTACTTTTTTTATTTTCCAAGTATCTTTTATTGATACCCACAAAAAGTGCACTCTTTTGATTTTGTAATTTTTTTTAATTGGGACTTTACCCCGTCCACGTAGGATAAAAGACAACCAAAACGCCCTGTTTTTTCGCCGATTTTGGAAAAAAAATTGGTTAATTTTTTTTTTTTTGGAAATTGTTATTTTTGTAATTTTGTAATTTATGCAATTGGGATTGACTGTTCTAGATTAACTACCCAGTTTTAAAACTACTTAGATCGTCGAAATTGCGATCTGAACACTCCAAATGTCGATTTTGACAAGAATTGCTCTGTCGAATTCGGACGAGTCAGGGGCGTTTTGGTTAGCCCTTATACAGCTCCCACCTCATTGACTTGGATTATGAGGACTGACCTCAACGGACGCAAGTGGGTCGAACCCGCGACCTCAACAAAAGACCCTTCACAACGAGGGGTCTAACCACACATGCTACTCACCAAAGCTCTCTCTTTTCATTTGTATATCTATACTTTTTTTCCAATTAGGATTATATAATTTCCCACTTATAATTGATAACCACAAATCTGGATATAACTTCTCGCCAAAGTATAATATTGGAACATTTTGGTTTTGTGCAAGCAAAGTTAGGATAATAATGTCCTCCGATCATTTACATACATATTTAAACAACTCCATAATCTTATTATTATCGTTTTGGACAATCATAATGGTATCATATACTTTGAGTGGAACTACATATTATTGCGCTGAGAGGCGCTCTACAGCCCAGTATGAGGGAGATCTTGTTAGTCGAGTGTTTGTCGAGTTTGTCGAGCAACAAAATAATACAAAGTAAACAAAAAAGAATAATACAAAGTAAAAACTAATCAATATTATGTCAGCCATAAACAAAAAAGAATAATACAAAGTAAAAAGTAAATATGAGACTCAAACTAGAGACTTTAGAGCTTAGGATTAGGTGGTAAATATTATGTCGGTCATAAACAAAAAATAATAATACAAAGTAAAAAGTAAATACGAGACTTAAACTAGAGACTTTACTTTTTACTTTTAATACAAAGTAAAAAGTAAATATGAGACTTTAAAGTGTTTGTCGAATAACAAAATAATACAAAGTAAACAAAAAAGAATAATACAAATTAAAAAGTAATAAATATTATGTGGGCCATAAACAAAAAAGAATAATACAAAGTAAAAAGTAAATATGAGACTTAAACTAGAGATTTTAGAGTTTAAGATTAGGTGGCTCAGGTACTGCACTCAAGGAGCTATTTAAGGAGAAGTTTGCACCTTGGGAGATTTGATCCCTCTCAACGCTTGATAGAGCCTAGAATTTGGATCCAAGCTGGTTAAATACCATGATTTCGATATATATAAAATTGAAAGAGCATTATAATTTCCACTTACATATACAACTAACAACGAATATCTTCACGAATTTTGCAACATAATTTATATTTGGTAAGAGCAAAATTAATGTAGTTCATCTCAGCATTCTGCCACATTTTCATGACATGGTCACGATACATAATTATTATCGGTAAGATGTAGCCTTTCAATTAAGTGGGAATCACATGATGTATGAGTTGAAAAGTCTTTCTAGGACATTGCTTAGGAGGTACTTTTTAAAAGAACGGTCAATATTAACTTTCCCCCTTTTACTATGTCATAAGGTCAATAGACTCCCATCTAAATGATGAGGAGGATAGATTTTGTATAAAGTTAACAATAATCTAATCAGCATCATAAATATTACGTGTTCAAACCAAGTATATTTAAATCTAACAAGAAGTGATACTTCAAGATAGATCTAATTATAGGGATTTGAGGTTTCAAGGTTGGAGAATTTTGTTTATAAATTAAAGAAGGCTTTATATGGCTTGAAACACCTAGGGCAAGGTATATTGAAATTGACAAGTACTTGGCTGAGCAAGGGTTCCAATAGACTCCTTCATATGCCAACCTATACATAAAAGTAGTGGTAATCATATCATTTTACTAGTCATTTATGTAGATGACATCATTGTTACAAGTAGTGAGACAAACATGAATGAAGACATAAAATAAAACATGAGTAATTTTTTTGGCATGACTAATTTAGGCCTCTATATTATTGTCTCGGTATAGAATTTTGGCAAATAGGTAACAAAACTTTTGTCTCACAAATAAATATGCCAAGAGTTTGATTGACAAATTTAGAATGACAAATTGCAAGATCCCATCTACATCAATGGAGAAAAAGTTGAAACTTTCAACCAATACCGATTTTGAGGCAGTAAATGAGTCAATCTACAAGTAGCTAGTGGGTATCTTGATATATCTTACAACCACTAAGCTTGATTTGAGCTATGTTGTGAACTTGATTTTCATATCTATGACAACACCAAAAGTAGAGCATCAGACTACAACAAAGAGGGTGTTGAGGTATGTGAAAGGGACACTTGACTTTGGCATTATGTACAACAGAACCAAAGATCCCAGGTTGTATGGATATTCATATTCAAATTGAGAAGGTTTCAAGGATGACAAAAAATACACCTCTAGATATGTATTCAACATTGGCACAATGTAGTCACGTGGACCAGCAAGAAGTAGCAGGAAGTATCCCTTTCATCAACAAAAGAAAAATATCGAGTAGTGAAAGGAACATGTGAGGTCGTTTGGATCAGGAGGATACTTTCAAATATGAAGATGTAGTAGACAAAGATGAAACCACTACTTTGTGACACTCTAGGGGTGATCAAACTTGAAAAGGATCCAGTATTTCGTGAGCATAGCAAGCATGTTGAGATACATTTCCACTTCCTCAACAACTTGTAGAAGAGGAATTGTGGAGCTATAGTATTATCCCATATATGACCAAATTGTAGACATTCTCACCAAGTCTTTGGGTCTTGAAAAGAATTTAGAATTTCAAGATAAACTTGGGTCTTGAAAAGAATGTAGAATTTCAAGATAAACTTAATGTAGTTAGTGCATTAACCATTAACCAAGGGAATTAAAGTAAAACTTAGCTTTATATAATGGTCAATTGGATATTACACTTAGGATTTCATAAAGTTGCTTTCAACTTTAAACTACTTTTTGGTTTTATCCTTTATGTCTCTTCATTGTATTTCTCTTTATATCCCATGTTCATAAAGTGCATTGAATCAACCTCATTGTAACCCTATATAAGAAAGCTTTCGCTTTCTCATCTATGCAATATATTACAATAACTCTTCTGAGTTATTTATTGGTTTCTTTATGTGCTCGATTTTCATGATAAGGCCTAAAATAACTTACAACCTCACATAAATAAAGCATCAAGCCCAGCTCTCCAATGGTTTTCCAAATAGTCTATGGTTTCCACCAAATTTCACCCACATACTATAATTGATACCCAAGTTCATAAAATGTGATCAACTCTAAAAACCTCAAAATTCTCTTTTTAGACATTATTTTAACCAAGTTTAATAGGTTCTAACCATGACCCCCCCATGGCTTGGAAACTCACACAAACAAAACGCAATCCTCATCTCTCCAATGGGTATAGAAATCTATTTTCAAAATTCAAGAAAGATAAAATTTCTAAAAATAGAAAATTTTCAAGATGTAAACCTTGAAATTTGAAATTTTCATTTGAATAACTCAACACTGGATCTCCAAAATTGTGATTCATTGCTACAATGAACATGTTTTCAACAGGAAAATTGTTAAAAGTATAAAAACCAAATTCCTCTATGGTTGTCCTCTAAAAATAGAGCTAAGTCTCTAAAAATAGAGCTATTAAAAATAGACCAAAATTGGTAGTATCTGATTGCCACCAAATTTCACCCCCTGTAATGTACTCGGTACAAGGTGTCCAAAATAGATTGGAACCTCAAATGAAACTTTGTGCTCCTCTCTAAAATGGGTATCTATATCTATTTTCAAATTTCTAATTATATAGATTTTTTAAAATTGTAAATCTTAAAAAAACTAAAATAACCCCATTTGAATAGCTCAACACTAGATCTCCAAAACTACAGTCTGCTACTAAAAAAGATTAAGCTTTAAAAAATAGAAATTGGCAAAGGTATCAAAATGAAGGATTTGAAATTACCATTCTAAATATGCTCTAAAAGTCCTAACAAAACCCAAAATATCCCAATACTAGAAATAGGATAAAATCACCAAATTTCACCCTCACATTGTACTCAATTCTAGGTCTCCAAAAATGCAATTAACTCTAAAAACTTCCAAAAAAATGTCATTTTTACCAACCATAACTTGCTTCAAGCAAGGCCCATATTAGCTTGGAACCTCATAGAAATGAAACCACATGCTCATCTCCCCAATTGGTATCCAAATTTACTTTCACATTTCATGAAAGATAAAAATTCTAAAAGTGGAAATTTTTTAAGATATTGAATCTTGAAAATCTAAAAGTAGCATTTGGATAACTGTAATACCCTCTAGTTTAACCCCTGGACATGTTATTATTATTTTGATGTTGTGAAATTATGGCACGAGATGTCGAAACTATGGTTTCAAATTATTATTATTATGTTATTATTATTAATTAATTAATAAAATAAAACAATTGATCTCGATCAATGCCACATAAAAGAGTATGAGGAGCCATGATGTTACGAGCAAGGGGAAGTGGGAAAGTGTGTTCCTAAGTGTTTGTGTCTATGTTAGTGGACCCTCATGACTTATGCACCCTCTTATGTTATTTTTCTCCTTGATTTTATTATTCCAGGATGTTTTTTATTAAAATTAGAGTCATTGTCTCTCCTAGTGCGCCCTCTTGAGTGCCACTTGGTGTTGCCCCTCGTGAAATTTGTAACTTCTCCTTAGTGGTTTTCTATTCTAGGAAATTAACTCCTCTTGTGACTCTCTCTCTCCCCCAAATCAAGTTCTCCATGAGGAATTCAAATTGGTTGGTGTGTGCTTCATTTTTTCTCTTGATTTTTTCTTATTGGTTCTTGGCTTCATTCTCTTTGTTCTTGGTTCACTCACTCATGTGCATTGCTCTTTGGGTCTTGGGAATTTAATTTGCTTCCCTTGGTATGTGTGAGATCTTATGATCCAGTGGTATTTTTGGATGGTTGGTGCGCCCTTGCTAAGCATGTTCCCAAGCAGAGAGACTTGGTTGTTGCTAGTCTATCTGTCCTGGAAGCTACTTGTCCTGGATTAGAAGTGATGTGGAATCCACTTGCCATTGGATGCAGTTGGACCAATGGTAGATTAGTGTTTTATTGAGTCTATCTATACTGGAGTTGTATGTCCTGGATTGAAAATAGTGGGATCTATTTTCCGTTGAAATACAGTTGGATCGATGGTAGACATGTGACTATCTGTCATGTAGCCATTGTCCTGGATTGTAAGTGATGTGGAATCCACTTGCCATTGGAATTGTGGTTGGACCCATGATAGTTGGGTTTCTATGGTTGATTTCGCTCTTACTTGTGGCATCATGGTTATGTATTGGGGGTGACCTGTGCAAAGAAATATTTGGCTTGTACAGTGTCTACAGCTGGGTGGATCGTGGCACGGTCGATTTCAATGACGGGAATTTGCAAGATAAGTGGTTGTCTTTATTTATATGGGTTATTTTTTTCTGATCATTTATATATATATATATATATATATATATACATATGAAATAGTTTATGGAATGTTTGAATCAAATGTGAAAAAGTACTTTTCTATGATTCTAGTTTCTTTTCCATTACTAGTTCTTTTGGAAAAATTGTGAAAGCTAGTTTTGAGACATTGAAAGAGAAATGTTTGTTAAAATGTCTATGAGACTCCTATTCTACAGATCTGATTTTTATATCTCTGATAATATTGGTATGTTTTTTTATTCCAATGTGGAATATTTTTAGAAAGGTCTATGTAATCCATTTGTAATGAATCCAATTGTTTTTCAATTACTAGTTTTCTGGAAAATTAGTTTTAGCTAGATTTGAGACTTTGCAAGAGAAGTGTTTGTTAAAATATCTATATGATTTATTTGATTCAGATATGATATTTTCATCTGATATGTTTGACTAAATTTGTAAAATAGATTCCAATATAGTCTATAAAAAAATTACCGCGATCCTAGTCTATTTCTCAAATTGTTATTCTTTTCGGAGAGGTTGCCATAGCTAGATTTGGGATTTGAAATGTGGACTATATATGAGTATGAAGCTAAATACATATGAATGTAGATGATATCTAATATTATGATCCTAACTTCCGATCGTCGGTTCCTTTTTGTTTAATTGCTTTTGAAAACTAGAATTGGAAACTAACTTCGAAACAATGAAATTGGTAACTAGTTTTTGGATTCGAATCTCTGTTCTTGGTAAAAGATGAATGTACAGCCATATGCTCTGTTTTTGGTCATTTATTTTTGATGTAGAATTTTATTTTCCATATATGTACCTTCACCTATGTGTGCCTCGGAACTCAGTACAATTGGTTTGATTGAATTCCTAGCAGTGTTTATTAACTAGTTGTATTGATTAAACTTGAAAGATTCTTCGTTCATGTACTCGGATCAGAGCTACAAATGTACTTTTATTTTGTTTTACATGCACACTTATTTATGAAAATAATGGCTATAGGTTCAATTTTTAGACAGTTGTTATGGTTGTGCGTCGAAAATGCATAAGACTAGTTGTTTGCGTTGTGAAACTAGTTGACTAGTCTTGGTATCTCATTTTCGTGTATATTATGTTTAATTATCTACAATTGGTTATTTGGCCTTATTTACATGGCTGTAGGTGTTAATTATCCATTGGGATTAATAGATTGCTTTAATTAGTTGAACAAATTATTTTATGCCAAGTGTTGTCATTTGTAAGTTAAGTGTCGCAATTAGTGCATTAATTACCTTAATTAACTAGTTAATGACATATTGTTGGAAATGGCCTTTTTGGGTGCAAGTAACATGTGTTATTGATTGGGATGGATGTATAATGATGTTAGACAGTGTTGTATAATATTTCATATCCTTGGTTCAATTGCTTGCTCAGATGTAAATTTTATTTTAATTAATTTGCGATTATCGATATTTTGTTGTAATTAATTTGTGAAAATTGAAATTAAGTATCTATTCTATTTCTCCGCTATGCTTAAGCTTTGTAATTAGCCTCTTAGAGCTAATGATATTTCCCTAAGTTCATTTGATAGCCCCGAAGGACATTACAATAACTCAACCTTATGTCTCCAAATTTGTCATTTGCTTCTAGAAAATAGCAAGATTCTAAACATAGAAACTATTTAAACTATTTAAAGTATTTAAAGTAGTGGAATCAAGAATTTGAAAGTGCCCATTTGAATTCCCTCTAAGAATAGTGTCAAATCTTGAAAATTCTCACTGCGAAAATAGGCTAAAAATTGATAGTGTCTTATTGCCACTAAATTTCACCCCTATATTGTACATGTACTAGGTCTCCAAAAGTGTGATCAACTCTGAAATTTTCAAAATTAATTTTTTAGACATCGGTTTGACCAACTTTGACTAGCTTTGTCAAAGGACAGAAGTATCTTCGAACCTCACACAAAGTAAACCACATGCCCATCTATCCAATGGGAATACAAATCTAATTTCAAATTTCAAGAAAGATAAAATATTTCCAAAAATAAATTTTTAAAAATTGTAAATCTTGAAAGTCCAAAATGTCCATTTGAATAAAATTCTAAAGTCCAAAAGTCTTTAAAACTATCATTTGATTTTAAAATATAACAACATTCTAAAAATAAAACATCTAGAAGTAGTTGGCTAAAGAAATTAAGGTTCCCATCCAACTATCCTCTCAAATTATTGCAAAAAATCAATAGTCCATGATTGCCACCATATTTAACCCCGATACAGTATTCAATATTGGGTCTGCAAAAATTGGATCAACTCTAAAAAAATTCAATTTTTTTATTAGCCCTTGGTTTGACCATATTTGAATGGCTTTGATCGAAGGCAAAAATAATGCAAAACCTCACATGAAAAAACTCCATGCTCATCTCCGTATCCAAATCCACTTTCAAATTTCAAATTTAAAAATATATGTAAGTTATAAAAAAAATTTAAAAATCAACATTTTAAATTTTGAATATATGAAAGTCTTCATTTGAAAAATCCACTTTCAAATTTCAAACTATATATAAGTTATAAATATTAAAAAAATCAACAGTTTAAATATTTTAAATATATGAAATCTCCATTTAAATAACTCAACATTGGGTCTCCAAAATTGTCATCTATAGTTAAAAATGTCTAGCTTAAAATAAAATAAAATAAAACTGCTAAAACTAGAGTCATAAATCTGAAAGTGTCCATGTTACTATCCTCTAAAAATAACACCAAATCCCAATATTGTTGTAAAAAATTTCCAAAAATTATTGTCTCTAAATGCCACCAAATTTCACCCCATATTGTACTTGATATTGGATATCTAAAGATGCGATCAACTTTGAAAACTTCAAATTTCATTTTTTAGACTTTGATTTGACCAAGTTTGATTGGCTTTAACCATGACCCAATATTTAGCTTATAAATACACACACAAAAATCCCCATGTCCATCTTTACTATCATTATCCAAATCTACTTTCAGATTTTAAGAAAGATAAGATTTCTTAAAAAAAAAAATTGTCAAGAATATAAATCTTGAAAATCTAAAAGTATCAATTTGATTAACTCACCATTTGGTATCCAAAATTGTCGCATATTACTAAAACAATATCATTTTTTTTAAATAGAAAATCGTGAAAAGTAGAGGAATCAAGACTCTGAAAGTATCATTCGGTTGTCCTCTAAAATAGTGCCAAAACCTAAAAATATTCATTATTAAAAATACCCCCCACATGTACTTACTTGGGTCTCCAAAAATGTGATCGAATTTGGAAAATTTAAATTTCTTTTTTTAAATCTTGGTTTGACCAATTTTGATTGGGTTTAACCAATGTCCAAAATACTTTGTTCTTGGAAATCTAGGCTTGCCTTTCCAATGGGTATCCAAATCTACTTTTTCGATTTCAAAAGCATAAAATTTTCAAAATTATAAATCTTGAAACTTTGAAAGTGTTCATTTGAATAACTTAACACTAGGTCTACAAAAATTTCCTCTACTGCTAAGTTTATTAAAATAGAAATTACTAAAAGTAGGAGAATATGAAAGTGTCCAACTAACTATCCTTTAAAAATTGCACTAAACCCCAAAAAATCTCACTACTAAAAATACACCAAAAATTGGCAGTCTTTCATTGCCACCTAAGTTTACCCCCAAATTGCAATCAATATTCTTTGAAAATGTGATCAACTTTGAAATCTTCAAATTTATATGCTTCCACCATGTTATTCTCCACAATATTTCGAATCATATATGAGCTGCACAATTCTACCTACCAGTGCTTTGCCAACAACTTTCGCAATTGCAAATATATAAACATAATTTTTTGAGAAGGTGTTGCAGCTACAACCTAATCCCCACAAAATATTTGTAAAATTGTAAGGCCCCTCCTTCTATTTTTTATTAACTAATTTTTTTGGTTTTCATCTCTCTTTGCAAACTTTTTGACACTTAGATTTTTCTTGAGAAAATGAACTTTTCTATCAGAGCAAAATCAAATGTTGGGCAAAAACGGTCGGAGAACATTTTGTTTTTTGCGCGAAATTTTGAAGACGGAAGACGTTTCGGAACAAAATCCGAATTTGCGTCGAAACAGTCGAGGGAAAATGGAATTAGGACCGATCGGAGCAAAAGTAAATTTTGCGTCAAATCGATCGAAGGGTGTTTGTTTTTCCACCGAAAATTTATCATCGAAAGTTGGACTTTTCTTCATCAAAGGAAACAAAGAGCAAGTCCACCTTGGAGCAAAACTGAATTTCTTACCGATATAGTCGGAGCAAAATTGAATTTCACAGCAAAATTGAATTTCATACCAAGGAAATTTAAGGAAAGTTCTGCAAACGAAGCCAAAATGAATTTTACGCTGAAACGGTCGAAGCAAAACCATATTTGCCTAAAAAATGTTTCGATGCAAAATGTATTTTTCTCTGATCTATATTCAGTCGGTGTGGCCCTTCGCCATTGCTACACGGTGACTTTGTTTAAATGCTCCGCCTCATTATTTTTTGTTTGAAAGATTAGTTTTAATTGAAAGCCACCACTTGTGTATACTCTAGTTTCTGTTAAACGCCATGAATTTGAATGTTATGTTGACTTGCTAGCAATGTGTTGCTCATAAGCTTAGAGACTTCTCAATTTGTGCCCCCCTCGCCATTGCAGGTCTGACATGCACAGGATATCTTCCAGACAGAAGGCTAAGCTTGCTGAGTCATATTTGGACGTAGAAATCCTCTTGGATACCTCGCTTGAGACAATGTTTTGTGATACAAAAGTTGTCACCGAAGTAGCCCCAGGAGCCGCCACCTCAGAATTTCAGTGGGGTGAGTTATACAGATTCATCAAAGACCAAAAGTACCCTGAAGAAACCTTAGAAGAAAACATGGTCTATTTGAACATCAAGAAGTATGGCCTTCACAAGGCAGCAACTCATCCCGAGCTATTCCCATGCTCGGAAGTGATTGGCTGGATAATTCCCCATGTGAAAACTGACACGCGATTAATTAATTATAACACTGAGATGAGCCTCGTGTCTTTCGCACCAGAGCATATCATGGCTACCTACAGGTTACCCCGGGAAAGGGCTTGGCTAAACAATGAGTGGCTAGCAAAGCAAACAGTGGACCCTCTAGAATCTGCCAGGAAGATGCTAATAGTTGAAAGGAAAATCAGATTGAGGGGCAACGGTGAGTATGAAAGTACACTTTTAAGGACTCCTTATAGACTCATTTCCTTAATGCTGAGTCAAATTTTCGGCATGCAAAATAGAAATATCTTCAAGCTTGGTTGGGTGCCAGTGATGGTCCATGTAGCCACGTCCGGCACAATATTCAATTGGGCCAACATAATCTCAAACAGCATGGTATCACTCTTAACTGTTGCCCAAGGAGGACTGACCCAAAAGAAAGTTGATTTCTTCATGTCTTCATATTTGATAGATTGCTTATTAAGCAAGCACCCTTTTCCTGATTTGGGCTGCGTTTGGAACAAGAAGGAGTCCCCTCTCTTTGTAGCTTATCAACTCACATGGGAAAACAAATACACAAATCACTACAAATAGATTTGCGAAAATTTCATCATGCCCCTGTATCAGCTCATTTTTAAAGAAGAGCCAAATTGTTTGTCTGAAAATGCCATGCCCATCATAGAAGAATTTGGGGACTATTACTTCTCCCCAAAGGGCACCTATATCAGAATGAGTGGAGGAACTAAACCTCCCTTTTTGTTTCCTCGGTATGTCATGGACTTTGTAGTACATAAAGAAGCTCTAAGGAAGCTCTTCATCAGTGGGGTCAGCAAGATTCTCGATGAGAAGAAGAAAGGTATGTACCCACCAATGCCCTTCACCATTGGTGCATATAGTCTCTAGAAAGCAAAAGATGGTGAAACCTTTGCTCATGACTTAGAAGTTTTTCGTTTTGACACAAAGTTTCTTAGGAGGCATGATCCTAGTGGCACAGTCGTTGAGCACTGTGCCAATGTCAAGGCTACTTTTGAGTACGCACGTCTTTGGGACAAGGATGAAGATTTTTTCTGGAGTGCCAAGAACTTCACTGAGTTGGGACAATGTTACCCCCCTAAAAGCGGAGCAATTTCCATCCCCAGACCTGTTGGGTTGATCCAAAAGGAACAAGAGGCGGCAACATCACAATCAGAGGAGTCCAAGAGGAAGGAAAAGGAGGAAGAAGAAAGACTCCAAAAGGAGCAAGAAGCAAACGCTCGGAAAGATGAAGAGGAGAGGATTTGGCAAGAAGAAGCTGCCAAATTGCAAGAAGAAGTTGCTAAATTGCAAGAAGAGGATGCCAAATTGTAGCAAGAAGAGGCCGAAAGAATCAAAAGGGAAGAGGCCGAAAAGCTGTGGGCGATAAGGGAGAGAGCAGAGCGAGAGGCAGCAGAACTAGTAGACCTAGCAAAGCAAGCATAAAAGCGAGCAAGAGAAGAAGCCGAAGAATCTAAGAGAGCTCTGGAACAAGGCATGTCTAGCCCACGAGCCATGGACTTAGATCTATCAACAATAAACCAATCAGGGATAGCTAATGAAGGGGTTGTCACAACTGAAGAGTTATGTCACGTCCCCATTTTGACCCCCTTCGCATTTAATCGTAAATGATGTAAATATTGTTACTTAATCATGGTGAGGAGCTCAAGGCCAAGGCCCAACCATTGATTTAGCGTTTTATGTATCGGCAATTAAAGAAATAGATGCATATGGTTCTTGTGCTAGATGGGCACAATGTAAATAAGACATCATGTAAATATGAATTTTAATGAAAAATACCCCCAACTAGCTATGCAATGCAACAAAGAGATGGGGGCATGATTCTATAAGGAATAGGGAGGAAAATTATTTAAACCCTTGAGCCAATGGTGTTAATCCATGCGTCAGTGAGGAAACCCATAAACCACCAACTACCCATTTTGGGTTATGGACCCAATCATTTAACTCTTCCAAGAGTTGGTTGAGGCAGTTAATGTCTTGGGAATGAAGAGGTATGGCATCCAACTTCGGGTATGGGCAAGCCATCAACCTGGAAAATCGTGTTTTTGTCTCCTGGGGCAAGAAAACACCCACGAAATGGTGCCCAAATCCATTCTGAGCATATAGCTTTTCCTCTCTCACGCAGATGGAGACTGTTGGAAGTTACATTCACATTTTTCATCAAAAACGGAGGGTTTTCCTTGCCCAAGAACTCGTTTTTGGTTTTGGACAGTTGCTGGGAAGAAGGGGTTGCGATTTGGGACTGTATGGAGGTCGTTTTGTCCCAAAATTGCCATGGGCGTTTTTCCTAAAAATGTTTTCTGCTTCCTGGGGGTTTTCCCCAAACCTCCATTGCTCATTTTTAGCCTTCCCACATTTTTCTGAAGCTTAGGGAATCATTTTCATGCCTGTCACTATACAAACGATTTTCCTCATGCCCAGCCATTGTGGTTTTGTCGTTATGTGCATCCCTATTTTGGTTTGAATCTGTGAGCAAGAGACTTGGACTGGTAGTGGACAGAATTGGCTTGATAAACCTAGTAGAGGGAGTAACCTCTCAAGAAGATCAGGAGGGCTTTGGCTACTTTTCTATGCACACCCTGAGAGCACTAGAAAGGAAGGTATGGCTTGAGGGACTGTGTGGCAATGAAGAGAATACTTCCTTGTGTTGGGTGTGTAGGAATTGTGAGTGCAAAGCTGAATAGATCTGGGAGGGGTACCCTTAGCTCTGTGGTTGAGCTCACTAGCTTAGCAATTCTTCCTTTCCATTTCCTAGCAGCCTGATAAACCCAATTGTAGATTGGCTTGGCTCATCTTGGTGTATGCTTGGCTATGTGTGAGTCTGTTGTTCCCTGGTTCCTTGTAGAGATCATGCCCAGCTCGGGGGTGGCAGTTGTATCAAGGGGTTGATAAGCACAACTGGCCTATGGTTGGGTGGAACGTTGGAGGTGCATAGCTGGTTGTTTGGGACTGCCTTGTCAAGATAAGTATTCTCCTGTGTTAATCTTGCAATTTTTATTTGATGAATATTTGAATGAATGATGGATGTGTAATTGCAATTAATTCCGTTGTGTATTCTTATAATTGTACACTTCCATATGTCTTTTATGTGAATGCTTAGATAGAAGTTCATGGGGCTAATTTCCCGGTTTTAGCACCACGTCCTCTCCATCATGCTGGTATGATGGGAGGGGACATGACAAGTTAGCATTGACCCCATACACACCTTCAAAGCAGTGCCAAGTGGCCAACCTGGATTCCGTTTATTTTGACAAAAGGAAGAAGGTTATTGTAGAAAGATCAGAGAAGAAGATGAAAATTGGAGAGGGCCGATTCAAAATCAGAGTATCAGAAACCCCACTTGTTAAAGGGGTTGATGGCGACCCTATTTTCACGGCATCATGCACTATGGCTTCGGCTCAAGCAAGTAAAGATAATGTTGATCATCTGGTGGAAGAAGTTAAGAAGTACAGGGAACTATGTTTCAAAGTAAAAAGTAACATGCAGAAAGAGGTGTTAAAGGGAAATGAGTTAAGGTTTAAGTACAAAGAGATTCAAGAGGAAAAGAAAGAAACAACTTTGCAAATCCTACAGCTCGAAGATGAAAAGAGCACACTAGAGATGCAGTTGGAAATCTCAAAAAGCGAGAAGAAAGACCTGAAAGCTCGCGTAGGGGAATTGGAGAAGATTGAAGCCAACAACGTGTAGCTAAATAAATCCTTTAAGCCTCATCTTGACAGGCTGACGCCGGAAAAAGAGCAGCTATTAGAGCAGCTCAAGGTTGCAAATGAGAAGCAGGACCTGACCGCATTTCATGAACAAGCATGCGAGATGCAGAAGAAAGTTTATCAATTGTTGATGCTGATTTCAGGAGAGATATGGAGGGTGAAAGAAATGATAACAAGGATGAAAACCATTGAAGTCGAGGCGTTGAAGCTGAAAAAGAAATATGCACATCACATGGAGGAGATAAATAAACAATTTGAATGGACGGAAGGGAAATCTGGTTTCCCAACATACCTACAGGTTAAGACCGTCGATGAATTGGACTTGGATTGTGGAGTCCTCGAATTTTGTAGGGGTTGTGGCACAAAGCTAAGTGTTGAAATCCAGAAAACCGTCAAGAGCTGCCACACATTCTACTAAAAAATCGTGGAAACCTATAAGAAATATGGCATGGATTTACCTCAATCTATTTATGGGTTTCCCGAAAGAGAGCAGCGTTTGGCAGACCTGCAGAACGAGTTGAATGCGGAAACAAAATACATCAATAAGATAGATGTCCTAAATCCCGACGACCTCCATCGGTTCATTGGACAAACCTATATCCATGCCTATTATATGGAAAGCATCACTAAGGCAGCAGTGGCAGGAGCAGCCAACGTTAAATCAGATATGCGCAAGCATGAAATAGAGCTGAAAATGACAATCTCTGCGTGGGGTAATACCATTCTGCGAGAAATCAACCAATGGGCCAGCTATATTGAAAGTGTAGAAAACCTAGTTGAAGCAAGCAAAGCAGCTAAAGTAAGCATGTATGTTGAAGTGGGTGCCTCAGCAGAAATGGAAAGATCAGCTTAAGTAGCAGGACCAAGCATGCTTTAATTTGTTTTATTGTAAATTTTGTAAAAGACAGTTGGAAAATGCTTTTGTCTCTTTAGGCACTAGAAGACAAACTTTTGAGTCTCCCTAGGGTTAGGTTTTGGGAAGAGACAAATTTTGTAAAATCTATAAATATAGAGATAGAAGAGATGAAAAGGGACTTTTGGCAGGTGAAAGGACAGACTAATTTTGTACGTGAATTACTTTGCTACATCAATGAAGGAAGCTCTATTTTGCCTAAAGAAATCCTGCACTGAGTTTTGTTGTGGGAATGTGTTGAATGTTGGTCGAATTATTTCTGCGTTATTCATACATTGACTGTGAGATCGTTCTTAACTAATCTGAATTATTTCTCTGTTATCAATGCTTTCACTTTCCTATGCAAAATTTTTGTGTAAAATGAGTAATGGAATGTTTATCTCTGTCAAATCTATCTTTGATAATCTTTTGCTTTCTATTGTAAATGCTTCTATTAATTAGAACAACTATCTGTGAAGTTCTTGGTTGCATTTCTAGTTTATTACTCATTCTTTCAGTTTGCTCCTTGCAAGGATAGATTAAATTTGCTTAAACTATTTTAGATCAGATTTGTTTAACTACATGCATTTAGATTACAGCACTTGCATCTCATATTTAAAATAAAAAAAAATACGTCAACAGTGGATCAGGCTGCAACCGGTGAAAAGGAAAAAAAATCTTTAAATCTTACACAGTAGCCGGGCCGTTAACCAGACGGATTCCCCACACCAAATGGTGAACGATCTAATTGGGATTGCTTACCGAGGAGAATCCCTTGCTGATTGATGCTACAATTTTTGGGGCATCAACCATTTTTGGCACTAGAAGGATGGCCACCAGTGCATGGCTGGCAGAGGAGATCCTTTCGTTAGAAGGAATCCCACTAAAGACCCACTTGAAACATCTATCCCAGACAATTTAGATCTGGAATTAATAAATCAAGAAGATCCCAATTCTGAAACCGAACAGCAAGAAACATTGTATGTTGTTCCTTTTTCTAAAGTAGCGAATTTGAGAAGACGTACACGTGTGTATGTTAGGCAGCTTGGTGGTTTGAATGTGATTCCCCTACTCCCCAGAAGAAGAGCCCCTAGAAGGAAAACACAGTATACAAGAGATTCAGTTCTTGTTCAGAACTTAGAAGAGTTTGTAGATCTATCTTTAGAAGAAATCACAGAGCCTCTTGGAGAAATTAGACATGAAACTCCTCTAGATCTAGAAGAAACACATACTCCACGAAACTCTCCACATAACACTCCACCCCATTCTCCATGTAGATCCATGGTTGTGTCGGCATGGAGAGCAAGAGGAGCGTTGAATTTAGCTAGGCCATTCCATGATCTGCCCAAGAATCCGGAAAAGGTTTTGCCCAAGTATGATCCTGGGAAGGGTATTTCTATTGAAGATCATCTTAAAAGTTTATATTTGGATTTAAGTCTTTTAAATGTGCAACACGAAGATGTAGTCTATAGGATTTTTCCCTACACTTTTGAACCCAAAGTTTCTTCCTGGTATTTCAGTTTGCAAGCTAGTGCAATATCGAATTGGGAAGATTTCGAGAAATGCTTCTTAAAAAAGTACGGAAATCAGAAAACAGTCGCTACACTCATGAAAGAATTGTTGTCCATGAGAATGGAAAAGAAAGAGAATATTCAAGAATTTAATCAAAGATTTACTACATTGTTGAATCATTTTAGTGATGCGGCAAGACCCGCTGAGGATTCTTTAGTTGAATATTATACAATAGCACTTGACCCTCCCATAGCAATGTTTGTTAAAAGAACAAAGAAAACTATTTTAATAGAAAACTTCGAAGAATCCAAGAAGGTAGAAGAAGAAGTAGACAACATTGCTAAACATTCTCTCGACCTGGAAACAAAGCCAGCAGCTATTAAGAAACCCCTTTTGCTAACCAGAAGTGAAGAAGAACCATCAACAGATATGGAAAATATGGTAAAAATGATGCAAAAGCTTTCTAATAAAATTGTAGATCTGGAGAAAGATAAGGCTACCAGCACTTCCAAACAACCATTCAAACCTTTCTATAAGAAAAGGGATGAAAGTGGACAGCAGCTTCCGCCTGCAACCACTCCCGCTGTTCTAAATTTAAATGAAGTGGGCATGGACCATTTCTGCACTTTCCATCAAGAACGGCACTTAGAAAAAAGTTGTCCACAATGGATAAATTCGATGAGCCTAGTGATGAATCAAATGTTAGATGCACAGATAACAGATCAGAAAGATCCTGCAGAAGAGCATATTTTTGAACAAGAAGAACCCACTCCTGACACCACAACGGTCCTATGGGATTGGGCACCCACACAAGAACCCTCTTTCGAAGATCTTGCTGAAGAATTTCAGACCGCATCAATTAATGTCACCACTAGAAGCAAAGGCCTGATGCTTGATCAAACCATTGATACACCTAAAGCCAAGGTTGTGAAGGAAATGCCAAAGCAGCACATAACTGTCATTCCGCCTCAACCTAAGGCAATTCCTTCACCTACAAAAGAACCAAGTGTAGAGATAACCAAACAGCCAAAAGTTACTTTGAACAAAACAGAAAATCAACCTAAAGTTTCAAAAGAATGTGACATGGGATATGATATAATCGAAGACATTAAGAAGGCAAAAGCAAATGTCTCTATATTTGATATGTGTAGTTTGCCCCAACAAAGAAATAAGTTGTTGGAAGCTTTTGATCCACAAGCTAGTACTTCGGTAGAAAGCACTGAGGAAAACCCTGAGATAAATGAAGCTAGCATTGGCGAGAAATATCGATCACAGACTTTGCCTTTTCTGCTGACTTTTGAAATTTTTAATCATAATGTGCATAACTGTTTGGTCGATTCTGGGGCTTCCTCGAATGTCATGCCACTGTCAATTTGCAAAAAGATTAATGGGAAGCCAATTCCATACCCATCTCAGATCATACAGTTAGATAGAACTGTTGTTAAAGTCATTGGAGAAATGAAAGATGTGCTTATTAGGTTGTTAGCAGATCCTAGAGTGTGTCAATTTGTTGATATAATGGTAGTTATATTCCTGAGGCATATGGTTTGATATTGAGCAGGGACTGGTCTACGAAACTGAATGGTTACTTCGCAATGGATTGGTCTCACTTGTGGTTGCCTTACCAGAATAGGAAAAATCATATCAAAATACTGAGAGAACCCTACATGAAACAAAATGTAACTCAGTTAGAGGAAAAGAATGAAGTTGTAGCTTTCTCATCTTCAGTGTTGGGAAATTATTTCTTAGAGATTGAACCAGATAATTATCAATTGAAAGAGGTTAGTCATGATTCAGGTGAACAGTCCGATCTCCTTCAATTTTCTCGGATTGATGATATTGACTGTAACATAGTAGGATTAGTTACTGAACCAGGTGGTAGTAATGCTAACTCAGTTAAAGCAGAAAATGCTTTTTGGGTTCTACACTTTGACGGTTCCAAAACTCAAGAAGGATCCAGAGTTGGTTGTGTTTTAATCGATCCTGAAACCAACAAACACTTTTTATCTTGTAGACTAGAGTTCGATTGCACGAATAACATTGTTGAATATGAAGCTATGGTCCATGGTTTGAAGAAAGCTATTAGTTTAAATGTTAAATATCTGAAAGTATTTGGTGATTCAGAGATAGTTGTCAAGAAAGTGAGAGATACAATTCACTGCCTTTCACTGCACTTAAAAGGTTATCAGTCAGAGGTTTGGAATTTGATTTCATGTTTTGATGCTTTTAATATTAATTCCATCCCTAGATTAAGAAATGTTGTAGCTGATTTGTTAGCTACCTCTGCTTCCATATTAGTGCCTACCAATAACAAATGCTCTATTGAATTGATTTTCATGCCATCTGTTCCGAATAACATTACAAATATTAGAGTATTTGATGATGATGATCAAATCATCAGCTTCTTAACAAATGAGGATGTCTTCCAGGAAGCCATAATAGACGAAAAGAAGCATGATTCAGATCTGCAAAGCAAAGATGCAGTCAAAGGAAACTTCATGCCCAAGGCAGTGAGATCTCTTGAAGGTTTGTTCGATCTACAGAACAAGTTCAAAAGACCAGCAAATGTTAAAACTTACAGCTCCTCCATGCAGCATGAATTGGTAAATCTTGGTACAGAAGCTGAACCAAAGTATGTCAATCTTGGAAAATGTTGCTCACTAAGCGAGAGAGATAAGTTCATCAAGCTTTTTCAGCAGTATAAAGATGTTTTTGCATGGACTTATGAAGATCTGAAAACATATGATACCCACATTATTTAGCACATAATACCAATGAAGGCAGGCGTTAAACCATTTCAGCAGCAGTTAAGGAGAATGCATCTGACTCTTGAGCCTTTGATACAAAAGGAGTTGAAGAAGTTGTTGGATGCAAAGATTATTTTTAAAGTCTGACATTCTGAATGGGTCGCCAACCTAGTTCCTGTGCGGAAGAAGTCGGGAGAGATAAGATTGTGTGTGGATTTTCAAAACTTAAACAAAGCTTCCAATAAAGATAACTACCCTGTGCCTCCAATGGAACAAATTTTACAGATGGTGTCGGGATCAGAGCTTTTCTCTCTACTAGACGATTTTTCTGGGTACAATCAAGTACTAGTAGCAGAAGAAGACCGACTCAAAACCACTTTTCATACAAAGTGGGGAACCTTTGCATATCATAGAATGCCATTCGGCTTGATAAACGTAGGAGCTACTTTTAAGCGAGCCATGGGCATTGCGTTTCAAGGATTGGGCGTTCATCATGTTGTAGTTTACCTAGATGATGTGACAGTTTTTTCAAAGAAAAGAGAAGACCATGTTTTCCACTTGAAGCAGATTTTTTATCACTGCAGAAAATATGGTATCTCGTTAAATCCCAAGAAAAGTGTTTTCGCTGTTCTTGAGGGAAAACTCTTCGGTCATATCATTTCAAAGAAGGGAATCTCAATAGATCAAGAGAGAGTGCAAACTATCAACAAGATTCCCATGCCTCACAACAAAAAATCTATGCAATCATTTATGGGCACCATTAACTTTGTTCGAAGGTTCAATCCTAACTTCACTCGGACCGTTAAATCTTTGCAGCAAATGATCAAGCAGAGTGTACAGTTCAAGTGGACTGACTTGGAGAAAGTGGCATTTAAAGAAATCAAAGCTTCCATATCTAATGCACCTTCTTTAAGAATTCCAGACTTCAACAAGGATTTCATTATGCACACCTTTGCTTCAAATGACTCTCTCGGAGCTGTGCTTACACAAAAGGTAGAATCAGGTGACGAATACCCAATTTCCTTTATGAGCACTGGTCTGCAGGGCGCTGAACTGAACTACCCTGTTGTAAACAAGCAAGCATATGTCGTATTCAAAGCAAAAAAGCAGTTCAGGCCGTATATTCTAAAAAACAGAACTAAAGTCATAGTTCCCCACCCCGCCGTCAAATCTTTTTTCGTTTAGAAAGAATTGGGAGAAAGGAGAGGAAATTGGGTCACCGCTCTTCAGGAGTACGATTTGGAATTTAAGCCAGCCACCATCATCAAGGGTCAAGGGTTATGTAAATTACTCACTGAGCATCCAGTTGATGAAGAGATGAATTGGGAAAATGAAGCGGAACTGAATATGGTGGAGGTATGTCCCATTTTTGTAGCTCCTGAATCTTGGTACAGGGACCTAATGCATTACTTGCAGCAAGGATATTTGTTGGAACACTGGATTTCTAAGCAAAGAACGGCACTATGTCTGAAATCAACAGCCTATCAAATCATTGATGGGATACTCTTTAAAAGAAATTATGATGGAATTTTCCTTAGATGTTTGGAGAAAGAAGATGTTGATAACGTTGTTAAAGAATTGCACGATGGCCCTGCCGGGGGACATTATTCTGGAGATACCACAGCACATGAAATTCTCAGAGCTGGGTATTATTGGCCCACCTTATTCAAATATGCTCATGCTTATGCCCGGAAATGTGATGTATGTCAAATAAGTGTTGAGAAATTGCCAAAAGCAGCAGGACCTCTGCAGCCAGTCATTATCTCTGAACCATTCAAACAATGGGGCATAGATGTTATTGGAGAAATAAACCTGAATTCTTCGTTGCAGCATCGGTATATTCTGACAGCTACGGATTATTTACGAGATGGATAGAAGCTTCTCCACTGCACAAAATAAATGAAGATGCAGTTATCAGATTCCTGGAAGAAAAAATCATAACCAGGTTTGGGGTTCCAATTTCCCTAGTCTTTGATAATGCAACTTATTTTTCGTCTATGAAGATTAATGAATTTTTTTATGAGAAAGGAATTAAATTACATTATTCGTCCAATTACTATCCCTAAGGAAATGGATTAGCTGAGTCTACCAATAATAATCTCATCCGAATTCTTAAGAAAACTGTGATTGAAAATCAGAGAAGTTGGCATACATCCCTCCCAAATGCTTTATGGGCGGACAAAGTCACCCCAAATAATGCCTTAGGAGTTTCCCCATTCACCCTAGTCTATGGTAAGGAAGCCATTCTCCCTCTGAATATTTTACTCCCATCCTTGCAATTGGACCAAGCCTCTCGAAGTTCCAGTAGTCAAGTCCTACAATCAAGAATTGATACGCTACTTAAGCTTGAAGAATCTCGGCTTAAAGCCAAACACCGGTTCTACCAACACCAAGACATAGTCAAAAGGTGGTTTGATAAGCGAAAATCTGGCAAAAGAAGTTTCGAAGTAGGTGACTTAGTTCTAAAGTGGGACCATCCACATGATGGTAAGGGAATGCACACGAAGTTTCAACATTTATGGATTCGCCCTTATCAAATTTATGAAAATATTGGCCCATCGACTTATAAGCTGAGAGACTTGCAAGGAGAGGAAGTGAATCTCCCTCTCAATGGCCTCGCTTTAAAGCAGTACTTCGCATAGTCCCATGGGGACTTTTGTACATAAATAAGTGTTGTTGTTTCTTTTCTTTTTTTTTTTCAGTTTTATTGTTTTCTGCGGTTTTTAAGTTAGTTTGGTTGGATTTTACCTTGCTCTCTATTCAAGTTTTCTTTATTCTTTCTTTAATAAATCCTATCCCAACTCTTGGCTTAGCGATAAGATAGGACTCCAAGCAAATCTCAAAATCTTGAAAGGCAGAAATTCACTTATAAGGAAAATGTATCTTTGTGACTTTGCTTTCACTGAGTGGTTTCTAAGAATGAAGAGATCCTTTTTCTGTTTGGTCAAAATAACACCGGTTAAATAACTAAGATTTAGCATTTCCTTCTTACTATCTTGGGGCTCCATTCACCCTAACATTAATGCTTATCTCAGGAAGTTCACTATGATGGACCCATGGAAAGGAAGCATGCCTCACAGATGTATGGTATTTAAAATGATCCCATGCTACAAAATAAAAGCCAAAAGAGCTTATATCAAAGAGTCTGTTTTCCAGAAATTCTCGCCTCAATTAAAGCATGACTGAGAGAAGCAAAAAGGCATTCAATCAAGGAAGTTGTTCTAATAATTCATCCCAGCAAGGTTCTTCTTCGTCTGTGAAGCATGGAAATCAAATAAATCTCTCGCTCACACAAAAGGACATTATGGATTGAAGAACCTAAATCAAGTATTGAAAGTTGAAGAAATTTATTTCTGGAAGGCTTAAGCGGCAAAAGTCGTCAATTAAGAAACATCAAGAAAGGATGCAGATAGCATGGGAATGAGGAACAAATGAATATGTTTGTGAGATATTGTCACGATCCTATGGAGTCTTTTATTAGTTGGCATCTGAAAGATAGTTTTTAAAAAAATGAACTCCACACTTTGGCCCTAAGACAGTTGTAAAGAAGTCTGAGTCTAAGTTACCTCTTCCCTAATGACCATTATGATAAGAATGATCACTGCATTCGCAGAAGCTGAACTATGAAGGCATTTTGTTACACATGTAGCTAGCAGTTTGTAATTTTTCTGACCATGGGAAGAGTTTGTTTCAGAGATCTGTGTTCACCAGCAAATTGCCAATTGTTGTTGCTGCAACATCCCCCCCAAAAAGTCTGTAAATATTGGGGCCCCTCCTTCTAATTTTGAGGAAGTCCTTTGGTCTTTTGAAGTTTGTTTGTTTTAACTCTTCAAGTCTTGTCTTTTTTAGCAATTTTTTTTTTGCTGCTAAGGAAAAGTTCCCTCTTAGTCATTTTTTATCGCAGGTTTTAATACTAAAAGGGCCGATACGTTGCGCACTTTTTTACCTTGTCTCTGCCGACCGTTGCGCAGTTGTAAAGCTTATCTTGCGTCGATCAATAGCAAGGTTTAAAACCAAAAGCGCCGACCGTTGCACGGAGTCCCTTTTTTATTTTGTCCAATCACTAAAGACAGCCTTGGTCACAGATTTCAAATCTATTTCCTCCTACCATTGCGCATGTTTTAATATTACCTTCGTCGCTTGTCTTCTGCGCCATCTCTTGGCATCGGTTTCGAAAGTCTCTGTTGCACGTCTTGGTCGCAGTTTTTGGGATTAATTCTCTCGACCGTTGCGCATCTTGTTGGTTTAACCCTCTCCGACCTCCATTTCAATCCCTGTCGCAGCGTTTTGGTCGCGAGAGTTACCCTTAAAATCGCCGACCGTTACGCCAGAATCACCAATTGAGTTGTCGACCACGGTGCCACCTAATTTTTTGGGAAACGGGAAAGACTCGTTGGTGGAGAATTCATTTTTGGCCCGTGTGGATTTATTGCTCTTTGCATCGAGCCCTGTGCACATTTAAGTCTCCAAATGTCCACCCCGCAGGAATTAATTTCCCCTTTTGTATATATATGTATTCACCCAACAGGGTTTTCATTCTATCTTTTCCAAGACCGAGAGTGTTACTATTCGCCAATTGGAAGTTGCAGATTGTCACTAGCCAGGTTACGCGCATCGACCCCAGCGAACCATTCCAATATTAATAGGTAGGTCTTCAATCCCCTCCTTTGTTTTTTTCCCAATAGCAAACCTCGTTCAGTGCTCATCGTTAGCTTAAACTGTTTATTGGGTGTTTCCCAAGACCAAATCCGCGTTGTCATAACGCCTAAACTATTTTGATTTTCACATCGTTTTCGAGCCCTGCACCCAATGCGATCCTCCTTGCTCTTAAATCTTGATAGCCAGACTTCGTATAAGCTCGAAGAGCACGAACGTGTTCCCTATGAATTCTCGTCGAATCGATTTACGACCCAAAAAAGGGCTGCGCTGCAATCACTATGCAGTTTTCCCCACGTGCATACAGTATGGCCTGCCAGTCGTTTTCTCTGAGTTATGAAAAAAACTCCTCCCTCACTTTCATTTGATTATTAAAAATGCTAAACCTGTGAAAAATCTAAATGGCGTTTCGGAAAGTTCCTTATCCCACAGCAACAGCGTTTTGCATGCTTATGTTTTCTAAGGACCGGTACTGATGGAATGTTTGAATTTATGATTATAGGATGGTACTAAGTGCTAGAAAGCGGCAGTCAGTCTTACTTAATTGCAATCTTTGAGTTGCTACATGGTGACTTTGTTTAAATGCTCTGCCTCATTATTTTTTGTTTGAAAGATTAGTTTTAATTGAAAGCCACCACTTGTGTATACTCGAGTTTCTGTTAAACGCCATGAATTTGAATGTTATGTTGACTCGCTAGCAATCTGTTGCTCATAAGCTTGGAGACTTCTCAATTTGTGCTCCCCTAGCCATTGCAGGTTTGACATGCACAGGAGATCTTCCAGATATAAGGCTAAGCTTGCCGAGTCAGATTCGGACGTAGAAATCCTGTTGGATACCTCGCTTGAGACAATGTTCTGTGATACAAAAGCTGTCACAGGAGTAGCCCCAGGAGCCGCCACCCCAAAATTTCAGTGGGGTGAGCTATACAAATTCATCAGAGACCAGAAGTACCCTGAAGCAACCTTAAAAGAAAACATGGTCTATTTGAACATAAATAAGTCTGGCCTTCACAAAGCAGCAACTCGTCCCTAGCTATTCCCATGCTCTGAAGTGATTGGCTAGATAATTCCCCATGTGAAAATTGACACGTGATTCATTAATGATAACACCGGGATGAGCCTCACGTCTTTCGCACCAGAGCATATCATGGCTACCTACAGGTTACCCCCGGCAAGGTCTTGGCTAAACAATGAGTGGCTAGCAAAGCAAACAGTGGACCCTCTAGAATCCACCAGGAAGATGCTAATAGTTGAAAGGAAAATCAGGAAGAGGGGAAGCAATGAGTATGAAAGTACGCTTTTAAGGACCCCTTACAGACTCATTGCCTTAATGCTGAGTCGAATTTTAGGCATGCCAAATTGAAATATCGTCAAGCTTGGCCGGGTACCAGTGATGGTCCATGTAGCCACGTCTGGCACAATCTTCAACTAGCATGGTCTCACTCTTAACTGCTACCCAAGGAGGACTGACCCAGAACAAAGTCAATTTCTTCATGTCTTCATATTTGATAGATTGCTTATTAAGCAAGCACCCTTTTCCTGATTTGGGCTGTGTTTGGAACAAACAGGAGTCCCCTCTCTTTGTATCTTATCAACTCACATGGGAAAACAAATACGCAAATAACTACAAACAGATTTGCGAAAATTTCATCATGCCCCTGTATCAGCTCATTTTTAAAGAAGAGCCAAATTGTTTGTCTGAAAATGCCATGCCCATCATAGAAGAATTTGGGGGTTATTACTTCTCCCCCGAGGGCACCTATATCAGAATGAGTGGAGGAACTAAACCTCCCTTTTTATTTCCTCGATATGTCACTGACTTTGTAGTACACAAAGAAGCTGTAAGGAAGCTCCTCATCAGTGGGGTCAGCAAGATTCTTAGTGAGAAGAAGAAAGGTATGTACCCACGAATGCCTTTCACCATCGGTGCATATAGTCTCTAGAAAGCAAAAGATGGTGAAACCTTTGCTCGTGACTTAGAAGTTTTTCGTTTCAGCACAAAGTTTTTTAGGAGGCATGATCCTAGTGGCAGATTCCCTGAGCACTGTTCCAATGTCAAAGATACTTTTGAGTATGCACATCTTTGGGACAAGGATGAAGAGTTTTTCCGGAGTGCCAAGAACTTGACTGAGTTGGGAAAACGTTACCTCCCTAAAAGAGGAGCAAGTTCCATCCCTGGACCTATTGGGTTGATCCAAAAGGAAAAAGAGGCAGCAACATCACAATCAGAGGAGTCCAAGAGGAAGGAAAAGGAGGAAGAAGAAAGACTCCAAAAGGAGAAAGAAGCAAAAGCTCGGAAATATGAAGAGGAGAGGATCTAGCAAGAAGAAGCTGCCAAATTGCAAGAAGAACCTGCTAAATTGCAAGAAGAGGCTACCAAATTGCAGCAAGAAGAGGCTGAAAGAATCAAAAGGGAAGAGGCTGAAAAGTTACGGGCAATAAGGGAGATAGCAGAGCAAGAGGCAGCAGAAATAGTAGACCTAGCAGAGCAAGCAGAAAGGCGAGCAAGAGAAGAATCCGAAGAATCTAAGAGAGCTTTGGAACAAGGCATGTCTAGCCCGTGAGCCATGGACTTAGATATATCAACAATAAACCAATTAGGGATAGCTAATGAAGGGGTTGTCACAACTCAAGAGTTAGCATTGACCCCATACACTCCTTTAAAGCAGAGCCAAGTGGCCAATCTGGATTCCGTTTATTTTGACAAAAGGAAGAAGGTTATTGTAGAAAGATCAGAGAAGAAGATGAAAATTGGAGAGGGTCGATTCGAAATCAGAGTATCAGAAACCCCACTTGTTAAAGGGACTGATGGAAACCCTATGTTCACGGCATCATGCACTATGGCTTCAGCTCAAGCAAGTAAAGATAATGTCGATCGTCTGGTGGAAGAAGTTAAGAAGTACAGGGAACTATGTTTCAAAGTAAAAAGTAACATGCAAAAAGAGGTGTTAAAGGGCAATGAATTAAGGTTGAAGTACAAAGAGCTTCAAGAGGAAAAGAAAGAAACAACTTTGCAAATCCTACAGCTCAAAGATGAAAAGAGCACACTAGAGATGCAGTTGGCAATCTCAGAAAGAGAGAAGAAAGACCTGAAATCTCGCGTAGGGGAATTGTAGAAGCTTGAATCCAACAACGTGCAGCTAAATAATGTGAAGATGCTCACAGTAGATCCAAAGAGATGATGTAAACCTCACAATGAAAGAATTTAGGAATGACAGAAGAAGAATAGAACAGAAGAACACAGATCCAAAGGAGCTCAGATAGAGGCAGAATAATTACACATGTTACATTAATCTGAATAGTAAAAAGGTAAATATACAATGCTCAGGATTCAAATACACTAGGTGTGATTCGAATTAGCCTACATGGACAGATCCATAATCAGTGGAGTGTCATCAAGTCATAACTAGGAGTCCAACTCATCATTAGTGAAGTCATCAATACACAAGTAATAGTCAACCAGAAGTCAAACTGAATGTGGTAGGTGTAACTGGCACATGGAAGCACTAATGTAGTGAAGGAGGCTCAGTGGAGGGCGCTCATGGAGCTAACTGGAGTCAGAACAACCTATCTAGTCACACTAGAGGTCCATTGGAGTGATAAGGTCAGTAAAGAGTGATTCAAGCCTAAAATCAAGGAGAGAACTCTTGTTAACTGAACATAACTGGACTAGTAGGTGAAGAAGTGCGCCTCTCTCATGCAGTAGGTGAAAGGAGGGCACACTAGGCACTAGGAGGGATGAAACTGATCAGGAAGAAGCTCAGGGGGATAGCTAACTGAAGGCTAGGTGCTGGGACTGATGACTGGAAATGCATGCAAACCCTAGAATGCATGAAAACCCTAAAAGTGCATGCAAACCCTAAAAGATTGAAAATGAAAATGACTGAAAAGCTAGTAGGACTAGGATGGAGTATAGGAATATCCCAACACCCCCCCTTAATCCATCCTGGGCCCTGGTAACTAGGACCAAAGGTCACCCATACAATCAAATAAGATAGAAAAATAAAGAACTATCCATAAACCGAGGAAATGGGGAAAACCTCATGGGAAAAATACCGCCCCTTAAAAGAACAATAAATAACTCAAAGAACCATCATACTAAGCAGAAAAGAAGAAAGCTTTCATCAGTGAAAACTTCTGCAAAAAACTTGACAAGTTGATCTCCTGTAGGATGCCAAAATAGGTGCTAGATGTGGATCTAGTCTTCTGATGTGCCTTCCACTGTGTAGAGGATGTATTGGACGAAGCAAGTCTCTCAGGAATTATTTCTGCAACTGGAGCGAATGGAACATGAGGAGTCTTCCCAAGTGATGGAAGAGAGAACCCCATCATCATGCTGCATCTCTCATGCAGAGGTAGATGGCATAATGCAAGGTTGGCATGATGTTGAAGTCTGGTAGTTCAGTGAACAGATGAATCCTCAACTATGTTCTCAGTAGTAGCAAGGACTGTGTGAGCCCATATTGACCTCAAATCTGGACTGAGAATATGTGTTGGTTCTGGATCTGAATCTTCTTGAACTATGATATCAGCATCAAAATCTTGATCTTCTTCTTCATCAGAAGAGGATTCACTCTGATCTTGATCAGAATCTGAAGGAATAGTCAGAGAGAAGGGCATGAAGTGTGAGAACTCATATGCCTTAGAGGCATGATTAGCAACCCCATTCACTATAATCTTTACAATGGATATCTCTGTAATCTCTACTGTGTTTGGACCAAAAATTACTGGCTTTGGTGATCTTGTATGAGTCATCTGATATACTGATAACAAATTAGCTATTAGAGAAGGAACAAATAAAACATTTTTGAACTTACCATGCTCCATATGTACTGTACCCAATCCTTTGGCAGAGATCTGAGAGTTGTCTCCCATGTGAATAGTAGGCCCATCTTTGAGATCTAAAGAGGAAAAGGATTCTTCAGAGGAAACCATGTGGTTGGAGGCTCCACAATCTATGAGGAGGGCTTTTGACTTTGAAAAACCAACCATCAATGCATGACAATCATCATATCCACTTCCAGAATCAGACATCTTTGCTTCTTTTGGAACAACAATTTTGTTTTGTTCAAGAAGCTTAGTTAGTAGGTCTATTTTCTTGTGCATGCAAGCTTTCTCAGGATGGTTTCCTCTCTTGCAGTAGGAGCAATTAGGTCTCTTGTGTTTGTCACTTTTGGATTTAGATGGCTTCTTGTCCTTGTCTTTTTGCCTCCCCTTTGCATTCACTCCACTTGCTTCTCCAGCTAGAAGAGATAGAACTTTGGAGGCCTTGATGGCACCCATTTGAATCAGTTTGTTCTCTTCTTGAATGAGAGCTTCAGCAAAGTCTTTTAAGGTGGGAAACTTCCATCTAGGGATTGACATTCGATCAGAATGGAAAGTAGATACAAAGACAGAAAATTGAGATCCAAGTTTGATCAATACGGAGAGTACCAATTGCTCATCACTTTTAGTGATGCCACAATGCTTGCATTGTAAAACCAAATTCTGAAATTTGAAGAAGAATTCTTGAATGCTTTCGAAATTGTTAGGTTGCAGGGCAACCAATTCATTTTCAAGAATGTAGCCTCTTAGCCCATCTTGTCTGCCAAAAAGACTCTCCAATTTTGTCCATAAATCATTTGGAGACTTCAATCCTTCAACATGAAACAATAGATCTTCAGACATATGAAGGCATATGCATCCAAAGGCTTCATCCATTTTATTTAGATGCTTGGTTCTCTCTACAGCTGTATGTGGTATGGCATCTTTTTCCTCAACTATTCTAGAAAACCCTCTCGACTTCAAGTGTATTTTCATCTTACCCTTCCATTCAAAGTAATTGAAGGGAGTGAGAATTATAGGAGAAGTAGGAGCATTCAAATTGCTCATCTTGACTATTGGAACGAGTGCAGAAGGAAATTGCTGGTACTGTTGCTGCAACTGCTGCAACTTCGAAATACCTGCAAAAAACTCTCAAGAATGGAGGTAGAATATACTCTCAAATGGCTCTGATACCATGTGAAGAAGATCACAGTAGATCCAAAGAGATGATGTAAACCTCACAATGAAAGAATTTAGGAATGACAGAAGAAGAATAGAGCAAAAGAACACAGATCCAAAGGAGCTCAAATAGAGGCAGAATAATTACACATGTTACATTAATTTGAATAGTAAAAAGGTAAATATACAATGCTCGAGATTTGACTACACTAGGTGTGATTCGAATTAGCCTGCATGGACAGATCCATAATCAGTGGAGTGTCATCAAGTCATAACTAGGAGTCCAACTCATCATCAGCGAAGTCATCAATGCACAAATAATAGTCAACCAGAAGTCAAACTGAGTCTAACTAAATGTGGTAGGTATAACTGGCACATGGAAGCACTAATGTAGTGAAGGAGGCTCAGTGGAGGGTGCTCATGGAGCTAACTGGAGTCAAAACAGCCTATCTAGTCACACTGGAGGTCCATCGGAGTGATAAGGTCAGTAAAGAGTGAGTCAAGCCTAAAATCAGGGAGAGAACTCTTGTTAATTGAACATAATTGGACTAGTAGGTGAAGAAGTGCGCCTCTCTCATGCAGTAGGTGAAAGGAGGGCGCACTAGGCACTAGGAGGGATGAAACTGATCAGGAAGAAGCTTCGGGGGCTAGCTAACTGACGGCTAGGTGCTGGGACTGATGACTGGAAATGAATGCAAAATGCATGCAAACCCTAGAATGCATGCAAACCCTAAGAGACTGAAAATGAAAATGACTGAAAAGCTAGTAGGACTAGGATGGAGTATAGGAATATCCTAACAAATAAATCGTTTAAACATCAGCTTGACAAGATGACGCGGGAAAAAGAGAATCTATTAGAGCAGCTCAAGGTTGCAAATGAGAAGCAAGACCTGACCGCATTTCATGAACAAGCATGCGAGATGGAGAAGAAATTTTATCAATCGTTGACGCTGGTTTCAAGAGAGATATGCATGGTGAAAGAAATGATAACAAGGATGACAACCATTGAAGTCGAGGCATTGAAGCTGAAAAAGAAATATGTACATCACTTGGAGGAGATAAATAAGCAATTTGAATGGAGGGAAGGGAAATCTGGTTTCCCAGCACACCTACGGGTTAAGACCACCGATGAATTGGACTTGGATTTTGGAGTCCTCAAATTTTGTAGGGATTGTGGCACAAAGCTAAGTGTTGAAATCCAGAAAATCGTCAAGAGCTGCCACACATTCTACTCAAAAATCGTGGAAACCTATAATAAATGTGGCATGGATTTACCTCAATCTATTTATGAGTTTCCCGAAAGAGAGCAGTGTTTGGAAGACCTGCAGAACAAGCTGAATGCGGAAACAGAATACATTAATAAGATAGATGTCCTAAATCCCTACGACCTCCATCGGTTCATTGGACATACCTCTATCCATGCCTATTTTCTGGAAAGCACCACTGAGGCAGCAGTGGTAGGAGCAGCGAGCGTTAAATCATATCTGTGCAAGCATGAAATAGCGCTGAAAACGACAATCTCTACATGGGGTAATACCATTCTAGGAGAAATCAACTAGTGGGCCAGCTATATTGAAAGTGTAGACAACCCAGCTGAAGCAAGAATGCCTGTTGAAGTGGGCGCCTCAGCAGAAATGGGAAGATCGGTTGAAGTAGCAGGACCAAGCATGCTTTAATTTGTTTTATTGTAAATTTTGTAAAAGACAGTTGGAAAATGATTTTGTCTCTTTAGGCACTAGAAGACAAACTTTTGAGTCTCCCTAGGATTAGGTTTTGGGAAGAGACAAATTTTGTAAAATCTATAAATATAGAGATAGAAGAGATGAAAAAGGACTTTTGGCAAGTGCAAGGACAAACTAATTTTGTACGTGAATTACTTTGCTACATCAATGAAGGAAGCTCTATTTTGCCTAAAGAAATCCTGCACCGAGTTTTGTTGTGGGAATGTGTTGAATGTTGGATGAATTATTTTTGCGTTATTCATACATTGCCTGTGAGATCGTTCTTAACTAATCTGAATTATTTCTCTGTTATGAATGTTTTCACTTTCCTATGCAAAATTTCTGTGTAAAATGAGTAATGGAATGTTTATCTCTGTCAAAGCTATCTTTGATAATCTTTTTCTTTCTGATGTAAATGATTCTATTAATTAGAACAGCTATCTGTGAAGTTCTTGTTTGCATTTCCAGTTTATTACTCATTCTTTCAGTTTTCTCCTTGCAAGGATAGATTAAATTTGCTTAAACAGTTTTAGATCATATTTGTTTAACTGCATACATTGAGATTACAGCACTTGCATCTCATCTTTAAAATAAAAAAATACATAAACGATGGATCGGGCCGCAAGCAGTGAAAAGGAAAAAAAATCTTTAAATCTTACACGGCAGCCGGGTCGTTAACCGGACGGATTCCCCACACCAAACGGTGAGCAATCTAATTGGGCTTGCTTACCGGGGAGAATCCCTAGCTAATTGATGTTATGATTTTTGGGGCATCAAGGAGTAGATTTGGAGAAAGGACTGTCGGAAGCCATAAATATTTCAATGGAGGGATGGACTCACCTGGAAACAGTGGATTATGAAAAAATCACATTCAAATGTAAGGTTTTCCATGAATACGAACACTTTGCAAAACTCTGCCCCAAAAAGAAACAGCGGGAAGATGAAGAAACCCAAGGGGGGGAATGGAATGAGGTTTCAAGGAAGAAAGGAGCCAAACCACTTATCAATAATAAGCCCCCTCAATCCCCCAATAAATATAAGGGTGGTGCAAATCAATTCCAAGCCCTCTCTAGTGAAGACAATGAGGATGAGCAAGGTCCATCACAAAGAAATGAAGAAATTAAATACAGTGAAGCTCTATTGGGAAACAATGATAAAGAAGAAGAAGAAAAAGGAGATTCAGTCATACCCATTCATCAAATCGAAGAAACAAGAAATTAAATCTCTAACATTTCAGGGGGTTTAGTCACCAGATCAAGGTCCAAGGTAAACATGGAAGATACCTCTGAAAGCAGGGAGGAAGAGATTGAACCACAATCCAAAAAAGGGAGAAAGCTTAACAAAACATTGAGGGAACAGGAAGCAGCTAGAGAAAAAACGGTGGGTAAGAAAACCAACTTAGATTAGCACATAAGGATACTCTCAAATGGAAAGCAAATTCAAGGAGCAACAGATGAAAAGAAGGAAAAGGTCACAACCCATACACTCAGGAAATAATGAAAATGGTATCCTAGAATTGTAGAAGATTAGGAGGGAAGCAAAAAATAGAAGCAATTAGAAGAATTTAAAATGGTGAAGGGGAATCTGTGACTGCTACGGGAGCTTCCGGTGGCCTCATCACTTGGTGGAGTAAAGGTTTTTACAAATGTCACTCCTTCATAGATAATAGGCATTGGATTTTTGTTGAATTGGAAGATCTTCTCAAAAGTGAAAAATTTTGGGTGGGCAACATATATGGTCCTACATTAACAGGACATAAATAAATTTTTGGAACCATTTAATGGCACAGCAATGAGCTAGAGAAAACCTTCCTTGTATTCTAGCTGGGGAAATGTAACCATCTCTGCCGATGAGCTAAGAGGAGGGACAAAAATAAGAGATCCCTTTGGGGAGAATCTGGAAGATTTGCAAACCTCATGGAACCTAATAGATATCAAACCAAAGCAAGGGAAATTTACTTGGAACAACAAAAGAGTTGGCCCTCGACACATTGCGTCAAGTTTGGATATATTTTTGGTAAGTTCCTCCTTTCTATTGAAGCCCTCCATTCCATAATCCAAAATTCTAGTGTCTGCAACTTCAGATCATCGGCCTATCTTCCTTCACTTCGCCGTAGTAGGGAATCTTGGTCCTCTACCTTTCAAATTCAACCCTATCTGGCTCAAAAGTGAAGGTTGAATGGAGGAATTCAAAGTCGTCTAGAGTCAATTTGTCCCAAGATCCCCCGGATTTATATGGGAAACCAAATTAAAAAGTGTTAAAAAATCCTAAAAATTTGGGCAAAGCATAGTTATAAATCCCTAGGAATGGAATTAAAGAAATTTCAAGCAGAACTTGAAGAACTTCAAACTGAAATGGAGATAGACCCAATCAGAAAAGAAAAGTTGAGTAAGGAAAAATATCTTGACATAAAGATACATGAACTCGCCAGAAAAGAAGAAGAAGAATGGATATTGTGGGTACAGAATCCTGTGGTTACAAGGAGGGGATAGAAACACAAAGTTCTTTCATACCCAATGCAAGGAAAGCAAAGAAAAAATACAATATTGGAATTGATAAAAGAAAATGGAGAAAGAGTAGATGAAAAAGGAATCAAGCAAGAAATCAAAAACTACTTTGAACACTTGTACCAAGATGAGGAATAAACATCTAGAGAGGAGATGGAGAAAATGAGTTCTGATATCCCCAAACTCATCACTGAAGATAACAACGGGAACCTTCTTGAAACAATTTATGAGGAGAAAGTCAAAAAAGTTGTATGGTCCCTCCATCTAGACAAAGCTCCCAGGCCCGATGGGTTTACTATTCATTTCTTCAGGAGATGTTGGTATTTGATTAATAAAGATCTTATGAGACTGATAAATTGGACCAGAAAGAGGGAACAAATTGGAGGAGCAACAAACTCCACCTTTATCGCCTTAATTCCCAAGGAGAAGAATCACACCTCTATATGGAGATTCCTACCAATATCCCTCTGCAATTCTTCCTACAAGATCTTAACCAAGATCATAGCCAATCGAATCAAAGGACTCCTCCCTAACTTAATTTCACCAAACCAAGGTGGTTTCATTTCTGCAAGGAAAATCTATGACAACATCCTCCTTGTTCAAGAGCTGATCCATTCAAGTTGTAAGAACAAAGACTCAGGTATGGCCATCAAACTTGACATGGAAAATGCTTTTGATAGAGTTAGACATGAATATATTTACATTGTTCTGGAAAGGTTCGGGTTCTCCATGGTGTTTATTAAGTGGATTAAATCCTGTATTGGATCCCCCTGGATTTCCCCTTTAGTGAATAGAATACCTACTTCCTTCTTTCATCTGTCGTGTGGTCTTTGGCAGGGTTTCCCTCTCTCCCCATTCCTTTATATTATCATGGCAGATTCCCTTAGCAGAAAACTCAACAGCTCGCTCTCGAATGGATCAATTATTGGGCTTGTCATAACAAGGGGAGTTCATCCGATCAATCATGCTCAATTTGCAGATGACACCATCTTATTGGGAAGTGCTTCAGTTCAGATTTCCAAAAGATTCATATCCATTTTGGATCTTTACCTAAGAGCCTCAGGAGGGAAAATAAATAGCATTAAGAGAAACATATATGGTTGGAACTGTAGGACAACAACCATAAGAATTTTGGCAACTGCTTTAGATTTCAAGATAAGCGCCGATTGGAATTCCTTTAAGTACTTGGGAATCTCGATTTCCCTCAAAAAGGCCACTTCTTCTCTATGGAGCCCAATTATTCAGAAAATAAAATAAAAAATGCAACCTTGGGGAACACGTTGGTTAAACTTAGCAGGCAAAGTCACCCTTATCAAAGCAGTCTTATCCTCCTATCCCGTATTCATCGGGGCTATCTTATTGGCTCCCAAAAATGTTATGAACATCATTAGCATAGAGATAAGGAAATTTATATGGCAAGGAGGGAAAACCCAAAGCAGAAAATTCCACCTAATCAATTGGAGAATTGTAAAGGAAAACAGAAAGAAAGGAGGACTAGGAATATGGGAACCAACACTAATGAACAAAGCCTTAGGAGATAAGCTAGCATAGAGTTTAATTTCGGGGGGGAAATAATGGTGGAAGGAAGTTATCAGGAAAAAGTATACAAGAAAATATCGTCTAAGGTGTCTGGATAACCTTTTGGAAAGGAAAGGCACTTGCACTTGGGATCTTATATATTCCTTTGTTGGTCTAATAAAAGACAATCTTTACTGGATTCTAGGAAACGGTAAAAGAATCAATATTTGGACGGATAATATAATGGGATGACAGCCTTTGAGCACAATTCCAGAGCTAGCAGAAATCAAAATATGGATGCAAAATAAAGGCATTTATAAGCTTAAAAATCTCTCAATTTGGGGGAATACAGGGGCCTGGGAAGGATTGCAGAGGCTGGATCTTCTGGAGAATCTCAAGCAAATCTATCCTATTCTCCTTAATTCCTTGCATGGGAAATATCCTATAAACTTAAGGGTCAAATACAGCAGGGTTGGGGTCGAGCAGGCCATTACTCAGTAAAGGAAGGATATGAAAGCATAACCAACAATAATGGAAATCCTCCTCAAAAGATATGGTTAAAGGTTAGGAATTTTGATTGTATCCCTAAAATAAATTACTTTTATTGGCTTCCTGCACACAATAAATTGCTAACTTTTGATAACCTAAGGAAAAGAGGAATAGAAGGCCCCTCCATATGTGAACTGTGTAGGAACTCAGCCGAGAGTGCCCAACATCTCTTTCTTGAATGTGTTTTCGCACTTCAGGTTTGGGGATCTGTCCTGGGTTTCTCTGGAAGGACTCAACAACTCCGAAGCAAGTCACAATCATGATAGAAAATTGGAAGAATATTTTTCTAGGTGCAATGAAAGCTAAACCTACTATGGCCCGAATTTGGAAGCTGCTCGCAATGAATATTTGCTGGCAGATATGGATAGAAAGAAATAAAAGTATTTTTGAAAATAAGAAACCAGACCATAACAGAGTGGCCTACAAAGCATCAAATTTGATTTCTGAAGCTCTCACAGTCAAAGTTGTTCGCCTCCCTAATAATGAAGCTCTATCTTGGAAAGAATTCCAATGGTGCCAAAGCTTTGTTAAGGTGAGCTCTCTTCGATCCAAACTCAAAAAGAATAGCTCTGATTGGGAAATTAGAAAAGCCAACACAGATTTCAATCAATGGTGGAAAGCTCAATCAAGTTACACAGTTTTCTTTGATGGGACTTCCAAATGAAACCCAGGGGAGGCAGGTGCGGGAGGGATTATCTTCGGTCCATGAGGAAATAAAATAATTTATTTTTCCTGGGGACTAGGAAAGAAAACAAATAATGAAGCTGAATCGTTAGCTTTGTTTCACTCCATGGAGATTATATCGACTCTCAATATCAATAAGCTTATGGTCTTTGGAGACTCCATACATGTTATTCAAAAATGAGGACTGGCATTTCAAATGGAAACTCTAGAAGCAATAGAATGCAAAGGAGGATCAAACAGCTTGCATCCCCTTCTGAAGTTCTATATCTTCACATTCTCCGATAAAATAATAAACAAGCAGATGAATCTGCTAATCAAGGAGTCAATTTCCCTATGGGAAAAATCAATTATAGCAATGGAAAGGAAAACTATAAGAACATCCCCTAGGCATTGGTATCTAGGGAAGATTATTTCGACTAAGTCTAGAATGGAAATTGATCCACCTATCACATTGAAGTGGGAACGTGGGCCTCCATGTGGCCACCTCTCCACCCGTCCTCCCGATGGCAGTCGCCATGCTCCGGCATTTATTAAGGTCCTTCTTCTACACGAAGACCACAGCTCTGGCATTATGACGAACCCCTCCCGCTTCGTTTTCTCTGTCCACCTTCCCCTTCAGCTCTTTGACGGTTTGGACAACCTCTCTCTTTCTGCCTACTCCTATGTTTCCTCTCCTCGGGTCGACAAAGACTACAGCACAATGGTTGGTCTTGCTGAAGGCATTGCGTTTATGAAAGTGGGCATTGCGGAATTCAAGGACCACCTCCGCAGGGTTTACGAAGTTGTTTGCACATGGATAGAAGTTCACAGTGAGATGGCAGCGGATGTCAGGTACATATCCCAGCAACTAACATTTGTATCTACATTTTTAAATGTGTTTATGTTTTTTGTGATACAAGAAAATGGCATAAAAAAAAAAGTATTTGTCAACATTTATGGATCAAGAAGTGCAATGATGACATATAAAAACTCAATTGCATCGTCTGAGAATGTTTAAGGTGATGATGAAGGTCAAAACACTATTGATCCAAAATCTAGGAATCGTAGAGGTTGGAAATATTCAACAGAGGAAAAGAAAATGAATTATTCTTGGTATGTGAAGGACAAGTATCTTAATGATCCAGAAAGTATTTACTTATATTCTATTGAGTTCGAATATATTGAATCAAATTATAAACCCATGGGCTTGGTGCGAGATATGTGTTTGGTGCTGACTACAGATACTCTTTATGTCCTAGTGAAACAAGGCAAGACGTATCATATAATTCAATATTGTTTGAAGGTATCACATTATGAGATGAGAGAATGTTTCGCAGATTTCTGTGCAAAAATTGTGCAACATATTGAGAAAGGGAATCTAATTTTTGATACTTTGATAACCATTAATGTTTTTATTTATTATAAGTAGATCGATATGTCAATTTACAAATTTTAATACCATTATTTTTTTTGTAGCATTTTGCCAAGTCATTTTCCGAAATGTTGGGCAGAATTTATTCTACATAGGAAAATCATATAGATATCATTAATGGTTCTCATGGAAAGGAAGGAGTTGCAAATAAAAAGAAACGAGTGTCAATTGCCCAAACAACATAATTTCAACCACAAAAAGAAAAGAAAGGGAAGAAAAAACAATCAAACCAGGTTAAAAAGGTTACATTTAAAAGGATTGCAATCCCAAACTAAGATAATGAAGAGATTGATTCCAATGAAGTTGTTTCACCTACAAGTATGAATAAGAAACAATCTGGACAAAAAGCAACAAGGGTTGAAGATGTTTCCCTTCCTAACATTGATATAGTTTTTATTGATTTAGTTGAAACCCATTCAGTAGATAAGAGGAAGAGATATAAGTTTGTTGAATCCAAAGTTAGCTCCGAATTAAACAGTGAAAATTATGGGCCTAGTAGGGAAATCATTACTCCAGGTGCTGATCTAGAGGATGGTTTTGTCAATTCAACACAAAATTTCATTCGAAAACGATTGAGTAGGGACAACTTGGTTGAAAATGGACATATATTTCAATTAAATGTGAAACAACTCTATAGACCCACGGAAGGACAAGATTAGTTTCAAATTAGAAATCCACATCGCTTGCATGTTCACAACCTGAAAGAATTGATGAGGTACAATCGCTATGCACATATGGTTGACTACCAAGTTCTTGTTGACCCAAAATAGGTTCCTACTAGGCATGCATTTGATTGATCAAAATGTTTTGATTATAAATATTACTTGATTGAGGGAAATCATTATGTTGAGGCTATAAGAGAATTGATACAAGAATAGCCCAAAAACCCTCTTTTTGAAACAATGAAAAGTGTTGTCTATGTTGGTTTAACATATATAGAAGCAAAGCTATTGGCATTGGATCATAACACATATAGTGAATATCGTATGTCCATGGCATTCATTCAAATGGTGAGATTTATTCATAATGAATTGAACAAATATGTGGTGGGGATAGATCAAAGGTTGATCCAAGTTTTCGAAAACAATGTTATATGGAAATAGGTTTCCCAATTAAAGACGATAATGAGAAGGAAAGTCAAAGGAAGTGATGCATTCAGAGCTATAGATGGTTATTTCTAGTTGGCATTTAGAATGGGGGAAATATGGGATTTTACTGATGAAATCTTGAGCTTATAGGAGAATATTGGCATAAAAAATAAAAATAAAAGTTTAAAATTTTAAATTTGTTCCATGGAGCACCGGTAAAACAGGTCTTGACGTCAAGAACATGCCAAAAGATATGAATATAAAGCCTTGGATATCATTTCGAGGAGTGAAGGAGGATGAAGCACTTATCACTTCAATATTATCATGTGTAAAGTCATGTGAATTATCAACAGAGTAAATGTGCAATGAATTTGAGAAGTAATTTTATTAATTAATTTTTTTATGTTTTATAAAATTTACTTTTTGGATTTAACATGTTTTATGTCTTAAGTATTTTTTTATATTATTAGATATGATTGTTAACATTATTATGTTTAAATCATATAGTCACAATGTTTACATGGGAATACAAGAGGAAATTATTATAATATTGAACAAAAAGAGTTGGGATGATGTCAAATGCAACTATCTAGAGTCTAGATCCATAGAAAACTTAAAACAATTTTGTGTTGCATTCAAAAAGGTATTTTGTTTTATGATACATTATATTTTATTTATTTGTAAGTTAGATTATTTCCCTTTTATTACTTATAGATATGGTATTTGTTTTTAAACATGCCAAAAAATTCTACAGGTAGAGTTACTCTGGAAGCTTTTAAAATTCATATTCAAAGAGACAAAATGGAATGAGAAAGAAGACAGCGCCTTGCAAATGTTGAACTTTATGATACACTTGATCATTACATTTGGAATGGGCTTGACACTATGAAATATCAAGTTATATGTGGTGACTATGAAAACATTGCAAATATTGTTCCTAAGAAGGAATACCCCCTCGTCATTACATATATCCCTCATGGTTACAATATCACAAACATTAATTATGATTGTGAGCCTTATAGTTACCATCCATTCAATCAATTGTTTATGTGATGTGTGGATGTCACAACATCACCACTTTGGAGATTTATTGTTTTCCATTTAGATGCACAAGCAGTAGTAGTGCTATCATCTTTCAAGGGTAAAGCTAAAGCAAGGAAATAACTTTATTGGTAAGATATACGTGTTTAAATTTGGAAATCAATTTTATTTATTGATAAGTTAATTGAATTGTTTTTTTTAATGTTATAGGCACAAGCCTAGTATTCGCAACTCCAGTAGTGAAGATGCATTCATCAATGATGTCGAAAACATACATGTTGTAATCTGGACAAAAGATAATACTTATGATTCACTTGTTATGAATGCAAAGAGTGAAGGCAAGCATAGTCAAATGTTGACTTATAATGTCATGGTCAAAAAAACTAACATATAAGGAAAAGGATTTAAACGGAGATATTGTAAACATTTACCAAAAGACACAAGCATTGATTAATTATCTTATAGATACATTTTCAAGAGGATATTGAATTTTAGATTTGTTCTCAGGTACAGGTAAGATTTACGATATTACATATCATAATATATTGGGCCAAGCAGGTTTTAGAAGGAATCGTTCAACCACGGACAACCTCGTTACGCTTAGGATCATTGCTTAGGATTTCCGTAATAATAAGTCAGATCTTTTTTGTTGCTTTGTGGAATTTAGAAAATCTTTTGATACAATGCCTAGAAATAAGTTGTGGAATAGGCTAGAGGAGCTTAATGTTCCTTTTGAATTGAGAGTTGCTGCAATAAGGTTATACAAAAATTTCATTTCCAAGTTTAAGAATAACGAGGGTTGTTCAGTGGATATAAACTATAATATTGGAGTTAAGCAAGGTTTCCCCCTCTCCCCTACCCTTTTTGGCATTTACATCGATAAACTAGAAAGGTGTTTAGAAGAAGCAAGTTGTGTCGGCACGAATTAGCTAGGATAGTTATCATCCTCTTGCTTTATGCTGATGATATTGTTATTATGCAAAGGTGACCCTTTGATCTCAATAAACAATTAAGAATTCTCAAATATTCCTTCTCTAACACAGGTATGACTGTTAACACCGACAAGACAAAAGTTATGATTATAAAATCTAAGAAAAAAAACCTACGCAAATTTTATTTATGATAACAGTAAATTTGAGGAAGTGACTTCTCACAAGTATCTTGGAATTGATATTCATCACAAGCTCAATTGGAACCACAGGATTGAGAAAAGCATTAATGGATGATGGAAAGCTTATTTTTGTCTTGAAAATAATTGTAAATCATCCAACCTGGTCATGTGGGATAAAAATAAGTTCCTCTTTGAAACTCTTGCCATCCTCGTTATCTTATACAGTTGTGAATTATGGGGGTGCAGCATTTCTAGAGAATCTTGGAGAAAGATTGATCAAATCCAGAAGTTGTTTATAACTTATAACCTCAAAATTAAAAGCAACACACCTTATCCTATTCTCCTCTTAAAAGTGGGTCTTTCCCCCATCGAGAACATGGATATGACTATGTACCTAATGTACAAGCACAAGATAAATAACATGGAAAACGAGAGACTTCCTCAAATTGCTTTAAATTCAAGTCAAAACCAATTATGCCTCAAGCGGAGTTGGTGTAAAGATACGATGGCTTGGTTAGACCATTGGGGCATTGATGAAAATGACACTTTGCAGAATATCGATAATGTCAAAAATAGTATTTCTTCCGCCTGCTCCTCTGTTTCCTCTCCTCGGGTCGACAAAGACTACAGCACAATGGTTAGTCTTGATGAAGGCATTGCGTTTATGAAAGCGGGCATTGCGGAATTCAAGGACCACCTCTGCAGGGTTTACGAAATTGTTTGCACAGGGATAGAAGTTTAGAGTGAGATGGAAGCAGATGTCATGTACATATCCCAGCAACTAACATGTCAAGACTCCCGGATAGATGATTTGTAAAGAAAATTATTTGAACTAATGGGCACTGTAGACATTATCAAAGAAGAAGTTTTGAAAATAGCTAGAATGTCTCAATGTAGCCATTGCCAAGATTCTCCCACAGTGGACATTAAAACTACAGAAGAAGCCTCGGTGCACCAGTAGAATTATGGATATTTTTATTTCCTTTTTAGATGGGTTCAGTCCTCAGTTTCAAGTTTAAATGTTTTAATGTATTTTGTTAAATCTACAGTATGTAAGGGTCTATCCCTCCACTACAACTGCAAACAATAGACAGCAGCTTAGAAACTACAACAGAACCAATATGGGCAGTCATATAATCCCCATTTTGAATTTCCTTCCTGTTACAAGGCTCTTCTTTTATGTAGTGAATGGTTGTGCATATCTTTTTTTAATACAAACCCTTATACTCTGTTTCTGTTAAAAAAAATTATAAAAATTCTCAACATTGAAATTAAATTTACTCCAAATTTGTTGCCAAGGAACTTCATTGAGTTGGTGATAAACAAAAGGATCAAAGAGATGTCAGATTCCTTCTGCCATATACCAATTTTTCAAGGATGACTAGTCCCCTCATCCTAAATTTTATTTCTATATAGACAGTACGAATGATCTATACTACAAAGTAGCAATATGTCGCTTTGGTCCACTCAACCATGTCTTAGTCATTCAAAGATACATGGTCTCTTTCAAATTTTGTAGCCTATTTGTACATAAATCCTTCATGAGCAACCACATATAAGGTAGAAATAGTATCTTTCAAGATTCTATGATCTGCTAAGAGGCATAGTCATCACTATATATTGTGTATCTCAAGTACAATAGAAACTAGTCCCCCATTCCCTTCACACAAGCTTAAGGTCAATTGATAGTGCACCCCATGGATGGGGGATCTCACCAGTCAGCTTCCTTGTGCCTCGTGGGTTTTCTCTTTGAGCATTTTCTCGAGATGAAAAAGGAACAAACAAGCATATACTACAACAAAGTCATTCCCCATGGAAATACATTTTTTTTTTTTATGAAATTTTATCAAATTCAAGGCCATGTTATGCAATCACTAATTCAGAAAGAGACATTATCTCTCTAAACATAGTTTCTCAAAATTACTTGACTAAAGAGGATTCAAGAATATGATTCTTCTACATAATTAAGAATGGGGAGAGATATAGGGTGGATATATTTAGACATAATATTTAGCATATAGCCATTGTAATTGAGCATATAATCATTTTAGTTCAAGTTAATGTTTCCACAACATTAAGTTTATGAATCATTTGGAAGGTAAAATGTGTAAGCCTTGGTGCAGTTAGAGCGATTCACTAGAAAAGCTCTAATGTCCTCAAGATACTTACGATATTTCTCAATAATTTAAATTATTTCACTTCAAATGTGTTGAAGGAAATTCATTGATATCTTGATAAACTAAAGGGTCAAATAGTGGTGTAAGACCTTTGATCAAATCTCCTATCTGTCAAAGGATTATTAGTCCGCTCATCTTAGTTTTCTTATGTGTGCTTCAAGATGATGTTTGAGATGTTAAACTAAAACAACACTTCAACCAAATAATTTTTTCCTCATGATCAATATGACCCTACCATGAAACCTACCCTTCCACACTTTCAAAATAAATATATTCTCCAAAATATTCTAATCATTTATTTAACCTCAACCATATGTTTTTCAATCATCTTATCAGAGTGATTTTATCTCATTCCAAACATCTCCCTCTTGACCATTGTTTCTAGAAATTTTGATGCACTCATGCCTTACATATATGTTTAGAACTCCAAAAATACGTTCTTACCAATCCTACAAGCCCATCCAAAATTATATCATACCATTCAATAAAATAAATGCAATTTAACAAAATTAAATACACACCATCAATTTATAAAATATCCTTTCATTGTAATTACTTCAAGTGTCGCATTGGATGTATCATTTCTAAAACCATGTTTACATAATTTTATTATCTCATTTCCATGGTCTCAATACTGAGATTCACAAAATAGAGTGAGGATTCAATGGAATCAAACCACCAACCCAAAATCATACAATAAATGAGAAAATAATAGCATTGAGACAGTGCACTCCTTAGAGAGGAAAAATTCCCTAGCACAAGTGCACTAGAGAAACCTACAATAAGTCATCCAAAACAATAGTGTTAGAATTGTTCATAAGTGGACTAGTAAGTTTGAAGGTATGGAGACCAATAGCACAAGTGAACCACCTTTCAATTGTTTTCATAAGGATGCTAGAAGATGGGTGATTGTTTGACATTGAACTAATCAAGTTAAATCCTACTTGGAGAAACAAAAGGGTTAGGGATGGAAGGATAGAAAAGAGATTATATAGATTCATGTTTCTGGAACCTTTCATTTATGACTTAGCCAAAATAAGAAAATAGGTGAGCTCATGTGGGGAATCTAATCACTTTCTGATTATGTTCGAGAAGGCTAATACTAGTAATAGGCCTCCTAATCACTTTAAATTAAAATTTGGATGGTTGGGGGGAGGAATTTGTGAGATTGATCAAATATCAATCGATCCCTTATAATGCACCCCTAAGGGAATCAACCTCACTTTTGTTTTTGTTAAATTTGAAAAAGGTAAAGCAAGTTGTTATAAGTTGGGCTCATATGAAGAAGGAAAAAGATGAAAGGGGTCTAATTGAAATAGAGTGCAAGTTAAAGGTGATATGAAATGATGAGCGGGGTGGTTTTTTGTTCAAAGACACAAAATAAGAAGTATAATGTTTGGAATGGAGGAGAATGAACCTTTTGGAAAATAGGGAAATTGCCTAAAGATTAAAAATTAAAGCTCTGTGGCTATCTTAGGGTGATGAAATTAAAAAAATTAAAAAAATATATCATCATTATGCAAATCATGAGGCTCAAAATGCTATCTAGACAGTGGTTAGAAATTATGGAACAATGACCACTAGTTTCAAGGATATCTCAAAGGCTATAGTAAATTATTTCAAGGACATTTACAAATTAGAAGGCAGGGCTTTTATCACAGAGGTTGTTAGAATGACAACATTCTTTCTTATCTTTGTTATAAAGAAGAAAATTTTGTTTTAATAGGGGATGTATCTAAGGATGAACTTCAAATTGTTATATAGAGTTTCCAAAAAGATAAAATCCCTCAACCGGATGGCTAGTTGGTTAAATTCATCTTAGGGTTTTATGATACAATTGAGGACTTGATGAGGTTCATTGAAGACTCTAGATATTCTGGAAGGATGCTAGTTTCCTTTAATGCTTCAATTATAGTTCTCATTCCAAACATTGATGATCCCTCGTGTGATATGAATACATACATATATCTCTCTAACTATATGTATGAGATTATTGCAATTTGTAGAAAAAGCCCTTACTTGGGATAATTTGCAGAAAAAGAATAATTTTGGTGCCAAAAGATGCCCTTTGTGTAAATTAAGTGAAGAATCAAACAATCATCTCATAATGTTTTTTTCATACTCTAATTAGGTCTGGAAAGAGATGGAGGGTATAGTTGGATTAAGGAATGTTTGGAAAGGTGCATCTGTTAAGGAAGGATTAAGGAGTTAGTGTGAAAACGTGAATATGAAATGTTTTAAAGCTTTTCCTTTAAATATAGCTTGGGGGATTTGGCTTGCAAGGAACACAAACATGTTTGAAAGCAAAGAAATCCCCACTTTTAAGTGTGCTTCTCAATAAATGAGTATTCTAAATAGTTGCATTCAACAAAGGAAAGATAATCCTACCATACAAATCATAGTGGAGAACGTTGAAAATGATGGATCTTGGGCATACTTTGATAGTGCCTCTCAAGTGGACCAACAAGTGTGTGGTGTAGGTGGTGTAACTTTATAGAAGGATACACACTCTCTAAAATTTAAAGTTGGTTTATGTCTAGCTTCAAGTAATTTCGCAAAACTAATGGCATTAAAGTTGACTCTTTCATTAGCAAAAGGATTCACCAAATTGCTATGATGTACTTCATGTTGCAGCCATTGATAGATGAAATAAAGGGTAATCAAAGCTTGGGATTCACTTGGCCTATGGTTATTAGATTATTCAAGAAGAAGCAATGGTCATTCCATTGAAAATATCCATCATTTCATCTAAGACTTTACAATATGGGATTTCTCACGATATTATTAAAAAACAAAATCGAATTTGAGGTTTATGTCATTTCAGAGATAATTTGTTTTAAGGGGACTCTGATATTTTTTGGACATTTGTTAGATATCATTTCTATATGGGAATTCTTCTTTGAAGCATACCTAAATGGACATTAGGGATTTTTATTTGCAACACATATATTATGGAGGTGAAGATGATACCCTCAATTCTATTAAGGTATCAATGAAAACAGAAGCATCCTATGAATTTAATTTTTTCAATTTTAATAAAATTATGATATTTTTCCACAGATAATAAAAAAAATTCAATAAGTGCGATAGAGAAATATTCATTAAGCACGAAGTAAATTAACCCATGAAAAATAGAGAATGTTAAAGCTATAGGTTTCCTCTAGCATAAATCACTTTACTAGATGATGATGCTCATAAGCAATAATGATCAAGATGAGTCAAATGATAATGATATACAAATGATGCTTAGGTGTGTATTATACACAACTCAAAACTAAGACACCCTCCCCAGGGGGCATCACATACATTAACTAGGTCATCCTGCACCATAAACTAATAGCACAATAAACGACCTTAGTTGTATACAATGATGATATGAAATGGGTCATAGTCTATTGTCATCAATACACAAAAGGAAGCAGGCTTCTAAATACCTAACTCAAATACCACTTAGAAAACTAAAATGCAATAGAGAGTAGATTCGTGGATACTCGACTTGAATAAAACAAAAAACAGGTTTATGGATACCCAACTTAAATATAGTTCACCCAAATACCTTTAGGAGAGGGTGAATGCATACTCAACTCCAATATTAGTTGGCCTTGATAAAAAAATGCAAATGTGAGTTTGTTTTTAGATACCAAACTCATAATAGGGTCAACCTTTTCACAACATCACCCCCTAATCTAAACATGAACCATTTAGTGAAAATATAACCTCCCATGAACACCACATCTACAATACCAATACAGTTCCACAACTTGGTGAAGGTGCCATCTTACAGAAATATGGAATAAGATCAACTAAAAAGGTGGTCGATTGAAGTTACAAAAGATGGAAAAAATTCCAATAGATGCTCTTAACACTGGAGTGACAAAATGTACTAAATTCAAAATTGAACAAAATTATAAGGTGGAAATAAGAGATCCACTAAAACACATTAAGATTCATTCATGGAGTATTTAAAAATAATAATGGGATAGATCCTACAAGCTTCTTAATAAAAACTACATCAAAAAATGTGAGAAAGCATTTAGTTGCCTCGCGAGAACAAGTGGTCATCAACACAAAAGTGTCACTAGAAACCAACTTTAATAGTTGAAAAATATGACTTACATCACCAACCAAATAATCCACTGTGAATTTACCAACGCTTGGAGCATAAATAAGGTCTCCAAAGGTAGTGTGGTTGGTCAAGATATCTTCACATCCTGGAATAGTTAATGACTAGAGGAAAAATGCACCACCGAATGTGCACCGTAACAAGATTCCTTCATGTTCACCAATAGTGTTCATGAAGTATTAATATAGCATACATCAATAAGAGTTACATCAAACTATGCTAAAGAAAGATCCACTATAAGAGGTTGAGAATCATACGTAGAAGAATCCTTAGTAAGGAGTGGAATCAATCCTAAAGGACAATGAATAAAACCTCTATCAAAGATAACATTAACATTGGGAGGACTATATAGACAATATACCCAAGTATGGGCACATGTACTTGATCTAAATAACCTTGAAATACATATTGATTGTCATATCTTGAACATTGAGCCTAAGGATTTTCTCCATATGTATCCACAAAACTTTGCTCCATAGAAAGGTAGTGGTTTTCTAAATGATCCCTCTCACAATTTGTTGTTCTTGTAGCTTCTTGAATTCCCTAGAGATACCATACAAGATTGAACATTTCCCTCCTTATGTACTTATCTAGTTGACCCAAATATAAGTAATCCCATTTATTAGGGAAAACATTTCGTTCAAAATGAGTTAAAAACAAATGATCTGAAACCTTGATATGCAATCATAGCAATGTAGTGATGCTACCATCACATAACCATGAATCGACTCAATAAAAAGTGGCTAAAGGATAGCAAGTAATCCATAATGTTGAGCACTCAAATACATGGACAAGTTTTCCTAAAAAAACTCATAAAACACATCTAAAACAACCCTAAGTCAAGGGCCCTTCATCAACAAATAGTATCACCATGAAACGCCTTATGGCAAGCATAGGATTTCATTGCAAATTTTAATCATTACAAAAAATAACCAAGAAGAAACCTTAACCAATAGTGAAATGATAAAATAAAGGCTCTCACCACTCTAATATCATGTTGAGATTCACAAAAGAGAATGAGGATCATAGTGAACAAAAAACCAACCCAAAACCCCGAAATAAAGGATAAACTTATTGTAGAGAAACGCACTCCTTGAGTAGAGAAAAATACAAAAACAATCAAGATAACAACAAAACAGCAATGCTAGAGATGATCATAAGTGCATTCGAGAGAGAATGATCAAACAAAAAGGAAAAATTATATGAACAATAGAAAACACCAAGGATCTGCTTGGGCATAAATCACTTTCTTAGTAAATGATGTTCATATGCTAAAGAATAATCAATATGGATCACAAGATGATATAAAAATGAATCACAACCCAAGGAGGTAGACTACCTAATTCAAATGAACATCTGTGCCCATCCACCTAATCCATCAACTCAAAACATAGTTTTCCATCTTGGTAGTTTTGTTATGATTTTTCGGGCCCTAAACGATGTTTTTTTGGCACAGTAGCATCTAGTCAATAGCCTCTAGTTATCTACTGGGATGTTCGAAATGTGTACTTCTCATTTAGACCTTTCTCACTAAATACTGAACGCCTCAAATAGAGATCGGATGCAAAATTTATGCCCTTAGGAACTTGATGTATCAACTAAGCACAACGTGGAAACATAATGGTCGCATCTCTTCTCAGAGATAAGTTGCCATCATTCTAGCGAATTCATTTCACTCTGCCTTTTGTTACAGTTCCTACACATTTCATTATTAATAAAAATTGAGTATTATGGTATCTTTGTGTTTTGGAATATTTATGTTTTTCATTTCATTCCCTTATAAATCCATATCAATTCCCTCCCCAAAAAGAAGTATGGGTAAAGAATAATCAATATGGATCACAAGATGACGATATAAAAATTACTCACAACTCAAAGAGGTAGAGTGCCCTCCACAAAAGAAGTTATGGGTCAACATTAACTTGATTGTGTCAACATTAACCATAACCTAGTATTACAATAAATTATCATAATTGGCCTTAGCTATGTATATTAATGATATAAAATAGATATGTCATAACCACATATTAATATTACAATATTTTTAACCTAATCAATTTCATATATTTATTATTGTTAAAGAGGCCGCCTCCATATCATATCTAATTTACTTCCATTGCATTGATTGTCCCTTTGAAAATAGCTGCAAATATAACTTCAAACAATTAACATTATTATTATGGTCAATTCTCTCCTCGTTAGTCCAGCTTGGCTCTATGGTCATTTAATGTAAACATATGATATTGTACATAACGTAACATAGTGGAAACATAGTGATCATAATCGATCATCGTTTTGCATTAATTATGTGGTTAGTGTAGCCAACAAAGAGTTGTTGAGAGACGACATGAGGAATGGTTTTGAAACAATATATTGTTTTTGAATCACTTTTTGCTATGGTACACTTTACAATTTACATAATCATGTATATTATATTATAAATGTGGATATTTAGATTACACTTTATTTCCATGTTTGTAGTGGGTTATTTTTTAAGCGCAAAATTTTGCTAATTGGCTATTTTTTGGTCAATTAAAAATATACATATATTTTCCAATTAGCTTTAAAATTTGCCTATTTATATATAAGATATGATTAAATTGCTAGACTTCACCCAAAAAATTTACAAATTTTAATAGTATATTATATGTTTTTTATTGAATATTTCCTTGCATATCTATATGTATAAATTTTTCAATCCAAACAATCACCTATAATACTATACATATGTATAATATGTGAATCCCAAAAAAACACTTTGGTTTGTAGATGGAACATGAAGAGGATGAACAAAATCAAGCCATTCAACAAAACATGTAGCCAAATAACCAAAGTACAATAACATCTACAATTAATGAATAGGTGAGGAGTGCAAGCAACTCAAGTAATGACAATAGTTCTACTTAAGATGATGATCAATATAATTGAATGCTAATGCAAATTGTATGTTTTGCAATGTATATTTGTGAAAATCAAACAATTTGTTTAATGTTCTAGACATATTGTCTCAATTAGATTACCACAAGTTACCAATAAGTGTAACAATTACATATTGACATTTTCATGATTGTGGACCCTTTTATTATCATATTTTGTACAATGAAGGCTCTCTTATTGATATATATATTAAAATGGATTTCTTATTCTATTGCATTGTCCAGTGTTGAAAAATGTTACTGATTAAAAAAATGGTTGACTAAATATTACAATGAATAGATTTGTAATCAATAGTAAAACACATTGATATAATCATTATATCTAAATGTAATAATTAAATTATTTAATTATATGATAATTTACTAAATTTTAAAATAAAATAAAAACAATTAATTAAAATTAAGATATATCGATGCATTGTATTTTTTAACTCGCTATTGAATGGCATGAAGAATACATAAATCATTAATAGTTCTTTTACAGTGTGTGGAACTACATATTGGTGCTTTTTATGGTGTGAGGCATTACATATCAGTGCTTCAAATTCTTATCAATGCATTGGTATTACAGTGCTTAAGTACGAACCAACAACAATGCTTTATATACAACATTATCACCAATATAATTATATATTATAAATGCACCAAAGTTTATAGAAATCGACAATCCAATTATCGTAATCATCATTCTTGTAATTTACAAGCACTTTAACACTAATGGTATTGGTGGCACTAGTGTGTTGTTATGCATCATCAACACCTGTGTTAACAAGGATAGTAAGCATTGATGCTATAATGCATATTACACACATTGGGGCATTGTATAAATGGAACGCATCGATGTATAACATTAAAATTGTATAACTTGTCCACTTATTATTACAACACACTAGTGTGTCTTGTTGACTTATGTGCATCGATAAAAAATCTTCACTATAACCTACGGCCGCACAATTTCTTTAGTTATAATAAGCAATTGTTACAACCTCCACCAAACCCTCCATTATCAATGGAAGAGGTTATAGCTAAGGTTTTTTTATGCTTTTTCCCTATCTTGCACTTTAAAATTTTCCACCAGAAGGTGTTTTCCTTGTAGTGAGCTACACTTGCTAAATCATAAAAGGTCAAGAATAAGAAAAGGTCACTTAAATTGTGGAAATTTAAAAAGAAAATTGTTTTCTTAGAGAAAAAGACATGCACTTATATTTGTGCCAAATGCATGCATGTATATATCACTCATTTGTGGCAATCACATGCATATGTATATCACTAACGGGACTTATCAATTATCCCATTAAATTTTCCAAGCACATGGAGTGATGTTTTCCTCCAATGTAAATTGCTATCTAGGCATAATTTATCCCAACACATCAAAGAAATTCATAGATCAAGTTTCTATGAAGTTAATGACTTTTTCTTGATTACTAATTGCTTGGCATATCAATACCTTTCCCCTTGTGTATCAAGCAAACCAAGACAAAGATTTACTAAAGCAACAATCAGCTTCCTTTTATCATTAAATCACTTCATTTATCCTTAAGGGACCTTTCACTTTCCCAATGCATCACACATGCCTTGTGAGCAATTATCTGTACCCAACCAAATCTCTCAAGTTAATCTAGTCAATCTTACGATGTAAAACAACTGCTCCAACAATTTGACTCTCATGCAACATTTGCTCTTCCTTAGTAAATCGCTCACGTGGCACCATTTAACGCCAATGCATGTGTCAAGAACATAGGAACTATCAACATAAGTCACTCTCTTAACCTTTCTCTTGCTCGATATATGAATATTTTCCTCTGAAACCCTCTTCTTCATTCCTTTTAACCTATATTACTCAAAAAATCTATGTAGAGACTTGTTAACCTTCTCGATATATTGATATTTGCCATTGAGAAATTTTCCATGAAGTGGATCCAAGATGGGTCCCTCTTCTTCATCACTTTTAACATGTATTACTCAAGCTTCTTAACCTTCATGGGCACTCTCACTCTATAAATCGTTGAGTTAGCCATACTTATTCATCCACCAAGCGATTTTGTGAAGTCCTTGAAGCAATTTCTCGTACCCAATGATTTGCATACATACAAAAGCAAATCACCACTACTAGGCCTCACATCAACCTGCTAGCTCTATTAATCCCTTAAAGCGACTTATGCACCGACGAGCCAATCAAGCCTTGGCAATGATAATTTGGTAAACCACTCAACATTTAAAATCACTTTATAGGTTGTTAATTTGGTAACCTACTCAACATTTAAAATCACTTTATAGGTTGTTCTCGTTATCTAACGCATCTACCATCTCCCTTTATGATTTTTCCTTAGCTTCTTCGCTTTTGTATTGAATTAAAAACTATTTTATAGATGTCTCAACATTCAAGCTATTAGAACAACGAGATTTTATTAATGATAAACGTAAGCATTGCTTTATTGATCCATCTTCTTCTTGGAATGTTTGTATTTCTTTACAAGTTGCAAGCAAAGAACTAATGTAATTTCATGGATAATCATTTCCGAAAGATTGCATTTCATTGAATTCTGGTTAAATAACACATTAACCAATTTTTTTAGAGGATTAATAAAAAATATTTGCTAGTTGAAGGGTTGAAGGAGAAGCTCTGATTTCACTTAGCAAACCACACTCTTTGGTTGTTTCCATCACTTGAAAACCATCTCTTGCCTTTGCACCAATTTTTCTTGGGGCAACTAGTTGGTTTCCTTCTCGCTTAGCACATTGTTGCTTCTCTCTCTTGCTTTTTCAAAATGACTCTCTACAAGTTATGACAAGCTCCAAAGGCATGGCTTGTGAATTTCAAAACACTTTGGTTCCTAGGTTAAAGAAATCATTTTTTTAGATTTAGAGCCAAACATTACAAGTTATGACAAGCTCCAAAGGCATGGCTTGTGAATTTCAAAACACTTTGGTTCCTAGGTTAAAGAAATCATTTTTTTAGATTTAGAACCAATGTTTGGCTGTGTACAAAAGGCATCAAGATTGGAAATGATAAATAGTAGTTTGGAGAACTTCTAGTATGGAAATCACATTATCATTTACAATTGTTGATCAATTATGTAAACACCTACTTTGATGCACTTGGGCCAAATGTTCATATGATAATAGATTAGTACTAGCCCCAAGGAATAGCTTTGTTGGTTCGATCCTTTCTACTAAGGCATGATGCCTAAGGATGTTATGGGATCAATTCCCATAGTCTTGTAGGTTTACCAACTACTATTGTGTTTGATGATTAATACTACCATCCGTTCATAAAATAGGGAAGAGGGGAGAAATTCATAAGGCACTGTCAAGGTACCAACTTCCTAAATCTAAATGCTCAAGGGAGGGTGAGAGTATTTTCTCTTTGAAAAAATATAATAGTTTAATACTTTAGTGTTAGGCATTTAATAAAAATAAGTGACTTCAGTGCATAAATAACGTTAAATCATTAGGTTAAGCCATGTCTTACTTAAATACGAAGGCTAGACACAGCCCAATTGGTTACCCCTATCGACCGTTGCCATTGTTGGGCATTTGACTAGTTTTGTATTAGCGTGTCCTTGATTCAAATCCCCTAGATGACACACTAGCCTACATCGACAGGTTTACTAGGCATACCATCCACGAATTTGGGGAAGCATCCCTTGGGTTTCCCCAAAAGGTTTTTCCTTGGAAATGAAAGGAGGTCAGACGGAACTTGATGTACAAGAAATTGTCTCCATTTATGTATTGGCATTCATCATAATGACTATTATCAAGTACAATATCTCTTTGCATTCTTCTACTATTGGGTATGTGCATACTTTGCCACAGTGGATCATGGGCTGCAATCAAAAGAATATTCATGTAATGTCAAAGGAACAACTTATTGGATACTATGATACAAATTAGGGAGATGATGTGGATTAATGTATAAGCCCAATGATAAAAACATTTGTTGATGTGTTCCCCACGACAGATGTCCCTCCCACATGAGGCTCTCCTCCTCATGCCTCCACGAGCCAGCTTGCCACGGCAGACAACTCCCACTGTGAAACATCATAGCATTTCAATCATCCCAATCTGTGCCATTTATTCGCCCTCTCGTTGGTTGTACTGCAGTCAAATCTAATTCTGGATGGATCCACTTTCAAACATGAGATCTCAACTCTCCACCTCTTGCGACGTAGCCTGGTTCAAAGACCACGTTTGGGAAGCAATTACGGAAATATTTGGCTTCCTAGCCTTCGAAAGGAGGCCCAAATCAAGAAGGCACAGAAAGAAGGTGAAGACAACCTAATATTGGCATTGTCCTGACAAGCTCCTCATCGTGTTCAAATTCTGTAACTTATCTCATCTGCAGAACTCTATTCATTTGCCCAAGATAGCTCACATTAAAAGAACAGCCCACAAAACTCCTAGCGGTTCCAAGCGAACTCATATAACCAAGATCCCTAAGGAACAAAGGCACGCAAAAGCTAGCTTTTGTGGCATTGTCAAACCAACTACGAAGGCGCATATTGAAAGGATGGAAGATAGAATTTAGCGAAGGTTCAAGGTTCCACAAGCTGATAGGTTCGAAGAGGAATTAGGTCAAGTAGAGGACAACCCTCGAAACACCTGCACAAGAGAAACAAGATATGCCAAAAGTTTGACCCTACCCTGGCAAACCAAAACTCTTATGGTTTGTGCCATAACAGACAATGCCCAAGGATTACTCGTGAAGGAGGGGGATAGTTTGAGCCCCAAGTATTACTCATGAAGGACGGGGATGGTTTGAGTCTCACGGCCAGAGTGGGGCATATGGAAACTTCGGTACAACAAATTCTCAAAAACCAACACGAGTCTAACGCCAAACTAAATGCCCTAGCTCATGAGCTTACTGACAATGTCTTTCACCGCAAAGTGCCTCCCTTCAATGCAGGGCTTATCTACCCTAGGCAACCGATGATGAAGAATACCAACATGGTTCCCATGAACACAAAGGAAGCAAAATCCAAGGTAGTCCCAATTATTACTATTTCAGACGACACATAATTCATTTCTCTGCTACTATTTTAGATGTTTTAAATATCAAAATGGTCAATCTGTTGATGACATGAACTCAAAGGTTTTCATTTTTATTTAAATGTCCCAACCTGTCCAGCATTAAGATTCTCTATTTTCAGTTTTAAAACCTTTAAAGACATGGATAGGCCTTCTAGTTTCAGTACTTAAGTTCGGTTAGCTTCAATAATATCAATCACAACAGGATGTTAATGCTTGAATTTTGGAGAGATGACTGGTCTAGCTTATCTTTTGGTAGGCCACTCACCTTAACGTTTATAATTTCCCTTTTGAAAATATAATTCCATTACTCGTGCCTCTAAAAAACAAAAACAAAAACAAAAGACAAAAAAAAATAAAACATTTATTGGTGTGTTGTTAATTCATGCAAAATAATTATCAACACAAATCAAAATCAAAATGCCTAAGAATAACCATAAAAAGCCATTATCTATTTTGTTTTGCATTAAGCATCAAATATTCAACAACTCAAATAATAATACAACGATAATTAAATGAGATTTGATCTCATGTAATCTAATGAACTAATGGTTGATTGGCAACAAAGCATACAAGATATCACGCATTGTGCCTTGAGCACCAAATATTCAATAAGCTAAAATAACAATAAAAAAATGCTTAGATGATATTTAATTCAATCTAGTTTGATGATTAAAAATCATTTATATATTGGGCATTGATTATTCACACCATGGCCACAAGTCCCTCATATTGAACTGAAACCATAATGGGTGTCACGCATGGCTCCTTCGGAGACATGTACAGACATGTGGCTTTGTAACTGGATTATAAGCCCAAATGAAGACTAAGAATAGAGTACAATAGATTATATTTATTTATGAACTCGATAAACCCTTTAGGATTTTATGTACTCGGTAAACCCTTTATTCACCTTAAGGTAGATAGTCTCTACCAATTCTATGCACACTATCAATGCCTCATCTTTAAATTTCTAAAAGATCCTTAACATGACTACCTATTTAAAGGAAAAAAGCTCAAAAGCTATGTAAACAATTCAACTTCTTCCTTGATCGTTTCTATACCAGACCTCACAGCATCACATGCACCTCCTCAACTTCTTCTTGCTTACAAAATGCTCCTTGATTTATATTTATGATTTAAGCATTTAGGCCTTTGCAGCTTGCTTACAAAATGCTCCTTGATTTATATTTATGATTTGAGCATTTAGGCCTTTGCAGCTTTCCGTATCTTGTATAGAGTATAATCCTCATCCATGGTATTTTAAAGATCGTTGCCATTCATCCAAAGTGACGGAGATTCAACTTATAAATAAAAAATATAACTTACTTGGGTTGAACTTGTATAGTGTCAATGGAAAGCTTGAATGTGTAGTAGCACCAATGGAGTAGAGGAATCTTGCTGTCTCTCCTTTGTTATGACATACAGCTCATTGAAATACTCAACGTCTTAAATTTTATTTGAAATTACTTTAGGGGTGGTGTCATAAATGAAAGTTATTATTGTAATTAAAGTAATGCTGTCATAAAACTATACCTCACAAGTGGCAGGAAAAACATATGAACATTATGTTTTCATATGTCGGTTTCATGAAATTAATATAGTCTTCGAGTGATTTTATTTCCTTTGAGGTCTTTTCCCCTACATTTGTTGCCACCTCTTTGCATTTGAGGTTTCTTTTCACTCCTTTCCACTACAATTGGTGCCACCTCTTTGTATTTGAGGTTCTTTTCACTTGCATAGCTTATGATTCCCATTACTAGTTATTCAAAATGTCACATGGTGCCACCTCTTTGTATTTGAGGTTCTTTTCACTTGCATAGCTTATGATTCCCATTACTAGTTATGCAAAATGTCACATGTTATCATGTAGTTAGAACATTATCATGTAGTTAAAACATTTCTGTGAAGCTTTGGTTTATTGAAGCAAATATCAACATGTTTTATGGAGCCAAAATTTTGAAGCAACAAGTGAATATCAACGTGTTTCATGGAGCCAATTTTGGAAGCCAACCAATGCAACTCTTCCCTATGATTTATGTAAGCTTCAGTGACAAACTACTATTCAGTAATATTGTTATTGTTTTAGTGGAAATTAACTTTGCCTAGCGACGATGCAAAATGATTTGCATGAGAAATTTCCATTGTGGGCTTTATTGACGAGCTTCAGGTGTGTTTGAGCACAAACCTATTACATCGATTCCACATACAAGATAATCACATAATATTAATATTAATTTGGCAGCTTGATTATGGCCCCTACTTTATTTTGGGTCCATTGATTCATGCAATAATTACCAAATCAAGTTCTTTGCATTCTCTAGTATCCTACTTATTTGTTAAACTTGCCTGTACTATATGTACTATATATACTCAAGCATTTTTGGATCTCCATTGATTCATGCATTAATTACTAAATCAAGTTCTTTGCATTCTCTGATCCTACTTATTGGTTCGACTTTTCTTCATGGCTTCCTTTAATCCCTTTGATCTACAATTTTAAGTTTCCATTTTGTGGGGCATGTTATATGGCTCACAAAGATCCAAGTAATGTGTGGACAATTTGCAATGCTCCAAATCTAGACAACTTTGATTTGTCTAAGATTTATAGTGCCTTCTTTGTTCCACTCTCTTCCTAAGCAAACTATAATGATCACCAATCTACACCTTGAAATCAACACCTTGTCTCATATGACTTTGCAAACTACAATGACTGCCAATCAACACCGTCTCTTGCCTAAGCATGACACGTCATTAAAATCTGGAACTTTTTCTTCATTTCAGTGTTTTATCCAAGTGAGGAGAATCCCATGATCACCAATCTACACCTTGAAATCAACACCTTGTCTCATATGGCTTTGCAAACTACAATGATGGCCAATCAACACCGTCTCTTGCCTAAGCATGACACGTCATTAAAATCTGGAACTTTTTCTTCATTTCAGTATTTTATCCAAGTGAGGAGAATCCCATGGTTACCTTCAATTTTTCTATATCTCCTAAGGATGACACATCATTAAAATCTAGAACTTTTTATTCATTTCAGTATTTTATCCAACTGAGGAGAATCCCATGGTTACCTTCAATTTTCCCACATCTCAAATGGGATTTGTTGCTTAGGGCTCGAAGTCTCACGTATTGAAAATAAGAGCAATAACCTGACCTCTATTACAAAGCTTGTGAGCCATTAAAATAAAATAGCCTAGATAAACTTTCATTATATTTTATATTTTGGCTTCGGCTCTTTATTTTATACTAGTATTGATATTTTTTATATTTTACAAAGTGAACTATTTTATTTTATTTTTAAAATTGTGATTCAAAAGGTTTTTCGAAGCATACGACCTCGATGGACAAGGAAGAACACAGTTATGCTTAGGGGCTTGGGAAGGAAACAAACAACGTGGTTGAGGCCCTTGCTCTTTATCTCGGATTGCATCTGCTCCAAGAATGTGGAATTAACAGGAGTAGTCGAGGAACTCTCCCCTCTTGAGAAAGCTTTGAGAAGGTCTATTCCTTCATCTTTTGCAGTATAACTTACAACCACATCCTAAGGAGCAATAGTGAGAGGGCAGAATATCTAGCAAACAAAGGGTCCCAATTTACCCCAGGGGGCTTTGAATTAAGCAGGGGGGGCAAACCTACTGTCATGTGCCGTGATGTCGTAAGAATGGACACACTGTTAGCTATCGAGGGCAACATATGGCCGACGGTGAAAGGGTACGGTTTATGGACAAGGAGACGATGGACAAGACAGGCGTATTCAATGCTCACACAATTGATCAGACATTCAGTTGACTTGAAGTGATGGCACACAGCTGCACTGCATTCGCAAAAGGGGCAGTGTTAAGAGGGATGGATTGACTTGGTGTTCACAAAACAGAGCATTAGTCAAAAGCTGCAGGGGAAGCAAAATTTGGAGGGAGTCAGTGGAATGTCCTGCTCCAAGCCATGGCCGCAAGCACCTACAAGCACTGGTGGGCACCGAAGGATAAAATCTTAGCTGGAAGGAGAAGGATGACGAAGGCTTGGTTCAATTGCAGTTAGAACAGCTTCAAATTGTAGATAACCTGGAGAAGGAAGGCAACATGGCCTGTAATCACTGCTTGTCGTGTGATTTTGTGAATCTGCATGAAAAGGTTCGCACTCTAATGGAGGAAGTGGCTGGGTTGCAGAGGGTCATCTCCAACATCTCCGATGAGCAACAAGAACAGATTCTGGAACTGCAGAAAACAGTTGAGGAAATGAGGAGTTCAATCAATGAGCAGGGTGAGAGACTGGCTTGTATCGCATAAGATCTGAATACTCACCTTCAATCACTGGATGTGGACTAGACACCTCCGACCTCGGCGTCATATGGGCTTGGATATGGACAGGAGCAGTGACATTCCACCCGGCTCCGGGCAGAACCAGTAGGAAAGTTAAATTCCAGTTCTGTATTACAGTTGTTTGTTTTTATTAGGCCAGTAAATCAAAGTCTCTAGTACCAGTTGGAACAGTTCCTTTCTGTATTGTAGAAGGCAGAAATACTATGAAAATCATACTGCCAATTTGCCTCAAAAGCAACAGATCCACCTCTGGTTTGTTCCAGAATTTTTATGCAACTGTCATGCGGTTTAGCCCACAGCCGCAGCCTTTTTTATATATATAAAAATACTATCCGTTATGTCAAAAAATATATCTTAATCCATCGATTGTGTTGAAAAGAATTTTTGGCTGAATCCTTTCCATCGTCTCTTTAATTTATTAAAAAAATCAATAATAAAATATTACTGCTTCTGTTACATTTAATCATTAAATGGCAGAATTAAGAGAATTAATTGATGAAAGCGTATTTTTCATGAAACCCACACATGAAAACAGAATGTTCATCTGTTTTCCCTATCACTTCACAGTTATAGTTTTATCACACCATTACTTTACTGCTCTCCGCTTGTCACACTAATAAATTTCATTGATGACACCACCCCTATTCTCGAGCGTAATTTCAAATTAAATTGAAAATGTTGAGAAATTCCAATAGTTGTCTGTCATAACAGAGTTTCGCTCACCGACTTTACTGTTTTGCTATCATCATTTCAAGAGTTCTGAGAATATTAATTTACCTGGGACCGCTTGTGCACATTGGCTAAACGACGAGGTAGCTTTCGTTTATTGGGCTTTGTAACAATGAGGTAGGATCCTGTCGTTACAATGCCTTTTTATTCCTTGAAACCACAAGCATACATGCTCGTATGAAGTTATAAGCAAAATTTCTAATACTAATAACGCCCACTTCTCATGTGGTCAGGATTTACATTAGGCGGTGGGGTGTCAAACATAATCACTGACTGGATTTTAAGGGCAACCTTTAACCAACGGCATGGGCCACTCAGGCGTATAGATGCCTACATTGTTCGATGCGAATATTAATTCACTTTACAATTTTTTGTTTTAGTATTTCGTTTCTTGTTTAGCCTCCACAGTAAACTAATCTTAGAAGTTTAGCACCATTTTTTCAGTAGCAGAAATCCGACTGGAATTGTGAAAATTGCATATATATACATTGCTGAAACTGCATAATCGATGTACCCTGGGGTTTTGGAGAGAACTAAATCTATTTCTGCAATAAAAAATGAAATTTCAGCAATGATTCGTTGCTGAATTCTGTAAAGTGAAAAAGGGCTAACGATTAGCTTACTCAGCCTAATATATATGAACATCATTTGGTACCATGCATTTCTCCAATCGGGTTCCAACACCAGCAGCTTAAGCTTCAACGAAATTATACAAGAAGGCAAGCATATCAGTACATTGGCATTCAACAACCCACAATTAGCTCCATGAACGCCTTTTGCTGAAATCTTTAATCAGCACCTCCGACATGTCTATGGCTATCATGGGCAGCCGATATCCCCCGTTGTAGTTAACCATTACAGGGTAGGTTTCAGAAGAAAGAGTTGTATGATATGATGTCTCTTTTATGCTTGCATGCCGTAGTGGATTAATTAAGCTACCATTGTGCTGAGACCACCAAAGGTCTTAAGAATCTAGAGGTTGTAAATAAAGTGTACTGTAGACTAGGTTTTTCTTGGGCCTGGGCCGGTGCTGTTGCTTCGTACCTTTATTTCCATCATAAGCAAAAATTGGTAATGTGATGTACACAAGAATCGGTAGTGTTATGGACAAGGGGGGAGGACCATATGTGCAGTTCACTGTAGTTGTATGGATTATTCCACTCTACAATGTAACAAATAGTGTAACGTGTTCACATGTCGAATTTACTCTTTGCCCAATATATACATCAATCGATCTTTTCAAAGAGTAATTGATCCTCGATTGTAAAACCCAATTTTGCAAGTTTTCACTAATATCAACCGCTCTGATACCATTTGTTCTATATTCAAGCAAACTCTGTGGCAGCTGAACACAAAGTGCTTAGACTTGGAAGGGACCTTGACCTTCCGGCACATGGCTATATTCGTGTGGCGTGCAGTGAAGTGCCCAACAATCCTTTTCTTGAAAAAGCCACTATGTACATAACATTTTCTCTGTCCCATCCATCGAGGATAGGCATATTGGCGAATCCGTTCCCTGAGAAGATACCGCACTACTTGTAGAGACAGAGAGGTGTTGCACGATTAGCTATCTAAGTGGCAAATGGCAGCAATTAATTGAGCTCAACTGTTAGTGGGTCAAGATGGTAGCTACTGCTGGCCTTCCATCCACTAGAGATAGGCATCTTGGGGTATATCCGTTCTCTAAGAAGATATCGCACTAGTTGTAGAGACATCGAGGGGTTGCACAGGTTATGTAAATGGCTGGCCTGGGTTGCTGCCAAAGGAAGAATCTCGGCGAACCCTTACAACTTCCTGCTACTCCTCCAGAACTCATCACCATTACAAGTCAAAAGGTTATCAATTCAAGCTTATCAAGTCAAAAACCTAACAAATTAGCCTTCACAACGTTACGGTGAAAAGAAAAAACAGTTTTTAGCAGCCCAGAGGTCACGTCATCCAGTTTCGCACGAGAAAAAGTTGACAGTTGCCCCTAATCAAATGCCTTTCCAGTAATTAAAATTTTATTCCATTTTCTTTGCTGCAATACAAATTTCATTTTAATGAATTTTTTCTACTGCTTAACATAATATTGCATATATACAAAGCTTTACGGTATCATGATGTCCAGAACACTAGATCTGCACAAAATTCAGCTGCTTGATTTTAACTAAACATCAAGTGCGCAAGCTAGACAACTTTGTCATTTATTACAACAATATGTATCCACTATTTTGCAATTATTTAGCACAAGATCATTATACTAAGTGGTTTTCTACATCTTGTACCAGGTTACGTTTTGAAGTTTCAATAACCTCCCAATTCAAGCTAATGTCATTACTTGGATACAAGTCATTACTCCAAGTTCTCCAATTTATGACAATCAGTTACCTTGTAACCATCTTACAATAGGCAAGCCAACTGTGCAACTCTTACGGTTTACGGTTCTTTTCTTATGCATTATCCCTTCTCTACAAACTTCATCATGCAGTAATTAAACCCAAAAAAGAACTTCATCATGAGAAGTTTCATTAGTCCTGAGTGAATTTTGGAGGAATAGATTCCCCGGATTATGGAGGCTTAGCCAAAGGTCACTTCCAAGTCTGCTTACTCGGATTGACCGGCCAGGTCACGACTGCTAAGCCAAAGGTTCACTTTCACAAGTCCGCTTGCTTGTCATAAACCAAAGCATTTCTAAGCAGTAATTATAATAAGTAATGACCAAAAAAAAAATCTAGAGCGTGTAGATAGTAGACTAACAGTGACAGTTTCAGTGAAAACAAACATACCTGCAAGAAAATAATAATTAGTTTTCCATTTACAATCTTCGTTGAAAATTCTGGGTTGCTTAATTAACAACTTGCAAACACTGCCACATTCCTCTTTTAGAACAAAAGGCTAAATATTCCTAATGTAGATGTCTAATTGATACCTCTTAGAAAGAATACCCATCTTTAACCAAAAATTAATCAAAACTATGCATCCATGTCCAACAAAATGTCACCAAGACTGTTACATACAATTTAAACAAGCAACAATTATTAATATTGCTATAATCCAAACTCGGTATATTTCCAATAGAAAGCATTGTTTAGGTACATAAGTTTGCAGACATGTAGGATAATGTTGATAGCAATAATGAGAAAATCTGCCAGATAGTTCATATGTTCTGCAGTCTAAAAGTTCATTCAGCTGGAACTTCCCCTACCTTTTGAAGCCAACCAAATTAACGATATCTACTCTGCAGAAAATTGATAGAAGCCTTTAAATACAAAATTACTAATATTCCAATGTGAGTTTAAAATTTAAATAAAGTACAATGTAAGCAAATAAAGACGAAAGTTTTCAAAAAATACACAATAACAATGAATACAGGAAAACCATAGCAAAACAGAGATCACAGTCCAACTTAAGTCTCTGAAAACATGGTTTTATCAAAAACCAGACTAATCTTTAACTGCAGAGACTTCAGTTTGAACTCACTTTCAGAGAGCTGCAACACCTTCCAAAACGAGCACATTGCCCAACTTGTAGTGGAATAGTTGGCTATTGGAGGTATAGTTACTTTAACACATTCCCATCAACAACTCGCCATGATAAGTTTGGCTGCTAGTTACATAAGGAAAAAGTAAACAGGGACTTCAAAAATGACTCAGTTCCATCCCTTGGATGGAAACACTTTACACATACACGTGGAAGGAAAGAGAAGACTTGAAGGCAATGAAACAAGAGACTGATCCTGGTTGTAGATTGGTGCAATGCAAATGGGAGGCAAAACTGAATAAAAGGACAACAAAAATAGCTCTTAGAAGAGTTCAAAAGAAATCCATCACAGGGTATAACATTTTCTCCCAGTTGTTCTGGTGCATATTCCAGATATATGTGATGATATTCTAAATAATGAAAGAAACAACTCCTGGAAATTCAATCAATCTCAAAAGAATAGCAAGACATTCCAAAAAATATACAAAAAAGAAAGAAATAAAAGAGAATAGAAGAAATCATAATAACAAAAAAAAACTGGATCAAAGTTTCAGTTTTCTAGTTCCACAATATCAACCCAAGCATTCAATATCGTGAGAGAGCTCCATACCAACTTAACATAGAACCCGCCCTGTCGAATATTGCATCCCACAACTCTTGAACATCAACATTTTCATGCCATCATCAAAATCAACAGCAAAAATTGGGTGCAACTTTCCCTCTCATCAGCATCATCAGCATGTTACAACACATGGCCCCAGCCCATCATCATCAACACATGGCCCCATCCCATCATCATGACCATCACAGCAACCAGCAGTGTTTCCACGGCCCCATATAACTATCACATCCCAGTCATGGTCCACCATAAGTCAACTAAAAAAAAAACTAAATTCAAATTTACAGACTACAGTATGCCCTTTACTAATAGACTAAATACAAATAGAATTGCACAATTTTATTACTTCAAGTCCATAAAACGATTATGCTAATATAAGCACCTCTTGGAAGATGCCAAATAAATCTGCCATAGCCAGCAATTGGCACCATTCTAAATAGACAACCCAGCAATAGTGAATATTATAATGTCAAATAAATGTCCGGGTAATCAAGACTAACCATCCAACAAAACAACTCCTCGAATATAGCTTAAGTTATGTGTCATCTGTGTCCAACACCATAAGTAGTAGTACCGATAATGAGATCAAAAGCACATCCGAACGCACTGGTGTATGAAGCTACCTGAAGGTACAACAGCTTTCTAAAGTAGATTTTGTTATACTGCATAGAGGAAAAAAAAAACAAAAAAATTCAGCACTAGAGCTTAATTTCAACAATGGAACTCTTACATTTAAAATTCATTCCATGAAATCCTATCTCTCAGTCATTTAATTACTTGAATTACTGGGTGACACACTCCGAGGATTTGGAGATAGACTTCGGGCATTGGGTGATAAACTTGCACGTGCAGGAGACCTAACAGGATTAGACCGATTAGGACTTCTGGGCTGTGGCGTTGCACTTCTCAAAGGAGACCGCCTGGGCCGACCTGGGGAACCACTGATGATAGCCAGAAAATGCAGTAACAGTACTCGTTAATATCAATAATATGCATTTGTAGTAATAATAATCACGGTACAATTTTCCAATCAAGCAAACCAACATCACCTGTCTACAGAACGACTACGGGATCTTTTCCTTCTCTCATCATTTGTTGCATTCCTACTTCGACTCCTACTACGGCTGTAGGAAGGACTCACGCTGCGGCTTCTGCTTCGACGGTGATATTCTCGCTCTCTCTCCTGATATCTATGATGTTCATATCGATCACGGCTCCTACTCCGCCTCCTAGAATCTCGAGGTCTGTAATTATCAAAGGTCCTTCTGCTGCAAAACCAAACAACCATGAAAGGATTTTGTGACTTCAGGTAATAACATAATAAGCTTTAAACATAACAGAAGCAAAAAGTCAACTTATCAGAAATAAATAGAAATACTGTCATAACTAGCTCTACCATAGCCCTTACCTGGTACGTCGAGGACTTCGACTCTTGTATCTCCTTGAGGTAGGAGGCTCTGACGTTAGCCTTCCTTTTTGGCTGCAATGAACAAGCACAACAATAATATGAAGTCAACACCTAAAACAATTTAAAATAAAAGATCTCAAAGTCAACGAATACTGAGTTGTGTAAAACTGATTCAGAAAACTTTTATAATCACATCCTGCTGAAAGGTTTATAGAAAATATGCAGTCTCTATTTTTTTCAATTTCTAATAGAAAAGTAAATATTCCTTTATTCATTTTCACCTTTGCTCATCACAAACATAACTATATTAATAAACTTACATTGATTCTGCATTTGGACCATACTTTGCAAACTGCACAACAATATCCCTTCCATCAACGTTTCTCCCTGTATACAAGTCGTAACAATAATGAGATCAACTATGTCAAAAAATACTAACTATATTCCATTCCTGTGGTTCCAACCTCATTGGACTTTATATGCAAAAAGTAGAATTTTGGATCCCATTCAGAATTCAACAGACTTGACAGTTTTCAGGATTCCAGGATTGCAAAGTTTCCACCAAATTCTATCATGTACGAGGGTATATGATTGGCATTTAATCAAGCACATCAACCCTCTATATACCTTGATGTTGGTGGTATTGATTGTTGAACTCCTCTATCATGACCTTAATAAAAAATGTACTCTTCACTTAAGCAAAATCACCATAAGCATGGGAATATCTTTCAAGTTTCAACCTTATTTTAACAATTGGATTAGGAAGTTTCATCAAAATTGTAAGGTGTTGAGTCATGGCTAATGTCCTTGGAGGATCAACTTTGAGATCAAGGTCTAACTTTGATACATATCCCCATTTCCAAAATTTTGGGGGGTCACATTAGAAACACCTCCCTGTTTCGGAAACTTGTCCCTGTTTCCCCATTTCACCCAACTTAGAATCTAACCCTAAAGCTATAAGATGAACCCTAACCTCTTGCTTCTAGTCGTTCATCTACTACTACTGCAATTGTAGATGACCTTTAGGAGTTCAAGCTTGAGCCAGATGATGATGCTATTGCCTATGACATTGTGAGTCTTGATTTTAGATCTACTTCTAGTTCTAGCAGTGGTGATGAGTTTTGTGATTGATCATGTTGATCAGTGACATGTATGATGTATGATGTAGTGGTATCATATCAAGTTGTTTTTTGGACTCTACAGGCCATGTAGGCCTCATTGATTATGTATTTTGTTCTAGAATCCAAATCTGTATTCAAGAGTACACTTCGTGCCATTTTGATATATTAACCCTTCTATGGTATATACATGAGTAGACTTTGGATATTTTGTCTCTAATGCTTTGGAATCATTGATTAGAATATTTAAAATATTGTTTTTTTCTTTAAAATTTAAATATTTTATGTAGTTTTGAGTAAACCGAGTCATTAAATTCAAATCGGCCGAGTCATTGACGATTCATATTTTATGTAGTTTTGAGTAAACCGAGTCATTAAATTCAAATCGGCCGAGTCATTGACGATTCATTACCGATTCCGAGTCCGAGTCCGAGTTTTAAAACATTGGTGAGGATGTTTGATGTTGGCAATGAGATCAGTTTGTCTAGAAGACTACTTTGCCACTTTTGGAAGTGAATTCCATCTTTTGGTGAGTTCTCAAAGATTCATGGAAAGAGTTTCTATTTATAGTAAGTCACCCAATTGGACCTGATTTTCATTATTCATCATTGATATCATTCCATTGCAATCAGATTTCGATTTCGATGATTTTCGACAGTTTCCACAACTCGAGTGTATTATTGGATTTAATTTAATTATTTTACTAAGTTTGCTTAATTATATTAAAATAATTTGATGGGCACCTTAGTATATGGCTCGTCGAAAAGAGGATGAAAAGTTTTAAATCATTGACACATAATATTGAGACCTTGTGTATCAAACATTATCATTATTTTCATAAAAGGGGGTTTTTTTGGAGCAAAAATGAGCTTTTAATTAACAGTGACTTTTGGAGAAAAATGAATAAAACACTTTATAAAGTCAATTTATATTTTAAAAAGGGGGAAAAGGCATACGAAGTTATAAAAGAGACTTGGGCTCATTCACTCATTCATTCAGAACTTATTTTAGAAAAAAAGAAATTGAGAGCTCTTGTGGCTTTTGGTTCTTGTGACGGAAACCCTAAGAGAAAATTGGTTTTGATGGTGAAACTATCCACCCTAACTGATCAAGAAGGGAAAGATCAGATCTTTTTATTGTGTTTCATCACCGTGGAAGGGATTTCTTAGTGAGAGTGGCACATCACTCAGTTTTATTCCCCACCTTAAAAAAGTGGAATTTCACTCACACAAAGGACTGTACACTTACTGTAACCTAAAGGTCAGAAATCTCTATGTAAATCAGATTTGATTGACTTAGTTTGTACCGCTGTACTGCTGTTATAAAATTCTTATTAATTGCAAATTTGCAACGAATATAATCTCTGTAATTCCCATGAAATTTCAAATTTGTGGTTATTTGAAGTGCCGGTGCATTATAAATTCGTTCATGTATGGCAAAAAAGGTTTCTGTTGAATGTATGTGATAAGGTCTGAAACTTTACACTCTCAAACAATCTGCCAAACCACTAAAAGAATCAGCCATCCCAAGCAAGGGCATATCACAGTGATATTAGAGTTTGTTTCAAACTGTTTGATGGAAGGTCTAACCAGATAAGCATTAAAACCCAACAGTCAACACAAAAATTATATCAGCAGTAACAGGGGATCTTACATGCAGCATGTGCTTCAATAACCACAGGAAAAGAGGTTGTGATAACTCTCCTTGGTATGTTGTCAGATTCCTATGTGAGTCTCATTGATTTGGAAAAACATCCTAGTTTGACTTTGCAAAAGATACATGCTCGGACCACTTGCATGAAGGGAAGAGAAAAAAATCCTGGATTCATTTCAGATGGATCTAAATCTACAGCCTTGATTTCATCAGGTGGGCTTTGGAAAGGTAAGAAGAGCAAAATTTGCACTAACCCCAACACAAACCAAAATAACCAAAGAAGAATCCAGATAAAATTGCAGTGATGCAAACAAAAATCGAATGATGTCATTGCAGTGATGCACAACAAGAAAAAAGGAAGGAATAACCAATACCACACTTGGAGATGCAATTCAAGTATTCTCCATAACAACAACAACCATCCTGAAATGTGTGTACCTGAATTCAGGAGCAACTGTTAACTCTTTCAGGTTGCTCTGACAGTGTGTACACCACAGTAGGGGTGCACTGCATATCAGTTAGGTGAATGGTGAAACTTAGCCCCTTTGTATCTGAGACTGTTTTAATTGATTGACATTTGGAGAACTTATTATAGGTGGATGCTTGTCCTCAGGATATGTGTTAGAGGAGGCACACTTTTTATGGAGGTAGTTATCTTGATTGTTATGTACCTTGACATCTTCTACATGGCCTGCATGTTGAGAAGAATGGAGCCTTGGCATAGGTGGTTGAGCTATCTTATGGAGGAGCACTAGGCATGAGTAGGAAGGGCCACTTGGCCCTAGGAGCATCAAAGCCATTTGGCACACAGGTGGAGGTAGAGCACTTGCCTTGAGGAGGTCTTGCTTGGAGAGCACTTGAAATGAACAGTATTCGTTTCCGGAATATGCACAAAAATTCAATAGCTGAATATCCAATTTAAATAAGACAACAAGTTATAATCCTTTCAGAGGTTCATGAAGTGTTTGACAAAATCTGTCCATGAACTGTGTAAACAGAATTCAGATTTTATGTTTTTCATCAGTCTTGAGGAGCACTTGACATGTGGAGGTTTAGCTTGGAGAGCACTCCCCATGGGAGGTGGTTGTCCAACAAAGAGATGACATGCGTACACCATGGGTAGGGCACTCTTCATGTGGAGCTACTCTATTGGATTAGATTAGGTTACTCGTGGATCTAGTCTGCATTCTATTGTATAACAACTTAGTAACTAGATCACTTGTATCATTTTGATGTACGTGTAATCATAATGTACTTATCTTGGAGACTTTGTGCCCATGTGACACATGAGTTGGAAGACTTGAGGTTTGTATGAATATACATAGCACGCATACCAACACTTGGGGCAAAGACACTCGAATCTGTATCAATTTCCGAACTTATATACCAGGTTTAGGAACAAGGCCTCTCTCTAGAACCTCTTTTAGTGAAGAACTTGGTTCTTCCTAGCAATTGAGTGGGGACTTAAATGCAAAATGGGTACTTGAACCCCGATTTTGGTTTGAAAGGTATGTCATCCACCAAACCAAAAATAAAAAATAAAATGAAAGTTTTTAATTTTAAGTCACAAAAAAATAGAGTCTGGGCCTTCTTCAAAACCCAAAATCCTTGAAACAAGAAGTGGCTCGTCAAATTTGGTTATTCCTTGGTATTCCATTAGACCATCCGCTTTGGAATTAAATGAAGAGAAAAAAACAGTTGGACCAATTGCTGCAGCAAAATGTCAATACGCCCAAGTACTTCACCTTGTGGATTGCCAATCAAATTCTACACAAAAAAGATGAAACTTTCGACTCTCAATAAGATAACTATATATCCCCTACAAGTCTTTGACGGATGTTCTCGTCATGAGGATAGTCAATCAATGCACGTGACAAGGAGAGTAACTCGTCAATCATCATTGCACACAAGGGCAAATGCGAATTTTTTTTGGTCTATGCCAACTAAGCCAAAAAAAATGGTATTAACTCAAATAAAAGGTTAGTGTTGTTCTTGAGACACAATCAACAAGAAGATGGCCTTGTAGAAGTGAAGACATCACTAGAAGAATACACAAATGTTTACCAGCCAAATGAGAAGTTGCACATGAGATTTGGTCACTCCATGGTTTTCCATTACCAAACATTGGGCTATATAGACATCCCAATTTGGAATTAAAAGAACAGAAGAAACAGTTGTAGAAATTGTTGGATCAAACTGACATTTGGCCAAGTACTTCACCTTGTCAATTGCTAATCAAATTGTACCCAAGAAGTATGGAACTTGGAGAATGTGCATCATCGACTATTCACTCTCAATAAAATAACCATCAAGAATCAACATCCATCGCCCAAGACCAACGACTTGTTGAATAAGCTACAACAAGTGAACTCAAGTCGTGGTACCGTCAACTTCAATTAGAAGACAGAGATACCTAGAAGATAACCTTTAAAACAAGGCAAGGGATCTATGACTGGTTTATAATGCCTTTCTGATCATGCAATTCATCAACTATTTTTAAAAGATTAAGGAATGATTTATTGCACCATTTTATTGACTCACTTCTGAAGTTCAAAGATATTTTGATATTTCAACTCTACTTGGCAAGAGCATATATCACATGTGATGTGGGGATTGGAGAAAATGAAGAAACAACAATCGTTGGTAAATACTAAATATAAAGAATTGTGAATTTGCCAAACAATTGTTGAAATACTTGGGGCATGTGATTGGAGCAAGTGAGCCCAAAATTGCTCCATCAAAGATTGAGGCAAACAGAAGTAAGCAGTTCTATGGCAGGAGCCCAGAATTTGTGCAAGTCCAATGCCTCTTTTCGGTAATATCAACATCTTCACATTCTATTACAGTTAGTAGCAAGAGTTTTCTCTAGGAAAATATCAGCAGTGTGTATTTGAAGAGTTGGAGCAGATGCTCTTGAAACCCCAATCTCGGTGTTTCCCAATTTACAACAGCCTTTTGAGGTGGAGATGGATGCAAATGGGTTCAGGGTCATTTTGCAACAAGGTGGGAAGCCAATCTGCTGCTATACCAAATTATTAATGGCACGGCCTTAGATTACCCAACTTATAAAGAACGCTGAGCCTTGGTATAAGTTGTAAACAAGCGGATACATTACTTCTTGGGCAAAGAGACCATCATCCGTGCTAAACATCATCCACTGCAGTACCTTGCAATTGTTGATTAAGTTGCAGAAAACAAGGCAATTCAAGTGGATGGGGTTTTTGTAGCAATTTCATTTAGTAATTAAGTAGAAGGGCACATCAGATAAGCTGGCAGATATGCTTTCCAGGCCATAAGCACCAAAGATTACAGCAATGGGCACAGTCATGCACATGGAGCCACTCACCCATTAACTATATCAAGAAGAATATGCAAAATATGATGACTTCACGGAGTTATCTTACAAGCTGCAAGGTCAGAAACTTTCTGATGAAGAGGACAACAAAACTGATTTTTATCTCCAAAGGGATTTTGCTCTACAAATTAGGGAAGCTGCACATGCCTAAGGGAGAAAGATTGTGACTCATGAGGAAGCTGACACGTTGAATCTGCCTCCCCTATATGCACATGATTCTGTACCCAATGTTGAGACTTTAAAATTTTACTTGCCATCTATGCTTGAATAGGAAGAAGGACAAGCCTTGCCTCCAATAGGCGACTCAGCACCTGGTGGATAGGAGAAATTGACAGAAAATGCAATCCTGCAGCAGGAGATGAGACAGACCAGAAGGGGCCAGCAAGAACATTGGCAGAATCAGCTGAAAGGCCAATCTCCAATCAAAGCCACATGGTGCTCCGAGTAGAAAGTTGAGGAAGCTTTTCATCATCTCCTTATTGCTGAAGGAGTTGGAGACCAAAAGCCTCTCAAAAAGAGGAGGGATGATCCAAAATAGATCACGGTTCATTTGTCAAACACCAAAGTTCATTTGCAGGGGAAAGTCAAAATTCTTCCAAGTGTTAAAGAGAAACAAGGTATTTCCTCCAAGTTATCTCAATCTTGCTTCCTCTGAAAAAGAAATGAAAATCTGATAGAGCATTTTAAGATGTCTTGAAGACTGTGACCTTAGTCTTGCTAACTTTCACCATCAGCTGCTTGCAGCCACAAAACCTGCCATGGGCATCTAGCTGCCTTTTAAACCCTCCAAAAAGTAAGCTCAGAGAACTGTCATTTATGTACCAACAGGATAACAATCAGAACCTGATGTTGTTAATGTCACAAATCTCAAATTGTATTAATCATCATGCCTTGCGAAAGAAGTGCATCTCATCGAACATTAAAAAAAATACCTAATTTTCAGCTTCCTCTTAGTGCAAAAGCAATTTATGTGCTAGGCTCAATTCAATGCAACTCTACTTTATTGTTAGGCCATGATAGACACATTAGCTACACAGTTCGCCAACTCCCTTGCTAATTAGGACCTCTCTTGGGATCTTCAATTTCTAAATCATGTTCTGCAAATGTTTGTTGTCGTTAGGAGCCTTTTTCAGGTTGTACACCAATAGCAGAACCAACTTTTGTTATGTAAAAATTGTAACCAAGCTCCACAGGATCAGATTTGCTAGTATGATAGGAGAAATGTTATTCTGGACGGCTGAAATATCCATCTGTTTGTATTAAATAGCTATTCAGCTCTGCTGCAGCAAACTTTAATCCATAACTTATACCATTCCTGTTTGAAAATAAAAGATCTCGCTTGGGATCCATGCACTAGTTGGGGTCTTGGTTAGCTGAGGAACCTCCCGTAGGTCTCCAAACATCCCTCCTTCATTGGGGCAAGCTCTTCCAGGCATCTACTTTGCCAAACTTTACTTTACCTTTCATGATTTTGGCATGCATTGCCTTTTTTGTTATTACTGCACAAGTGGCAAACAGATCACATTTAACTGTGGTATATAGGTTTGTTTTCCAAAGAGTCAGCTACAGTAATGTTTCATTCCCTAGGCAATCTGTGGGACAAAACCCACAGATTGACTTCAGAGAATACCAGGCCAGTGGTAAGTGCAATGAGTAGTTACACCCCTCAAGCATCTCCTAATCTATTTATGTCACTCTGTAGCACATTGTTAAGGGTCTCTGATCCCTCTTTATCACACATTATAAGTCTACCGGATTACTAGTTCACACATGATCTAGCGCTCGCTTTCCCTCTTCCACACTATAGGCTTGTTAGGATTTGCCGTCTCCATCAACCCTCCAGTGAGTACTTTCCTCTCCATTGGATTAGATACCAGCATAGATCCATCTTAAACCCATATCTATCAAGCACCGAGAGGGATCCAATTTCTTGAGGTGTATTTCTTTTTTTAAATTTAAACTCAAGAAATTTGATCTCTCTTGATTGATAGATCCAAGTTTAAGTTTGAAGTTTTTATTTTATAAACGAACATTTATTTTTTAATTAATTTTCATAATATTTTATTTTATGAACCAACATGGATTTTTTTTAAATACTTTCCATAATTTTTTTATTTTATGAGGCGACATGAATTTTTTTAATTATTTTTTAATTATTTTGTTAGTAACAAACGTTACAAACTTACAACATCTCCCCCATACTGGGCTGTAAAGCACCTCGTTTCTCTCGGTGCAATTACTTTGCATCAGTTTGTTCCATTGATGTGTTTGGCCCAATCCCTAGCTCACATCATGTCATGCAATATCTAAACCCCAAAAGGAGATTCATCATAAGTTTGAGGGTGATGTGATAACCTTTAAAAGGTGAAAAGGCAACCTTCTCAATCAAGGGCATAAGGGAAATTCATACCTACATTTACACCTTTACTTATTTGTGTGTATGATTGATTCTTGGTCTTGTTTCATTATATTTGGAGATAGCATTTCCTAGTTTTCTTTTGCAAAAGGTGAAGTGACTTCACCGGTTGTAGAGTAGGTTTCTAACCCCTCCTAGTTGCAAGTCGTTTGCTCTTTTCCTAGTAGGTTGTTGTAGGATAGAGTAGATAAGGATAGTTTACATCCACGCCTAATTAAAGGCTTTTTCCCAACTAGCAGGCAAACAAACCATAGTTTCCCTTCTCATTTGTTTCATTGCCAAAATGGAAGGGTAGTGAATATAATGCTTGTTGTGTGAATATTTTCATTGGGCTAGAAAGAAGGCTCCCTTCATCGTTTCCTTCCCTTCTTTGATTTCTATAGTTTTGCTTTTGCAATAATCCTAATCAAAGACACATATAAACCAAAATAACAATTGAAGGTCATTAGACAAGATTAATTCCTTAAACAACTTAGTGGCTTATGTCTTCCCTACCTTCTCCCATCCTAGATTTCCCAATTTCTCTAAAATATCAAGAGGCAAATCCAAGTCCCTTCTATGCACTCCAAACCGAAACTTCAATTTTGGTGGCCACGTGGTATCTCTCTAACTATCATATGACAAGAACTCTCCATTAGTAACTGATTATACAATTTAATACGAATCTAGACTATAAACGCAAACTCAAATCTACAATGTAGGAGCAAGCCTAAAGTCTAGACCAACGACAATTTGATGTTGTTCATTTTGTTCGATCACGTTGAGACAATCTTTGAGTCCTCTAAGTCAAGAGATGGCTCTACTCTCTACCACGCAATCTTCTTAGATGTTAATTTGACAAGATCCCAACTGGAGGAGATCAAGCATGCTTAACAGTAGGTGTTAGAAGCCAAGGAGACGAAGTAGGTTGTTATGCATGATCTTCGTGCAATGATTTGAGACTCCCCTCCTCCTATGTGGTTTATTCGCAATTCTTTTAAACAATGTTACAAATATCGACAGGGCGAAAAAATCGGTGCTAGTTTTTCTTACTTGTTTAGCATAATAACATTAAACAATAGGATCACTGAAAGAAATACAAGCACAACAAACACAAAGAACACAAAAATTCTCTCGAGGAAACCACAAGGGAGAAAACCTCGGCAAAACTTCCTCAATATAGAATTCACCAAGTACAAGATAAAACCCCAAGACAAAACAGCTTCTCTCCTTCACTTGTGCAAACTCCTCTCTCTCCTATGTGACCTTGAGTGAGTGAGATGAGTGTTTCAAATGAGCAACTCAATCCCCTATTTATACTTTACAATTGACTTGACCTTTTACTAATTAGGTCGGCTCTAACTCACCTAACTGGGCCGACCTGTACTCTTTACAATAAAATATTATTTCTAGATCTTTCTGGGCCGACCTAATCAGTTAGGGTTTTACATTGACTCTTTCAATGACTTACATTATTAATTACATCAATGACATCTCCCGAAGGAGGAATACAATAATACAATAGACAAATACATTTAGAATATCTTCCGCAGTTACATTTCTTTAACAATCGGCAGGATCCAAGAAACATCATTTCGAGATATCTCGGCACCACATCAACAAAAATCGGCTATAAATCAGCAAACTTAAAAAATACAAAAATATTCAATTGTTTAAACATCTAAAGCAACAATAACATCAAATAAAACACATTGCCACATGAATATGGAAAGAAAACCGATATATAAGATATATAAGATGTCTAGAGATACATTACACATTAAAATGGATCATGTCCTACTACTGAATACTGAATCATCAAAAATATAACAAATGTATCTCATGATCATAATCATGACTTATGAGTCATCTACAGTGAAATAAAGTAAATAAACTATCGATTCCCGCTACCCATTTTACGAGCAAAGGTAATCATTGTGGAAACGGCCCTGGTGGAAACGGCCCTTGCCCTTCCTCTAGGAACAGGTGCCCTCGAGGCTTGTGGGCCTCGTACTAGTCTCTAACGTCCTCTAGAATAAGACCCTGCAAAATGATGTCCCATAGAAATTGGAGAAGGTGGTTGAAACTAGTATCCTGAAGAAAAAGAAGGTCAATGAGGTAGTCCTACTCCTCTACCAGTAACAGTGCTACTACCAGGCCTATTTCCCTCTAACCTTGACCATGGCTCTGACTCTGACTATGGCACACTCCCAGACTCAGTGTGAAACTCCTCTGGAACTGGATCATCCTCATATGGAGCCTCTTTAAGATCACCACGATCATCCTCTAGCCAATCAGGGGGCTACCTTCATAACAGGCTCCTCACACTCTGCCCTCCAACTTGCAGTGGTGTCGATCTCAGCGAATGAAATGGCCTTCGCATCAACTGTTTTCTCATACTGCTTATCCACAATCTGAGATTGTAGTGGACATATACCAAATCATTAAGGCACGGAGTATCCAACCTATACGAGGATCATAAAATTAAATATTAAACTATAAATTTATAATGCATAAATTAGAAGGTAAAGGGGCATAATGATAAATGATAAAATTATAAACTAGAATTCAATAATTTATAATGAATTTGAAAATTCTCTAACCTGTTGCGCATTTTGGAGTGTACTTTTTCAAATACACTGCAGTTGTGCTCGCAACCAGAAGAGCTACATGTATGGATGAGCACCCGAGTGGCAAGCCTATGTAGAATAGATACGCAACCACCATAGTTCTCCCACCAGGTATCTACAACAAATTAAAGAAACATAAGAAAAGACAATGAAATTTAAAAAAAAAATTTAGAAAGAGAAAACAAAACTTGAAACAAGGTGAAGCTTACTTGGCATCAGGTTGGTCCTGTCATTTACTACCATATCAAACCCGAGTAATCTCGCGGCTCTCTTATATGCTTCCAACTCATGGGAAAGCTCTGCACAATTAGTTGAAGACAGCACCATCCACTAGACACACTCATAGAATCCAGACATAACCTCTACATCAAATCTAAAGCCATAGGAGTAAGCTAACACGGGGTCAAGGTATAACCCCACAACATGAATGGGGTGATGGAGTGTGTAGTTCCATCGCTCATCAATCACCCCCCATATCATCTGGTGTCTCGCCTGCCCCTGATCACTACTGTCCTCATAATAGGCATGGATGGACTCTTTGGCCCTATCCATGGTCTCATATAGGTAGCCCATTGCAAGCTTACCTCCATCAACCAAGCGGAGAACCTTTACCAAAGGTTCGATGACGACACAAACCTCTCTCACCACATCCCAAAAGCTATACTGGTATGTAACTCGCCGGAATATGGATTGACGCTTTGGTCTAGTGCTAAACCAGCCTAGATCCAAATCCTAGGCTCTATCAAGCGTCGAGAGGGATCAAATCTCCCGAATAGTTCCTTGAGTGCAATACTTGAGCCACCTAATCCTAGGCTCTAAAGTCTCTAGTTTAAGTCTCATATTTACTTTTTACTTTGTATTATTCTTTTTTGTTTACTTTCTATTATTTTGTTACTCAACAAACTCGACAAACACTCTAAAGTCTCATATTTACTTTTTACTTTGTATTAAAAGTAAAAAGTAAAGTCTCTAGTTTAAGTCTCATATTTACTTTTTACTTTGTATTATTCTTTTTTGTTTATGGCTGACATAATATTTACCACCTAATCCTAAGCTCTAAAGTCTCTAGTTTAAATCTCATATTTACTTTTTACTTTGTATTATTTTTTTTTGTTTATGGCCGACATAATAGTTATTACTTTTTACTTTGTATTATTCTTTTTTGTTTACTTTGTATTATTTTGTTACTCGACAAACAATCGACTAACAAGATCTCCCTTATACTGGGTTGTAGAGCGCCTCTCGACGCAATGATAAAGCACACTACTCAAGTGAAAGGAACATCGACTGCAAGTCCCACATAGAAACCAAGAGGGACTGGAGAGAAATAAAGCTAGTGGCAAAGCATGTGATGGCAGGACACACCAACTCTTTGTCACTTGTGAAAGTTCTCATCAAGCTAAGCACCACTGCATGATTGTATATGAATTTTGTGATGCTCTATGCTGACTTAATGGTATCCATGATCCAATCAATCTTGGCTAAATCCTCTAACATCAAATCAAGTCAATGGGCCGTACAAGGAATCCAAAATAGTGAAGGATACATGGCCATAAGCATCCTACAAGCAAACACATAGTTCACAGCATTGTCCATTATGACTTGGACAACATGCTACGGGCCAATCTCTTGGATGAACTCATCCAACAAGCTACATAGTAAAGCCGCATCTTTGACAGGTGCAGATGCATCCACGGATTTCATAAACATAGTGCCCTTGGGATAATGAAACAAATAGTTGAGAAGGGTCCTACCCTTCATATCAGTCCAACCATCTAACATCACTCTGCATCCTGTTAACTCCCGTGATTTTCGAAGATCCTCCAACCAACAAGTGCAATCAACCTTTTCAACTTGGAGGATGGGCCCTCTAAACTCCTCCATAAGTGGGGGGCTTATACACGGTCCAACAATAGCAACCGCCTCAAACATGGACACATAAAATGGATTCTTGGCAAAGTTGAATGGAATATCATTCCATAGCAAGCATCGACCCACAAGTCTGTCTGCTTCTTTTTTCTCCTTTACTTTCCAATGGACCTTAGAGAAGGTTGTCCACCAAGTGTGCATCCCGACACAAAGAAAGGTGATGGTGATGTAGTCGTAGGTGAAGGCAATGTGGACTACTATGTGGAGAACGTTTCCAGGCTAGTCCCACTAGCCCCCACTCATGTTCCAAACCCAGATCTTGAGGCAATTTGATTTCTCACGACCTCGTATTGTTTCTTTAGCTTAGTTCCCTCAATTGCTTTTATGGCCTTGTTAATGTGATCCTCGCTTGTTGCGGTGCAAGGACTCACATCATGCCCCAGTATTTGTGCAATGTGATATTTCAGCCTACTTATCCCATCTGTCATTCTCTTCCCACATAGATTGCAAGTGAGAATTTGTCGATTTTCTGGCTCAACAACTGTGCCATATTCCCAAAACGGATCCAGAGCCTTTAACATCTTATATATGGAAAAAATGAAGTTTCAAGTTGAACCTAGGGAAAAAAAACATTTTTTTAGCATATGTGATTAATGAAATATAAAAAAAAAACAAGAAATCAAAGATACATTGAGACCTTGAGCATTCAAACTTTGATTTGATGAGGGAAAATAAATGGGCATTTTTCAATTTTTGTGAGGTTTTTCCAAGGACCTAAGGCAAGAAAAATTTAAAAACGTTTTTTTGGCTAACATAGCTGCTGCAAATTACAAACATGTGGAAAAAAATTGTTTAAGAGCCTTTACAAAACAGTAATGAAGATGGAGACAAAACAGTAATGAAGATGGAGAAATCATTGCCAATGCAAACCAACATGAACCCTTGTGGAAAAGCGAGAAATGATAGGCAATTTTTTTTACATACCTTCAGTTGTGATAAATTTGGAAAAAACTCCAAATGCAAAGCTCCAATCTTCAAATCTGATCCTTGATGGCCAATGAAATGATGAATAAAATCCTCCTTGGGCAAAATAGAAGCTCCCCTAGTCTCCTTGGTTGTAGCGTCCAAAAGAACCAAAAGACAATCAATCCGCAGACTTTAAAACCCCTTTTCCGGCCACTCACACGCCCAGTCAAAAAATCCAGTCGACTCGCGCTAAATCGGGCAAAAATTGACAAAAAATCGGTTGAAAATCGAGTCGATTTTTAAGGCGATTTTTTGCTAAAAAATCGAGGCTTGCAAAAAATCGCGATTTATCGATCGCGGTTGGTAACACTGCTTTTAAATGAATCTCTTCGAGGGAATGTGAAATTGCCTTATCTATCCATTAACTATTAGAATTGCAATGGTGTGTTTTGATCTTCACTTATCACAATTTATGATGAAATTGGTTATAGCGATCTACTTTTCCTCACTTGAACCCATGCAAGCCCCAAGCAAGAGCTACCATGTTATTTCAGTTACCATTGTATGTCAATTTGCAAGGACACCCAAAGGGGTCTGGATCCATTAATGAAGAGCAAGGAGTTTTTCACTAGTAAGCAAGGTTCAATTCTTGTGAGGGAGTAAACTTAAAGCCATGGGGTCACCTTGAGGCAGTGGTCGAATGTGTGGTTGCACCCAAAGAGATTGTATTAAATGATCTTGTGACCCATGCACACAAGAGTGGATCAAAGCCCACCTCCATGTCCTTCAAAATAAAGAAATCCCCCGAGGTGTAGATCAGTTGGCGATAGGGTGCACTATTAAGGCACTCCTTGAAATAGTCGCTAGTTCAAACCTCGTAGCCCATTGTACCACGAGTGGGGCAGTGTTGGTACAGGTAGGGGTATAGTGGCAATACAGCAGAGTCAAACCCACATGTCACGAGTGTACAAGGCCGACCCAGTTATCTATTCCCCTAGTTACAAGAAAAAAACTTGTAGGGAGGATACTTGTCATTCCAAAGGAGTTTAGGGATTCAATGAGGTGACTTCTCTAGTACAAGATTCCCTTCAAAGTAGTGATTCAGTGATCACCTTTTTTGTAGGCACGCTAGATTTGCATGGAAGTTGATTCATAGTAGTGCTCCTCTCTTTCAAAATATTTACATTATAGTTTGTTCCCTTAGACTTCCTTGGGTTTTGCCATTAACAATGAGCAAGATGGGATGCTATCCTCCTAGGGGATTTCAATACCCATACAAATGCATAATAGATCCAAGGATGTTCTTTGTCTTTCAGATATTGACTCGATCTCAATGGATCTAGAACAAATATTGAATGATGGTCTTGGCCCCCTCACAACATATGAACAACATCTCCTCAACCTTGACAAAACTCACAATCGTGTGATCCTTAACAACCTCCCTTGTTTGTTAAACTCAAATGGCTTCACTTGTGTTCCTCGTGGTGGGGATGCTAGTGTGGTTTATGTCCTAGCCAACACAAATTTGCTTTCTCGCAACCAACATCTTGATCTCTCCACAAATCTCCCTGTGACAGACAATGCTCTCATCACCATTTATCTCTTGGACACATTCATCAAACCCACCATTATTTATGGCTCTAAGGTCTCAAGGTAGCTTATTTCAAACCCACTAGGACTAAATGTACAAAATGCAATCTCTAATGTTACAGTGCATCATTTGAAAGTAAATGATCCCATCAACTAGGTTGAGCTTGGAGTACATCCTCTATGATTGCAAACCATTTTCAAACTGGTCACTTTCTTTCATAGAGCCCAAATACATGGGAATCCTGCCACACTCCCATTGTCATTTCCCTCTCATCCAAGATACACATGTTGTATGCATTCATCTAAGGCTTTGAAGTCTAGGAGGGTAGCTATTTCAAGCCCAATATGCTCGAAGAGAGAGTATACAATCTCTTATGTTATAGTGCATCATTCGGTGAAAGCGAATCATCTCTCAAGCTTATCAACTAGCTTGGGTTTGGAGTACATCCTCTATGCTTGTAGACCATTTTCAAACTAGTCTCTTTCCTTCACAAAGCCCAGCCATTTGGAAATTCGCTAAAATACAACAGATCAGCAAATGGAGTGCTAAGAGGATCAAATGCCAAACAAAACTTCCTCAACTCAAATCTAGACTTTGTTGAATAGCCATAAATTGATTCAGACTTTAGAGGGAGTTGTGAGGCCACTCAATCTAGGAGTCAGCCTAGTATCTCTCCCAACCACCATGAAGGGGGCAATGCACAAGCCAATCATTTCAAATTTAAAAAAATAATAATAATAATTAGAAGAAAATTATTCGCATAACTAGAGAACAAGATTTCATTGACCAATATGAGTAACTAAACTCTATAAAACAAATATCATACAAAATTTACAAATCTTACCAAAAGCATATATAAAAGCAACATTCCTCTTACTAGAAGATTCTACTTGGGGCATAACATATCACACAGCATATTTGCTTACCATCAAGCCTCTCAATTGCCTTCTCAGCCTCATCAGCATATTTGTATCGAACAAAAGCAAATCCTCTAGAATCACCAGTCCTGCATATAATATGAACATAACAAATCCCAAAAGATTTCAGATTGCATAATCATAACAAAAAAGAATAATCCAATACCACAACTTGAGATGTATTCAAATAAGTAGCAACACATATCTACATTATGTACCTCCTATCCCTTGGGATAAAGATGTCCACAACCTTCCCATATCGATCAAATAATGGATAAAGATCATCTGCAGTTGTACCTACAAAAGTTGAACTATAATAGTCAATGACAACATCAATCCCAAATACCTTGAGAAAGACACAGGAAACAAATTTTTGCAACAAATCTAAAAGCATAAGCCACTAGATGTAAAAAAAGAAAAACAACAAACCAAGTAGACACATCAACCAAAATCCTTTGTAATGCACATGACAATTTTGTAGCATTTATAATTTGCCATTTGAATAAATGCAAATGTCCATATAAATTATCTTAATATATTTTGTTATACCTCTAACCAGTGACTTTAAACACATTTGACGAACAAAACACCTTTGGCCCTTCGTTATAGATCCTCAATGCCACAGAAAATGGCAAAGGTCATTGGCCATGAAACCTTACCCTAAAAGTAGAAGAAATAAACATAAAATAGACTATTGACCTATAAAAAACAGCGTAGCAAATTTTGTGTAGGAATAACAAGATCGGAATAAGTTGAATAACACAATCTCTTGTGCTGGTAATCCTTGAAAACTGTACTAATAAGTCATTACCATGTTTTGCAGTAATATAAAATTGGGCCAATGAACCCAACCCATGTCAAGCTCAGAACTGAAAAGAAAGCTAATATCTCCGTGATCAAAGTCCCACTTCATGGCATTAAACCACCTTTTAATATGAGAATGAAGCCTAATTATATTGCAAAGTGATGATTGTCCATCAGGCTGTGATTTAATAGATGAGACAGGGTGTCACCATCCTACTGACAAACCCCAGCAGGCAACCAGCCCTAGAATAATAATAAGTGGATCTGCCACGTTTGACAACTCCCTGCAGTGAAGAGGAGCCATGAGAATATGGCATTGGGTACATAGCCCCCCCAAGATCAAAGGAAAGTGTAAATCTTGCCAAAACAGATAATAGATTACAAAGAGATTACTTAATTCTATTGAAATAGAACTGATAATCACCTAACGCAAGAAAATATGACAGAAAGCCATCAACTAAGCCTACTCCGTCTGACCCATATAATTCAAAAGGATGAATATCATCCCAACTATAAAGTACAACTCAGTTTTTACTACAGTTGTGAACAAAAAGAATGCCTACACAGAAGCAGTAAGTCAAACTGATAAAAATTTGTTACAGATAGGAACTATAAATGCAGATATTAATGCAAAAACAATTCTTCAAACTAGTCAAACAAACACCTAATATACCAAAAAAATGTGTAGCATGGGAACATCCATATACCAATGCATGTATGTACACAATGTAGATGTATATGTACCAGACAAGCACATATGTGTATTAATCTGTAGGCCTAGGAGGTGGATTCACAACTGCCTATCCACTCGTACAACCATACAAGAATAACCCTATACCTAATTGTCTAATGGGTATGCATCTAGAAGTCCCTTATTTAATCATTAATATTATAAAGAAACAACCTTGGATGAATACCAAGGTGGGTCCATCTTAAGCCCAGACCTAACGAGTGCCAAAAGGGATCAAATCCTTCGAGGTGTGAATTTTTCTATCATTTAATATGGGTCTAGGCTGGTTATGTCCTCACTCAACTCCATAGAAGTCACAACTTATGGGAATATGGATATGTAAGAATACAGTTTTGATTGTTGTTAAGATATTTATATTTTCATTGTAAAAATATTTCTATGTAAATACTAAATATCATACTATAGTCTCGATTCTTGAGAACGAATTCGATCGGTGGATCTTGGAGCGAGGGTTCTTGGAGCGAAATTGCTGTAGCTTGGGCGGCCAGGGCTTGGCCCAGCCGCCCCTCCTTCCATGTGCTGTTTTCCTTGCATTTCTGATGGACGGCGGTGGAGGCATCGCAGGTTCTGGATACAGGGTCACTCGGCAGGCAGTGCTGATGCGTAGGGTTCTCGTGGTAAGTGTCGGTGGGGGCGTCTGGGGCTCTTGGTCTGGGGCGCAGCTACGGCGGTGCTCTGGTTTTTGTCTGGCCGTTTTCTTCAACAGTAGTTGCTGGCTGAGTTCGCCGGTTTGGGAGATCCAGAATTTGCTGCTTGTCCACAGACTTGGATCTACTGTTTCTTCTGTTGAGGGTTTCGTTTTTGATGGAAGCTGAAGACGTCGTTCTTGGTGGCCGGCGAGGGATAAGAACCCTTGGAGCAGCGGTACCAATCCCTTGAAAAATCCTGGCCAGCGTCGAATTCCGGGAATGGCAGATCTACTAGAACGACACCATGATCCGCAAAGAGGTTTTTCTTACTCAGGCCGTTCTCAGGGAATGCCGACGGATCATTGCTGAAAGCGAGATAATGAAGGATGACGATAACAACTGGCCCGAGCCGGATAGGGTTGGGCGCCAGGAGCTGGAAAGTTATGGGGAACTATTTCCTTTACAACTTCCAAAATAGGATCTCTCGTAAGGATCCCGAAGGCCTTCGAATTGTCTCAGGGTTTGGTTTTGCCATTGATTTGAACGGTGGCTCTTTCGGGCACTTGATTGGGTTGGCAGCTGATCATGTTTTCCCGTCTTGAATAAGTCGTCAGTTGACAGCTGATGGCGCCACGGCTCTACGGCATTCGTCCCGGCAGCACCCAAATCATGCAGGGCCTCGTGAATACAAGAAGGATCCAGGATGCTTCCCAACCACCTGGCTGAGGTTTGGCGGTGAGCATGGCAGTGATCGATAAAACCGGTGGTTTCACTTGCTGTTCAAGAATACTGTCTTTTTCTTGTGGCAATGTTTTGGTTACTTTTTGCTGTTCAAGATTCATCTTCTTGTGGCGAAGTTTTATTGGGTTTCTCTTTTATTTTGGTTCAGCTCTTTATAAGCTGTTGTATCTGCTTATATGGGACAGAAATATGTGAAAATGTAGGGATCCTTGTGATTCTAATACATGTGCAGAATGTAATTTTAATCATCTTTTTGAAATAAAATTACGGACTTTTTCCCAGGAAAATCCAAGGAAAAAAAAATCATACTATAGTCTCTATTTCTGTGTAAATCTGGTTTCTTTTTATCACTATATGGCAGTTTTTATAGTGCACTGTACATATCAAATCTCTCTTATAAATTCTATTATATTTATGTGTAAATCTGTTATCTTTCTTTTTCTCTCTATTTGGTAATTTTATATTATGTGTACATATCAAATCCCTCTTTCATATATAGAGATAGATATTTTTGTTTTTGTTTGTATTTATATTTGTTTATATATAGTATTACTATTGTTATTTGTCATAAGTAATATATTATTTTTAAAGCTGACATAAGCATTACCCACGTGACAACATCTCTACCATAATAGGCTGTAAATGCACCTTTTAGCACAATCAAATATAGAGGCTGTGTTCACTAGGACCCCCAACTAAGAGTCATTTTTCAATTGGAATTTTATTTCATTTATTTTCATATTACTGTCATTCACGCTAGCCTGGAAGTTGAGTCAAATAACTACTACAAATAGGATTTTCTATATTTTAATCTTGGTTGGTAATTTGAAAATTGACATATTGAAGGCTGAGGTAGGACCTGATTTTAACATGTTACGAAACAAACATTAAGGTCTCCTTCATTTATATAAAGATTGTAAACATTAAGGTCTCCTTGAAAATTTCATATTCCTGTCATTCACGCTAGCCTGGAAGTGTCAAATAACTATTACAAATAGGATTTTCTATATTTTAATCTTGGTTGATAATTTGAAAATTGACATATTGAAGGCTGAGGTAGGACCTGATTTTAACATGTTACGAAACAAACATTAAGGTCTCCTTCATTTCTATAAAGATTGTAAACATTAAGGTCTCATTAATTTATCCACTTCATAACTTCTAACAACTTCATAGCTTCTAACAACTTCATAGCTTGGCACATTACCCACCTTTCTTTGGCACATTAGAATGCTCTACTTGATTTTCTCCAAACCTTTCACCATTTTATCTATCCACACCCAGAGGTGGACAAAATTCAACAAATTTTGTCGAACTTACCCCTTTGAAACTCATGCTGGCCTTCTTTTTCTACCTCTTTTGGTGGGATGGAAACTATTTTCCCTTTTCCTCTGTGGACAAGGGCAATCATGGAATCTCTTTTATCAAGCATGCTGACAAAAACAAGAGATTCATTCCAACTTACCCCATTGAAACTCATGTTGGCCTTCTTTTTCTACCTCTTTGATGGTATGAACAATATTTTCCCTTTCCACTGTGAACAAGGACAATCATGGATTCATTTTTTGGCCCATATAATTTACACATTCTAACACAAACTTTAGTATTTGAAAAGATACATGATATTTTGCTCATTGTGGTTATGATCATTCGAAAGGTAGATGCTGACTTAACATTAAGTGTACACAATTTGTATATTTCGAATTGTATGGCAATCCTTTGCCATGACTGCATACCAGAGTACATTTGTATAAACTATCTATCAAACTATATTCAATATATACAAGATTTATGCACTAGATACTTTTAGCTATTACTTACAAAACATTAGGGTAAGTATATGTATTTATTACAACAGAAAAAGCTAAAAGCATGTGCACACAAAATTAAAATAAACTTTAAAGATAATAAAACGATACAAAATTACTTGCAGCAATGTAGGTAGATAAGTTTATAATTATATTTTACTTTATAAGATAATAAAACTACTTATATTTTATCAATGGTTAGGGACATGGATATATCATGTGTCCGCATAGTAGGTGGGCAAAGAGACAAATACTTCCTACCATACATGGGCAATGAATCCAATTTTCAATAAATAAATAAATTTTACATCAAATACGTTCAAATCTATAAAATTCTCAACACGTATTGGAGATCCAAGGCTTTCACAGTTTCACCCTTCTTGCAAATGTTCAGTTCTATAAAATTCTTCTAGAGGTTTTGGAGATCCAAAGATTTCTTATTACATTTCCTATGTCATGGGTGTTAACAAAACAACAAACTAATTTGAGACTTGTTCTTTCTAAAAACCACTCACCCTTCTTGCAAATCTTCTAACACTGCCACTGTTCATATTTAACTATTGTATTAACTGTTATACATCAATCTCTTAATCTGCACAGTTCACCCATTACATTTTGCATGTCTGCAAATCTTGCATTATGTTTGTTGTTTGTCCTCCTGAGTCAAGTTATCATTTCTCCTTTTTTGTTCTGCATTCCATTCTACCCTCTATTTTGTTGTTTTTCTTCAACCCTCATATATTTATGTTACAAAATAATAACATCACATACAATAAAAACCCTCATATATTTATGTTACAAAATAATAACATCACATACAGTAAAAACCCTCAATTTGGGGGAAAATAAACTCAACTTTTCTAGCTCTCATCCCAAAGGAGGATTGACCCTCGACTTTCAATGATTTCTGCCCTATCACTTTATGCAATATGGTTTATAAGATAATCACGAAAATCTTAGCAATGCGCTTAAAGCCAATTTTATCTAGGGTAGTCTTGCAGGAACAGTTTGGATTCCTAGCAGATAGACACATCCATGAAGCTGTAGGCTCTGCTCAAGAAGCTTTACACAGCATTAAACAAAGAAATTGTCCGGCAGCAATTTTAAAAATCGACCCATCCAAAGCTTATGACAGGGTCTCTTGGACCTATCTCCATCTGCTGATACATCATATCGGGCTCTCTTACAGGGTAGTGAAGTGGATAATGAGCAGTCTCAGCTCGTCACTTTTCACAATACTCATTAATGGTTCTGCTTCGGGTTTTTTTAAATCCTCAAGGGGGCTGCGTCAAGCTTGTCCCCTCTCGCCTTATCTATTTTTACTGGTGGCGGAGGGGCGGAGTCGGCTTCTCCAGAATGTGGTTACAAGAAGACAAATCAAAGGAACCCCAGTGGGCCAGCCCTTGACCATTACACACCTTTTCGTGGATGGTGTATTGATATTTGATGGGGAGAGGAGGATGATATCGGTAGGGTTATGAACATCATTAATTTATTCTGTGCCGGAACTGGAATGGAAGTAAATATCAACAAGTTGGCGATCTCTGTCAATAACCTTAATCACCATCTAGGAGGCAGGCTGAGACACATCTGTCCTTTTTCTGAAAAGGATTTTCCTGCAGGATGTAAGTAGCTTGGTTTTATAATGAAGCCAAACTGCTATTGTAAACAGGATTGGAGGTGGTTGGTTGGGAAGGTTGAAGCCAAAATATATTTCTGGTGTAACAAGTGGCTGTCTAGAGGGGGTCGACTGGTGCTAATAAAAGCTGTTTTAGTGGCTATCCCTGTTTATTGGATTTTATCGGCACATATTCCTAAAGGTGTCCTGGACCAAATAAGAAAACTGTGCTTTAATTTCCTATGTCGTGGAAGGGGTGAATATCAAGGGTTACATTTGGTTGCTTGGAAAAAGATAGCATAACCAAAAGAATTTGGCAGATGGTGTATAAAAAATATATTATTGTTCAGGAAAGCTTTAGCAGCTCGATCTCTTTGGAACTGTATAACTCCCAATCTCTGGAGCAGAATTCTAGTGGATAAATATATTGATTAGGAACCGGCATAAGGTTTTTTAAAATTCCTCTAACCAGTGGAAGGCGCTATCATTATCCTTTCCGATTATAGGAAAATATCTCGCCTGGAAGCTCATGTCAGGATCAGAGGTCCGAGTGGGGTCGGATGCAATTATAGGATGTGATGAGAATGTGTTTCTGCCAGAAGATATCATGCAATACTTATAGAGAATTCGCCAAGCTACTTTAGCTCGAATTGCTGTCCTGGGACTACGACAATTTGGAAACAAGGCTGGTTAAATCATCTACAGCTGGGAATGCCGGATGTCTGGGAAGGTCAATGGAAATAATTCTTAGACGAGCTGAACAAGAATCACAATAGAATATTAAATAACAATGATGAGCTGGTATGGATGTACAATACTTCGGGAGGATACTATTCTGCTAAATATGGTTACCTTCCTGAGCTGCAGGTCGATGGGAACATGAATCACCGTTGGTGGATAAAATACTGGAAGACCAGAGCTCCAATAAATGTCTTTTGCTGATGTGGCTCATTCTGCACAATAAAGTACTGACGTGGGAAGCACTTCAAAGGAGGATTTTTCAGGGGCCTGGTATTTGCATTCTATGTCAGAAGTGGGGAGAAGACACTGATTTGTTTCTAGGTTGCTGTTTTGTGAAGACTTTCTGGATGGATTTGCAGCAGCATTTGCGTTTACATCCTGTTTGGCAGAACGGCTCTGTTCAGGAATGCTTGGAGGAGATCTTTTCTCTAACAGATTTAAAACAATGGAGAGCACTTCCTCTGATTGCATGTTGGAGTATATGGATCTCGAGGAACTGGGCATTTTTCGAGGGAAAGTTAATTCCTCCAGAAGTTCTCCCGTCCATGACAATTGCAAGATCCAAAGAATATATGGGCCAATGGAGTTCAAAACCAGTTCAGGAAATTGGTATTCTTACTTTCGATAAGGATGAACCTTGGACTTTCTTTGACGCTGCCTGCCAAGATGAAGAAAGATCACAAGGCCTGGGGTTTATTCTTCATTTGTCCATTTCATGCAGACTTTCGGGCAAATGTTGGGCAGGGGAAAATGGCTGAACTACTTTCCTTGTTTTACCTACTGAAAATGGCCAAATCCAAGGATATACAGAATATGAAAATCTTTGATGATTCTCTGCTGGTTATAAATTTTCTTAAGGGAGTAGCAGGTATTAATAATTTAAACTTAGTTTCCCTTGCACAAAAAATTCAAGATATTGTTACATCTTACTCACAGGTCAGTCCCAGGAACATTTTCAGAGAACATAATATTAAGGCTGATAGTCTGTCAAAAGAAGGTATTCAGTTGCCCAAAGGTAGATATATTCTGATGCATTCAGATGAAACAGGTGAGACCCAGTCTCAGGGGAACGTGAAAGATTTTTAGAGATCATAATGCAATTACCTGTGGAAAAGACTGTTTCTTTTACTGTTTTGTTTTTTAATCAGAGCTATTTGTTACTTCTCAGTTCTCAGAAAGGAAGGTTTTAGTTGTACTCTGGAAGTCAAATTATATTGTAAAGTTAAGCTGGTCATAGATTATGTTGATGCCTTAGACCATGGTTTCAGAGGGCTACGTCCATATGCTTTTTTTGTAAGCAGTGCAATGCACCTATGGACTGTACTTTCTTTTCATCTCAAAATAAAAGAATGTTTTTTTTTCTGGAATTACTTTTGTGTAACCAGTACAATGCACCAATGGACTGTACTTTCTTTTCATCTCGAAATTAAAGTAAGTTTTCTTCTGGAAAAAAAAACCCTCAATTTAAATTCACTTTTAACTCCAAATTTCTTCAATTGCTCATCTTCCTCTCCATCTCTACCTAGTGCCCACATTGGTTGTTCTTGTCCATCCCAACACCATCGCAATTCTCTCAACAACCACAAGTATGAAATACAACTAGTACCATGACCATCAATGGTAAAGCAAGAATAAGGAATGAGAAAAAGAGTGAAAGACAGAATGAAATATCATTGCTAAAACAAAAAGATCCTTTGACAACTACCAACATAATTGTTAAAGTAAGGGTTAGTCATGAGGAAGATTGCGAATAACATATTAAGATAACATATGTGCATTTTGTTTTACATGTACAATTAGTATGCCTAGAATTTTTTAAATCCCAAATTTAATAAATCATTGAATCCTAAAATCTGAAAAAATCACCAAGCCTGCTTCGACACATGAATCCATGCTTCCCATATATTTGAAGGAAGCAACGACTAAAGTTGGAGCCCTGGAAAAAAACCTATGTACAGTCCAACTTCACAAAGACAGAATTACTATCAATCAAAAGCGATAAACCTTTCACTCTCATCTTAAACCAAATATGACTTCACCACGGGAGCATGGTCTAATGGCAGGCGACAAGGTGGTCGGACTTGTACTAACATGGGGACCCAAACTCAAATTGCTCAAGTGGGCATGGCTGTAAATAATTCCTTGTGAATTATTGAAATATTTATCAATATAAACAAAACAAAACAAAAATCAAAGATGATTTAATAAGTCGACAAAACATTACAAGAATAAAAGAGTCTACAACAAAGAAACATAAGAAGACCAATGCAATAACCTTCAACAAATCCAAGCACACTCATTTCACAAGTGAAGGTAGGTGAAAAGTCACCGTCTAGAATGATCGAAAATGATATAACAATCAACCTATATTGCAAAATATACCCCCTATACTGCAAAATATACACTCCATACACCCACCAAACCATACCATTCATGCTAAGATGAAAACTTGTCAATTTCAACTGGGATGGAAAAAAATACAAACATATAAATTTCAATCCCCTTCCAACTTGACCAAAAGGTGCAACACTAAAATCATAAAGGTGTCCTTGTTGATATTATAATCCACTCACAAAAACTTGTCTTCTAGTAGCTTTCTCGCATATTAGAAACAGATAGTGATCCAGTAGGATCCCCTCCCTACATTGCAAGTGATCCAATGGGATCTCTCCTTACATTGCCCCATATACTTTAATTCGACAATAGTGTCCATGTATTTCATCTAGGAATTTGACAAATGGGTCTAGACAGTGGTTGGGAGGAATGATTGTTACCCTCCCCACCCAAGTTCAATTCCCGCAAGTGACATGTTAAACTCTTGAGTCTTAATGAGTATATTGTTGTATCGGTCTTGAGCCCTAAAGAGTCTAGTATACCTTGGGTACCATCCTCAAAATGAGGGGAAGTACTTGGTGGGTTTCCCCAGGATATGTATTTCATGGAAAAAAATATTTCATCTAGGAACAATCTCCTTATGCTCCATCTCACTCACTTGGAGCCAACCTTTTACATTTTCTCCAAGGATATGTTTTCTCCAGATCAAACAATTACACAATAGATCAATCTATGGGTCCCATACCTCATTCTAGATTTCAAACAAAACTAGCAAGTGAATCTTTTCATTAGCGATTCACAAATTAGACATTGTCAACTATAAAGCATCTTCTTCCCTATGATATCTCCACTAACATATATGCAAAGGGTCCCAAACCAACCATTGAGGCAAGGAAGATGAAGATCCCCCAACATGCTTGGTCCCATTAACACCAACCAATATCCGGTCCAAACACTAAGTGACTAGATCAGTTGCAGCTTTGGAGGATTCATGGACTACATTCTCATTCAACCAAGACCTCAACCATAATACCCGAGATGCCCCACATCCACTGAAACATTCAACGAAAAGTTGAGCAAACGACATAGAACTCGAAGCAAAGACATGACTCAATATCTTCATCACCCATCTACCACCACCATTGATGGTAGCGATTTTGAAGAAAACACTAACCTCTGAAGCCGAGACTTGAATTAGCTTGTCCATATGCTGCCCACTACACCATAACATTTTAATTTGACCTAGTTATGGGATGCAATTGTTCAAGATCACATAAGTCGTTCCATTTGCAATCTTTAAAAAAAATTGAAGCTATCAATGTAGAGAAGGTAACATAGTGAAAACGCGAAACGGACTCTGCTCAATGGGCACACTTGCACATGGCCTCCCATGGCTTCTTCCCAATGAAAATACACCTTTCATACATGCTCCACTAGGATATTTTATTGATGATTTTAGGGGAGGTATTGAGTTCAATTGTTACTTACAATACAAAAAATGTCTATTTCATTAATAAGGTATTAGTACTTTAGATTGTTGAATTAGAAAGTACATTTTGGAAACAATTCAAGATTTATGACTTTGGATTATAATAGGCATTTAATAATTTTCTAATTACTAGAATATGAAATGAACAATCATTCCTTCTATGTACCCACATAAGACTAGAAAAATAAAGCATTGTATTTGAATGGTTCTCTCCCAATTGTTGGTGTAAATTTTATGCTACTGTTGTAAGCAATCTTCATTATGTATTGGAGCAATAATGAAGGTAATGACATTTGAAACACATCGAAAAAATTGATTCAACATGAGCATATCAGAAAGAAATTGTGGCCAAGGAATTGATTGGCGCGTGAAGGGCAAATGAGGAGTCACATAGAGGGAGTGTTTGAGTAGAGGCAAGAACAATGAACATGTGTGTCACAAGAAAATGCAAGCACAAACCCCAAGATGTGCATAGACCTCATGACAAGAACAAAGCCTAAGACAAATGCATTGGTATGCAATTAAAACACCACACAAATCCTGAAAATAGGCATGTGAACAATACACAACCCAAGAGAGACAGGCACAATGAAAAAGCATGCAAACAATGGGCAATAACAAGCACTAACAATGGGCAACCCAAGACAAGCGCATCCCAAGAAATAGTGGGCATAAACCCCAAGAAACAATAGGAACAAAACATAATATATAGTGAATTGACATGGAAATAGACAATCATCTACACATGTAGATAGGCTAAAAATTTTAACAACAAAGACGAAGGTTAATAAAAAAATTGATTTGCCCACAGGGCGTAGAATAGACCGTGAATGGGTGTACTGTTAAGACACTCATTGTGTAAGGTAACTGGTTCAAAACCCCATGGGCATTAGCTTACAAAAAAAAATTGATTAATTATTTCCAAACAAGGAAATATAGATTCTAATGTATGCAGCATTATGACATTTCAAACACTAGCACATTTAGGATGTTGAAATTTTTGGGAGTTCAGGGTGGCAAGAAAAATGGGAAGATGGTAACAAGTTCGAGTTAACACATCATTGAGGCATTTATTTACGAGCTTGTTTATATTTAGATGATAATTTATTTTTAGTGGTGAAAATGACAACCACCATTATGGTAGAGCCCAGTCTTGTTAGAGTTCAACACATCATTGAGGTATTTATATATGAGCCTGGATTTTTTATTTAGAAGGCAATTATTTTTTAATGGAGAAGATGATAACAAGCTTTATGTTGGTGCCCAATCAAAAATGTAATGGCCATGATTTTGATATATGGAAACAACAAGTGACTGCCATTTTTCAAATCAAGTGCATATTGGAAGAGGTAATCAATAGATTTGTGAGATAATATATATTAGGGGGTATAATTAGTAACTATAGGAAAAGAAGAAATTAAGATGAGATCATTTTATTAATTTCCAACAAGTGACCAATACCATAAATAGTAATTTTACTAATGTCCAACAAGTGACCATAAATAGGTCAAAGAGACTACTACATACGTCAGAAACAATACATAGTGTGAGTGCAGGTGTAGCTCCTATAAAAGCATATCTAACATCTGTGGTCAAAGACCTAGATTCTAAAGTCCATCACCTAAGAAATAAAAAGTTACAAAGTTGAGAGTCCCAAAGAAGAATGAATCCCTCTCAAGAGTTCGAGAATCAAGGTAAGTGTCACAATTGGAGGTGCGTGGAGAAAGTGATCAAGTTTTGGAGCAATCACCCACCATTGAGGAGGAGAAGCTACTAAACTCTAAAAATGTATTAGTAGTAGGTGGATCTCTCCTACTATCCAAGGTTGAAGTGAAGATCAAGAAAATGAGGATTCTGCATTTGAACTAAAAGATCTTGAAGTTCAAGAAGATTTGGGTACCACATGTTGCTTGGAAGATGTTGCTCTCTAATGAGATCTAGATGATTGGGAAGGAGGGTGTCTATCATGAAAGGAAGAATTAACTAAGGCTCAAACAGGACACCGTCACAAGGGTCTAATGAGCAAAGGTCAAGGGTCTACCCAAGATTACACGAATCTAGAAGATGTGAAAATACTCTCTACTTGCCTCTTGGTGCCTCTATCTATGAAGAACCAAGAGGAAGAACATGACCATCCTAATGGTGTCCAGTGGTGTCGATGGTTTAAGCATAAATGATCAAAGTTCAAAAGCCTCCCTTATGTATAAAGCAAGCACCATTGATCTAGATATTTGAGGAAGATGAAGAGTGAGTTATAGGACTCCTTGAAAAGGTAATGGTTTCAAACTTGAAACTCATAATAGATGGGGCATCAAAAAATGGAATGCTCCTCCACCTCAGTCTTTTGTAGGTAGCAAAGACTACAAGCTTTATGCACTTATGGAATATGTTTATCGATTTCCAACCAAATCCAAAGAGAACCGACCTAAAATGAGTTAAGAGGGATCTTTAAGAGGGATCTTAAAGGTGTGGATCAAATGGTAAAGTGTATAGGTTGGTCTAATAATGAGGTCGTCTCTCATCTTCATGAAATGTTCTACAAAGAAGGACATCTTGGGTTTGAGTCTATAGAATGGATCCACCAAGGTTACAACAATGTGCTCTATAAATGTCCTCAATAATGAACTTGTTCAACTCTTGCTTGTTCAAAAGGGTATAGCCAAGGGCATCTAGGGATTACCTAAACGAGGGGAGCATGTCTATCGACATGCCTACTGACTACAATAGATGCATAACCTCAAAAAACCAGCGATGGACTTATCAAGAGGACCCTATCGAGACAATAGCAATGGCTTCCAAGGAAGAGTATGCAAGGTAAGGGTATCGATCCCTATCTACGACCAAATCAAAGTTATAGTTGTAATTACCCTAAAATGTCTCCCTCCATCATTTGAGAACTCCATAGAAACTCTTAACATAATTTATGAATCTACAAACACAACTTTTGAGAAGCTATAAAGTCAATGTCTACAAAAGGTTAGATGGAAAAAGCAATTTGGAAGCAAACGTAGTAATGCCTCTAAAAGTGCTTTTGCAACAAAATAAAAAGGCAAAGGCATGCAAAAGCAAGGAAGAACAAGTAGTGGTGAGAGAGCTTGTACAAGTGCAAATGCAAGTAATGGAGGGATACAAAGCATGCCAAAGGAAAATTCAGTTTTAAATAAATACATCATGGAGAAAAAGAAAAAGAGTGTGTCGCCTTTGTTGCTTATCAAAATAAAGGTTAGTCGTTTGGCATTTTGATTCTTGAGCATCAAAACATATGACAATTGGATTTGATTTTTTTTAGTTTGTGGAGGACAAGTTTAGCTCAAAAGAGTGATATTGGGTGTGATGATAAAGCACATTGTTGAAAGAAGCAATGCTTAGATTGAATCAAGGGGTAAAATAATCGTGTCTAAGAATGTTCTTCATATTCCAAGCTTGAAAAGGAATCTTCTATCATTAAATAACCAATCAAAGTCCAAATTTGGATGCAATCTTCATAGGAGAGAATAACAGTTTTGTGGTGGAAAAGAAGACTAGGAAAATACTTGCCTCATGGGTGATGGAGAACATGGACTTTACATTGTTTGTGGCAAGTGATGTAGCAAAGTCACATGCTTTGGTAACTAGCAATGGAAGTAGTAGCAACTATAACAAGAAGTCATTGTGGCATCAAAGGTCAAGGCATTACAATTGTCAATACTTTTACTTCCTATGTAAAGTATGAACTATTACATGGATTACCAATTGTACAAGAACAAATGGGAGATCTATGTGAAGAATGTCTAGTAGGAAAGCAACACAAAGCAGCTTTCAAAGTGATCAGTAAACAAGACCTCGAATATTCCAATGGTCTACATGCCAAATAAATCTTAACCCAACTGCTACTATATGTGAACCTATGTTCGAGTGAACTTCTCTCTTTATTAAAATTTTCTACAATACAATAGATGAAAAGAAAGTCATTTGGATTCTTTCAGTATCCTGACATAAAAACAAAACTATATGTGAACCTTCACTCGAGTGCACTTCTCTCTTTATTTGTATTTTCTACAATTCGATAGATGAAAAAAAACCATTTGGAATCTTTAACTATCCTAACATAAAAAAAACTACAATAGCAAAAACACACAATTGAACACAATAGTTACCTTGGGAAAATTGATGTGGGAAAACATAGCAATAAATGAAGAAATGTGCATTTCCTATACTATAAATGGAGATTACAATACAAATTACAAAGAGATACAAACTTGTTGCTAAGGTTTATTGCAATCCTTTACAAATTGCTTCTCTCAATTTGCTCTACTAATAGCTCGTTATGCTCACTACTCATACTATGGAACACTTTTCCCTGCTCATATTAGGTTTCTAAAAACTAGAAATAGGAATAGGTATAATATTCAAAGCCTTCTTGGAATATTGATGATGCTTATACAAGTTTAGTTGATTCTCGTACACTACTAACTCCATCTAGATGATTCATGGTGAGACAACGTAGTTGCCACTTGGACTAGAAAGGAATATTTGGATCATTACCATGCCATGGGCATAACTTCCACCTGCAAACTTTATTTAACGAAAACAAACCACCAATGAAAGCTTTTCAACTTGTAGAATGCAGTGAGGACCTCCAAGACAAGACCTTAAAATCCCAATTCTTAGATGAGAAACCAAAGGCTTTCAATCCTAGTCTATCAATATGATTTTAAGCTTTGACCCACATTGACCCTTCTAGGCCACAAATTTTAATCCTCCCCATTCCATAACATCAATAAATGTAGAAATTTTGAATAATTCTCAAAAATGTCACCTCTTTTGACTAGAGGCTTCCTCGATCTTTACCCTGTGAATTTCAATCTTCAAGTTGTTAAGACATATAGTACAAAACATCAACAACAACAAAAGATAAAATATTTGTCTCCAAGGAGAAAAAAAAACAAACTATCTACATAGATTTCATCACTCTAGCGCAACTTATCACACAAACCAGATTTGAAAATCCACTTTTACAGCAATCATAACAACAATCAAACAACAGATATAGCAGCAGCAAAACAGCCCCTCAATTCTTCAATGATGATGTCAAATCACTCAGCAAATGATCCTTTTACTTAGGTCAAATTATCAAGACATATGTAGTTTTAAATAACAATACATGAAGAACAAAGATGGCTAAAAATCAAATCTGGAAATTGCACAACTTTTGATAAATGGCAGTTTCAACCCTGCTCAAGATAAATGCTCAAGATAAATGCTCAAGACAAATGGCAGTTTCAACCCTAGAAAATAGCAAACTACATTTATGAAGGGTCACATGGACCAACACTTATTTCCACAAGCTTTAGTGTTTTTTTTCCTTTTTTGAATTAATATGACCTTTTGACCTATGACCTAATTTACTCCATTTGCTAGTACATTCTCATGCCCTCATCCTTGTGTCGTGGAGGAAATTATGATAATGACACGTTTAACAAATTCTCAATATGATATACATGTGATATTTTAATCTTATTTCATGCATGTGTATGATATTTTAATCTTATTTCATGCATTTTTATCAATATAAACCATAAAAAAATAAGAGCATATCCAAGAGAACTCAATGGTGTCTAGAGATAGTTTTATGGCATAGAGTACAATATTGCATGTCATCATACGTTTTATCAAATCATTCAACACATGAGTCACTTATTTATACTTGAGTGCCTAGACAATCCCCACTAAAACATGGTTGATTAAGCCAACTTTGATTATCCAAGTCAATCCCAAACACGTGGACAAATTAGGCCCTTTATGCATCAATTGATTAATCAACCAACCATCACAACACCTAGTCGATTATCCAATCAAGCAATGGACCAAGACAAACACACCTTAATCGAGCCCCTGATCGACCTCCAAAATTGCGTTTAATCACAAATTCCAACTCTTCTTCTAAAGGTGCAATCTATGTATTCTTTTACTAAGATGCTAACAATTGGATTCAACCTTCAAGTAATTTTAGGATTTAGAATTCTATGTTTTGAAGTAGTTGACATGCTATTGATTAAATGCATGAAACTACTCCAGTAGTCACCAACTTTGTTGTTGAGGCATTGTTTCCTCATAATCCACCCCTTGTTGTGCATATACTTTTGCCACAAACCTTGCCTTGTGCTTTGTCAAGTAACCCATTTTCCTTGTACCTTGTTCAATAAACCCATTTACTTTCCTTAAAAAAATTCAAACAAACACACATGATGTTTTTCATGAGTGGGTTATATATAGCCTCCATGGCCTTGCCTCACTCATCTTACCCTTCAACATCTTCATAACATCGCAGTTCAAACAAATTTTGGACTACAAACATTGAAGCAAATATAGCATGCTCATAGTACTACCTCTTCTTATTGATTTTCCACATGGCCTCTCCTCTACTAAATGCCTCTACTCTATTTGATTAGAAGTTTTAAATTTAATTAAACAAAGTTTTTAAAAAAAAATTATGTGTGCCAAAGACATCATCCTTGGTCTTTATGAAGTATATCCAAGTCTTACAACAGGAATCATCACTAAATGAAACATAATAAATATTATCTAATAGTAAAGCTAAAGTCATTGGTCCATGTGTTATGAATGTATCAAGTCAAGAATCTCTCTTAACCTAAGCTCGTTGCTGGGGAAAGCAATCTTGCCATGCTTGACAAGTGCATTGTGCACACTCTTGTCTTTTTATCTTGAAATCTAACAATCTTTGCACCATGTCCTTCAAGATGGGCAACACTTCATAGGGCAAGTGACTCGGTATACCAAATCTTGCGCAAGATGATATTGGCATACACTAGGGCTCTCACTAGATTCACTCACAACCTATACAAACCACCCTCCAAAACACCTCTAACCAAAACAAAGATCCAAGCATCTCCTACAAATGATGACTAGCTTGATCATCAAACTCAGCAACACATTATGTGCCTATCATAGTTGAAACTAATATTGAATAATAAATAAGTGGTACCTGACTTAATTTACAAGAAAGAGAGCCTAGAGTTACATGCCATAAAGCCTATTCTACACACTTAGAGAGAACCGCATAGTCTGCATGCAAAGCAGGCATTAAGTCTTCGATATACATGCCAAAAACAGGTACACCTGCATGCAAGTCACCCCCGACTAACTAAACCTGGGATTAGCACCTGAATTGGTTGCATGAGTTATGCTTGTTGGGCAATAGTTGATTTCCATTATGCAAATGCAGATATTGTGTTTAACTTACACAATCAGTGGAGAAGTTTAATCTCTTATGTAGATACCAAAATGACTTAAGATGTGATTATAGCAGACAAGAAGAATTACGGTGATCTCAAATTTCTACATACGTTTCATACACTGGGCCTTTGCGTAAACTGAAAACCCATCCCCTGGGCCAAAACCCTAAAACGTTTCTAGTCCCTGAAAAATTAGACCCGCCGTTTCTCGGTTAAACCGAGTTTCCAATACCATGGCTTACGTCAGTGACCATTCCTTCAAAACATTATACAACTGCATCGCCATATAAATTTTCGACAGCCCTGCGATATATCAGTTCCGACCCACAATCGCTAAGAACTGGGCAATATTACGACTTCACATTGAGGGAAAAACGGTGAACTTATTTTCTTTATTGTTCTGGAGAATGAGAACAGTAAAACCTTCTAAAGCGATAAGGCCAACCTCTGCAATATTCATCAAACCCTGAACCCTGAAAAACCCAGAGAAGCAAAAACTATAACCCAAGCAATAAAATTAAAAACTGTGACGTTTTAAAGTAATAATTTAAGAATTAAATTGATTTTTTTCAATAGAAAAAGGCAACAGAAACTCCCCATTTTGGGTGGGGGCGAAGTGGGGTCTATGCCCTGGGACGTGTCAATCGGGTGAATCTCGGGTAGAGCCATAGGAAATGCGCTCAGAATCGAACCTGGACAATGCCTTGAGACTAAAACGCCATAAATCGCCTCGGCATTGCTACTGTGACACAGAAATAATAATGCTACTAAGAAAATTATGAGACTGTATAGTACTTACGGAAAGTGATATTCAGAACCAGCAAAGAATAGCTGTCTTTGATATCTGGAGGTCCCGATCTGCCGAAATGAGACATTTTCTTCAAAGCTTATAGAAACTGGAATGAAGGGCTTGAGGCCTTAAACCCTCTCCCTGCTGGAAAAAATACAAAAAATAAAAGACCTTTTGGTACTATTATTGGACGACTTCACCGAGGTTTTCCTGAACAGAACAGTTGTGGTCAAGAACTTTTCCGATTCGGAACGAAGCTCCAAACTTAATCGTGCGTATCTAGTAGGGTTTAAAACCGGTATAGTTATTCCATATAAATAAGCCTACATTGTTGTGAGGTTTATGTTAAAAGAGGGGTAGTGTAAGATCGATAGATTTTTATGGCACACTAGGGTTTAGGAAAGCGAGGTGTTCTTGTTTTCTACCAAATTCAATTTTTCATGCGATGTGTTTGTTCTTTTTGGCCAGTGGTGGTGTCTTCGCGCAAGAGGATCATTATAAACTTGGACAAAGAAATCACATCAAAGCTCTTAAGCTTCTTACTTTTTGATAGGTGGTGAGTGTTTTGTAACAAAAGTATGAAAACACATTTTGCATAGAGGGATATTTTTTCCCGTACATAAGGGTTCCATGGACTACCACGTTCATTTGTATTTGAAAAAAATAAGGGATACAAAAGAGAGTTGTTACATTTATTCAACCACAATTAACACCTAGTGGGTTGTGAAGATTATTATGGTAGATATACTCGATACAGGTGGGAAGCATTACAACATTCACAAAGAAGATTCAAGGTTTTAGGGTCCAATGAGATAGAGGAAATGCGTCAAGCGTAAGTCAATTGCACATATATGCATTTTGCCATTGTGGCGGCCTGAGACCCATGTGTGAGACCCTATGTCTATTTGTCACAACAAACTCCACCACTAGAGCACATTTCTCCATTGGTAGCTCTCTTCCCCAAAATATTGAAGAGCCCCATCATCCTCCCCAAAATTAGTTAGACTTCATACAAAATTCAAAATTTGAACCATATCTCACCCTCATGTCATGCTCCACAAAGCCCTAAGGTTCCTTGCTCATTGCAAACAATGGGCATTCCCTACATGATGTGTGGACAGTGGCATGCGCAAAGTATTGGTTAGTATTGTTCAGTTGCATGATGTGTGGACAATGGTATGTGGAAAGTATTGGTTAGTATTGTTCATTGTGATGTTTGCTTAGTATTGTTCAGTTGAACTTTCCCAGTGCATTTGTGGATAATGAGCATTATTTGATAGGAATATGTTCATATACCTTGTTCCATATCATTAATGGCAACAAATTGAAGTAGGAATTTATTTGTGTTCTTGTTTTGTTCATTTGTACACATGCTTAAGGGATGTAATGTTGATTGAAATTTCATCGTTGAGCAATGGCATTGTGAGCTTTACCCCATTAACTTATTATCGCCCTCAACAATCTGGCTTAGCAATGATCACGAGTTTATTTTCCCCTTTGGGGTGGCTTAGGTTTTAAACCTCATCTCGTGCCTTTTTTTCTCCTTATATGCAATGCTTGTTTAAATTAGAGAAGAGGAGCCCAAATTTTTGTGGTTAATCTGAAGTTTTTTTCTCTAGTAGCCCATATTTTTGTAGTTAATTGTAATGTCTCCATTCAAATAATTGCATAGTAAGACAATCCCATCAATCTGTAATATCCCTTTTTCAAATTTTATTAAAATGCCCAATTTTTCACTTTTTTTCCCAATTTCGACCTTTGACTAGTTTTACTGTTTTGACCTCCAAATCAACCCAAATGCTCCCAAATCTTCTGTAGCAGTGTATGAATGGTATTTAGACTTGAATATTAGGTTCATGGATGTTTTATGGCCCTCCAAATACTGCTGCAAACTTGATTTGTATTCTGATCAATATATGTAATTTTGACTAGTAATTTGTGCATCAAATCCCCCCCGGGTAACACTGCAAATGGCCTTCCAAATGCCTCCAAACTCCCACAAATTTATGAACAGAGGTATATAATGTGTTAAGTATGTGATGAAGGTCTCATATGCCCCATTAATTGATTTTTACTACTGTTCTAACTCTCTCACATTCAACAGCAAAAACCCCCAATTCGACCCTTGGAGAAATGGCACTATTTCACCTCCCAATACAACTAAACTGAGTAAAAATGCTTCAAATGCTCAAGTACAGTACATGAAACTTGTAGAAGACATCCATGGCAGTATATTGATCCCAAATATATCAAAGAATCATCCATCCATTCGAAATAATCAACATTATAGTGTCATACATCAATGCATTGGGGAAATGGACATTGTTTGCTCATTAATTAATAGTTTTGCATACAACCAGTGGGTATTTCGACCTGATACTTTCTAAATATTAATAACAGAGGATATGAAGCTATTACAATCAGAAATATATGATGAGAAGCTCTCTCAAGAAGCACAAGTGCTCACCAAAAACGCCCTCCCTCAAGGAGCACGAATATGCCTTCAAAACTGGAAACGGTGGAGAGAAGGTGTTGCACTAAACAAAACCATGAAACTTCCTGTAGCTGCTACCTGCAAATACAAACTCCATTAAAGCACCATGAAAGACCTGAGTGGCCTCTCCAAACACCAACTTGGATGGGAATCTTTCACCCTCGAAATTGGCTAAGGCAAGAAACTAGTCATCCACTAGCTCTCTCTTCACAAATGCAATTTTTCTCAAATCATCAAAAGCCATTGTCATACCTGATTTCTACATTTTATAACCAACATTAGCCTTCAAGGGGTCGAAATCCTCTCAATAGATTCAATAATTTTCCATTTAGAAAATATTCCTCATTTGCCACTTGTCTCCTAGTTCCAACCTTCCATCTTCTCCCAAATTCGAATTTGAGTCTCTTTAGATTCCTCCAACTCCATGAGCGCCTTCTTGAGCCTATTTTTGGGGCTGACATGTCATAATGTTCAAGTGTAAGAAGTCAGGTCTGAATTTTGTCATAAATGTCATAGATGCTTCATTATTGTTGTCATAAAACTAGGGAATCTAGCCCAAGTGTCCACTAGTCTCCAATTTGACTCTTCCTCTCCCATGGAGGTTACTATTCCATCCCATTTCGACCTAAGATGCTCAATGCCATGTGTTATGACTTACCAACTCACCCAAGAGTGTTCACCTTCCCATGAATTCGAATTGGCAAGAGAGAGCTGCCATGTGTCATTGAAAAATCAAGCTAGTGTGGGTCCCACCACCTCCATATGTCTCCAAAACCACTTGCCACCTAGAATTTATCTTGAATTTCTTTATTCATCATATTTATTAAATGCTTGAACCCTTCTAATGTCTAAATATCATTTATTAGTTTCCTTATTACCATCCCACATGTGCCCATCCAACCTAGGAAACTAGTAGGATTGATGGGATTGTCTTACTGTGCACTTATTTGAATGGGGACATTACACAATCCTACTAGTTTCCTAGGTTGGATGGGCACATGTGGAATTGTAATAAGGAAGCTAATAAATGATGTTTAGACATTAGAAGGGTTCAAGTATTTAATAAATATGGTGAATAAATAAATTCAAGAGAAATTCGAGGTGGCAAGTGGTTTTGGAGACATATGGAGGTGTGGGACCCACACTAGCTTGATATTTCAATGACACATGGCATCTCTCTCTTGCCAATTCGAATTCATGGGAAGGTGAACACTCTTGGGTGAGTTGGTAAATCATAACACATGGCACTGAGCATCTTAGGTCGAATTGAGATGGATTGGTAACCTCCATGGAAGATAAAGAGTCAAATTGGAAGTTTGTGGACACTTGGGCTAGATTCCCTAGCCCCTGTGACACCAATGATGGAGAATATATGACAACTATGACAAATTGCAGACTTGACCTCTGACATCTGACCATTATGACATGTCAGCCCCAAAAACAGGCTCGAGGAAGGTTCTCATGGGAGTGGAAGAAGCCAAAGAGACTCAAATTCGAATTTGGGAGAAGATGGAAGGTTGGAACTAGGAGACAAGTAGCAAATGTGGAATATTTCATAAGTGGATATATCTTGAAGCTATTGAGAGGATTTCGACCCTTAGAAGGCTAATGTTGGTTATAAAGTGTAGAAATCAAGTATGAGAATGGCTTTTGATGATTTGAGAAAAATTGCATTTGTGAAGAGAGAGTTAGTGGATGACTAGTTTCTTGCCTTAGCCAATTTCGAGGGTGAAAGATTCCCATCCAAGTTGGTGTTTGGAGAGGCCACTCAGGTCTTTCATGGAGCTTTAATGGAGTTTTATTTGCAGGTACCATCTACAGGGCAGCTCGTGGTTTTGTTTAGTGCAACACCATCTCTCAACCATCTCTACATTTGAAGGCATATTCATGCTCCTTGAGGGAGGACGTTTTTGGTGAGCTATTGTGCTTCTTGGAAGAGCTTCTATTGATGTATTTTTTATTGCAATAGCATTATATACTCTGTTCTTCACCTTCAGGAAGTCTCAGGTCGAAATACCATGTGGTTCTGTGTAAAAATGAAGATTAATGAGCAAACAATGTCCATTTCCCCACTACATTGATGTATGCCATTATAATGATGATGATTTCGAATAAAGGAATGTTTCTCTGATATATTTGTGATGAATGGACTGCCATTAATGTGTATTACAAGTTTCATATTCATTACTTGCGCATTTGAAGCCATTATACTCAGTTTATTTGCATTTGAAGAAGATTTGGTGCCATTTCCCCAAGGGTCGAATTAGTGGTTTTTGCTATTGTTTGGGAGAGGGTTGGAACATACCTTATAACTAATGAATGATGCATTTGGGACCTTAATAACATCCCCTACCTTTTTTCAAAAATTTGAGTGGGTTTGGAGGCATTTGGGAAGCTCTTTTCAATACTTACCCTAGAAAGATTTGAACCCCAAATTACTAGTAAAATTGTATACTTGAACCAGAATCTTAAGAGAGATTGCAGAGGTCTTTTGGTGGCCATATATCATCCCTGAACATCATATTTAAGTCTTAATATCATTAATACACCTTCCCTGAAGATTTGGGACCATTTGGACCAAAATTAGGACCTAGGCCTCAAAACTAGTCAAAGGTCGAAATTGGGGAAAAAGTGGAAAATTGGGCATTTTCTTAAAATTTTAAAAAAGAGACATTACAAGTGGTATCAGAGCATGGTCTTGGCACCTGATGGTATTAAAAAGAATCCAAACGAATAAACCACCACCCTTTGAATCAGTAGTTGAAGAAGAGATAGTAGCAGAAAAATAGTTTTTTTCTAAAACAATCGGTAGAGAGGAGGACGAAAAATTAAGACATAAGGAGGAATTTATTGAAGCCTTAAAACCATGTTTTGAAGGAATTACCATGGTTATGATAGAGATGAATAAACAAATGATGAAAAGTTTCGAATTGTTGGGTAGCTAACTTTCAGGCAAAGGGATGATAGGAGATAACAGTGGTTCACATTCAGGGGAAAAGATAAAAGGGAGTGAGCATATTTTTTCAAGCACGGGACCACATAATAGACCTGATGAATTCCAAAGCACACAAAGGCATACTGCACATAAATTTCTCACACCCAAAGAAGAGCCCAATATTGAGATGGATTATAAGAAACTAGTAAATCATTGAAATGATTTGAATGAAAAGTGTAAAAGAGGTGTACCACTCAGTGACTACATTAATGCTATACAAAAAATTAAAAGGAGGGAAGATAATAGGAGTCCATTCCAAAACAAAGAATTAAATAGTGCTATTGGAAAAATGTCACTTCCTACTTTTGATGGTTCTTCTCAAAATTCTACTAACACTTGGGTGCAAAAATTGGATATATATTTTTATATGAATCCTATGTTGGAAGAGGATGCATTAAAAATGGGCATTTTACATTTGGAAGGAGATGCCAATGAATGGTGGTTTCATGGGATGAAAACCTTGGGTCATAATTAGGTTAAAACATATGGAGAATTTGTTGACAGGCTACTAGAAAGATTTGAACAAAAAGATCCAGAATTGCCTTTCAAAGAACTAGCTCAATTGAAGCAAACTGGGTCCCCTTCTGAATATATGTTGGACTTTCAAAAATTATCAGTCAAGGTGGCTGATGTATCTATGGGAAGATTAGTATTGCTGTTCACTGAAGGTTTGGCTGAACCCTTAAGAGGTTTGGTAAAAGCACACAAGCCAACTACATTAAAAGATGCAATGAGCTTGACTAGGGATCTCCAAAATGTGCTTCCTAGAACGAGATTTCCTCCCAAGCCTAGCTACAAATTTGAAAAGAAACCTTGGCAAAGGGATGGATATGATAAGAAACCTTGGCAAAGAGATTCATTTGAAAGGAATAAAAAAGAATGACTAAATAGGTATGAACTTAGAAAAAAGAAACTATGCTTCACATGCTTCCAACCATGGACACCGGGGCACAAATGTACTAAAGGAAAGGCTCAATACATAGAAGTATTTTCTGATAATGAGGGGTATGATGGGGGCATGGATAAAGATGGACATATTTCAGATCAAGAAGAGGAATATGAGACAACAGTAGAAGAGAAAAGACAAGAAGAAAATCAACCTTCATCGGAAAAAGCAAGAATGGCAGTACTTTCAGCAGTATCTCGCTATCATACTATTCGATGCAAAGGTGTGGTGCAAGGACAAAGAACTTCAATTTTGGTAGATGGATGAGCCACCCATAACTTCATTGATGTAGAGATGGTGGAGAAAAGAAAGATACATATTGAACCATTTGATGGCTTCACAGTTGTCATTCCCGGTCACAACACAATGCAATGCAAAACATGGGTTCCAAAGCTGCAAGTCACCGTAGGTAACTATACTTTTGTTGATATTTTTTATGTGGTTGATGTTGCTGATACTAATGTGGTTTTGGGAGTGCAATGGTTGTATTCAATAGGAGAGCATACAATAAATTATCAAATTCCCGAAATGAAATTCCAAGATTCAAAAGGAGTACAAAGAGTTGTGAGAGGGCAACACACTTATCCAAATCAAGTAGTGACTTGCAATAGTATGAGATCTATATTGAGGCATGGGGATATAGAATGAGCTGCTGAATGTCATATTACATCTCCCAAGCCAACTATAAATATTGTTGAACACCCAAAGGAGATAGAGAGACTTTTGCAAAAATATGAAAAGGTTTTTAGAGACCTTCCACATGGTAGACCACCGGATAGGGTGGTTGAGCACAGTATTATTTTGGAGGAGGGTACTTCACCCATTCAGATACCACCTTATAGACATCCTAAAAATTTCAGAGATGAGATTGAAAAAGCCATCCAAGAACTCCTAGAGTTGGGACTCATTAGACCAAGCTCTAGTCCTTGTGCTTTTTCAGTAGTGCTAGTGAAGAAAAAAGATGGAACATTGAGAATGTGCATAGATTTTAGAGCCTTGAACAAAAAGACTATCAAGAATAGGTATCCTATTCCTAGGATTGATGAGCTTATGGATGAGCTACATGGGGCCAAATACTTCTAAAAAATTGACCTTAGATCAGGGTATCACCAAATTCGAATGAAAGATGAAGATGTGCAAAAGACTGCTTTTCGATGTGATTTTGGCCACTTTGAATTTCTTGTCATGCCTTTTAGGTTAACTAATGCTCCAGCCACATTTCAAGCATGTATGAATAAGATCTTTTGCAAGCAACTAAGAAGGTTTGTTTTGGTTTTCTTTGATGACATTCTCATTTACAGTAAAACATGGGAAGAGCATTTGCAGCAGTTAGAGATTGTGTTGAAACTTTTGCAAGAAAAGTCCTTATTTGCTAAGTTATCAAAATGTGAATTTGGGATGAAATAACTATTGTATCTTGGGCACATTATTGGGCAGGAAGGAGTGAAGGTACACATGGAAAAAATCAGGGCTATCTTGGAATGGCCATCACCAAAAAAATTACCGAATTGAGAGGCTTTATTGGCATATGCACCTACTACAGAAAATTTGTGAAAGGGTTCTCCAAGTTGACTTCTCCACTCACTGATTTGACTAAGAAGGATGCTTTCAAGTGGGATGAAGAGGTTGAAAAAGCCTTCCAAAAAATGAAAGAGGTAATGAGTAGTTGTCCCATACTTGCACTTCCTGATTTTACTAAACCTTTTGTTATGGAATGTGATGCTTCAGGTGGAGGAATAGGGATTGTCCTAAAGCAAGGCCAACACCCCATAGCCTTTGAGAACATAAATTTGTAGCCTCATGAAAAACTTTACTCCATCTACGATAAATAAATGATGGCCATTATGCATGCATTGGCCAAATTTAGACAATACTTGGTGGGCAACAAGTTTGTGGTGAAAACTGATCACAATAGTCTAAGACACTTTCTCACCCAAAAATATCTAAATGAAAGGCAACAAAAGTGGGTAAGCAAGATTCAAGCTTATGATTTTGATATTGAATATGTTAAAGGAAAGAATAATATAGTAGCAGATGCTTTGTCAAGAAGACCTTCTTTTTCTCTCATGGACATTGCCAAGGATTGGAAAAACATGCTACTAGTTGAATATGTTAAAGACAAATTTGCTTGTGATGTGTTGGATGGAATCAAAGGGGATGATAACTACAGGATTTTGAATGGGTTGATATATTATAAGGGAAGAATTTATTTAATTCATAACTCCAAGCTCAAGTACCGAATTTTGCAAGAAGCACATGATTCCCCACTGGCGGGCCATCCGGGGATCTTCAAAACTTATAGACAATTGAGGCAAATATTTTTTTGGAAGGGTCTGAAGGAAGATGTTTAGAAGTATGTGAATGAATGTAAAGTATGTCAACAAAACAAATAAGAACTTACATGTCCAGCCGGCCTATTACAACCCTTGCCCATTCCGGAGCAAAAATGAGACAGTATAGCCATGGATTTCATCATCGAGTTGCCTGAATCTTTGGGTAAGGATTGCATCTATGTGGTAGTTGATAGGTTGACAAAATTTGCTCATTTCCTTGCTGTTACATCATCTTTTAGTGCTACACAAGTGGCTTATATTTTTTTCAAATAAATCTTTAGATTGCATGGGCTCCCCAAGAGCATTGTCAGTGATAAAGATAGTAGATTCATGGGTGCTTTTTGGCAAGAACTTTTTAGATTGGTAGGCACTCAATTGACTCCAAGTACCAGCTATCATCCACAAACTGATGGACAAACATAGAGGGTAAATCAATGGTTGGAAGGATACCTAAGAAACTATGTGGGAGAGCAGCAAAAAGTATGGGTAAAATGGCTACACTTCAACACCACTTATCATATGTCAATAAGAATGTCTCCTTTCAAAGCATTATATGGTTATGATGCACTTACATTTGCTGAAATTATATTTGGTGATAGTAGAGCCCCAAAGGCTAAAGATTGGGTGGAAGAGAGCCAATAAATTTTAAAGCTCTTGAAGGACAATTTGCAGGTTGCTCAAAATCAACAAAAACAATATGTTGATAGACATAGAGAAGAAATAACCTTTAAAGTCAATGATTTAGTATATTTAAGGTTGCAGCCATATAAACAAACATCTCTAAAAAAGAATGGAGCAGAAAAATTAAAACCAAGGTACTATGGGCCATACAAAGTAGTGCGGAAGGTTGGAGAAGTAGCATACGAACTAGAACTTCCGGAAGGGAGTAAAATCCGCAATGTATTTCATGTTTCCTGTCTCTAGAAATCCCTTGGTCAGCAAATCATCACTTCAGAAATGCTTCCTCCTTTGGATGATGAAGGTCAGCTCACATTTGTTCCGGAAAAGATTTTGAAGACACGGGAAAGAAGGTTGAGAAGTAGAATTATCAAAGAATATTTAGTGCAATGGAAGGAATTACCAAATGAAGATGCCACATGGGAAGAGGAGAAGATTTTGCAGCATCCAAATTTGAAATTGCTTGAGGACAAGCAATCTTGGGTGGGGAGGACTGTAATGTCCCCATTCAAATAATTGCATAGTAAAACAATCCCATCAATCCTACTAGTTTCCTAGGTTGGATGGGCACATGTGGAATTGTAATAAGGAAGTTAATAAACGATGTTTAGACATTAGAAGGGTTCAAGTATTTAATAAATATGGTGAATAAATAAATTCAAGAGAAATTCTAGGTGGCGAGTGGTTTTGGAGACATATGGAGGGTGTGAGACCCACACTAGCTTGATTTTTTAATGACACATGGCATCTCTCTTTTGCCAATTCGAATTCATGGGAAGGTGAACACTCTTGGGTGAGTTGGTAAATCATAACACATGGCACTGAGCATCTTAGGTCGAATTGGGATGGATTGGTAACCTCCATGGAAGATAAAGAGTCAAATTGGAAGTTTGTGGACACTTGGGCTAGATTCCCTAGCCCCTATGACACTAATGATGGAGAATCTATGACAACTATGACAAATTGCAGACCTGACCTCTGACATCTGACCATTATGACATGTCAGCCCCAAAAATAGGCTCAAGGAAGGTGCTCATGGGAGTGGAAGAAGCCAAAGATACTCAAATTCGAATTTGGGAGAAGATGGAAGGTTGGAACTAGGAGACAAATGGCAAATGTGGAATATTTCCTAAGTGGAAATATCTTGAAGCTATTGAGAGGATTTCGACCCCTTGAAGGCTAATGTTGGTTATAAAATGTAGAAACCAAGTATGAGAATGGCTTTTGATGATTTGAGAAAAATTGCATTTGTGAAGAGAGAGCTAGTGGATGACTAGTTTCTTGCCTTAGCCAATTTCGAGGGTGAAAGATTCCCATCCAAGTTGGTGTTTGGAGAGGCCACTCAAGTCTTTCATGAAGCTTTAATGGAGTTTTATTTGCAGTTACCAGCTACAGGGCAGCTCATGGTTTTGTTTAGTGCGGCACCATCTCTCAACCATCTATAGTTTTGAAGGCATATTCATGCTTCTTGAGGGAGGACGTTTTTTGTGAGCTATTGTGCTTCTTGGGAGAGCTTCTATTGATCTATTTTTTATTGTAATAGCATTATATACTTTGTTCTTTACCTTTAGGAAGTCTCAGGTCGAAATACCATGTGGTTCTGTGTAAAAATGAAAATTAATGAGCAAACAATGTCCATTTCCCCACTACATTGATGTATGCCATTATAATGATGATGATTTCGAATAAAGGAATGTTTCTCTGATATATTTGTGATGAATGGACTGCCATTAATGTGTATTACAAGTTTCATATTCAGTACTTGAGCATTTGAAGCCACTATACTCAGTTTATTTGCATTTGAAGAAGATTTGGTGCCATTTCCCCAAGGGTCGAATTAGTGGTTTTTGCTGTTGTTTGGGAGAGGGTTGGAACAGACCTTATAATTAATTAATGATGCATTTGGGACCTTAATAACATCCCTGAAACATACCCTGCCTCTGTTCATAAATTTGAGTGGGTTTGGAAGCATTTGGGAAGCTCTTTTCAATACTTACCCCAGGGGGATTTGAATCCCAAATTACTAGTAAAATTGTAGACTTGAACCAGAATATTAAGAGAGTTTGGAGAGATCTTTTGGTGGCCATATATCATCCCTGAACATCATATTTAAGTCCTAATATCATTAATACACCTTCCCTGAATATTTGGGACCATTTGGACCAAAATTGGGACCTAGGCATCAAAACTAGTCAAAGGTCGAAATTGGGGAAAAAGTGGAAAATTGGGCATTTTCTTGAAATTTTAAAAAAGGGACATTACATTAATCTTGCATTTTTTTGTCTTTCTTTGACTAAAAAAATGTTTTGTGAAGTACGACCTTTGTGCCTAGGACGTTCTTTATTTGAAGAACCTGAAACAATTAATTAATGAAAATACACGAGATAGCAGAAATAACAGAACTCAAAATTGCTTTTATTGATCGCAGGCCATTTCGAGGGGGCAACCTCCTTTGAGCGAGCTCAATACAAATAACTTCACGGTACCTTCATTCGTCTCAACACAAACTTATATACTAAGTCTAGGCGCCAATACCATGAGTCAATACCATGTGTCAATACAAACCATGGGCCAATACAAACTATGGATCAACAATTACTACAGGATGACTTACAAAGCATATGCGTCCAACAACAATAAGACAAACTATGGATCAACAAATACTACAGGACAACTTACAAAGCATATGCGTCCAACAACAATATACTAACAAAGTAAATAGAAGGGTTGACATGGGTTCCTAACATCCCCTCTCCCTTAGAAAAAGCTTTGTCCTAAAAGCTTTAGATGTGGAAATTGATGCAAAATCTGAAGGAGTGGTTCCCCTGTAGCATCCTCGGGTTGCATTCCGGGCCACTGATGCCTTTTGAGTTTCAGGGAGGGTTGCTTGGAAGGCTGTAGACGAAGAAGAACCATATCAGCTGCGTGAAAAGTGTGCTCAGAACGGTGTTGATCGGCTTGTTGTTCCAGACGAATTCTTGCCATGTGAAGATGGTCCTGCAGAATGAGAAGAATCTGATCGCGGTTTCGAAGAACCGAGTCAATTTCCTGAATTGGGGAGCTGTTGAGGGTGTATAGAAGAAGAACTGGTGGTTCCTGTCCATAGCCTGCTTCATATGGTGTCCTTTTAGATGTGGTATTGTACCACTGGAGCACTTTGAGGAAATCCATAGAAATAGTTGTCCAAATCTGTGTAGGGATGGGAAAGGGTTTGAGCAGTCCCGAAAGGAGTGTCGTTTCACCCTTGTTGACCTGGAAAGTATCACAGTCAGCCACCATCTGTTCAATTGTCATTTTCAGTCCCTACCAAAAGAAGTTACATTGTTCCTGGTCAGACATTTTGAGGAACCCAGAGTGCCATACTGATGAAGAAGCATGGATTTCATAGAAGAGATAGCCCTGTTGAACAGATTGCAACCAATTTGGAACAAGCAGAGAAATAGCTATAAGAGAAACTGGGTCATCAAATGTGTTAGAAGGAGCATCTTCCACCATATTGTCCTTACCCTTCTTGTAAGTGATCGCATAGGCATAACCCATGAGTTAGATAACCCATTGCAGGTGTGCTGAGGGGGAGACCCATTGTTCCAGGAAATTTTCCAGACTCTGGAGATCAGTCTTGATGCAAATATAATTCCCTAATAGGTATGGCTGCCACTTATGTACTGCATGCAAAATAGCCATCATTTCCTGCTGAGATGTAGATGCAGCTAAATTCTTATCGAAAAGGTCTCTTGAAGGCGACAAGCCCACCTGAGCGATGACACCATGTGAATTCTTCTTAAGGATCTTTTCTAGGCGATGTGAACTGATGATGCGGAGAGACCCTTGTTGTAAGCCCTTAAATTTGTGTTGTTTCCCATTGACTGAAAACTGCATCCAAAGTTCATAAGAATCCCATAAGATGGGGCCAAGTGTGCGTAACCATTGAACGCCCAAAACCACATCACATCCGCCTAGGGACAAGGCAAACATGTTAGAGCGCAGGTTATAATATTCCAGAGAGATACGCACATTGTGACACTTCCCCTTGCAAGGTAAGGTGCCCCCATTGGCAACCATGACTTCAAATTTGGAGCAAGGATGGACAAAACAATCAGCTTGTTTGGTGATCTGAGGGTCAATGAAGTTATGAGTGCCACCAGAATCAATGAGTATTGTAAGAGGAAGCTTCTTGAAGTAACCCCTGACCTGCATTGTTTGGGGGGTGGTGATGCCGGATAAAGCATGGAGATATATCTATGGTTGTTCATCCTGAGATGGGGGGTCAATAGGCAGCTCCTGAATGTTGACCTGATCATCCATTGTATCTGGAGCTTCTTCACCAATTTTAGAGGCAGGCGGAGAATCCATATCCAAGAGATAGAGCTTTTGTTGAACACATCTATGTCCCCAAGTGAATTTCTCATCACAATTATAACAAAGCCCTTTTTCTCTGCATGCTTACATCTCTGTTTCGGACAAATGCTTAATAGGAGTTGGTCGAGGAGCTGGTGGGATGGGAGGTCGTTGAGAACCCATATTTCGGAAGGGAATAAAAGTGGGTTTGGAGCGCTATTGGGCTGCAATCTTGTCTTCTGCCAACTTAGCCAACCCTAGGACTTCCATTATTGTGTTGGGACAGAACATTTTAACCTCTGACCAAATTTCATCCTTAAGACCATTAATAAAACAACTCCTGTGGAATTCATCAGACAATCCTTTTGTGTGATTGACTAGTTTCTCAAATTATGTCTGATACTCTCTCACAGTGCCACTTTGACGAAGTTTAGTAAGTGCTCCGGTGAAGTCATCAAAAACACTAGGACCAAATCGTTGCAAAAGGAGTTGGAAAAATCTGTCCATTTTGGCTCGTCATGAGCCTTGATATACCAACGGTACCATTGAAGGGCTTCTTGTTCCAAATGAAAGGATGCAAGTGGAACTTTTTGGACATCAAAAGTATTATGCAGACTGAAATACTGTTATGCTTGATAGATCCATCTAGTTGGATCAGTACCATTGAAGCAAGGAAATTCAAGCTTCGAACCATGAAAATTGCTGAAAGAAGAGAACCCATTGGCTGCAGAAGATTCTTGCTGTCGGTTATTATTCATGGCTTAATGCTTAAGATGGAGGCTGAGAAATTTTTCATCCAGATCTTGGAGTTTGGTTTGGATGGCTGCAAGTGCTTCCTCCATGGTTTTTGCTCATGCGCGGGTGACAACCATAACAAAGAGTTTTTTTTTTTGGGGGGGGGGGAATGGATAGAAAAACACAAACAAAAGCTTATTTAGTAAAGAGAAATTTGGATTTGGGAAAAACTCGGAGGGGTAATTGGGGTTTGACTAGGTTTTGGACACTTTATGATGGACAGAGAAGCAAAAAAATGGGGATTTCAGAAGCGGGATGAAAGAATGAGAAAATTTGTTAAAGAGGGACAAAGAAGCAGAAATAGGGAATGAACAAGGTGGCAAAATTTGGAGGCGAGTGGGTGAAAATTGAAGAAGTTATGGCAAACCCTAAAAATAGACAAATGTGAGATTTCTGGCTTTGGGAAGTGGAATTTGGGATATGGTCCTTAGGAATAAAGTATGCGGAATGGGATTGCAAGGGTGTCCGGGAAGTTTCAAGGGAAATGGAGTTAAAACAAGGGAGATATGGTGAAAAAAAGGGGATTTTTTGGATTTTTTATTTATTTTTTCCAGAAATGGATCTGCGACGACGCGAAAGGGATCAGAACAATTGGATCTGCAATGACGCAGAAGGGATCAGAACAATTGGATCTGCAACGACGTGGAAGTGGTCGAAAACAAATGGATCTGAAACGACGCCGAATGGATTGAAAATGGCTGGATCTGAAACGACTGGATCTAAAACGACAAAACGACTGTATCTGAAACGGCGCGGAATTGATCGGCAACAGTTTAGCTGAAAATAGATATGGACCCCAGGTATGTGCGGCTTCCTGACAGTTCAGGGGTTTCACTCGGCCACCAATGATGTCTGACGGCTTGCGTATTGGGGCAGTACCCCTCACTCCACAGCTTATGTAAAACCGATAACCGCTTTGCCACAAACGACAACTCTTGGTTTACCTCACGGGTGGGAACTAGTCAATCAAGTAGGGGTCGTTGCCATTTTCGCTGGCAAGTCCTCTCAATGGGCCAGCTACTTTGGGGTTCCCATGGTACTCCTCACAATGAGTTTTAGGGCTTATGCCCAAGTACTTCCCACAGTTAAGTGGATAGAGATTATTCCCAGATCCGAAGCTGCAACAGATGCGAAAAAAAAAATTGGCAGAAATTTCACCCAGTGAGCCCAAGAAAGTGCTCTGATACCACATGTGAAGAACCTGCAACAATTAATTAATGAAAACACATGAGATAGTAGAAATAACAGAACTCAAAATCGCTTTTATTGATCACAGGCCACTTCGAGGGGGCAACCTCCTTTGAGCAAGCTCAATACAAATAACTTCACGGTACCTTCATTGGTCTCAACACAAACTTATATACTAAGTCTAGGCGCCAATACCATGGGTTAATACTATGTGTCAATACAAACCATGGGCCAATACAAACTATGGATCAACAATTACTACGGGACAACTTACAAAGCATATGCGTCCAACAACAATAAGACAAACTATGGATCAACAAATACTACAGGACGACTTACAAATCATATGCGTCCAACAACAATATACTAACAAAGTAAATAGAAGGGTTGGCATGGGTTCCTAACACTTTACATGTGGAAATAGAGAGACATTATCAAAACCATTTGTGAGAACTCATTATTACAAAGATTTGAACACTATTGACAAGCTTTGTCACCTTACGATTATTTTCTCATTATGTCTCTTGTTTTTCCTTTGTGAGAAGGGCAATTTTTAAGCATGGAATTACATTAAAAAGTCAAACCCAATATGTGTTCTTAAAGCTCGGTAGACTTAACTTTATCTTGTATCCAATGTATTTCACACTCGACACACCTATCTATGCTTTGTTAGGGGCAATAATGTTTCTAATAAGTGCTCTTCCTATAACAAAGTCCATTGCATGCTTTTCTAATAATAAGATAAGTAGTTGCGATGTTGCAAGTCCTCGCCTAGTGGTAATAGAATTTGTGGCTATGAGAATGTATTGCGCAGGGGGCATGTTGAGAGGGCTGTGAATGTCGCGGTGGTGAAAGTTTAGATGTGTGACGTTTGCATGATAGAAAAGTCGATGTCCATGATTGGACATTGTGATGTATTGTGGTCTCAAAATAATTGAACATGCAACACATCACGAACAGGAAAATTTGTCGACTTGTGTCCAATCAACCTTGGCACAGTTATTGTAGGTGTGATGTATCGCAAACCGTGATCCTTTCATGTCGGCGATGTGTCATAGGTGGAGACTAGTGCATGGTTGCGATATGTCACGCTTCGAAATAGTCGAACCTGCAATAATAATGCTTTAACTTCTTTTTTTGAAATAAAAAACCATAATTATATTTCAATAGGCAAGTCATCTTCCATTAATTCTTTAGCATAAAAGTCCCTGTTAAATGTAAAAGAGAAGACATAATTTATATTCCTTAAAATAAGAAAGTGATTGAGATGATTCAATTTCGTTGTCTTTAACAAGTGTAAAGAAACCATTAATATTAATAAATATTCTAACAATAAACAATTCGATGAAACCTAGAGAAAAATATAGAGAAAGATGTAGACAAATGTACAACGTTTAAGAAGGACATTTTCCCTAATTTTATAACTGTGTTAAGCAAAGCTTATTTGTCAACTGAAAATAAATATAAAAATTCAAATAATATACAGTAAAAAGCAATTTAGCCATTGCCCATGGCTTAAACTTGAAGGCACGAACCCTTTTTTTTTTACTTGAGTTTACACTATACCTTTTTATTACTTTTTTTCAGTTATTCTCCCAATCCACGTTAAAGAACCTAAGGACATAAAATAAAATAAAAAAATAAAAATTTGCTTTCATCCCATACATACATATACATTTTATACGTATATACCATGAAGAAAGTATAAAACACGGTACCAACAATTGAAATACAAAGTTGATTAGCTAGAAGGAAGACCAAGCAAGTAGAAAGCTTTATAAATGAAGCTTCTTAGATGGCAATCACATGAGACAATGTTTATCCCACATTTTCAAAGTTGTTTACTTGTATTACAGATAGTGAGAGAGGAAGCCATTTGAATCCATATTTCTAGGCCTCTTTTTCTTCGAGTGGTCAGAGGTATTATGAGTGCGAGGATTTATTGGTAAAGAAGGAGATCAGGGTTGAGTTTTGTTTTAGCTTTTCTTTTATTCCATAATTCATATCCTTTTAATACACAACATGGGCCACAATTTTCATAAATGGGGAGCCATTTTGCATGCACTGCACAAACAATTTGTTCAACTGAAGGATACGCCATCGACAAAGTCTTCAAAGTAATCATGATTGTCATTATCTATAGGAGTCATTGAATTCTAACCAAGGCAACCATACCAATGTTCAATTGAATGTTGCAACTTCGTTAACACGTGATCACCTTGCGATGACTGTTTTGATGTAGAGGCCAAGTAAAATAAAATTTTGACAATGGACAACCATGAAAATGATGGCCTAAAAATGAGTTTTTTCGGTTTTTGATGATGGCAAGTGCATTAAATAAGTCAAAGTGCATTAAAGTGACAAGCAACATGTCTCCCCATGTGATTCATAAAAACTCACTTCATAGTATTGCAAGTCATAAAACATTACATTACAGTATACATGAATGGTTGATTTGACATTAGTAGTCCATGTCGCAAACTCTTACATTCACTTTTTCATTAATTTGCTAATAATATAATTTAAAAAATACTTTACACTTATCAAAATTTAAAGGAATAATATTAGTTTGAATTATTTTTACCACAAAGGCAAAAGTGGACGTTTTCGTTTAAAAGAACTTTGAGTTTAGCAAACTCAAAGGATGGTATTGTTTTTCCCATTTCTTGTGATTGATGTCAAAGTCCTGATTTTTCCACAAATCCCTAGTTGGATGTTTTTATTTAAAAGAACTTTGCATTTAGGAAACTCCAAAAAAATTAGATTATTTTTCCCATGTCTTGTGATGCAATGTATCACATCCCTTAACTCTTTAACTTTGCAATACTTGGGTGCGATGTCAAGTATCACGTTCCTTAACCCTTTAGATTTGCGATAACTAGGTGCGAGGGAGATAATTGTTGACATTTTGTAGCGTGGACATGTATTTCCATGGGGTGGGTGTCTTACCCAGGAGAGACATGACTGCCTACCTGAAACATATGGTCATCTTTCCTGGTGATGATGGACTCATGGTTCTGCTTCAAAATTATAGGGGCGGTCTGATCTACCACAATTGGCATGTTCATTCCCATCTCTTGCCACTGACGAGCCAAAATAGAGCAGGTGTTCGTAGCTAGTGTATGTGTCGCTTCCAACTGTTCAATGTGATAACGAAGATATACCACATTGCCTCTAGTCTCGAAGAGGAGGCGCTCGTTGGCCCTCTAGCATAAATCTACTTTTCCATCCCAATCCTGTCGAGTGACCAACCTGTCACCTTCGTGCCTCTTCACCTCTTGGCGTGCATTGGGTTGGGTTTTCATTTCTCCATATTGAAATTTCGTGGGATGGGTCTCTTCCCCAAGGGGAAAGGGTTCAGTCCATTCCACTCTACATCCCCATTGAAAAATTGCTTCGGCTTATTCGTGCATATTATCGGGACTGCTATCGTGCGAGAGATTCATATCGGGCAGTTGAGAGCCACTCGCCTGCCCTTCCTCCTACTCATTTTTGTCTCTAGCAAGCTCCAAGATAAGTACTTCCTTTTTCTGCCAAGCCTCCCATAGCTTCCCCGCAAAGTGAAATGTACTTACAATGATCAGAGTATGAGGAAATATTCTTCTTATTTCGACCCCCCCAAGAGGTCCAAGACCCCCTATGAGATCTCCCTCAAATTATTTGATAAGGCATCATGGCTAAATGCACAAATAGAACGAACCTGTGAGCGATCCAAAGGCTAGCAGCGAAATGCATAGGGGGTGTTGGAGCACGATTGTTGTTGGACCAAATCCTGCAGGCGTTAATATCCGCTACAATCCCCAAAGTTAAGATCCATGAGAGGGTGTTAACCCATGTCGCAAAACCCATGGGAGTGTTGAATGCAAATGCCAACAATCTCCCCCCAACATTCCCTGGGTGAGTTACAAACTCAAGGCCTGTCGCTTTGATACCATTTGTTGGAGCACAATTGTCATTAGACCAAAACATGCAGGCATTAATCTTCGTTACAATCCCCAAAGTTAAGATCCACGAGAGGGGTTTAACCCATGTCACGAATCTCACGGGGAGCGTTGGATGCAAATGACAATAGGGAGAAGGCCATCACATCCAACATTATGAATGCAATCGATGCATGTGGCCGTTGAATGCTAAGAGCCGTCAGTAATCAAGATTTTTGCTCGTCCATTAATCCTCCATCCTAGTGTGTCAAACATATGAGTCAGATTCATTGAGCCTCTACCAAAATGATCATTTCTTATGCCAGTGATTAATGCCATGTTCTTCATGGGATGGAGGGGAATTGAACTTCCCATACGTCCCATAACCTAGTCTTGTTGCTAGGTGGTTAGGTTCTTGAATTGACGATGCGTTGTCATCCACTAGTGCTATGGCACCCCCTCCAAGTGTAATTAAAGGACTTATTGAAGTGAATGCCCTTTTATAATTATTTGGGGTTAATTTGGATAAAATCCCAAGTTTTGGGGATTTAGTTATTTAAGTTAATCAAATGAATCTTATCACTTAATCTCAATTGGATGAGATCTAATATTGGCCATTGAATTTAGGGTTTTGGTTAAACCCAAAGGTATAAAAGGGAGTTAAGGGGAGAGGAGAAAGACACAAGAGAGGAACTCAAGCATTGAGTGGAAAAATAGGAGAAGGAATTTATGGTTTTCAGTCTGTTGGGCAAGAGAGAGAAGGACAACAAGCAAGAGAAGCATGTAACAGATCAGAGGCATATTTTTCTGTGCAGGGGTATCGTACAGAGATAAGTGTACAGACATGTTGTACAATCGTACAGATATGTTGTATGGATCTGTATAGTCGTAAATTACAGATTGTATTGACCATACATATGCCGTGTGGAATTTGCACAGGTGTACAAATTGCGTCATACAAAATCAATATACGATTATGGACCATACAATTTGTACATCCAGTTTCAGCAAGACAGAAAATCGAGGTTTCGTTGCGTTTTTCATGGGCATTTTTGCAGGTGAAGTTTCATCTTGAGCATGGCATAATTTGCTAGGCTTGTTTTGTAATTTCTTAGGGTCGTTTTCTCAAGAAGGGAGCCCTTGTAAGCTTGGATTATTTAGCTAATGAAAAGTAGATTTGAAGGGCATAATTATGTTTGTGTTTTTTTGTTTTGTTTTTTTCCTATGTTTTGGCTTCCACTACTTTTATTTACTATTGATAGATCTCAGCAAGTGTAAAATAATTAGTGAGTTGAAATTAAAATAATTAGTGAACAAGGAAAATCACCAGGAGTTATTTTATCTAGTGATGAAATCAGAAAAAATCAACATGGTATCATAGCAGAGACTCTAAGAGGAAGCAGATATGAAGTTTATTGCAACAAATCTATTAGATCTGAGTGACCAAAAAGCAGATCTAGAGTAGATCTGGGGTTTACAGTAGTAGAACTTGGTGGGTGATTGAAGGACAAAGCACAAGACAATTATTTGTGGCAGATCAAGTCATGGAAGCTACCAGTCTTAGGTTTGAAGACAGGTAGATGGGGCATCTAACTTCTTGGCATGGAAGGCAAGAGTTGTCTTATTGTCAGAGAAGCATGATCTTTGTGGGATTGTGGAGATGGAAGTTACCAAAGCAACAGAGTTACAAATCTAGTTGATTAGGAAGCCTGTGAGAAAAAGGAGATCAAGTCCCAGAGAGTGATCCTAGATGATGTGAAGGATCATCTGATTCCTCATGTAGTAGAGAAGACAACAGCCCATACAATGTACAAAGCTCGAGTGGAATTGTTCTAGAGTGACAACATGAACATAAATTTGATCTTGAGAAGCAAGCTCAAAGATGTCTAGATGTTGAAGACAGTTATTGCTACCAATTACCTTACGAGGATCACCCAGATTCCTAATCAACTTACAGTTGTCGGGGAGATTGTTCTTGATGCATAACTGATGAATGTGGCACTAAATGGCTTCCCTAAGTCTTGGGAATGGAAGTGAGTGTAGCATTGAATGGAAGTCAAGGGATTTGTAGCTTGGGAAAATATTCCATATTAGTAGAGGCTTTGGGATGATTGCATCCTGGAAAAGACTCAAGAGGAGTATAAAGAAAGCAAGCAATAATGTGAGGAGGAGGAGAACTTGGCTCTTACCAACAAGGCACGAAAGATCAAATGACAAGGTTCCAAGGGTAACAGTGAGGGAGCATTCTCACAATTGGGGAAGAAAGACTTGAGCAAAAGAAAGTGTTTTATTTACCACAACAATGGACACTATGCTTCTTAGTGTCCGAAGAATAAGAAGGGACAAGAGAAGAAGTAGACAACAACATCGACAAAGATGCAGATGGATGATTTTGCAGCGAAGTTTGAGGACTTCTCACTAGTCTCCTACCTCACCACCAACACGAATAAAAGGAGTGCTTGGTACTTGGATAGTGGTGCATCACATCACATGATTGGAGCATGAAAGCTTAATAACAGCTTGAAAAAGAATGACTCAAGGACCCATGTAGAGCTTGGAGATGATGCCAAGTATGCATTGAAGGGGGATGGAATTATTTGGTTCTAGCTTGAGTCAGGAGTTTTGTTGGAATCCCAAGAGGTGATTCAAGTGCCAAATATGAAGAAGAAAATGCTCTCATTATTAGTTTTGGAGGACAAGCGGTTTGCCATCACAATTAAGAAAGGGAAAGTACTCATATGTCATGAGGGAGCTATCCCAAACATAATAGTGGGCATTGGGGTTATAGAAGGAAAGTTATACATGTTGAAGGGAAAACCTGTAGGTGGATCCAAGGAGATCCTGGATCCTGGATCAATGTTAGTGGCAGAGGACAAGGAGCATAAGGCTCTGAAGGGTGAGCAGAGTTCATTGATTTCCAGTGTGGGGAGTCAACTTTCAGATGGGAAGAGGGAGTTAGCTCCTTCTAGTTATGTCAGAAAACATGTTTGGCATGAGATGACATTGAAGGAAGCTTAGGAGCAAGTTGAGGCTCATAAGAGGACAGTTTGGAAGAGCATGCCTTTGAAGAATCTTATAACACTCATGTGTATCATCATTGATGATGAGATTTCCAGTTTTGAGGATCCAACATATCAACAGGTATGGCAGGATGGTATGGTGCAGGATGATGTACGGGATATTGTACCAACATTGGAGGAATAACTAGTTCCAAGTGACTCTTCCATGGATACCTTCCTCGCTAATAGGGAGTGTTGATGTTTTGTAGCATGGATAAGTATTCCCATGTGGTGGGTGTCTTACTCATGGGAATCGTCACCATGACCTCCTAGGCACTTTGGAAATTCACTTTAATTAAAGGACTTATTAAAGTGAATGCCCTTTAATAATTAATTAGGGTTGTTTTGGAGAAAAGCCTAAGTTTTGGGGGTTTAGTGATTTAAGTTAATCAAATGAATCTTGGCCCTTGATCTCAATTGGATAAGATCTAGTATTGGCGATTGAAGTTAGGGTTTTGGTTCAACCCAAAAGTATAAAAGGGAGATAAGGGGAGAGGATAAATATACAAGAGAGAAACTCAAGCACTAAGTGGAAAATTAGGAGAAGGAATTTAAAGTTTTTAGTCTCTTGGGAAAGAGAGAGAAGGACAACAAGCAGGAGAAGCAGGTAGTAGATTAGAGGCAATTTTTTTTTTTTTAGAGGTACCATACGGACATAAGTGTATGGACCCATACAATCATATTGACTAGGCTATACAGATCGTACATCTCGTGTATGAAATCCGTATATGTGTATGGAATGTAACATACATAATCCGTACCAGTGTACGGACCATACAAGTCGTACACCTAGTTTCAATGGGGCAAAAAATTAGGGTTTCACTACATTTTTTAGGGGAATGTTTGTAGGTGAAGTTTCATCTTTAGTAGGGAAGAATTTGCTAGGTTTGCTATGTAATTTCTCAGGGTCATTTTCCTAGGAAGGGAGCCCTTGTAAAGTTTGATTATTTATCTAATGAAAGGTTGATTTGAAGGGTAGAATTATGTCTATGTTTTTTGTGATATTTTTCCTATTTTTTGCTTCTGCTAGTTTTATTTGCTTTTGACAGATCTCAACAAGTGTAAAATAATCAACGAGCTGAAATTAAATTTTAAGCAAGGAAAATCACTAGGAATTATTTCATCTAATGATAAAATAAATAAATAAATCAACAATAATAAGAGCAGTAGAATCAAATGATCAATGGCACTTGGGGGCACCTTCCTTAGTCTCATGGCCCTTGTAGCAAGGGCATGCTCCTATCTTCTCCCTTGTATTTATTATAGGCTTATAATAAGTCAAGGGGTAATAACTCAAGTAGTGAGAGGTAAGTTTCTCACTCTCCCCACCCAAGTTCAAATCCCCAATGAAACATTGGCCCGTTGTGACAAGGCTAGAAGGGTAGGCACCCCCTTGAGTGGGGCCCCATCCCTAGTGTGTCTTCGGACGTCTCAACCCTTGCCATGCCATAAGTTTCTTGCTAGGCATTGACTTGTGGACAATTGGCACTAGACTAGGGTTTATAGTGTCAACGTTAATTGGATTTGAACCTATGTCTCGCCAAGGTAATCCCAACTAGTTACCAATTCCCCTATATCTTAAAATATAACTTATAATATAAACAATAATGATAAGAAATAAAGGGTGTCTCTATTGATACACCTCCCTTTTATTTCCTTTAGAGTTATGGTTATTTTATTATTATGTCTCTTGATGATGGTTGTTAGTTTATGTTGGTTCATAGGTGTGTTGGGGTTGTATTTTTTACTTTTTGCTTATTTTGGGATAAGATTCTAAGTCTATAAGTGTATGAGTTTGTAATGGTTAGTATAGTCTTAGTTTCACTAATATGTATTGGAGTCTTTTTAGTTGTTGAATATGAACTCTAATGTATAAGTTTATATAGATTAGTGTAGATACATGCTTCAACATGAATATTGAATGCAATGTAATGTTCATATTTCTAATTAATACATTAGTGATTTCAGTTAATCAAATGAATCTTAGACCTTCATATCAATTGGATGAGATATAATATTGGCCATTGAAATTAGGGTTTTGGTTCAACCCAAAAGTATAAAAGGAGCTAAGGGGGGAGGATAAATACACTAGAGAGAAACATAATCATTGAGTGGAAAATTAGGAGAAGGAATTTACGGTTTTCAATCTCTTGGGAAAGAGAGAGAAGGACAGCAAGCAGGAGAAGCAGGTAGCATATTAGATGCAGGGGTACCGTATGGACATGAGTGTATGGACCTATCATAGAGACCCATAAAATTGTACTAACTAGACTGTACGAGTCATAAATATCTTGTACGAAATTCACATATGTGTACATAATGTACCGTAAGGAATCCGTACAGGCCAAACAACTAGTTTCAACGGGGCATAAAATTATGGTTTCGATGCGTTTTTTAGGGCCAGTTTTGTAGGTGAAGTTTGATATTCAACAAGGTATTATTTTCTAGGTTTAATGTGTAATTTCCCAGGGCCATTTTCCCAGGAAGGGAGACCTTATAAGCTTGGATTATTTATCTAATGAAATGTTGGTTTGAAGGGTAGAATTATGTTTGTGTTTTTGTGATCTGTTTGCTAATTTTTGCTTCCACTACTTTTAATTATTTTTAATATTTTTTCACAAGTGGTTCACAAACCCCCCAATGGAGCTGCTATGTCCACGGTAAGAAATCATAGGGGCCCCACCCGAAGGGGTGGCACCCCGTTCGCTCTGATTACAAAGCTAACCCAATGGGGACATCAAGTGAGGCCCTTATATAACCATGTATAGCCACCCAAGGATTTAACCCCGAGGCCTTATGCTTACAACTTACATAATCCATGTTTTTAGTTGTTAAATATGAACTTTAATGGACAAGTTCATATGGATTAGTATGGATTATGTCTCAACATGAATATTGAATGTGATGTAATGTAATGTTTATATTTTGAATTATGGGGAGACAGGTGTTGGGGGGGCTTATTTTTTTTATCCCAGAGGAAATATAGTGTTAACCTTTGCTTGTGGCATAAGGATTGGCACTAATAATCAAGCAAAGCGTTAGGCTCTATACTTGAGATTGGAACAGTATGTTTCTCTCGGCATTCGTTCACTAGCGGTGATAGGAGATTCTCTACTTATTCTCTCCCAAACTAGGCATCGACAAGAAATAGTGGATCAAATTGCAGGAAGACTTCATAAACGAATTGTTAACCTCATCTCTCAAATTCTAACTACACATCTCTATCATGTTCGAAGAGAGCATAATTCCATAGCAGATAGATTAGCAAATAAAGTGTCACGCATACCTCGTGGGGGGAGGGGGAGGTTTTAAAAAAATGGGGGTCAACTACTTCTTGTTGGATCCCTTGATGTTTTATACGCAAACTATAATCTGCTTATACATTAAGAATCAAGTCCTGTCAAGCATTTATTATCAGAAATGACGATAGTTAGGCTTTATACACTTGGTACTTCATCTGACCATGTGGAGGCTTCAAGGCTTCTTGGTAAATGAAGCTTCTCAATTTATTTGGAATTGCACGTTTAGGATTAACATAGAGGTGTATGGAGGTACATTAAACCAGGATGCCTTCTCATCTATAAGGAATAACCAGTATCAACATTATCGATTTGAGAACAGTGTTGGAGGGAGGTGGTGTGGAATGCATAGTGATTCTGGAATAGTGGTGTGGACCTTTGTGGGTTTTGATGCCTTCTCCTATGCATTGGAAGAGCGACTTTCAATTTTAAGTAGTGCAGGTTAAGATTCTCATTTACATGTAATTTATTGCAGACATTGTTTGGATTTTGCCCTTTCACCGGTTTGGAAAGTATAGGATGTAGGAAAATTTTATGAAGCAATAATTTTTCTTTACGACTTGAGAGATTTGTCTTTCGGTGTGGACGGTGCAGAGAATCTGGCGAAAACTCCTTTGGTAATTTATATTGGGCAGAACTCAGAGTTTGTCTTATACATTAATTGGGTTTTTCGGGTCACCGAGATTTTAAGGTGGGTGTGGGATTGTGGTGAAGTAAAGTCTGGAGTAGCTACGGAAAAAAATCTTAAAGATCCCTCGGAGAGAATTTGTGCCACCCAAGCTAATATTCAAGACATTCGCAAACAAATGAGATGGATAAAATCACAAATGGAAGGCTTCATAGTAGTAGCCCACCAAATTATTGATCATGTGCTTATTCTAGATATTTGATTTTATTAATTAGAACAAGCTTCTCAACAACTTTCTATCAATATGTATTGTTTTGATGTCCGCTTGGCTGAAGTTGAACGGACAATATGTGCTTGTGACGCTAAAGTTCAAGAAATTTCAACAACTTTGGCAAAGCATGAAGATTTAATGGCTGGAAAGAATTCCATAATTGTGGATAATTTAGAGATTGAGAATAACGAAGGTTAGTCAGTTCGCCAACCCACCCATGTTGATGTTAATATCTCGAGCTCAAGCGAGCGGGTTGAAGAAGATATAGATGAAGATGTCAATACTTCTAGTGCAGATGAAGAACTAGATGATCAAGTCATGGAAAGGGGGAATAGTATTGCTTAATTCTTAGTTTTCATGTTTAATTTTGTCAAAAAATGTTAGGACAATTTGTCAAAATATATAGCAGTATAGTAATAGCTAGTCATTTTGAAATAGTCTTCAGACTTTGATGACTGTATATGTTGTTGACAGTTCTATTGGAAACTATGTTAGACATGTTTTGAACTATTGTAATGTATCCTTTGAAGCTAATTTTTTTAGTTGTTTATAATACAATCTATCTGTTTCAGTTTAAAAAAAGTTTATATTTTGAATTAATACATTATGCTTTTGTGACGTGGGAAAAAATAATAATGGCAACTGTACTTTGTGTTATAAATGGGGGTGAAATATATGATGCAGTGGTTGTAAACAAGTACACTTACACTTAAAGAATTTGTGAAATTTTATGTATTAGAGTTTCTTCAATTTATTTAATTTATGTCTCCCATGAGAAGGCTTAGGAGTATTTGAGTATATTTACACCATGTTTATGCAATCCTTGGATGGATTGAACTAAAATCGTTGCTTATTAATTGATTTTTATATTTGAAGCTAAGATTACTCAATTGAGGATAATATTCCATGCTAAGATTAAGAGTATTCAATTGGAATTAAGTCAACATTAAGTCGGTGTGTAAGGGATAAGACTTGAAATCCAATGCAAGCATATAATTTTTATTGATTTTTTTTTAGCCAGGGAAACCCGCCCCCTGCAAACAACAGAGCTAGAGCTGGAGTAGGTCATTGAGTGAGGTTATTGGAATGGTAAACCTGGGTCGGGTCTAGCCTTAATGTTGGATGTGAGAATGATCAGCCCAACAGCAAGTAGAACTGTCATCACGATCGCACGAGGGCTTAAAGGCAACAACACCACTATAAGTTTTTATTGATATAGACACATAAATAAATAAAACTAGTTGATATAAGTGCACAAAAAACATAAAATGAAATGGAAGAAGATAAATGTTGAGATTGAAAAAGTAAACATGCCACACAAAGTATTATTGATCTCATCTAATTTATCAATAAGAAAAGTGTGATCTTAAACACAATGATAATTAAGGCAATTGTTTTATTCAAAAATATAATTAAAATATTAATTAATACATTAAAAAGATAGATTAAAATATTAATTGATGATGATAGTTATTAATGCATTGAGACCAACTTTATAATACATACTTGTTACTCATAAACAAGTTTAATACTATGGGAACCAAAGTATATATTGGTATTGACACGTTTGTTTGTGCGGGTGATAAGTTTAAACTATCTTCTCAGTGTTGATGTAAATGTAACTTCAGAAGATATTCACTTGTATTTTATATTGATATTATTATTGTATTTTATTTGTACTTCCGACGTAGATGTTTTCCTCCGTTCGGGAATGTCATTAGTATGTTTGGTCATGCAAAGTCATTGAGGTAAAACCTCCATTATAAGTCGGGGCATTGGATCCCCTAGAGTCAAATGTAAAAGGGTTATTGAGTCTCCCTAGAGAAGTCGGCCCAACTGGTTTTAGTGATGCCGACCTAATTAGGTAAAAGGTCAAGTTAAAAGTAAAGTATAAATAGAGAGCCTTGCTCTCTCATTTGGACACACTAATCACTCACACAAGTTCGCATAGTAAGGGAGAGAAGACAAGTTCGCTAGAGGGGAAAGAGAGAGAGAGAGAGTTGTAGAAGACATATTTTGGGTTTTCCACTTTTGGCTTGATATTGTATTAGTGACAAATCTATCTTTGAGGAAGTTGCGGGGTTTTCTCCTTTATGGTTTCCTCGAAGAAAACTATTGTGTCTATTGTGTTTTGTTGTGCTTGCTATTATTTCAGTTAAAGATCCTAGATAATATTGAATTAAAGTACAAACTCTAACATGGTATCAGAGCTAACCTGAAAAGAAGACATTGTGCAACAGCAAGAAACTAGGGCTTTCCAGTTTAAGGTCTTCTCTCCACAGATCATCAGAAAAAGAGGGCTAGGCTAACTCGCCCTAGGAGGGCGCATCTTTTGGAGGAAGCAAAACTCAATTATGAGAAGTTTGATTTTTGACCCTGTCACTAAGACTTAGAGAAACTAGGGCCTCCTGTTCTGGGCACTTTCCTCCACATATCAGCTTGAAAAGGAGGTTATTCCAACTCACCCTAGGAGGGTGCATTTTCCCGTGGAAGCACAATTCAAATCCGAGAATTTTCATTTTTGGCCCCATCACTGCTACTGGGAGAAAACTAGGGCATCAATTATTTTGCGATTATGTCCACAAATTTGGGAAAATCAGTACATTGGACAACTCACCATGAGGAGGCGCATCTTCCTGTCCAATCAGAAGTTTAAGATTCCAACTTTGGAAAATTAGGGTTTCTCTAACAAACCCTAGGCCAGCTAGCTCCATAACCAGGTTGGGCATCTCAAATTTGTAAGACCTAAATCTTTGCTATTTCCATTTGAGGTACTCATTCAATATGTCTCACCACACCAAGCTTGATGATAAGCTCAAGGGAGTTGATAACTTTTGAGCATGGAAGTATATGATTGCTCTTGTCCTTGAAGAAAATGGTTTGCACAAATATGTGAATGAAGAGGTTCCAGCACTAGAGAGAGATGAGGCTAAGGCTATCCACAAGAAGAACTTGGTTAAGGCCAAGAGAATTATTGCAGACTCCATTAAAGATCATCTCATCCCACATTTGTCATCCTTGAAGACACCTAAGGAGATGTTCGATGCATTGACAAGACTATTCGAAGGGAAGAACATCAATTAGAAGATGACATTAAGGAACCAGCTCAAGAACATACAAATCCTGAACTCAGAGACCATTCAATCCTATTTCACATTGGTCTCATAGATCAAGGAGAAACTTGAAGCAGTTGAAAAAAAGGTATAAGAAGGAGAGATCGTTATGACCACCTTGAATGGTCTCCCAAGATCATGGGACTCATTCATTCAAGGGATATGTGCCAAGAAGAAGTTGATCACATTCAACAGACTATGGGAAGAATGTACACAAGAAGATGCTCGACTTGTGGCACGAGAAGAGAATATGGGAGAGAATGATGATCAAGCTCTCACAGTTCACACTAGAAGAAATCACAACAAGAGGGAGGACCACCATCACAATAAGAGGGAGGAACACCATCACAGAAGACAAAGAAGAGATTTGTCCAATATTAGATGCTACACATGTGATGAGAAGGAACACTACTCCAAAGATTGTCCCATAAACAAAGGTTCCTCCAACAAGAAGACTAACCAGAAGAGACATCATGCTCACACCGCTGAAGACGATGAACTTGTAAAGAAAAGAACTAGAGAAGAAAGGGATGATTCTTCAAGTGATGAAGAATATGTATTATGACGAATAAAGGTAACCAGCTACAAGGGTTCATTCAAAAGGTTCCACCTCATAAGATGAAGCTAGAGATGACTTTCAGTATTACATGAAAGGAGTAGGAGAATCTCCTACAAACTTGGACTCCAGGAAAACAAATGATGATCAATGCTCTATGAAGAACCTCTCATCCATTCCAGCATTGGTTAATAAACAAAAGAAGGGACACACAAAGTCTACTTCAAAGAAGAAGTGATCTACAATGTAGAATACTTGCTCAACATTTCCGATCATAGGCAAGAAATGCACAGGTCCTCAGAATCAGACGATGAAGTGGAGCACACTGTTAGAGACTCCAGTAGTTCCTGCAAGGAAACAAAGATTAAGAGGGAGTCCACCCAAAAACCAAACAAAGATAAGTATTTGAATTGTCATTTCTTGTATATCAAATTATTTAAATGATATTGTTTAGTCATGTACATACTTATGTTCCTATATTTAGGATGTGTATTATGCATGTTAGAAAAGTTGCATTAATGAACATAATACTACTAATATGCAAGTAACGGGTAAGTGGCCTATGGTACTGTACAACATTCCATTTCTACTTATCTAGAATGAAACCTTTTTACTGACATGTTGGGAGTAGTGCACACTCTTAACAATGTTCTGGTAGAGATGGAAGGCATCTAGAAAGTTACTGTATGAATATGGGATATGGATGAATGTTGTGTTGAAACCTTGGTTAAGATAGTTGTATAACTGTGTGACCCATGTCCTTATGTATAAGAATTTGTTTTGAAAATTATGAGATGCTTCTAACCACACAACTAAATTGACTTGTAGGAAATATTGTGTACCATTACCTACAAGAGAGACTTGTTTCGAAGAACAAGCGACGAAGACTCAACATACAACAAATCAAGAAAATTACCTATTGAAGAGATTGAAGAATCTGAAGTTCCAAGGATTAGAGACTCGGTGATGGAAGAAGCGATTCCAAAAGATTATGAAGACCGTGACATGGCAGAACCACAAAAACCTGTAGATCCACCACTTGAGAAGAACTCCCACAAGAGGAGACCAGCATGGGTACGAAAGGCAGTACAAGATGCAGAGAAGTATGGCGCTCCATATGGGATGCACAGAGAAAACAAGAGACCTATACCATACTCCAGCTGTGTAGCCCTGCTGTGTGACATCATTGACAAAGAACCTTCCAACTACAAGGAAGCAACGGAGAAGAACAAATGGAAGGATTCCATGATTGAGGAGTACCAGTCGATTATGATGAATGATGTCTGGGAAATAGTTCCGAGACCAAAAGGGTAGTCTGTAGTGACTTCGAAATGGCTCTACAAAATCAAGCATGCTGCGGATGGTAGCATTGAGAAACACAAGGCAAGATTTGTGGCACGTGGCTTCTCCCAGAAAGAAGGCATATAATACAAGGAGACATTTGCACCTGAAGCGAGACACACTTCCATCAGATCTATACTGGCATTGGATGCAGTGAAGAAATGGAAGGTACACCAAATGGACGTCAAGACAACATTCTTGAATGGTGTAGTAGAAGAGGAAGTGTACGTGGAGAAACCACTGGGATTTGAGACACATCATAGGCAGACTCATGTGTGCAAATTGAAGAAATCCTTGTACGGATTAAAGCAAGCACCCAGGACGTGGTATGACAAGATGAAGAACTTCTTGATGAGCTTGGGCTTTACTAAGAGTAAATATGATTCCAACCTTTAGTTCAAGGTTGAAGTCGGAAGTCCAGTGATACTTCTGTTATATGTAGATGACCTGTTTCTGACAGGTGAGGATGAGCTCATTGAAGATGTGAAGAGGAGACTTGCCGCAGAGTTCGAGATGAAGGACCTGGGGATGATGCATTATTTCTTAGGCATGGAGGTGTGGAAGAGTGCGGATGGAATATTCCTTGGACAAGGGAAGTATGCAATGGAGATTCTGAAGAGGTTCAGAATGATGAACTGCAAGGCTATGGCCACACCAATGGCATAAAACTTGAAGCTACTGTGTGATGCTTCATCAGAGTCAGTTGATGCCATGATGTATCATCAGGTGATTGGTTCATTGATGTACCTGACGAACACGAGACCAGACATATGCTTTGCTGTGAACACCCTGAGCCAGTTCTTGACGGATCCGAGACATGTTCACCTGATTGCTGCAAAGGATGTACTGAGGTACCTGAAGGGTACAATTGACTATGGGCTCAAGTATGAGGCGAATCAAAAGATTAACCTACAGGGTTATGTTGATTCGGATTGGGCAGGTAGTGCCGCAGATAGGAAGAGCACTTTGGGATGCTGCTTCAGTATGGGATCTGGTATGATCTCCTGGTTTAGCAGGAAGCAGTCGTGCGTGGCACTGAGTACAACCGAAGCAGAGTATGTTGCAGCTTGTTCAGCTAGTTGTGAGGCAGTATGGCTTAGGAAGCTACTACCAGATTTGTTTGATCTCTAGTTAGAGGCGACTTGTATCTTCTATGGCAACCAGAGTTGTGTGAAGTTGTTTGAGAACCCAGTATTCCATGACAAGTTGAAGCACATTGAGATCAAGTACCACTATATCAAGGATATGGTGCAGAGAGGAGCAGTGAAGCTCCAGTACGTGGTGACAGACGAGCAGATAGCTGATGTGTTGACCGAGACATTAGCTAGAGTGAAGTTCGAGTACTTCAGAGAGAAGCTTGGTGTTCTCCAGATCAAGGTTCCTCCCAAGAGGGAGTGATGGGACCGAAAGACGCAGATGCACTAGAGTCGTTCTTGCATGGTGGTAGGCGTAGGTGGTCCTTCGGGCGTAATGCACCTAGGGTGCTCCTGATTGTCCTCCCATGTTGGTAGATGCAAGGGATGGTTCTCGTATGGTGGTAGGTGTAGGTGGTCCTTGGGACGTAATGCTCCTGATTGTCCTCCCATATTAGAGACATTGAGAGGTCCACTGGTTATAAGACTTTGTGTGTGTGCCTAGGCATGATCTCGCATGGTGGAAGGCGTAGGTGGTCCTTGGGACGTAATGCACCTGGGGTGATCCTGATTGTCCTCCCATGTCGGTAGACGTGGGCTAACCGTTTAAAGGCGTTATCCACGTAGGGTGCTCATGGGATATACCCACTGGGTGGGAGACACAGGAGCCCTGTTGGACATGAGATGTGCATATGGGCTGTGCTTCATGTGATGATGAGATGATCTGGATACGATGAGATGATAGTAGGAGACGCAGGTGATTGCAGTGGCAATGTAATGAGTGGTCCTAGGATGTACCTACTTGATGTCTTGCTCCCAGAGATGATGAAGACCTACACGAGGGCTAGGCCTACATCCAACATGAAAAAGGGTTGGCTCTGTAGAACTTCCTACGACAGATAGATTGTAGAGATGTCACTAATCAATTATCAACAAAATGAGGATTGCTACAACAACGACGATGATGATCCAACGATGATGACGTTGTCCAGAATTGCGTCCAGGGTGATGATGATTGTGACGAGAGAATACCTTCCTAGTTAAGAGGGAGTGTTGATGTAAATGTAACTTCAGAAGATATTCACTTGTATTTTATATTGATATTATTATTGTATTTTATTTGTACTTCCTATGGAGATGGTTTTCCTTTGTTCGGGAATGTCATTATTATGTTTGGTCATGCAAAGTCATTAAGGCAAAACCTCCATTGCAAGTTGGGACATTAGATCCCCTAGAGTCAAATGTAAAAGGGTTATCGAGTCTCCCTAGAGAAGTCGACCCAGTTAGTTTTAGTGAGGCCGACCTAGTTAGGTAAAAGGTCAAGTTAAAAGTAAAGTATAAATATAGAGCCTTGCTCTCTCATTTGGACACACTACTCACTCACAAAAGTTTGCATAGCAAGGGAGAGAAGAAAAGTTCGTTGGAGGAGAAAGAGAGAGAGCTGCAAAAGACATATTTTTGGTTTTCCTCTTTTGGCTTGATATTGTATTAGTGACAAATCTATCTTTGAGGAAGTTGCGGGGTTTTCTCCTTTATGGTTTCCCTGAGGAAAACTATTGTGTCTATTGTGTTTTGTTGTGCTTTTTATTCTTTAAGTTAAAGATCCTAGATAATATTGAATTAAAGTACAATCTCTAACACTCAGGTCCTAACGCAACTTCATTCTATGAACTATTTAGTTTTGGCTCAAGTTTATCATACAAGAAATGATGTTACGCTGCCACACTGGTTAAATGCAGAAGATCTGAGCTTATCTGAAGGCGCATCTCTTGAGTGGAATAATTATGTTGGAATTCTCAATACTTCAGGTATTTTCTTGTCTGAAGTTCAGGACCAGCTGGTTTGGGATTGGCAGGATGCCAATGGTATTCTCCGAGTCAGGAAAGCTTACGATGTTATTTTGAATTGTCATTCTGCTCCTCCTATAAAAATGTGGCATAGAAAGGTTTGGAATTGGAAAATTACCATGAAACTGAAATGTTTCATTTGGCTCTTTTGCGAAGATAATATTCTTACTTGGCAGAATTTGCTTAAGAGGGGTTTTAATGGATGAAGCATTTGTATGCTCTGCAAAAGGGATATGGAAGATATATCTCATATTTTTATTTACTGTGATTTTTTCAAAGCCGTCTGGAGTGAACTTCAAAGATTATTGCAACATTCAGATCATTGGTTTCAATTGACATTTGATGACTGTCTACTCAGATGGTTCCAGTCAAAGGTAAAATTTAAAACTTTACCTTTCTTCACTATCTGGGAGATTTGGAAATGCATAAACAAGATCTTATTTGAGAATATTATGTCTTCTGAATTTGGCATTTGTAGAAGAGTCTTGTATTTATTGAATGAATTCACTGCAAATGATATGAAACATACGAGCAGGACAATAGTGCGACCTGAATTTGATAATGATATCTCTTATGGGTTTTTTGATGGTGCGATGAAGAATGGAATATGTGGGGCAGGTATGGTTCTATATATTAAAAGGGATCACAAGATCCTGCTTAAGATGGATGCTGGCAATGGTAGTAATCCAAGGCGGAACTCCTTGGCCTTTGGGGGTTCTTGTGGTTTGCTTTAAAAATAGGTATTTATCATATCGGGATTTTCGGTGACTCAGGAGTCATCATTGAGTGGGTAGCTGGTGGTTTTGATCTACATGCTCTCCTTCTGGAACATCGGTTGCATAAAACCATATGTTTGATTAAGTCCTTTGATGATATATCATTTTCACATGTCTATTGTGAGATCAACATGGATGCTGACAGATTATATAAGGAGGCTTTGGGTCCTATGGATAGCTCCTTATCTTTGAAGAATATGTTGCTGACACCATAGTAGGCATTGGTGTTGTTAATATCTTTTAGTCTTATTTGCCAAAAGTATAAAAAATGTTGGTTTTTTTTTTTTAATGTTGGTGCTCTATGCATAATGTATCTAAGGTGTTCTTGTATCATGTTATGAAGCACCAAATAATCCATCTAATGGGAATGGAGTTTTTGTAATCAAGTGAAACTGAACTGGGATGCAAATCTCTATTGTATACCTTTTATAACTTTGATTTTCACAAAAAAACAAGTCGCTAGTTTTTTTCATCTAAAAAAATCCATTAATTTTGAAAAAAGACACACTTAAAATCAAAGTCATTAATTTTACTTAAATATTATATTTAAATAATTTAAATTCCCCCCAAAATTAAATAAAGAAGTAAAATACAATATACTCTAAATCTATAAAATAACATAAAGTTAATAAATTAAAATAAACAATTCATAAAAAAAAAGTCACCGTAACCCCCAAAAAGCATCTTAAAAAATAAATCCTTCTAACATTATTTAAAAAAAAATACTTTTAACATTATTTAAAAAATTAAAAATAATTTTAACATCATTTTTTAAACATTGACAAAGTAAAGACTTTAACCATCAAACAAAGACGTAGGCTATAGGATGGTCTTCATAGCTTTAGATATTTGGAAATTGATCTTGAATTTAAAGATTTTTTTTACCATTGTTTTTTATGAAAAAAAATTGTATTTCTATTTATCAATATAAAAACCAAAATACATACTTCAGTGCACTTTGCACCGTTTTAAGCAATTCACCATATTCATATTGTATCTTCATAAACTATTACAAATATCAAAATTTGCACATTATTGTGCACTTGTATTGTATTCAATAGTTCACCTACGACAATGATTCAAAAACAATTAAAAACAATTATATTTTGCACATTTCTTGATTAGACAAAATTCAAAACTATTTCAAAAGAAAATATTTGCTAGCAGTCTTGACATATAGTCTAAATTGGTCTTCTTTTCAATTTTCTTGTCATTTTTATCTTCTTATAAAAATAACAAAGCCTGTTGAAATCAAGATTCCTTCCTTAGATTATGTATCATCCCTCTCATTTTGTTCTCTGTTTTTTGAAAATAAGACATATCCTAAATGTGTTAAAAAATTTTGTCATCTCCTTTAAATTTTTTCCAATACTTGTAAATTTATGTTCAACATATGTTGTAAACCAATCTCCAAAAACATGTAGCTCTATCAATTCTTCCTCAAATGCTAGCTTAAGTTAAGTTTTCAAAGCCAATAACTCCGCCCTATTATTTGATCCATGACCACATTTTGCTTTAAATTCAATGAAATGATTTTCAGATAAATACAATAGTCCACCCAAGCCACATCTTCTCCCATTCCCTTGGAAGGCCTCGTCAAAATAACTCCAACGTCTCTTTCTATCAATTCTCATTTATTTTATAATCTGCATCTTTGGTGCTCTTATTCCCTATTTATAATATTTTGATAGTGCCAACACATGATCAGATACCTGGAAGGATGGCTTTTGAAGATCCTCAAATATCCTAATGTTTATAGCAATCCAAATTCCCCATGCCACCAAAAATTGCATACATTTTATTTGTCTCAAATCTTCTCTCTCAATCCACGACTTGAGACACTCTTCAAGAGAGAGCCCTGTCCAAAGATTCATGACCTATAGACTTTCACTTATGTCCTTCCATATTTGAGAAGAATAAGTACAATGAATTATGAGGCGATCCACATTTTATTCTGCAATTTTGCATAGGATACAGTAACTAAGACCTTGTAAATTTCTCCTACACAAATTATCCCAGGTAATAATTACTTTCCCACTAAGAAGGAGCCACATAAAAATTCTACATTTATGTGGCGCATGTGCCTTCCACAAGACCATCCACAACCACTTTCTTTGATATGCCATCCTTGCCCATAAGTGTTGGTATGCCAGTCGAACATAGAATCTCCCTCCCTCTTTATTTCCTATCCAAACTATAGAATCCCCCCCTCCATTTAATCTTATATGTGCTCTTCGCATCTCTGCTTTTCAAAGATCCCATTCAATTGGCCAGTTCAGATTTAGTCCCAATGACTTAGATGACTTCGATCACTACTGCATAAGGGTTGTTTCTTCCAACTCCACCACTTGATTTAAGTAGAATATACCTCAACTATTTCAATGTTTAACCATATCCCGAAACAAAATAACCGATGGACCATATCCCATTATACCATCTGTCCCAATATTTTCCTTTTTTCCATCTCCTGGTCGCCAAGCAAGCAAAGATCCTACTAGTGGAAAAACAAGAGTTATTGCTTTCTAATGAATAGATCCCCCTTTATAAGCTTTAATCGAATTCCAAATCCCATCAATTATCTATTATGTCCCCAAATATTTTATTTTAAAAACATTATGCCACAATCCATCCTTTGTTATGAAATTCCAAACCAATTTTGTTGTGAGTGACCTACCAAACTTATGTAATTCCTTTAAACTCCACCCTCCATAATCTTTTGGTTTCTCAACGGTGCTCCAACCTATCCAGTGTAGAACTGACCTTGATTTTCCTCTCCATAAAAACCTGAAACATAATTTCCTGATTTGCACCAGAATTCCTTTTGTTATATGGGCTATGGATAGCAAATACATTGGGATAGCAATCAAAACAACCTTTATCAAAATAACTCTGCCTCCTCTAGTTAGCCAATGATTACACCAAAGGTTTATTCGACCTTCAATCTTTCTCAGCAACCATGCCCAGTCTTTTTTTGGGTAGTTATTTGGTTTTAACTGAAAATCAAGGTACTTGAACCCATTTTCTAATGTTGACTGTTCAAAATCCATAATATCATGAAAATGCAATAAAGAAGTATCATCAATGCCATCATGAAAACATGTAAATTTTTCATTGTTGATCACCATACTCATCATTATACATAAAATATTTAAGATCACCTTCATTTATTGATCTTCTTCATCAGTATCTCCTAGGAATAACAAAACATCGTCAACAAATAATATCTGAGTTACCTCCTCTCCAAATCAAGCCGCTAAATTATGCTGACAATACTTGTTGAATTTACTGCTAAGGTGAGCCAGTATAATGGCGTATCTTTGATACGCCATTCTAACTCCCTCTCCCTTAGAAATCATTTTTTTTCTAGATTAGATAGTCTTTGTAGGTCCTACGTATTGATAGTCCTAGATGAATGGATCAATAATATGTCTTATATTTTTTGCTTTGTATCATGAATCCTCTTATCCCTTTCCTTATAATTCTTCATAGACCAGTCAACTGTCAATTTTTTAACCTTACTAAGAGAGTTTTCAAACTGTCGACTCGGAGACTATTCCAATTTAGCATAAAAAACCACCCAACTATCCTTTATGAGAGTTACAAAATCCGGATCCTCCAGCCAATACGGATTTAATTTGAAAGGCGTAGGATGTGTTTTCTCACCTATGTCAATTTGGAGAATGATGGGAAAATGATCAGACTCTCCCCCATAAATCCCGCAAGATCTCCATCTTTCGGCCCTTTGCATCAATGAACCCGCCATAATGAACTTGTCCGAGTGCTTTGAGACAACTGCCTCTCCTGCCCATTTGTTAAACCAAGTAGGTTTCAAATCAATCGGCTCTACATCTATCAAGTCTAAAGAATCCAGATGGTGAAGAAAAAACCTTGCAAAGGTTCAATTCTCTCTCTTCTTCCCAAAACTTCAAATATACTTAGTGTGAAATTTAGATCTATGTTAATGATTAAGTTCTGATCACTAGTGATATTTAGTCCAATTTTTTTTTCCCAAAAATCATGCTTCTGAATATAGGGTCCATAAACATTTAATTCTGTGAACTAGAGATATAGTTCCATGCTTTTCAAAGTCGTCCCTAGACCCGAAACCGCCGAGAAAGAATTAATAAGTTCTAAATATTATTTCCATCCATTCAAAATCCCCCCGAAAGACCTGTAGTGTCCACCCAAGTAAAATCTTACCCCTTGAATATTAGCCTCAAACTAGCAACTATCATCAATCCACTGCACATGGTTTCTTTTATTAACATTACATCATGTTGATTCTTCTCTATTAACCAAAACAACGCCATTTTTTAAGGGTATTGGCCAACCCTCTGATATTAAATGAAATAATTTTCATTTTCTAACCCTGTGCTTCGGCTTATCTCTAAGCGCTTTTTTGTATGTCAATTGTTTACCCTTAGAACAATCTGAATCTTCTCTCGTGTTAGTGGTCTAGAGGGAAAGTTTCCTCCCTACTACTGGGGAGAGAGTTCCCATACCTACCAATCCTTTCTCTCCATCAACCGCGAAAAAGCCTTTTGATCTTAGAGCATATTGGTTAATTTCATTCCATTTTACTCTTTCTCGATCAAGATTTGTGGGAGTAAACCCTCCACTAGGAGATGAACCACAAATAAGTCTTTTATGGCCAATGAGTGAGTTTTTATTACTGAGACTCTTAATACCCACCTCCCTGGTTTTCTTAGGACTCATAGTAGACAAATATGGAGTGGTTGAAATGAATGAAATCACTGGATCCATTAATTTTGAAATATTTACTTCAGGAGAAGAGAATAAAGACTTACAAATTGGAATTCCTTTGAAAGGATCCTTCCCTATACTCCAATGATATCCCAATTGCAGCATGATATTCTTATTGTGAAATTTTCGCTATGTCTTCCAAATCATTTTTTTGATGGCTCCACAATATGCTCACTCAAAAAAAGTTATGAAGCAATATTGTTGAAATCGTGCCCTTCCTTACTCCCCTATTTTTCTTCACTTTTGAGCTCTTTTAAATCTCCGAAATGAAATTCTATAATCTCATTGCCTTCCTCCTCTGAAATATTTCTATCTTCCATTTTCAGGAAGGTGAGATTCTCGCTCTAATGAAACCCTTTCTTTATTTTCTTTTTGGTTCCATGTATGTTTCTTGAAAGGAAGAGGGTAATCATTTATTATATGTCCATATATGTGGCATCGTGCACATCTAAAGGGGGTGTTGCAGTAGTCCATAATCTAATGAAGCACCAATTCACCAAATTCTATCCCATGGACCTCAAGAAGGCCTTTCAACAAATCCATCGATACCAGCATCTTTGCCACTGTTCGCATCGCCTAGAATTTGAAATAAGGATCAATGTATAAAGTTCTCCCTAGAATATTCCCTAAATCCGTTAAGAATTTCTCACTCCATAACTCAATAGGAGGACTAGGGATATTTACCCATACTGGAACCCCATTTGTGACGTCCTTCCTAGGTTGAAATTAGGTATGCCAAAGTTTAAGTGTTAAAAATGTATTCTTCCAAAGCCATCTTCCATTTAGCATGGCAACTTATTAACATGGGAGTTATTTTTCTCAAATATGTATTTAAAGAAACATGAACAACTTTTCTTCTAACTTCCTTAACCATATCCATAATAGAAATAAAATCCATATTTTGAATTTCAAAATTTTCAAAAGCCTAACCTATGAAGAGCTTCAAATACCACGTCACTTAGAATCTTATTCAAACCTTTTTCCCTTCCATCTTTTAGGAGAATCCATATTGCATAAAATTCATCTCCATCGTTTGATCCAAGATCAAACCACATTAAATCCAAGAAATGACCAACATTTAAATGCAAGATAGTCCCAATGTCACATATGTATAGAGACCCTTGGCTTGCAACATAAAAAAATCCCTAAGCTACCTCTAAGTTAAATTAAAATTCATTTATGACCCGAGGAGATTTTGTAGTAAAAGGATTCCAACTTTCTTCCAATGTTACCTTGACTTTGTGTGCTACTAAAAAAATATAATGTTTATGGAGAGACAATACCCTAAGTCACATAAGGTGGAAGAGTTGTAAGTGAGATCAAGGACCTATCATGAAACTAGATTTTTAAATGGTTGTAAGGTGGCCTTTTTATGTTTCCCCCACTCAATCAGGATAGCTACAACTTGAATTCCATTCCAAACCACCTTAAAAAATGAATATCAAAATAAAAAATAATTTGATTAATTTAAAACTTGTTTTTATAAAGTATCACTAACGCGAGCCCTACAATCTATGTATTTGACCATTTTCCAAAATCAAAATCTTATATACCCCAGCAAGCCTTAAAAAAATAGATTTTAAAAGATTGCCAAACTTCCAAACAACTTTCTACAACATGAGTTTTTTTTTACTTCTTCCTCCATCTTTTCCTTAAATTTGATCTCGACTGCCAATTCTATGATCTCAACAAGAGGTTGTTTGGACACAACCATTTTGAGAGTCATCTAGGGATATTTTTATAGGTGGCTAGGGTTTCTAGGCTCAGCCGCCCCCTCTACTTTGGCGAACCCTTCTCTGCTCTGGCGTACCCACGGTGGAGTGTTCCAGTGGCGGGGCAGTCGGGGCCACTCCCCTGCTCTGGCAGTTTCTAGCAGTGCTTGGGCAGTGGCGGCTGGGGTTTTGCGATGGGGCTTCTAGGGCAGTGGCGGCTGGGGTTTTGCGATGGGGCTTCTAGAGCAGCGGCCCCTGGGGTTTTGCGGCGGGGCTGCTCAGTTACCTGTTCCTTTCCTAGCTATGGAGAATTGAACATTATGGCGGCTAGGGTTTGCTTAGTGGTAGTGAAGTAAGCCCCAATAACGGGGGTTGGTCCTCTTTCTGTGGTGACGGAGTGTGGTTCCTTCTAGTGTCATGTGGGCGCGTTTGATGACGACAGAATGACCCATTGTGTGGCTGCCTATATGTCAGCTCAGCGTGGTCTCGATATGGCGGCTTCTTCTTGGCATGGTTTGGTTATGTTGCACTAAGGTTTAATTATCATAACAATTTGTTGTGGTTTCCTCCTTTCCATGTAGAGTTGTAACAACTATTTTGATGTTTCTGCTTGCACTAAGACAAAAAGGTATATTTTAATTCACTTATGAATATCAAGTATAGCCTTCTATTCCTGGAAAAAAAATTGATCTCATAATTTATTTCATACTAATATTTAAAATTAAAAAGTGTTTTTGAAAGTTTTTTTTACTTTTTCCTCCATCTATCTCATAATTTATTTCATAATAATATTTACAATTAAAATGTGTTTTTATATTTTGTTTAAAAGAGTTGATGAGATCATAAAAGTAACAACAAGAAACTAAACCATAAAAAAATATTAATGTAAAAATACTAATTTAATATAAATTCATTTTAACTTGATAATTTTTAAACATGAAAAAGTTTACATTTTATAAAAAAAAATATTTAGAATCAAACCACACATTTTAGACTAAAGCAATGCATTGAAATATATCAATGCATAAAGCTCAATATAAGAAATGTGTTTAAGGTTGAAACCATGGGTTTAGGAAAAAATTCACATGTTTTTATCAAATACATACGTTTCATAAAAAAAATACTATGTTTCTTTATTTTAAGAAAAATTAACAAAGTTAAAAGCCATGTTTTCAAGGCCTCAAATTAGAGTGGTTTTTTAATTACCATAATTTTATTTATTTATTATTTTATTCTATTAGATATTTGAGAGTGTTTTTTTAATTATCATAATTTTATTTATTATTTTGTCAATTAAAATAAAAATAAAGAATGAATTCTATTAGATATTTGATGTATATATTGTATTTTACATATGACATTTACAATGGCACGTAGTTTTGGTTTGTAAATGTGTGCTCATATCATCTTTTAAAGACTAAGTGTAAATAATCCAAACTTATTATACCAATTTCTTTATATGATATTATTTTAATGTGGATGCAAAAGACATACATGTATGTTGTATAAGAAGCAATCATAGTTTTTTTTTTTCACATCGAAAAAGTACTTACTATTAATATTGGTAATAGTAACAAAGAGTAATAAGCACAACTCAGTTCATAGACCCTCAACCGGCCTGCCGGCCCAAAAGGGAGATAAAGAGACTCCATCATAACATCATAAGAAAAAAGGTACCGGGATTGGCCAAATTACACCGGGCCAATCCCCCCAAGGAGACCATAGAACAAACACACAAAATGCCAATATAAACAACAGTTTAATACAAAGGGATGGCCAAATTACATCGGGCCAGCCCATCTGAAGCCAAAAGATCATCACCCAAAACCATGAAGTGCAAGAGCCACATAATCATGCTAAAAGAAAACACAACTGATGGACCTGTGAACCAAACGTCACCAAAGCCAAAAACACATATGACGCCAGCACCACAGAGATCAAGAACCTGCACAATGATAAAAGCTTCACCATAACCAAGACTAGTAATCCAAAAAACCATCAGAAAAAGGTAGAGTAAACTAGTCCAATGACTGATTATCCCGCCATTCCTCGTAGAAAATCGTACCCTCAGGAACTGAAAGAGCCCTTTTGGATAAGAGATCAGGCAATATATTGTGCTCACGATAGACATGTTGAAAGGAAATATGGCCAAAGCAATCAATCAATCGTCGGGTATCCTATAACCAAAAGTCCAACTGAATGATCTTGAGGGCACATTCTCGGCGGGCCCAAGAAATAATGACCCGAGAGTCCCCCCAAACCATGAGAAGAGGAAAACCCCGAGTCGAAGAGAAATACAAGAGTAACCACAGAGCAACATGTTCACTCTTAGTATTAGTGCCCATACCACAGTTCATCCACAGGTGAAAAGAATGAGTGGCCGAGAGGAAAATAACCGCACCAACACCACTACAAAGGGAAGCAGACTGAGAAGCATCGTCAAAGGCACCCCACGGGAAGGAGACAACAACATCTGGAGTAGGATGGGGGGCACGAACCATAGAAACCCTAGCCAATGAAGAGTGACTCAGGGACTCCCTAAAAGAGGCAACCACTCGACAACAGGTCCAATGCTGATAAGGAATAATCCCTTCAAAAATACAAAGGTTCCTGGCACGCCACACTTCCCAAGTTGTAAAAATCGGCAGAGCCATAGCAGCAGAACCCACTGGAGCCCAAAAACGAAAATTCTCCAAAAAAGAAGCCCGACACCAAGGACCCGAGAGCCCATTCTGAACACTCGACCAAACCGACTGAGAGAAAGGGCACATGAACAAAATATGATCAATTGTCTCAACAGCTGCACCACAAAGCACACAAACTCCGGGACCAGCAAAACCCCGACGTTGCAAGTTGTCCCAAGTAAGAATGCTGTTATTAAGGACCAACCACAAGAAGCATCTAATTTTGAGAGCAGTGTGTAGCTTCCAGATCACAATTGACCACCACTAAGGAGCGCGCCTCGGTCGATAAAACAGAGAGGAGTACACCGATCGGGCCGAGACCATACCATCCACAGAGTCCCACGACCACACCAATCAGTCCGAACAATCCCCCAAAAGAATCCTGGACCGCTTGAGGTACGAGGTGTACCTGGTCCATTCTGCTGCCAAAGGACCCGAAATACTCAACTGCTCAGCATTTATCCAAGAAGGTCGATCCCCACCCGACAGAAAGGGAACAATGTGATTGAGATAGAAATATCCCTTTGATCTTAAAATCAATAAGAGATCATTTGATAATTTATGATCACATGGACCACCCAGGATAGGATCTTCCTCGACTCTGATTTGACATCCATTGCCCGGGACCCAGGACACCCAATTTGCAACAGTCTGAAAAGCATCCAGTAGCCCATTCCAAATATTAGAAACACCCCGGGCCGATGGCTTACTAGAACAGAACCATTGAGGAATCATGTGATTCTTGATATATTTATTTTTGATGATCATACCCCAAAGAGAATCCATAGTCAATGCACGCCAAAGACTCTTTGCTTTAAGTGTGATTCTGAAGGACACCATATTCTTGATACCCCAACCCCCACAAGAGATAGGCTGAGCCATTTCCTTCCATCCAAGCAAATGGTGTTGGTTGTGGAGCCAGATCTTCTAGTCTCATAGATGATATTGTATTAGCCGTGTTTGTATCCCAGTTTTATATGATATGTAGGTGGACTGTACAGTCACCCCAGCGGGGGGGTGTGGGGGGGCATCGCCCCCCATGGGGTTCCAGGGGGGACCATCCCCCCTGGCTGGGGGGTCCGGGGGCAGCGCCCCTGAAGAAATTTTTTTAGGGCTGTTTTCGCTAGTTGTTTTGTGGGCCCATGGTTTTGGGTATCCCGTGGTATTTTTCCATTGTATTTCCCTTATAAAATAAAGACATTGTAATACGGCTAGGGATGATGATGTATTAGGTTTTATGCATTGTAAAGATCTCTGAGATCAGGATAGAGACTGTGAAACAGAGAAGAGGAAGTGCAGCGGTTGTGCTGCAGGTTGTATCCCTTCACCTTGCTGGACGGTAATAATAATAAGGACTGGCAAATTCAGTGTGGACGTAGCCCAAGTTGGGTGAACCACGATATATCTGTGTCTCTCTTGTAATGTGTATGTGTGATTATATTTGCATTTCTGTTTATTGTTATTGCTCTGCGATCCTGTTTTTTTAACAATTGGTATAAGAGCCAAAGGTCTATTTGGCAGTTAAACCCGCAGGAAGCTAGGGTTTCTGGTTCGAGTGGGAGCAATGGTAGAAGAAGGGAAGTTTAAGGTCTAGAAGTTTAACGGCCAAAACTTCGGGTTATGGAAGATGCAAATGGAGGACTATCTGTACCAGAAGGATCTATTCCTACCGTTGGGAGGAAAAGCAAAGCAGCCGACAGCTATGAAGGACGAAGAATGGGAGGTTCTTGACAGAAAGGCTCTGGGAACAATACGGTTGAGCCTGGCTTCGTCGGTGGCTTTCAATATCTCAAAAGAAACGACAACAGAGGGTTTGATGAGCGCATTGGGTAAGTTGTATAAAAAACCCTCGGCCTCCAACAAGGTATTTCTAATGAAGCATTTATTAATATGAAGATGTCTGAAGATGGATCTGTTACTGATCATTTAAATGAGTTTAATACGGTTACAAATCAACTAAGTTCTGTAAGTGTGAACTTTGATGATGAGGTTAGGGCTCTTCTAATCTTGTGTTCATTGCCAGAAAGCTGGAATAGCTTGGTCATGGCTGTAAGTAACTCTGTCTTTGGTTCAAACACCTTGAAATTTGATGATGTTATTGGTGTTATTCTTAGCGAGGAAATGCGAAGAAAAAGCATAGGTGAGACATCAGGTAATGCGTTGACCATGGAGAGCAGGGGAAGACAAAAGGAGAGAGAAAAGAGCCAAGGTAATTGTGGAAAGTCTAAAACGGGCAGATCCAAGTCCAGACTGGGAAAGATAGAGTGCTAGAACTGTGGAAAGAAATGACATCTAAAGAAAGACTGCAAATCTCTAAAGAAGAAAGGAGATGCACAAAAGGAAACTACCCAAGAAGCAAATGTAGCAGGTGATGTGTTACAAGATGCTTTGATTCTTGCATTAGATAATACTAGTGATTATTGGGTAGTAGATTCAGGAGCTTCATGTCATGCTACACCCCATAGGAAATACTTTCATGAGTATGTTCCTGGCGACTTTGGACATGTTTTATTGGGTGATGATGAGCCATGTAAAATTGTTGGAATGGGTAAGGTATGGATAAAAGTTAAGAATGGAACTGATTGGTTGTTGAAAGAAGTTAGGCATATTCCTGCTATGAAAAGAAATCTGATCTCAACAGGGCAGTTGGGAGATGGCGGCTGTCTATCTACGTTCGAAGAAAAGTGGTGGAAGATCACTAAAGGATCAATGGTGATAGCAAAAGGAGATAGAGTAGGTACACTGTATTTATGTCCTCATAATACTGACCATTCTATCTCTTTAGCTTCCACAGGAACAGATACAACATTGTGGCATCATAGGCTTGGCCACATGAGTGAGAAGGGGATGCAGATTCTCCACTCAAGGAAGTTGTTGCCGGATTTGAAATAGGTAAGTTTGGAATTCTGTGAAAACTGTGTTTATGGAAAACATAAGAGAGTCAGATTTCTCAGGGTTGGGAAACAGAAGAAGAATGAAAAATTAGAACTTGTGCATACAGATGTATGGGGACCGGCTCAGGTACAATCTCTTGGTGGCTCTCATTATTATGTTACATTTATTGATGATGCAATTAAAAAAACTTGGGTTTATTGCATTAGACATAAATCTGATGTGTTTGCTACTTTTAAGAAGTGGAAAGCTTTGGTTGAGAATGAGACAGGAAAAAGATTGAAGTGTCTCGGATCTGATAATGGAGGTGAGTACTGCGGTAAGGAGTTTGATAGTTACCGTTCATACCATGAGATTCGTAGAGAGAAGACAGTCCCAGGAACACCACAGGAAAATGGTGTGTCAGAAAGGATGAACAGAACTATCATGGAGCGTGCAAGGTGTATGAGACTGCATGCAGGGTTGCCCTTACAGTTTTGGGCGGATGATGTAAATACTGTTGTTTATTTAATAAACAAAGGACCTTTAAGTGCTTTGGATGGTGGTATTCCAAAGGAAGCATGGACAGATAAAAAGGTAAACTACTCATTTCTGAGAACGTTTGGTTGTGAAGCATTTGTCCATATTGATAAAGAAAATAGAACAAAGCTTGAAGCTAAATCCAAGAAATGTACCTTTATTGGATATGGGGTTGATGAATTTGGCTATCGTTTATGGGATTATGAAAATAACAAAATCATTAGGAGTAGAGATTTGATATTCAATGAAAAGGTCATGTATAAAGATCAGTTGCAGGGAAAGAAACAGGAAAAGGAAAACACATAGTACATAGTGCTTGATGAAATTAAAGAAAATGAAGTTCCGAAGGTGCCAAAAAATCAAGAGCAGCAGCAAGTACCTGAAACTCCTGCAACTGTAAGAAGATCTACCAGGTTAAGTAGACTCCCTGAACGATACTCTCCTTCAATGTATTATTTATTGATGACTGATTCTGGTGAACCAAAATGTTATGAAGAAGCAATGCATGTGGAAACTAGAAAGAAGTGGGAGCAAGGCATGAATGAGGAGATGGACTCATTGGTAGGAAACCAGACTTGGGATTTGGTTCAGTTGCCTGCTGGTAAAAGAGCATTGCAAAACAAATGGATTTACAGGTTGAAGGAAGAAGAAGGAGGTAAGAAGCGGTACAAGGCCAGACTTGTTGTAAAAGGGTTTGCACAAAAGAAAGGTATAGATTTTGATGAAATATTTTCTCCTGTTGTTAAGATGACTTCAATTAGGACTATCTTAAGTCTAGTGGTGGTAGAAGATTTGCATCTTGAACAGTTAGATGTAAAAACAACCTTCCTTCATGGGGATTTGGAGGAAGAAATATATATGCAGCAGCCACAAGGGTATGAAGTCAAAGGTAAGGAGGATCTGGTATGCAGGTTGAAAAAGAGCTTGTATGGCTTGAAGCAAGCTCCAAGGTAGTGGTATCTAAAGTTTGACTGGTTTATGACAGAACAAGGTTATAGTAGATGTCATTCTGACCACTGTGTTTATTTCAAGAAGCTAGACAATGGAAGATATATTATCTTGTTATTGTATGTGGATGACATGCTTGTTGTAGGGTCTGACATGCAGGATATAAATGTACTCAAAAGGAAGCTAGCTAATTCATTTGCGATGAAGGATTTGGGTGTTGCAAAGCAAATTCTTGGTATGAGAATAACGAGAGACAGGAAAAATCGCAAATTGACATTGTCTCAAAGTGAGTACATACAAAAGGTGTTGGAGAGGTTCAGAATGCATAATGCAAAACCTGTAAGTACACCTTTGGCTAGCCATTTCAGTCTAAGTAAGGAAATGTGTCCCAAGACACAAGAAGAGACAGATTACATGTCCAAGATTCCCTATCAATCAACAGTTGGCAGCTTGATGTATGCCATGGTGTGCACAAGACCAGATATTGCACATGCAGTGGAAGTTGTGAGCAGATATATGAATAATCCAGGTAAAGAACATTGGAAGGCAGTACAGTGGATTCTCAGGTATTTGAGAGGTACTACCACTGAGGCATTATGTTTTGGAGGTTCAGACACTGTTCTACAGGGATATGTTGATGCAGATATGGCAGGTGACAGGGATAGGAGGAGGAGCACCACAGGGTATGTGTTTACTGTAGGTGGAACAACAGTAAGCTGGATTTCGAAACTACAGAAGGTTGTTGCACTTTCAACAACAAAAGCAGAGTATGTTGCCATTACAGAGGCTAGTAAAGAGATGATTTGGTTGCAGAGGTTTATGGAGGAAGTGGGAAAGAAGCAGAAGGATAGCAGATTGTATAGTGACAGCCAGAGTGCCATTCACCTTGCAAAGAACTCAGCATTCCATTCCAGGACTAAACATATACAGCTCAAGTACCATTTCATACGCTCTGTTCTGGAAGATGAACTGTTGAAGCTGGAAAAGATACATACTAGCCAGAATCCTGCAGACATGTTCACAAAGGTAGTGACCAGAGAGAAACTGAGTTCGTGCTCGGTTTCAGTTGGCCTTCTAGCATGAAGGTGAAGAGGAGAAATTTTCCAAGTCCAAGTCCAGCAAGTGCAGCAGCGGTGGAGTTGCTGTGATCAGTCTCCAAGTGGGAGATTGTTGGTTGTGGAGCCAGATCTTCTAATCGTATAGATGATATTGTATCAGCCGTGTTTGTACCCCAGTTTTATATGATATGTAGGTGGATTGTATAGTCACCCCAGCGGGGGGTGTGGGGGGGCATGGCTGGGGGGTTCGGGGGCAGCGCCCCCGAAGAAAATTTTTTGGGGTTGTTTTCGCCAGCTGTTTTGCGGGCCCATGGTTTTGGGTATCCCGTGGTATTTTCCCATTGTATTTCCCTTATAAAATAAAGACATTGTAATACGGCTAGGGATGATGATGTATTAGGTTTTATGCATTGTAAAGATCTCTGAGATCAGGAGAGAGACTGTGAAACAGAGAAGAGGAAGTGCAGTGGCTGTGCTGCAGGTTGTATCCCTTCACCTTGCTGGACAGTAATAATAATAAGGACTGGCAAATTCAGTGTGGACGTAGCCCAAGTTGGGTGAACCACAATATATCTGTGTCTGTCTTGTAATGTGTATGTGTGATTATATTTGCATTTCTATTTATTGTTATTGCTCTGCGATCCTGTTTTTCTAACAAATGGAACTAGCATTTTCAACCACCGCCTTCCCAAATAAATCTGAATATTTTATGACGGATCCCATCAAGAATCGCTTTAGGAACTTTACACAAGGAGAGCCAGTAGACTACTAAGTTCTGCAACACCGATTTAGCAAGGGTGAAACGCCACCCAAGGACAACCACTTCCAACACCAATGGCCAATCCTTTTGTCAAAACGCATAAGCAGCCAGCGCCAGTCCTAAGTCAAGTAACAATTGGGTTTAATATAAAAACCAAGATAAGAAGTACCCTCCTCCAACTTTGTACAATTATAAGGCATAAAAGTTTTCAGCTGATCTAGAACATCTTGGCCCACCTCAAAGTGAAGCAGTACTGATTTGTCATTACTGATGCTCATACCATAAACCTTACAGAATATATCCAGGATTTCCTTAGTCTCCCGCCATTCCACTAGTGAGCCACCCCCATACAGCAACACATCGTCCACAAACAAAGTATGCGTGACCACAGAATTAGGAGCAACTAATAAACCTGAAAGTTTCAACTCATAGCGCCCTTTTAAAATGAGTTGACTTAAACCATCAATAACCAAAATGAACAAAAGCAGAGAAAGGGGACATCCCTGCTGAAGCCCTCTTGAGCCTTTGAAGATATCAGAGATAGTGCCATTAATGATAACCGCAAAGTTTACGGAGGATACACATGCCATGATCCATTTCATCATCCCCCACGGAATGCCCAATTTGAATCAGAATTAATTTAAAAAATGACTAGTCCACCCTGTAGTAAGCCTTCACCAAATCCAACTTAAGCAAAATAGCACTGAGGTGTTTTGTTTTGATAGTATGAAAAGCCTCCTGAGCCACACCCACCGCATCCAAGATTTGGCGGCCAAGCAAAAAACCAAATTGTTCCCTCAAAATAAATTTGGACAAACCAGGCTTAATTCGAACGACAATGATCTTTGCAATGACTTTATAGATTAGATTACACAGAGATATCGGGCGAAAGTCATTGAATCCGTCAGGATGAGCAATCTTAGGAATAAGAGTAAAAAAAGTTGAGTTGATTGAACCTGAGATCAAACCCAGAGTTCTCGATTCTTCCACAACATTAAGGATATCCAGACCCATGATATCAAAAAAGTGAAGGAATAATTCCACCGTCTACCCATCCAGGCCAGGACTCTTGTCCTTCGCAAACCCCTTAAGGATCGACTCGACTTCAGAAAGAGTCACCTGCGAAAAGGTACAATCACCCTCAGCAGGAGAGAACATCCTCAGATACTCCTTAATAACCTTGAATTTATCCAACAACGGACATGTTTCAGCTTCAACAAAAATATCTCTAAAATGGTTAACAGAAGCCAAATGCAAATATTTTTGAGAAGAAATTTTCCACCCAGTATGATCATTAAGTTCCCAAATTGAGTTCTGAATTTGCTGGCCATCAACAAATTTATGAAAAAATTTAGTATTATTATCCCCAGCTTTAATCCAGAGGGCTCTGCTCTTTAGACGCCAAGACTCCTCCTGAAACCAAAGAATTTTCAATTTTTTGCCCTTCAGTTCCTACATCTTCAAACAAGATAAACCCTGGACAGGATCATGCCGGTGAGCCGATAAAATAACCTCAATCTCAGCCTCCACCCCCGTCAGCTCCAAACCCATCTGAGCCTTATGAAGACGCTCCCATTGAATAATGTGTGATTTAAGATGCTTCAATTTAACAGAAAGACTGTCCATAGCAGAGACCCCAATAGCCGACCTCATACGGCCCCAGAAGGAAGATACCTCTTTACAAAAAACCTCATCCGAGAGCCAAGATGAATTAAACTTGAAAGGGTATGAAGCTTTTGTCTCCTCAACCTCAAATTGAAAGAAAATCGGAGAGTGATCACTGATGTGAAAGTCATGTGACCATGTTCTATATCTAGAACAACACGATAATAGACCTTCAAAAATAAAAAAACCGGTCCAACCTTTTGGCAACAAAATGGTCACCCTGACGGCCATTCCTCAAGTGGGGGATAAAGGAGCAGAAACAATGTCCACTAAATCCCCTGCCGAGAACAAATTTTGAAAAAAGGTGCCCAAAGGGTCCACATTTGCATGTTTACCCCAAACTTCATCCTCAGACCAAGTAAAATTTAAATCTCCGCAAGTATGAGATTTTCCAAGGACAAAAGATTGTCTGCACAAACAACCTCCCAAAAAGAGCGCCAATCCACATAAGGCCCATAGCAGTTTAACAGATTTAAATCAGCATTGAAACCACAAGATGACCAGACAGGAGAATTCCTACACTCGTAACAAAATGTTTGAGATTAAGAACCGGCGGATTCCAGTCCTCCAACAAACCCCCAGAAAGGCCAACAACACTGATAGCACAGATACACCACCCAGGCCGAATTTTGGAAAAGAAAACCTGAGCCTTCAGCTCGGATACCATAGTCTCTTGCAGAAGAACAATATCGGGATTATGTAATAGAAGCAAACGCTGGAGAGCAAGCTGTTTAGGGAGTCCCCCCACTCCACGCACATTGAGAGAGAGACAAATCATTTCCTCACCATGGTAAGGGATTTAATATCTCTAAGCGCCCCAGAATCAGAAGAAGGAGAATCCTTAATAATGCCTGAAGGGCCCGTCAAATTGTCAACATCAAGTCTTTTGGCACCCCCCGTTTAGCACTACGAGTTTTGAGAGGAGATAAATCCAAGGCCAAACCTCCCTCCCGAGCACCCCGCACCAGGTTATTAGTAGACGAAGGAATCGTGGACATAACGGTCTCCAATCCCACACCCTCATTGACAACCCGATTTTTTTGATAACACGGAATGGGTTTCTTCTTCACCACCTCCGAGAAGGAGGGAATATGGATGCAAGTTGACTGTTCCAGGGGTGAAAAGGTCGCAGAGGGGGGAGGGATTATATCCAAAGACTGCACAAAGTCTGAACGGGCCGCGACATTCGAATCCATAGCAAGCACCGAAAAGGCCGAGGGGGAGACATTAGATTCAGAAGAGATGAGTATAGTATCTAAAGGATATAAGTTTCCGAGACCCACCCCATCACTAGAGCAAATATGGTCAGTAGGCGAGGAAACAGTGTTTGGGTTAGCCACAGATCAAGGAGAGGATCCATCAGAGACGGATAAGGTATTAAGGGCAGATTGCACAGAGGGAAAAAGCGGGCCATTACAAGGAATAACAGTATCAATAACGGGACATACATCGACAGACTTCTCATGGACTAATGATGAACTATAAGCCTTTTCGGAATCATTTAAAGACATGAAAAATGAAGGGTCATAGGATTGAAGCTTACCCAGGATGTCTGAAGCCAAGGATGAAGGAGGAGAAATGCGGTTTGAGAAACCATCCAATGAGCCAGCCGCATCCACATCCCGGTCACTAAGATCATCAGACGACCAAAATGAGTCAGCAACCTCCGTCGAAGGGGCATCCAAGGGCATCGCAGGCCTCGAGCAGTTCCTCCAGAGATGCCCAACATCCTTACACTTGGAACATCTGAAGGGTATGCCCCAATAATCAATGATTTGGGTGAATTTCTGACCCCGCCAGTCAATATGAAGGATATCGATAAGACCAAGCGACATATCCACCTCAACCAGAATATGCCCTATGCGTTTATCCACACCCAAGAGAACGTCATTTGCCCAGATGGAGAAAATGGCCCAAGCGATTGCCGACCGCCTCAAAAAACTCCTGGTTCCACATAGCAAGAGGAAAACTGGGTAACAGAACCCAAAGATGCCGCATCCTGATAGACGCATGGTCGGGGTCGAAGTCCATGTACCATCTCTACAACATAAGGCTACCTGTGCCTTTTAACCAAAGCCACCCCAAAATCACATTAGCATGAGCCTCCTCCCTAAACTTGAACCCAAACCACCCTTTTGAAATAATGGAGACCATTGGAGCATAATTCAGAATCGGAGTCCATGTGCGGTTAACCCATTTAACAATATCCTTGCGATGCATAGCATTGTAACTGAACTTACCAATTAAGCAGGTCATGTTCAAGTCCACCAGCTGCTTGAGACCAGAATCACGGTCAACGTTGAGCCAATGCTCCCCCAGTCGCCTGTTCAACTTCCTTTGCCGAGCGTTTGGGCGAATAATGAAAGCTAGTTTATCAGAAGGCCCCAGGTCACTGCTCAAACCCCCGTCAGCCCCCAAAGGGGGATCCACCACCACGGCTGGAGTATCGATAGAAGAAACCCTACCAACATTCCCCGACGGAATGGTATCCAAAATACCCTTACCAGAAGCAGCCCAAGAACACAGCCGCAGCTTCTTAGACGGACATATACTGGCATCAACCACCTTTTTTTCTGACAGCATATCCTTGTAAAAGGAATTAGGCCGCAACATAAATCCATTCTCCTCTATCCACAGGTCAACCTCCACTAGGGGGAAGAACCCGAATTGCCAGGTGTCACCTTATCACCCATAACCACGCAGAAAAGAGGATACCAACATAGATGATATTCTAAAAACCACGGGTTCCACCGGTATGCTCGAAACCAACCCCCGGAAAAAGGATACCCCAGCCAGATGTGCCGCAGAAACCCAAACAACCGGCACCATGGGAAAACGAGGCAAATGGGAAATACCCATGCTCACAAAGCCGGTCACCAAGAAGCCACCAGAAAAGAAACCCCGCCAGACTTGCCGCAGAAGCCCAACGGTCAGCACCGTAGGAAGGCGAGACAAATAGAAACCCCCGGGGTTCCGCCGATAAGCCTGAAACCGACCACCAAAAAAAGAATCCCCAGCCAACCAAGCCGCAGAAAACCCAACGACCGACACCGTGGGAAAAACAAGGCAAATAGGAAAACCCCGTGCTCACAAAGTCGGTCGCCGAAAATCCACCAGAAAAGGAAATCCCCAGCCAGACGAGCCACCAAAAACCAAACTGCCGGCACCGTGGGAAAATAAGGCAAATAGAAACCCCCAGACTCACAAAGTCAGTCACCGAAAAACAATAGACCTAGACAAGGCAGCAGTTACTACAGAAATCAATAAAAAACAAGCGTAACCTGGCCACGACGATATGTTAGGAATCCTGACAGGAGCTGTTCCAGAGCTACCTCGAGTAGCTCTAAACGGGAGCCCACACGATCACTCTTTGAACCGTTAACCGCTATTACACAAAAAACATTTGTGGTCCCTCAATATGCGGCCGATCCCTGGTCACAATAAACTCAAGTGATCATCCTCATCATGGCTAGACTGCGAGGCCTACGCAGAAACCCTATCGCCTGTCTCCATGCCGCAAAAACCCTATCGCCAGAAACCCTCGTGAGCAGTCACTCTACCCAACAATCATAGTTGTGCATAGAAAGGATCTACAAATATCATTATTCATCTTTGTTGAATTGCGAAGACAATACAAATATCATTGTGAGCACATTGTTTTTATTCTTATTGGGTGTCTTCTCCCTCGTTACGAGCTTAAATGCTATGCAAGTATATTAAGTTATAATACTATTCTTCCTTATAATTACACTACTATTCTTCCTTTTTTTCATCGATAAAACGCTATATTTGTTATTTAGATAGAATCAAAGTATACATAGAAAGCAAACTTAGTAGGAATGTTGTTTATTTTTTGTCTCTTAATTTGATAGGACTATACGAAAGCTAAGAACACTATTTTTAACAAAACTTCCTCTCACGAAAGCCTATTTTTAGTACAGTAAGTAGAGAACTGGAATAACCTGTAGGAGCTACCCAAATATTTCCCCAAAGGGGACAACTAAAACATAAACAAAAATTCATGTAAGAAAATTATGGATTTGACAAACAAAACTGATATAATGAAGGACTACATAAGAAATCATATTTCTATATGAAAGACCACCACAAGAAAAAACAAAACCCTTGGTCCTCCAATACCAGTAAAGCTGTAAAGAACCCTTAGATTTCAATGAAGAATCTAACCATTCTTCAGAGAAGATTAGGCCCTCAACTATATTTAGATCCTTTTTGGATAAAAGATTGTCTTCTGTATCGTACTCCCTAAATGCATGGTGGAATTGAAAAGAATCTTTAATGGATTTGATTTTTTATTGCCACCATCTAAAAGTAAGACCTACAAATTACCTCTTCTTTGGGCCCACTCAATCATGATCTTAGAGTCCCCCACAACTTGCAGGTAGGAGATTCCCAAATGAATTGCAAAGAAAAGGAGCCCACGTGAAACAAGAAGCTCGCTTCTAGCGTTGGAGCCGCTACCACACCCCATCCAAAGGTTGAAGAAGTGATTAGATCTCAGCTTAAGCACCATTCTTGCCCCTGAAATATTGCCACCCTCTTGGGAAGCTCAATCGAAAAAACCAATAGGAATAGATCCATCTAACAGGGGAGGAGAAATCTTTCTAACATGTAGATTACCAACTGAAGAATGAAGTTCTTTGAAAGCGTTGATTGCAGAGAGACCGACTCTCAAAAAATTAGTGGTTCGACCTTCGAATATAGTTTCGTTTTTTTGTTCCCATATGTGCCAATTGATATATACAGGAAGCTCGACCAAACTTGTGTCCAAAGAGAGCCAATGTTTAAGACAATCCTCAAAAGTATTAGCCCTCTAGTCCTTGGTTACTTTAAGAAGTCTGAGAACCTCCCTCACACAAGTTGGGAGAAATAACATTGGGTGAAAAGATGATTAATGTGTTTAGCCGCCATCCTGCACAAAATATAGTAACTGGGTCCCAGGCCCCCCCTTCTTCATAAAATTATCCCAAGTGAGAATCTTGTTTTCCAAAATTAGCTAGCAAAAACACTTCAATTTCAAGGGGCAATTCCATTGCCACAATTTTGAATACCACCACTTTATTTCATGATCCTAGTTAACAGTGGCAATAGCCTCATAAGCTAGGTATGTAGTAACATGGCCACTTGCCTTATTCCAAGACCATATTAACACGTCTTCCTCGTTTGATAGGAAAATGCCATCTTGAAGCAGACCTTTGAGAAAATGCTTCCATTCTTCCTCCCAGGATTTTGAAAGCCCTAGATCCCTAGAAGAAAACTATCTTTGGTGGTCTTGAAAAGAAGCTACCCTTTATACACTTGAGTTAGTACAAAAATGATTTTAGCTTTGAGATTTAGAATTAAGTCTTTAGAAATATAGAAGAAACCCTCTCCACCTATAAAGGGGTCTTCACCCACTCTAATTCCCATCCCATTCCCCGTCTTCCAAACTAACCAGTCTCAAATAAATTATGCAGTAGATAAAAGACCATGCCAAATATGTGAAACTCCAAAGGGAATGACTTGAACTTGTCTGAACCAGTTGTTAATGGTGCAGTTCTGAAGATATTTTCCTTTCATCATAGTGCTCCACAGGGTGCCTGAGAATAGGCATCTCCAAAGTCTAGTTGTTGTGAGAGCTTTCCCAAAATCGAACACATTCTTTAAACCCCATCCACCAAAACTTGTTGGACAAGCAATTTTTCCTCACTTCTAGATGGTATCTCTTTTTTGTTTTTATAGCTAGACCAAAGCAAGATGAAACATCTCTCTTTGATCCTATCCAACATAGACTTTGGAATCTTCGCAATAGATAACCAAAAGACAAGTATACTTTCTAGCAACATGTTAACAAGAATTAGTCTACCTCCTAAGGATAACCAACGATAACATTGGTTCTCTAGTCTCTTTTCCACCTTCTTTAGAAGCCACAACCAATATGCAATTTGGTAGTTATTTGGTTTTAAAAAGTAGCCTAAGTATGTTAACCCCTTGTTAATACTCTCTGAATTTAACGAGAATAATTGGAGCAACTGGTATTCAAAGTCCTGTCCTACCCCACTCACTATAAAATCGACTTACCAACATCAGCCTACATACCCGAAGCTTCAAAAAAGGTATACAAACAAACCTTTATGGCTCGTCATTCCTTAATATGGCATTTTCCAAATAGCATGACATCGTCAACAAATAAGAGGAGAGAAATTCTTACAGCTTCATAAATTTTTACCCCTTCCAACTTCCCCTCTATTTTAGCCTTCGTAATCAAATGACTCAAGCATTCAGTTATGATATGAATTTATGTGAGAACGAAATGAAAGAGCATATTATATAGAGCCACATACACAAATATAATGTAGGAAACATAGTGATACAATAAACCCAAATTATATCAACCGAATAAAATATAATAGACTGTAAAATAAAGCAACTAGAATGGTGGCAGCTTTATCTCTGAGAAGAGATATGGCGGCTACTCTAATTCATTACACGCTGCTTACAAAAGGAGGCCAAAGGACATTTTTATCATAAACATGAGGGTGAAAACCCTAACATCCAAAAACGTAACCCTAGGAGATGATCCGTAAAAAGGTTTGCGGGTCCCAGGGTGGTTAGTTGAGGTGTCAACTTCTCGGGGGCATAACTTTTACATACGATATCTGTTTAGGGTGTTTGGTAACTCGTTGGAAAGATCTATCCCATAAGTACACATTTAACCTATCCAATCTTACCTTTAGCTACTACTAGGATGCAAAGTCACCAAAACACATTGTTTAGGGCCTCAAAATAACCCCATAAGTTTTGGACATGAAAATCCATAAAAACTACCAAACTGGAAAAATTGTCTTGAGCTCGTGGAATAGGTGGGTGGCCACTGATATCCATCTGGAGTAGTTCTCTAACACGAAAAATTGACAAGCTAGAAAAAAATATCTTGAGTGAGTGGAATAGGTGGGTGGAAACCGACATCCATCTGGATCATTCCTCCCCACTTAAGAAGCAATGCTCTCCATTGCGTCAAGTCCCTCATCATATGACGAACTGTGTGTTGATTTGAATTCCTAGTAGGACATTTGTTGAGGTGAAGAAGTTGCCTTGCTTTGACAACCTGATAGAGTTGTAGTTGATGGATGTGTTGGAATTGTTTAACAATTTTGGTTTCCTTATCATCCTTGGTCTGAACCGGTGTGGATGATTTCTTTCTGGAGGAGCACCTTGAATGTGTGGCCTTCCATCGTAGAGGTACCCGGATAGGCAAGGAAACAATGCCTTTGTGTTCTTCTTATTTCTACTGAGTAGAGGAACTCTGTGTAGAGTTTGTGGAGTTCTCTGTCATATGATGTTCACCTTCATAGGGAAATGTGAAGAGGGAAAATTTCCCAATGTGAGAGGTTATCTTTCTGCACTACTTGGTTGAGGTTAAAGAGACTACAATAGGTGCAACTATCTCTGGTATCCGATAGCCTCCCAAAGTGACAATGACATTACGAGGCCATGAATCATACACAGTATGACGCTTCCACATATATGGTTTCCCTAAAAGAACATAATAGACTTCAAGTGGGGCCACATCACCTAGTACCTCGTCTTTGAAAGGCTTGATGTTGTATGGTAGACAACACCAATGACTGCCACAAATACCTCGTCCTTGGCTTAGCCAACCGATGGTGCATGGCTACGAGTGTGGTGTTGTCCGTAGCTCCAATATCTTGATGAATTATGTTGAGATCAAGTTCTTTTGGCTACTACTGTCGACAACAAAATGTAGTGGGATTCCCTCCACCAACATCTATGAATGGAAGAGGCGCTCTTCTTCCTTTGACCCTTCTTTTTCCTCTAAATGAATTTGTATGGTAGCGACGGTGACACTGGGTTTTCCATCAATGATCCGCTTCCCCATGTTTGTGACTATTACATTGGGTTATGAATCAGAATCATAACCATAATATGATTCTAAAGCTTGGATCTCGACCACCAATGACTGCTTTGAGCAACATTCAACACTATTCTGCCAGGGTTTTTGTGGAATTCCCACCACTTCCCGGTGTCCTTCTTTGTCTTTTAGTTTCCCTTCTTTGCTTGTGGTTGCGACTGGTTTTCCCAGGGTTGGTTGTCCTTACCCCATCCTTTGTTGTGCAAGCCAGGGTTTCCCTTACCTTACTTATGCGGCAGATTCATAGGTCCAAATTCTTGCTTGTTCTTTTGCTGAAATTTGTACTCGATTTTGACAACATACCGATAAGGGGCTCCCAGTGAAGAGATGTCCATGAATTTCGTATCTGTTTGAATGTATCAATGCAGGCCACTGCAATATTTTAGAACCAGATTCCGCTTGGAGTCTTTTATACCCAACTTTGTTCGCAAGGTATGAAAGTTGTTGGTGTACTCTGTCACCAATTGGTCTCTCTCTTGATGTAGTGTGGTCCATCTTATGTGTTGGTCATCATAGTTTCCCATAGGGTAATATTGTTCTTTAACGACGTCTATAAAAGAGTCCCAAGTGGTTTTGGCCTCAAAAATTTCAAAATCCTTTGTTAAGGTTTGCTCACATTAAGTTTCCCACCAATTTTTGACATGGGGGACAACCTCAAGGAGTGTAAAGGTGATCTTTTCCCTATAAAGAAATCGTGGATATAGAATACCCTTCTAATAGAATCAACCATTTATATAGGGCATAAACATCGACTTTTCCTTCAAATAAAGGAGTATCAAAATTAACTTGTACCATGAAGGGTGTGTCTCCTCTAATGAGATTGCTTGATGATCCCTTCATTGTTGCTGGCATCCGTCGAATGATCTGGGTGAAATTTTTTGTCATCTCGTTCCTCTGTTGCAAGAGGGATTCCTTGATTAATAACTTGATAGGATATCCTGCTCCATAATCTCTCTTTTCCTCGTCCATGGGAGGCGGTTTGGGCCGATGAGAGTGTTTTTACCCAAGCTCGACTAGTTCAAGACCCAAATCTCGATATCCAGATCTCATTGGGGACATGCACTAGGAGACAATAGGGAGTAGATTGTTATGATATCAATGATATGGATTTATGTGAGAACGAAATGAAAGAGAATATATAGAACCACACACATATATATATAATGTAGGAAACACAGTGATAAATAAACCCAAATTCTATTAACTGAATAAAATAGAACATACTGTAAAATAAAGCAGCTAGAATGGTGGTAGCTTTATCTTTGAGGGGATGTGGTAGCTACTCTCATTCGTCACAAGCTGATTACAAAGGGAGGCCGAAGGGCCTTTTTATCATAACTATGAGTGTGAAAACCCTAACATCCAAAAACCTGACCTCAGGAGATGATTCGTAAAAAGGTTTGCAGGTCCTGAGGTGGTTAGTTGAGGTGTAAAATTCTTTGGGGCATAACTTTTGCATACGATTTCGGTTTAGGGTGTTCGGTAGTTGGTTGGAAATATATAGCCGATAAGTGCACATTTTTACCCTCCAATCCTACCATTGGCTTTGACTAAATTGCAGCGTTTCTAAAAAACATTGTTTAGGGCCTCAAAACAACCCCATAAGTTTTAGACACAAAAATATGTAAAAACTGCCAAAGTGGAGAAGTTGTCTTGAGCTTGTGAAATAGGTGGGTGGCCACCAATATACTTCTGGAGTAGTCCTCTGACCTGAAAAATTGACAAACCGGAAATAACTATCTTAAGCCAGTGAAATAAGTGGGTGGCCATCGATATCCATCTGGATCAAGTTATTAACATAAAGAGCAGTGGTTACATAGGGAAACCCTGCATTAAACATCTGGAACTTATGAAAACATAAGTAGGAACCCCGTTCACTAACACTGAAAACATGGTTGAGGATATGCATGCCATGATACAAGTAGTAGCTTCGAATCCCAACCCGATCTGTAAGAGGATAAGCCCAATTAAACCCTAGTTTACCATATCATATGATTTTTCCAAATCCAATTTTAGGATGACAACCATCATTTTCTTGGATCTAATAGTGTGCATACGTTCTTGGTCCACTCTAATCATGTCTAAAATTTGCATGTTGTTTAAAAAATCGAATTGATCCTTTGAAATGAACTGGGAGAGTAGAGGTTTAATTCAGTTAGCAATCATCTTCGAAATCGCTTTATATATCAAGTTACAAAAAGAAATGGGATGAAAATCATTAAAAGAATCTGGTTTGGATACTTTTAGGATCAACACAATAAAAGTTGCATTCAAAGCCCCACTGACAAATCCTTTGGTTCTCGACTCCTCAATCATTTCTAGTAGATCCAAGCCCATTTTATCAAATATTTCCAAAAAGAATTCGATCGTCCACCCATTGGGTTCGGGACTCTTGTCTTTAGAAAAACCATCCAGAATCTTCTTTACCTCTTCCAGTGAGACCGGTTCAACCATCTCGATGCCTTCTTCAACCAAAAAAAAGAGGGAAACATTGAATGACTTCCATTTGGCATACACTAGAGTTGTTTCCTGGATCCTTTAACAAATTCTGAAAGTGTTTAGTGGCACCTTCCTCCAACTCAACTTGTTCCTTTGGAACCTTTCCTTCATAATCCCTCAGTTCCCATATTGAGTTTGAATTCCTTCGATGCTATGCATACCAATGGAAGGAGGTATTTTAGTCACTTTGTGAAATCCAAATTGCACTGCTCTTGAGTCTCAAGGCCTCCTCCTACATCTTTGGAATTTTATCTTCCTCCCTTCTAACATTAAGACCAAATTGTTTTCCCGGTATGTCAGAATGTGTAACATTAGAGGAATAGACCGCTTCCACTCTCCTTTCGATATCAAATAACTCTTCCTTCAGAGCTAATTTCTTTTGTTTTTTCCAATTAATAATTAAATTCTTTAGATCCTTCAACTTCAAGACTAATACATCCAATGCAAAAACATCAGCGCCCACAATAAAAGAAGACTAACTATTTCTAACTAAGGCCTTAAAATCTTCCTCCTCTATCCAATTGTGGTTGAATTTTAAGGAAATTTAGGCCTTTCCATCTCGAATACCGATTGTAAAAATACTTTCATATGATCCAAGATAGGAGAGAATATAATCCAAGAACGATACCTTTCCACCGATTCGATCACCTATTATGCAAGAAGGAAACAATATAATCTTTTAGCTAAGCCCTCTTCCCTCGATTTGCTATTGTGCTAAGTTTGGCCGAGAGACCCAGGAATAATTCCAATGAGGTGAGAGTGAAGGATTAGATATCAAAAGGAGGACAAAGGATCTTATCGATTCCACGATCCCCATATCTCCCTGGAAAAGAGGGTAATATTTAGATCACCTGCCAAGATAATACCAAGATCATTTAAGATGTCTGAAGCAACCATATCATTCTAGAAATCTTCCCTAGTATTATAAGTAGCATAACAGTTGAGAATATTCACCAAGTGGATAACATCTTTAACCACACCTTCCAATAATAGGCATGAGAAAGTGTGAAATTCTAAATCACAATAGATCATGGATCTGAGTATACCTCACAGAGAAAAAATGAGTAGAGAAATTGAGTTACAGTGAAAATTGCAGTAAAAATGAACAGACAATTAATCATGCATGAGAACTGAGATAGGAGCAGAATAATGTCACATGATCCAATAATCAGTATAATGAAAAATGATGTTACAATGGAGAGAATTCAAATCACCTAGGAGAATTCGAGTCTCAGTCTGTCTAGCATAGTAATTGTCACCTCTATAAGTGCTCTGAAGATCCCAAACTTACTTAAACTCAATCAAATCTCAATGAACTGATGATACAATTAGTTAACTGACCAAGGAGGGTGCATCCATGAGTTTGGCATGCAAACCAATAAGAAAAGGGCGCATGAGGCCACAATCAGTGGTGATCGGAGCTCAAACTCCCAATTAGAGTCACCAACACATGTGTAACTCAGTAAGACTGAATTGAGTCACTGAGTGGGCTCCTAAAATATAGGGAACTGCCTATGAGTGTCGTAGAATCATGCATGCAGGGCGCATTAGGTGGATAGTGGGTCCTAGATGACATCTGCACACCACTAGGGAGAAAATAACATTACTAAGTGCTAGAAAATGGTAAATAGTGCAAGTAGGAGAAGGATGGAGTATTAAAATATCCTAACACCCCCCTTCATCCAAACTTGTCCATCCCAGGCCTTGGTTACTGAGACCAAAGGTCACCCATACAAGCAAATAAATGATGAAAATAAAATAACTGTCCATGAAACAAGGTAATGGGGAAAACCTCATGGAAAACCTCCCCTGAAAAATAGGACAACAGTAGGGAACTCAAATAACCTTCACACTATGCAGAGAAGGAAATAATTTCATGAGTGAAAGCCTTTGTAAAAATGTAGGAAATCTGCTCCTATGCAGGATAGAAATGCAGGTGCTGCATCTATATCTAGATCCGCTCCTCTGATGTACCTCCCACTGTGTCGAAGTGGTATTTGCCAAAACAAGTCTTCCATGAACCCCTCTTGCTACTGGAGCGAATGGCTCATTGTAGTCCAAATCATGAACCTTTGAGTAGCCTTTATTAACCAACCGCGATTTTTACTTGGTTGTAGACCCCACATGGCAAGTCTCTTCAAGGGATTGTGGATCAACCCCACCATCATGTAGCACCTCTTTGATAGAAGTGGATCTACATGACATAGTGCAAGGTTTGCATGATACTGATATCCGGTGGTTCTATGGTTAGATGGATCCCCAACTATGTTCCCAACAACTACAAAGAATTTGTGAGCCCATATTGGCCTTGGCCATGGATTGGGAGTAGGTGTTGGATTTGGATCTGGATCTGCTTGAAATTTATTCTCAACATCAAGATTTTGATCCTCATCTTCATTATAAGAGATATCACTCTGATCTTCATCATATGCCAATGGAGTCGGTAGAGAGTATGGTAAAAAGTGAGAGAATTCATATGCCTTCGAGGCATGGTTTGCAAACCCTTTCGCTATAATCTTCCCAGAAGAGATCTTTGCAATCTCAATTGTGTCAGGACCAAACACAACTTTATTTGGTGAACTTGTGTGAGTCATCTGATAAAAAAAAAACAAATTTGCTGACAAAGAAGGCACAAATAGAACATTTTTGAACTTTCCATGCTCCAGATGTATTGTGCCCTTCCCTTCAGTAGAGATATGGGAATTATCTCCCATGTGAATAATCAGACCATCATTGAGATCTAGAGAAGAAAATGATTCTTTAGAGGCAACCATGTGGTTGGAGGCTTCTGAATATATGAGGAAGGCTTGTGATTGTGAAAATCCAGCCTTCAGTGCATGGCATCTCTCATGACCATCAAACTCATTTCCAGAATCAATCTCTCTTGTGCCTTCTGAGAGGGCAATGTAGTGTTGTTCAAGAAGTTTGGTCATTTGATATATCTTCTTCTTCATGCATGAACTCTTTGGATGGTTTCCTTTCTTGCAATAGGAACACTTGGATTTCTCAAATCCCTTTTGCTTATCCTTCTTGGAACTGGAGGCTCCTTTCGATGGATTAGACTTTGGATTTTGCTTGGTCTCAAATTGATTCTTCGCTTTACCCTTGTTCTTCCCTTTGGCATTCACACTTTTTGACTCCCCATCCATAAGAGCCTGATTTTTGGAGGCTTGAAAAGCGCCCATTTGAATAAGTTTGTTCTGTTCTTGGATGAGAGATTCGATGAATGCATCTAGAGATGGAATTTTCCAACCAGGGATTGAAAATCTCCCTGAATGGAAGGTAGAAACAAAGATGGAGAACTCAGGACCAAGCTTTCTCATAATGGATAGCACCAAATGCTCATCCTTCTTCTCAATGCCACACTAATTGCATTGCATGACCAAAGATTTGGATTTGGAAATGAATTGCTTGATGGTTTCGAAACTACTAGGTTGAAGAGCAATCAACTCATTCTCCAGAATATGGCCCCTTAGTTCATCTTGTTTGCCGAAGAGGGTCTCCAACTTCAACCAAACCTATTTTGGAGTCTTCAATCCATCGAGGTGTAAGAGTAGATCTCTGGAAATATGAATATACATGAAACCAAATGCTTCATCCAATCTATTCAGATACTTGTCCTTCTCAACAACTGTTTGAATTTCGACCCCTTTTCCCATTTTTACCCTGTACAGTGACTTGTTGCGCAATACTATATGCATATCAGCCCTCCAATCAAGGTAATTGAAGGGTGTCAGGATCTTGGGAGAGAGAGGAGCATTTGAAATCTCCATATGAACTACTGGAGCGAATACAAGCTGAACTGCTGCACTGAAAAGCTTTCAATATCCTGAAAAAAACTCTTAATTTTGGAGATATACTACTACTATAGGCATATTTTTTTGGATCCTTCACACATGGCTAGACCTCAAAGGATTTCTCCAATGAATTCAATGCAATGGCACCAGGATTTGCTGTGGAAATCTAGAGGCTTCTAGTGCACTGCTGAAAGTAGCTGCTCAACCTACGCTCATTGAGCTCTGATACCATGTGAAATTCTAAATTACAACAGATCATGGAGATGAGTATACCTCACAGAGAAAGAATGAGAAGATAAATTGAGTTACAATGAAAATTGCAGTTAAAATGAGCAAACAATTAATCATGCATGAGAACTCAAATAGGAGCAGAATAATGTCACATGATCCAATAATTAGTATAATGAACAATGATGTTACAATGGAGAGAATTCAAATCACCTAGGAGAATTCGAGTCTTTGGTCTGTCTAGCATAGTAATTGTCACCTCTATCAGTGCTCCAGAGCTCCCTAACTCAATTAAACTCAACGAAATCTCAATGAATTGATGATACAGTCAGTTAACTGACCAAGGAGGGCTCATCCATGAGTTTGACATGCAAATCAATCAGAAAAGGGCGCATGAGGACACAACCAGTGGTGATCGGATTTCAAACTTCCAATTAGAGTCACCAACTCATGTGTAACTTAGTTAGACTGAACTGAGTCACTGAGTGGGCTTCTAAAATATAGGGAACTACCTCCGAGTGTCCTAGAATCATGCATGGAGGGAGCATTAGGTGGCTAATGGGTCTTGAATGACATCTACACACCACTGGGGGGGGGAATAACATCACTATGTGCTAGCAAATGGTAATTAATGCAAGTAGGACACCGATGGAGCATTAAAATATCCTAACAACAAGTTAAGAAAGGAACCAACTTGAAAAAATTAGGATTCCAAGCGGCTAAAATATCACCTGACTGACCATAAGCGTCAGTTGAGCATAAATCCTACCCTGAAAAAAGCTTAGCACAAATCGCCCGAGCTTTCACACCATTCAACATCGTCTCTTGTAACAGTACCATATCAGGATGATTTACTTCCACCAATCTGCAGAGGGCTAGTTGTTTGGGATACCCTCCTAATCCCTTGACATTCAAGGACACAATGATCTTTTGGGAACTCGAGTAAGGGCCTTCTATGCTCTAAGTGCCTGAAACCCTCCATTGAAGCTTCCACATGAACATCCTTTGAATCAACGTTCCTTACCTTCTACTCAACTGTGCTATAAGAGAGAGACACATGGAAATTTTCCAAACCCCCTGAATGGACTAGTTAAGCCCCTTCTTTTGTTTTCTACCACTTTTACAAATCCCTTCCTGTACAAAGTCTGAATTGAGGTCCATAGTGGCTAATCCTGTAATAACAATGTCTATATTGGAGATTATAAAACTCCTTGAATACACACTTCGAGTGGTTTTCTTTAAAATGACATTGAAGCTAAGGCTTCTATCAACCTGCTTATCTGTTCGACCCATAGCCTTAGATAAAAAAGGAAAAGACTCCAAATCTAAAATGTCTTAAAAAATTTCAGACCCACATCTTGAAATAGGTCATCAAGAATGAAATCCTTATCAAGCTCAGGACTAGAATTAATAAGTCCATTCCCTACATGGTCCTCATCTGTCAAACCAATATCTTGGACCCTCAGATCATGTATAGGTCCCTTTGGTTTACTTTGGATGACTAGAGAAAGAAAGGGATGGAAAGGAATAATGACTAGAGGGTTAATTGGAGTATCATCCTCCTATCCCTCAACCCCCGGTCCAAAATCAACAATGAGACTGTCATCACTGCGACAATTATTTCCCACCAAAGGAGAGGATCCCAGGCCCGATTCTATCTAAAAGGATAAAATAGGAATCATATGCATAGGATGAAAATCATTACTTGAAATTGGAGGATCCATACTCTATTGAGAAAGCCCATGGGATCCCATTCTCCCACCGTACGACCTGGAAACTTATGGAAATGCCCTCTCCTCCATCGTTTTGATGGAAATCCTTTTGAAAGGGAACGTCGCCTTCAAATGCCCATTCTCTTGCGAGGAAGACATCTAAAGTGTAGCTACCAATAATCCAAATGTTGGATAAAGGATCTACCATTCCATTCAATATCCATCTCCTCTAGAAGGCCTTGACCGACGTCTATCGCAATTATCACCGTACCCAATCTTTTATATTGGCCAACCAAAGACTTGTCATCAACAAAAGGAAACCATCTCCTCTACTAGGGCCCTTTTATAATAAAAATGTAAGGGGAGTCCAGGTAACAAAACCCAAATGTGCCAGAGGGATAAATACTCCTTGTCTGGATCAAAGTTCTGGTGCCATCTATTGAGCTTTAAGCTCCCATGCCGACATATCCATATGCCATCCAAAATTTGTGTTGAGTCTCCCTCCTTGAGAAAATGGAACCCATACCATCCTTTACTCAAGAAAGAGACCTCAGGAATATATCCCAAAAAGGGAAGCCAAGTGTCCCCCATCCAAGAAATAATGGCCTTCTTCAGCATGGCGTAATTCCTAAATTTCCCCATAAGAGCCTTGAGGGATAGGGCCGAGGCTTCCCCATCATCACATCCTAGCCTATAACCATCTTATGTTTGAAATCCCTAATCTATAGAGCCTTCAACTTATGCTTTAACTTAGAACTCCTCCTGCTCAAAACACCTTTTGACAACCCCTTCGCTTGAAAGTTATCCGACCGCTCAGACTTCTTGCCTGTCTAAGCAAGGTTTGGCGAATATACCCCTTTCCTTCCTTGTTTACTACTGTCTTCTGCCTAAATAGACAAGGACAACAAGGGGTCCAAAACCGACTGAGAAGGGAAACTGGAATCCCGAGAAAGTGACTTTTTCTCATAAGCCGCCGACGTTAGTTTCAAAGGGGCTACCTCTACCTGATTAACCTTGTTTTCCAAAGAGTCTTTAAATTTATAATGGGCCACATGTAAACAGTTCGAAAGGAATACTCCCAAGTTATTGCTCGAAAAACCAACTCCATGAAAACTAGTTGTAGACAAAGCTCCAAGTGACCTAGATCCTTCTGAAAAGACAGGGGACTTAAAACCTTACCTTCTCCCCTCGCAATCCAAACCTTCCTAAGGTCATCGATGTATTCGCTGTCATATTTGAAAATACCTCTCTAGGCCCATTTTTCGTCCTCCAAAGGACTCATCAATAACTCAACCTCATCATATAAACTGGGTCGATTAAACTCCATGGCACCAGTTATAGGCCACTGCTGCCTTCAAGACCTTAAAACTCCACAAACCCTAAAAAATACGAATGCACATCATCATCAAACTCCTTTTGGCATCTCTCAATAATATTAATGTAATACATTCGTTCGTGTGTGTGTGTGTATAATAGCATTTGGCATGAGCATGTATCTATTTTCTTTTGTTAGCATTACATGTTGATGTTACCTTGTATACGATCAAATAGTTTCCTTTGTTATAATTACATGCTAATGTTTACCTTGTGTACCACCACATAGTAAAAAAAAGATTTATTATATGCCCTTAAGGATTTACAAATCCCTTGTCACTTACTTTGGTTTGATGTTTTGAATATATCACTATGGTGTTCAAAACACTTATAGGTTTAAAATATTGTTAATAAGTAACCCTCGTGTATAAAGGATCTTGACATGTTGTTTAGTAATCAACGCTTAAGATTAATCAAACTAAATCCAATAGTTGTAAGTGTATCATTTGACAACCATCTATGCGGTACTTAATTGATATTTTGGATGTGGTATATTTATGAGGGTTGGTGTATTTGGGTTGACACGTCACAGTATTAATTTGTAGACACTCAACACTTGTCTTTCTGTAATCAGGTGCATTAATTTATGCTCTTTACGAGGAGTCGATCTGAACCCTTACTCCTTCGGTCTTTCCTGGTATTTGTACTTTGGATGGTTCTAGAGCTAGTCGAGAGGGTTTGGATTGTGGTAGCTCTGCATTCTGAGGAACCTGTTTCATCTCCCATCGCCATGGTTTCAGTTCTTTTTTTTAATATACACATAAGAGAAGGTGTGTCGATTCCTTCTTTTGGATTTTCCAAGAACACTAAGTTATTATTGGCAATCTAATATGAGAAATCTAAGTTATTATTGGCATTCTAATCTGAGAAATTATTCCTTCTACATGTTATACGATTAAGAAGATGTATCTCTTTAACTCATGCCTGAAGCAGCAAAATCCGTTTTTGCAGGTAAGTCATTACCTTCAAAGTTTTTATATTATCATTGCACATTTCTAGTTTTGTTAACTCTTCACTACATTTTTCAAATCTCGTTAGCTCATTCGGTTTAGGTGTGGGTCTCGTCAGCAAGGAGACCCAGGTTCAATTCCCCTTAGGAGTGAGCTAATTGGGAGGAGACACCCAAAATCCAACCAGTTGAGGGTTGGTGTGGCCCACGATGGGTGCGATCCCTGGGTGATCTCGACGGATTAGATGCCCTTGGGTCATGGTTTCTTAGACCAAAGGCCAATCCCGCAAGTCAGGGAGATTATAGCAAAAAAAAACTCTTCATTACATTTATCATATGGATTATTATGCAGTTGTTTAGGATTATATTCACATATGTGTTTGTCATTCCTAGGGTTAACCTTTCATCAAAATTACCCTAGATATCCCTCTACTCACAATCTAGGTAAAAGACAATTTAGGTAAAAGACATTTAGTTCTTTCATGCTCAAATCCTACCTGACTAAGCGACAAATAAGCTCTAAATTTATTCTTGCATCATCTCTCTTATTCTCCTTCAATTGTATGTATAGAATTTTTACATTGCTCCAAACTTTGAGCTTGCACACATTGTCCTGACTTGTGGCTTTTCTTATCTTTTGGAAGGAGAATAAACTGATACGGTTTGATTTGTCTTTACAGGTATATCATATTATTTTTCTTTATTGTGACTTTGTCCTTCAGCAAATCATTTCCATTTTCATTTTTATAGCTCGTCATTTGCTTTTCACAATATTATTCAATTTATGTAGAAACATAAACTTTACTTCGTAACCCTTTTCATTAACTATCCTTGTATAGTAATAATCAGAATTAACCCACTAAACAAATTCTTTACTTGCGTATCACGTTATCTTATATCTATTATATATGAAGATGAAAAGGCATTTGAGTCTTAACTTGATATTCAAGGTTTTTTTAGGGAGTTTCCACTATTTCTAGGTGTATAAGAAAAATTTCCCAAAATGATTACTAAATTGATTTGGTATATCTTCTTCCCATCTCTCCTATTCTTATTTTTTTCATTTTTGTTAACTATAGTTATTTTATACTAATATTTATTGTGGTTTTGTGTGGGAATTTGGCATTTACTCTTTTGGATCGACTCTTGACATAATAATGCTTCCACTGCTCCATAACAAGTATGTCTACTTAGGTTTTTATTAATAACTAGCAATTGCACTTTGGGGTGCAATAAAAGAACATCGTATTGAAGAAGGGGAATGCGTGAGTAGAAAAATATAGAGGCAAAATAGATTTATGTTAATGGAGCGAACTACACGATGTATTTGTTTTAATGTATGAACGATTCAACTTTCTTTGCTTACATAATGTGGATTCCAATGTATACAACATCGAAAAACTTAGAATGCAAAGCTAATTATCAGAATAAAAAATCACGCACACAGATAACACTATTGCAGATCTGAGGTATGCAACTCAAATTAAAAAAATTATTAACATGAAATCCATTTTCGTCTGGAAAACTAATTCATCACTGAAAAAGTGAATTCAAACATAACCCAAACTTTGATAATATTTTCATAATTTCCAAATATATGAAGCATTGTATAGACTGGAATTTTTGTACACAATTACAAAGAAAAAAGTTGCTTTCAACTAATTCTTGAAAGCAAATTTGAAGAATAGTAATGAAAGATATAAAACTTTGACAATATGCACAATAAGATCTCAGAGCTCCTTAAATGAATGTAATGCTACACTGTAACTTTGACAATTTCAATTTGGTTGCACTATAGTGATGCCCTAACTTGTAGGTTAGGGTTTCATTTGGTGTACTAAATTGACTAAAACCCAAAAGCAAACTGGTTAGGAAAAGATGATTTTTTTAATGGTTGTTTCTTAGTTAACCGCTCAGATTAAGCATTACACATAGAACTCCCACAAGGATACTTTCAAGATGAATTTCGCATCATTGCAACATTCAAAGCACTACTTCCAAACTACCAAAGAATTTTGTAGACACAATTTCTCCCGTATAGTACCAACTAGTTGACAAACCAGTTAGAAATATTCCAAAAATGAAGAGATCACTTAAATATACACAAACACAATAATATCAACTGGGGCACTTTGCCTATAAACATCAAAGATTAAACTGGAAGCAATTACATTGCACATTGGAGAACATTTCAATTGGAATAAGTTCCATGATAACAATTATTATTTTAAAAAATGGATGAAAGACATCACTTATATATACACAAACAACATCCAAAGAAAATAGTATAAATTGGAACACACTAGCTAAAAACATCAAAGATTATAATAGGAACCATATCATTGCAACTTTGAGAACATTTCAATTGGAACGAGTTTCAAGACATAAACTCTTACTGCAATAGCTATTAATGAGATATAAGTAACTGTTAACAATAAAGATTATTGCTCAGGTAACCGCTTAGGTTGAGCACTACATCAAGTTCACCCAATTATTGGGAGCACTCTTGAGTAACAAAAATATCAGCATTGCAACCATTACTTCTAGATGGTAATGTATGAAGAGAATAATGAGTTTATTCAATAAAATTTCAAAAAAAAATCTGTTACCACTTTTTTCACAAAATGATTCTCATATATATGTATATATCACTATACAACATAGATGTTTTTCCATATTTTAGTTTGTACTAGGGTGGAATATAATGGGCATATAAAAGACACAACATGTTTCATGGGATTTGAAGCTTGGTGGGCATCAAAACAACACTCTTACATGCTTTGGGGTTCGTTCTATTGCTTTCATGGCTCATTTCCTACTTGAATATCATAAATACAACATGATCTATGACATTTAAATATAAAACTATGATGTTGTAAAATAAAACCTATGGCTCATTCACACAACCGACTATAGGTATAATGATGGTGGTAATTTGGACTTGATAAACTAGAGTAGTTCTACAACTAACAACTCATTACCTGGAGAACAAAAGGATACAGGAAACATACCTGTCCATACAACTTGCATCCTACGCAAGCAAAAAATGATAGTGATAGTCTAAACAAGATGAAACAACACAGAGAAAGATTGACAATAAACCATTTTATAATCCAGGCAAATGATTATATTGAAATATCCCTGTAGTAAAACATCGTTTAAACCCATTTATAGAGAAGATATCTAAAAGCAAGAAAATTACTTTGTCTCAGTAGAAGAAAAATCCCAATAGGAAAACCCTACAAGATTAAAAATTGATTCAAAGGAAAGCCAATGTATTAACACTACGCATCCTTGAATATCCAAGTGTAAAATGGTTTTGCAACGTATGGACGGCTTGGCATCATACCAAGGTCTGAAGGAGAAGAGGATATTGTGTATACCTGTAGGGAATCCTAAGAAGTTGTCCATGAAAGAATATCCAAACCCATTGGAGGTATTATACATGTTAGGAAAGACACCAACCCTGTTACTCACAAAGACATCATGTGTACAAACTTAAAGGTAGCAGATGAATGGAAGACGAAGGGTAACATATAACTTATCATGATAAATTGAGCATCTTTGAAATGTTTCCTTATATGTTGTTGAGTTAAGGGAAAAGAAAACATGCCCACACCTATAAATGCACCATTAACATGAATTAGAAACTGTGTACACAGGATATGTGAAGCGAAGAAGTAATTCAACTATAAAATAAAATGCAAGAGAAAGACATAGACCGACGTTGGTAATTAACAACTTAAATCACATAATTTGGCCCTAGTGGGTTTTCTCCAATCGGCCCCGGCTGACGTTGAAGCATATGTCTTCGAACTTAAGGAGAAAAACATCAATGGCAGTGTTGGGCCATATCGCCTCCTTCTTAACTTTGGAATAGGACTCTGTCATGTCTTTTCTCTTGGGGAGCAATGGAGGGTGTTTGTCATTGGTGTTCTAGGATTGAATTGAGGGTGATGCCATGAGGTTTTGTAGGACCGACTTTATGCAGGCTATGGATTCTTTCTTTGATCGAAGATGTTGTTTTTGGCAGTGATACTGCGAGGAGGTTTCCTTGGGGCTTGCAAAAGATATCATGGTGGAAATCGTCGTTGCGATACGATGACATGGTTGAGCCAAATAAAAAGCTCCCTGAAAAGAAGCACCGGGAATCATTGTTGCTGAAATTGAAACCCTTTGCGCCTGGTTGCGACTGGTCCATCAACAACTCCAGTCCTTAGAACTCGACGTTGTTCACAAAGTCATCATTGCCGATAATGGAATTAGGGTAGTCATTGCTTTCGTTGAAGAAAGAAGCTCTGAGCATGAAGGAATCCAATGACAAAGCCAGGCATTCCTCCGCTGAAACTCTGGGCATTTTCAGGCTAACATGAAAACTCTTCAGAAAGCCCAAAATGTGCGTTGGAGCTTGGGGGTCTGGAGTCCAAATCTTGAAACAATTCTAAGTATAATAACAATTAAACCACTCAGCATTCAGGAAAGCTAAGAAGCATAAGAACTGAGCCATGGTGAAATAAAGAGTACGAGTCGAGCTAAGCTAACAGATCGAAAGAAACTTACCTACTTGCAAGTGGCGCAACTCAGAGGACTCTCAAAGCAAAAATAAGATATGGGAGAAAATATCAAGGGAAAGCAAATAATATAAAGATATTGTGGATTGTTTAATTGTAATCTTGAAGCTTTTGCACTGCTGAATCCACGGTCCAACCAGTCCCAATCGTCAGTGAAAATATCGGACGGATGAGAACGAAAAAAATCGAAATCCGGGGAGTCGCTCCGACTTAGAGAAACGCCTTATGACATAATTAGGATTTTGACAAGAGTCGGGTTACACCCTAGTCACGAGTCCTTACCAGAGTATCTTCTGGAGGATTTATTTTGTATAATGTTTATATGATACTCTATTATGACTTGACCATGCCCGTAAATTTGTTCAAGAATGTAATCTATGCCATGAGCATTATTTGTATAACTATTATTGATTTTTTTTATTATAGATTATAAATGGACCATACTAGGCTCATTGTCTATTATATAAACATGCTCTATAGTTTAAGGTAGGGATAATTCCGCAATACAAATGGTATAATTGTTCTTCTTTCCATTTACTTCTAATCCCGAGAGCTTATCAACTATGTGCATAATATATGCTATATCTGCACTTTATATATTTTGTGCTTTGTACAAATAGTAAATCGTTTTCATATATATTTATATATTTTCAATAGGAAGTCTTACATTTGTCCGTATAAATTCTATTCGTCTTAATCATATTACTTCCAATTTCACTTTCACATTTTGAATTTTACTATTGGAATACACACACACACATACACCCATGAAGAAGCCATCTGAGTATTTCCAAAATGTAATATTTAAACCTAATCATGCATCAAACTTTATCACTTCAGTATTCAAGTGAATTCATAAACCAACTTCAAGTGTATTTGAGCATAGACTTCCAATGAATCAATGCATAAGCTTAGATATATCAATGCACATACTTCAATTGAGATATTGATATGTAAGCTTTATAACCAAATGCAAAAGGGTTTGTATATTATTCAATGTACAAGTTTGATGTTATAGGCCAATGCAGGGACTTATAATCTCGACAGGCAAGCATATGGATAAAAAAGCAATCTTGTGAATAGTCCCACATGTAAACTTTGTCATAAGCGGTCACCTTTTAATTTTACAACCCACATATACTTCACTTCATAAGTTATAACGTTTGTTTGCTCATAGAATGTTCCTTTAAGTTATATATGGTTTATTAACAACCATGATATAATTGTATTGTTGGAATGTGTAATGTTAATATTACATGTGTAATGATGTCTAGTGTGATGCCGTAAGATGTTATGATGTTTAGTGCAACGTCATAAGATTTTATGATGTCTTATCTAGCAAAGGAAGGAATAATTGTCTTTATCTTATGTAAAATGAGTTATCTCACATGCATCATGGAGAAATATTATCCTATTACCATTAATTATATAAGGAGGTGGAAAATCATTTATCCCACATGTATTATGGGATGTAATTCTCCCATACCTCTAGCTATATAATAGAGGTGAAGGAGGCTCATTTACACACATGATATTATTGTGTCATTGTGACATGAAGTGATGATGGAGTGTGATTTGATGTTTATGTGAGGATGCCATGTATCGTAAGATGGAGATTTACGAAGAATAAAGAAGACCATACTTTCCCATGGATGTTTCTTCTTTTGGGGTTTTACCTTGTATATCTGTTGTGCTATTTTTTTTCTTCTCTTGTCTCTTACTTATTGTTTGATTATATGGTGCTTGTATGGATATAAGGCTAGACTAGTAGATTCTTTCTATTGATTTGCATGTTAGCAAATATATTGTTGTATGTTATGCATATTTCTCAATATTCTAACATGGTATCGTAGTTGGTTACTATGCTCTACCTTCTTCAATAATTTTGTTGTTAATTTTTGTTTACAAACACTAAGTTCTTCAATTCTGCCATCAGATTTAAACAACCGTTGTGGTTTTTCTTTAGATCTGGGCATTTTTCTACATGCTTGAGAATTATTTTCTTAAAACCCTAACCCTCACATTCTTTTTTCAAATTTTTTTAGATTTTTTTTAATTTACTTGGTTTTTTTTGTAGATCTAACTTGAAATTTATTGTATACTAACTTATCATCAATGATCTATCTCTCTAGTACCAGATATGGTTGTTTTCATGTTTCTAGGTCGTAATTTTTGTAGGTTTCTGTCCAGTCAACTTTGTCCTTAGTGGATTTGTAGTTACAGGGACTTAACATACAAGTATGTGGGTAGCAAGCATAAAAGGTTTATACGTACACAACCTGCCTTCATAGAAGGTGCATACCCCCATGATCGACCTTTGTAGAAGGTGCGTACACCCAATTAGCAAAATTATCGTTGTGAAGCAATTTTTTTTCATTGTTCTGTATATAGGGTTTATAGATCTACCGATTAGATATTGTTGGGTTTTGTCATTGGTGAGAAATTTCAGTTTTATTCTCTAATTTTTTATCACTAGCTTCTTGTCCTGTTTGCATTATTATTTAGCTTCTTAGTTTATTCATCATGTTTCTAGAAGTTGTCTCTTGTTCATGTTTTACTTGTCTATAACCTTCTTGTGTGGAAGATGTTTGACATTTTTAGGGACATGTATCTCTAGCATCTTATCATGGTGACAACACGAAACCAACCAATGCTTAAGAATTATTTGCTTGATGGCTATATTTTTCATATATAAGTGATATCAATTTTTGTTACATCCATATTTTGCTCAATATTTATGTGTTGTTGCTAACCTTGTTTGTGTAAAAACAATTTCATATTTCTTATTCTCTATCCTTCATATACCATGTCACATTTCTTGTAATTATGGCTTATCATGTTCATTATATGCTTTACTCTTGTAAGCTCTTTTATGTAGATTAGCTCTTTGTTTACTTCACTTTCTCCATAGGAGTCTTTGTGAAGAGTTGTGGGATAGCTTGGTTTTTTCATTCTTTCCTATCTTAAGCATATTAATGTGGTTATCTATGTTCATTCAACATTGTTCCTCTTTACAACTTATCCTGGACAATAGCAAAGTTGAAACATTTTGCCACTTTATCCAAGATGTTGAAGTTGTAATTAAGAAAGAATGTAATGTAACAAAATATCATATAATATTACCTTATTTTAGTTTTAATGTAATGAAATGAGCAACCATCTTCTTCCTATAAAGTCATGATGATTATTTGTTGGACACATTTGATGGATAGACCATCATGGGTCTTGTATTCACAATGTAATCTTGAGTAGAGTTCTTTGGTTGTAAAGACTATCTATTGGACACATTTTCCGATGTATATATTTTTTGGAGTTCTTGTATTTGTTATGAGGTCTATTGTAGAGTTCTTGCATCTTTCAACTTGGTTGTGAAGACTTCCTGTTCGACACATTTCCAATGTATAGGCCATTGGGGTTCTTGTATTCGTAATGAGGTCTATTGCAGAGTTCTTTCGACTATCAGACATGTTATGGTTTTGATGGAGTCCATGTCTAAACAACTGAAGAGGGCTAATAGGGAGAAGTTACGAGCTACCCAAGCAGCCTGGTTGTACAAGGCCACAATTCCTCAACCAATTTGGGAAGAGATTGATGGGATAGAGCATGACCCGTGGGAAAAATTGGAGGCAGGAAAACCTACTGATGAATTTGTTGATTTATAGGATTGGCTACAATACCCTAGAACTAATCATTCTCAATTGGCTCTATATGAGCAATCCGTGACTTTGTTCTAGATGGTTAAGGGTCTCTTGGGGCGTGTTCTGCTGGAAAGAGAGGAGAAAAGCAAAGGTGACGAGGTTTTGGTTAATTTCTGGACGGTCCATCACGACGATACCCTCTTGATGCATAAAAAAATAGATGTCATAGCACACCATCTGGGCATTCCCTTCCTACCGAGACAATGTGGTGAAGGTAGTTTGTCGGTTCCTGCGCAACTTGCAGATTTCGAAGGAATGTCTGCGACTTGCCAGGTTCCCTACTGAATTTTCAGTTTGTTGTTTGGTTTTGGTTTAGTCATGGGTTTGTGTAGATATAATAATGTGGGTTAGCAATGTATCTATGTTGGGTATAACAATTATCTTGCTTCTTCAAGGTATCAGTTAGTGGTTTATGTTTAGTTTGGAGTCTTTATCTGCCATGTTTTCTCCTACGGGGGAGTGACATTCTTGGTTTATTAAAATTGTTAGGGAGATATGTTATGGATGGTCGTGGGGATGAATTTGGAAAAATGGGACTTAGTCATGACATAAGACAAATATAAATTTTTGATTGAAAATTAATATATAGTTACTTAAAAAAACATTAAGCCATTTTTAGAAATATAAATCTTCAGCAATGGTGATGATCCCATCCTTTTTTTATCTTGTAAATTGCCCTGCTTTCTGCCACTTGATTCCCTCTTTAGATAACATGTCAGCCTCCAAATTTTTTTCCTTTTCCACATGAGAAAGGCGATTGAATTAAAATTCCTTGTTACATCTTTCATTTGATCACTAATATTCCTTAAAAATAAATATTCATCAATTGACCTATGCCACCCACCCACTTTATGACCAGTTTGGAATATCCGTAAATATGGATATTCCTCACATTCTTTTCCAAAGAAGTCTTAGTGTCATAAGAATTGTGAAATGATTAGATCCATTCCCCATGGCTACCTTTACTTTTAACGATTGATAATCTTACATATATAAAACACATCTAGCGCTACTCTTTCTATGTGGTTCGTAGGTAGAGCCATTAAAGAAGCCCCAGGACCAATCCTTACTGATATTTTGATCATATAATAGCCTACCATGTTTCTAAGTTATTATCATTTTATATTATAAGGCCGAGGCTCTAATTTATTGGGCCACTTCAAAAAATGGAATACCCTTGCCCTTAAAATGTGTTTGATTCCAAGCTAGCCACATTCTCCAGCAGGTCAAAAAGGGAACTACCCTCCAAAATTTTAACTCCCTTTTTCCCCACCAACAACTTAAACATTGCTCCACTAAATATTCCATCCATCATCCCCTAAATCCTATAACAACTCAATTTCTTATCATAACTGCTTAACATAAGGGAACTTTATGAGTATTTAAACAATATCTTCATTACTTTCCCTTCATATGAAGCATATACAAGGGCCCTATTTAACTCTTTTATGTAGGTTCTCACATGTTAGCACTTTATTTTTTTAATTTCCAACCACATGAATATTTTGTTTTAATTCCCAACATTTACTTCTCACTTGCCTTCCACCACCAAGCTCTATTATCTGGATCTAAAGAAAAATTTGCTTAGTATCCCAATATGGTTGAGTAATACCCTAAATTTTGATTTTTTGATCACATCATTGGGTTTGGCCCATTAATCACTTTAGCATGGATTATTTTCAAATTATCTATGTAAGCATTCCAAAATTTTGTCCCTTCCTGTTCCAAACCCATGGAATGCGCATTCGTTTAGCCTTGTTTCCAAATATTGGTATTTTCTTGGCCAACTACCTTATTAAGAGCAAAGATGCCTCTACCCTGCAATATTTCTATTTGTCTCTTGGCAATCATAGTTGTGTTTTGATCCCACCCATGGGTTTAACCCAATTCTCAATAGTTCCATGTTACCTATCTTCCAAGTTATCCACTTTCCAATTATTGAAATATATTGAATTAAGTCTTTCTAGTTAGTAGAAACATTTCTTATAGTTTCCTCTTGCTCCTAATCCAATCTATAATTGAGGCATGAATAATATATTTATGGAATATAATCTCCTTCTGGAGACTATTTGAAACATTTTTTTTAGGTAAATTTCCTAGGGTGAACCCCACAAGCACTTCCTTTCATTTCGAGGATGGTACCCATGGTAAACCTTAAATTCTTTAGGGAACAAGGCCAAGTCAACAACATGGGTCGAAGACAGTACAATAATATACTCATTATGAGCTCATAATGTCACTTACAAGAGTAGAATGTGGATGAGGAGGATAATACTCCATACCACAATCACTCGGGTTGTTGGAATGTGTAATTTTAATATTAGATGTGTAATGATGTTTAGCTCTTATCTAGAATTGGAAGGCATAAATAACTCTAATCTTATGTAAACGGAGTTATCCACATGCATCATAGAGTAATGTGCTGTCATTGCCATTCATTATATAAAGATGTGGAAAATCATTCATCCCACATGTATTTTGGGATGTTATTCTTCCACACCTCTTGGTATATAATAGGGGTAAAGGTGGGCACATTGGATACATCTTGTGATATTGCATATTTTGTATTGTAAAGCTGTGGAGCATATGTGGGGTGGAGCTCTCTTATAAGATTGGATATTTCTAAAGAATAAAGAAGCCAAAACCCTCTCGTGGATGTTTCCCCATTTGGGGGTTTACCACGTATATCTGGTGTATTGTTCTCTTGTTTTCGTGTCTCTTATTTGTTACATGATTTTTGTTGCTTGTATAAATAGAAGGCTAGATTAGTAGATCTTTGCTATTGATTTACATGTTAGTGTAAATGTATTATTATATGTTATGCATATTCTCAATATTCTAACATGGTACAAAATCAAGTTGTTATGCTCTACCTTCTTCGGTAATTCTTCAATTTTTTTTTTCAAGCAACAATTCTTCAAATTTTGAGAGTTGGGTTCTCCATATTTTGTAGATTTGGCATCTGATCAATCAAATCCAAGTGGTATTTTTTTAGATCTAGTCATTTTGCTACAGGTCTGATAGTTTTTTTCAAACACTAACCCTCACCATTATTTTGCAGAAAATTTTCAAGTTTCTCTTGATTTTTTTTATAGATTTGGATTACAATTTATTGAATATTAAATTGCTATTAGGGATCTATTTGTTTTGCATCAGATTTGGTTTGTTTTAGACTTTGGTTGTGTTTTGTTGCAAGTTTTCATAAGGGGCGGTGACTGTTTTGTAATTTTTGAATTTTGATAGGTTTTAGGGAAACTTTCGGCTATTTTGCACCTTTTGGTATGAGAAAGCACACTTTTTTCTTGGAATTTGCACCTATGTCCAACGAAAGTGCGAATTTGTAACAGGATTCGCACCTTTTGTTCAATGAAAGCAAAAATATGTCTTTTTCGATGTTTTTTTGTTGAATTCAATTTTCTGCTCTTGGTTCTCTACTGAAAGGTTACATATCCGACTCTTAGTGGTTGTTAAGCTTCAATTTCAGTGAGAAATTTCTGTTTTTTAATCACTTTTCTTCTTTTTGTGACAACTGAATTTTTTTGCATTTAAGTGTTTCATTATTTTGTCACACTGTGACTTCAAAATTTGTTTCTATTTCTACATTAGTTGGATCTAACTATCTCTCTTGGAATAGAAAGATGATTGTCGTTCTTAGGGGTAAGAACTTATGGAGATTAGTTAAAGGTGATTAGACAAAACCAACCAATGGAAAAGATTTGAAAATATGGGAAGGTCGATGTGATCAAGCAAGAGAATAATTGGACAAACTGTTTCAGATAGCTTAGAGGTACACATTGAGACTGAAGATAGGCATATTAAGGTATGGTCAACCCCAGCTTCTTTATTTGATAAAAGTGATGGTGTTTTATGCTTTCTATTTTGAAAAGAAAATCCATGAGTTAGACCCTAAATATTTTGATAGAATAGAGTCATTTCTTGCTGAAATTTAAGCTTTTAATGATAAGTTAAATAATTGTGGTTCTGATTACAGGAAAAATGTTAAAGCCCTTACTATTCTTGTTGAACACAAGTTACCTTCATGCTTTGATATTTTCATCCAAATTAGGAATAGAGCTATTGAAATGTCTAAAGGAACTTTGAAACCTACTTTTGAATATTTTTGTATAGGTTTGATAAATGAGCAAGATAGATTAATTTCTAGTGGTAAATTATCTAATAATAAAGCTCTAATGACACATAGTAAAAATAATCTAATAGGAATTTTAAAAATTGTAAACCACATAATCAAGGATCAACTTATTCTATTCAAATCTTGCTGATTCGGTTAAGGTGTGGGTCTCGTCAATAGGGCGACCCGGGTTCAATTCCCCTTAGGGGCGAGCTAGTTCAGAGGAGACACCCAAAATCCAACCAGTTGAGGGTTGGTGTGTCCCAGGATGGGTGTGATACCCCGGGTCATGGTTTATTAGACCAAAGGCCACTCTTGCACGTCAGGGATATTTTAGCAAAAAAAAGGATCAATTTCTTCTAGTGATGATGCTTCTAACATGCTGCCTAATAACAAGAAGGCGTATAATCCTTGTAAGTATTGTTGAAAACTAACCACCTTGAAAATATTTGCTTTAAATAGAGATTGGAACTTACGAAAGAAATCAAGAAGTCTTCCGAATAACAATCAATGTCCCTGTGTGCCTATTATGTTCAACCTAGTAAGTCGTCTTCTAATGTGGAATGGATAATGGATTCTAGTGCTTCTAACCATATGTATGGTACAACTTCTTTGTTTAATTCTTATGGCACTAAAAGACACACACAACATAAAGTATCTATAAGTGATGGTAATCATCTTTGAATTTTAGGATCTCGTAGTGTTAATGTTCCTAATAGCACTTTGGAAGATGTGTTTCATGTTCAAGGAGTGCCCATCAACTTGCTTTCTATTTATTATCCATGCCAAAAAGGTTTTAAATTTGAATTATATAAGTTTACCATATAAGTTTAACATTATAAGTTTGATCATAATGTTGGATTATATAAGTTTACTTGTTTTAATTCAAGTAAAAAATGACCTTTTTATTCCTATGTTTCTCACGTTGATGAACAAAGTAAATTATGGCATGGAATATTAGGTCACTTGAAATATGGTAAAATGAAAATGATGTCTAAAATGGTACTTGGTTTACCTTTATTTTCTTCCACTAAAGATGTTTGTGAAGGTTGTGTTCTTGGTAAACATCATAAGGAAATGTTTGATAAAGGTAAAGCTTGGTATGTTAAAGAACAATTGTAACTAATTCATAGTGATATTTGTGGTCGTCTTGAAACTCCTTATTTGTCTCATGTAGTCTATTTTCTTACTTTTATTGATGACCTTAGTCATAAATCTTGGGTTTATTTTTTGAAGCATAAAAGTAAAACCTTTGGTCTATTTCAAGATTTTAAATCCATGGTTGAAAAAAAACATGGTAAAAGTGTTAAGAATTTGAGAATTGATAATGGGGGGGAATTCACTAAAAAAGAATTTAATGCATATTTATCTAAGCATGGTATTCAACATCAAAATACTGTTCCTTATACACCTCAACAAAATGGGGTAGCTGAAAGAAAGAATAGAACTTTGGTTGAAATGGCTATATGTATGCGCTATTTTAAAGGATTACATAAATGTTTTTGGGCTGAAGCCATTTGTTGTGCTAACTATATCTCGAATAGAGTCCCTACTAAAACAATTATGTAGGTTACTTCCAAAGAAAAATGGAATGGAAATAAACCTAATATTAGTAACTTTAAGGGTTTTGGCAGTGAATATTAGGCTCATATTTCGGATGAAAAACATAAAAATTCAGAACCCAAGTCTCATAAATGTATTTTCATTGGTTATTATGAGGAATCCAAAGCGTACATGTATGTTGATTGATATACCCAAGGTGTCATCATTAGGCGAGATGTTCAATTCAATGAAGACTCTCCTCCTCTTGAGTCTGTTGAACCTCATGTTACCGTGAATTTTCCTTCACCTTCTGTTAATCCTATCTCTGTTACCCCTTCCACTCTTTTGTGCCTATCATTGATCCTAGTTCACCTTTTTATTCAAGTGATCCTCCTGAATGTCTTGAAGATACTAGTGTGGTTCCTACCACTACTTTTCTTCTTATTTGGGCTTGGAAAACTCTTGCATCCACAGGCTCTGAGATTGGTATTCCTTCCGATACTCATTGAAGTGGATCTAAATTTGCTCTTATGACTAAAGTAATTGACATAGATAATCCCTCTACCTATTCTCAAGCTAAAGATAAACCTAAATGGGAGAAAGCAATGCCAATTGAATATGACTCTTTGATGAAAAACAAGACATGGAATCTTGTGACTCTTCCTCCTAGAATAATTTAGTTAGATGTCAGTGGATGTATTAAACAAAGTTTACTGCAGATGAACATATAGAAAAACATAAATCTCGGTTAGTAGCAAAAGGGTTCTCTCAACATGAAGGTATTGACTATACCGAAAAATTTGCTCTAGTTGCTAAAATTAACACAATAAGAGCTATTCTTTCTCTTGTTGCATATTATCAATGGGAAATACACCAAATAGATGTCAAGAGCACACTTTTGAATGGTGATATTTGTGAATACATTTATATGCAACAACCCCCTGGTTTTATTACTGCTGGCGCTTCAATTTTAGTATGCAAATTGAACAAGTCTTTATATGGTATGAAACAAGCACCTAGAGCTAGGTACGAGAAAATTGATGCTCATTTCTTGAAGAATGGTTTTAAGAGGAGCGTATCCGATCAAAGGTGAGGAAGGCCCTTAATTATGCCATTTGACACAATAGCTTTAACTCTTCTCCTCTATCTTTCTACCATAATATTCAAGAGGAAGGAGGATAGAGGATCTCCTTGCTGGATACCTTTGGAAGAAGTGAAGGTGGATGAAGGAGATCCATTAACCAATATAGAGAAGAAATAAGATAATGTTAGAGATACTATCCAATTTGTTTAGTGGCCTGAGAAACCAAAGGTTAGCAGAATATGTTGTATATATTTCCAACTTATTTTCTCAAAGTCTTTAAACATATCTAATTTCAATAACATTCCTGCCTTTTTAGAAGTTTCTAGTGAGTGTATTGTTTCATGAATAAGAATGATGCCATCCATAAGTTTCCTCCCTCCCACATACCTTGTTTTCTCAGTTAAGATTAGAATTGGCATGAGAGGCTTGAGCTTGTTTGCTATGAATTTAGTGACAATTTTGTAATTAGAATTGGCATGAGAGGCTTGAGCTTGTTTGCTATGAATTTAGTGATAATTTTGTAAATAATGTTACAAAGGGTTATCATATGGAACTTGCTAGGATTATTGTCTTTCTCTTCTTTGGGGATCAAGGTGAAGAAGGTTGAGTTAAGAGTAGGAAGAATTCCAAAAGTAATTATCGAATCCTCTATGAGCTCACAAACCTCATATTTGATTATTGACCGACAAGCATGGATGAAATATGTTGTGAACCTATATGACCCTTTAGGATTTTCATCAGACATTTCTAACACCACCTGCTCCACTTCTTCAGGAGTTGTTTCCCACAAAAGTATGTTGTTTTGGTCACTTGTTATATATTGTGGAATGTGTTGGGTAATTTGATGACATTAACATTAATGTGATTCCATCGGGGTTCCGTAAGTAGGGTTTGATGAAATGAGATGAGTTCCTTTTCATTGTTCTCATATCTGGTTAGGGTCTTACCTTGGATATCTTGAATGGAAGTAATCTAATTATGATGTCGATGTCCAATCATTTATTTATGAAATAATTTTGAGTTCCCTTATCCTTCATTCAACCATTGAATCCACAATTTGTGTCTCCATGGTATTTACTCCTATCGATTCCTCGAACTATGTTTATAAATTGGTCTCTTCTCTGATGAGAGGCTATGTTTTCCCTTCAATGTGTATTATTTGTTGTATCTATTCCATGCTAGCTTCTAGCTCCCTTTTGGATTTGAATATGTCCCCGACGACCTCTTTTTTCAATAATTTTAATTTGTTCTTCAGATTTTTTAGTCTCTATTGGAATGTATACATTAGGAAGCCCTTGTTGATTTCTACCTCTTTCCACCATGTGGCAATATTGTTTTGGAAGTTTGGATGTTCGAAACAAAAAAATCAAATAAGAATGGTTTGTTTTTTGGATGCTCTTCCAATCTCATGTTGAGACATATCGGTCAATGATCCAACCCCATACAAGGAAGAATAGAAGCTTCTACAATAAGGCCCTAGGTAATTATATTCTCAGAAAGTAGAAATCTATCCAATATGGAAGCCACTTGATGTGTTACCCCTCTTCTATTGTTCCATGTGTGGATTCCATTTATCATCTCTATATCCCCCATGTTTAGTGTCTAAATAGTTTCCTTTAACGAGTCACTATTTGCATCCAATCTTCTAATTCCCCCTTTTTTCTCTGCCAAGGAGGTTATTATAATAAAACCTCCTCCTATTATCCAATGCTAATTATTTGTAATAGTATAAAATCCTTGAATGGATTGGATGAATTAGACACCTTGAGGCACCATCAAAATTTAATTTTGTAAATCCTTCATGCAGGGGTGACTAGTTATCTGGGCTAGAAATGGTTGATTTTTTACTACTTGTATGGACATTTTTTCAATTTGACTCAAATCCCCATGCTTGCATAACGATGTGTCCCTTCTCCTGGAATTTCCAATCTTGCTCATTCCATTGGGTGATTTGGAGTGTCTCCATTATGTCCTGCTTGATGATATGCCATATCTGGTCACTATTCATCACTGAATATTTGAAGATTCTCTAGTTTAATTCCTTCCATGTTTCCCAGAATAGAAATCCCGGGAACAATTGGTAGGCACAGTTGAGAATGGAATTTTGGAATTCCACCCTTTTTCAAAATTCTATGGTATATATTATGTTATCACGATTTATATATGTTTGATATAATATAGTTTCTCCCGTGTCCCATAGGATGGTAATAAAAGAGCAATGGCAGAAGGTGTTCCGTGTTTTCTTCTTCTGCATGACAAAGATGACACATTAAAGGGCCCTCAAATTCTCTTATGATAATTTGGTCCCATATTAGGAGTTTTTGTCTTGCTACTAACCATAAAGAAAAGTGGATATCTTCAACCATAAGTTCTGCTTTCATATTTAGTCCCAGTTTTTTCCAACCCAGTCATTAGTATACCCCATTAAAAAGGGAGTAGAATGCTTTTAGAGAGAATTTTCTCTCATCCTTGTGTCCCCATCAAAGTTTATTGGGTACATTTTTAACAACTATTCATATTTGTTGCAGATGCAGCTAGAACCCCTCACAATTTAAGTTGTCAAGTAGGTTTGGCCAGCCCTCCTTCCTAATCCATGATATCCATCTCAGATCAAGATGACTAGAATTCCATTATTGTCTAACCCGCATCTTATTATGTTTGAGGAGGATGTTTATGAGATTCTACAAGTCTAGTCATTTTATAAGTCTTGGGAGCTACTGCCAAACATCATCCCAAAAAGGGGTCATTCAACCATCACACATTTTCCAGAAACAATGATCTTCAATTAAAGCTCAATTTTGTCAGGTAGTATTCTAAATAAGAGAGTCATTTTTGCTACCTTCTAGTTTGATCAAATCTTGATCTAACACACTTGGCATATTTTTTTTTCCTAGAGATTATTCCATAGAGTATCCTTATTATGTAGCTAGGAAAACCAAGTCTTAGCTCCTAGGGCCAAGCTTTTGATTTATGGGTCATACAAACCCAAACCTCCATCAGATTTTGGATGACAGACTATCCCAGGCTACCATAACCCATTTTCATTTTGACTTAGTGCCAACCCATAAAAAGGTCCTCTAAAGGTTTGCAGTATTTGAGGATGTATTTAGGGCCTCCTAAGATTGAAAACAAATACAAAGACATCGATTGAAGGATAGATTTGATAAGGGTCAATCATCTAACAATATTGAGCGATCAAAATCAACAACTTGAGAGTCTCTTCTCCATCTTAAAAATAATTTCTTTCCAAGAATCTCTACGATGAGCATTTTCAATGAGTAGAGCACTTAGGCGTTTGGATGGAAGGGATCTCATTTGGAAGCTTAGAATCCATTACACCAAAATATTGTCACCATGACATGTGTACCCTTGGTTTGTCCTAATTCCTAAAGCATTGATGCCAAATTTTTGAAAAGAAGGATTTTCATACCTTTTTTCTCATATTGTGACAATGACGCACTTTGCATGTTCACAAGTAGCGTCAGACCTATGGTGACACCCTCTTCCCATTGGCAAGGTGCGTCCCTGACCCTGCTTTCCTTCAATCAACATGCATCACCCCATCCCTGATGCATGCTTCTAGTTAGCAAGGTGAGTCATTGTCAGTTATAGGAGAAAAAGAAAAGCTTCGAGCGCCTTTTAGAACGAATCTCTTCGTGGAGGCCTATCCAAACAAATCAGTAAAGATGGCATTCGATCCCCTATATTCTTGGGATGATCCCTTAGCCTTCTCCATCAAATAATCAACCCCTTCTATCCTTTTTATCCTATATATACAAGCCTCCTCTTCATAGTCAGGGGAGGAAAGATTAGAGCACCTAAATGTTGGAGAAATTTTGCTAGATTTGAAACCATTTCATCCATTGGAGGCATGAATGGATCTTTGAGGCAAAGATCATTCGGAAGAAATTGCAATGTCAAGGCATGGTTGTAATCTCCTCTTCTTCATTTTCATTATTACAATTATCTACAATCTTTCCATAAAGGTTCATTGTGCATTATATATATTTAGAATTAGTTTCCTTGACCACTAGTTTGGACTAATCAATATTGCATATTATTATCGTTTGTGTGTTTCCACTTGTTCGTTATATCTTGTTTTGCAGCTGAAGATCAAGGGCTATATCAAGCAAGGAGACATCACTACAGTTGCAAGGTAAACAATCCTTGCACATCTCTTGCAATTTGATCAATCTAGGAAAGTTTGTGTGTCCTGTTGCGTTCTGTTCTAGATCGAAATCATTTAGACTAGATAGATTTGTCCTTGTCCGCATATTCAAAAGAATATTCAAGACTTATCTTGGTTGATTGAGGTACTTGAAGCCTCCATGAATATGCTGAGGACCTTTTGAATAACGATTGCTTCTTGAACTGAAGGGATGTCCACAAGCATGGTGTCATACAAAAATTGAATATGAGATGATACTCGATCATTGCCATGAATAAGGCCCTTAATTATGCCATAAGACACAATTGCTTTGACGCTTCTCCCTGACCCTTCTACCATCAGAATAAAGAGGAATGGGGATAAAGGATCTCCTTGATCTATACCATGGGAATAAGTGAAGTGGATGAAGGATATCCATTCACCAAGATAGAGAATAAAGCATATAATGTTAGAGATACTATCCAACTTGTCCAGCGGCTTGAGAAACCAAAGGCTAGCCGAATCTGCTCTACATATTGCCAACTTATTTTCTCAAAGGATTTAGACATATCCAATTTAAATAACATATATTCATTTTTAGAAGTTTTTAGTGAGTGTATTGTTTCATGAACAAGAATGATACCATCCATAATTTGCCTCGCTCCCACTTACCCTGTTTACTCAACTAAGATTAGAATTGGCATGAGAGGCTTGAGCATGTTTGCTCTGGATTTAATGATAATTTTGTAAATAATGTTACAAAGGGAGATTAGATGGAACTTTCTAGGATTATTGGTTCTCTCTTATTTGGGGATCAAGGTGAAGAAGGTTGAGTTAAGAGCCGGAATAACTCCAAAAGTAATTATCGACTCCTCTACAAGCTTGTAAACTTCATACTTGATTATTGACCGACAAGAATGGAAGAAATATGTTGTGAACCTGTCTATCCCTTGAGGCTTTTCACTTGAAATTTTTGTAACCACCTTCTCCACTTCTTCAAGGGTTATTTCCCACAAAAGTATGTTATTTTGGTCATTTGTTATCAATTTTGGAATGTGCTAGTTAATTTTTTCACCCTAAAATCAATGTGATTCCATTGGGGTTCTATAATTAGGGTTTGAGGAAATGAGATGAGTTCCTTTTCAATGTCCTCATATCTGGTTATGGTATTACCATGGCTATCTTGAATGGAAGTAATCTAATTATGACATCGATGTTCAATCATTGATTTATGAAAGAATTTTGAGTTCCTTTCTCATTCTTTCACCCACCGAATCCATGATTTTTGTCTCCATAATATTTCCTCCCATCGATTCCTTGAACTATGTCTATAAATTTGACTCTGCTCTGATAAGAGGCTTTGTTCTCCCTTCAATGAATATTTTTTGTTGCATATGTTCCATGCTAGATTCTAGATCCCTTTTGGCCTTGAATATGTCCCCCAAAACTAATTTTTTCAATAATTTTAATTTGCTCTTCAGATTTTTTAGTCTCTATTGGAATGTATACATCATATAACCCTTGTTGATTTCTACCTCTTTCCACCTTGTGGCATTGACGGTTTGGAAGTTTGGATGTTTCAACCAAAAAAATTCAAATATGAATGGTCTATTTTTTGGATGCTCTTCCATTCTCGAGTTGACACATATCGGTCAATGATCCAACCCCGTGCAAGGAAGAATAAAATCTTATACAATAAGGACTTAGGTGATTATATTCTCAGAAAGTAGAAATCTATCCAATTTGGAAGCCACTTGATGTGTTCCCCCTCTTATATTGTTCCATGCGTGGATTCCATTTATTGTCTTTGTTCTCACTCATAATTTCTCCTTGGTTGTGGAAGGATATTTCCAAGGTAACCTTTTCAAACCAATATTTAGGAGGGAAGCTAGCTTCTTTCCTACCAGAGAGGGCTCTCTCAATAAATGAATGCAATGGCCAGAAATATTTTTAAAAAGATGATTTAATAATGCAAATGGATGAAACAAGAGGGTACCATTGGGCATGGAGTCAAAGTCACGAATGTTTTTAAGATAAACAAAATTATGGCAATATAATTCATCATAGAGGCAAGGTAGTTATTCTTTTACAGTCAAGTTCTTGATTTCTGGTGATAATAGAAGATAAGATGAACATGGGCACCAAAGAAAGATGAATACGATATTAACTTTAGAAGAAAGTTTTTGTGAATACTTGAATCTTATGAACTAGAGCATATAAATAAGAATTCCGACTTACCATAACTTCATTCAAGCATGAAAGACGACACAATAAAAAATAAATAACAAGAATAACATTCACATGAGGAGAAGAAATACAGACTGTAAAATCATAGCACAAGAATCTATGCTCAAAAAGGTTTTTTCTTTACTCTGCAAATTTTTTATTAACTTTGAAAGTGCTCAATATAAAATCAATTTCGATCTCATGGGTTCCCCTTAATTACATCTCAAAATATGTATTTATACACGAAGGCTCCTTGAGTGAAAACCTAACTACATGTTTCTAAAAATAGAAAACTTTCAACTACTTATTACATATTTGGACTATTTTAGTCAAAACTTTGGTCTTCATAATCTTCAAAATGGAATATCTTTCTGCTTCTTTTATCAAATCCAACTTTGGCATAAATCCCTATTGGACAAGTGTCTTCATTGATGCAAATTATATTTCATTTTCCCATATTTTTCCACTATCTTCCATTGTTCTAAAGAAGGAATTTCATAACTGGTCATCTCCTTAACCATGACTTTGATTTCCACATGATCTACATAAGATATAGGAGGTAATTTTGCTCCTATCATTGTCAACTCATTCAAGATATCGAAATCTACTGTGAGCTTCTCTAGTATTACCTTCCCTATCAAAACTTGGGTCATGCCTTCAAATTTTTGATGATCCATTCTAATTTGAAAAAATAAAGACTTATATTCATTTTGAGAAATTAACTTGTTTTCTTTATCCCAAAAAGAAGGTAATCCTTTCTGAAATAAATCTGTAAACAATCTCTTGAGAGAATTGACCTATTGCTTCACCTGGTTTAACCTTGCTTGGACATTTTCAACATGATGATGTTTTCCAATGATCCTTCTAGCCCAACTTATAACTGCAATTATGTTTTTGATCATTAATGCCTTCAAATCATCCTCTGTTCAGGTATTTAGAAAATCCACAGTGTTCTAATATGTTTCTGCTGTATTTTTGTCCAAATTTTCTCTCATAATTATGCAGCTTTGTGTGCATTCATTCACTATTGTTTCCTTACTTTTCATAAAATTCAAATAAGGCCTGAATTTTGTAGCTTTAGCCACAATTGAATCCCACATCAAATGTTTGGCACCTTTCAATGGAAGTTGTCCTGTAACGTGTGAAATCAATTTTTCATTCTTCTCAAGTAATTCCTTATTCTTATTTTCATATTCATATATATATATATATATATATATATATATATATATATATATATATATATATATATATATATATATTTTTTTTTTTTTCCACTGAATTTCTTCACTTAATTTTCGATTTTTTGATTTCAATTCTTTTATTTCTTCCTCTTTGAGGCTGACTTGGGACATGGCTTGGATTAAGCTTTATGTGCTTTTTTCTTCACTTCCTTGCCCCGTTCCTTCTTTTTTCCTGTGTTGTACCTGTTTGTTTCTCTTTCAAATTATCAATTTGAGCCAAAAAAACTAGATTTTTCCTTCTCCCAACTTAGTTGATGTTTTGTGAATTTGAACAACTTCGCTTTACAATCATATAACTATTGGGAAAGAGTCTCTTTATCTCATTCTAAAAAAATTAATTCAAATTCTTGAATTAACTGTGTAGCTCGAATTTTTAGCTTCTTTTTCAACAATTGGATTGTATTTTCTTTTTTCAGTTAAATTTTTTTTTGCTTGCTTGTCCTTTATTTGGCTCACTGTTTATTTCCACTAAATCAACTTGTAGCTTCCTTATTTGCTACTGATGAGCTTTATTTTCAGGCTTTTCCTGCTTTAGTTTATTTTCCAACCTATTCACTGTAGATTGCAGCTTTGAAATCTTCAAAGTGGCCTTCATCAAATTTGTATAGATTACTTCTCCAGTTTTCCTGTGCAAATGGATTTTATTAGGAACTGGTATTTTTTATAAATTAATCTTCATCCCAGTGACTTTTTCCTCAGAGGCCACTGCCAAATTTAAAGTGTTCCTTGCATGATATTTGACAGTTTTCAATGATACCTCTTTATCTGATATGTCTTTGACTTTAAGAAAAGTTTATTTGCTTTCTCAGATGAAGCCTTTTTATCTTGACGATATTTAATCTACAAATCAGTTTTTGATTTATACTTGTCACTAGAATCAGCTTTCTTTGCTTCATCAAAACTATATTCTTGCACTTGGATTATTGGATTTTTAAAATCCTCCTTCTTTTTTGTCTTCTTGCCTCCCATTTCAACCATTTCCTTCCCTGGATCCAACTTAAGTCTCTTGGTTTCTCCTTGTTCCTCTATCTCCATGTTTGAAGTTTCAAAGATACTTCTTTTACTAACAACTTCAATTTTGCTAGGAGTGGGCACCAACATGGCTAAAAATTTTGCTAAGTTTGAAGGATTTGACTGTATATCTTCAGAAAAACCCATGTTTGATTCATATTCTAATAAATTAGCCTTCTCAGCTAACCCATCCACCTCCTAATGATCAAAATCCTTGCTTTTTTTTTGTTGTCTTCTTTGTGAAATTACATGGCGTGGATCATAATTTATACCTGTAGCCTTCTTGCAATTCATTACCTATAACAACTCCTCTAAAATTGAAAGTGCAGCCCTATTCTTTATGATAAATGGACTAACCTTCAAAGGGAATTTGATATCATAAGCCTTTTTGAAACTTAGAAAATGCTCAATCTCAACAATACGTTTTTGCCTGATGAACTCCAAAGCAAAGATCCTTCGAGTTAGAAAGACAGGTAAAATGTATGGTTCATGAATGAAACCATATAATCTGATGACAGTGTGCTCCTTCGAAAGGAACCAATCACCAACCTTTTTCTCTGGACTAAACTGCAACATGTCTTTCATTTCTGGCAGAACTCTAGGTATTTTTTCTTGAAAAATGGTTCTATATACCTCTGACATTATGAGATTCATGTAGTTGAATAAACTGTTTTCAATTTCAGAGGTAAAAAATGCTTCTGGAAATTGCAAATTTTCTTCATTTGAAAATATGAACATTTTCATCAAATAAGATTGGAATCTAAAATGTTTCATTATGTGGAAATTCACTAGCTGAGTATGGATATTCTCAGCTAGGAATTCATCAAATTTAAGGAAATAGAACTGACTAAACTCAACTTCAGGTGAATGTGAACTGAATCTAAACAGTAGACTCAACATGACTTCAGTGGCAACTTTGTCATCATCTAACCCTAGAAACTGGCTGATCAATGAAAGGACAAGTTGTGAATTCTCACCAAAGAAGGTAAATCCAATGGAAAAGGTGTATTATCAATCGAAATGTCAGGTGAGGCTTTTTGACAGAAAGGATTGTTTAATCTTAGGGTCATAATGTTTATATAGGTCAATTAATTTTTCTTTGGAAAACTCTTCAAGGTTTTGGGAAAAGGATGGAAGTACTTCTAATGATTTTCTAATGACTGAGGATTTAATTGGACACAATATTTTTGTACTTTTTGAATCCATGATGACTCTTTCGGCTTGGGAATAGTTCCTGGCACACCAGGAGACAAAGTCTGGGAAAGTTAGGGTTTGTTCTGGACAAAAGTGAATAAAATGGGATTTGTAAATATTATGCATGTCTATGCCTTGATTCTATAAATATTTTAACCTGTTTTTTATCTCACTAACTGTACCCTTGGTCACAATTGTATCAAACACATCCCCATCCCTGTCTTCAAAAACCTCCTCTAACTTCGTAAATTCTCTATTCCGAAGTTCTACTTCACCCTACTCTTCCATTATAAAGATGATGAATTGTTTGCAAGAAAACGAGGGCCTACTTGGAGAAATATGAGTTGGAAAGGTTGCTTCGTCGGCTTCCAACTATGCGCGATAGGTCCAAGTTGTCAGGCATGAAGTGACAAATGTCATGTCATGCACGCACTTGTCTTTTTATAACACCCAAGAGGGCGGTTTCACAAGCGTAGGAAGTGGTTTCTCTTTACCGCTTTTCAACCAGCGAAATGATGGCATGTTGACATGTAGCAAGCGATTTTGGATTTCACAACCGCCTAATACTTCCTTTGTCTGCGCAAGTTCACGGTGTGAAATCAACGTGGTCCATCGATCTTCCTCCTATTGATTGACGACCGTTGATCTTTTTCCCATTTTACCCTAGGCCTACAGTAATTTCTCCCTTTTAAAACATGTTAAATATCTCGCATCTATTCCCAGCGGAACCCTCGTCCATGGTCAATCTTATTCCCATTTGGACCCGAGCCATTGATTTACAATTATTTTGTCAGACCCGCATTTTTACCGATATCAAACCAATTCCTTTTTATTATCACAAACGGATGAGATATTTTCCGTTTGGAAATTTGTGTCTATTCTTCTATGCATTTTCCATTTCCTCATGTTCATATGGGAACAATTTGTAAGAGCATAATTCACATTACTCCAATTCTCTTTTTCCTTTTTAGCATAAAAAATATTTGTGTCAACAGTCTCTATATTCCCCATGTTTAGTGTCTAAATAGTTTCCTTTAATGAGTCACTGTCTATTTTCTGGATGCTCTTCCATTCTTGAGTTGACACATATGAGTCAATGATCCAACCCCGTACAGGGAAGAATAAAACTTTCTACAATAAGGACTTAGGTGATTATATTCTCAGAAAGTAGAAATCTATCCAATCTGGAAGCCACTTGATGTGTTCCCCCTCTTCTATTGTTCCATGCGTGGATTCCATTTATTGTCTCTATATCCCCCATGTTTATTGTCTAAATAGTTTCCTTTAATGAGTCACTGTCTGCATCCAACCTTCTGATTGCCCCTTTTTTCTTTGCCAAGGATGTTATTATAATAAAACCTCCTCTTATTATATAATTCTAATTCTTTGTGATAGTATAGAATCCTTGAATGGATTCGATGAATTGGACCTTTTCCTTCATTGTGTGGGGTCCATAAGATTAGTAATAAATCTTGTAGCTACTATTTTGATTAGTTGAAAGTTAGTTGAAAGAGTTCTGGATGTGGAGAAGAAGTTTTCCAGTACTAATTCCCTTGGATTCGATAGAATAGTGATTCCATTGGCCGTTCCTTTATCATCCATTTCCATTACATGGCAGTCTTTCCAACAGTAATTAGCAATTTTATTTAACACATCACCTCCACATTTTGTTTCGTAGAACAAGGTGATAGTTGGTTTCTTTAAGTAAATCTTATTTCGTAAAATCCTTTGTTTGCTTTTCTCATTGAGGCCTCGTATATTACAGATTTTGATCTTTGAGATTAACCGGAGGGTGGGATGAAGAGAATATTATGTATCGTTGGCATATACTATCTCGAGTCTATAAGATTTTCTACCACATATTTCAGAATTTGTTTGCTTCTCTTCTACCCCCATTTCTTCTCATCTCGTGATGATTTTAATTGTTCCTTCAAAGCATTGGTTTTGAACCCCAGAGAAGAGGACACTTGGTCCTTCCTTGAGTTTTGTTGATGTATCTTAGTCTTGGTTCAATGAAGATCATTCTTGAGGAGTTGTAGTTGTCTTTTTGGGATGGATTGAGTGTCCTCCCTGCAAACTTTCAGCAAAACCCAGTTTGTATTTGGTGAGAAAAAGCTTGTTGTTACTCCTGTAACAATTTGTTGTTACTTCCTACAGTTTGTTGTTACTCCATCAAAATTGATAAAGATCACTTGAGGTCAAATTTGAAGCTATGGAAATGAAACATAAGATTGATAAGATGATCTAGGTGACCATGGATTGAAGAAATCATAAGTATATCACTTGTTTTCTTCATGATTGGCTAATGATGACATGTGTTTTAAGATGGTTAATTTATGAAAAATGAAAATGGGATAGCCATTGTTTGAAAAGGTTTCAAGGTTCTTCTGGGAATTATTGTATTTTATCAGTATCATTAGTTGGAGAAGTAGAGGATTGTTACACAAGTGAGCTTTGGTAAGTGTGCATTGAAAAAATGGGAACCACTTGGTTGATACAAAGATATTGGGTTGCATGAGGACATGAAACATATTCAGTTTGGGGAAGATGTTGGGCCATGGAATTGTCATCATTTTACACTATATTTTCACTACTTTTAATCCCTTCTTGCTCACCCATAACCTTGTATTAATGCTTATTTGTGGGATTTAGACCTAAGGTGGTTTCCATTTGCATTTCTTTAGTATTTCATGTGAATTATGATTAAACATTGGAAAAATAATATATTTAGCACTTATATTTGAAACATGGATGAGTTTGATGATTTTTGTAGAACCAACTCTAGGCCAGTTGCCCTTAATCCAGGACATTTGTCGCAACTAGTATGGTTGAAGATCCACGAAAGTGTATATTTGATATTTTTCATATGAGAAATTATTAAGTTATTACTACTGTTGTTACTCCTATTGTTACTGTTGCTACTACTCCATGAAGCCACATTGGAGGAACATATTCATTAGGGGTGATGGATTTTTATAAATCTATTATTTCTATCCTTCTTATATGTCTCAAATTATGATGTTAAATTATTTGATCATAAAAGGGACAAGTTGGTGGTGGATGAGAGTGCATATTTGGTTTATTTACAAAGATTTGAAGACCTACATGTAATATATGATGGATCTAACAAATTAAATGCTATTAGGAGTCACTTGTGATGAGTTTTGGGCATGTTTTTTTTCCATGGAAAAAAAGCGTAATTTCATTTCAATCTTTCGAGTACGAAATTACAATCTTCATCTTCATTCTTTTAGAGTGTCTTTACAAAACTGCAGAAATAAAACTGATAGCCCTATTATTTCCTTCATACAGAAGTAATAACTCCAAAAAATCAAAAGATAATAGTTGTGAGATACAGACTTAGTCTTTTTGTCTTTATAAAGACAGTACATATAATCATATATTTAGTTCTATCCACATACTGACGAGAGATGTGCCAAATATAATAACTAGATATTCAAGTCCACATTCATCCTCAAAATGCCGCTCCAAAAAGGAAGATAAGCCCAAAATTCAGCCTCAGAGCTGCTCCTTCCCTCTATTCTATAAAGGGATGGTGATAGAATTCCCTGATCACTCCATTTGAAAATTATTTGATCCTCCAGATCCTAATCCCTTGCAGCAACCCTTCTTTCGATGCCCTGTCCGCTTTTGAGTTGTTCTCCCTGAACACATGCATGCATGAAAACTTGTCAAATGAATGAGTGGCATGTTGATGTATATGTAACTTTGGAATGTATTTCATCTATGTATTTCATATATATTTATTATACCCTTATTAGAGATGTGTTATTCCTCTATAAGGAAGTGTCGTCATGTGGATTGACAAGTGTCGCAAGTGTGTGTTCTTGTCGATGGGTTATTAGACCACCATGTGTGGGGTTGGCCCTGAAATATATATATTATAATGTGGATGTACCTAGCTAGACAAGTCGGCCCCATAAGGTCACTGGGAAAACAGGTTAGTATAAATAGAGATCGGGAGATCTCTATTTAGATTATACAGAAAAGTACATCTCTCTCACTCAGAAAGTCGCGCACTAGTGAGGAGGAGGATCATCTGCTACTAGGAGACTATCTCAGTGTATTTTGGTTGAGCCATTGCTCTCTCTATCTCTGAGGAAGTTGTGGGGTTTTTCACCTTAGGGTTTTCCCCACGGAAACTCTGTGTCTCTTGTCTCTCATGCTTTTGATTCTTGTGATGCTTGTCATGCTTATTGTGATTGTTATGCATTGATATACTGTACATGTTATTCTCTTAGTGAAGATCCTAGAGTATTGTGAATTAATGCTCAAAATTTAACATGGCATTCCGGATATAAGCCAGAATGTGAGCAAGTCTACGGTTGTGACGGTGCTGGGTTCCTGAAACCCAATGAATCACATTCAAGGAATCCCCATGGATAGAAATACTGCGAATCCCAATTTCAAGTGCATAGCTAATGAGGAACCTGAGACTTAAAAGTTCCGCCCAGTTGTTGCTACCAGCCCCTAAGCCCAACGACATTATAAAATAATGCACATGAGATAGAAAGATAAGAGTCCCTCCCCCACAAACACCGTTCTGGCATGCGCCATAAAAAAAACCCCAAGGATGAGTAAAATCAATATCCAGCGGCTGAATATTACGGACATTTGTAGGTTGAGAAATATGCTTGTTGGCTAGGAAAATCCCACAACAATATACCGCCGTCTGTGAAGGGATGCAATCAAGTCTCGAAAAAACTTGCCTGTTCCTAGCGAGCCATACACCCCACATGTCACATACCCCAATTTTGTAAAAATTATGTAATTGTTTTATTATATTCCTGAGACATTAAGTTAAATTTTATGCTAAGTAGGAATTGATGACTCAGCAGAGTCACTAGAAATGGAATGTAATTCAGAATATTTTATTATTAATAAATAAATTGTGGAGACAACAGCATGGGAGAGCTGTTAAAAAGAGGTTACTGGTCAAACTGGTGGATGGAACTAGGTGGAAAGGAAAAAGACAAGTGGCAGCATCCTCAAACACTTCCTAAGTTGCAGGTGGCAACTTCCCTATATTTGGGGTCATGATTCCCCAAGAAAGTGGAATCAGAGCAGGTGGCTCATTAATGACAGTTAACCCAACAAAGACCTAGGCAATCTTTTAAATAGTACTCAATGAACAGAGCTGGGGATTCGAATTTTTCCAGAGAGAATTACATTCAGGTGAATGTTATTCAGGAAATCCATTGAGGAAGAGGGAAATACAGTAAGGAAGTTGTTTGAGAGGAATGTTGCAGTAACTTGGTTCCATTATAGCTATTTGGGCCGAGAGAATTTACTTGCTGCACCTAGTTCCAGCCAGGGAGACCAGATCAAGCTCGGGGGTCCTGAGAAGTTGCTGTCTGGGCACTCTCCAGGAGTTGGTAGGGAGGAACTGCCTCCCGTTTCTGTTCTTGTCCACATAAACAGGTTTTGCCATTGATTTCATTATGTTCATTAAGTATGAATGGATGTATGATGAGTTTAGTTTCTTTGTTTCTGAAGAGTAATTAGTTTAATAAAGTTAGCATCTTTTAATATCAGTAGAAGAATTGTTGAGAGTTACTGTGTTTTCAGCATTCCTTAGTATCATTATTACATTACTGATAAGGTATCTTTAATGTTTTCCATAGAATAGTAATATTTAAAGCAATAGTTATTATTGTAATTATAATCCTAGTTTAATTATGATGTTTGAATAGAGAAGTAAGGGTTACATATAAAATATTTATGCTCTGTGTATACAAAATTTAATAAACAAATCATAGGAGACAACAGTAAATATAACCATAAAAATTACATTAATTATATCATGGTCGACAGTCCTTACAGGAGATTTTGTAGTCACAGATAGGATCTTTATATCAGGGTAGAAACCCTAGTCAAAAGATAACCAGTCTTAACCTATTAATTAAATCATTACACAAACCCTAATCAAAATTTAACCAGTCATATCATAGCAACTAAATCATTGTGCAAAACCCTAACAGAAATTTTATCATAAGAAATTTATGCTTGTTAAATAACTTAGTCACTGTTCTAGAAACAAAGGAACAGTAGAATAATAGTTAGCTCAATAACAAGCTTCAACACAATAGTAATATCATTCACTTGTTTCTCAACTACCAACAGAAGCATAATCGTAACGACAGAATCAACATCTAAACAAAATCACCACTGTCATTTCGGATGGAACCCTATCATTCCAGACTTTACATGTAAATAAACATTAAGAATTATGACAACGATTTCACCTACGGCCGCAGCCCAGGATCACTATTTAAGTGATTATAAAAACATAGAATTAAAAATACATGCCATGAACAAGCTCAAATATACAGGAGGACTGTTAATAAGTCATAGTATCAAAGCTCAAATACACAGGAAAACTTTATTTTAAAGTCTTATTACAAAACCCTGGTAAAAACCCTAAACGATTTAGGAGTACAGTAAAGAAAGCAAGAGGACGAAACTGTAACCCCATCTACAGGAAATTTTACAACCATTGTTCTCTTTTCTTTTACAATATAAGTCTTCTATAGAAAACCTAAATGCCAAGAGGAGGATGAATAGCTACAATACTGATGAAGCCGTAACATCTTAATACAACCCAGGGTTAAACCCGTAACATTTCATATAAAACATACAGTTTAAAGATTTAGCAAGGCTGCTGTAATCACTGTGTCACTTCGTTCTAGCCAAAAAAAAACCTAATCACCCTAACAACCAGCAAGGAGGAAAAGCCATGGTGAAACCAGGCTTACCAGGTAATGCCAAGCATCGAGGGTTGTGTCTTTTACACCTTCCAGAGTACCCAGGACCTGCAACGACAGAGTGGCTTCAGTTAAAATAAAAACTAAATTAGTTAAACCATTTTCTTTTAAACTGGAAAACAAAGGAATAACCTGTAGCTTACCCGCGAATTGAAAGAAGTTCCCACACACAGTATATAGCCTGTCAACCACGAGCAGAGGAGGTGTAAACCCATCCCTTGTCACTGAAAGAATGAGATGGCAGAAGCAATGAGTGTCTTCCACGATGGAAACCTTGACAAACACCAAGTCAAAAGACACATTCACACCATGACAGGGTCGGCATTGGTAGCACAGGTAAACCCTAGGTGTTTAATAAACTCATAGTTGCCAACAGCAAGGTATAATGACTCCCCAAACGATACAATGGACAAGCACGAAGGCTGGGAGCAACATAGAAACTGCTAGCCCACAGTAACAGTAGAAAATGTAACCCTAGATGATTAATAAACTTATAGATTGCCAACAACAAGGTATAAAGGCTCCCGAACGATACAAGGGACAAGCACCAAGAACTGTAGTAGCATGGGAGCTGCTACCAACAGCGCCCCAGCAAAACTCAGACCAGGAGGTTCCACAGAGCGACCGAGCCCGAAGGCAAGGGAAAAATGACAAGTAGGGTTTGGTCAACGGATTAATATCATCAACACTTGGCTCTGAAGCAACCACGTAGCATTTTAATATTTCCCATGCAGTGGGTCGACTTTCCATAGTTCTACAACGAAGATTCCCATCATTTGTTTGCCAAATAAAAATCATAACATGAATATCCTATTACGATTGTAATACCATAGTTTCCCTGTCATACTACCCACAATGCGAATGTTAGAACGATGCATCAAGTATTACATAGCAACCTTTAAAAGCTTTGCTCTATTAACACTTTGCAATTTAACTATCGTTTAAAATTTCAGTCTTGAAAGTAATTTAAGACATAGAGGAAATTATTTTAATTAGAATGGTTAAAGGATATGGTTAATATGTTAGCTTTAAAGTGTTTAATAAAAACTTTTCACCATTTTGCCTTATACCCTAGTCTCTGGTGAAAAGACAAGAGATAAAAACAATTCTATCAATTCTATAAGACAATGAGGTGGGGAATTGGCGTAATACTTGTTGTTATTAATATATTCTTAACCTCTTAATAAAGACTTCGATTCTTTGTAATAATAAATAGACTTTGTTACTCTTCATATTCAAGAAGTACAAAGAATGTATAAGTGAAATGTATGTTAGGCAGATTTAGGTGAATTATTATAATCATTCCTGTTGACAGTATAGTCTGGAAAAAAATCATAAATGAAATCAATCATGATAGTTTAGGACTAAGCCTGAAGGTGCTTATAAATTTCATCAATCGTCAAGCATGCAAATAGAAGTAGTTTCTAATCAATGCAAACCCTTAAAATAATAATAGGAGACATGTATTCGACAGGTAACCCTTGAAATTGCTGAAGATAAGCAAAGTATAAACACATTGATATTATTAACTCCCGATCCTTTACAATTGCAGTTGCAAATTAAAATATATTCTAACTTTAAAACTCGTTCTGATGCGATAACAATGAGTGAGTAAAAACTGGTCTGAGTATGGTCAACCAGTTGTACTTTTACAGTGTTAGTTATGAAGTATAATTGCATTACAATAATATCATCAAAGAACAAATACTCCATAGAATTAGTTAATTCATTTGTTCTCAAGAAACATAGCTATCATATTCTCTAGTAATTTCTAATTCTATAATAGTAAGATCTTGAGGAGGTCATAGGATGAATGCTACCTTTAAAAACTTGATAACCGGGCTAGCATGCTTAGACTTTTTACTTAATGATTTGGTACAGCTAATTGATTATAATACTTTAAAGATTTAAATGTAGCGACCCACACATTACCTGTATATCTGTAAGAGAAAGACAATTGATGCATTAGCTCGGAAGCTAAGTAAGCCCAGTCTGCTATGGCAACTCCCCCTTGTGGTTGAAAAACAGAAAACAATCAGCAACGGTAAAGAAACTCATATCAAAATCTAAGTATAACAAAAGATCATTCAGACACATTTATGATCACTTAAGCTAATCAGACAGTTAAATGACTGCATTTATTAATATTATATGATATTTTAAAAATTTTAAATTTTTCGAAAAATTTGGGTTTTGACACCACACAACCAGAAGTGGAAGTCCTCTGTAGGTTTTGAACAAAGGGTTTTGATACCAAGCCAGCCAAGCTACGTTTAACGTAGGTCCATTCCACCGCAGCAAAACCTTCAAAATGCGTGAGACTAAATCCCATACTGTAGCAATGTATGGACATTGTAAAAATAAATGCTTCACTGTCTCCGAATCCCGACGACATAGGATGCACCAACCTGGTCCCTGTTTGTTCCTTCGCTGTAAAAAGTCCCAGGTAGGAACACGATTCATTAGAGTACACCACATGAAAAGTTTGGTCTTGTGTGGGCAAGGCAGTTTCCATAGTGAACCCCACCACCAATCCGGTTCCCTTGCTAATTGTTCAACACAAATCAGGAGATAGCCACCTTTAGGAGTATAGGCACCAGTTGGATCCCCATCCCAACATAATTCATCTTCCTGATCACCTAAAAAAATGTGATCCCTTCTAAGAGCTTTAAGATACATGCCGAGCTCAAGTTCCTCATCAACACCAAGTCCATAATGATTAGCCGAACGCCATGAAGGAAATCCCATCAACTGTACCTCAGGGTTCAATAGCTGATGAAGAAACCGAACTCCTCTTTGACTCAATGCTTCAATAGTCCCTTCAGTCATGAGATGTTGTCTCTCACATCCAACCCAAGGATCCATCCCGATTCGAACATTATGGCCATTACCTACAGCCCAAACCAAGTTTTGTTCTACAACATGAAAAGATTTAATAATCGCCTTCCAGATAACCGAGCCACCATGATTAGTTTTCATAGGATTACGAATCCATCCTTCTAGTGAAGTGGGAGAAATAAAGTTTTGGATCATGACCCTAGCCCAAAAACCTCCAGATTTTACCAATCTCCAACCACACTTTGCAGCCAATGCCTTAGAAAAAGAGAAAATATTATTTAACCCCCAACCTCCCATCACCTTCGGAACAATAATCCTTTCCCACTTGACCCAGGGGGCCACATAAGTGTCCTCCTTCCCACTCCACAGGAAACAGAAGCATAATCTCCTGGCACGATCCAAAATACCACGAGGAATCCAAGCCAATGACATCCAGTAAACCGGGATGGCCTCCAGAACTAATTTGACCAGCACCAATCTACCTGCTCTGGATAACCACTTAAAGCTCCAACTTCTTAATCTAACCTCCAATTTTTCAATTAACCACACCCATTCCTTCTTTTTATAATTATTAGGTTTCAACTGAAAACCTAGATATCTGAGACCTTCTGTAATGGTAAGATGAGTAAAAGGAAAGAGATCATTATACAGCCTCAATTCTTCCTCCGAAAGAAGATTAATAGATAGAGTGGAGTTACCAGCGTTTAACTCCATACCTATTGCTAAAGAAAAGAGATCCAGTATCTCTTTTAGCTTGTTCCCATCCCTACAGGTTCCCGAACAGAAAATGAGAATGTCATCAACGAACAGAAGATGGGTGATGAATAGTTCCGGAGCCACCTATATTCCACCAAAGTGTCCTACCCTTCTTGCTTCTTTAATAGCCCGACTGAGACTTTCAGCCACCAGTAAAAATAACAGAGGTGACAGAGGACAACCCTTACGTAAGCCTCGACTCGAATGGAATAAAGGAGTTGTAGCACCATTTAAAAGGACCGAGAAAGAAACCGTGGAAATACAGCTCATAATCCAGCGAATGAAACCTATATCAAAGCCCAGATGAGTGAGCAGAAGTCAGAGATATAGCCAACTCACTTTGTCATATGCTTTTGATAGATCAATTTTTAGGACAACCCCCTTCAACTTCTTAGTTTTTATGATATGAAGTCCTTCCTATGCAATACCAATGGCTTCATGAATTTGACGACCTTCCAAGAAACCAAATTGTTCCTCCGTGATATGTTTAGAAAGAATGGACTTGAGTCTCTTGGCAATAACTTTAGTGATAATTTTATATACACACTTACATAGTGAAATGGGTCTGAAATCATTAAGAGTATAAGGATTGTCCACCTTAGGGATTAGGGCAATGAAAGTTGAATTGAGACTTGTTGGAATCCTGCCTTCCCTTCGAGAATCTTCAACCAGATGGAGGATATCATCACCTATGATATCAAAAAGGCTTAGGATAAATTCAATGGTCCAACCATCAGGTCCTGGGATTTCTGAAAACGGTTTAGAAAAATTTTAAGTTCTTCAGCTGTAATACATTCCATTAACATCCTATTGTCATTTTCTTCAACAAAAAGAGGAAAAAACTGGGCAACCCTAACCACTTCTTCGATATTAACCCTGTCACTAGCCTTAAAAAGACTATGGAAATGCTGAACTCCAACCCTAGCCAATCCATCAAAAGTATTGTGAGTATTGCCCAGTTGATCCTCCAGACTCCAAATAGTATTGGCAGATCGCCGACCTTTTGCATATGCCTGAAAAAATTTGGTGTTTTCATCCCCACTTTCCAGCCAAATAGCCCTACACTTCAGACGCTAGGTCTCCTCCTACAACAATAACTGATTACTTTGTCCTTCCAGTCTAACTAAAGCTTCCTTTGCCTCCTGATTAGTGAAACCTCCCCTAGAACTCAAAGCAATGGTAGCAATATCCCCCTCAACCTCCTTCAAGTCCCGATCATCCTTCTTTCTCTTATCAGCCACCCATTGTTTTATGGGTCCCTTAAGATTCTTAATATTCTCAGCAAAGTGAAAAGCTACTGAGTTTATAAGTCCAGGGTGATACGGAATCCAGAGGGATTGAATTAAATCAGCAAAAGATGGATCCTTCAACCAAATTTTATTAAAATTCAAAGGATCCAGAGGCTTATGAGGACCATTTAATATCTCTAGGAAAATAGGGCCATGATCCAAGCAACCCCCCGATCCAATCCACTGACGAACATGAAAAAAAGACTCCACCAACAGTTCTGCAATCAAAAATCTATCCAGGCGTTTTTCAACCCTATCAGCCCCCACCCTCTTATTCCTCCAAGATGGCTTAAGAACAAAAGGTTCAACATCAACCCAGTTACCTTCACTCAAATTTCTGATAAATTAATTCGTGAGGCTGTCCATCTGAGCATGAGGACGCCAAACCTCAGCCTGTCCCAAAGAGAAGTTCAAATCTCCACCTAAAATCACTGAATCCCCTTTGAGGACATCCTTGGCCAAGAGTGTCTCCCAAAAGGGTATCCTATTACAATAAGGACCATAAATGTTTACCACAGTACAAACTCATTCAAAGTCCAAAGTTTTGAAGGTGAGACCCAATGTCGATTCCAATCCCCAAATATTGGAGACTAATACACAAGACTCCCACCAACCCAATGCCAAACCTCCTGACCGGCCCCTGGCATCCAATGCCTCAAAACCCCACCCAGGGAACCAATACTTCAACTTTTTCGAAACCTCTAAACTACCTCCCATAGTTTCTTGTAGAAGCAAAATATCCGGATGTTCCACCTCCAACACCCGACGCAAAGCTGATCTTTTGGGGGGACCAGCAAGACCCCGACAATTGAAAGAAATGATCTTCATTTATACCCTTCTAATTGGGCATTCATCGCTCTAAGTGCCCTTTCAATAGAAAGTTGTTTTCCTTCCAAGATTTCTGTACAAGCTCTGGATTTTGCTTTAGTCAGAAAAGATTTGCGGCCCCGACCCTTGGCCACCCTAGGGAAATCCTTTCCTAGACCCCCCGCCGACAATTTGTTCATGGAACGTAAATAATACCCCGATTCTGACGAACCCAGAGTGGACAGAGGCACTTCCTTATCAAAAGTGGAACCAGATGTTGCAAAAGTTGAATTAACAAGGGGATAGGAGGGCTGAGACATTTCCACCTCAGAAATGTCATCGACAGGTTTCATAAAAGAGGTATCTGGGATATCAGTCAAGAGAAGGGATTTAGAAGGATGTTTGGCGGCCGAGGAACTTAGAAGATCAGAGGAGGGATACAAAGGTTCAGATGAAATGTGTAAATTCCTGAGTCCCGACACCCAATCCATATCTAGAAAAGATAAATTCTTAACAAAAATATTAATGGAAGGAGATGTGAGAGGGGAGGAAGAAGTACCCGTAACCAGGTCCACCGCCCGCAAAAGAGTATTCTGGACATCACCATCAGCCAGAGTTGATGGAATAACAATATTCTCTTCCTCTCTGTTCACAAAGGAGGCCGAATCTAGAACTTCTGCAACCTCACCCTTTGGAACATCCTCCCCCATAGGCTGATTAGGTGAACTGGATGGAGCCTGACCAGGACCATCAGCATTCGGATCCTTTGCTTCCAGATTACAGTTCACTTTAGAATCTTCTTGCCACCATGTGTTACCATTCCTGATGTGCAAGGGAAGATGACATTCTGTTGCAGGGTGACCATAAGCATGGCAACGACGAAACCTATATGGAACATTCTCATAATCAAGTATTTGTGGAAATATGTATGGTCCCCAACAGAGATCCATCCCCTCTGGAAAACCATCCCTTACGTTGATGTTAACCAAGATTCGAGCCACCTTCTATACCGACGTTGAAATATAAGAGAAATCAGCATCCAAATAAGACCCTAGAAGATTACCAATCCTGCAGAAATGTTCTTCGGCCTAATAATGTAGGGGCAGTCCCGGCAGCCGAACCCACAGTGGAATGGTGTCCATACGTTCACGGCTCGCATAAAAAAGAGGGTTCCAAGGTTTGAGAAACAACGACACATTAACAAGCCTCCAATTTAGTCGCAACACCCACTATGCATGAAGTTCGGACAAGAAATGGAAATCATACCATCCCCCCGAGAGTGCCACAATCCTCTAAACATAGCCATAATGACCCATCCATGCCTCTGTAGCCCATCGAATCACTGTCTTGAGAGCCACCACCCTGCCATAAACCCTACCCACCAAGACCGTCTTTGCCATCGTTATGAGCTGCTGAAAGCCAATATGCTCTCCTAACAAATAATTTGGAGCCTTACCCGTGTTCTTTATCCATTTCGTGTGCACCTTTTCCCAAGAGCAAGCCTCCCTAACATCTTCAGCACCATTCCACTGTGCTGGTGAACCATGCAACCGTTCCACCGATGGGCTTGGATAGCCTCTCTGTTCTGCAAAGCCCAAGAATCCAGCTAGGAAGCCCTCCGACGGCAAAGGTGAAGAAAACCCAGATACGCAAACTACCGACACCCTAGTTTCAACAGCCTCAACCGGCACAGGCCTAGACAGTTCCACAAACTCACCTCCTGAAGAGTTCAAGAAATCCGGCAGACTTCCCAGAATGGATGGTGATCCAACAACTGATAAGTTAGGGGACTTGGAGCCCGAAGAACCCCACAACTTAATACCATGTTCAACCTCCGTCAATACACCATCAAGGACGGACGGTAAATGGCCAACAATAGGACCGAGCAGAGAATGTTGAGAATCAGAACCCTCCAAACCCTTAAAGCCCAGGTTAAAATTATTCAAAGGCACAGTCCAAAAATCCCCACCCCCATGAAGAGGGCCGACGCCAACACCATCTCTATGCTCGCCAGCTAGCCTGGTCCAAATATCTCGGTGCGTTAGAAAGTCACAGCTATAATCTAAGGCATCATCCAACTCCATAACTGGTAGAAATAAAACCTTAGCAGGAAAAATGAGGAAAGTAAATGTGAAAACAAGATTACCAAAAAAAATAATACCAGCCAGATAATGTTAAGGTCCGCCGGGAATCATAGGCTCCATTCTTGGTATCCATTCCATAGTACTGACACTGATAGGCCACCGAGGGCCTGTCGTCTGCAGGAAACCTACCCCAAATCAGCCGCCATCACACCAGTAACCCTAGTCGCTCCTCAAGTTCATGATGGAACTTTTATGAATATCCAATCGATTAGAGTTTTGGGCATGTTATGATGACTCACATACTCAAATTCGAATTTGACTTCAAAGGCATCCTAAATAGCATGGAAGTTAGCAAAGATCTTAGGATTATCTTTGAATTGATTTTAAGATCCAAATTATTATTAATTTGTTGAGGATATTTTGGATATTCAAGAGGAAATTTTGAATCCTCATTTATTATTTGTCATGGAAAATTCATGTATAAATAAGAGCTCCTTCTCCATTCCAAGGGGAGGACTCTTAGAGCAACAAGTCCAATTTGTGATGGAATACGAATTATATTTCTTTTAGTCTCTTTTGTAATATAGATTGTAGTTCTTCAATTTCTCTCTCTTTTGTTAATGTATATTGTAATTCTTAGTTTTTTCTAATTTGTATTTCTTATTGCTTAGCATATGATGTAGTTTACTTGATTCATTTATTTCCATAGCTATATTTTAAATTTTAATTTAAGTTATTTAATTATGCAAGTGTGTCTAACTTCATAGTTTAGTGTGGCTGCATCCATAGTGTGATTTGATTTCTTGCAAGTGTGGGTGTGATTTACTTTTCTGCAAGTGTGAGTGTTATTTACTTTTCTGCAAGTGTGAGTGTTATTTACTTTTATGCAAGTGTGAGTGTGTTTAATTTCTACAAGTGTGAGTGTTATTTACTTTTTTTTGCAAGTGTGAGTGTGTTTCAATTATGCAAGAGTGGGTGTGAATTTAATTTTCCGTAAAATGTGGATTAGTTTTAGTATTTACTTTCTACAATTTAATTTTATGTTGTGTGATTTACTTTGCCACAACACATATTAGATGGCCAATGTCAGTGAGGGAACTGTAGCGTGCATATATTTTGCATGATAACCTTGAAATAACAAGACGTTACCCTGGGTTGATAATTTATGTTATGAATTGATTGTTTTTATAAGCGATTAATTCTCCCAACAGGTTGAAAGTGGAAAAATGCAATTAAAATAGTCAAAATTAATAACTGTTATGATCCTCTAAAACCCTAACCTCTACACTAAGTCATCAATGGAATGGAGATCATTCACATTGGATACAGATCTCATTTTTTACCACTATTTTTCCTATAAGAGAAACCCTCATGGTCACCATTTCACATCATCATCTCCATATGTTAAAAATGTCATTATATTGTTGGAATTTCGTTAGAGAGAACATAAGAAGCCTCCCGTTCCTTTCTACTTTCACCATCAAGGGAATTCCCACTAGGAAACTAGATGGATTGACACTTCAAAGGATACAAATGAACCCTCCCTATGATCAGCTGTGGAGGCCCTTCGCCTTCTACAAATGATACCAAGGCGTAATTGTATCATCCCAGTCTTTATATATTAATAGAATCTTTTCCTTTTACATTGTACATGCTATTTTAATGGTTAGTTTTCAGATTTATCTTATATGCATGTTTAAGACTTGATGTCTTTAGTTAAGTTTAGTTTCCTTTCCATTTCGATTTGCTACTAAGGATTACACAACCCCTTAGTAGGTGTCATTTGCAGCTGTGTTGGAGAAATCATACACAATAGATTTGGCGACCATACCACAGATGGATCCATTGTTCATCCTTGGTTGTGTTTATTGCATTGTTTCTAGCCTCATTCTTAGGTGATCAGGGTAGTGTTTGTTTATGTTTGATTGTTGTTTGTTGTCCTCTACTTGCTGTTATGCATAATGGGTGGAAGCCCTCCAATTTTCACCATAATTAGGTGTTTTTCTCTCTCATTTTCCCTGTTTTAGGACAGGTTATAGATTTTACTCATAAATTAGCGACTTAAGCTTGTGAATTTTCCCCTGAAAAATGTGACATGACTGAAAAACCTAGTTTTTTTTAATGAATTTGGCTGGTTTATATTTTTCTATTTTTCTGTTTGGTTCGATTTTCTGTTCCATCGTTGCATTTGGTTTCATGTTTTCTATTTGTGGCCTATTGTTTGATGTAATACTTTATTTATGCTTCCTTGCAGATGATGTAAGAAGATAAATGATTGAAAAATCTAAGTATCTAATGTAGTTAGGGTTCTACTTTGTATTCTTAATGGCCATACTTTTATTCAGTATCTTCATGGATCTGCAGTGTATTGGTCAGCAACCATGCTATGAATCGTTTTAGACACATATATTAGAGTTAGTGGTACTGTAGAAGTCCTTATTTGGCATTTCGACCGATGATCTTTTTCCTTAAACGTCCATACAACAAAGCACTTCACCTATCCTATTCCTATAACTTCATGCTTTTAGAGAGAATTTTCTCTCATCCTAGTGTCCCCATCAAAGTTTATCGGGTATATTTTTAACAACTATTCATATTTGTTGCAGCTAGAACCCCTCACAATTTAAGTTGTCAAGTAGGTTTGGCCAACCCTCCTTCCTAATCCATGATATCCATCTCAGATCAAGATGACTAGAATTCCATTATTGTCTAACCCGCATCTTATTATGTTTGCGGAGGATGTTTATGAGATTCTACAAGTCTAGTCAATCTATAAGTCTCGGGAGCTATTGCCAACCATCATCCCAAAAAGGGGTCATTCAACCATCACAAATTTTCCAGAAACAATGATCTTTAATTAAAGCTCAATTTTGTTAGGTAGTATTCTAAATAAGAGAGTCATTTTTACTACCTTCTAGTTTGATCAAATCTTGATCTAACACACATGGCATATTTTTTTTTCCTAGAGATTACTCCATAGAGCATCCTTATTGTGTAGTTAGGGACCAAGTCTTAGATCCTAGGGCCGAGCTTTCGATTTATGGGTCATACAAACCCAAACCTCCATCAGATTTTGGATGACAGACTATCCTAGGCTACCATAACCCATTTTCATTTTGACTTAGTGCCAACCCATAAAAATGTCCTCGAATGTGTCAAATACAACAAGCTACCGATCAACCATTTGTAAAGATTGCTATCAACCAAGGGTGTGGAACCACCTTCTTCCAATCTAATTCCAGATAGGAAGGGAAAGGATGTGGCTTTGCAATCAACCATATGAAAATTTGTCAGTAAATCAGATGCATACCCTGACTGTGAAATCATGATCCCTGAAGCATTTTGAGTTACTTCAAGACCAATGAATTGTCTTAACAGTCCCAAATATGTCACAGTGAATGCTTTGTTCAAGGAATACTTGATGTGCTTCAACCCAGTAGCAGATCTGTTAGGATATTACTATACTCCATCTTAGTCCTACCAACATTTTCATTATTTGCATTTTCAGTCTTGCATGCATTTCTGCATGTAGCATGCATTCTGCATGCATGCCAGTCATCAGTCCCAACACCTAGCCCTCAGTTAGCTAGCCCCGAGAGCTTCTTACTTATCAGTTTTATCCCTCCTAGAGCTTAGTGCGCCCTTCTTCCTTGATTTTAGGAAGCCACTCATCCTCTCTCACCTACCACTCAGTTGCACTTCAGTTATCTTTAGTTCTTTCCTTAATTTAAGGAAAGATTGACTCTCAACTGACTGTATCACTTCGATGGAACTCTAGTGAGACTAAAATTCCTATTCTGACTCCAATTATCTCCTCATGCGCCCTCCACTGAGCCTCCTTCATTCAATTAGTGCCAGTTACACTCAGTTACACCTACCACACTCAGTTAGACTCAGTTTGACTGATGGTTGACAGTTACTTGGGCATTGATGACTCCACTGATGATGATGAAGACTTCTAGTTGTGCTCCGATGACACTCCAGTGATCTTTTGATCACTCCATGAAGGCTAATTCGAATTGCCACCTTGGCATTCGAATCCTCATGCATTGCATTATTTATTTGTCCATTTGTGATTAATGAATTAGTGTGTGTGAAGTTATTTTGCTTCTATCCGAGTTCTACTGTATTATTATTCTGTTGCTCATTTACACTGCATTGACCACTCTTCTTCTATCTTCCTGCTTAATCATAATCTTTCTTGTGAGGTATACATCATCTCTTAGATATGCTGTGAGGATTTTCACAAGATCCACCGGTGATGAGCAAGTCATCCACATACAAAACAATTAGTAGTATAAGGAATCCATCTTGGCATACCATGCCCTTGGGGATTGCTTGAGTCCATACAGTGATCTCCTCAGTTTGCATACCAAGGAAGGATCATCAATGTATCCCTCAAGCTATTTCATATAGATCTTTACTTCTAAGTCACCATTCAAGAAGGCACTCTTTGCATCCATGTGATGTACCTCCCATGCATACGAAGTTGCAATGGCCAAAACAACCCTTATTGAATCCATTCTTGCTACAGAAGCGAATGTATCATTGCATTCTAAGCCTTGGACTTGTGAGTACCCCTTTGCAACCCACCGAGCCTTGTACTTAGTTGTAGATCCATCAGATGCAAGATTTGTTTTGTAGATTCATTTGCACTAAACTAGTTTCCTCCCTAGTGGAAGTGGGACAAGATACCATGTTCCATTGTTTTGCAGTGACTCATGTTATTTTCACATGGCTAATTTCCATCTCGGATCATGACGATCCTCTTTGTAAGACCGTGGATCCGACCCAACCATCATGAAACACCTCTCAGGGAGAAGTGGATCTGTATGGAAAAGTGCAATGTTTGCATCTTGGTATTGAGATATTGTTCTACTATAGTCATATGGATCTACAACAATGTCCCCCGCTGCCTCAATAAGATTTTGAGCTCATTTAGGCTTTGGATTAGGAGTAGGTGCTGGATCTAGATCTGGATATGCTATATCTTCATGCTCAATATCTAGATTTGAATCATATTGATATTCTTCTTCAGAATCTGCATGTGGATCACCTGTAGAAACATCATAAGGAGCGAATTGAAGAGGTGGATCAGTTATACCTTCTTCATCAACTGGTTGTAGATCATGTAATGGATTCTAATTGAATTGCACACTTCTTTCAATGAAGCATCTCTTGGTTGCAATCTCCATCATCTTGTAAGCCTTTGCATCTTTTGCATATCCAAGAAGGATGCATTTGCTACTTTGAGGTTGAAGTGCTTTCGTCTTGTCAGAAGGTATTATGGCCCATGCCTTGGATCCAAAAACCCTCAGATGAGAGACATCAGGTTTGTGTCCCTTCAATGCTTCGAATGGAGTGACCCCATCAATAGATTTGTGGGGTACCCTATTATGAATGTATGTGGCATAGTTCACTGCTTCTGCCCAGATATTTGATGGGAGACATCTTGCTTCAAGCAAGCATGTAGCCATATCTTTTAGTGACCTATTCTTCCTCTTTGCTACACCATTTTTTTGTGGTGTGTATGGGATAAAATGTTGCATTTGAATGCCTTCGGAAGCACATACATGCTGCAACTCCTTCTTGATGTAATACCCTCCATTATTTGATATGAGTGCCTTGTTCTTCCTTCCAGTAGTGTTCTCAACTAAGGATTTGAATATTTTGAAGCTTTCAAACACCTTAGATTTCTGTTTGAGAAGGTAGATCCAGTAGAACCTAGAGTATTCATCAATGAAGGTGAGAAGTTATTTGGATCCATTCATTGAAGCAGTGGGCACTGGTCCTGAAACATCACTATGAATCAGATCTAGGATGGAGGAGTCTCTCTTTGCATTCCCAACATCATACTTTCGCTCTGGGTGCTTCCCTACCAAGCAACCTTTGCAGATTACTTGAGAGAATTTTATGTTTGGTAAACCTTCAACCATCTCTTCCTTGTGCAACTGCTATAGTTATTTGAAGTTTAGGTGTCCGAATCTTTCATGATTTATGCAGTGAATGATGATGGATAGAGAGGAGGACTGCGTTAGCTCGTATTTCATCTTGACGTTTCAAGCCACAGAGTAGGGCTCATCATCAGGAGAAAGTATCTCAACTAACACAGTCCTCCTCTCCATTCGAATCTTTCATGCCAGAGTCTACTTGTCTCATTTGCATGAGTCAAGAGATCACTTTGATGTGAGTATGTCACGAAGCAGGAGAACTCATATGTCTTGGAGGCATGATTTGCAACTCCTTTGGCTATCAACTTCCCAGATGAGATCTATGCAAACTAAAAAATGTCAGGTCCAAATACTACTTTCTTTGGTGAACCTGTGTGTGTCATCTGGTAAACATACAACATATTAGCTGCTAGAGAAGGCACATACAATACATTATTGAACCTTCCATGCTCAAGCTGTATAGTACCCTTCCCTTCAACAAATATTTGAGAGTCATATCCCATGTGTATGCTTGGTCCATCGGTGATATCTAATGAAGAAAATAGCTCTCTGGAGGAAACCATGTGGTTGGACGCTCCATAATCAATAAGAAAAGCTTAGGATTGTGAGAATCCAGCCTTCAATGCATGGCATCTCTCATTATCTTCTGACTTTCCACCTGGATCAGTCTTCCTTGTGCCTTCAGGGAGGGTAATGTTATGCTGCTCAAGAATTTTTTCCATTTGATCTATGGTCTTCTCAATACAAGAATTCTCAGGATGATTACCCTTCTTGCAGTATGTACACTTGGATTTCTCAAATTTCTTGTGTTAGTCCTTATTGGAGATGGAGGCTCCTTTTGATGGAGTATATTTGGAATTATGCTTGGGTTCAGATTACCTCTTCTCCTTTCCCTTATGCTTCCCCTTTCCATTCTCACTTTTTTCTTCTCCAACCACAAGAGCTTGATTTTTGGAGGCCTTCAAGGCACCCATCTGGATCAATTTGTCTTGTTCTTGGATGAGAGATTTAGTGAAAACATATAGGGATGGAATCTTCCAACCAAGGATTGAAATTCACCCCGAATGGAAGGTATAGACAAAGATGGAGAACTCAAGACCTAGCTTGCTCAGAATGGATAGCACCAACTACTCATCCTTCTTCTTAATTCCACACTGCTTGCATTGCATGACCAAAGATTTTAATTTGGAAAATAATTGCTGGATGGTCTCAAAACTGCTCGGTTGAAGAGCAATCAAATCATTCTCCAGAATATGGCCCCTTAGCTCATCTTGTTTTCCAAATAAGGTCTCCAACTTCAACCATAAATATCTTGGAGTCTTCAATCCGTTGAGGTGGAAGAGTAGATCTCTGGAAATATGAATAGACATGAAAACAAATGGTTCATCCAATCTATTCAGATCCTTGGCCTTCTGAATAGATGCTTGAGGTTCGACCTCCTTTCCCATTGTTACCCTGTACAGTGATTTGTTGCGAAAGACCATCTGCATATCATCCCTCCAATCAAGGTAATTGAAGGGTGTCAGGATCCTAGGAGAGAGAGGAGAGTTCGAATTCTCCATTAGAACTGCTGGAGCAAATACAAGTTGGTACTTTTGCTACTGCTGCACTAAATTTTTTTCAATAACCTGCAAAAAAATATCAGTTTGGGAGATAGACTACTACTGAGCACTGCTTTAGGACAATAGGCACATTTTTGTGGATCCTTCACACCTGGCTAGACATCAAAGGATTTCTCCAATGAATTCAATGCAATGGCACCAGGATTTGCTATGGAAATCCAGAGGCTTCCGGTGCACTACTGAAAGAAGCTTCCCAACCTACACTTATTGAGCTCTGATACCATGTGAAATTCTAAATTATAGTATATCATGGAGCTGAGTATACCTCACAGAGAAAGAATGAGTAGAAAAGATGAATTACAGTGAAAACTGCAGTAAAAATGAGCAAACAATTAATAATGCATGATAACTTATATAGGAACAAAATAATGTGACATGATACAATAATCAATATAGTCAACAATGATGTTACACTGGAGATAATTCGAATCACCTCGGAGAATTCAAGTCTCAGTTGATTTAGCATAGGAATTGTCACCACTGGAGTGCTCTAGAAGACCCAAACTCAACTAAACTGAACCTAAACTCAGTTAACTGAATACACAATCAATTAAATGACCAAGGAAGGCACATCAGTGAGTTTGTCATGCAAATAAATCAGAAAAGGGTGCATGAGGCCACAATCAATGGCATTCAGAGCAAAACTCCCCACAAGAGTCAGCTAACTCAGGTGGACTGAACTAGAACACTAAGTAGGATCTTAAAAATAGGGAACTAACATAAGTGGTCCTAAAATGATCCATGTAGGGCACATAAGGTGGTAGATGGATCCTGGATGACATCTGCACACCACTAGGGGGCAAATGACATCATCAACTACTAGGAAAAGGAAATAATGCTAGGTAGGATAATGATGGAGTATTAAAATATCCTAACATATCCTAACAGAAGGAACACCCACAAACATGGTGTCATCCACAAATTTAAGATGAGACGATACTTGATCATTGCCATGAATAAGGCCCTTAATTATGCCATAAGACACAATAGCTTTGATGCTTCTCCTTGATCCTTATACCATAAGAATAAAGAAGAAAGGGGATAGAGGATCCCCTTGATGTATACTATGGGAAGAAGTGAAGTGGATGAAGGAGATCCATTCACCAAGATAGAGAATAAAGCATATAATGTTAGAGATACTATCCAACTTGTCCAACGGCTTGAGAAACCAAAGGCTAGTCGAATATGTTGTACATATTGCCAACTTATTTTCTCAAAGGATTTAGACATATCCAATTTCAATAACATATCTTCATTTTTAGAAGTTTTTAGTGAGTGTATTGTTTCATGAACAAGAATGATACCATCCATAATTTTCCTCACTCCCACATACCATGTTTGCTCAACTAAGATTAGAATTGGCATGAGAGGCTTGAGCATGTTTTCTATGGATTTAGTGATAATTTTGTAAATAATGTTACAAAGGGAGATTAGATGGAACTTGCTAGGATTATTGGCTCTCTCTTATTTGGAGATCAGGGTGAAGAAGATTGAGTTAAGAGCATGAATAAATCCAAAAGTAATTATCGACTCCTCTACAATATTGTAAACCTCATATTTGATTATTGACCGACAAGAATGGAAGAAATATGTTGTGAACTTGTCTATCCCTTGAGGCTTTTCATTTGAAATTTCTGTAACCACCCGCTCCACTTCCTCAGGGGTTATTCCCCACAAAGTATGTTATTTTGGTCACTTGTTATCAATTTTGGAATGTGCTAGTTAATTTCTTCACACTAACATCAATGTGATTCCATTTGGGTTCTATAATCAGGGTTTGATGAAATGATAAGAGTTCATTTTCAATGTTCTCATATCTGGTTATGGTATTACCATGGTTATCTTGAATGGAAGTAATATAATTATGATGTCGATGTTCAATCATCGATTTATGAAATGATTTTGAGTTCCTTTCTCCTTTCACCCATCGAATCCACGATTTTTGTCTCGATAGGATTTCCTCCCGCCGATTCCTTGAACTATGTCTATAAATTTGATTCTTCTTTGATGAGAGGCTCTATTCTCCATTCAATGAATATTTTTTGTTGTATCTATTACATGCTAGCTTCTAGATCCCTTTTGGCCTTGAAAATGTCCCCAAAGACCACTTTGTTCCATAATTTTAATTTGTTCTTCATATTTTTTAGTCTCTATTTTAATTTGTTCTTCATGTATCCCTTGCTGATTTATACCTCTTTCCACCTTGTGGCATTAATGGTTTGGAAGTTTGGATGTTCCGACCAAAAAAATTCAAATATGAATGGTCTATTTTTTGGATGCTCTTCCATTCTCGAGTTGACACATATTGGTCAATGATCCAACCTCGTACAAGGAAGAATAAAAATTTCTACAATAAGGACTTAGGTGATTATATTCTCAGAAAGTAGAAATATATCCAATCTGGAAGCCACTTGATGTGTTCCCCCTCTTCTATTGTTCCATGCATGGATTCCATTTATTGTCTCTATATCCCCCATGTTTAGTGTCTAAATAGTTTCCTTTAATGAGTCACTGTTTGCATCCAACCTTCTGAATGCCCCTTTTTTCTCTTCCAAGGATGTTATTATAATAAAACCTCCTCTTATTATCCAATGCTAATTCTTTGTGATATTATAGAATCCTTGAATGGATATGATGAATTGGACCTTTTCCTTCATTGTCTGGGGTCCATAAGATTAGTAATAAATCTTGCAGCTACTATTTTGATTAGTTGAAAGTTAGTTGAAAGAGTTCTGGATGTGGAGAAGAAGTTTTCCAGTACTAATTCCCTTAGATTCTATATAATAGTGATTCCATTGGCCGTTCCTTTATCATCCATTTCCATTACCTGACAGTCTTTCCAACAATAATTAGCAATTTTATTTAACATCTCACCTCCACAATTTGTTTTGTAGATCAAGGTGATAGTTGGTTTCTTTAAGTAAATCTTATTTCGTAAAATCCTTTGTTTGCTTTTCTCATTGAGGCCTCGTATATTACAGATTTTGATCTTTGAGATTAACCGAAGGGTGGGATGAAGAGAATCTTATGTATTGTTGGCATATACTGTCCCGAGTCTATAATATTTCTACCACATATTTTAGAATTTGTTTGCTTCTCTTCTACCCCCATTTCTTCTCATCTCGTGATGATTTTAATTGTTCCTTCAAAGCATTGGTTTTGAACCCCAGAGAAGAGGATACCTAGTCCTTCCTTGAGTTTTGTTGATGTATCTTGGCCTCGGTTCAATGAAGAGCATTCTTGAGGAGTTGTAGTTGTCTTTTTGGGATGGATTGAGTGTCCTCCTTGCAACATTTCAGCAAAACCCAGCTTGTATTTGGTGAGAAAAAGCTTGCTGTTACTCCCTGTAGTAGCTTGCTATTACTCTTGTAACAATTTGTTGTTACTTCCTACAGTTTGTTGTTACTCCATCAAAATTTCTAAAGATCACCTGAGGTCAAATTTTGAAGCTATGGAAATGAAACATAAGATTGATAAGATGATCTAGGTGACCATGGATTGAAGAAATCATAAGTATATCACTTGTTTTCTTCATGATTGGCTAATGATGACATGTGTTTTAAGATGGTTCTTTTATGAAAATGCAAATGGGACAGCCATTGTTTGAAAAGGTTTCAAGGTTCTTTTGGGAATTATTGTATTTTATCAGTATCATCATTGGAGAAGTAGAGGATTGTTACACAAGTGGGATTTGGTAAGTGTGCATTGAAAAAATGGGAACCACTTGGGTGATACAAAGGTATTGGGTTGCATGAGGACATGAAACATATTCAGTTTGGGGGAGATGTTGGGCAATTGAATTGTCATCATTTTACACTATATTTTACCTACTTTTAATCCCTTCTTGCTCACCCATAACCTTGTATTAATGCTTATTAATCCATTTTTATGCTTATTTGTGGGATTTAGACCTAAGGTGGTTTCCTTTTGCATTTCTTTAGTATTTCATGTGAATTATGATTAAACATTGGAAAAATAACATATTTTGCACTTATCTTTGAAACATGGATGAGTTTGATGATTTTAGCAGAACCAACTCTAGGCTAGTTGCCATTACTCCAGGACATTTGTTGCAACTCGTATGGTTGAAGATCCACGAAAGTGTATACTTGATATTTTTCATATGAGGAATTATTAAGTTATTACTACTGCTATTACTCCTACTGTTACTGTTGTTGCTACTCCATGAAGCCACACTGGAGGAACATATTCATTAGGGGTGACGGATTTTTATAAATCTATTATTTCTATCCTTCTTATATGTCTCAAATTATGATATTAAATTATTTGATCATAAAATGGACAAGTTGGTGGTGGATGAGAGTGCATATTTGGTTTATTACAAATATTTGAAGACCTCCATGTAATATATAATATATCTAACAAATTAAATGCTATCAGGAGTCACTTGTGATGAGTTTTGGGCATTTTGTGATGACTCACATACTCAAATTCGAATTTGACTTCAAAGGCATCCTAAATAGCATGGATGTTAGTGAAGATCTTAGGATTATCTTTGAATTGATTTTGAGATCCAAATTATTATTAATTTGTTGAGGATATTTTGGATCTTCATGAAGACATTTTGAATCCTCATTTTTTATTTGTCATGGAAAACTCATGTATAAATAAGAGCTCCTTCTCCATTCAAAGGGGAGGACTCTTAGAGCAACAAGTCCAATTTGTGATGGAATAAGAATTATATTTCTTTTAGTCTCTTTTGTAATATAGATTGCAGTTCTTCAATTTCTCTCTCTTTTGTTAATGTAGATTGTAATTCTTAGTTTTTTCTAATTTGTATTTCTTATTGCTTAGCATATGATGTAGTTACTTGATTCATTCATTTCCATAGTTATATTTTTAATTCTAATTTAAGTTACTTAATTATGCAAGTGTGTCTAACTTCATAGTTTAGTGTGGTTGCAGCTATAACGTGATTTAATTTCTTGCAAGTGTGGGTGTGTTTCGATTTCAGCCATAGTGTGATTTACTTTTCTACAAGTGTGAGTGTTATTTAATTTAATGAAAGTTTGAGTGTGTTTCACTTCTGTAAGTGCGAGTGTGTTTCAATTATGCAAGAGTGGGTGTGAATTTACTTTTCCATACAGTGTCAATTAGTTTTAGTATTTACTTTCTACAGTTTAATTTTATGTTTTGTGTTTTACTTTGCTGCAACACATATTAGATGGCCAATGTTAGTGAGGAAATTGTAGCCCGCATATATTTTGCATGATAACCTTGAAATAACAAAACGTTACCCTGGGTTGATAAATTATGTTGTGAATTTATTGTTTTTATAAGCGATTAATTCTCCCAACAGGTTGAAAGTGGAAAAATGCAATTAAAATAGTCAAAATTAATAACTGATATGATCCTATAAAACCCTAACCTCTACACTAAGTCATCAATGGAATAGATCAGATCATTCACATTAGATACAGATCTCATTTTTTACCACTATTTTTCCTATAAGAGAAACCCTCATGGTTACCATTTCACATCATCATCTCCATATGCTAAAAACATCATTATATTACTGGAAGTCCGTTAGAGAGAACATAAGAAGCCTCCTGTTCCTTTCTACTTTCACCATCAAGGGAATTCCCACTAGGCAACTGGATGGAGATTGGCACTTCAAAGGATACACATGAACCCTCCCTTGGATCTGTTGCGGAGGCCCTTCGCCTTATACAAATGATACCAAGGTGTAATTGTATCATCCCAATCTTTATATATTAACAGAATCTTTTCCTTTTACATGGTACATGCTATTTTAATGGTTAGTTTTCAGATTTATCTTGTATGCATGTTTAATACTTGATGTATTTAGTTAAGTTTAGCTTCCTTTCCATTTTGATTTGCTACTAAGGATTACACAACCCCTTAGTAGGTGTCATTTGCACCCGTGTTGGAGAAATCATACACAGTAGATTTGGCGACCATGCCACAGATGGATCCATTGTTCATCCTTGGTTGTGTTTATTGCATTATTTCTAGCCTCATTCTTAGGTGATTAGGGTAGGGTAGTGTTTGTCTATGTTTGATTGTTGTTTGTTGTCCTCTACTTGTTGGTATGCATCATGTGTGGAAACCCCCAAATTTTCACCATACTCAGGTGTTTTTCTTTCTCTTTTTACCTGTTTTTGGATAGGTCACATATTTTTCTCATAAATTAACGACCTAATCTTGTGGATTTTCCCCTGAAAAAATGTGACATGACTGAAAAAACCTAGTTTTTTTTAGTGAATTTGGCTGGTTTAGATTTTTCTCTTTTTCTGTTTGGTTTGGTTTTCTATTCCATCTTTGCATTTGGTTTCACTTTTTCTATTTGTGGCCTATTGTTTGATGTATTACTTCATTTGTGCTGCCTTGCAGATGATGTAAGAAGAGAAATGATTGAAAAATCTAAGTATATAATGTCTTTAGGGTTCTACTTTGTATTACCTTTCCACTTTCATTTCAATTTCAGCTAGTTTATTTCTGAATCAAGTTTTAATTGACACCTTGGATTTGCTTAAAACAATTTGCATTGTTGGTTGAAAGTCACTTTTCTCTTCTTTGCAAGTTCATTACTAGTTAGATAGCCTTTTTAAAAATGTGTTTGAGATTGTTGTTTGCTTGTTTGTAGTGGTCCATAACTTCATAAAGAAATCATATATTTTATTTCAAGAAAGAGTATCATTACTTTCTAGTATTGAATATTATCTTGTCTTTCTTTACACTACATCTATTTACAATCATTTGCAATTTACTGGAATTTCATTTACTTCTTGTACACACCACTTGTGCACACACCATCACACCCTAAATCAAACATCAATTGGTTAATTAACCAAAGTGGAGCCATAAAATCAACTGTTAATCTAGCAAATTAAATTCCTTCACTTAAGGGCAAAAAAATATTGTAGTTAAGTTAAGAATTTGGGGATAAGCATCCAAATAATTATGCCTTGTCACTATACATATGAAACATATGTTCGGGTACACAGGGTACTACCAAAGGACCGAACACCAAAAGAAACCACTTCACACAAACAGATCACAGATCAACACATCGATGTTTTGACGTGGTTTAAACCCTCTTGAGGGAAACACTCCATGACCCCGGACAAATAGCTTCTACGGGACAATTTATGATGCAAAGAAAGAAAGTTACAAATAAGCTTCTCATAATCGATCAACTAAACAATGACCTTCCATGCTCTTTAAATAGAGATCATGGACCAATCGGGTGTTAAGCCATGGATCAAGGTTAGGTTTGATCTAAGAGAAGTTGAGCCGTCGGATCACTCTATGTCGGGAACATATCGTGACCGTTGGATTAAGTATTTACAAATGCATACTAATGCATACTAAAGAAACACACTATTCCTAACGGATATATTACACAAGTTGATCTTAACTAACTCCTAAGTGTCTAAATATCCTAACATCCCCCCTTAAGAACAACTTGGGATAGGATTGAAGGATTTACAAAAGTGACACTATTAGGAGAAGGAAGGAGGCATTAGAGCCTATCCCCCCTTGATGACAAGTTCCTGAACTCCTAACATAGATCGAAGTTTAGAAAACTTTGCTTCTGTAAGAGACTTGGTGAAAATGTCTGCAACTTGATCATCTGTAGGGAAAAAGAGCACTTCAAGAACACGATCATGAACAAGATTTCTCATGAAGTGCATATGTAGCTCAATGTGTTTGCTGCGTTGATGTAGAACTGGATCTTTGGCAAGCTTGATGGCACTTTGATTGTCGCACCAGAGTGGAGTAGGCTGTTGCTGCTCGAATCCAAACTCTGAAAGGATCTGTCGAAGCCATAAAGCTTCCTGACTGGCATTAATTGCTGCTAGATATTCTGCCTCCGCTGAAGAAAGAGCAAGAGCTTGTTGTTTCTTACAAGCCCAAGTAATAGGTCCAGATCCCAGACTGAAAACATAACCTACAGTAGACTTTCGATCATCAGGATGGCTGGCCCAATCTGAATCAGTGAAACCAACCAACAAAGGTTTTCCCCCTGTACTGTAATGAATCCCAAACTGAACTATACCTCGAATATATCAAAGTATTATTTTAGCTGCTTTCCAGTGACTTTCATGAGGTGTCTGCATATAACGGGAAACACGACCAATGACAAAGGAAAGGTCAGGACATGAATGAGTCAAGTATAAGAGACTACCAACAAGCTGACGATACAAGATGGCATCGACTTCAGGTGAAGTACAAGTGGCAGAAAGTTTGACTCCAGACTGGAAGGGAGAAGGGGTTGGTGTACAATCTTCCATGTGAAAGCGACGAAGAAGGCCATAAGCATACTTAGACTGAGAAAGAAAGATTTCTTCTTTGGTTTGCAAGACTTGGAGACTAAGAAAAATAATGCAAATGTCCTAAGTCTGACATTTCAAAATTTTGTTTAAGACTGGATTTCACATGGGTTATAAGCTTAGGGTCACTACCAGTAAGAATAAGGTCATCAACATATAGAACAAGTATGATGAGATGGTGTCCTACTTTCTTGGTATAGACATTGGGGTCAGAATGGCATCTAGAAAAACTAGTGTCAAGGAGAAAGTTATCCATTTTGGCATACCAAGCTCTAGGGGCTTGCTTAAGGCCATATAAGGATTTCTTAAGGCGACAGACAAGGATAGAGTTATTCTGAACATAGCCAGGAGGTTGTTCCATGTAAATTTCCTCCTGTAAATCACCATGTAAGAAGGAATACTTGACATCCATTTGATGGACTTTCCAGTTGTGTAAGGCTGCAAGGGAAAGAACAAGGCGGATGGAGTTCATTTTTGCGATGGGAGCAAAGGTTTCATTGTAATAAATCCCTTCAACTTGGGAAAAACCTTTGGCAACTAACCTTGCCTTAAGTCTTTCAACACTTCCATCTGATGCATACTTAGTTCTATAGACCCATTTGCAACTGACAAGTTTTCTTCCTTTTGGAAGAGGTACAAGATCCCAAGTATCGTTCGCCATTAAGGAACGATATTCTTCATCCATGGCTGCATCCCAATCTGAATTCCCTGAAGCTTCTGCAAAAGTTTCTGGATCATTATTCTCGGAAACTTGAGCCAAAAGAGAAGAGGCTCGTTGAAACTGAGAACGTGTTCGACGTTGATCTCTAGGATCACCGGCAAGATCACCAGCTGCTTCACATGTTGAACGGACCCATCAAGGAAGCAGTTGTGCTGGTGCAACTAGAGGAACAAGAGCAGGCGGAGGTGGATTTTCATCCTCACTGTCATCATCAAAAACTGGAGTTGGAAACCTGTCAAGGAAGTTGGAAGAAGAAGAAGAAGGCACAAACGTCGAATCAGGCTCGCAGGCCAAAGATGGCACAATCGCCGAGTTAGGTTCGCAGGCTAAGAGATTTTCATCAAATTTAACATCTCTTCTAATGATTATATCATGAGAATGTGGTTGAAGAAGTCGATAACCTTTTACATCTTCAGAATATCCAACAAATATGCACTTTTCACTTTTAGGCTGCAATGCTTTATGTTTTTCATCCGGAATGTGAGCCCATGCTTCACTACCAAACACACGGAAGTGACTTACATCAGATTTAGTTTTACTCCATGCTTCTTCCGGTGTTATACCTTGTAATGCTTTAGTGGGGGTGCGATTAACTATGTAATTTGCACAATTTATGGCTTCAGCCCAAAATTGAAGACTTAGTCCCTTAAGATTGGATCATACAATTAGCCATTTCTTTTAAAGTGCAGTTCTTCCACTCAGCTACACCATTTTGTTGTGGTGTATATGGAACAGTGTGCTGTTGTTGGATGCCTTGTTCAGTGCAGAAAGTAGTGAACTTTTTGTTAACATATTCTCCTCCATTGTCAGATCTTGAATTAATAATTTGACGACCAGATTGTTTTTCAACAAGGGCCTTGTAGGCCAAGAACATGTTAAATAATTTGCTCTTAAGTTTTAGGAAATAAACCCAAGAGCGTCTGGTGTAATCATCAATGAAAGTTAAGAAATATTTGAAACCAAAAAAGGAAGCAGATGGAAGAGGACCACACAAGTCACTATGCACAATCTCTAAGGGAACTGAGGCGTGCCAAGAGGCACGTTTGTCAAAACTGTTCCGATGATGTTTTTCGAGTACACAACCGGAGCAAACACCATCCCCGCAAGATACCATCGGAAGACCTGTCACCATATTTTCTTTACATAGTTGTTGCAATGACTGATAATTTAAGTGACCAAATCGCTCATGCCAAAGTTTGCTCAAGTTATCACTATGAGCAACAAAAATTGAATGGAAAGGTGATGACCCAAAGTTGTTAAACTTGTACAACCTGGTAATATCATCAACAATTTCGGTAGCTAGGACCTGTTGAGGATCTTTAAAATCCTTGATTACAACTTGGTGAGGTGTAAAGGTCACAGTTTACCTTCACCAGAATGAGTGATATGATAGACTGATAACAAATTACAGGAAATTCTTGGAACACATAGTACATCACTAAAATGACCATTATCTATTGGAACTGTTCCAGCTCCTACAACACTTAGAGATCTATCATCACCAACAAATATTTGTTTGGTGTTACATTCATGCATAGTAGAAAAGATGGCTTGATCCTTAGCCATATGATAAGATGCTCCAGAATCAAGGAGCCATTCATTTGAAGTAGAAGAAGAAGATGCATTATAAGAATAACCAGAAGCACAAAGTGCATGTCCATGAGAGGCAGATTCTGAAGGTGAATCTAGGCTGCTATGGTGCTTCTTCATTGCTGCTTCCAAGGCTGCCATCTTCTTAAAACACTTAGATTCATCATGATTATCTTTCCCGCAATAGTTGCAATGATGCTCAGTCTTCTTGCCTTTTGGCTTGGATCCTTTGTCATTTTTTAAAGAAGGAGCTAATTGAGAGGGTTTGGGACCCTTGTTTGAATTATTATTGCAAAAATTTTGTTTCTTGGGAGGCCTAGACTTTTCTTCTATTGGGACAATAAGGCTTTCCCAGATGTATCTGCATTGTTGATTATTCCAAGATGAATGAGTTTATCTTGCTCTCTAATCAAGGAATCACAAAAGGATTCAAGACTAGGGTTTTGATAGCTAGCTGCATTCAAAGATTATTTCATGGAGTAAAATGTAGATACAAAAACATAATATGCAGATCCAAGTTTGGAAAGAATATGATAAATGCATTGTTTGTCTTCCCTCTTAATCTTACATTCTGCACATAAGAGTTTAAGAGTTTTGTACTTAGATAAATAATCTTGAATGCATGAAAAGTCACTTGGATTTAAAAAAATCAACTCATTTTCGAGTTGGTGACCTCGAATTTCATTGTGTTTACCAAAAACAGATTCCAACTTGTCCCAAGCAGCATCAGGTTCATCAATTCTAGATATGTGGAATCGCAAATCAGTAGAGATTGACATCCCAATCAATCCACGAGCTTCGTCACATCTATTTGCCCATTTGATTTTCTTATCATCAGTAGGTTCTGTTTCTTTCCCTAAGGTAATTCTGAAAAGTCCACTACTTCGTAGAACATCCTCCATACGAGATTTCCATGTGAAATAATTGGAACTGGTAAGTAGAATATCACAAGGGGCAACCATATTTGTAAATTAATGGCTGTAAAAGTAGAAACGAATAGTCTGGATGTGAAGAGCTCGAAAAAATAGGCGGTTTAAAAAAAATGACACTGAAAATTGACTCTCTATGATGAAGTTATGCTTGAACAAAGAAACTGTTGAAGATGTCTCCAATAGTGACGTGGCAGATAGAAAATGACCAACTAAAAAAAAAGGACCCCCTCTTCCCAAGATGAACTTTTGACAATCACTTTACAATAAAGTTGCTTTAAGTGAATCACTTTTATAAAATAAGTGTTTTCACTTTTACAATGATTTACTTTAAATAGTGCAGCAATAAAAATGAACTTAAGTGACCCACATGTATTTGTATTTTTTTATTATTTAAGTGAGATGCACTTTAACAATAAAGTAACTTGAAAATAGAAATTGCATGCACTTTTTATTTTAAAAGTAACTTCCTAAGACTTGAACTCAAGACCTATTAAGGAATAAAGCAACTTTGAATCAAGTGACATAGATTAAAAGGTATGTAAAATATGGGAATGAGGAAAGAAGCTTTTTTTTTTACTCTTCCTGCTCGGTTTGCGTGCTTCCCCTTTTTCCTGCAAAACACACCACAAATCGAAACAAAAAAAACTTTTCCACACTTGTGGAGTTAAATCTCATTAGCTTGCCCGGAAAGTCTACGTTTTCTCTCTGTTTCTGATTTTCCGAGATCGTGCAAGGTGCACGGCAAAGAGCATACGCAACCAAGAAAAACCCTTTCCCTTTCTGTTTCTGATTTGCCAAGATCGCTCAAGGTGCACGACAAAGAGCATACGCAGACAGGGAAAGCAACAATCCGAACCCAAAAAAAAATCTAACAGTAAAAAATGATAAAATATGAGATTTTTTTCTTTTAAAACAGAAAATAAAAAAATGCGTCACTGTAACATTATACCTTCAGATCTGGTGAAATATGCGTTTCTGGAGCAACCGTGAATCGTTTTTGATCAAATGAAAACTATTTCCCAATGGAAACGGTGCTCCGGATGCAATGGAACACCTCCCACAACCCAAAAATGCACAGAAATACCAGAACCATAAACCCTTTCGAGTTTCGGCAACAACAGTTCAAGATCTAGATCATAACCAGAAGCGGCTCTTCATAAAAGCTTTGATACCATGTTCGGGTACACAGGGTACTACCAAAGGACCGAACACTAAGAGCAATCACTTCACACAAACAGATCACAGATTAGCACACCGATTTTTTGACGTGGTTTAAACCCTCTTGAGAAAAACAATCCATGGCCCCGGCCAAATAGCTTCTACGGGACAATTTATTATGCAAAGAAAGAAAGTTACAAATGAGTTTCTCATAATCGATCAACTAAACAATGAACCTCCATGCTCTTTAAATAGAGATCATGGACTAATCGGGTGTTAAGCCACGAATCAAGGTTAGGTTTGATCTAAGAGAAGTTGAGCCGTCAGATCACTCTATGTCAGGAACATATCATGACCGTCGGATTAAGTATTTACAAATGCATACTAATGCATACTAAAAAAACACACTATCCCTAACGGATATATTACACAAGTTGATCTTAACTAACTCCTAAGTGTCTAAATATCCTAACACCAGATTGATAGTTTGAGGATTGCTATCAGTTCCTAAATTTATACTTTCGTATTGCATAAATGAGCTGTTTATTTTACAGTTAAAAACTCTCCTAATTTTTTTATGAAAATCCTAAAAATCTTCTAATATAACTACATAGTTAGGAGTCATGCTTACCTGATCGAATGTTTCCTTTACTGACCAATTTTTTGGAATGTTTGCAAAATCATGCAAGTTTTCATCATGTGTAATCTCATCAATAACAACGTCTTGAAAGACATCCTCCATGTGCAGAAATTCAATTATCTATTGGTCATGATAAAAACCACGCTAGTTATTTACATTATCAGGTATGGTAGGCCTAAATGTAAGTTCAATAGAAAAATCATATGGATAAAAACCTTCAACATGTATTAAACAAGATGCTATATTTGACAGTAAATACAAATCCTAGTTCCACGACCGAGGAATGGAACTCAATAGCACCAATGGTACTGATAAGTCCCCATACACGAACCAACCCTGGAATATGCTCAATTGAGTATTGGAGGGCTATCTCCTCTACTCAATCTCGCACGACCTCGTGCTTGACTCCGATGTGAGTGGAGATTCCCAATTCACCTTCTACAAAACTAGATTTCCCTAATGATATGCCACTGTGTCCGATTTTAACTACTTTGGATATTTTAAGACAACTCCTAATCCAGAGTACTATCCTAAGCTAGTTGATGATTGTCCCTTAAAAATAAAATATTACTAATAAATTTTAAATTAGTGTTCTTTTTAAAGGCTGTTGTATACTCAAGGGGTGATGGTCGTGCAACTAATGGTGTTCTTACTCATGCATGGAAATAACATGACAAGTGCATAGATAAAATTAAAAACACAATGCTTTCACTCTTCTATTCCTTTTCGAAACTAAATGACCGATAATGCAAATCTAATAATGCATTTTTTTTTCTTTTTAAAAAACTGCAAGTATGTACATGCAACTATCTTTTTGAAAATATGAGTATGTCACTAAACTACAATGCTTGCAAAGAAATTAACTTGTTTTTAAATTCTCTTTTAAAATGAAAATACAAAACTACTTGCAAACAAGTATACTACACTAAGATAAGAACAAAGTGCATGAAATCTCTATACCTAACCTATAAGATCAGAACTTCAAATTGCTTAAAGTACTGAAAACAACACACTTGAAGAGTAAAATCAAACCAAAAGTCCAAGTTAACTCAATTTTGGTATAATCACTTCGATAAAAAAGACTTAAAATAAGAAAGGAATAAATCAAGAGACCCTTCAGGACTTTAAACAATTCACATACAATCCAAAAACATCACAAGAGTATTTTCACACAAAAAGTTATGAATTGGCTCTAACACCCTCAAAAGGTTCCAAACCAAATCAAAATTGGAGCAAATAGGTTCAGTTAGACTCAAATTGGGTCAAAAACACCAAACTAGTTCATAAAGGCCCAACTTGGGTCAACAAGCCTCAAATTCTTCCAAACAAGCCCAAATTGATTCAAAAATATCCCAAACATCAAATTAATATCAATCATAAGATAATACATGTTGGTTGTGGAGCCAGATCTTCTAGTCTCATAGATGATATTGTATCATCCGTGTTTGTACCCCAGTTTTATATGATATGTAGGTGGACTGTACAGTCACCCCAGCGGGGGGGCATCGCCCCCCCACGAGGTTCCAGGGAGGTTCGGGGGCAACGCCCCCGAAGAAAATTTTTGGGGTTGTTTGCGCCAGCTGTTTTGTGGGCCTATGGTTTTGGGTATCCCGTGGTATTTTCCCATTGTATTTTCCTTATAAAATAAAGACATTGTAATACGACTAGGGATGATGATGTATTAGGTTTTATGAATTGTAAAGATCTCTGAGATCAGGAGAGAGACTGTGAAACAGAGAAGAGGAACTACAGCGGTTGTGCTGCAGGTTGTATCCCTTCACCTTGCTGGACGGTAATAATAATAAGGACTAGCAAATTCAGTGTGGACGTAGCCCAAGTTGGGTGAACCACGATATATCTGTGTCTCTCTTGTAATGTGTATGTGTGATTATATTTGCATTTATGTTTATTGTTATTGCTCTGCGATCCTGTTTTTCTAACAATACACAGACCTAGGATCAATAGGGACTCCAAAACATGCAACCAAAAACCCCCCAAACAACCCTGAAAGTGAAAAATTCAACTACAGGAGGGACACATTGGTGTACAATAGACACAATGGTGTGTAACATGTAGGTGAAGAGGCCTTCCACCATCGTGTATTTAGCATACATGCTACTGTAAGTGTTATGGCCAATGTGTGGGTTATTGAAAGTACCAAAAAAGTAAAATCCAAATCAAGAACTAACAAAGGTTAATGACTATTCCTAACCTAGAATCACACACAAACCTTCAAATATAATTTGTTAATAAGATTCCTAATTATAAAATGGACCATGAATGAGGTCAGGCCATCCTACTAAAGTCCCAAATATGTCTCTTCCATCCACATTGTACTTTTGTGTGACCCATAATAGTCTCATGAAGTGTCGTCATGAGAGCAAAACATGCAAGTGTCGTCACAGATGAAGAAGTATCGTATTTGGCTATAACATATGCCCTCTAATGTATGAGGTTAGAGGGGAAGAAAATGGCCGAAATACATTATAAATAATGAATATTTGGGTCATGGAGTCTGAGAAACCGGAGAAACCAAGAATCATAGGCTCAAACGAAGTACCTGAAAGAAAGGAAAATGTCATACAATCTCATCCTTGGAATAAATGTCCATGTGCAAATAGTGGAACATGACGTCCAGGAGGATAGAATGATGATCCAATACATATATATAATTGATGCATATATCATGGACACTAGGAACATAAGTGTGAACATAAGTGAATCATAGCCACAAAATACAAAGGTGGATCTACCAAACTGGAGATCATAGCCATAGAGAACAAACTGGATCTATGTCTCATCAAGAGCAAAAAATGAGTGTGGCTAACTCTTGCGCAACTTGGGCAATACAAAATATGATGATGTTATTATAGGTCCAAGGTCTTCAATCCAAACTGTCTCAATGTATGAATCCTAACCATGTGAATATAATGATCTGAAGTCGAACATGGGGGATACCGTTTGATTATCGGTCGTTGATGTAAACTGTTAACAAATGCGAGGGAACTCACCAATAATGAAAATTATCCCTAAGGTACCTAGTACATTCTAATAGGTGTGAATAGATGTTATTGAATTCGAACACTTGAATAATCCATCGAGTAAGAGATGTTAATGTATTCCCATAACTCAATGGCGAGAGAAATTTCCACTGATGATTGCAATCCCCAGGGTACTACCAGAACTTTAAACTTCATTCCTAGAGAAATATGAGTTGGAGTCGATGGGAAGAAGTCCGTTGGAAGGGAGGCCTTAAGGAATCCTTCATCATCCAACACGAGGAACAATCAAAGGTTGATCTGATTTGGAGTAGAACTGAGTACATGATGAAACATATTGACACCAAGGAATGGTTGACATAGGATGTCACGGAAATAACAAAATGGCTAACACAGGTTTTATCCTTGAACAGTGAGCACTACAAAAGAGTGACTTAGGTAGCTTTGAACACAAAGGGACCATGATATAAAACTGCAATGTAGGAGACATTTAACATATTCTCCATATGATTGGCAGAGTAACCAATCGAAGGAGTAAAAACTCTGAGATCAAGTTTATCTTAAGGCCAAAACTAAAACCCAACTTGTTTAATAGACTCAAAATAAGTGTTTTGTTGAAGGACATAGTTGACTTGTTGTCATTATATTGAAACACATTTGACACCCTTCCCTTCCCTTTTCTCTTTTTAGGTACCTTTTTCTTTTTTTAATGAGCTTGAAAAAGAACTAAAGCATGCTCGATAAGGATCCGACCATGGAAGGGAAACTGAACACTTTATTCTTTGTTTTATGAGTTTGAAGATAAGATAGAATACTACTCGATAATATAGTGATCTGTGGATTTTAATATCGAGCCCGGATTTGTTCGTGCTCGCCGGTGTTTTCATATTTAAAGAGTCTGAAAAAATTAAACAAGAATTCTATACGCCATCTCGTGGATTTTATATCAAGCTCGAGTTGGTAGATGCTCGTAGGGGTTTTCATGTTTCCAGGGTCTGAAAATACTAAATAAGACTACAAGGGGTACTTTTTCGTAAAGTTAGTCTCCTCGCCCAAAAAAGGATAAAACAATGCAAGAGAGAAGTCTTCTATGTTGATGTATATGTAACTTCGGAATGTATTTCATATATGTATGTTGTATGTACTCCTATAGAGATGGTATTATTCCTCTATACGGAAGTGTCGTCATTTATATTGTAAGTGTCGTAACTTATACTTGATGGGTTATTAGACCACCTTGTTGGGGTCGGCCCTGTATAAGTCATGTGGGTCGAAGGGTTATTAGACCACCCTATTGGGGGTCAGCCATGTGGGTCAAAGGGTTATTAGACCACCCTATTGGGGGTCGGCCCAGTCAGCATTATGTTATGTGGTTAAGTTCGAGCCTACATGAGTTAGGTAAAAAGGCAAGTCAAGTCAAGTATAAATAGAGTGCGGGAGGCACTCTATTTACTCACTCACTTCTCACTCATGCACTCAAGGAGGAGTGGCGCACTTATGGAGGAGGAGGATTTGCTGCTAGGTTGTGTCTATCTCTTATGGTTGGTTGTATCATTGCTCTATCTATCTCTGAGGAAGTTATTGGGGTTTTTCACCTTTATGGTTTTCCCCAAGTAAATCTTTGTGTCTCTTGTGTGCTTGCATTATTGTCTCCATGATTGATATGCTGTAGATATACTGTACATGTTGTTCTCTCAGTTAAGATCCTAGATCATATTGAATTAAATTCAGAAAATTTAACATGGTATCAGAGCTAGCCTGAAAGAAGGCATGATATGGCATGTATGACACTTGTTGCACTTACGATGCTAGGGCTTGATATAGCGAAAACAATTCATTGTAGCACTTTCGCTATAACTCTGTTTTGGCAAAGTTTTCAGATTTGAAATTGTTACAGGACGAAGCTAAGATCCCCATGTACCTTGTGTCCAAAGGAAAACCTCTAATTCGTTGTACTTTGTGATTTATGATCTGTACAATATAGGGTTTCTGCCTCTTCCAGATCTGAGTCAAAATCAGGTGACCTTGGGAAAAAGGCCATAACCTGGGCTAGGAAGCTCCAAATGAAATTTTGTAAAAAGTGACAGGTAGTACACAGACTGTACTATCTCAGGAAACGTTTTCAGAGGCTGAGGTTGAACCAGTGACACGTGGCACGCCGTACAAGTTCGCTCTCCTGTATTATCCCATAAACAGGTCACATTGAGACACTTGGCATAACTCTCTCTCAGAGAGTCCAATTGAGGTCAAACCTATCAGGATGGAAAGACAACAGGGTGAGCTATCTCAGGAAACGTTTTCAAAGGCCAAAGTTCAAACAGTGACACGTGGCACGCCGTACAAGTTCGCACTCCTGTATTATCCCAAAACAGGTCACGTTGCGACATTTGGCATAACTCTCTCTCAGAGAATCCAATTGAGGTCAGACCTGTCAGGATGGAAAGATAACAGGTCAGGCTATCTCAGGAAACGTTTTTTAGACCCTGAGGATCAAAAGGTTCAGAGTTACACCAGAAACAATCAGGTACATATTTCTGTCAAAACAAAATTATTTTTGAGTACCTTCATTCATGGCTTCCGGAATTTAGGGCTTTGAATAAAGTTGGAATTTTTGTAATCGGAGACCACGGCTGGATGCTACTCATCAAAATAGAAATTTAGAGACCAAGATCAGAATTTTTGGTTGGGAAAAAGGCCGGGCTTGATCAAACCCTAGTTTGGGACTTTGATAAGAAAAGTTGAAAATTAGGGCTTCTGCAAAAATGGGAATTTTTGAAATCTGTGACCACGGTTGGAAGATCCTCAGAAAAATAGAAGCTTAGAGCTTTGGATCAAACCTTTTGATGGGGAAAAAGAGTGGTATTCATCAAACCCCAGTTCAGGGTCACGTCCAGTGAATCCGAAAGTTTCAAAGGCAAAATTGAGGAGTGAAACTTTGCAGTTTTCAAATTCTGAATATACCAGTTTGATCAGCTCATCAAGGCGCATATTTCTATCCTTTCGAAAGTTTGAAATTCAAAGTTTGAATTTTTGGGGTTTCTATGACAAACCCATATCCAGCTCCAGGTCCAGTGCTTGCAAATCAAGTGGATTGGGTTAATCCTAGAAGAAGATGGATTGGTCACCGGCATAAGTGAAGAAGTTCCTGTTTCAGAGGGAGATGAGGCTAAGGCCTTACATAAGAAGATTACAAGCGATCTCGACAGGTATGACTCATCGAGGTATGTTTCGATATTTGTCCATGATTAAGTTTATGGTATGTTTGTCTTCATGTTATTACGGTTAGTACAATTTTGATTTTAGATTTGTCGTATCACCTTAACAAAATTATGAATGCATGATAGAAGATATTCATTGGTTAGGGTGTTGACACTTATGATTGTACTAATGCATTATGGTGTTGTATGAGGTTTATGTTGTCTACTAACATGAAAGGTACACCAAGAAAGACAAATCATGTTCTGGTCCAAGAACATATGATCATGATAACATGAGGACAAAGATTCATCCATTGTCATGGATCTCATACGAGGTATGTATAACTTGGTTTTGTAATAGTTAACCTATGAGATATACAGGTTACTAGCACAAGTCATTGAAGAAGAACAAGAAGACATCATGTGAGTATGTTAGACATAAATAGCTAGCATGCTAATCCAGGTATGTTTTTTCCTATATCAAGATAGAATCCTACCTTGGGTTAGGATCTTATACTGTTGTGTTGTTGATAATGATTATTCATGAAGCCATAAGTTTGAATAATCATGGTTGTATGCATATTATGTTTCTTACCATAATTGATGATATGACTAACCAGAAGAATCATGAAGGTATAGGTTTGAATAATCACAGGTTTTATGCATATTATATCTCTTATCTTGATTGATGATTCAACAAACCTGAAGAGTCATAGGTTTGAGTAATTATAGGTTTAGATATGTTATGTTTCTTATGATTTGACTAACCATAAGAATCCTACATAAACCTTGAATGATAATGCTTATTATTTCTGTTTGAAATGATCATGACTATACATGCTTGAAATTATTGTGTTTTAATAGTATACTAATGAATGTGTGATTTTATATGAGATCACAAGGATAACTCAATCATGATACTAATAAACATGCATAGGGATCAAGGATGAATATGAGTTGAAGAACAGGTAATCCAGGAAGCAAAGATCAAGAGGGAGTACACTCCAATGGTTTATGAAAGGATGCAGATATTCAGAGGGAGTTGACCATCTCTCTACATTCCACAACAGAAAGTTGTAGAAGAAGCTATTGCATATTAGGACTCCAGAAGCTCCTGCAAGAAAACGAAGACTCAGAGAGAGTCCACTCAACGAACAAACAAAGATAAGTATTTTAATTATCATTTCTTGCATATATGTTTGTTTAAATAAAATTGTTCAATGATGTATATGCTCATGTTCCTAGACTTAGAATATGTATTGTGCATATTAGAATAGTTGCATTGATGAACAATATACTACTAATATACATGGGTAAGTGGCCTATGGCACTGTACAACATTCCATTTCTACTTATCTAGAATGAAACCTCTTTGTTGACATGTTGGGAGTTGTGCACACTCTTAACAATGTTCTGGTAGAGATTGGAAGGCATCTAGAAAGTTATGGGATATGGATAAATGTTGTATTGAAGCATTGGCTAAGATAATTGCATGACTGTATGACATATTTCTTTATGTGTAAGAATTTGTTCTGAAAATTATGAGATGTTTCTAATCATGCAATTTAACCTGTTTTGTAGGAAAGACCGTATATCTTCACCTACAAAAGGACTACAACATTTTTTCCAGCAACAAAGATATCTATTGAAGATATTGAAGTTCCCAGGATCTGGGATGAAGAAATGGAATGCCATGATCCGTCGATCATGAAGAATGATGTTTGGGATGCGATCCTAAGAGCTAAAGGGAATTCTGTTGTGACTTCCAAATAGAACTATCAGATCAAGCATGTTGCAGATGGCAGCATTGAGAAATACAAAAGTGATGAAATAGAAGATGCACTAGATGGATTTCAAGACAGCATGGTGTAGTCATATATGTGTGCAGAACTTGATATGGTAGGATAGACAGCTTTCTATCCATCTTGGGCTTTACCAAGAATAAAGCGGATTCCAACCTTTTCTACAAGGTTGAGGAAGGCAATCCAGCGATACTACTATTTGGATGACCTGTTTGTATCAGGTGAGGATAGATTGATTGCCGACACGCAGCGGAAGCTTGCTGCCGAGTTCGAGTTGAGGAACTTGGGGATGATGCACTATTTGTTTTTGGCTTGGAGATGTGGCAGAGTGCAAACGGAATCTTCCTTAGACAAGGGAAGTATGCAGTAGAGATCCTGAAGAGGTTCGAGATGATGGACTGCAAGGATATGGCCACACCTATGGCATCGAATCTGAAGCTTCTATGCGATGCTTCATCTAAGCTGGTTCATGTCTCTATGTATCGTTAGATGATTGGGTCCTTGATGTACCTGATGAACGCGAGACCAGATATTTGCTTTGCTGTGAACACATTGAGCCAGTTCCTGATGGATCCGAGGAGTGTTCACCTGGTTGATGTAAAGCATGTTCTGAGGTACCTGAAGGGTACAGTGGATTATGGGCTCAAGTATGAAGCGAATCAAAAGTTTAACCTACAGGGTCATGTTGATTCAGATTGGGCTGGCAGTGCTGCAGATAGGAAGAGCACATCTGGGTGCTGCTTCGGTATGGGATCAGGTGTGATCTCTTGGTTCAGCAGGAAGCAGTCCTGCGTAGCACTGAGTACAGCTGAAGCAAAGTATGTTGCAGCCTGTTCAGCTGGTTGTGAGGCAGTATGGCTACGGAAGCTACTGTCTGAGCTATTTGATCTCCCGTTGGATGCTACTGGTATCTTCTGTGATAACCAGAGTTGTGTGAACCCAGTGTTTCATGACAGGTCGAAACACATAGAGATCAAATATCACTATATCAGGGATATGGTGCAGAGAGGAGCTGTGAAGCTCCTGTATGTTGCGACGGACAAGCAGATTGCAGATGTGCTGATGAATCCACTAACCAGGGTGAAGTTCGAGTACTTCAGAGAGAGGCTTGGCATTCTCCAAATCGAGGACACTTCGAGGAAGAAGTGATGGACACATTTGCTGAAGCCATTCCAAGCATGTTGGAAGGAGGATCCTTCACATGGCTGTGGATGTAAGCGCTGGATGATGAGCATCAGGATGATGTTCTGGTTTCTGCTTGGATATGATCAGTTGGATCATTTTTATGTATGTATGTACGCATCATGTTGATGCTGGATATGATCGGTTGGATCATTTTTATGTATGTATGTACGCATCATGTTGATGCTGGATATGATCAGTTGGATCACTTATATGTACGCATCATGTTGGATGCTGGAAATGATCAGTTGGATCATGTGTATGTATTTTGCATATGCATCATGTTGGATGCTTGGACCATGTATCTGTATATGTATCAGATGGATACATTGTATGATCAGGTGGATCATGTATGGTGATATGTATCATGTATTTGTATCAGGTGGATACATTGTATGATCAGGAGGATCATGTATGATGATATGTATCAGGTAGATACTTGTTATGCATCAGGTAGATGCATTGATGATCAGGTGGATCATGTATGGTGATATGTATCATGTATTTGTATTTGTATCAGGTGGATACATTGTATGATCAGGAGGATCATGTATGATGATATGTATCAAGTAGATACTTGGTATGCATCAGGTAGATGCATTGATGATCAGGTGGATCATGCAGCAGGATGTTGCAGTGATGATCATGGATGATGGGCTTCAGGATGTTGCTCCAGATGACATGCAGCAGGACGTTGCAGTGATGATGATCAGGATGATCATGGATGCATCAGGATGATGTATGGTGAGTATCAGGATGATACTCTATGGCTGTGGATCAGGTTGTGCAGATGAGCATGTAATCCGGTGCCCTGGGAGATTTGCAGATGGTCTTTCGAGGTTTTGCCTATGGCATGTAATATCGGTGCCTTGGGACATCTGGCAAATGCTCTTTCGAGGTTTTGCTCTGGGAGGACATGTAATTCGGTGCCCTGGGAGATCTATAGATAGTCTTTCGAGGTTTTTCCTATGGCATGTAATAGCACCCTGGGATATCTGGCAGATGCTCTTGCGAGGTTTTGCCTATGGCATGTAATATCGGTGCCCTGGGACATCTGGCAAATGCTCTTTCGAGGTTTTGCTCTGGGAGGACATGTAATTCGGTGCCCTGGGAGATCTGCAGATAGTCTTTCGAGGTTTTGCCTATGGCATGTAATAGCGCCCTGGGATATCTGGCAGATGCTCTTGTGAGGTTTTGTCCTATGGCATGTAATAGCGCCCTGGGAGATCCGATAGGTTGGGCTGTGTGCCCGTAATCAGTCCTAGGATGCTCTTGCGAGGTTTTGCCATGACCACATATAATAGCGCCCTGGGAGATCCTTCAGGTTGGAGTTGTGTACCCGTAACATCCTGGGATTCTCTTTCGAGGTTTTGTGGTGGGGTCACATGTAATAGCGCCCTGGGAGATCCTACAGGTCGGAGTTGTGTACCCGTAACATCTTGGGATGCTCTTTCAAGGTTTTGTGACGCACGTAATAAGTCCTGAGGATTCCACAGTATGGCCAGTGATGATGAAGACCTGGAGGTGGTGGGCCTACATCCAGTATGAAAAAGGATTGGCTCTGTAGAACTTCCTATGACGAGTAGATTCAGATATTGATTGAGATAGCAGCAGCAGTGACGATGATGATGACTCGATGACGATAATCCAGTGACGATGATCCAGAGAAGATGACTTGTGCTAGAAGAACTGTGCTGGGAAATACCTTCCTAGTTAAGAGGGAGTGTTGATGTATATGTAACTTCGGAATGTATTTCATATATGTATGTTGTATGTACTCCTATAGAGATGGTATTATTTCTCTATACGGAAGTGTCGTCATTTATATTGTAAGTGTCGTAACTTATACTTGATGGGTTATTAGACCACCTTGTTGGGGTCGGCCCTGTATAAGTCATGTGGGTCGAAGGGTTATTAGACCACCCTATTGGGGGTCGGCCATGTGGGTCAAAGGGTTATTAGACCACCCTATTGGGGGTCGGCCCAGTCAGCATTATGTTATGTGGTTAAGTTCGAGCCTACATGAGTTAGGTAAAAAGGCAAGTCAAGTCAAGTATAAATAGAGTGTGGGAGGCACTCTATTTACTCACTCACTTCTCACTCATGCACTCAAGGAGGAGTGGCGCACTTATGGAGGAGGAGGATCTGCTGCTAGGTTGTGTCTATCTCTTATGGTTGGTTGTATCATTGCTCTATCTATCTCTGAGGAAGTTATTGGGGTTTTTCACCTTTATGGTTTTCCCCAAGTAAATCTTTGTGTCTCTTGTGTGCTTGCATTATTGTCTCCATGATTGATATGCTGTAGATATGCTGTACATGTTGTTCTCTCAGTTAAGATCCTAGATCATATTGAAGTAAGTTAAGAAAATTTAACATTCTAGCCAGTAATGATTAGAATATTCTTTTTTCATACATAGTCTAAACGGTCCAGAAAAAGGGTTAAACTTATATCGAATATACGACCTTTCAAGTACTTTAACGAGTATGAAAGAGACAAGTTGACCCAATAATATTTTCCATTTAAGGAATCTGAAAAGAACTTAAAGAGGACTCCATAAAAATATTTTCTGTGAAAGTTTAACGAGTCCGAAAAAGCAAACTCATGGCCTCCTTATTGTTTTTAACGAGCTCAAAGAGAGATGGAAAAATGCTTGTGACCTCCTTAATTTTTTTAACAAGCTCGAAGAAAGAATGGAAGATTGATCGTGACCTCCTTACTGTTTTTAACGAGCTCGAATGAAGAATGGAATAATGCTCGTAATGGGAGGAGACAAGTATCAGGGGCATGTAAGACTAGTTCCAAGTGCATGGAACAGAGCTATGCATAATTCAAGGAAAATGAGCAAGATAAGGACACTCAGGGTGTGTCTCCTCTAGGTAAAGGGTGTCAAATCGCAAAGGCAAAACAATACATGGCTTAACGGAAATGAGATTAGAAATGGAGGCTTATATAACAAACTTAAAGTGTGGAAGCCGACATTAAGCTCATAAGTGAAAGTAGGATCAAGGTAAATGCATATGCAACTTAAACAAAGAAATAATATCCTTATAAGGAATGGCCAAAAATATATGAAGAAGAAAGATGTGAGGCTTATTCTCAAAGTCATGGTAAAACTATAAAGGCTCCTGACCCTATGATAAAAACTCAACATGGGCACCAAAATGGAATACAGGTGCTAACTAGGGTGACCCATGTTAGGTAGGCTCTGCTATTGGATTGGTGCACAATGGATATAGAGATGGTTAACAAACCAATATCCAATAGGTTCGACCCTATGGCGAATTCAGATGGCAAAAGGTTCAAATGCATCATAACAATGAGAAGATGTAAACCTATATGCAATGTTCCGAATATACATGACATGATCGAACAAAATATCGAAAAGAACCAGTAAGCAATCATGAGTCCAACTAAGAATTATGTATCCAAGAAACAACAATACGAAGATCATATCTAAAAAATGTCTAAAGAAATATCTGATACAGGTCACTATGGTAGAAAAGATTTCAACTTCACTATTATCGACAACATGCATAATGCAGGTAGAGCTAACAAATGAAGACTCTATAGTACCAAATCCTGAGGACTTACAATCAACAAGATCAACTTCAGGATGAAGATCAAAGTTGAAGGATGAGATGGAATATGCAGGAACAAATTCATCATCATAGGAGTTGAAAATTCTAGAAGCATAATCAGACTCAGTAGGACTCTACCGATTTGTGGGTCTATGGGAGACTCCAAAGACTCAACGATGGTAGGATCATAATACAAAGGTAAATTGAGGATGGAAATAATTGTGAGTGGGTCAACATCCAAATGAATGGCATATTGTATTATAGATTCTAGGAAAACTTCGCCAGAAGGAAGTATATCATCCCAAATAGAACACATGTCTACACATTCATTTGGATCAACAGGGTGGAGAGAACGATCTGATGACCCTATTGGATGGATCCTCTGGTCAACTGCTGGAAGTGAGTCCCGAGAATGTAAGCATAAACTCAGAGGATTATCCTCAATAAAAATTGGAACCAAAGGATATAAAGGTTGGTTGTGTGAGATTTTCAATTACTAGGAACTAGATTCATAAGACAATTTCACCATGGAATATTTTAGACAATGAGAGAAGAAGAATAGAGAGAATAAATTATGGAAAACACTTTGTATATTATTCATTGATATTGTAACAATATATAATACATTCTCCATGGAGAAAATCAAATTGCTTTGAAGCAATATGGAAAGAGCAAAAAGAAAAGGCTTCGAAAAGACAAAAAAAACCCTAGGTGGCAAAAACAGTTTCCAAAACTGTGCTAGAAGCTCGCAAATTTGGAAAGTATGGTATGGCAGCTCATGAGTGAGGTAAATAGGATGTATTGATGGCTTTAGAAGGTTATATATGATGTGGAGGTCGAATTGGTCAAGTGGAAAAAGATTCCAAGTTAACTAGCTTTATCTTTTCCACTAGAAAGCAGAAAAAATAGGACAAAGCTAACTAAAACTAGATAGTGTGTTTCTAATTCTTGAATGGAATAAAATCAGATAGAATCCAAGGAAATCTTATCCAGAATCTATCCAAATTCATTTTTGTGAATGAGGATAGCATGTGGTCCACTAAAAGACAAAACTAGCATATTCTACCTAGTCAAAACTTAGGAAATTAATCATAAATGATTAATTAATTTTATCCTAAGTCTAGAATGACATAGTGGGTTTTTAAATGTTCCAACACCCCCCCTTAAGCCTGACTTTATGTGACGGGAATCAGAAAAATATCAGAAATATAGGGCCCAATCAACAAGGCTTATGGTCACCCCAATACAAAAATAACTAGTCCATGTAAACCGAGGAAACAGGGAAAACCTCATGGGAACAAAACCCCCCCTCAAAAATGGACATGCTTGATGTCTTCATACTGTCATGTTTCTCATTTGAATGAGCTGAATGGGATGAATGGGTTGCTTCTGAGTAACTAACTTGATGAAGAGATTGTGGATGTCATGATCATGCATCAGTGCATCAATGTTGTGTAGGCAAGAACCATGTGTTGAAGCTCATCTTCTGATGATGGGGGAGCCTCAAATGAATTTTTCTTGCTGCTATAACATACATAATCAAATATGAAAAGATAATCAATGATGGAAAGAAGATCTATGCATACTCCTTCCCAAAGAGAAACAATGAACTCAACATGATCAATTTCTTCTGTAGCTGCAATATGGTGTACTAGTTCTTGTACTTTCTTCTCAAACTGATGTAGAACCTTTCTGATATTTAAAATGAGATCATGCAGCTCTGAAATATTAGAATGTAAGTCATACGGAGCAACAACCAATAAAGATGTGGAGTCTCCATGATCAAACACAAATTCAATAGAAAAAGTTTGAGAAACTAGATCACCCGAACAGTTGAGCGAGCCTGGAGAGTGTGAGGACTTGACTTTTGAACCATAAGTGATGGGGCCAGGTCCAGATGTGTGGAATATCAGTCCAAATAATGCCAAAACAATGGTTGTCCAACCAATGAAAGATATGCAAGAAAAAAGTGCAATAGAGGCAAGTGACACAGTGTAGGAAAACATAGAATTGTGTAGTTTCTTAACTGGAGAACTTGGGGTTTGTAGGGTCTTTTGTGCATCCAAAGGTTGGGAATATGATGTGGGATATGTAATGACCTGCATATCAAACTGTAAATCATCTTCTAAATCAGAATCTAAAATATTTGAATGATGGTGGAAAGACCTTTCAGAAGACAAGTCAGAAGCTAGTAAAAAATGACTAGTTTTGAGAGTAGACTTGGATGAACTGACTGAAGATTGTTCCAAGGAAGAGGTGGAGGTTTCTGATTCTGATATATCAGAATGTGAATCAATATCAGAGACATCAGAATTATATTTCACTCTAGCACTCAAAGCATAAACATTATTACCTTTGGGAGAGGCTTGGAGACAGAGTTCTTGTTCTACAACAAGCTTGCCTTGTTCTTTCTTTGCAAAGTCGAGAACATCTATGTTATGCTCTTCAAGCATCTCGACCATGATGTCCAATTTCTTCTTGAAGCAAGATTTCTCAGGATGAGTGCCTTTGCAGCAATAAAAACATGTGGGCTTCTCCTTCTTCATCTTCTTGTATTTTGAATCTCCATCATAATCATCTTCATCTGACAATATCTTCTGTTTGGATTTGTCATTCTTGAAACTCTTTGCTCTATGAACAACAAGTGCAAAGTCTTTGGAGGTTGATTGATCCCTCATTTGGACCAGCTTGTCCTTTTCTTGAGTGAGCGAATCAATGAATGCATCCAAGGTTGGCATCTTCCACTTGGGAACTGCAAGTCTTGTAGAATGAAAAGTAGACACAAATACTGAGTATTCAGAGCTCAGTTTTGACAGAATGGTAAGGATTAATTGCTCATCCTTCTTCTCTATACCATATTGCTTGAGTTGAAGCACTAGGTTCTTGAATTTTGAGATGAACTCCTCCGTAGAATCGAAATTACTTGGACTAAGAGAGATCAGCTCAATCTCCAACAAATGACCTCTGAGCTCGTCCTGTTTTCCAAAGAGAGACTCTAGCTTTGTCCACACTTCATTTGGAGTTGATAGAGAATCGATATGGAATAGAAGATCTGGAGATACAGAGAGACAAAGTAACCCATAAGATTCATCAAACCTATTGAACCATTTGGATTTTAATGCAATAAATCCTGGCTCAGTTTCAAGCCCCATAGTGACTCTATACAATCCTTTGCTCCGAAGCTGGATGATCATATGCGCCTTCCAGTCAAAGAAATTGAAGGGAGTGAGAGTCATAGCTTTGGCTTGATTTTGATCCATACTGATGCGCTCCTAGTGATGGAAATACCTGCAAAAACACTCTTGGAAATTGCTTTGAATTAAGCTAGCTCTGATACCATGTGAGATTTTCAATTACTAGGAACTAGATTCATAAGACAATTTCACCATGGAATATTTTAGACAATGAGAGAAGAAGAATAGAGAGAATAAATTATGGAAAACACTTTGTACATTATTCATTGATATTGTAATTATATATAATACATCCTCCATGGAAAAAATTGAATTGATTTGAAGCAATATGGAAAGAGCAAAAAGAAAAGGCTTAGAAAAGACAAAAAACCCCCTAGGTGGCAAAAGCAGTTTCCAAAACTGTGCTAGAGGCTCACGAATTTGGCAAGTATGGTATGGCAGCTCATGAGTGAGGTAAATAGGATGTATTGATGGCTTTAGAAGGTTAGATATGATGTGGAGGTCGAGTTGGTCAAGTGGCAAAAGATTCCAAGTTAACTAGCTTTATCTTTTCCACTAGAAAGCAGAAAAAGTAGGACAAAGCTAACTAAAACTAGATAGTGTCTTTCTAATTCTGGAATGGAATAAAATCAGACAGAATCCAAGGAAATCTTATCCAGAATCTATCCAAATTCATTTTTTTTTAATAAGGATAGCATGTGGTCCACTAAAAGACAAAACTGGTCTATTCTACCTAGTCAAAACTCAGGAAATTAATCATAAATGATTAATTAATTTTATCCTAAGTCTAGAATGACATAGTGGGTTTTCAAATGTTCCAACAGGTTGAACTGAGTACACACAACTTCAGAGACTAAACACTTCCAAGGGTCAAATACTGAAGTGGTGTTTCCAATGCTAGTTGAACCAATATAGCTAACATGAGTAGGAGGATCAAACGTGCCCATAAGATATGCATACATTCCTACTCCCAAATTTTCACTAGCTGGGCGTTCTTGATCAACCATAGGAATGTTTGATTCATACGAGGTCGTGTTACTTTTTTGAGTAAATGACAATTGATCAACTATTACAATCCTTGCTTCGTGAGGAAACATTAAAACCCAAAAAACAGATGAAGGAATGGCTTGCATGGCATAAGTACAACTCCTTCCTAAAAACAAATTGTAATCAAGAGGAGCATATACTACCTCAACTTCTACTAAGACTACTTTTCCTGCTAACTAGATATCAAAACAGGGAAAAATCCCATGAGGACGGAACTATCTTCTATCAAAAGCAGTAAGTAGAGTCGTAGACGGAGCCAACTTAGGATATCCTAAAGCTCTCCAACAAGAAATATCCATAATGCACGTAGACGCACCTTCATATACAACAGTTCATCCAATAGTCTTAGCACCATGAACTACTTCGATTTGGAAGGAAATGTGATACGACAAATGGGGTTTCATATCAGACGTGTCAAATTTTTCCAATAGATTAGTGGAATCGAAACATCATATAGCTTCCAAAAGTGCATTTCGTTATGAAGGGAAACTTTGCAAAACTTCCAAAGCAGACATTGCACACGGTGTTTGGGATAAATCTTCCACAGCAGAATAGTTAGGACTAGCCATAGTATTAGGGTTATGTGAAGCCCTCTCGTAGACACCTTTCGGTATCTTTGCATTGGATCTTTCGGCTTCTCGATATGAAGATGATATGACATTTCAGGAATCTCTTTATCTTTCTATGATTATTCCGGGCTATAATTCTTGGCTCTGGTTTGCAATAATGTCTCTAAACGAATCATATAAATGTATGATTGAACGAATGATGTGGCACTTTGAGTTCCCTCGGCATCACTAGAACCACCAGAATCCATATTTTGTCCCTTAGGAAAAAGATCCGTGAGGACGACAGGTTGTTGTTGTTGTAATAGCTTATGAGCTTGTTCTATTAAAGGGCATTGATGGGTTAAGTGATATTCCTTGCAAAGCGTACAAGGAAACTTTAATTTTTCCATTCTTCCTTGCCCCCGTCATCATTATCATTGGGCTCAGGCTTATTCTGACTAACCTCCCCCTTCTTTCCCTTGTTCTTTTTATCACCGGGTTTCTGAGTAACCTTTTGATCAGACTGCACATTGTGTACAAAAATATTAATAGATAACTCTTTCACTTGCTTAGATAAAACTTATATAGTAGGTGTATCAACTGAACCAACACTACCATCGCCATGCATTCCAAGATTATGTTTTGTAGGATTAGTGTTTGATCGCGGTGCATGATGAGTAATTTTGTATAAGATCCCAGAATGCGAATAAATCAAATCTAGCTGCTGGGATCTAAGAATGGTTTGTTCCTCCGTCATGACCCATGAAGTAGAAACATATTTCGAGATGCAAGGTAGAAGTGATTTTAGAAACCACTCTTATAAGAACGCCAGAGGTATTTCAACCTTAATTATTCTTTTCCTCCTTTGTCATTCTTGAATATGGTCAGAAATATGGGTGGCCTTATTTTGCCTGAAGGTAGACATAAGGTCTGTACTGACATCATACTGAATAGGAAGTTAGAAATGATTGAGGAAAACAATAGTTGAATAATAGAAATGATGGTAAGCAACATATGGCAACTCAATGTACCACTTGGATGCTACACCAGTTAAGGTTCTCTGGAAGAGTCTCAACCATATAGAGTTATCATTCAACGAATTGGAGAACACCATAAATGGAAAGTGTTGACATGGTACCCAAGATCTTCACCAGACTTGCCTTCAAATTTTGGAATGTCTGAGGGTAATTTGGTCGGAACAAGAGTCCAATTCAGATCGTGATGAACCAAATCATTCATTAATTTTGAAAGACCTGGTAGATTGAAAGTTGCTAGAAAGGGTAAAGGAGGTCGAGCCAAAGGAAAATGTGTTTGGGGAGATGGGAGAGGAAATTTTCCTGAACGAAAGTTCCGATAAGGTTGGTTGGGGTTTCCCCCAACCATCGACTCTGAAGTGAAAGCATTTTGAAATGGGCTCCACCCATATGCAATAGGATTTCCCCCTTGGGGTCCACTCCATTGAGGTTGAAAGTAACACCCTCCAACTGAAACAACAACTCAAGGAACAGCATAACTACCTCTTACACCAAAAAGTGAAAAAGGAGAATTCCCTATAGGTAAAGTTGATGATTGAACATTACGAGGTTGAAAACCAATACCTATAAAAAGATTCTGACTTATAAAAGGTACAATAAAGTGAATAGAAATAGATCCTACAAAAGGATCAAAAGGAGGAATGTGTCCCCCAAACCAAGGGAATCCTTGAAAAAGTGGAGCAGAACTGCTAGGACCAGTCTATAAATTCTGAAAGATAGGGGATGGTGTAAAAGGAGCACTAGATATCCCAGTGGAAGGTAAGCCAGATGACCCAGTGTTAGATCTAAAGGGTATATAAGAGCTCGAAAATTGAGTACCAGATGACCTTAAGGATGCATAACTAAAGTTAAAAGATACAACTGGGGCAGAAGTTGACTGTAATGAACTAGGTATCTGCACACTAACATGAGGAGGAGAAAACCCTCCAGACATGATAACTGATGTAGGGGTATAAACATTTCCCGATCCTTCTCCTGTATTGTCCATAACAAAACCAAATGTGATCCTATATGCACTTAACCTGGGTTCACCTAAAGAAGCTACCTGCACTAAGACTGGATTGTGGGGTCCAGTTAAAGGTGGGTTAAAAGGTCTTACAAATCCTTCTTCCTACAAATATTCAACCCTTGTTGTCTGAGAAGCAGGTGTAGTATTCCTGATGAGATCGGGTTGCCTAGGAATTCCATTTATCCCAGTTTGTTAAAAAAAAAAACTTGTGTTTATCCATCACCACTAAGGCGGTGGTGCAGGCTCCACTGTGAATGGAGGAAGGTTCTATAACCTTCTAGACCTACAAAGAGTATGGTTCTCCACAGCTAAAAAACTCAAATCAATGAAAACCTAGGGCCAACTAAACACAAGTAAAACAAACAACACACCACTATGAAAAGTACTAAGTAATACAAACCAGGAAAACATATGCTTTCCAAAGGAATGTATGAGATGATGAGGGCCTAGAACAAACCAGTGAAGGATGAATAACAATTACCCGGGGTTCACAATACATATACATTGGGGACAAGCGTTTGAATCACTAATCGCCTTACCAACGCACTAAAAAGGATTTCCTCCCATGTCTGTCCTAGGTACAATATAAATAACCTTCCACCGTCACCTGCGTATGAGCCCTAAAGTCAGGATACTAAGGTTACCAACCTTGCAGAGAGGGTGCAAGGGGACAGTCGCAGGTCGAGTTAATACACATGGGCAGGGTAATAAAGCCCGAAACTCAACAACACCAATGGTACTGATAAGTCCCCGTACATGCACCAACCTTGGGATATGCTCAATTGAGTATTGGAGGTATATATCCTCTAATCAATCTCGCACGACCTCGTGACTCCGATGTGAGTGGAGCTTCTCGGTTCACCTTTTACAAAACTGTATTTCCCTAATGATTAGCCACTCTGTTCGAGTTTAAATACTTTGGATAGTTTAAGACAACTCCTAGTCCAAAGTACTAGCTTAAGCTAGTTGATGACCGTCCCTAAAAACGAAAAGATTGATAAATATACAACATCAGGAGACATTCTCCAAATCAATCTTGTGTAGCCAAGATTGACCCTCTCGTATAGAGGTGAGCACTTTGATTGCCTTTTGTGTAAAGGTTATTCCTCCTGATCCACCCAGTAATTGGCATTATTGTTAGATGCCAGCATCGACTTCGACAAGTCATCGAATTCGACCAGTTCATCAACTGCACCGACTTCGACAAGTCATCAAATTCGACCAGTTCATCAACTTCACCGACTTCGACTTGCGACTGGCAAACTACGACAGATTGTCTCTTTGTCTTCCAGTCGACTGTAACAGTTGAAATTATGAAACTGTTCTACTTTCTCTTGTAACTGAACGTAACGGGAAGACAACCCAAGCATTCTCAACACTCTATTTAAGCATGTAAATTATTGTAATATACAAGCAGAGAAGAAGTAACAAGAGATTAGTTCACATTCATGCATATTGTCTGTGTGTGTATGTTTATGTGCATAGTGTATTTACTGTTTTGCTTATTATTATGATTCCACCATAACAATACCCATTCATTTAATCAAACTGTTGTCCCCGTCGTGCACCTGTGCACATACTGATCATTGGTATCATAGCAACTTAGAGCTTCATTCATTCAAAGCTTTATTTAGAGTATTGTTTGTGCATAGACACTTCCATCGAAGTTACTTGACTTATTCCTATTCAAACACGCTCGCAAAATCAACAATCCAAGCAGACACTACCTTCGAAGATGGCAGGAGAAACGAACAATAGACATGCAATTGACGAGACAGAGCAACTCATAGAACAAGCGCTAGCTCGACAACGAACTGAAATGTTTTCCCAGTTCAATGATATTCTCACGCGATTTGCTTCGATATCAGTAGGATTTCCAACAAGATCTAACTCCTGCAAAATCAGTCCATTCAAGGTGCAAATGAATTTGGACATACTGAATTTAGAAGACAAGTTTGACGTTGAATCCATTGACAATTGGGTACTACAATTGGAATCCTATTACTCTGTGAATCAACTCTCAGAAACTGAAAAGATCACCATTGCATCCTTAAAGATATCAACATCTGTGCATTGCTGGTGGGAGAACCTATCGACAAAGATGGAGAAAAGTGGAGACCCCATAGATACATGGGAGAAATTTGTCGAATATGTCCGAAAGGAATTCTACCCGCCCAAGTACATTGAATAATAGTATAAGAAGTGGCAGCAACTAAGGCAATGGAAAGACTAGTCCATATAGAGTTACACCGACAATTTTTATCGACTAATGGCTGGACTTGGCATTCAAGAAGAAGAGAAATTGCTTGTTTTGAAGTACGTTAGCGGATTGTTCCCATACATTCAGCAAGAGATGGAATTTCTAGCTGTCAATATGCTTACGGATGCATTCCACTATTCCTGTAAGCTTGAAGCCAAACAAAAGGAAGAGCACGCTTTGCGACCAAGCCGACAGGAATACCACCCAACAAGAAGGCACCAACTGACTTCGACAAGTCAAGATCTTCTCAGCCAACTCCTTCAAAGCAATATCATGGAAAAAATCATTCTCAGGAGGACAAAATGGAATGTATAAAACAACCTCCTACCGGGAAATGGTGTGATTACCACAATTCATCATGGTATGATACGTCTAAATGCAAAGCCAAGAAGACATTTTTGGAAAAAGTATCGACATCCGAATTGTTCGAAAAAACTATGGTAGAATCTGACCCATAAGCAACGACGTTTTTGACATCGACATCGACCACTCCAGTAACCTTGACTATCGTCGACGAGGAGGAACGAGAGTGCCTATTCCAAACACAGATATGGGTTCAAAATAATCCATTGCATCTGATTGTGGATAATGGTAGCTAGAAGAACTTTGTTTCTGAAGATCTTGTGAAGAAACTAGGTCTTGTTACCACTCCACATCTGCAGCCTTATAACATCGGTTGGATGAAGGATGGATAGGAACTAAGGATCACCCGACAATGCAAACACACCTACTTCATTAAGCCTTTTGAAGATGAAGTATTCTGCGACGTGGCACCACTCTCCGTAGCCGACGCCTTGTTTGGGAAACCTTACTTATGGGATCGACGTGGAATTTACCAGTCACGACCTTAAAAGGTGATTATCAGAATTCATAACCAATGGTATGGCATACCAGAACGACGACCTACACCAACTGTTGCAATGATATCTGCTAAATAGACGAAGAAGCTCATCAACCATGCTCAGAAGTTCACATTGATCATGATTAAGCCGCAACATTCCAGGAAGACTACAACAACCAGTCAACTCACCGACCAGTGCATCTCTCGACAAAAGCAATAGATCAACGATATTATTAATGAGTACCAGAACCTATTCCAAGATCCAGGCAGAGTACCTCCACATTTCCAGGTAAAACACTCTATTGAACTTGCTCCTGGTTCTTCATTACCTAACGCATTTGTTTACAGAAGATCCATTATAAAAAATGAAGAGATTCAAAGACAAATTCAAGATTTGATCAACAAAGGTCATATCCGACCCAAATCCTCTCCTTGTGGAAGTCCAACCGTCCTTGTTCCAAATAAAGATGGGACTTGGCGCATGTGCATTGACGACCGGGCCCTCAACAAAATTTCGGTAAAGAATATATACCCTCTACCATGGATAGACGAGCTCATCGACTGTCTGAAAGGTGCTAAATTCTTTACTAATCTCGACTTCAAGTCGGGATATCATCAGATTCCAATCAAGCCCGCGTATGTTTGGAAAGTTGCTTTCAATACCAAGGAAGGATTGTTTGAATGGTTAGTCACGCCTTTCGGCTTAACCAATGCACCTGCGACCTTCATGCGGTATATGGACAACACTCTTCGACCTTTCAACGACAAATGAGTCATTTTCTACCTCGACGATATATTGATTTTCAGTTGATCATGGGAAGAACATGTCGAACAACTTCGACAAGTCCTCAACACTCTCCGACAACATCAACTCTACATGAACATGAACAAATGTTCCTTTGCGATGAAAAACATCGAATATTTGGGGTATGTAATTGACTCTGCAGGCATTCACATCGATCCATACAAAGTGCAAATTCTTAAAGAGTAGCCCATTCCTCAAATCATTCATGAACTAAGAAGTTTTCTTGGTTTGGCGAATTTTTATCGACGATTCATACTCAGCTTCAGTCACATAGCTTGGCCTTTTAATCAATTGACCAAGGGAAATGGGAAAAATGTTTTCAAATGGACATCGACACAACAAGAATCTTTTGAGCATCTCAAAAACAAGCTTTGTACTGCACCAATACTCTTGTTACCTTATTTGCATCAACCCTTTGAGATTGAGACAGACACATTAGACTATGCCTTGGGCACAGTGATCACTCAATCTGGTCACCCAATCGCTTTTCATTCCAAAATTTTTACCGATACTGTTAGAAGATATTCGATGTATGAAAAAGAACTGTATGCCATTGTTAAGATCTTAATCAATGGAGACATTATATCCTTGGCAAGGATACAGTCATTCTCATGGACCACAAGCCTTTACAGTTCACCTCGTCCTAGTCGAAGTTACAAACAACTAGACAACTCAAGTGGATTAATTACCTGCAAAAATTTCAGTTGGTAATTAAGTATCAGAAAGGTAAAGCAATGCCACCACCGATTGTCTGAGTCGACCACCCATTACTCTCCTTACAGTGATGAGTATGCAGGGTTATGACACCACCACTTTCCCTCAGTTGTATCAGGAAGACGACTTTTCATCAGTCTATTGATAAATTCAGACCAACAAGTCATCGACCTCCGACTATTTCTTGAAAGACACCTTGCTATACAAGCTTGGACAACTTTGTGTACCGACATGTGAGCATTGAAAATAACTCATTTCAGACGTGCACTGCAACAAGGTTGCAGGACAATTTGGAGTATCAAAAACCCTTTCTATTCTCCAGAAGTATTTATTTTGGCCTTCACTTAAAACTGACATCAACAAGTACATTCCATCATGCGTGGTTTGTGCCATTTCTAAATCGCCTAATTGATGACAGGGATTGTACACACCTTTGCCAGTTCCTCGTCGAACATGGAAATATATTTCTATGGACTACTTGATGGGATACCCTACTACCAAACATCAGCATGACGTGATATTAGTAGTAGTAGACATATTTTCTAAGATGTCCATTCTCATTCCATGCAAGAAGACTACAATAGCGCAACAAACCGCTAAACTCTTCTTTGAACATGTCTGGAAACATTATGGTTTACCGACAACGATTATCTCTGACAGAGATGCCATATTTGTTAGCATATTTTGGAAGACTCTCTGGCAACAAATAAATATGAGACTCTCCTTATCAACAACTTTCCATCCTCAGACAGACTGCCATACGAAAGTTGTGAATCGCTTGGTAGTACAACTGCTTCGTATGTACAACCACAAGCATTGACAAACATGGGATGAAAGCCTCCCATATATACAACACAACTACAATCGTGATCAACACATCTCTACAGGAAAGAGTCCATTTGAGATATGTTATGGATTTCAACCCTCAATGCCTATTGAATTGATTATTTCCTCGAAACAGTCGAATTATATCGAATTTAACCGGCGAGAAGTTGAAAAAGCATTGAAGTTTCCAGAGCAAATCTACGACATCCAGAAACAAGCACAAGAAATGTTGCAACGAGCTAATGGGAAAGCTAATGCCCGACATGATAAGCATCGTATCCCTCATTCATTTCAAATTGGGGATCAGTTCTAGTTGCATATCAAGAAGGAATGCTTCACTAGTCCATATAAAAAGCTGAAGCCTTTGCGATATGGTCCGTACAGTATTCTTGAACAAATTGGAGAAAATGCTTTCCAGCTTGACATTCCTTCATTCCTGGGTCTACATCCAGTATTTAATGTGGATCTCCTTCGACCATACCATGCACCACTCTTGGATCAGAACGACTTGAAGATAGCAAAACCCGAAGACATCCATCCAGATGTTCAGGAGCCTCTTCCTTGCGACACCATTGTGGGACGACGAGTACACCATACAAGGACGAACACAATTCCCTTGTTTCAGGTGGCTAAATCCGGACAGATCCCAGCACAAGGAAAATGGTACTCTGCTAATGAACTGACCGACAAGTTTCCTCATATGTACGAGCAAACAATGGGGACCATTGTTTCTTAAGGAAGGAGGTATGATCCACCCAGAAGTTGGCATTATTGTCGGATGCCAACATCAACTTCGACAAGTCATCGACTTCGACCAGTTCATCAATTGCACCGACTTTGACCAGTTCATCAACTGCATCGACTTCAACAAGTCATCAACTTCAACTTGCGACTGACGAACTACGACATATTGTCTCTCTGTCTTCCAATCGACTGTAACGGTTGAACTTCTGAAACCATTCTAAATTCTCTTGTAACTGAACGTAACGGGAAGACAACCCAAGCATTCTCAACACTCTATTTAAGCATGTAAATTATTGTAATATACAAGCATAGAAGAAGTAACAAGATATTAGTTCACTTTCCTGCATATTGTCTGTGTGTGTATGTTTATGTGTGTAGTGTATTTCCTGCTTTGCTTATTATTATGCTTCCACCATAACAGTACCGATTCATTCAATCGAACTGTTGTCCCCGTCGTGCACCTGGGTGCGTACGGATCACCTCTCGTATAGAGGTAATTGATCAAAGTAATGATGTTGTAAAGTCTTGTTGGACAAGGCTCCGGACTTGTGTGTGTCAAGTCATGAGTATCATGTGAACCTTCCATATAAGGTATCCATGAGATGGACCTCCTGTATAGAGGTGGACCTTCTGTATAAAAGTCATGCTTTACTTGTTAAAAGAATTTAATGTTGCGTGACGTATTATTAACCATGATCACCAGTTGCTATTAAGTCTCCTTTAGAGATTGATCACCTCTAAAGTGAATTACTTTAGCATATGATCATTTGGTCCGAAATAATATATATGATCACAAAATCCGATAATTCTTATTAGTATAATGTAATGTGGTGTATAATTAAAGTTAGCACATATTGACCATGCAATAAGAGATGGATAAATAAAATATAAAGCATAAAGATCAAGAGAATTCAAAATTTCACATGCAAACACTTCAGCTAATTAAAGAGAACTCGAATGGTTAAAGCTTCAGTTAATTATCAATGTTTCGGTTAAAGCATCAATTAAATATATGCCCCAGTTAACTAAGAACTCACAGTGGTCACTTCAAGTAAATCAATCAACATGATTTCAGTTAACTAAAGAACTCACAGTGGCCACTTCAAGTAAATAAATCAACATGATTTTAGTTAACTAAGTGTTAAATAAGAAGGTCTAGTTAACTAAAGTGCTTTCACTTTAAATAAACTAAACGATGACACTTCAATTAAAGAGAGTTAACTAAGTGACAACAAAGAATATCTAGTTAACTAGGTGTTATTGCATGACGACACTTATGCTAAAATAAAATATGACAGGTGAGTTGTGACACTTTCATGTCAACACTTAAGTTAGCCACCTAACTAAGTGGGCAAGCTTTCATTTAAGAGGCAAGTTCATCCGAAGTGACAACTCAGTGAGATAAAGCACTGCATGAGAAGTGGGGTGCACCTCTGCATGCAATATAAATACATCCAGTTTGAGGGTGAGTTCATCCTAAAGTTAGAAGTTAAATAGAAGAGAAGAATGTGTAAATATGTTATACAGGATTGATGAATCCAATGTGAAGCGAATTCTCTTCTCCTTTGAAGGCAAGGCGCTTCTCTTTGTGTGCAGGTATTGTTATTGAAGGCAAGGCGTTTCTCCATTTGATCTCTCTTCTCTATTGCTTCCATATATTCATCAAGAGTTTTTGGTGATATCTTATCTTTCGAAAGCATTTTGCTATCTTGTAAAAGAAATCATTCTCTGCTATCAATTATATTATACTGAGAAAAATTGTTGGGGTTTTTATTCTCATAATTTTGAGGATTTTTCCCAGGGTATATCTTGTGTTATGGTTGTATGAATTTCATGGATTGAATTGTCTCATTGCTTCAAGTCTCTGTATCTAAAAGAATTAAAGATCAAAGCTCAACCAAATATTAACATGGTATCAGAGGTCAGGGTGTGAAGGAGCTCAGTTTTGCATGCCAGCTAGAACCTACATTGATCCTGAGAAGTTGAGCACAAGATTTGAAGACTATGGAATCGGTCTCTGCACGACCGGAAGACCGTCTTGAGGGAACCTCAAACTTCAACACTTCGAATGATAGGATTCTCAACGTCCTAGAGGAACATGACTTGGATGGATACGTATCCATTATGGTGGAGGAACCTACATATAATGCAAGGTGCATCAACTTCAAGAAGAATCAAGCTAAGGCAAAACAGATCATCTATGATTCGTTAAAAGATAACGTGATGCCCGTGATCACACCACTGAAGACCACAAAAGAATGTTATGATACATTGACAAATCTCTATGGGGAGAAGGCTCTGATTCAAAATAGGGAATTGAAGAATAAGCTTCGAAACTTAAAGATGGAGACAGATGAGACAATGGCCTCCTTCTTCTCCAAGATCTCTCAGGTAAGAGATAATCTTGCTAGTATTGGAGTAGTGTTGGCAGGCGGTTTGGTGAGTCAGCATCGCAGCATCACGGATGCTACGCAAGGCCAAAGGTACCGCGAAAGGAGGAAAGTAGCGAGCAAGGCAACAAGTATTTTTGTAGTTTTGGGTCAGTTGGACCGCGTCATGTATATTTTGGGTCATTTAGACCGCACTATAGGGGTTTTTGGGTCATTTGACCGCATTATGTGGGACTTTGGGTTAGTTTTTGTAGAAGTTTGTTAAGAAGTAGTTAGGCGGTTACCTAAGTGTACCGCAAATGTAAAGGCGTAAGCCTATAAATAGATGTAGGTTTGTAAGGATTGAATATCTTATATCTTGTTATCTTTCTGGAATATCATCTTAGTGGAGAACATGAATGTAAAATCTTGATCTGAGCCGAAGCGGAAGACTGAATATCTTGTTGTATCTAGGTTTTTGCGAAGATAATATGATGTGACAGAGCTTTTGAGTAGAATCCCTGTGGCTTTGTTGTTTATCTGCAGTAATGAATTTTGCGATATGAATACTTGAATAATGCAATGTTTCCTTGCTGCGATTAATGCTTTACTGTTATATCTATTGCAATAATAGATCTGTTCCTGTAGAATGATGTCGCAATTATGGTTAATGCCTGAGTTGAATGTTTAGATCTATTTTTGAAATGTTGCAATAAGTTAGTCAATTGATGCACAACATCCTCCTTCATTCGGCGGAAACATGGTTTCGTCAACTCTCCCTTGAACATCTCGGGTAAGACCTCATCTAATCTGCAGGTGTTCCCAGACGGGGTAAAACCTGTCTGGGCTGATGCTTAGGGAGATCGTAGTGGTTTGGCTGTCGACAGTGTTGGGAACCCCTGTCGACTGGGTTTGTGTCAACAAATGGTTTCGTTGCCGGTACCGTAGTGTGAAGTGAAAGGAGGATATGTTGTGGCATCCGACAAGACCAGAGATCCAGGATTGGTTCGACCTAAAGCTGCGAGAGTTCGCTGAAAAAAAAAAAAACAAGAACCCTGGGTTGTCGACAGATTGGTGGTTGGCGAAATACATTCACGACGGTCTGCACGAATATTTTTTCTGCGAGTTCCCAATCATCCTGTATGAGTGGTTGGAAAAATTGACCTTCCAGAAGAGGAACTTCCAAGGTGGTGAGCCGATAGCCTGGACCCCATAACTGATCTAGGAGCTGCAAGAAGTCGACAACAAAGCGTCGCGGGCTGTTGAGGTTTGAGTCGACAGCATACTGGAAGGGTATATCACTAAATTTGCAGTTGATACGAACAAGTCTTATAGTGAGGTTGAAAGGGAGTTCTTCAACGGGCCGAGGGGCAGGTTTCTGTTGTCAATACAGTTGTCCATTAAAATGCTCATTTGCGAGAAGGGCATACTGAAAATGCACCTAGACCAGTAAGAACCCTAGTGGGCGGAGGCCGTGGATACCGCGACGGCAGGGGGCGGTACATGGAATGATAAGGGGTAGATGGGTGCAGGTCATGACGAGACTGTGAAGGAAGCCGAGGAAGAGAGTGGTCTTACAAGGGGAGGAGCAAGGTTTCGACAGGAAAAGAGGCAAAGGACAGGAGAAGGTCCTGCTGCGATCGAAACGCAAGGCCGTGAAGGAAGACCACATGGAATGAAGCAACCTCCTAGTCCTGACAAGGACAACCAGGCTACACCCAGGATAGAGGCAAGACCAAACCCCAGCAGCAACGTACCCACGCCTCCGCTCACTATCTCTCAACCAGTGAGAAATACAACTTTGACACCATCGTGTTCATCAGGTCCACAGAACTTGATTACTAATAGCTCAACGACTGTAGGAAGGAAACCCAGGATGGCGGGCGAAGATGCAAAGTTATCGCTGTTCCACAGAAATGGAACAGATAATCCTGAGCAGTACTGGTTCTTATGCGAGGCAGTATGGACTGTGAAGCAACTTACCGATGATAATGCCAAGAAAGGACAATTGGCGACAACTCTTCGGGGTCGCGCATTAGATAGGTTCATGAAGTTTGTGCATCTTCCTGTAGACGATGGATGAAGTTCAAGCTGGATTGGTTGCCGAGTTCAAAAAATCCAAGTCTGAAGCACAGTATATTACAGAACTAAAAGAGATTAATTAGTATCCCAATGAAACTGTGTGGGATTTTGACCAACGATTCAAAACACTGATGGCGAGGGTCAGTTTTGACATGAGAACTATCCAACACAAAGAATGGTTCATTGCGGAATTTCTCTCACACATTCGACTACTGTTGATGCAACAGAACATTACAATGTCGAGTGAAGCCTTGGAAATTGCGATGCGGTTGGAAGCTTCGCCGATTGGTGAGAACGCAACTGGTATGTTGCAGATTCAGACCCAGTTGGCTAACTTGACCATACAGTTGCAAGACCTGAAGAAGGGTAAAGAACAACATGAGGAAGTGTGGTGTACGCGGTGTCACAGAGAGGGGCATACTAAGGATAATTGCCCAGACTTCCGCAATTATCTGGTTTCAGGAGCACTGAATCCATTGAACGGAGGCGGTATGTCGTGGTGTCGCATCTGCCAAGTATATGGACACTGCCACTAGGAGTGTCAATACATGCAAAATATGGTCACAAAACCGATGAATATGTATTGTACATTCTGCAAGTCCATGGGACATGAAGACAAGGACTGCTGGGCGTATGGGTTACTTTGTGAACGAACGTACGATGCATTCTATGTAAAGGACGACTAGGGTGTCGTACAACAACCGCAACCGCAGGTATAGTTTGTACTGCAGCAGCAAACACAACAGTTTATGCCACAATATGCTCCGATGCAAATGGCTCCACAACAGCTACAGTACGTACAACAACCACAGTACATGCAGCAAGGACAAGGTGTGCCACTGCAATCGAATCCTATGTAGCAATAGTTCAATCAACCACAGTACCACGAGCAGGGAGGATTCCGAGGAGGACGTGGTGGAGGATTTGGTCGCAGAGGAGGACGACGAGGTCAAGGACCTGTTCAGTGTTATCATTGCGGGGTGTGGGGACATTACCAGCGAGATTTCCCACAATTGCAGACACAGTGTATGTTTTGTTTTGTTACGAATCACACTGTGGAAAACTATCGGCAGTTGATTGCGCGATAGAAAGCAGGGAATGTTCTGCAACTGCAGGACCAGAATCAAGTATAGCAACCAGTGAAAAATCAAGTGCAGCAACCGACGCAGAATTAGAACTAGCGTCCGAATCAGAATGCGAACTAGAATGTGAACCAACCTGGGAATCCGCCACTGAATCAGACTCAGGGTGCGACTATTGCGACAATTTCCGCAGAACCAAGGACGCAAGATGCTACTATTGCAGATATCACTCGGGGAGGTATGACAATAGGAGAGGATAGCCCACATCCACTTATCCGGTTAGCAAGGCAGAAGAAGGTGTCGTTTAAAATTGATTCTAAGCGTGATGCATTCTTTTAGGCACATCATGCGATGGAAAAAGATCGCGGTAAGGCCATTGTTTGTGACATGCCTCCTGTTTTTTATGCCACTTCAGAGGCAGGTTCATCATGGCAGTCTGAGGCCTTGCAGTTATTTTTTGAAAGTTGTTTATCGCTGGCAAGGGATCCAGATTCTCTTGCCGAGCTCGAAGAGATGTTGCAGTGACTAGCCAGGGGACGACAAGACTCCGCAGTAAATTCCTTACAGAGGCGTAAGACAGGTAAGGAGATGTGTATGAACATTCAAATTGGAGACTATGAAATTGATTCATTTATTTTGGATCTTGGTTCGGATGTTAACATCTTAACCAAGAAGGCTTGGCAGAAAATAGGGAGTCCCACGCTGAGCTAGTCTCCCGTACAGCTCCGACTGGCTAATCAGGCCAAGGTGACACCGATTGGGAGAGTTCCACGCCTGGTTGTGGACATTGAGGGAATGAATACATATGCTGATTTCGATGTTATTGAAGTAGTTGAAGGAGGAAGCTCCTATCCCGTGTTGTTGGGGATTGGATGGGCTAACGACATTGCAACAGTAATCAACTTTAAGAAGTGGATGATGAATTTTGACAACCGCGACCTCAGAGTCATCGCTTCGTTGGATTCGGCTGAAGGATGCAGGTATATTGAACCAGTAAAAGATGAAGATCCCAGTGGATGGGATGTAAAATTAGTCACAGCAGATCTAATGAACAATTAAATCAATCACAATAGATGAAACTCAGAAAATATGGTGTAAACTGTGCAAAAGCATGCATTAGTGCTCAATATCCCAATAAGGGTGAAAAATACAATACAATCATGTCACAATGATTGAGCAATTCGAATTAACCAAGGAGGTCATTCGAATTAACTGGATGGAATAGCTTGGCTCCAACTAGGAGTCCTCATCATCAATCAGTGGTGGTCATCAATGCACAAGTCACGGTCAAACAAGTGTCAAACTGAGTCTAACTGGGTCTAACTAAGTCTAATTGACTGTAATAAGTGTAATTGATGGTAAGTGGCACTAATATGGGGATGGAGGCTCAGTGGAGGGCGCATGAGGAGTTAACTGCACTCAGAACTGTCAGTCATGTCTCATCGAAGGTCAATCGGAGTGATAACATCGGTTATGGGTCAATCGAAGGTAAATTAGAGTGATAACTGAAGTGTAACTGGATTGGTAGGTGAGAAAGGCGCCCTTCTTCAGTGGAAGGTGAGAAATGGGCACATGATAGGCTAAAAGGGATTAAACTGAGTGGAAAGTAGCTCCAGAGTGTTGGGAGACTAAGGAATAGGTGCTGTAGGTACCATACTGATGACTGGGCAGCATGCGGATGCATGCATGCATGCAAAATGCATGCAAAGTACATAAGTGAATGATGAGATATCCTAACACCCCCCTCAATATATACTATTATGTAAACAATAAAATGTAGGGCCCTGGTTACTAAGACGAAAGGTGACCCCAATACAACAATCCAAAAAATGTTGAAATAAGCTAAGTGAGGAAAGAGGGAAAACCCAGTGGGAAGAAAGCCCCCCCTCAAGCTTAACATAAAAATGGATTTAATCTGTCTCCACCATGATGGAACTCACCCCCAACAGTGAACATAGGTAAGAGAACTTCTTCTCAGTGAAGCTCTTGGTGAAGATGTCTACAATTTGCTCATCGGTAGGGCAATATTGCAGAATGATGGTGCGATCATGCACCAACTATCGAATGTAGTGCATATGAATCTCAATGTGTTTGGTCCTCTGCCGCTGAACTGGATCGGTGGAGATCTTAATAGCACTTTGATTGTCACAAAATAGGAAAGTCGAAGTAGTGCTACCAAAATCAAACTCGAAAAGAATACCCTGTAACCAAACTGTCTGAATGCAGGCATTGATTGCCCCTCGATACTTTGCCTCTGCTGAAGGAAGTGCAATGGCTGCCTTCTTTTTGCTTGACCAACAAATAGGCCCATGTCCAATCATGAAAACATATCTGGAAGTGGACTTCCGATCTATGCTATCACCTGCCCAATCTGAATCAGTAAAACCAATGAAATCCAGCTCAGAATCTACAGCATAATGTATGCCAAAATGTTTCGTACCTTGCACGTACTGCAAGATCCGCTTGGCTGCCCGCCAATGAAACTCATGGATATGCTGCATATACCTTGATACAACACTCACGGCATAAGATATATCAGGCCTTAAGTGTGTCAAGTAGAGTAGTGAACTAATCAACTGTCGATACATAGTGCAATCTATAAGCGGTGTAGTATTTCCCTCTTTAAGACTGATTCATGAGAGGAATGGGAATGGAGCAGCCTTATATTCTGCCATATTAAACTTTAATAACAGGTCTTTAGCATACTTTTGCTGAAATAATGTTATCCCATCAAAATTTTGAGCTATCTATAAGCCCAAAAATTGCTTAAGCAAGCCCAAATCGCTCATATCGAAAGCTAGATTTAAAGCAGTTTTCAGCTTGTTAATTGTAAGGAGAGTGCTACCAGTAATGAGAAGATCATCAACATATAAAACCACAACCAACAAATTACCTTTAACTTGCTGTAGGTACACATTAGGATCAGATTTTCATCTTTTGAAATTGTGAGAAAGAAGGAAGGAGTCCATCTTTGCGTACCAAGCGCTTGGGGCCTATTTCAATCCATACAAAGATTTTTTCAATCTGCAAAGTAATGATGGATCTGATATGTATCCTTCTAGTTGCTTCATATATACCTCCTCATCAATCTCTCCATGTAGAAAAGCACTCTTCACATCCATGTGGTGCATTTCCCAGTGCTTGGATGCGGCAATGGCCAAAACTAGGCGGATGGAATCCATCTTTGCAACCGGTGCAAAACTCTCAGTGTAGTCCACACCTTGGACTTGGGAGAAACCTTTTGCCACCAACCTAGCTTTGTATTTTCTGATAGAGCCATCAGCGGCAACCTTCGTGCGGTAGATCCACTTGCATTGAACTAATTTTCTTCCAGGTGGAAGAGAAACTAACTCCCATGTATTGTTCTTTTGAAGAGAACTGTACTCTTCATCCATGGCGGTTTACCATCGTGGATCTCGGTGGGCATGATAGTATGATTTGGGATATGAACCAATCATCAAATAAAATTTCTCAGATAATAATGGATCAGAAAAAGAAAGAGACATACCTGCTCTTTGAAAGTCTACTCTTGTTCTCCTTGGATCAGCAGGATTTCCAATGTTTGGAGCAGCAGAATGTAGTGTGTTTTGGGCCCACTTTGGTAACTAAGGAGGATCATTATGGTCTGATTCCTAACCTGATATTTCATGGCCATCAAAGTCTGATATAATATCAGACATATCATATCCAATGTTTTCTTCATATTCACTCGAATCTTCTTCTTGTGGAAGGTGCAGATCGACAGTTTTTTCCTCAACTACTTTCAGATCTGGCAGTGGTTCTTCAAACTTCACACTTCGCTCTATGAATACCTTTTTGGATCTGATATTCATGAGTTTATATGCTTTTGATTCTTCTCCATATCCTATCAAGATACATTCAATACTTTGTGGATCCAAATCTTTCCTCTTATCAAAAGGAGTTCTAGCCCATGCAGTGGAGCCAAAAAACCTCAAATTGGACACATCCGATTTGTGACCAAAGAATGCTTTGAAATGAGTTTTACCTTTCACGAATGAATGTGGAACTCGGTTCTAAATGTATGCAGCAACATTAATGGATTCAGCCCAAATATTTGTAGCCAAACCTTTTGACTCAAGCACGCAGGTAGCCATCTCTTTCAGTGACCGATTATTCCTTTCCGCTACACCGTTCTGCTGGGGTGTGTAGAGAACTGTATGTTGGATCTGAATTCCGCTTTTGACACAAAGTTGCAGCAACTCAGTCTTGATATATTCTCCGCCATTATCAGATCTAAAAGCTTTTATCTTTCTCTCAATAACGGTCTCAACAGAATCCTTAAAATCCTTGAATTTTCCAAGCACTTTTGACTTGTTTTTGAGAAAAAATACCCAAGTAAAGCGGGAGAGTCATCGATGAATGTCAAAACATACCTTGAACCATTCAATGACATATTTGGCAGCGAACCACTGATATCAGAATGTATGAGGCCCAAAATGGTGGAAGCTCTGCTAGTTTTTCCATGGTCGAACCTGTGCTCGGGGTGCTTCCCAACAATGCAACCGGGACAAATTCCCTTCGAGGAACGGAGTTGTGGAAGACCATCTACCATGGATTTCTGTTGTAGCAGCATCAAAAACTTGTAATTAAGGTGTCCAAACCTTTCATGCCAAAGCCTACTAACCTCATTGCCATGAGTGAGGAGAGCAATGGGCTTTTCGAGCGGCACAAAGTGAGAAAACTCATAACATTTTGTAGTGTGGTTTTCCTTTCCGGCTGCAATAATTCTTCCACTTTTGATATCAGAAATTTCGACATTGTTAGGGCTAAATGTAACTTTCTTTGATTCACCGGTGTGTGTCATTTGATACATAGAAAGTAGATTTGAAGCCAAGAAAGGCACATAGAGAACATTCTGGAAGCTTCCATGCTCTACATGGATGGTACCTTTTCCCTTCGAAGAAATTTTTGAGTCATCTCCCAAATGGATGGGGATGGAGCTGCTTGGATCGAATGAAGAGAAGGAGTCAATGTTTGCAGCCATATGATTCAAGGCACCAGAATCTATCAGTAGAGTGGTGGGTTTCGAAACAATTGCCATGAGTGCTTGACCTATTTCATGATCATCATTCCTATCCTTCTTCCGTGCACCATCGGGAAGACATATGTTGTTCTTTTCCAAAAGGAGGGCCATTTGATCTATTGTTTTCTTCATGCATGAACTTTCAGGATGAAATCCACGGTTGCAATATGAACATTTAGATTTTTCCTTGCCCTCTTTACCCTTCTGCTTGTTCCTCGAATCGGATGGTGCTTCCGGTTGCTTGCCTTTATCTCTTTGCTTGGTAGGCTCGAATTTGGGCTTCTCTTTCCTTTGCTTTCCTTTACCATTCGAATTCTTGGGTCCTTGAGCAAAGAGAGATGAATATTTGGAGTTTATGGACCCCATTTGAATCAACTTATCATTCTCTTTTGTGACGGACTCAATGAAGGCATTCAAGGTAGGCATCTTCCAATTCGGGGTAGTTAGCCGACCGAAATTGAAAGTAGAGACAAATACCGAGTAATCTTTCCCAAGCTTTGTGAGAATGGAGAAGATCAATTGCTTATCCTCTTTCACAACACCACTGTTCTTCAACTGCAATGACAAGTGCTTGAATCTTGTGAAAAACTCATTGATGGTATCGAAATTCTCAGGACTAAGGGCAATCAATTCATTTTCCAATTGAAAGGCCCTAAGCTCGTCCTACTTGCCAAAAAGTTTGTCAAGTTGCTCCCATATAGCTTTTAGAGACTTCAATCCGCAGAGATGGAAGTGAAGATCCTTGGAAATGGAGAGGCAAAGAAGACCATAAGCTTCATCAAGCTTGTTGAAGTATTTTGACTTTTCAATGAGAGTGTTTGGCTCCAATTCGAGGCCCATGGCGACTCTATAGTACCATTTTGAGCACAATATTATCTCCATGTCATCTTTCCAATCAAAATAATTGAAAGGAGTTAGCATAGGCTTTGAAGAAGAGGATTCCATAACTGAAAACAAGTGCAATCTTTGAGGAAGAACCTGCAAATCAAGAGATAGCGAATGCACTTGATGGAGAAGATTAACCTGCAAATCACAATCAAAACAAGAACAGTAAGGTCGAACAATCCACCCTTTTAAAGTTGCATCACACTTGGGATTGGAGATCAAGCAATGTTGAATGGGTCCAATGTATCAAATCTAGGAATTATGTGGAAAACTTAGGCTTCTGGAGTGGGATTGGAGAGAAAAATTCAGCATTAGCGAATGCATAAGCGGTTTTGCATGCCAAATCTTCAGTATTTTTGAGCAAATTCACTCAATTTTTCTTGTAGAACACTTGTAGAAGAGAGATCTTGTCCCTGCAATGGCTCTGATACCATGTAAAATTAGTCACAGCAGTTCTAATGAACAAGTAAATCAATCACAATAGATGAAACTCAGAAAATATGGTGCAAACTGTGCAAAAGCATTAATTAGTACTCAATATCCCAATAAGGGTGAAAAATACAATACAATCCTGTCACAATGAGTGAGCAATTCGAATTAACCAAGGAGGTCATTCGAATTAACTGAATGGAATGGCTTGGATCCAACTAGGAGTCCTCATCAATAATTAGTGGTGGTCATCAATGCACAAGTCATGGTCAAACAGGTGTCAAACTGAGTCTAACTGACTGTAATAAGTGTAACTGATGGTAAGTGGCACTAATCTAGGGATGGAGGCTCAGTGGAGGGCGCATGGGGAGTTAGCTGCACTTAGAACTGTCAGTCATGTCTCATCGGAGGTCAATCGGAGTGATAACATCATTTATGGGTCAATCGGAGGTAAATCGGAGTGATAACTGAAGTGTAACTGGACTAGTAGGTGAGAAAGGCGCCCTTCTTCAATGGAAGGTGAGAACTGGGCGCATGACAGGCTAGGAGGGCTTAAGCTGAGTGGAAAGTAGCTCCCGAGTGCTGGGAGACTAAGGAATAGGTGCTGTAGGTACCATACTGATGACTGGGCAGCATGCGAATGCATGCAAAATGCAAAATGCATGCAAAGTACATAAGTGAATGATGAGATATCCTAACATGAGACCATGCATACAATATTTTAGAAGATTATATTCATTCGACTGCCGATGGTGAGCTTGGGTGGCGCAACTTCAGCTCTGTGTCTTCCGACTCTGATGACGTGTTAGAGAATTGGCAGAACCGCCTGCATGAGGTGTCACTCTGCAAGTGTGGGTTAGTCACACAGTCATTATGCCGTGTTGCGAATGAGACTGTTGCATTGCCAGTATATGAAGGGTTTCCCGGTTTGTCTGATTTTCTTTTTGTATTCGAGGAAAAGGTCTCAGAACCACAACGATTGCTGGCATTGGAGGAAGCACTGAAGGCTGCTCTAGCACACTGGTGGGCGACACATAATAAATCAATTGCTGGATGGTCGCAGTGCTGGAGATTGATGACGGTTCGCTTTGGCGACACCGAAGTTTACCACACAAGAAAATATGATGGACGGAATTACCCTGGCAGTCATTTGATGGAATGTCGGATGTTGTGGGCATCGTGAACCAAGGATGAGTGGGTCCATGCCTTTGTCCATACGCTGGACGAGATGTCGCGATCATGGTATACTGCAGCCGAATTACGAGGGGAAATTACCACTTGGTTGGAGTTGACAGTTTGTTTTACTCATACGTTTAGCTTCGCAGATGCCAACCCGGATGTCCATAATGCTTTGCAGCTCATCCGCGACGTAGTTCTGAAGGTTGTTCCGGTAGCATATCCTACGGATCTGCATACGCACTTCAAGATGCAGTCCATGATGGAATGTTATAATATCACTGGTGGGCCAGAAGATGGTGATGATCCATGGAATGTCAATATTCTGGAATCCGAAGGAAGTCGCGATGTTGTAGCACCTAATGCACCAACTGATCTGATTAGTCAACCGCTGAAGCTCTGGAAGGTCAACATTGGGACACATAACAATCCAAAGTTCGCGAATGTTGGGGACTATTGGGATGATGAGATGATGGGGAAAGTCACAGACTTGTTGCATGAATTCCAAGATCTATTCCCTACTAAGTTTTTTGAGATGAAGGGAATCTTAGGCGATCTGGGGGAGATGAAGATCCCGTTGAAACCGAATGCCAAAACAATGAGGCAGCGACCCTATCGATTGAATCCGCGCCATAAGGAGAGGGTCAAAGTTGAACTTGATCGCATGTTGGATGTTGGCATTATTGAACCGGTTGAGGACTCAAACTAGATCAGTCCTATGGTGGTGCAGTACAAGAAGACCAGTGAAGTGTGCATTTGTGTTGATTTGCGGAAGTTGAATGACGCTTGCTTACATGATCCCTTTCTGACCCCATTTACTGATGAGGTGATCGAAGGCATGGGTGGCCAAGAGATGTATTCTTTCATGGATAGGTTCTCTAGCTATCATCAGATCAGAATTGCGAAAGAAGACCGCACAAGACAACCTTTGTGACAGAATGGGGCTGTTTTCAGTATACAGTGATGTCGTTTGGGTTGAAGAATGCACCGGCGATATTATCTCGAGTAGTCGTTGCTGCCTTCAGGGATTTCATTCAGAAGTTTTTGCCGGTGTACGTGGATGACTGGACAGTCTACGGCTTGATCAACGATCATCTGAAAAATCTGCAGTTGATGTTGGAGCACTGTCGACAACATCAAATATCATTGAACTTGAAGAAGTGCATCTTCTGTGCACCATTCAGGATATTACTGGGTCACATTATGTGCAAGCAGAGATTGTTAGTCGACCCAACAAAGATTGCTCTCATTCTAAGTTTAACACCACCGACGACTGTCAAGCAGTTGAGAGCAACGCTGGGACACACTGGGTATTATCACAAGTTCATCCGGGGGTATACAACGATCACGACCCCTATGGAGAAGTTGCTGAAGAAAGATGTGGTATTTCAGTGGAGTCCTGAGTGTCAAGTTAGTTTTGAAATGCTGAAGGCTAAGATGGCTTCAGCGCCAATACTGGTATTTCCGGACTGGAGCAAGGAATTCCATGTCCACGTCGATGCCTCATCGATAGTGCTGGGAGTAGTGCTCGCGCAACCAGGGGAAGGGGATATGAATCATCCCATTGCCTTTGCGAGTCGAAAGTTGTCGTCTGCAGAGAGAAACGATACAACAACAGAGAGGGAAGGTCTGGAAATGGTATATGCGTTGCAAAAGTTCAGGAATTACCTATTAGGTGGTCACTTTAAGATGTTCATAGACCATTCTGCCTTGAAATATCTGGTCAACAAGCCTGTGTTGGGGGGGAAGATATGTCGCTAGCTACTTCTTTTTTAGGAGTTCGATTTTGAAGTGATTATGAAGCCAGGATGCTTGAACGCATGACCAGATCATCTGTCGCGGATTGAGACAGAAGAGGAACCCACCAACATTGAAGACAGGTTGCCTGATGTGCAACTGTTTAAGGTTGAAGTAGCTGATGAGTACTATGAAGAAATCATTCACTTTCTGGCGACAGGTACCGCACCAGAGGGGCTTACCACCAGTCGGAAGAAGCAGTTGGTGGTCAAGGCCGCACACTTCCAGCTGATTGCAGGCGAGTTATACAAACTGGGATCGGACGAGATATTGAGGTGCTGTTATGCGAGGACCTACGATGTCTGTCAAAGAACTGGGAAACCCTCTTGGAGGGATGATATGCCTTTGAAACCTCAAGTGACACTGCAGCCATTTGATAAATGGGCAGTGGATTTCGTGGGCCCTATCAACCCACCTGGGAAGCACACTGGTACAAGATACATCATTACAACGACAGATTATTTGACAAGATGGGCGAAGGCTGCACCAGTCATAGATTGCACCGCTGCAACAACATCACCCTTCTTATTTTACAACATCGTCACTAGGTTTGGTTGCCTGAAGGTGTTAATGAGCGATCAGGACAGTCATATCATCAATCGCACCGTCAGCGCATTGACAATGGAGCTAGAGATATAGCATAAGAAGAGCACGCCATATCATCAGCAAGCAAATGGGACAGTGGAAGCTTTCAACAAGGTCTTAGAGCACGCGCTGACCAAAGTTTGTAATGTGAACCGCGATGACTGGGACCTGAAAAATTCCAGTCGTTTTGTGGACGAATCGCACCACTTGTAAAAGGTTGACGGGATAGACACCATTCAAGTTGGTATATGGGAAAGAAGCGATTATGCCTATGGAGTACATCGTTCTGAGTCTGCGCATTGCAGAAGAAACATGTATGGATGATGGAGCGGCATTAGGAGAACGTCTGACACAACTAGTGCAGCTTGCGGAAGACCGCTTTATCACTGGCTTCCACCAGAGTGTGGAGAAGGGTCAGCAAAAGGCTTGGCATGATCGCCATATCAAGAACGAATAGTTTCAGCAGGGTGACTTGGTGTTGTTGTACGACAACAAGTTTATGCAGCACCCAGGGAAATTGCAGATGCATTGGCTTGGTCCATATCACATCAGTCGCATAACTTTAGGAGGAGCAGTACAGTTGCAACATTTAGATGGAGCGATGCTCCCAAAGTTTATCAATGGTAGCAAGTTGAATCCCTAAAGGACAGGCTTGGAGCAACGCGATGCCTGAGTCGCATCAACAAAAAAAAGAAAAAAAAAAGAGAAATGCAGGTGGCAGGATGGTGCACCAGTAGGGACAAAATGCGAAGGCAGAAGTGCTTGTGTCGCAGTTTGGGAGCAGGCTTGCGACAGGGTCGCGACGGGGTCAAATCGACAATAAACGCATAAAGTTAAAAACAATTAATTAGCGCTTTGTGATGGAATGATCGGCATTTATGGCGGATCCGGCCATTGGATTGACTGAATCGACGACGGATTCAGGTAATTAAGGCGTGATTTGGTCATGATGCATAATTCGATTTGGTAATGATGGTTAAGGACACACTTTGCAACTATAAGAAGGGGGATGGCTTTGGTCAGAAGGCACCATTGCGCCGAGTACAAAGGAGAGTTCAGTGTTGCATTGTTCAGTTGAATTGCCGAGTTAGGTGTTGTGCATTTGATAGCAGCCAGTTGGGTTGGAAAGTGAGGAACTGTTGAGCCACGAGGAGCCCTGCTGCGACATGTCGAGAACAACCGTGGTTGACATTTCCAATGGGGTAGAATCACCATCTAGGGTGGTAAGTATCGAAGAAGAGGTTGTCAGCATGCCGGGTGAATCAACATTTACAGCAATCCACAAGGAGCGACAGGGGGGTCAGCATTCCGAGTCCCCGCAGAGCAAACAACAGTTACGCTCATCCGCAGCAGTCGTGGAGGAGCCCCAAGTGGAGATAGGGCAGTCCAGCCACAGAGTTGAAGAAGCAACTGCTTGGGAAGGGCTATGTACTATGGATATCCTTGGGTACGTCCCCCCCTGCCGACCTAGTATACCGCTTCGGAAGCTCACAAAGAATCATAAATACGTTGTGCAGATGCCAACACTCCCAACAGGTATGGAGTGCTCTGTCGATATTGTGCCGACGTTGATGCGGCTGAAGTATGATGACCATGACATGGTGGCATATCCGGAGATTACGTCAGACCCCTACATGCCGGGGACACAACTTAGCGATACGCCAGTTCCGCAAGATTGGGCGCGCGGGTTGGCCCAAGTAGGATTGCTGGGACTCATTAACATGCCACACTTTGGGTGACAGCAGGAGGTTAATGCTTGTGTGAATCAGGTGCTGGCCTGCTTCCACGATGGTACATTAGGGCTAGACAGACCGGTTCCAATCACTATCTATTTGATTGCTAAGATCGCTGGGTTGCCGAAGGCTGGGGTAGATCCTTCGCAATACTTCCGCGGGAAAGAGAATGACAAAAAGAGGGCAGCACAATTGGTCCGACAATACGCCTTGGAACGCGATGGCCATGCTTACAAAACCAACAGTATTAATGATAAGGCGGTCCTCACCGGCACGAAGATATTAAGTTGCAAAGTGGTCCGAAAGAATCGCCCCAACCAATGCAATTCAGGGGTTGTCGCATGTGCATCACAATGCGCAGAAGGTGTGCAGATGAACGGGTCCTTATTTTTGTTGAAGCAGTTAGCGGAAGATGCAGCAACCGTCCAAGATGGGAAATAATCGTTCACTTACAACTGGCTCCTCATTTTGATCGCGTCGGTTTCCTGGAAGGAGCCTGATACTTACCAGGGCATGGAAGTTGAGTCCGCAAAAAGTCGTAAGCGTGCGTGGTATTAGAATTTGCGGTGCGTGCAAGAACCCGAGTGCCTTAGAGAATGTGCAATGAAATTTTGGATGTATTGGGAGATGTTAAAAGATGCAGAGACGTAGGTGCCTCGTTTAACTGAAGAAACCGCAACGAAGTACAAGCCGATTGCGCTGTTTGCGATTCGGCCTCACGTGATTCACGTGCAGGCAAGGCGTGACCCTGTGAGGCAATGGTTGTTGACACACTATAAGTTGTCTGAGGAGGTACTAGAGGGCATCATCAATGATTGGCCAGTTGAATGGTGGGAACCTGTTAGTCTGGCGGAGATTGAGGCGGGACTCCCATCACCGGGCCCAGATGATGCGTTATCTGCCCAGGACCAGCAGAGTCACCATGACTCGGATCAGGAGTCATCCACAAAGACACCCACGGATGAGGATATCGACCGTGACCTCGAGGAGGGTAGAACGAAGGCATGCCATGAGTATATGATGATCAATGGGGCCTCTCCCGCGACATAGATGCAGTTGGGCCGCCTCATAGAGGTTGTCACCGATGCAAGAAATGTGGCACACCGAGTGATGATAGAGAAGGGGGAAGCCGACTTCAAGGAGGTAAACAATGCCTTTATTATTTATGCGATTTTGTTTCACAGCAAGTGGCGGAGATGGAAACTGGGAAGGCAGTTGGCACAATTCGCACTGAGCCCCGGGTTCAGAACGTCAGTATTCCCCCGACTGCGATTGTGACTGACGACGAAGCTCTGCAGGCCGTCCTGTAGCAGTTAGAAAATTTGACCATTAACATCAATGAGCTTCCTGTGAAGGAGTTGACGACTGTGCAAGCGGTTTCCAGCTGGGAAATGGCGGACAGGATGCATGAGATCAACGGTAAGTTCCTGTGATCGCAGGAAAACGAGGCCACAGCCCAGCAAGAGGTTGCATAGTTAAAGGGAAAGGAAGTAGAGGTGACGAAGGTAGTCAATGAATTAGAGGACCGAATTGAGCAGCTGATGGCCGAGAAGAATAGTATAGTAACGGAGCTTAAGAAAGAGCAAGATCATTTGATGGTAGAAAGAGATGCCATCTAGGATAGAAAAGTGCGGTTGGAGGAGGCAGTCTCCGAATACTGTCAACATGTTCTTGAGCCCACCGTGCAGTTGGATCCGGTGGAGCAAGCACAGTGACTTGGGGCTGTCATCGCCCAGTTACAGCATGACAACGGGGAGTTAACGGCTCTACTACACCCTGACACACTCGAAGACCAGGTGGATGAATGAAAATGCGCCATTGAGGAGGCAATGGCACAGATGGGGGAGCTGGAATAGATAGCAACAAAACTCACAGAAGACACCGTGCAGTTTTGGGGAAGCATTGTTCATGATGAGCAGATCGAACAATTGACCAAGCTAAGGTAGGAAGCGGAGGGGCAGTTGGCGACACTAAAAGCGGTGATGCGAATGATGCCACCGGTGGCTCAGGTCTCCAAGTCAGCAGAATTAAGAGCTTTGCAGCAGTGCATCACAAAGGCTAAAGAGCATCAAAAGAAGCGCGTCGCGTAGCTGGAAGAGTTCCAGGAGATTGGCGGCCAGTTTTTGCTTAAAGCAAGTTCTGCGCTAGAGGTTGTACATGCGGGTCTCCAGCAAGTTGCTGCAAGGGTAAGAGAGCATCCATCCGTGCAGGACGTGATAGATAGTCAGGCGGTGGCAGCGGAAGCAAAGGAGAAGGTCACGGAAGTCGACCAACAGTACGAGGACTTTAGGGTCAAGACCACCGAGTACACCATGTCCGCCTAACGTGGCTCAAGGATGAGCCACAAGATTGTGTTGGGGGGCTGTTGGCAGGAGGTTTGGTGAGTCAGCATCGTGGATGTTGCGCAAGGCCAAGGTACCATGAAAGGAGGAAAGCAACGAGCAAGGCGACAAGTATTTTTGTAGTTTTGGGTCAGTTGGATTGCGTCATGTATATTTTGGGTCATTTAGACCACACTATAGGGATTTTTGGGTCATTTGAACACATTATGTGGGACTTTGGGTTAGTTTTTGTAGAAGTTTGTTAAGAGGTAGTTAGGTGGTTACCTAAGTGGACCACAAATGTAAAGGCATAAGCCTATAAATAGATGTAGGTTTGTCAGAATTGAATATCTTATATCTTGTTATCTTTCTGGAAGATCATCTTGGTGGAGAACATGAAAGTAAAATCTTGATCCAAGCCGAAGCAGAAGACTGAATATCTTGTTGTATCTAGGTTTTTGCGAAGATAATATAATGTGACAGAGCTTTTAAGCAGAATCCCTGTGTCTTTGCTGTTTATTTGTGGCAATGCATTTTGCGATATGAATACATGAATGATGCGATGCTTCCTTGCTGCGATTAATGCTTTACTGTTATATCTGTTGCAATAATAGATTTGTTCCTATAGAATGATGTCGCAATTATGATTAATGCCTGAGTTGAATGTTTAGATATATTTATGAAATGTTGCAATATGTTAGTCAATTGATGCACAACATCCTCCTTCATTCAGTGGACACATGGTTCCGTCAACTCTCCCTTGAACATCTCGGGTGAGACCTCATCTACTCTGCAGGTGTTGCTGGACGAGGTAAAACCTGTCTGGGCCGGTGCTCAGGGACATCGTGGTGGTTTGGATGTCGACGATGTCGGGAACCCCTGTCGACTGGGTTTGTGTCAACAAGTAGTGGTGGACGAAGATGATATTATCCAAACCGTTATTGATGGTATCCCATCCTCATGGATGACATTCTTTGCTGCAGTAAATGGATGAGAGGTACAAACTAAATTCGAAAGGTTGTGGAATGACTTCATCCACGAGGAGAGGCGAATCCATATCAAGTCAGTGTGAATCAAAGAAGAAAATCTTGCCCTCATGGAAATAATGAAGAAAGGAAAGAAACCCTTCTTCCAAAAGAAGTTCTCTCATCCAAAGAAGAAGGATTTCAACAAAGGATTTGACAAGTTAAAATCTAGATGTTTCAATTGCAATAAGAAATGTGCTTTCTCAAGAGAGTGCAAAGCAAAGCAGAAAGGAAAGTATCATGCTTATACCACCATAGAAGATGAAATCACTCAAAAGAATGCATACAAAGAAAAGGAGACAAGAAGGGATTATTATCCTGTCTCATCCCCTCTGGGATCCATCATCACAAATGCAGACACATGGTTGATTGATAGTGGCGGATCCAAACATATGATTGGTTACAAGAGTGCCATCACCGATCTGAAGGAGAAATAATTTACATGCACGATAGAGTTGGGAGACAACTCAACTTATTCGATCCAAGGAGTTGGATCCACCTCATTCTAGATGAGCACCAATGATATTCTACATGTGGAGGTCATTCTATATGTTCCAGGATTGAAGAAGAACCTGATTTCAGTTTCGGTTCTTGAAGACAAAGGCTTCCGAGTTATCTTCATGGATAACAAAACAATTTTATGGTCGAAGAACAAAATCCTAGAATTTGCTGCCGTGATTGGAGTTTGAGAGGGAGGAATCTACAAGGCACCCGTGAAGTACATTCAAGATATGATTCACCACACTGTAATTCCATCTGAGATATGGAACCGAAGGCTTGTACACACTACCGGGACTTCAAAAGATGGTAAAAGGTATGCCCGTATTTGATTTTGAGCATGATATTGTATGTTAGGGTTATGCACTTGGGTAGAATGTTAAGAAAATATTTTCCAGCAACACTACTAGATCTAAAGGGTTTTTAGATTTAATACATTTTGATGTATGTGGTCCCATGTCATACCCCTCCCTAAGTGGCTTCTTATATTATGTACTGTTCATAGATGATTTTTCTAGGAAGTCATGGATTTATTTAATGAAGGATAAAAGTTGAACTCTTAGCAAATTTAAAGAGTTTAAAGCCCTAGTTGAAAATCAGAAAGAAGAGCACATCCGTGCATTAAGGTCTGATAATGGAGGTGAATTTGATTCACCTGCATTTAATGATCTATGTAGTTATGCAGAAATATGTATACAATTAACATTACCATACAACCCTCAGCAAAATGGGGTTGCCGAAAGAAAGAAGAGAAACATATGTGAGGCCGCAAAAGCCATGATGCATGATCAAGATATGTCTACCTCATTGTGGGAAGAAGCCACCCGTACAACTATGTACATCCATAATAGAATCCTGCATGCCATTCTAGATGAGAAGACACCAGAAGAAGTGTTTACCAAAGAGAATCCAAACATCTCACACTTGAGGATCTTTGGGATACCAATATACATTCATGTACCGAAAGAAAAGAGAACAAAGATGGATCCTTCTGAAAAGAAAGGCACCTTTGTGGGTTATAGCGAGTCATGCAAAGCATACTGAATATATGTACCTGGTGAGAGACAAATTGAAGTCAATCGAGATGTTACCTTCCATGAGGAAGTTGCTTTCAAAAGACCGAAAGAGATTCAATGTGATTCATAGATGGAGGATCCCGAGTCTAATTCCCCCCCCTTCAGAGTTTGAGAGGGAGAAACCAGAATATGCCTAAGATTCTCTAGCTCCTAAAGAACCAGTAGAATTGGTTGATAGGTCACATGATGAACCTCCCGCTAAAATAATATATGCTTGGCGCCGAGACATATTACAAAATGGAGAGAAACATGGAGCACCAGAAAGCTCATCCAGAGAGCGCAAGAAACCTGGAAAATATTCATGGTATGTTGCACTGATGAGTCACATCAGTGATTTAGAACCATCCTCATATGAATAAGCTGCAAAGCAAAAAGTTTGGAAATATGCAATGAAATAAGAGTACAAATCTATAATGAATAATGATGTTTGGGAGGTTGTTGCCAAACCTAATGGGAAGTCCATTGTGACCTCTAGATGGATTTACAAGATAAAGCATGCTGCAAATGGTTGCATTGAGAAGTATAAATATAGATTCGTTTCCAGAAGTTTCTCTAAAAAAAAGGCATCGATTATGATGACACCTTTCCTCCTGTGGAAAGGTACACCACAATCCGAGCAATGATTGCACTTACATCTATTCTAGGATGGAAACTTTACCAGCTGGATGTGAAGACAACCTTCCTTATTGGTGGGGTTGAGAAAGAGGTTTATATTCAACAACTTGAAGGAGTTGTGGTGCATGGGAAGGAGTCCCATGTTTGCAAGCTAAAGAAATCTCTATATGTGCTTAAGAAAGACCCCAGGGCTTGGTACTCCAGAATTGATAGCTACCTTCAGAAACTGGGTTTTGCATGGGAAGGAGTCCCATGTTTGCAAGCTAAAGAAATCTCTATATGTGCTTAAGCAAGCCCCCAGGGCTTGGTACTCCAGAATTGATAGCTACCTTCAGAAACTGGGTTTCTGTAAGAGTGAAGCTGATCCAAATTTGTACTTCAAAGTAATAAAGAACCAACCGTTTATATTGGTTCTGTATGTTGATGATTTGTTTCTCATTGGAGAGGAACATGTGATTGCTTGGTGCAAGAGGGATCCCACATCGGAATTCGAGATGAAAGACTTAGGTCTAATGCACTACTTTCTTGGCCTTGAGATATGGAAAATAAAAGATGAAATTTTTCTATCTCAGGGGAAGTACACTGTGGATATATTGCACAGGTTTGGCATGTTAGATTTTAAGTCTATTACTACATCGATGGTTTCCAATCCGAGGAAATGTCACAAGTCAGGACCTAGATCAGATCCAGTAGATCCCACTTTGTATAGAAAACTTATAGGCTGACTAATGTACTTGATACATTTGATGCCTGATATATGTTATGTCGTGAGAATTCTGAGTCAATCTATGTCTTATTCGAGACACACACACTGGATAGCTGCTAAGCATGTGCTTAGGTACCTTCGAGGTACAATTCCATATGGACTCAAATATGCCTCTAGTGAAGGAGTCATGTTACTTGGTTATACAGACTCAGACTGGGGAGGAAGCATGGTGGACCATAAGAGTACATCCGACTACTGTTATAGCCTAATATCGACTATGCTATATTGGTCCAATAGGAAGCAGAGATCCGTATCCCAGAGCACTACCGGAGTAGAATACATAGCTGCTAGCATTTACTGCCGAGAAGTAGTGTGGCTTACAAAGATACTTGCAGGGTTGTGTGGTGAAAAGATTGAGCTTACAGTTATTAGGTGTGACATTCAGAGTTGCATCAAGATTTCTGAAAACCCAGTGTTTCATGACAAGTCGAAGCACATTGAAATGAAGTATCACTTCATCCGATACATGGTCCAGAAAGGTACAATGAAACTTTAGTACATTGCTACGAATGAGAAGATTGAAAATGTGTTAACAAAGCCTCTGTTAGTAACGAAGTTCAAGTACTTCCGAGAAAATCTTGGTATGGCAGAGAATGCCTCCCTCGCTAAGAGGGAGTGTTAAATATACAACATCAAGAGACATTCTCCAAACCAATCTTGAATCTTGTGTAGCCAAGATTGATCCTCTTGTATAGAGGTTAGCACTTTGATTGCCTTCCATGTAAAGGTTATTCCTCCTGTATAGAGGTAATTGATCAAAGTAATGATGTTGTAAAGTCTTGTTAGACAAGGTTCTAGACTTGTGTGTTTCAAGTCATGATTATCATGTGAACCTTCTGTATAAAGGTATCCATGAGATGGAACTCCAGTATAGAGATGGACCTTTCATATAAAAGTCATGCCTTACCTGTTAAAAGCATTTAATGTTGTGTGATGTATTATTAACCGTGATCACTAGTTGCTATTAAGTCCCCTTTAGAGATTGATCACCTCTAAAGTGAATTACTTTAGCATATGATCATTTAGTCCGAAATAATATAATATGATCACAACATCCGATAATTATTCTTAGTATAATGTATTGTGATGGATAATTAAAGTTAGCACATATTGACCATGCAGTAAGAGATAAATAAATAAAAGATAAAACATATAGATCAAGAGAATTCAAAATTTCCCATGCAAGCACTTCAACTAATTAAAGAGAACTCTAATTGTTAAATCTTCAGTTAAGTATCAATGCTTCAGTTAAATCATTAGTTAAATATATGCCTCATTTAACTAAAGAACTCACAATGGTCACTTCAAGTAAATCAATCAGCATGATTTCAGTTAACTAAAGAAATCACAGTGGTCACTTCAAGTAAATTAATCTGCATGATTTCAGTTAACTAAGTTTTAAATAAGGACTAGTTAACTAAAGTGTTTTCACTTTAGTTAAACTAAAAGATGACACATCAGTTAAAGAGAGCTAACTAAGTGACAACAAAGAAGATCTAGTTAACTAAGTGTTATTGCATGACAACACTTATGTTAAACTAAAATATGCCACGTGAATTGTGACACTTGCATGTTGACACTTAAGTTAGCCACCTAACTAAGTGGTAAATCTTTCAGTTAAAAGATGAGTTCATCCTAAGTGACATCTCAATGAGATAAATCACTGCATGAGAAGTGGGGTGCACCTCTACATTCAAGATTAATACATCCAGTTTGAGGGCGAGTTCATCCTGAATTTAGAAGTTAAAAATAGAAGAGAAGAATGTATAAATATGTTATACGGGATTAATGAATCCAATGTGAAGAGAATTATCTTCTCCTTTGAAGGCAAGGCACTTCTCTTTGTATGCAAGATATTGTTATTGAAGGAAAAGCGCTTCTCCATTTGATCTCTCTTCTTTATTGCTTCTGTATCTTCATCACGAGTGTTTGGTGATCTCTTATATTCTGAAAGCATTTTGATATGTTGTAAAAGAAAGCATTCTCTGATATCCATTATATTATATTGAAAAGAATTGCTGAGGTTTTTATTCTCACAATTTTGAGATTTTCCCCGAGGTATATCTTGTGTTATGGTTGTATGAATTTCATTGATTGAATTGTCTCATTGCTTCAAGCCTCTGCATCTAAAAGAATTAAATATAAAATCTCAACCAAATATTAACAAAGATTACTAATAAATTTTAAATTAGCGTTCTTTTTAAAGGTTGTTATATACTCAAGGGGTGATGGCAATGAAACTAATGGTGTTCTGACTCATGCATGGAAATAACACGACAAGTGCATAAATAAAATTAAGAATACAATGCTTTCACTTTTCTAAACTACAGGATTGGCAATGCAAATATAATAATGCAATTTTTTTCTTTTCAAAAAATGCAAGTATGTACATGCAACTATCTTTTTTGAAAATACAAGTATGTCGCTAAACTACAATGCTTGCAAAGAAATTAACTTGTTTTTCAATTTTCTCTTTTAAAATGAAAAGACAAAACTACTTACAAACAAGTATACTACACTAAGACAAGAACAAAGTGCATGAAATATCTGTACCTAACCGATAAGATTAGAACTTCAAATTGCTTAACGTATTGAAAACAACACACTTGAAGAGTAAACTCAAACCAAAAGGCCAAGTTAAATCACTTTTGGCATAAGTAATTCAATAAAAAATACTGAAAATAAGAAATGAATCAAGCAAGAGACCCTTCAGGAGTTTAAACAACTCACATACAGTCCAAAAACATCACAAGAAGTTTACCAAAGCAAAAGCAATAAAAAAAAACTTTCAAGCATGAAGGTGTAGGGCACAATTCTTCAACAAGATTTCATTCAAAAAGAGTATTTTAACATAAAAAGGTATGAATAGGATCAAATACCCTCGAAAGGTTCCAAACCAAATCAAAATTGGAGCAAATAGGCTCAGTTAGACTCAAATTGGGTCAAAATCACCAAACTAGTTCATAGAGGTCCAACTTGGGTCAACAAGCCCCAAATTATTCCAAGCAATCCCAAATTGCTTCAAATATATCCCAAACATAAAATTAAGATCAATCACAAGATAATACACCACTCCCAAGGGGTCCTACACAGACCTACGATTAGTAGGGACTCCAAAAAATGCAACCAAAAACCCCCAAACAACCCTAAAAGTGAAAAATTCACCTGCAAGAGGGACACGCTGGTGTACAATAGACACAATGGCGTATACCATGTAGGTGAATAGGACTTAAAAAATCTTGTATTTATAAGACACGATACTGTAAGTGCTATTTCCAGCATGTTGGTGTTGAAAGTCCCAAAAAAGCAAAATCCAACTCAAGAACTGTCTGAAGTGTCTAACAAAGATTAATGACTGTTCCTAACCTGGAATCACACACAGACCTTAAAATATACTATAAAAATAGACTTGGACACCCCAAATCATATAGGCTTATCCCCATCAGAGTCATCAGTTCTGTTGTTAGGGAAAGTGTTCCTATGGTTGGGGTGAGGCCACCGACGTATTGTGGTGAAAGATAGACATTCAAAGTTCCGCAAATCCAATATTTAAGTAAAAGTTCAAGGTTTATGAGGATGTGTACCTTACAATAGAAGGTTAATCCAAGCCTCTCCTTAAGTCCTCCTCTTTCTCTCTAATGCAACAACTTGCAAAGCAATTCCAAAAAACCTTCCTCAAACCAATCATGATTACAAATAGAAGATTGGCATTTAAGAGAATATAAAACATCAAATTGTAATCAAATCTGAAACATACATGAACAAAGTTATTTGGAAATGGAAGAATGTCCAATATTTATTAATGAATGAATCAAGTACATCAAATTACCTTCCTTCAAGCATGGCACTTCATGAAACCAAGATTCAAGGTTCTTTGCTTCTCTCCTCCAAGAATACCAACCTCCAAGCAATGCATTAGGGTTTATACATAGCTAGGGAACAAGTGAGGGGGATGTGAGTCCAAATTCCTCTAGCATAAAATTATAATGGGATTAATATATCTTTCATGGTCCCATATCCCTCTCTTATATAGAAAAGGAAGAAGGTAGGGTCGAGGAAGAAGTAGTTACAACTGAGGAGATGGTTCCCAAACCACCAATCTTTTTAAATTTTTTAAATTTTTGGGTATTTTTTGAGGTACACGTTAGTGAAAAAGGGACCAAGGGAATGTAACATGCATGTGAACCATTGCACCACCAGCGTGTTTGTGAAAAAATGAGAAAAACTACCTTTTCTTGGTTTTTCAAGAGAAGTTTTGGTCTCCAAACTTGTTCATAAGACTCCTAATTATCAAATGGACCTTGAATGAGGTAAGGCCATCATAATAAAGTCCAAAATATGGATCTTCAATCCACAGTTTCCTTTTGTGTGACCCACAATAGTCTCATGAAGTGTCGTCATGAAAGCAAAACATGCCAGTGTCGTCACGGACGAAGAAGTGTCGTATTTGGCTATAACACAAGGCTTAAAAAAAACCCGTAGGATTCTGGTATAAGGTGATTCCATGTAGATGGGTAACTCTTTTTGGCCAACTATGATAGTGAAAAACGAAAATTTTATCCATGTATTAAATTGAAGCCCTCAAAACTCATATTTGCCAAATGAATTTTGACATGCGGTTGAAAAACGAAATGTAGAGAATTATGTTGGCTTTCCAATGATATTTTTTTCAAAATATACCAATGTCATTGATCATGTCGAATTTTCATTTAATGAAACGTGTGTACTTAAAAATTTGAAGAGCAATTAACAAGTAGTTTGTGTTCGTGCATGATAATTTAATGTTAAAGTGATAATTAAAAAAAATGAAATATGTGAACATCATCTAGACAGAATGCACTAGGGCTTACATATTTTTCCACCAATGAATATTTCAGTCGCATTTTGCACACGTGTGTTCGTGCACCAAATCTTTTGATTTTTTACATAATTTTCAAAACTAAAAATACCCTTTTAAAGAGGACGCGTTTATCTACGGCTTGTGTATTTTTTCAAATTTTTTGGATGTGTATTTTGAATGTCGTGGATTTATCTTTGAGCTCAATCGAAGTTGTTAGCAGGGTTTTTTAAGGCAAGTTTTAGTAGAAATTTAAAAACAAAAGACATATGAAGATAAAAATTCATAAATTTTATGTATCAGGATAGAGGATTCGTTGACGAATCCAATGGTATCAAGTCCACTCATTAATGAGCTTTTAATGACATGGTTTAACTCTGTGGAAGGCAGACAAAACTTTCATTCTGCAGTGAAAAGGGCTCTCGGCCTGTTTTTTAAGCCCTCGATTGAGCAAATACCTCAATCGAGGGTTTAACAACACCTTGATCGGGGGTTTAACAACACCTCGATCGAGGTATTTTACACCCTCGATCGAGGGCCTAAAATGGGACTTTTTATGTTTTTGAAAAGCTAGATCTATCTTTTCAAGCCCTCGATTGAGGGTTTAACAACACCTTGATTTGGGGTTTAACAACACCTCGATCGAGGTATTTTACACCCTCGATCGAGAGCCTAAAATGGGCCTTTTTATGTTTTTGAAAAGCTAGATCGAGGTTTTAAATGCTCGATTGAGATTTTTTAAAACCCTCGATCGAGGTATTTTAAAACCCTCGATCGAGCATTTAAAACCTCGATCGAGGGCTCTAAAATACCTCGATCAAGGGTCTGAAAAACAATTTTTCCCCATGCAATCCGCCAAAAATGGTTAACGATATTCGTGGATTCACCCTATATCGACTACCACTATATCAAGTATCTAGTGAACTCTTGGGTTAGAGGATAATATAATTCATACATCCTTTAACTCCCATACGATTTTAACATTCGTCCTATCAATTTGTACAACTTGAGATTGAGAAGGATTCATGTCTTCATTGGTTTTATTACAAATTTATATTGGCATGACATTGGAAGAGGCCCCACTATCTACCATGCAATTATGAACAATTTTATTAAAATTTTTGAATTTCAACAAAAAGGGAGGGACACCATATTTTTTACCTTGTGTGGAAGAGTCAGTGGAAGTCTGGTTTGCATGGGCATCTTCATTAATTGGAGCAGATGTGCTAGAATTACTTGTTTGGTTTTAGGTAAGAGTCCTTTTCCCCATGACATTATTAAAGTCCTAGAAAATTTTCTGTTGAATAAAAATAATTCTGAGTAGCTCATAAAAAGATATGTTTGGTTTCACCCTTTTCAAATATTCTATAGGATCATAATCTAAATCTGAGACAAATAATTTTTTAGAGAATTCATACTGTTTATTCAAATCCAGATTCATATTTTTAGGCTGAAAAAAACTAGGAGGGTTCAGATTACTAATTTGGGCCTTGCTGCGAGTGTTATAAGTTAGAGTGCTTATTCGCAAATACAACTCGTATAATTTCTATAGCCTCTTTGGTTACATCATAAAAATGTCCCATAGTTGGGGGATATTGATATTCTTCTTCACACACGCTCCCTCCTTGTTCATTTTCTAATTGTTCTGACGTTTCAGATTGTTTGTCAAATGAGATGAGATTCCATTCCATGAATTATCGCCTGAAAAAAATTGCTTAAATATTCAATATTTATACCTTTAGGTGGAGGATTGGATCTATTCAGAAGATTTTGAGGTGCCTTTTTAGGGGGGAACCTAAAATAGCCTCGATTAGAAGTTCCTTCACTTGGATTTCTTTTCATATCAACAAGCTCATTGGATAATTTCTGTAAAGCTTTTTGCATACTTTCTAGGTTAAGAGCATCTTGGTCCTTTTTTGTGGTAGGCGATTTGGCTATGGAATTAGGCTTCTTCCGAGAAGAAGAGAGTTGATCAGTATCAGTAACATAAATATATTTGAGGATAAAACATGTCATTTCCAGTTAATATGGCCTTATCAAAAGCTTCCCGTAAAGTATCCTTGCTTGATCGTTTGAACCACATAGCAATAGTAAGAGGCAATGCTTTCACATAATATGCTACAATAAACCTTTTAGCTGGAATGGCATCAGTAGGAATCCTATTTTTCAAGGTGAGGAGCCTTTGGTTGAAGTGTTTAATTCTTTCCTTTTGGTCCATTTTCATTTTGGACAATTCCATAACCAAAACCTTGGGGGTTTTATCATCCCCAAATTTTTATAAGAAGGTTTTTTCAAACTTATCCCAGGAATAAATACTCCCTAGTGGTTGATCGAAATACCAAGTGGAGGATTCTCCTTCGAAGGTATAGGTGAAAATTCTGCAGATCACATCTTCATTTATGACATTTTAAGTCGAGTAGCCAGCATAAAATTCTTATCATCATCTTGTTTCCTATTAGCTGTATCAAACTTAGGGAGCCATTTTTCTAGATTCCTGAGAATATTGTGTTGTGGGACAGGTATGGCCATTGCATCTTGGCTTAGCCAAGGAGCATTCTGATTGTTATTGTGATTGCTATCCATGTGTGGTTGATCAGGAGGTTGATTTCCTTCATTTCTCTCTTGGTTAACTTCTTCTTCCAAATATTCATCCTCGGATGAAATTTCAAAAGAATATACCAAAGGAGTTTTGGGTGGTGAAGGTGGTTGTCCTGGGCCACCTGGTCTTAAAATAATTTGAGGGTGAAGAGGGGATATATTTTGGTCAAGAGAGAGGTCGGGCCAACTTGAATTCTCTCCTGATTCAGAAGTAATATTAGGCTCATCTTGTTCTAATAGGGTGTCGTGCAATTGTGGATTCAGGTTACATAACCATGGGAAGTCTTGCACCAATGGGATGTCCAATGGATCAATGTCAACTTGTGAAGTAGTTTCTATGTTTTTTTGAATGTGACTCACTAATATTTCATGTATTTCTCGGCTTCTCTATAAGCGAGATTGAGTCCTAGCCAAAACCTGATGTGAAATATCGATGAGTTCTTGAAATTGTGTATTGGTAGGAAAGAGAGTAGAGAGAATGATATTGTTCCGAGGGCGAGTGGATTGTGGGAGTGGTGTGTGAATTAGATCAAGTTGAGAGTTGGTCGTAGAGATCGATGAAACAAGAATGTTGGAATGACCATGATTTACTATAAGAGAGCGAGTGAGAGGAGGTTTATTCTGATTACGTTTCTCCATTAAGCCACGAATGGCCCTCCTTCTAGCACCATTTTATTGACCGGAAATTCTACACTTTGGTCAACACATGGGTGACAACTCAATCCAAGGGTATTTAGAAACCCTCAGTCGTTTAAAGTAGTTGGACCCAATGAGTTTTATGGCTCTGTTATCCAACTGAAAACTAATCCTATTCTAACTGATGATAACTAAAACAAAAATAAAAGAAACTAATTACAAATATACATAGTGCGTACAAATCTACAAGAATAAGTTGCCCGACAAGTCTCGGGGAACACCTATGTTTAAATAGAAAACACTAAGAGATAACTTTAAACAAAATATATGAGCTCTAACTAAACCAAGAAATTTGCTAACTAATCTAAAGACGCACTAAAAATTAATAAGATCACAATAAACCAATTAATCTATTGCATACACCTATTACTTGGACAAGTATTTAAGGAATAGTCAATAGGTCAAAACGTTAATAATAAGATTACAAGAGTTTCTCCCTAATGACAAAGACATTCTATCAAAGAGAGTAATGAAAAACCTTCAGATTCTCTTTAAAAGAAGGGAATACAGTCTACTTTGGATTCAAATAAAATCTTATCAAATTGAAAAAGACCCATGGAAAAAACTGGTATCAGTCCATTTCATAGAATAAAGATACAAGTAATTTTGTGAAAATCTTGTTCACACCAATATCTACTCAAGCAATTACACTCTCACAAATTATACCTTACAACCACGCACACTGAGTTGCAACATTCACCGCTCCTCTATATTCGGCCTCTACTGAAGAGAGTGCAATTTCGCTTTGTTTCTTAATTGACCAGAAAATAGGTCCTCCTCCAAGCATGAAAACAAATATGGAAGTGGACTTCCGATCTAGGCTATGACCTATCCAATCTGAATAAAAAAAACCAAGAAGATCTAGTCTCGAATCTGCAACATAGTGGATCCCATCAAACTTGGCGCCTTGCACATAATGCAATATTATTCTTGCAGCCCTCCAATGAAGCTCATGTGGCTGATCCATGTATCTTGAGGCCACACTCACAACTTCAGCAATCTCAGGTTGAGTATGATTCAAGTACAACAAGCTACCAACTAGCTTCCTATACAAGTTGATGTTCACCAATAATGTAGAATCTGCTTCTTCAAGTATTACTCATGAAAGGAAGGGAGCCTTTGTAGGCTTGAATTCATCCATTTTGAACTTCTTTAGTAGGTCCAAAGCATACTTTGACTGAGATACATTAATTCCAAACATGGATTGTGAAATATCAAGCCCCAAAAATTGTTTAAGTTTTCACGAGTCAGTCATTTTAAAAACTTGATGAAAGGAGGTCTTCAATGAAGCTATTTGATCAATGGAGATACCTTTGATTAGTATTTCATCAACATATAACACAATAATAAAAATGGAATCATCAATCAGCTTCATGTACACATTCAGATCAAACTTGCATCTACTGAAAGATTGTGACAAGAGGAAGTTGTCCATCTTGGCATACCAAACTCTAGGAGCTCGCTTAAGCGCATACAAGGACTTCTTCAACCTGCACACAATATTAGGATATGAAATATATCCCTTTGGATGCTTCATATAGATCTCCTCCTCAAGATATTCATGGAGGAAAACACTCCTGACATCCATGTGATGCACTTCCCAGCGCTTGGATGCAGAAATTTCCAGGACTAGTCCTATTGAATCCATCTTTGCAACTGGTGCAAAAGTCTCATTGTAGTCAAGACCATGGAATTGGGAGAATCCCTTTTCCATAAGATTTTCTTTATACTTCATTGTTGTACCATAATCAACAAACTTGGTCTTGAAAATCCACTTACACCTTACCAATTTTATGCCCGGTGGAAACTTGACTAGCTCCCAAGTTTCATTCTTTTGCAGTGAATGAAACTCTTCATCCATGGATGCATGCCATATTAGGTCATGTGAGGCTTATTAATATGTATGAGGGTCTAAATCATCCATCAAAACACACTTCTCAGGTAGGTAAGGATCATTCACTGAAAGGGCATTCTCAAATTGTAATCTAGTCCTCCTAGGATCCTGAGGATTCCCCACATGTTCACCGACTGATTCAAGTGTCTTAGCATCCCACTTAGGGCTTGTAGGTTAAATTGGATATGCAATAATATTGTATTCATAATCATATATATCACAATCATAAGTATCATGAGAAACTTCACTTACTGTCACACGTGGTGGTGGAGAAGATTCTCCAACTTCGACTGATTGCAAGGGCTCTTCTTCGAATTGAACACTCCTCTCAATGAATGTTTTTTGAGTGGTCATGTTCAGAAAATTATAAACCTTGGAGTATTCTGAATAGCCAACAAAGAGGCATGGTTGGATTTGGGGCTGCATGTCCCTCCTTTTCTCAAGTGGAATTCTAGCCCAAGCCTTGGAGCCAAAAATCCTAAAATGAGAGACATCAGGTTTGAGACCATTCCAAGCTTCAAAAGGAGTGATTCCTTTCAATGCTTTATGAGGAACTATGTTCTGTATGTAGGCTGCACAATTGATAGCTTCATCCCAAAGTCTTGGAGATAAATACTTAGACTCAAGCATGCATGTAGCCATCTCTTTGAGAGATTTGTTCTTCCTCTCAGCAACACCATTCTGCTGAGGTGTGTAGGGAACAATGTGTTGCGTATGAATACCATCATAAGTGAATAATTATTGAAAATCAGATTTTATGTACTCCCCACCATTATCAGATATGAGGACCTTGATATATCTTCCAGACTGGTTCTCAATTGAGACTTTGAAAAGCTTGAAACAACTGGAAAATTCATACTTTAATTGGAGGAAAAAGACCCAACAATATCTGGAAAATTCATCTATGAAGGTTAGGATGTATTTTTCATTTTTCAAAGACACATTGGGGAATGGACCCTATATGTCACTGTGAATGAGCTCAATGGGTTCAAAGGTTCACTCCGACTTGGCTCTCTCAAAATTATGCTCAGGCTGTTTTCCTAGGATACAACTTTGACAGACTCCTTTAGAAAACTTGATGTTGGGAAGCCCTATGACCATATTCTTCTCATGAAGTTGAGAAATGTATTTGTAATTAAGGTGACCAAGTGTCTCATGCCATAATTTTCTTGAATCATTTGCATGAGTGAGGAGAGAAGAAGGTCAAGAGAAAGGAACATAGTGTGAAAACCTATAGACTTTTGAGCTATGATCAACAATACCTAAGGCAACAATTCTCATTGTAGAAATTTCAGAAATTTCCACATCATTAGGTGTGAAAACAACCTTCTTGGGAGACCCAATGTGAGTCATCTGATAGACTGACAAGACGTTTTCAACAATTCCTAGGACATACAATACATTAGTGAAAGAACCATACTCAAGATCAATACTGTCGTTACCTTTGCAAGTAGTTTCTAAGCCATCACCCAACACAATAGTTGGACCACCAGAGGAATTAAGAGAGGAGAAGGACTCTCTTGTGGACACCATATGGCTTGAAGCTCTAGAATCAATAATGAAAAAGGTATACTTGGATGTGCTTGCCATCAAAGCATGTACTCTCTCTTTGTATTCATAATTGGATCCTCCTTCCTTCTTTCTTGCGCCATCTGGAAGAGGGATGTTGTATTTCTCAAGGAGTTGAGCCATTTGATCAATGGTATTCTTCATGCATGAACTCTCGGGATGCAATCCCCTATTGTAGTATGTGCACTTAGACTTCTCTTTCTATTTTTGAGAATTATTTTTATAATTGAAGGAGTCTTCTCGAGCTTTTTGCTTATCTTTCTTCCGATCTAGTGACTTTTTGGGATTGGACTTCTTAATGCTTTTTGAATTCTTTGAATCTCTAGAAGCTAAAGCATGGTCCTTTGATGGATTCTTGATTTTTCCCATTGAGACCAACTTTTCTTTCTCGTGAGTGAGTGATTCCATGAATTCTTCTAGTGAAGGCATTTTCCAATTTCAAGCAATGAGTTTTGTAGCATGGAAGGTCGAAACAAAGACTGAGTAATCATGGCCAAGATTTGAGAGGATGGCCAATATAAATTGCTCATATTTCTTATCAATTCCACACTGCTTCAATTGAAGAACAATATCTTTAAACTTTGAGAAAAATTCTTGTAAGGTATCGAAATTGCTTGGACTCAGTGAAACTAGTTCATTCTCCAGTTGGTGGCCCCTCAATTCATCAGTCTTTCCAAATAAGGTTTGGATCTTGACCCAAACCTCATTAGGAGTGGTAATACCATCTATATGGAAAATAATATCCTTAGATGTGCTGAGACACAAGAGACCATAAGCATCATCTCTTTTGTTATGCCACTTTGCCTTCTCAATGAGAGAAGTAGGCTCGAAGTGTAATGCCCTTGCTAGGCACTGAGTCTCCGTTCGCTTTTCGTGTAAATACCAAGTTTTTCTCCTTTGCTTTCTAATGAAAAGAATCGACCGTCTATGTTTCAGGGTTCTAAATGTTCATAAGTCTATGCAAATTAAATAAACATAAGCTTAAGACTTTTCATGTTAACCCTGTTCTTTTAAAATACGAAATTTGGAATTAAAAGAAAATACCTGTTACTTACGCTGGTTCAGTAAAATACCTGGAATCCGTAGATTTGTAGCAAGGTAAGAAGATTCCTGTAGTGGGTTCTGTAGGTTACCTTAGCAACCCAAACTGATGTGTCCACCCTGCCGATCAGCTCTTATCTTGCTGACCCTAGGAAATCAACGGATTTCCTAGCCCCTGATCCCACAGACCGATAATCCCGACAACAACTTTCCATCGAACCTTTCCAGTGGTAATATTTCGCTGAGTTAACCCCCTCCTCAGTCTTTTCTTTTGAGTTTCCCACCTCCTCAAAGCTTCGAGTTAACCCCCTCCTCGGCATCGAGTTAACCCCCTCTTCGGCATTCCTCCCTTTTCTAAAAAACCCTCACAGTTCTTCCACAATGACCCCCTTACTACTTTGTTAAATCCCCTCTTTATAGGAATCCACCTCCTTCATAAAGTCAAACTTCCTTATCACTCCACCGTCCTAGCTATCGTGGTCTTTGGAAGTACAAATCATTAATGCATCCCCTTTTTAAGGTAAAAAGGTGGGTTAAATATTATTTTAAATCAACCAAGTTTCTCTCGAGCAGTGGGATCATTCAATAATTCATTTAAACAAATCCTTTTTAATCTATTTTGGAATGATTCTGCCCCTTAATTTAAATGAATAATCTATTTAATAATTTATTCGATCCATTATGTTTTTATAAAAGGGTTTATTATTTTATTATTGATTAAATAATAACAATAACAACAATGATAATTAATAATAATAGTAATTGAATAAATTGTGAATAGTAATTAAAATGTTTATTTGTTTAATCAATAGTGTCAACATAGTACTTCTATGTATAGTTAATGAAATATACTTAATGGTTTATTCAATCATGATCAACAATTATCTAGCACACTCTTCTAGTATTAATATTCATCTATCATACTTCATATTGACGACACCTTCATTTGAGGGTACTTACAAGTAACGACTCTTATCTTAATTGTTCATTACAATGTTCACATACAAGATTAATTAACTTATTTTATACGTTAGAACTTGATAATCTTTTACTAATTAAATCATTCATTAAATACTTAATTGAGTTATCTAGGATAGCTTATAACATTGTTAAATCTTGATAAGTGTGTTGTAAACCAATATTATTGCGCATGTGCATAATGTGCATGCGTGGCCAGCGTATGCACAAGACAGACATGCACTATAAACATATGTCATATATATATCCTATGCATAACAGCTAACTAACACTATTAATACTTTATGCAAACTGAACAAGTATACATTCATCATAATATTACTAAAACATCATCAGTTATTTTGTCAGTTAACCTTTAATATTTCCTTTCGTTATTTTTATGATTACATTTGATCAATCATTCAGGTGCAAGGGAAGCTACCTACTACCACTAACTCCGGGTCAAGGAATACCCAACCCTCCTCAGTACTAACTATCATATCCTCCCATCCTAACCTACGTCCACATCCTCCCTATCCTTCCTCTGCTAGTACAAAAGTGGATGTCGGACTCATCGACCTGACCACATAGAACTTGAGAGCGATAGCGTCGGCTGAACAACGGACCTATCCTCCCCTAGCAGGCATCCGACCATCGTCATCACAACTACACGGGGAGCGTGTCTCAGCACGTGCCTCCCACGACCTCGGGTATCATAGGAACATAGGGTGGGAAACACATCCATCCCTCTCAACATACTGGGCCTACGCCCTTATCAAATCATACTCTGCTGCTCTCGAGATTATCGGTCCATGTCATCGTTTCATCAATTTCGGTTGCTAAGGTTTACTGCTTGGATAGGTTCTTCTCCGTATATCAGATCAAGTACCCGGCTATCCCATAGCCCTCGTGTCCTGTAAGTTAGTATTCCGCAAGATACACCTTTTATAACAAGCATTTCCATTCGATCACCAATAGATCCATATTATCAACATCATTTTATTTCACGTCACAATTTCATCACAGGTATGTATGGAATATAACAGTTCTATCAATTTCATCATAGGATGGCATCCACGTACAACACCATATATTTTACATTCTATCATTGCCTGATCCATATTGTCAACATCATTTATTTCATCACATAAAATCATTAAATCGATCACAGCATATATACCACATCATATATATATATCACATTTCCTCCAGGACGATTATCAAACATACACTCTCATTATGAAATAAAAGAATCTCATGATAATCATAACTTAATAACTGCATGAATATAGTAACATCATTAACACAGTAGAAACATATCATCATGTCTATCATGCCGAAAATATAGTTCACGCTGTCTAGCTGAGTCAAACAGATAACAAGCAATAAAGTGAAAGGTGTCTAACTCATAAACATGCCTAGTCAAAATTTGGGGCGTTACACGAAGTAGGCTCAGTTTTAGTAGCCATAGTCACCATGTAGAGGCCTTTACTCCTCAACAACATCTCCATTTGTGACTTCCGGTCAAAATAATTGAATGGAGTGAGAATGATTTGTTGTGACTGATCCATGGAAGCTCTGAATTATGCCTTTGAGATGTTTGGTTGTGCCCCTAAGATGCAGAATTGCGCCCTCTAGGAGACTGGAATGTGCCCTCTATCTGAATGGTTCGATCCTGAAGGACAAAAGAATGAAAATAGAATAGATTTATATATCTGATACCATGTGAAAATCTTGTTCACACCGAGATCTACTAAAGCAATTACACACTCTCACAAATTGCCTTGCAAAAACTAGTCATTGAATACATAAAACAATCATGAATATGATGCAAACAATATAACCCTATTGAATAAGTCTACATCGACCAAGATTAGGAAATTTAATGGTTGTCCAAATATATAATTACATCATATATTTGAAATCCAAAGAAGGCATTCAGAATCCTCACAAAAGCAAGCTTACTAAAAAGATGAAAAACCCTCCTAGGTGCAAAAAGTGCTCTCCAAATCACCTCTAAGGATCACAAATTGGTAAAATAAGAGTTGGATGGTGATGTATGATGAAAAATCATCCTAAGTACAGATTTTAGAAAGAGGAAAGATCATGGAGGGCGAGTTGGCCAAACTAACGCTAAAGCCAGTCAACTAGCTTTTACCTTTTAACCAAAATCAGTAAAAAACAGTAAAATGCAGGATAGTGCCCTTCTAATCTAGGAATGGAATAAAATATCACAGAATCTCATAAAATATTATCCAAAAACTCCATAAGTGCGCTCTAGTGACTCAATATGGCTTGTGGTTCACACAAAGACAAAATAATGGCCAACTACCTAGTCAACACTTAGGAATTAATAAACAATGACTGATAATATATCTCTTAAGTATGGAATGGGTATGAATAGGTTTTTAATATTCTAACAAATTTTAGAACGAATAACATACAATTTATTTATTCAAAAATAAAATTTGTTATAAAGTATTAGAAATATGTTTGGTATCTGCAAGATGACAATCTATCTACAACAAGATATCAAACAACTCTTTTGTCTTTCTGCGAAAAGAACAAATCTTTAAAAGAATTAAAGTTTGGCCTAAAATTTTAAAATATACAACTACCACCCTAGCTTGAATGACAATCCAAGATCAAGTAGCACTATAATTTCATAATCAAAACGGAAAACTCAGTCATAATTTTGATTACAAAACCAAGAAATATTATCAACAGTTATAGATCTGCATAAAATTCAGATATACCTGTAATAGAAGACATTCACCAACAAACACATCCATAATTTATGCGAAAAATAGGTCTATGTTCTATTTCAAAGATGAAAGTGTACACCAAGTCTAAAAAATGAAATCCTCTTTATAATCTAGAGGGATGATTTACAGCCACAAAATGTATGAGAGGATAATTTCAACGATAGAATGTTTCAATAAAAATAGAACAGTTGTTCAACACTTTAACCAACAATAGACATGACAATAGGATCTAAATCACATCGATTCAAAGTAGCTTCATGACTTGATTGGGCGAGAAACAAGGGGTCGATTGTCTTCTTACAGATATTGCGCTTTTGATCTCCTCCATCGATTGACACGTAAACTTCTTCTAGAAAACAAGATAGAAAACGCCATCCTTTGAATGAATATAGATCAACATGAGCAATAACCGAGTCAAACATCAAAATAATTAACATTTACAATTAAAATATTATGAAATGGATGTAGAAGTTTAATTCTGCAGTTATTTTTTATTTAAATCAAATTCAAATTTTTCAGATACAACTAATATTTAAATAAAATAAATGATTATTTTACCTTATTAAAGTATTTTTTTCCGCGAAAAAAAAATACCACTGTTATTCAATTCCTGAATCAAGTAGTACAGATATACATCAAAAAGATTATACCATCTTTTCAGAGTTCCAGAATGATACTTCCACAAACTCCAAATTTACAAAATTTTACAAACCAGACTGAAACCATAACTTATATACAATCATACTAAAACTTAAAAACAACTAGACAAGAAAGGGAAGGGCAAAGTATATACACTAGAAAAATATCCTTCACCAATTTATGAATTTTATTTTTATAAGACTGAACATGCTCAGTCAAAGAATCATTCTTAGAAACATAATAAGTCATGAGATAATGAAATCATCTACAGTTCGTAGGAGTAACAATGCGATGAGCATCATCTACGTCAAGTATCCTTGCTAACCGTTCACAAAAAGATTCAAATCTACCCACTGCAAACTGAATATGTGGAGTGGATTACACCCTGGGAGGCAATTTAAACTTATGAATTGACTGAGGATTGATATGAAGTTTCTGCTATTCCACTTGTGTCAACAACAGATAAGGTTCAATTTCATCCACATTGATTACTGTATTATTAACCTATAGAGAGGATCGGTTGCGCCTCGCACGAGAGAGGAACCTAGATTCCTTTTCCCCTACAACACTTCCACTCTTAGGCCTTTGACCTGGATGAGATGATTTAACATACTTACTACCAGCACTTTCAGATGTGGGACCTTGAGGAGTAGAAGGCCCTTTGTGATTATTTTCAGGCTCCAATTTAACTTGACCCTCGGGTTGAAGTTTGTCAACAGGCTGCGATTTCAACTCCTGAATTCGCAAATCAATAAACTGATGCTCACGTAGAACAACATGATCCTCTCGACTGTTTTCGTCTGAAGATACCATATTCCTAAAAACATTGCAATTCTATTTTCTCTCTATTTTCTCCAAATCAAGATGATGCAAGGAATTACCATGATGTTCATGCTTGTTACTTTCGACTAAGGCAAGTTGACTATCAAGCTGATGAAAAATTAAAAAATCCCGAACCTGCTCGTCTAAATCATTATCACCTTGATTAAAATTCTGTGTATTCAAAATATTTTACCTGTGTTTTGGGGTTTATGCTCTTGTCCAAAATCTTCAACTATTAAAGCGCTCGATTTTGGAGCTAGAGGCTTGACATTAACTTCTGTAGACTTGATATTGCAACTACCATTTTGTGTCTTTTTAGTAGATGACTTCTCAATTGTATGCACAGGGATTTGAGCAAGCACATCGACAAATCCTTGACCTAGACTTTTATTGAACATGGGATCCAATTTCACACCGTCATCGTCATGGGCTCTATTTCGTAGAGGAGGTAACTTCTTAAGGGTTTCAATAACCTCATGCGCTCCATCGAAAATCTGTTGGACAATTTCTTGAGGGAAAGTAATGTCAGGGGTTTTAATGGTATGACCCTCAAGATCTGGTGGAGACTGTGACAAATCATTCACAGGGGAATATGTAGTGCAACTTTGGCCCAAAACCTCCATGTTTTGCGATCGAGGACTAACGATGGGGCTAGGGCTACGTAAAATTGTAGAAGCAAGGTTCTGAGATTCATCAATTTGTAGGGCTGGGGATTTAATAAATTTATTACGGAGTAGAAAGGAATCCCATGTATCCCCTACCAGGTTCAATCTATGTTCTATAAATATGCGAATGAGCCCAGCATGTATCACTTTACGACAGGGACGACAAGAAGCCTTCTGGGTTTGACGAGCCATGAGTTTTAAACTCATGTAAATGAAATGAGGCATGTTGATTTTAAAACCATGAAATACCATTAAAAGCTGAAGGTGATAGCACAAAACTAAAGTGAAATTCCCATTACATGTGATAAACTTAGTTAAAATGACGAACATTTCTTGCCATAGGAGTCTAGAGAGATTCTTCGGCATACCTTTTGAATTGTGGATGACTTCGGTATGTTTTTTCAAGAGCTTATCCCACGGTACATGCCTCGTAGGAATGTGTTTTTAACACTGTTCTCTTCTGGAAGGAAAATCCGTGGAGGCCATGATAGAATCTACATTCACTCCGAGTTCAAGGTCTCCAACAGTAGCGTGGACGCCGTCGAAGAAGTGGGAAAAGGCCAAAGCAATGGCCTTATCATGGCCATGAAATTTGCGAAAACAATCTATCCATCCAACCTTCTGCAAAAGACGAACCAGTTGGGGATTCACCTCGAAAGACCTGGGTTTATCTGGCTCAATACGGTTAAGAAATCCCATTATGACACAGAAGACACAACGTTAATATGCCTTTCAACAGGATATTAGTGGCAGGCACTCAAAATAAACCAGATTTGCAGACCATGCAGAAATGTGAAAGTAAAACCCTAGGAATATCCCAAGAAGAAGCTCGTAAAAAAAATGAAATTAGGGAAATACCAAAGAACTCCCCCCAAAAAATCCCAAATCGAATCGTAATTAAGGGTCGTATGGAAAGTACAAACTCACCGTAATGAACATTGTACTGAGATGGCGAGCCTTATTGAATAGAGAGAGTTTTATTTAATGCTCGCTTGTATGGTGTCAAGGCATATCGCATACATCTATGTCAAGGCATATCGCATACATCTATAACATATGGCATGAGTTCCACCATGGCATAAGTTTCGCCATGGCATGAGTATGGGCATCCATGGATGCTCGTCTGCTCCGGTGACCGGAAACGTGCTATCGAATCTGCGGCGTTGGAAACCTCCCATCACATCTCACACTCAGTTGTATCTGTTAGTTCCTCTTTAATTTCCTATCATGTTATCAGTGCATACGGTTACATTTCGCCTATCAATTTTCTGAGGGCGCCATTTTCATTTCAGAATGCGAGGCAGATTTAAATTTGAATTTGAATTTGAGGATGCTAGGCAAAGTTAAGTTTGAATTCAGTGACAAAGTAGTCACCGATGCCACTCATTGTTGGGAAACTGTATTTTGGTTGGGAGGAGTCGGTCTGTTTATCATGGCGAATATTCAGGCTATGAAGGCCTCTTTCATTTCAGCCAGCCAATTCTCTAAGTGGTTTCGCTTTCAGTTAGTGCCAGTGCCAATGTTGGTTAGAGAGCCGATGATGGCCATGGCCTCCACCTTGCTCATTTAAATGTGAATTCATGCAGGCGTGTTATATATATATATATATATAGTTAGATATGAGGTCGATTAATGGCAGGGATGATGGCCATGAACTTGAAGACAAGAGGCAAGTGCAAGTCAATTCATGGGAGCTAATGATTACTTCCATCCTCATAGCAAAATCCCATGAATGGCCTCTAAAAGATTTTTGATATATGAAAATCCCAACAATTTCTCATCCAAAATATTTCTGCATGTTTCTTGCCGTTCACAACTCGGTTCAGTCATGCTTTGAATTCCTCCACCGAAACCGATGTATCTTTCTCTGTAGACGATGCTGAAGTTACAGGGCTCGTAGGATTCTCTGTTCTAGTAAATTGACCATAGAAACCAGGTTCTGTCTGCACTAATGGAAGATTGCATGTAGTATCTGATCCACCACCGAGGGAGGAATTGGATTGAAGCTGAATAAAGTTTCTCGTCTACACTTGAAAATGGATGCTCATGAGCATCCACTGGCTCCGGCGACGGAAAAGGAAATGTCAAATATGCAACCAGCCCAGTCTAATCCGCCAGCCATGTTCGATCGAGTTTGATTGGATTTTGTGTGATTCTATCCCTAGTTTGGAAACCAAATATCTGTAATTTGTAAACCAAATACTCTCCACCTGGATCCCTCATACAACTCTTTACTCGACTGCTGGTAGACTCAATGCAAGGCGATCCATGACATCCATTTGACATCTTGAAATGTTGGATTTCGTTTCACTCCTCACTTTCTTATCCTCATCAAGTGTTGTTCATGACCTCTGGAGGCCCTCCATTCGTGAGGCTTCCCTGGCTATACCATTTGCTACTTTGTGACCGCTCTGAGGGAATGAAGTATTTTGAGCTCACTCAACAAAAAATTGAAAAACTCTCAGGTCGACACTTTTTGAGGTAAAATTGTCACCTTACTGTTTCTTTTACAAGTTTGGTTGTGTTGTATGCATTATGGACTTAGTGTTTAACAAATTGGTTTGATTAAATCCTAACCCTCATCAGTTTACCTTCATTTCAGTTATGGATTGCCCAGGTGTGTATATTCAGAGAATCGTCAAGAACATAATGATGCATACTATATGCTACGTGTTGGCCCTCTAATGAATATGTTCTCTAAACCTCGTGTTGGGATCTTGTGCTTCCAATATTACAAAATTATCATTGTAATTGGTGATTTCCGTGAATGAATCTTTAATTTAATTTATGCTTGTTATAAAATTTTAGGTGAAATATTACAATGGTCGTGAATGCTGAAGTATATGCTATATTGTATGAAACCACTCATTTATGTGATATAGTATTTTTTAATAGTAATTTTATTATATATAATAATTTTTTATAATTAAGATTATTATTATTTATATTAATTACATGTTTTATTATTGTTAGAATAAATGTTAATTTGTATATAAATAGAGAATTCATATTTTATTGTATATTAAAAATAGAGAGTTTGGAAATTGCCGTGAATATTGAATTATAAAAATTTAATTGGATTTAATGTTACATTTCAAAATATATAAATTGTATTTTATTTTTTTTATAAAATTTATTTAAATTATATAAATTTAATTGGATTTAATGCTATATTTCAAAATATATAAATTGTATTATATTTTTATTTTTATAAAAATTGTTTATATATATATATTTGGTATATAATTTTTCTTATATCACAATTAGATATAGATTTAGGAGACTTATAATTATATGTTTATATAATAATAATAAATTTTTACATTAAAGAAATTGATTAAGAAAAATAATATACTTTTTGTAACATGTGACTAATTAAGAGATCTTGTTCTAATGAATATGTAATAAATTGGCATGATGTAACCTAGCTTTTGGTGTTAACTTTTTGTCTAATTACAAGTTTAGTTTTGTTATTATTCTAATCAATAGGTAATAAATTGGCACAATGTAGCCTACCTTTAGGTGTTAACTTTTTGTCTAATTACACGTTTAGTTTGTTATAGCAAATAATTTAGAAATGATAAAATTATTAATATTTTTTCCATTTTAATAAGAGTAATATAGAAAAATGATTGTCACACCCATTGTACACCAATCTATGTGATGTGACAAACACATTTTCACTTTAATCTTAACTATGTGAGATATGAACAAGTTTAACTAACACTAAGTATCCAACTTCCAATAACTACCCAACTAAATCACACTCAACCATATTTATTTAATTAGCACGATGACAACACTGTAACAATGTACCTGAAAGAAACCAACTAACACTAAGTATCAAACTTCCAAACTTTGTTAAGGTGAATGTAATGTATGGTACAAAGAGCTGACAACCTCCTAAAAACCAACGAAGTTACAAAGTGCCAAGGACAACATTCTTCTCCTTGGTCTCACCATTAAATAAATCAAAACAACCATACAGCTTACAACAAAACTACCCCAATTACAATAAAATAAATTGAAGAATTTTGAAGTCATGAAATCAATTCTTGTTTTGCGCTCCTTGTTGACAAACATAACTATTTCTCTTCATGAAGTGGACTTTAAAATGTTCTAAAAGTCATGATTAGGCCTACATAAAAGGTAGTAATAAATCAATTCCCACACTCAAATCCCCACACAAAAGCCCCCTAACTCGATCCTAAAAGTAAATAATGATTTAAAAGTCACACTACTCATCACTTAAGGTTTACTAACCAATTAAAGTCAACATTTTCTTGGTGAAAACCTCCTCTCTCCACTTAATATCTTCATTCTTGATGTGTAAAAAATTTACGATAAAAAAATTAATACCTCAAGAAATTGGATCCCTCTAGGTGCTTAATAGATCCAGGTTTAAGATGGATCTATGTTGTTATAGAAAATCAATCAAAATTATCACTCGCATAATATTCATCAATCCACATGTCACTTTGTTCTTTGTTTTGTGTTCATGCCATGCTTTTAACCTATCTACCCATGAACTTTAGTTTAATGATCATACATAGTCCGCTATAAAACTTCTTGATTACTTTTGACCTAAGCTAGGCCCTAGCTAGGCCCTAGCTAGTCCACTCTTTTCCTATTTCACCAAGATACATTAAGAGGGAGGGAAAAATGGAAATCATGGATAAGTTTATCATGCCCATAATCGAGTATCCATATTGTAAGAATACAATTCAATTTTATCATTTCCATAATCTAGTATTCATATTGTAAGAATACAATTCTAATATACTTACACTTGGAAACTCAAAATCATGTAGAATTGATACGAGTTCTTGGATGCTCCATATACCCATAGTTAGAAAAGTTTAACATCTTTCCCAAAGGGTTCTAGTTGAATGATTTTGTGTCTCTTCTTCCACATTGCATTATTCACTATTGTTTAGTTTCATTCATTTCGATAGTAACTTTCTAATCTTCTACAAACTTTCATTGCCATTCATCATGCCATCAAACTTCTAAAATTTTATTACCTTTCGCTACAGTATTTGAAGAGGGCTCACTACTTCCCCATCCTCCCTAAAAAATTTAATCATTCATGTCTAATGTTCATGCTATGGCGCTTTATCTACACCGACTTCACAAATGCAAGCTTTAGCTTACTTCCATTTTGCATTTTGTCAAAACAAAAATGGCTTTGCTGCAACACACAAGCTCGACATTAGAGTTATTCTTTACTATGAAAAATTCCCTTTGTTATTAACTTTTCTTCAATATTGTTCTTGAACAAAAATCAACAAACCAAATTGTCTTCCTTCAAAAATTATTGCATAACTACAATAACTTTTTAATAATGGCTCATTACACAACAAGGACATCATCGACTCTACAATGGTTCAGGAATGTATTCATTACTTATGTTGTCCCCATCATGAATATCTATAAATGTTTCAAATTCAGTCTTTGTCTACAACTATACGAAAATATCAAGTTCATCCTCTATTTTATGGTTTACTTCGAATGTACTCTCTTTCAAGGCATCTTCTTCTAGAAAGCTTCTAGTGTTCAAAGTAATAATTTATTTTATTGATCCATAAACACAGGACTTATAGACCACATACCCGACCAACATAGATCTGTACGGAGATTCCTTATTCATGGTGCAACCCTGAGTGAAAACTTTCTCATCTACTAACCACCAATAAGCATAAGAGGATGGGCCTTTCTTTAAAATGGTTTCAAGGCTTCAACTTTTAGTTTCTCGTAGTATTTCATTGCTTGGTTACTTTGCTTGTGGTGGACATATCGATGCCAACTAAGTTCCCCATATGTATTTATGGTAAAAGTTGAGGCTCAACACTTTATTACCGTCAAGCCAAAATAAACAACATACATTATTTGGATTAATAAATTAAACCAATGCACTCTAAGGTTTCCAACCAAGTAGAACTCTATAAGATTGGATACTAAACCCAACAATACATACTATGTTCTAACTACAAGTGGGTATTCTCTATTTCTTGTGTAAATATGCTTACCTGGAACACATTTTCAACAATAATGTGTGGTTAAATAGAAGAGACCATCAATCAAAATGTCCAATTGTATCACTATAGGTAATGTCATGCATAATTACTTCATTCGTATCTCAATACAAAGCACAATCCAACCCTAATGAATCATATATTGTGACTTTATCTCAATGTACATTCTTTTAGGTAATGACACATAAGCTATTGTACATGTTTCTGATTAGAGATTGATCAATAAAAAACATGCACATATTTTTGTTATGTTAATTTTCATATTGCAAATCTGATTTACAGTTCTGAATAATTTACTAAAAATTGTTAACAGAAAACACACCGAGATCTAACAAATCACACAACAACAAAAAAATAGTTAATCACACACATTTGACACTTAGATTTACTCTAGAAAACACCAACTTATAAAAATCACGGGCTCCCATCCTAGGATAATGCGGCCCATTTAGGAATTACAATGATAGAATTCTAGCCTTCACACCTCAAGATCAGTCGGCTTCGGTCTTGTTGTTTTCTAACCCTTAGCTGCCCCTTGCTCATTTCTTTAGCCCCTTCCCTACACACGTGTATGGAAGTACTTCTCCACCCACTCAATGAGATCTCACTCACTCATTTTGTGTGTCTATTGTATCACCTCCTCTCCTTAGGCTTCATTTTATATTATTACAATGACTAAAATACCATGGGCCCTCCATATCTCCTAAGTGATTTTAGATCACTTAAGATCCATGGCTACAAATTAATCTTTCAATGTCACAAACTAAGTCACCTATTAGGAATTATAACATAAAATTCACTTTCCCTCTTAAGCAAGTTCGTAGAGAGGTCTTATGGATGACTCATGTATGCCCGACACTTGGCCTATGCAGAAGTTCCTGTCCAAGCTACAAATACTAACAATAATGTGGGTGGTTGTATAAAGTACTGCAACATTTATCTTGTGGAACACCGTGTATGTGGGCATGTTGGTGCAAATGGCTTGGGACAATCAACAAATAGGATAGCACTATTTTATTTTAGGAGCTATTGAAGATACCCTAAGAAAGTTAAAAGCCATGAACGATATATTTTCTACCTTGATTAACTTAGCTTATAAGGTAAATTCAACAAGGGAGTGTTGGAAACAAATTCAATTAACATCAATTAGGGAAATAGTGTGAAGAATGACCCTCCTAAGCAAATAGAAAAATAGGGTGGTATTATTATTAGTCCCACCCCTCGAGGAGGATACAAAGGAGATACATGCAAACAAGTGTATACATTCTCAAATATAAATGAGGTGGCCATCCCTATGCTCTGGGCATTATCTCAATACAACATGGAATTAATGCCAAGACGGGTTTGATGATTAGTATACATGAATAATTTGTGGGTATAATACATCATGGGAGTAAAGACATGAGACCTGTTAAGACACGAGAAACAACATAACACGAGTAAAGAGCATCTATACAATAAGAGATCTAAGTAAACAGTTAAGCAAGTAAAATACTCAATATCATCACACATTAACAATATTGGTGGAAAGCATTTGTATTGCTATAGATAGGGAAATACATGGAAGAGACATAGAACTACAACCGAGGCTTAATGCTGCAGCCCTTCTCCATCCAATCCATTTGCCATATCCTTCCAAGGAAGTATGAGTCCTCCAATAGGTGAATGGAGATGTTCCAAGGATGATTTCACCAGCATATGGATACCATAGACTTCCTCCCTTGGGATGGGAGTGAGCTTCATTTAAATAGGACTAAGTGGATAGGATATGGATAGGATAGGTTGAGATAGGGTAGGAGAGAGATAGGGGATCCTTCCAAGGAGTTAGGAACCGTAGGCCAGCTCCCCCAACAGGTCAGAGATAAGGATCCAAGTCAACAACCTTTGAGAATGAACTCAAAGAAGCTATTTTTTTCCATTAACTAAATTTGTTGCACCTTGTAATGAGGTAAGGTGCGACATCGCATGTTTCCTATGTGCAGCTTGCGACGACCTCTCAAAACCTAGTACAAATAAGTGCAAACCCTTCCAGGTCAATCACTCAATCAAGGTACTTCAGGGATGTATACACTGGATCTGATGATGAGGAGATTTTAGGTGTAACAAATGCTCATGGTTCCACCAACAATGCTCATGGTTCCATAACTAGAGCTCATGGTTCCACCAACAATGCTCATGGTCCCAGAACTAGAGCTCATGGTTCCACGGACAGTGCTCATGGTTCCGCCAACAACACTCATGGTTCCACCAACAATGCTCATGGTTCCATAACTAGAGCTCATGGTTCCATAACTAGAGCTCATGGTCCACGGAAAATGCTCATGGTTCTGCCAACAACGCTCATGGTTCCACCAACAATGCTCATTGTTCCATAACTAGAGCTCATGGTTCCACCAACAATGCTCATGGTTCCATAACTAGAGCTCATGGTTCCACCAACAATGCTCATGGTTCCATAACTAGAGATCATGGTTCCACGGACAGTGCTCATGGTTCTGCCAACAACGCTTATGGTTCCACCAACAACGCTCATGGTTCCATAACTAGAGCTCATGGTTCCACCAACAATTCTCATGGTTCCATAACTAGAGCTCATGGTTCCGCCAACACCGCTCATGGTTCCGCCAACAACGCTCATGGTTCCACCAACAATGCTCATGGTTCCATAACTAGAGGTCATGGTTCCACTAACAATGTTCATAAGTCTATGTCTAATTTAAGATAAATAATGATAATTCATATTCATCATTCATAATAATGTGAAAGAAGTAGATACCATAATTCTAAACTATATTTAACCATTTTTTATTAAATGTGAAATTAAAATAGAACTATTATTTTATTTTAATTTCAAAGATCTTAAATAATTAAAATTTGATACAATTAAACAAATACCTATTTAATAACAAATATATATATCAAATTTTAGAAAAATATTAAAACAAATTAGCAATACTAAATTGAAGTAAAGTGAAAACCTGAAAACCTGTTTTTAAACTTAGAAGGGCATTGTTTCCTGCTCTTACACCACTCTACATGGAGGCAACGCATGGTGGCCTGATGTCCATGGGATGGACGGTTGTAAACGCTGGTCATTTGAGATGTGTACAAATGCTATGTCTAAATTTCCTACGAAGGGCACCGAGATGCATTAACAATCGGTTTCTGGAGTGCCTTCGGAGAGAAGGAATAAGCAATGAACAATGGTCCTCCGGAAGGGATCTTCTCATGTCGACCTGATAAATTTAGTGAAGAAACAAGCAAATCAGGATGAGATGGCTCTCATACAAAACCTGAATCGGTTCAGCAAAATTGACTCGTAATAAGGCACAAGATAAAGCTTCTTCTTTTTTGCAGAACTTGGCTAAAATCCACAAAAAGGTTCAAGACATCCTCCATGTCGCATCTCCACATCATTTGGGATCCATGTGGAACCACCATGTCACACTGTTGACATGCCACTTGTAGGGCCCAAATAAAACCCATAACCATATTATGAGTTGAAGGTGGTTGTTTTTCTAGATCTGCTTTAAGGTGGAACCATGGGCATTATTGGTGGAACCATGGGCACAGTTGGTGGAACTAAGAGATTTGTTTATTGAACCATAAGCTCTATTTATGGAACCATGAGCATTATTGATGGAACCATGAGCATTGATGGTGGAACCATGATCTCTATTTATGGAACCATAGGCATTGTTGGTGGAACCATGAGCTATATTTATGGAACCATAAATAGAGCTCATAGTTCCACCAAGAATGCTCATGGTTCCATAAATAATGCTCATCGTCCCATTAATAATGCTCATGGTTCCACCAATAATGTTCATGGTTCCATAACTAGAGCTCATGGTTCCACCAACAATGCTCATGGTTCCATAAATAGAGCTCATGGTTCTACCAACAATGCTCATAAATAAAGCTCATGGATCCACCAATAGTGCTCATGGTTCCATAAATAGATCTCATGGTTCCAACAATGGTGCTCATGGTTCCACCAATAGTGCTCATGGTTCCATAACTAGAGCTTGTGGTTCCACCAATAGGGCTCATGGTTCCATAACTAGATCTCATGGTTCCATAACTAAAGCTCGTGGTTCCCCCAACATTTCTCATGGTTCCATAAATAGAGCTCATGGTTCCACCAACAATGCTCATGGTTCCACCAATAATCCTTAGGGTTCCATAAATAGAGCTCACGGTTCCACAGATAGTGCTCATGGTTCCATAAATAGTGCTCATGGTTCCATGGACAGTGCTCATGGTTCCATAAATAGAGCTCACGGTTCCACGGATAGTGCTCATGGTTCCACCAATAATGTTCATGGTTCCATAACTGGAGCTCATGGTTCCACAAACAATGCTCATGGTTCCATAACTAGAGCTCATGGTTCCATAACTAATGCTCATGGTTCCCCCAACAATTATCATGGTTCCATAAATAAGCTGTGTTCCACCAACAATGCTCATGGTTCCATAACTAGAGCTCATGGTTCCATAACTAATGCTCATGGTTCCCCCAACAATTATCATGGTTTCATAAATAAACTGTATTCCACCAACAATGCTCATGGTTCCAACAATAATGCTCATGGTTCCATAACTAGATCTCATGGTTCCACGGATAGTGCTAATGGTTCTGCCAACAATGCTCATGGTTCCATAACTAGAGCTCGTGGTTCCACCAACAATGCTCATGGTTCCACCAATAATGTTCATGGTTCCATAACTATAGCTCATGGTTCCACCAATAATGTTCATGGCTCTGTAACTAGATCTCATGGTTCCATAACTAAGACTCATGGTTCCCCCAACAATTCTCATGGTTCCATAAATAGAGCTCATGGTTCCCTAAATAGAGCTCATGGTTCCATAACTACATATCATGGTTCCACGGACAGTGCTCATGGTTCCACCAACAATGCTCATGGTTCTATAAATAGAGCTCATGGTTCCACCAATAATGATCATGGTTCCATAAATAGAGCTCATGGTTCCACCAACAATGCTCATGGTTCCACCAACAACGCTCATGGTTCCACCAACAATGCTCATTGTTCCATAACTAGAGCTCATGGTTCCATAACTAGAGCTCATGGTTCCACCAATAATGCTCATGGTTCCACCAACAATGCTCATGGTTCCATAAATAGAGCTCATGGTTCCACCAACAATGCTCATGGTTCCACCAATAATGTTCATGGTTCCATAACTAGCACTCATGGTTCCCCGGACACTGCTCATGGTTCCACCAACAATGCTCATGGTTCCATAAATAGAGATCATGGTTCCACCAACAATGCCCATGGTTCCACTAATAATGATCATGGTTCCATAAATAGAGCTCATGGTTCCACCAACAATGTTCATGGTTCCGCCAACAACGCTCATGGTTCCACCTCTGTTTATGGAACCTTGAGATCTATTTATGAAACCATGAACATTGTTGGTGGAACCATGAGCTCTTTTTATGGAATCATGAGCATTGTTGGTGGAACCATGAGCATTGTTGGTGGAACCGTGAATAAATGTAGGTGGAATCATGGGTCACATGAAGAGTAAATTCCCAACTCAAAGTTTGTAATGTCCCCATCCAAACAAACTACCATGGAGGAAATATTCCACTAACTTACTAGTTCCCTAGGTTGGGGGTGGAAGCATCAAAATTTGGAATAAGGGAGCTACAAGACCCAAAATGAACTTACTTACTGTTTGTTTCTATTTTATTTTGGGGATAGGAAATATCCATGATGCCTTGTTGTGTGCATAGTGTTCAACTGCCAAGAACCCAAAGCATAATTCTATGACCGAGCCATAACACAACTTGGAACTTTGAAGTGCCGTCCCAATCTCGATTTCGTTAAGTTCTTAATCATGTTGAAGCTGTATCCTCCGAGCAGAAGAAATTCAAGGAGACATGAGGCTTTCCCCCTCCTGCTCACCTCAGACACATATTGTATTATCGGCTACCCAGCCCCATTGATTTCAAAATCAAAACATAATATTACCCAGAGAGGCATTTTCCAAATGCAATGTTCAAATGTATCCTCGCCTGTTCAAATTTGGATGGCATGGGATGAAGCCCGCCCAGTTCAATTTCAAATTTTGCTATTAAGTTCACGTCATCCATGATAGGCTTGAGAAATGGGTGTTGGCGGCAGGCGGAGGGACACCTGAAGAAGGATTGCATAGGGAAATGACAGAGGTTAGATGACAGCAATCAAGAGTGCAAACGGAGACGGTGAAGATGGATGATGGCAGGTCACTGGAGCGACCGGATCTTCGATCACCGGAGGTGAAACTCAGTTCACGACAATCTTCTCCAGGAAAATTCAAAAAAGAGGTCGTGATTTAGTTATGGAACCATGAGCATTATTGGCGGAACCATGAGCATTATCGGTGGAACCATGAGCATTGTTGGTGGAACCATGAGCTTTAGTTATGGAACCATGAGCATTATTGGCAGAACCATGAGCATTATCGGTGGAACCATGAGCATTGTTGGTGGAACCATGAGATTTAGTTATGGAACCATGAGAACTGTCCGTGGAACCATGAGCACTGTCTGTGGAGCCATGAGCTTTAGTTATGGAACCATGAGCATTATCGGTGGAAGCATGAGCATTGTTGGTGGAACCATGAGCTTTAGTTATGGAACCATGAGATTTAGATATGGAACCATGAGAACTGTCTGTGGAACCATGAGCACTGTCTGTGGAACCATGAGCTTTAGTTATGGAACCATGAGCATTAATGGTGGAACCATGAGCATTGTCAGTGGAACCATGAGCTTTAGTTATGGAACCATGAGCATTATTGGTGGAACCATGAGCTCTAGTTAAGGAACCATGAGCATTATCGATGGAACCATGAGCATTATTGGTGGAACCATGAGCACTGTCTGTGGAACCATGAGCTCTAGTTATGGAACCATGAGCATTATCGGTGGAACCATGAGCATTGTTGGTGGAACCATGAGCTTTAGTTATGGAACCATGAGAACTGTCCGTGGAACCATGAGCGTTGTCTATGGAACCATGAGCTTTAGTTATGGAAACATGAGCATTATCTGTGGAACCATGAGCATTGTCGGTGGAACCATGAGCTTTAGTTATGGAACCATGAGCGTTGTTGGTGGAACCATGAGCTTTAGTTATGGAACCATGAGAACTGTTTGTGGAACCATGAGCATTGTCGGTGGAACCATGAGCTTTAGTTATGGAACCATGAGCATTATCGGTGGAACCATGAGCATTGTTGGTGGAACCATGAGCTTTAGTTATGGAACCATGAGAACTGTCCGTGGAACCATGAGCGTTGCCTATGGAACCATGAGCTTTAGTTATGGAACCATGAGCATTGTCGGTGGAACCATGAGCTTTAGTTATGGAACCATGAACGTTGTTGGTGGAACCATGAGCTTTAGTTATGGAACCATGAGAACTGTCTGTGGAACCATGAGCATTGTCGGTGGAACCATGAGCTTTAGTTATGGAACCATGAGCATTATCGGTGGAACCATGAGCATTGTCGGTGGAACCATGAGCTTTAGTTATGGAACCATGAGCATTGTTGGTGGAACCATGAGCTTTAGTTATGGAACTAGCATTATCGGTGGAACCATGAGCATTGTTGGTGGAACCATGAGCTTTAGTTATGGAACCATGAGAACTGTCTATGGAACCATGAGCGTTGTCTATGGAACCATGAGCTTTAGTTATGGAACCATGAGCATTATCGGTGGAACCATGAGCATTGTCGGTGGAACCATGAGCTTTAGTTATGGAACCATGAGCATTGTTGGTGGAACCATGAGCTTTAGTTATGGAACCAGCATTATCGGTGGAACCATGAGCATTGTTAGTGGAACCATGAGCTTTAGTTATGGAACCATGAGAACTGTCCATGGAACCATGAGTGTTGTCTATGGAACCATGAGCTTTAGTTATGGAACCATGAGCATTGTCGGTGGAACCATGAGCTTTAGTTATGGAACCATGAGCATTGTTGGTGGAACCATGAGCTTTGGTTATGGAACCATGAGAACTGTCTGTGGAACCATGAGAATTGTCGGTGGAACCATGAGCTTTAGTTATGGAACCATGAGCATTATCGATGGAACCATGAGAATTGTTGGTGGAACCATGAGCTTTAGTTATGGAACCATGAGAACCATCTGTGGAACCATGAGCGTTGTCTATGGAACCATGAGCTTTAGTTATGGAACCATGAGCATTATCGGTGGAGGAGAATTAAAAGAACCAAGTGACACTCTTAAAATTCTCTATAGAATGAAGAATCAACTAAACTAGTTAAAAATACACAAAGTAGAGGAAAATGAAGTTAATGTTGTTGAAACTGATGTTTAAAGGTAATGAGGCTCATAACAAAGTAGGGAGCAAAATTAGGTTGTTAATAGTTGTGCTGCGATCTATGAGGTTAAGAGCACATCGTATGACCAAAATGCATTATAGGGTTTTATCTCTTAAATCCATGGGAGGATGTGACTATCTAGGAAAGTAGTAGAAATCGATGAAGAGAGGGAATCCTCCCCAAGGGGGCCTTGGAGACCCACCTACAACCAAAAAAACAAAGGCGTTATCATATTATACAATCTCTTAATATAATATGAATCAAGAAGGGAATATTTTTCTTGAGTTAAGGGTTAATGATTTTTATTCCTCTTGTGTGCTTTAGAAGGGAATATTTTTCTTGAATTATCCTTTCCTTGTTCCTCTTTTTTTGTGATCCCTTTTTATTTTCATTTTTTTTTAGCCTTTTTTGGCTTAGTTCCTTTGCTTTAGATTTAGCTTTGATGACCTAGGACATAGAGAACTTGGCGTACAACACTTCATAATGTGACAAAATAAATGATGTAATTAAACAAACGAAATTGGAATTTTGGTTTTGATTTTTCTCAAAATTTAATATGTAAATTCGGTTTACAGATGGGATGGATTTCAATATTTTATACATCCCGCATAGAGATGGATGGAACTGTATAAATCTATGCTGCGGATTAAAATCAGTAGTTTTCTTTATATTTTTGATGGATTTTAAGGAAATAGGGTTTTGACTTAAGAATTTGGACTGTTGTTTTGTAACAACTCGAAGATAACCTTCAGGCTAAACATTTCTAAGTGAAATTTGTTCGGTTTTAATGGACACTGACAATGCTCATGGTTCCACCGATAATGCTCCTGGTTCCACAGACAGTGCTCATGGTTCTACGGACAGTTCTCATGGTTCCATAACTAAATCTCATGGTTCCACCGACAATGCTCATGGTTCCACCGATAATGCTCATGGTTCCATAACTAAAGCTCATGGTTCCACAGACAGTGCTCATGGTTCCACGGATAGTTCTCATGGTTCCATAACTAAATCTCATGGTTCCACCAACAATGCTCATGGTTCCACCGACAATGATCATGGTTCCACCGATAATGCTCATGGTTCCATAACTAAATCTCATGGTTCCATAGACAGTGCTCATGGTTCCACGGACAGTTCTCATTGTTCCATAACTAAAGCTCATGGTTCCACCAAAAATAGCATTTAATTTTTTTTTTAATCAAATATTTATATTAACTGAAATTTTGTAATTTATAGATTAATCTTAAAATAAATAAGATCAATGACTAACTTAAAATGTTGGCACTTATAAAGTAATGTTAAAATAGATCAATATCAAAACTATAAATAAAAAATTATTGATTCTATATTTATCAATTATTGATTTTAGTATGTTTGTTTTATTTACTTTGTTTCTAATGGGTAAATGACAAAACATCTAAATATGCAAAAAATATAAATGTCTAAACATTGAAATAAATCAAAACTCGAGTTGTCGATCATTATTTATAGAAACGTTTTGTACAATATGAGTGATAATAGATTCAAAATAAGTTTGAGCAATGAAAAACATATTTTTTCACATCAATAAAGTGAACACAAGATTTCTTCTCTCTCATATCGATGTCTTCAGTTGTGTCTCTTTCGGAAGTGGGCATCCAAGCTAACATAGCAACTAATACAACCATGTCACAAGCAACAAATAAATGAAATCAAAGACAAAATCCATAACTAGAAAAGTTTATCTTTTCCAATTTAACTATGATTTAACAAACAACTACACAATGACATTAGAAGTGAAAACCCTACTTTAAATTTTTCCTAAAAGTAATATAGCATTGACAAACTGTAAAAATATATGAGCTATTGTAAATTAAAATAACTCATTAACAAGACTAAATGATTTGAACTTTATAACTTAATCCACAATTCAACATACCTCATAAGTTCAAATCTAGAATCGATGGTCTTGTTGGCATGTTTGAGTCCACCTCTTTCACTAGATCATTTCCTTGAAGTAACAATATACACCATTTAATAACCTTTAGCAATGTTTTGGTTCTATAACATGTTACATAAACAACAATTAATTCTATAATTCACATGCGTTTACAATATTTCTAATATAAATACCTGTGTTATCTTGAACAATATCGTCAGAAAATAATCGAAGTTGACAATGTCGAACATCAAGAGGTCTCATGTGAAATGTGGACTTCTCGACTATGAAAACAATGAATAAAATACTATTGTTGTTACATTCAAGTCAACAATATAATGTATGTCATGAACATTTCTTAATGGAGTCGATAATATAACTTGCAATCTTACGTAAAATAATTTAAAATATCAAATTGAAATACCTGCATTACGTGGCGCATGATGTTTGACTGGACCTACTGCTTGATGCACATTTATTTGTTCTTTCCTAGAAAAATTTGTTATCTTGTCCATGGTTTTCTTTTTTGCATGAGCTCGTCCAACCCTTTGGAATTGTTGCATATCCTTGGTTGAATGTGACTCACTAATGCATCTTTTCTTTTTACTAATTGGGCTCAAAAAACTATGTTGCCTCTTTGTATTGATCTTAGATGGAGATACAGTATTTATAAACTCTGTTTTGAAATCTTGGCTCAAAGTGTTGAATAAGCTCTTAAGGCCATTGTTAAGTGCGCGTGCTCGCTCCAAACTTGTGCCTGGGTTATCTAATATACCCCTCCCATATTGTTTATTTTCTAACAAAATAACTTCTAATTCGTTATCCTCGGACATTAAATGCTCCAACCCTGTAGTGGCAAAATTAACTGGATTTGACAAATTCTCTAAATCGTTAGAAGAATGGATGCATGGAGAAAGCGTTATATCTTCAGAAGCTTTTTGGCTCTGGAGATCTGATAAAGGGTTCACTGGAATAGTGTCATTTAAGTCAACTAATGATCTAGGTGACTCAAGAATTGGATTTGAAACATTTGGTAATACTTCAATGCCTTCAACATCTTTGCTTACCAACATCTCAACTTTTAAGATGTGTTTACAGACATTTCCATTTAGTGCCCAATCGCAGCTACAGAAATTAAACTCGGACCCTGTATATATGACATGATACCATGTATCAAGGGTATCCTTGTTTTGGCTACGAACGAGAAAATGATCTATTTTATTTTGGTAATGCAGACAATCTTCATCTGGTATTTGAGATGCTCTGGACTTCGATAGAATTAATTGTTTCTCAGATTTTCTGGGCCTTATAACTTCAGCTTCTTTCAATTGCTGATTATGAATATAATATAGTTCGACTTTCATCAACAATAAATAGATGAGCCAGTCAACTCTACGATTACATGCATTGCTTTCCTCATTTATGAACCTCCTCATTATGTACCCGTGGTAGGATTCTATGGCATTGTTGGTGTCTTGGTTTGAATGAGGAAATTTGCGATAAGCCTTTGCCAACATATCTAAAGAAAAAAAAAATTTGTCAACCATAAAAAATTAACTAAATGCATGCCATCATAGAATATATACATACATGGACACTACAATTCACTTACAAATTTTATTATTTGCTAACCAAGTGTTCTGGAAATATTTTATAAATTTCTTTTGATCTTGGAATTTTTCGAGCATCCTTTTAATTGCTTCTTGCACGGATTCATCATCATGGCAAGAGTGCATAATTTCTCCAAGAGAATGATAAATTTGCGCTTGATTTTCTTTTCCACGAACTTTGTTCTGGATGTTCTTTAACCATGCTCGATGCACATGCCAAACACACAACAATATGGTGGAATTGGTTACCCTCCTAAAATGCAATTACAATAGAAGGGTATAAGTTATATATTTTAATGTAACATTGTTTTTTCATGACTCTTAAAAATAATGTCACCTTAATGCTTGAATTTCAGCTGGAGCATCATCTGTGATGAAGGCTCGAACATTCCAATCTGGACATTCTTTCAATCCAACAGTAAATAGTGTTGACAACCATTTACTGATATCCCCTATGGTGTTTCTTGATGAAATCACCCACGCTATAGGGACACCATTGCGATGTTTGTCGAATACCATCAATGTATATAGTTGGTACTACATTCAAAGAACTCAATTGGAATTATATATTCAATGAAATAATTAAATTTTAAAAGTGAAAAGAAGTGAGATCTATAATAACGCACCCCATACATATTTGTGCTGAAAGTAGAATCCATTGATATGACATCATTGTGTGAATGTCTCGCCATCATGGAACACATCCAACTTGTCTGTATACCTATAATGAATGGAATTCCATGCACTATATCTTGCTTTTGGTAGTAGAAAAATTTATCGGGAAATTGGTTGTACCAACATTCAACACTAACTGGATCTCTATCATCCTTCACATATTATTTCCTCTTTATATTGTGGTAAATATTTAAAATGTCTTGCCTTGTCATCAAGGTATCTCGAGTCACCCCTGTAAACAACTCACCAGATTTGTGCTCTACATCAGATATGAATTTATCCCAAACCATTGTAACATTGAAGCCATCTTTAATCATTTGTTCGACACCAGCTCTTATATTTGATGACAAATGCGGTGCATAGTTAAACGTTTGAGGCTTCTCAATCGCATCCTTTCCATGACACACGATTCCAGAATTATCAACATGCCTATAGTGAGTGTATGTTATAATGGCATCATCTGGCCTTTGGAAAAGTCGATGCATGATGAAATTGCATTTGCAACCGACTTTAATGCTCTCGCGTGGAATGCGTTTTTTCTTGGTAGAGATTTGTCCACTCATTGTCTTGTTATCATTCCTAACTTTACGCTTGGAATCTGTTGGACCATATGCACACCAATAACTAAACACAAATAATCAAAACATTTTAGGCATAATATTGTTGCATGTTTTTCAAATTGAACTTGAATTATAGGTTTATAAATATATTGAACGGATTTTGACTCACACAGCATATTCCAAATATGTATCAATGCGGGAATGGGTGATATCCTCCACATCTCTTACTCATTCTTGATTAACAAAAAAATGAGTGGGGGCATTGGGATTTGATTCCTCTCCGATTATAAAATCCTGAAATCGTGAATATGGAATAACAACAACTTAGTCTCCAAAGACTTGTTTCCACGTCAAATCTTCAACTGAAAATTCTATCATATCCTCCAGGTCTTCAACCTCCAACTCTAAAATTTCTTCCCACTTTCCCTTTCTTGCCATATCTATACAAGTTGCATAAAAATGAAATATCTTTTACACAATTATGTTTAAAACTAATCAAATGCATTGAAAATACTATACTTCATAAGTAGAAATGTGAATATATTTAACAAATTTACTATTTTCATCATATGAGTAACATATCATGAATTTTAAGTAAGCAAATATAGCGACTTCTCAATCATTTTTTAGAATTTATTGCAAAATATCCAATATACAAATAAATGAATACACATGATACACAAACGATCTTACATTTTTTGAAACAACAAATAATTGCTCACATAAAGTAATGGCTTTTAAAAGAATTGCACCACTAATAATAATTGAAATTTATTCATAAAATCCAGGTTTCAATAATTTTTACAAGAAATTGTAAAACCATATTATAAAATGGAAAGTTCAAAAATAATAAAACAATAAATTGAAACAACCAATGCAATTAATTTGGAATTGATTTCTAAAATTAATACTTACAATATTTAAAAGAAATCTTAGACTGTATTGATAAATGCTATGTTTAAAACTAATGAAACAATAAAAATAAATGCAAGGTTCAACCATAACAAAACAAAAGTTAAAATGAGCAACACTTGTAAGGTAATGATTTGAAAAAGTCACACCGCTAATATTTTGAAATTGTTAAGTAAAATCCATGTAATAATACGATAGTTTTGTCGTTCTCAAATGTCAATATTATATTGGACATTACATTTTGTACAAAATTTCAATGTTGCATTAAACGCCTTGAACATTAGCTTTTGTTCATAAAAAAAGTGTGTAGTTTCTAGGCATGTGCAATAAGATCATTTTTTGTTGATGGCACAAGTTGGTGGCTTCTTTGTGTCTGCAATAGATTGTGAGTAGAAAGAAGGGTGTAAGTATTTTGATCCTCGTTTGTTTGCTTCCTCTGGAGTAAGAAATGTCCTTTTGCGCCCCTTTTGATAACATTTTGGATCTATGTCAATGGAAGGATGAAAATCAGCTCCTTCAATGGTTGTGCTTTTGTTCACAACAATTTTTACTTCTTCTCTGAGTTCTATGCTCATGGTATTATTTGCAAGAACATCTTTTGGGGTTATTTCCTCTTCTGTCATATCAAATACTGCATGAACATCCTCTGGTGTCATATCAAATACTGGCATAGAACTCCGCACAGAAGAGAGTTGGAAAGGCATCCCAACTAGAGGTTCAAATTGAACCATGTGTTCATTGGTATAGTTAGTTGGTGTCTTATCATACACATGAATCGAAGAATCCCCACCACATGAATGAGACATGTCCTCTACTGCATTCTCTATAGAAAAACTAGTATCTTTTCCAAAGGATCCCATTTGATCAACAACATGGTTTGACTCCTCATGGACAGGACTATGCACTTCATCAACAAATGGTTTAGAACCCCTCATTTCTTCTCCTCCACTGTTGTTATGTGCCACCATTTCTGACAAATTATCTAAAAATGTGGCTATGATTCTGTCATTTGAATTCATTGAGGATGTTCCCTCCACACTAATGCAATTTATCACCCTCTTAATCCCCTCGCTGGAGGATACAACTTTTTTCCTTCGCTGGGTAAATTCTTCTTCATTCCTCTGTTATAAGGAAAACATGTAAAAATAATGTTAATTCCTTGAACAATAAATGATATATCAATTATCCGTGCTTAAAAGAAGTGTGAAGGACAATGACTACAATATTACAGGAGGGGACTCATTGAACATCGCATGGAGCATATTCCAATTCTTCTCTTTTATTATCTTTTTACGTAAATCATTCTTGATCTTCTCTCTTAAATCCATCGATTGAGAATCGAAAATAGAAACACGTTCTTTTATCCGATCCAAGGCTTCAATACTTAGCTCTTGCATAGATTTCACACCCTGCTTGTAAAAAACATATATAGATTATCTCATGAATGAGGTAGTGAAAACATAAAAATTAATTGTTATAGAATTATTTGTACCTCCTTTCTAATCTCAGCTCGGATTGCAACATTCTCTGTTCTATCTCTCTTCTTCTTCACTTGGTATTCTATATTGTAATTTTTTCGATCTCTTTCTTTTTTTAGAAATGATTCTGATCTAACCCTATAGTTTGGTCCCGGTCGTGCACCAACACGTAATGTTATCGGATCCCATGAATGGACCTTTATCCTATGGTTGTTAAAATCGTGACACCTACTACAGCGTAGACCATTACATTCGGGGGCCAAACAATAGAAGTAGTTACGACCTTCATCACCTTTCACCACTCTATAAGTTGCATCCTCCTACAATTGGAAAATAAGTTATGCAAAAGTATTTATGAGAAATAATGAGTCTTCACATTAATGTACTTCGACATACATGGCATACCTGTGTTACTGCCATTGTCTTATGAGATATGCTCTTTTAAGAGCAAGGTGGGGGAACCACTTAAAGAACCTTGAACAAAATTCATGGAAAATGAGTATATTAATTCATATATCAAACTAATGATTGCACATAGCATAATAGTCAAAAGTGTATTTCATAAGTACATATATAAAAATAGAATCTAATATACGAATGTCAAGGAGACAACAAAAAAACATGTGTTTGTCATTGAAAAGAAATTACATCTATTTATTCCTATTTTTCACACCCCTAAATTTATTGCACCTATGTTTACTATCCTATAGACTTTTGTTGACGAATCCATTTAAGCTATTTTTACCAATATAGTGTGTTGTTATCTAAAACAAAAATGAGGAATATAAGTTGTTACCTTATTTTACAGTTTGTGTATTATTATGTATAAAAATTTTAATAATACAAATTTGAAATTCCATAATACCATTAAAAAAAAACTAATAATTTACACTCTATTTAAAACAACTATTACTATACAATAAATATAATATAGTATAATAGTGTGACTATACAATAAATTCTTGCATTAATAATCATCATCAATACTATTTAAAACATCAATATTGACATGAATTATAACACTTATAGGGAATGAGCAAAAAATATTGAAATGACCATTACCATCAATATGAATCACAAAAATGAAGGAAATTGTATATAAGTTTATGACAATACCATAATAAAGAATGAGAAAAAAAAATCACATTGAAATAATCATCAAGATCAATATGAATTTTAGCATCAATATTAATACGATAATTTCAAATTTAATGAAAAAATAACTTGACATAATTAACACATCAATATGCATTATAACATTAACATTGACATGGATTATAACATTTCTAAAGAAGAGGGAAAAAATATTGAAATAATCATTAACATCAATGAATTAAAAAATGAATGACATTAAATTTAAGTAATGATAATACCAAAATAAGGAATGAGAAAAAAACACATTGAAATAATCATCAATATTGGCGTTAACATTAATATGAGAATTTCATAATTTGACGATACAAAATTCTTGAAATAATTATCACACAAATATACGTTATAACATCAACATTGAGATGATAATTTCAATTATAAACATTTACTAAATTAAAAAATCATTAATGTCAATAAAAATTATAAGATTAGAAATGTTATAATTCATGTCAACATTGATATTAATTATAACATTTCAAGAAAACATCAACATTAATATGATACTTTGAATTTTAAACATTTACCAAACAATATTGAAATAATCATTAACATCAATATGAAACAGTGAACATTTATGCTAGTGATTGTATATAACAAAATAGACATAAGTGTATTTCAAAAATATATAATATAACAATAGATTCTAATATACGAATGTCATGCAGAACCAAAAAACATATGTTGGTCATTGGATAGAAATTACATCTATTCCTTCCTATTTTTCACACCCCTAATTTTCTTGCACCTATGTTTACTATCTTTTAGGCTTTTGTTGACAACACCATGTAGGCCATTTTTAACCAATCTACGAGTTGGATCATATTTGAGGGCATCCTCCAACTTGTCATAGACCACGCCAAAACCAGAAGATCTATGACCATATGTACGAAAACCAAAAACAAAAATTGTTTGGTGATTGACAACATTGAATTTTTTGGCAATTTCTTCCTTCAACTCAGGGCTAGATAGGTTTCCACGATGAGGATGAATAACATGAATTTGGAAACGTCTTCTAAGTCGTGGTTCATCAATCAAATGTCTAATTCCCACTGTAACATTTGAATTAGACAGTTCCATCTTAAACAAACACACAGATCGTAAGAGTTGATATCTTATTATAAAGTGTTTTATTATGTATTAAATATATAATAATATAACATTTTAAATTCTATAACATTGTTATAAAACTAATAATGTATACTTTATTTAAAACAACTATTACTATACAATAAATATATTAGAGTGGTATGAATTTTACACAATGTACATTACATAGTAATATATTAAGTGTATGTACACAGTCTAATATTTTTATTGTAAAATGATACTTGTTTTAAATAGAGTGTAGGTTATTAGTTTTATAATGGTATTATGGAATTTAATATTTTGTATTATTATATATTTTATAATAATATATATTAGAAAATGTATAATATATATATATTTTATAATACATATATTTTGAAAACTAAAATGTATATGTTATTTAATTTAGTATTGGTTTGTTGAGATCATTGATATCTCCTTTGTCAGTCTAACACCCAACGAGGGATGTGCAAGGGGGGCCTCACCATATAGATGAAAGCACATGTCCCTTGACTTCTGACATCGGGACATACCTCACCCAATGAAGTATTGAATATATACTACACAATAATCATCAATATCAATATAAAATTTGAATCACAATAGCACCATAAAGAACGAGGAAAAATACCAATATACATCCAAAATCGAAAGAAATTGTGTATGACAACACCACTAAAAGAAATGAGAAAAAAATATCTTGAAATAATCATCAACATCAATATGAAGTAAAACATCAACATTGATATGAATTATAACCATTCTAAGAAATGAGAAAAAAATGAATATTGATACCATATTGATATGAATTAAAAAATGAAGGAGATTATATATAAATTATGCCAATACCACCATAAGGAATGAGAAACCTTGAAATAATCATGAAGACCAATATGAGTTATAACATAAATATTAATATGATCATCTTAATTTTAATGAAAAAAATCTTGATATAATCATCACATCAATATGATTTATAATGTCAACATTGACATCAATTATAACATTTCAAATAAAGAGAGAAAAAATATTGAATTAATCATTGAGATCATTATGAATTAAAAAATGGATGACATTGTATATAACTTATGAAAATTAGAAGAAGAAAGAATTGAAACAATTATCATGTTATATGCTTTATAACATCAACATAATCTGAATTAAAACATTTCCATGGAATGGAAAATTAATTATTGAAATAGTCATTAACATCGATATGAATTAAAAAGGAAATATATTATATATAAGTTATGACAATACCACCCTAAAGAATGAGAAAAGAATTCACATAATCATCTAGACCAAATTGAATGACAATTCACATAATTCACATTAACATTGAATTATAATTTTCAATTTTAAACATTTACTAATTTAAAAAAAAATAAAATAAATTAATATTAATATGAAAATGTTATAATTCAAATCACCATTGATATGAATTATAACATTTCTAAAAAAATAATCATCAAAATCAATATGAGATAAAACATCAACATTAATATTACAATTTTAATTTTAAACATTTACTAAACAATACTAAAATAATCATTAACATCAATATGAATTAAAAAATGAAGGAGATTGGATATGATAAAACTTGAAATAATTAGATAATACCATGGTAAAGAATGAGTAAAAAATTAAACCTTGAAATAATCGTGAAGACCAACATGAGTTATAACATCAATATTAATATGATCATTTCAATTTTAAGGAAAAAAAAATGTTGAAATAATCATCACATTAATATGAGTTATAACATTGGTATTCACATGAATTATAATATTTCTAAAGAAAAGAGAAAAAAAATATTGAAATAATCACTAACATGAATACGAATTAAAAAATGAAGAAGAATGTATATAAGTTATGAAAATACAATCATAAAGAATAAGGAATGAAAAAAAAAACATATTGAAATAATTATCTAGATCAATATGAGTTATAACATCAACATTAATATGATAATTTCATAATTTAATGAAGAATTTTTTTTGACATAATGATCACATCACTGAGATGTAACATCAACATTGATATGAAATATAACATTTATAAGGAGTGAAACAATATATTGAAATGATCATTAACATTAGTATCGAATGAAAAAAATGAAGGAGATTGTATATAAATGATGACAACACCATAATAAATAATGAAAAAGAAAACATGTATATGAATTATAACATTTCTAACGATCATAATTAAAATCAATAAGAATTAAAACATTAACATTAATATAATAATTTCAATTTTAAACATATACTAAACATATTGAAATAGTCATTAATATCAATCATTTCAAAAAAAAAATTGTATATAGTAAATCTTGAAATAATCATCACATAAATACGAATTATAACATAAATATTAATATGACTTATAACAATTCTAAAGAATGAGATAAAGCAAAAGTTAAATTATTAAAAATAATATGAAATTATACTGTAAATAAAATATGGCATAAAATTTTAATGTAAATAAAATATGACATACCTTGTATAGAAAGTAGAATATATGTTGTGTGAATATCAATAAATTTGTATAGAATACCTGGAAACAATTAAGTTAAAAAATTAGAATCATAACAACTATAAAAATATAACAAAAAAATCATAACTACTAATTTCAATATATATTAAAAATTTACCCATTTAGTATTTCTAAAAGTTGTTGATAATTTCAATTTTCATAAAATTAGAACAAATTCAATAGAAATAAAGGAAGGTAAAACCAAACAAGCATTGTTGAAAAGGTTATAGTCTCTAGAGGCCATCTTTGCAAATACATGCCACATGGGCCAAAGAATCAAAGTCGTTTCCTAAACATATAGTCTCAATCCTCTTTAAGTTTAAAGAGGAAAGGAAATAAGGCATTTACAAACATTTAATTACTACCTTTCCTTTTAAGCGGGGAACAAATAACTTTTCAATAAAACATATTTAAAATATGCAATTTCACATTCCAACAAAAATAATAAGCAAACACATTTCTCCTCGATACATTTGATAGCCTTCAAAAGTATTCGAGCTTACATCATTGAAAACATAAATCTATTTGTCCAATGGAAAAGTCTTACTAGTTTTTATTTGTTTCCATACATCATAAACAATAAGTTAATCTAACTCATTTAGAACATGAGGTGCACTAAGAGAATATTCCGTGAAATATACTCTTGATACAAATCAATTACAAATATTCTATGAAGTAAATATTCACCCTAACTTACATGGTTTCCATGAATATTCATTTAGAGTTGACCAAAAAATGCACCATTGGACACTAAAACTACTTTCTCTTAAACCACCAATAATAAGTCTATGTCTAATTTAAGATAAATAATGATAATTCATTTTCATAATTCATAATAATGTGAAAGAAGTAGATACCATAATTCTAAACTATATTTAACCATTTTAATTTTTTTTATTAAATGTGAAATTAAAATGGAACTATTATTTTATTTTAATTTCAAAGATATTAAATAATTAAAACTTGATACAATTAAACAAATACCTATTTAATAACAATATATATATATCAAATTTTAAAAAAATATTATAAAAAAATAGCAATACTAAATTGAAGTAAAGTGAACATGAAAACCTGTTTTTAACCTTAGAAGGGCATTGTTTCTTGCTCTTACACAACTTTGCATGGAGGCAACGCGGGGTGGCTTAATGTCCGTGGGATGGACGGTTGTAAACGATGGTCATTTGAGACGTGTACAAATGCTATGTCTAAATTTCCTACGAAGGGCACCAAGATGCATTAACCATCAATTTCTGGAGTGCCTTCGGAGAGAAGGAATAAGCGATGAACAATGGTCCTCCGGAAGGGATCTTCTCATGTCGACCTGATAAATTTAGTGAAGAAACAAGCAAATCAAGACGAGATGGCTCCATACAAACCCTGAATCAGTTCAACAAAATTGACTCGTAATAAGGCACAAGATAAAGCTTCTTCTTTTTTGCAGAACTTGGCTAAAATCCACAAAAAGGTTCAAGACATCCTCCAACAGACACATGCCAAGTCTAAAGCACTTCATATTCGTGTTGCTCCACATTTTTAAAGTTAGTGATCGATTTTGGCACCTTTCTTGGTGACCTACCCATTTATCGGCGAATGTTACACTGCTATGATCTTAAACCATCAATTTCACAACTTCAAAATTGCATTTCTATTTGTCCCAGTCTCATCTCTTATCCCCTCGGTAATTTCTATTTGAGTTGTCTATATAAGAAAAAATGTAAGGACCTTCAAGTTGAGTAAGTAATTTTTTATTTTTTTTACAAGTTGTTGTTAGGACACATTCAAATCTTGATTGACTAACTATCTCAACCCTAAGCAATCCTACTCATGTCATTACAATTTACCGGTTTCCTAGTGTTTGAGTTATCTCATAACAAAAACACAAGTAAAATGTAATGGGATGTACGTACCATCATTAATTCTTTTATAGTAGTAAAGGAAATCTATAGAATCATCTTTCTCTTATAACCTAATTAAAAACATGACTATAGCCTATCTTGGAATATATAAAACCAATGTTTCCTTTATATCACCATAATTATCTAATGAAACTTCCTTTTCTCATAGCACCATAAAAAAATAATGAAACTAATGTTTCCTTTATATCACCATAATTATCTAATGAAACATCCTTTTCTCATAGCATAGTTAAATTTAACCCTAAACCCTAAATCCCTATGATACAAAAGCAACTCATCCCAATGGTCCATATGTGGAGCCACCTACTCCTAGGATGCGCTTATAGAGAAATACAATTACTAAGGAATTCATATGGAAGCAATGGTATAGGTCTGATCTCATTGTCAGTAAAATCTCGAGCCTCCTTCCAAAATCAAAAGACATGCTCCTGCAAACTTATGTTAGATGCCATCCTATAACTGTGCATGGTCTCAAATCCTACCTCCTTATGTTAGAGGTCATCCCAAAACTGTACATGGTCTTAAATCCCACCTCCTGCTAAGTTGACTACATACTTAAACAATCACCTATCACAAAAGGAAAGCCCCACCTAAATCCATACCTCGTGTGGAAACCCTATGGAGAAACCCTGACAAATACGTATATCCTTGTTTGAAATAACATGGTATTTAGTGCCATGTTCCTATTCAATGTATAAACAAAATATCAAAATTGTGGATAGAAAGAAGAATATCTTCATTCATACCATAGCATGCACATGTACATAAATATCATAAATAAAAAGTTGATGATAACATTAACATAAACCATTTATATTTATCAAAATAATACTCAGTGATTTCGATGTTTAATCTTAATCAAGGAGAACATATATTGGAACATTATCAAGGGTTAATGTATTAATATAATATGATAAAAGGGAAAAAATTCCAATAGATGAACTTAATGATTATCTTTCTATGATGCATCTCAATAGAACATGTTACACTAATGGATACATCAAGATAAACTTGCTCAACGATTATTCTCATGTAGAGTCGATCCATAGAAAATTCCATCAATAGGCATTAGTGTAACATGGTTAGCTATAATAAATTGCAAGGCATTGAAATCACAATACATAAGTATATATAGAGAGAGATATAAATACCTATATATAGTAGCTACCCACGAGAAGGATAAAGTAATTATCAAAGAATTTATGAAGGGGTTAACAAGACTCTTAGTATAATTATTAAATTATGTTTGGAGACTATTGTTGGTATTTTGTGATAGTAGCCTCTATTTGGTTATAAAATAAAAGATGTGCATTTTAAAACTGATACTATAACCATTGGGGTGTGAAAAGATTTAATTAGATTATTTCGCAATTAATCTAACCTAAACCCTAGAAGGGCCACGAGATTATGGATTGCCATCATTCTCGTTCTAGAAACGCCCATGTTAGATGGCTATCGTTGGTGAGGGAGGTTGTCAGTCATTTTGAAACAGCGTGAGTAAGGAGGACGTTTATTATTTTTTTCTCTACCTTTGTTGGAGAGAGCGAGGAGACTCGGGGCCGGTTAGGAGCAGGTGGCGTGGATTCTCTCGTTTAGATTGTTGAGTGGTCCCATGAAGGCAGAGGGAAGGGAAAAAGATCTCGCCGAAAGGAAGTGGTTTCTATTCAAAAAATCGACATCATGGAGGAGGTTATCTCTTCGTGGTTTCTTTGTATGGTGGTTGGGTTCATTTAGGTGAGATAAATCAATGTGTTAACTAGCACAGATAAAGGGGCTTTTGAGATTACTACTTTCCCTTATACAAGGTTTGGATGTGTCAGGAGTCTAGCCATCTCATTTGGCTGTGCTTGTGAGCTTTCGTTTTCTCAACATGATATAATGCGAGATTTAGCCTTGCGGCTGGCAAGTCAGGATAGTACCATTCACTATTGACCGACCTGAAGATTGCTTTTGTTGTTTAGAGAATTTACCATCTTTGCCTTCACAATAATATATAAGAATTAATCAAACTTTTTTGGGCATTACCATCTAGGTTTCGACTATTGATCAGTCGGTATTTTTGGATTGTTGAAGTCTAGGGTTAGGGTTTTTTATTATTATTGATGATTAGGTTTTACAAATAGTCGATAATAATTGTCGAGTTACAACAGTTTGCTTTACTGCTACACAGTAATTCTTCATGGGACAAGAGGATTTATATTGATGATGGTTGGTATGTGGTTAGCCGTAGATGATGAGGGTTTACTACAGCTAGATTCTAGTCCTATTTTGTAAAGTCCTATTCGAGTCCACCTAAAAATCCCGAGTCCAGGCTAAAATCCCTCGAGCCACATACGATATAATTAGCAAGGATGGTGAGAAGGATATAATCAAATGGATACATTGAGCAGTTATCAAACGAGCTCAGTGCTTTAGTATGAATAATAGTTAGCCAGGATGATGAGTACTCATAGCTATTGCTAGACATTGCCAATAACCCTAACAAGATTCACAAGGTCTTTCTTTATTTTCTTAAACACAGAGATCTCCCTTTTGTATGTCAGCCTAATTTATATAAACATAAAAGAAATAGAATGGTCATAGACTCATATTGATATCTACCAATATAAATTCATTTTAAATCTACATCATCATCAAGCACAAAGGGATCAAATTTTAAAATTAAAACTCAATAAAAATTGATTCCTCTAACTATTTGATAGATCCCCATTAAAAATAAATATATAATTATAGTTTTAATTTTTATAAATTTTAAATAAAATTAAATGGATTTATACCAAAAGCTTTTTTTAATCTCCCACTCTCCATGGAAACGGAAACACTCTCCATGGAAACGGAAAGACAGTAATGAGACTTTTGCCAATTTCCCCATTAAAAATAAATATATAATTATAGTTTTAATTTTTATAAATTTTAAATAAAATTAAATGGAAATACCAAAAGCTTTTTTTAATCTCCCACTCTCCATGGAAACGGAAACACAGTAATGAGACTTTTGCCAATTCACTTCAGGCTCTCCATTTTCCAGTAAAAAGACCCAAAAAGAACGTGAAAATGATGTCTAGATAGTAAGGTACATCAAACATACAATTTGGAACAGATTTTGGAATCTCCAAGAGTGGACAAGCGTTTGGAGTTAATTAGCTGAACAATTAACCTAAGCTTTCCTAAACTTTATAAAAGCATGCTCCATACTCAGAAATCTATGACAAGGAATGTTACGGATAAGTTTCATGTAAAGAACATAACTGAGCGAAGGAGGAGCTACTTTAAATAGTTTATGGACTTTCGGAAACAGTCAGCCAAAGCATCCTTCCAAGTTCATAGAGCAGGAAACGAACATAGGTGATCGAAGGGCTATCATTCCACCGACGTTTTGTTCAAATACCAATGAATGGCCAAGATTTATATGTTAATAGGAGTACAAGACAGACCGTGGAGATTGACGGAGGTAAAGGGATCCGAGATCAACTGTGGTGGTTCTATTTCACTGAAGAAAAGACATACCCATTAGTCATTCCTAAACGGAGTGATGGGAAAACCATGGTATTTGTAAAAAGCCATGTGTTGTTTTTCCTAGAGGACATTGACCTCAGAAATGGTTTGTTGTTTATTATGATTTTGTTCACCACTTGCATTATTTATTTATGATATCTTGAACAAAGTTCCAAGGATCAATGGAAAAGAATAACCTTCCAAAATCAATACTGCCAACGAAAAAAGAAATAGAATAACTCGTGAGAGGAGCTTTGATATGATATGCTCCGAGATTACTTGTACGAAGGAGGATTTGAAGCTCTGGCTCTGCATAATTAGTGAACAAGAGATTGCCACCTGAGCCTTATCCAGCAGGCTCAAGATCGGACTGGACTTAGCAGCAAGTAAGATCTTGCGGCGGGAGGAGGTTTTGAGAAGTTACAGACAGTCAAAAAAGACCAAACTCGCTTATTGGGTACCCAATTTACTTTTATTTCGTTGGGTACCCATAAGCTGAGTTTATCCTGTTCTAAAGGGATCAATATCAATGACAGATCACAGTTCTTCGGTGAAGACCTTCGTGTAAATAGATCTCTCAAGTCAAAGCTACGTAGAGCTGCCAAGTATGGAAACATAAACTTCTCAAGGATACTTCCAGAGCGATCGACATCCGGAGATAAATAAAAACAGATCTAGCCATACAAACAACAAGTCAATTTCCAGAGAAAATAAGCAGCAAGTTGATTTCCAGAGAAAATAAGCAGAATTTTAGCCCAACAAACCACATATCGAACATATATCTACTAAACAAACAAATATAATTTAAGGTGTTAAACCTTTAGCGTTATACCCTCGGATTCTTACAACTGCTAAATTTTCCAAAACACAGATCCAATTCTCATGAATGGGGTGTCTCGTTGTTGTAAAGGCGGAGAACGCTAATGCTAACTCCATCCATCTCATTTATGATAAACTAACTCTGTATAAAACTACAAGCTAACGCTTACCCCACAGAGCCGTAATGTCTCAGGTCTTGCTTCCAAGGAGCCGCTGCCGATATCACCGCCAGATCGCTTCTTGGTTCGTCGTCCTCTTCCAATTCTATTCTTTGCGTCCACTGCATGTTATTAGAATTAACCTAGATAAGTTGGGGGAGAAGTCGAGTATGTTGTCAGCGCGCATCTAGGGAACAACGCTGGAAAGATCCGGTGGCTCGCCTTAGCCATGTGATGTTGTCAGCCCGTGTTAGTGTGCGTTCGTGTGAAGTGATGGTTGGATGCCGTCGCCTGAGCTCGTGGATTAGACTGTAAGTTTTCCGTCAATGGAATCGGAGGAGTATCATGGTGGAGGCGCCTCATGGTGGATGCCAGGCGGAGATGTCGTCCTCTTGAGTCCATGAGGGCATGCATATCAGATGGATGATATGCGATGGGGGCGAGATGGGTGTCATACTATAAGGCGAGCATTAAATAAAACTCTGTCTATTCGATAAGGCTCGCCGTACTGAGATAGTGTGAAACATGATGTGAAAAACCACTATGACGGCCCAAAACATTAATGAAAACATGTAGAGAGTGCCACGTTGATACTTGGACAATCGCAAGAGTTTAAGGGTGGTAAATATCAGACCTTCCACATTGTATTATCATGAAATTTTTTTGCCAAGTAAGCTACAACAAGTAAGACATGGAAAAGGTTGACACCATATGTGGAACTTATGGTATAATGAGCCGATATACTTCATCCATCACAATTATTAACCAAAGCCTTGTTGGGATTCGAAAAGAAACAACAAGTCAAATCGAGAGGGTGTGAAAGATAACCAATATCATATTGAGACATATCTAGGTTACATGAATCGACTTTAATCATGATGATTTATAACCAAGGTATGATTTCCCAGTGTATGTATTAAGTTTAGTTTTAACCCTTTTGACATATTGAGATTAGATCCAAATGCTTAGGTCAAAAAAATAATATATATATGCTAGAACAATGGACATAAGCATATAACCCTTTTGGTTTATGATATCCAGGATAAGACCAAAACTTATAATAAGATAATAAGTGAATTTGATCAGAAGTACCTTTGGTAGAAATAAGGTCAATGCCATAATACCAAGGTATAAATAAAGTGAGCTCAAACAATTCAAATGAAACCATTAATCCTAAACATAATTCATGAAGTCAGGTGAAGTGGAATGCACTGAGTAGTGATGGTCATATTGCTCATTAAATTTAACATAAAGCCTGGTAAATAAAGTGAATAAAAATTCCAGAATTTACTTTATATCAAAATAATTAACAAGCTGCATAATCAATTTATTAGTAACAATAGCCATGAGAATATATTGCTAGCAACTACTCAAATTGAAATAACCACCATATTGTTTAACCACCTTTCTGCGTAGAGAGAAAGAGAAAGGGAAAACAAAACAAATATTAAGAATCATATCATTCCACCCAAGCTACAAAATCCCAAAGGTAACTATGGAAGCAGAATCAACAATACTTCAAGAGGAACAATTGTTGGGTCTCTCACTCTTTCTCTACTTCTTGGGGCTGACCCGGGTTCTGCGAGGTTACCCTCTAGTCTTTGGTCCAATAAAATGCCCTTCACTGGCCCTTTTGGCATCAACCTGCGAGCAGGATGAAGTCTCACCCGAAGCGAAGATGGGTGGTTACAGAATCGGGTTTCTATAACCTGGTGATGCGTAGTTATGTTATGAGAGCTATATATGCGCAACTCACTCAACATGTACTTCGCAGATTGTTACCAACATGTGTCTGCGCACTTCGTGTATCTCAACAACCTACATACTTCGCTGAATCGTTGCTACTGCGCATTTTCTACAACTATGCATTTACCATACTTAATACAACTCCACAATGTTCATACATGCATGTTCCACTACTTATCATATCATTCTCATTCACATTCATATGAAAACACATATATAAGCATAAGCATTCATAAACATTCAATATAAGAGAGATTCAAACACACAACACAAGTATTTACGTGGTTCACCCCCCAGATGGGAGCTACGTCCATGGGAATTGTTCTTATATTTATTGGAAGGGGTTAATAGTTCCAGTCTATGCAATCAGCTGCAGACTCTTCTCTACAATAGATCTCTGTGCACACAGCTGTAGAGTCTTTTTCCTCTCTTAGATATCTCAACATAGATCTACAATAAGTATTACAAAATCTAATCTAACCAAAATCCAACTAGATTCTCCAACCCTTCCTTATGCAAAATTGCCCATTTTATATATTTTGCCCGAAGGTCACATCTTTACAATAACTATGGGCCAACCCCCATAGTACCCTTAAATCCAAAATGACATGGCTCTCATGTTGACCACGATTTGTCTTTACTTCGCTGTAGCTCTGTTGTCCTTTTGCACCACTTCCTATGGCTTTGAAGCTTCTCTAACAGTCAGAGTTCTGACTGCGTGGCTCTGACTCTATAGTGGCGCGTTCTTTGCACCATATCGCTTCTTTATTGTTTGCTCCTGTAGCTGATAGTATGCCGCTTCATTCATAACTTCTCCAACTACTTCGCTCGTCCTTAGTACTTCACATTTACTAAGGGGACAGATCCTTATCTGCCACTTCGTTGTGCTCCATACCCTGTTCCCGAGAATTGCGGAGTTGTTTCTCCCAAAACTAGTCGATGTTAGGCCTCGCCTAACTTGTACTTCTGCCATCGAAATGTCCTTTGACTTGGGCTGTGCCCAACAATGATATTCTTCATGTTTGGATTCCATTCTTTTAGTCAAGGAATAAAAATATGAATGATAATTTGATCATAATATGAGTATCCAAAAACTAAGCTTATGTAATCTGCATTACAAAAGTAACAAGTCAATACAACGATCTATCAAAATAATTGCAAGAATACACCAATCATAAAATTAAAAGATTCAGAAAAGCCAACAACCTGAAAATTATATAATACCTAACAAGTGTCCTTACGCATAAATTTGCTAAGCGAGTGTAAGGTGGAAACCCATACATTTTTACAAAATGAAAGGGATTTTGTTGACGGGGGCTAACAAAACCCTCCCTTGGATCAGTTGCATAAGCCCTTCATCTTCTACAAATGATGCAAATATGTGATTGTAACATCCCATTCTTGATATATTGAATAGAATCTCATTCTTTTACATGGTGCATGTTCTTTTAATGGCTAGTTTTCAAATTTATCTTGCATGGATGTTTAATATTTGATGTCTTTAGTTTAGTTTAGTTTAGATTAGTTTCCTTTCCATTTTGATCTGCTACTAAGTATTACACAATCCCTTCGTAGGTTTCTTTTGCATCTATGTGTGATAAATCATACACAACAAAGACTACGAGTCTTTAAAGGAACGAAGCCTCGCTCCCTCCTCCTTTCGTCTCCATTAGAGTTTCTAGTGGACGACACAGATGCTTCAAAAATATTCAAACCATAGGCTCCTCCACCAAAATATCTTCTTCTGTAATAATACCCAAGCTTTAAGATCTATAAAGATGGTGAGTTTTTGTTTTGATTATGGCATTGTACCCTCACTCATCAAATTATTATTTTGAAAATCAGTAAGAATATAGTATAGGATAACAATAGGAGTTGAGAGAGCCAACTTAAATTTGCACTTTGGGTCAATCACATCACAAGAAAGCATGGTACAAGAAAGAGCCCTTTTGAATTAGTTTATGGAATGGACGTGACATTGCCAATCCATTTGAATATATTGGTATATATAGCACTTCAATGTTTCATGACAAATCAACGTACAATCAAATTAGGGCATGCGTGATCAGTGGTGGAGTTAGATGAACATAAGAGAGAAATGCTTCAAAAAAATTCAGCAATCCAAGATGAACCCAAGAAGTTTGACAAGAGTCTAAGCTTATGATCTTCAATGAAAGAGATATTATCCTTGAATGAGATAAGTAGCATGAAAAGCCTTGAGATCATAAGAAATTTGACAAATTGTAAATTGGATCTTTTAGATCTTTTAAGATTGATGTAATTATTGGACCAAGTTCATTCTATCTCAACCATACTCTGGCTAAAGAAAAGATGATTTTCTCATAAATATGCAATATCAAATATATTATTATTATTGAAGGCATTCGATGCCTCTATATATTATGAAGACTAGGCTCTAAGCATGAGAGTAGATGTTATTATACTTTGACATTTTGGCTCATGGTTTTTTTTAGAGTTGGTTTTTAAGACTTAATTAATTAAAAATGAACACTACATCTTTGAACCATACACTGAAGGTGACAAAGGTGTAAATGCCTAAATCCATCATGCATTTCTTTAAACGTCTCTCTCATCTTTACTTAATACTACTATCTTTTCTTCTACCGACTTCCTCATCATACACCAAAGAAGCTCGGGTTACTACTTCCTTTCCTTATATATTAGTTATTATTGTTTATTTATTTCGTTCTTTTATGCATATTCATCCATCACGATAAAGATTGGAGGCTAATAATGCTCAGGATTGTTATTTTGATTTGACAACTTATGCATAGATATATCATGAACAACTTGGAGATTCTAGAGTTCTCTACAAGTACGCAATTAACATATAGAACCAATGGTTACAACCCAAAGAAACATTGATGCTTTATGATGAAGAACATGTAAGCTTGGGAGGTGCTATGTGAACAACAAATAACATATATTGATGTTAGTCTCATATTTAGAGAGCATTCTACACATGGTGGCATGTGGAAAACAAATCACATATGTGGTTGTTAGTCTCATTTTTTGAAATAATTATACATATATGCTTTTTAATTGGAAGTGTTTTTCACAATCTTCGAGACAAATTTGCATATTTGGAAACACAATTCATTTATTGTATAAACCTTGCATATTTGGAAACACAATTCATTTATTATATAAACCTTGCATATTTACAATTGAAAGTGGAAGCCTCTCAAAAGATGTATGATAAAAAATCAAAACTCCTATGAAAACACAATGCAAGCTTTGTCAAAAGTGATCTTCTACAATGATGTATGTCACATTAGTGACATTTTGAAGAGTGAAAATCCTATAAATTTCCCAAAACAAAAAAAAGTATATTGTATTTTATCAATCCAACTCTTAAAATTGACTAATTTTGAATTTTTAAAATTTATATATATATATATATAAATTCATATAATTATTAATTATTTATTTTTTTTCCTTGAAAAAAAAGCATAATTTTATTTCATTTTGCAAGTACAAAATTATATTGGATCTTCTTCACTCTTGAAGAGTGTATATGCTGCTAAGCAGTACCAATAAGAGCAGGAAGACTGCTACAAGCTTTTCAGCTTCATACAACAAAAAACTAGATATTAAGACACCTAATAAAAAACTACAACTAAAACCTAAATCCGGGCAACCAAGAATGGCTCACAAATAAGGAAAAGAACCAGCAGAAGAATGTTGTTGCTAAAAGGAGAATGAAACAAGGAAAAGAAAATGATTTCCAGAAACCATGAGAAAGTAACAGAGCCACTAGTAACTGCATAGATAAAACCCCAAACCGCCAAATGAAAGGCCCTCCTCGACAACCCACAAATGCTACTTCCCCGCATGAACGCAGCCGCCACCGTGAAGGGAAATAATTTGTCGTTAGTGCAAAAAATCACCCGTCAGCCTCGATGATCCAGGGGCAAGAAGGGGAGCAGGCCCTCCTCAACAGCCCACAGATGCTGCTGCAACCGCCACCGTGAAGGGCAAGAAGTTGCCATCAATGCTAAAAAAACCCGCCATCCTCGACGATCCAGGGCCAAGGAGGCCCCAACGCGCAGCATCCTCAGCGGTTCCGCCGTCGACAGAGAAAGAACTGGAGCCCAATGCTCTACAGACTTCTGGTGCCGTCGTCGTCACCTAGACAAAGACACGCAGCCCCGGATCAGCTTCCCTCTACAGAGACCATCGTTGCTGCCACTGGGAAGCAAAAGAAATTCACTACCCAATGGGTCGCTGTGCCAAGGCGCCGCCAACGATCCAAAGCGGCCATGGAAGGATCCATAGCTTCCAAAATCTTCTTCAGATGCCGACTACCAAAACCCTAGTTGCAAAGCCTCTGAGCCCCAACTCCCCAATCTCCCTTATAATTATTAATTATATTATCTATTTATAATAATATATATAATTTATAAATATAAAAATTACATAAATACAAAAATGAGATATACAATTTATAAATATATATTTAAATAAATATATTAACTATAAAAATGTATTTATTGATTTATATTTTTTAAATGGTGATTTACCATTTGTCATAGGGTTAGTCCATCTTGGAAGAATGCCAATACCTACTATTCTAGTTATAGAATCAATGTATGACCATAAATACAATATTACAATAGGGTTTAACAAAAGCAACATGTCACTTACATTATTTGAACTTGGGTTGAGAGAACAATAATCATTCCTCCCAACCACCCAAACTACAACCAATAAATGCATTTATTGATTTATATATATAGATAGTTATCACATAAATAAATACTTTAGATTTATATTTCTATTCGACACTCATCTCCTTATTTCTATTAGACACTCATCTCCTTAATCTCCTTGCATTAAAATTTACGTTAAAGGCAAAGTAGGTACATGTAATGTCATCCTTTGTGAGTACATCTCTTTAATCTCCTTAAAATTTATGTTAATGGCAAAGTAGGTACTTGTAATGTCATGCTTTATGAGTTTTTTCGACTGGTTTATATGAAAGTCTTAATTGTTATTTATTTTTTGTTTATGTTTTTAAAATAAAAATTTGACACTCATCTCCTTAATCTCCTTGCATTAAAATTTACGTTAAAGGTAAAGTAGGTACATGTAATGTCATCCTTTGTGAGTACATCTCTTTAATCTCCTTAAAATTTACGTTAATGGCAAAGTAGGTACTTTTTTTCCAGCGAAAAAAATCTACTATTGATATTCAAAGTTTGAATCAAATAGTACAAAGAGATTCCAGATTCAGTAAATGAATCAGATATATCAGATCTGCCAAAACAGAAAGTTCAAGTCTCTGATAACATTTTCATGTCATCCTAATGACAAGATTATCAGCAAGCATCCTTGCATATATTTCATACAATAATTACAAAAGTTCAAAAAACATAGGATACCACAGATCAGAAGATATACAGTGCCAAAACCAGAAATGATCAGTCAAAAAAATAAGTATTGCCACAGTCCTGGAGACTGTTTTCAATCCATTCCTCCCAAATCAGCTGACCTTCAATACCTGTTAATGCTTGTTTTGAGAGCTTGTCAGCGAGAGAATTCTGTTCTCTATATATGTGTTCAAAATGAACACCCTGAAGTTTAGTGATTTCTGTATGAGTCCGGAGAGCCCAGTGCCTTAAATTTAAGACATTAAGCTTAAATTCCCTCGCAGCCCATTTGATTGTCACCCTAGAGTCGCCATATACCTTGATATTTACCAATCCAAATATATTAGCAACCTTGAGCATACACCAGAGTGCAATTAACTCCGCTTTCATGTTTGTGCCTGTGCCACAATTGAGTCTAAAAGTAAAAAAATGAGACTCATTCAAATATGCCACACCCCCAACAGCACATAAACCAGATTGTGATGCACCATCAAAGAATAAAATGGGCTGATTAACAATGAAGTTGAAAGAACTGATCCTGTCAGTCTTTAATTTAGAGTCTTCATTTTTGCAGGAGGCATACATTTTTAAAGCAATCATGCTGCATTGGATAGGGTTAATACCGCCATTCTGAAAAATCGCACAATTTCTAGAGTACCATATAGCCCAGGGAATGCATATGGCAATAAAGAAATGCTGCTTACAGTGTCTGAACCAATTGAGAAGACATTTGTTAAAGTCTCCAACATCCCAACGTTGAGAAATTGATAGATTAGCCGAAATCACATCCCAGGTCTTAGTAGAGAATCTGCATTTAACAAATAGATGCAGTTTATTTTCTTCTTCCTCCTTGCATAGTATGCAGATACTCGGTCCATTCCAACCACGAATACATAATTTGTCCCAGGTCTTTAATTTATTTTGCAGTAGTAACCAGCAGAAACATTTGAGTTTTAGAGGAACTGACCAATGCCAAAGCCGCTTGTACCACCAGTCCTGTGGAAATATGAGTTTGTCCTGTACAATTCTGATATTAGCAGAGCGAGCAGTAACCATGCCAGTAGTAGGGTTCCCATTCCAGATAAGCAGATCCGAAGCTTGACTCAATATGACACAGAAGCATTTAATTTCAAGATGTAAGCTTCCCACACACGAGCAAGATATCCAGATAGACCAATATCCCTTGTAGACATCCAATTTGATGAATAAGCAAACCCGTGATGCTGCAGATAGATTTTATCCAGCGTGTTCAATCCTAAAATCTGGAGGTATCGAGTGATGGATTGTGGCAGAATTTTTTTTTCATCCATGCCGATAATGGGATCGATTCCAACTCTTATCCTTTCTCCAGTCCCAACCTGCCAGGTAAGATCCTTTTTAATCCAGTGTAAAATCTTCATGAACCCCCGCCATATAGGAGAAAAATTCCAGCCGGTGAGTTTAGGACTTCTAATCCAGCAATAAAACTCTTGTTTTAGATACTTGCAAGAAATAAGAGACGACCAGAGATTTCTCCCAGTCAGACATTGCCAGAGGTTTTTGAGTCTGAGAGCAATATTGAAAGTACCCATCTCTAATATACCCCATCCTCCAAATTTATAGGGTCTAGAAATACAATCTGCAGCTACCATAGGTATCTTTTCACTGTTCGTAGAGCCAAACCATAAGAAGTTGAAGAAATACCTTTTAATATACCTGAGAATGGACACTGGGACTTCAAGTAAAGAAAACCAGTATACAGGTATGCTAGAGAGTACCGATTTCAGTAGGATAAGCTTACCACCAATGGGCAGAAATCTGTAAGACCAATGTGCAATCCTTTTTTCAATCTTTCTCAGCAACCAATACCAATCCTTACTTTGATAATTATTGGGCTTGAGATAGAAGCCCAGATACTTGAACCCTTGGTCCATATTTAAACACTTGTAGGGCAGGATCGAAAGGATATCATGCAGGTGCCCAACATTGGGAGAGAGATGATAAAAGTTGGATTTTGTTAAACTGACTTTCATCCCTGAAGCACGACAAAAAGTCTAAGTAGGTACTTGTAATGTCATGCTTTATGAGTTTTTTCGACTGGTTTATATGAAAGTCTTAATTGTTATTTATTTTCTGTTTACGTTTTTAAAATAAAAATTTGTTATAATGTTATTTTAAAAGATTATTTATTTTTTAAATAAAAATTGGTAGCATATCTTTTTCTTAATACATGAAAAATGATATGTTATTTATTTTTAATAATATTAATAATATTTATTTAATTTTTAAATAAAATTGGAGAGATAAATAATGATAATAATATATTTTTAAAATTACAGTCGACAACAAATTGGCGTATGAGATCCCCTTGTTTGTGGGACAAAGGTTCTTCCTCCATATTTTAATGTATGATTTCCTAAGAGGAAACCCATGTTCTTAACCTTTAACCCAACACATATTTTTAACACGTGATTGGTTGAATTAAATCCAACTCTTACAGTGGTTTGTGAGTGTTCAATTTTTAATATACACATACTCACATATTCATTATATATATATCACACTTATAATACATATATATATGAATGTATTATACGTGTTTTAAATATATTAGTGTTGGAGTAAAATTTAAAATTGGTTTTGATTGATAAGGAAATATGTTTAAATAGCTCAAAATCCAGAGTCATCTAGCAGGAGTGGAAGTCTCCCCTCTTAATAACGGTGGCATAGTTTTCCTTTAATAACGGTGATGACTATCCTTACTAACACTTTGACAACTCAATTATGATAGGCTTTTCCATACTTAGAAAAAGTGTTTTAGACATATACTTTGTACTCAAGTGATCAATTGGGTGTTTTGGACATATACTTTGTACTCAAGCGATCAATTGGGTCTACTTCAAGTGGTTGTGAGGAGTGTTATCCTCCCCACCTAGAGTCATGTAAATGACATGATGATCTCATAATGAGTATATTGTTATATTTGTTTCAACCCTATTGTTGACTTGACTTTGTGACAAAGTAGGTAATTAGTCTTCTATGCACTTTAAGTTCTTTGTATAATTTATTTTATATTACAACAGATTCCTTGTTTTTTATATTGACATAAACTCATATCTTGTGTCTTTTAGACTAACAAACATGATGATGCTGACGATGATGAAGATTATTGTCCATTGAGACCCATTTGGTCTATTGGACCTTAAGAAAAGATAAAGGAATTATTTGGATTTATGTAAAATTTGATTCCTGTGATTAAAAAGCTGAGAAAGAAGCGTTCCTAGGTCACCATAGTTTTGACAAGTTAGAAGATCATGAAGATTAGAATTGTAGCAAAGATTGTGAAACTGCGATTGCATGTGGGTATATGGAGGACACTCTAAAATGAAGCCATGTTCGTCCTCAATGCTCATAGACTCACGGAGCTAACAAATCCCTTTCTTCCATGGAGTTTTAGAATTTTCCCAACGCCCTGTTTCGTTATGAAGCTCATGGTAGTTCGTTCTTATCTTGGCTATATTAATCTTCTTCTTTGAATTGGTTAAGACAACGAGATACATTTGATCTTCCAGATTAGGATTAATGATCTCCTTGTAATATCTTAATTTTCTTTTAACCTCTAAATCTTTCTCATCCCACATTCTCGCTTTGAACTATAGTATTTTTGAGATTGTTGATATTTTGCAAAGTGCTATTTTCGTCAATCCCCCAATGATTTAACCAAGCCATGGTCTCCTTATACCATCATCTCTTGAGCCAAAAATGGTCTTGACTATAATTTAAAGCAATTTTAGGGAGTCTCTAGTCTTCCATGTTATTTATCTTATTCTTGTAAATCAGGTACCTAGTCATAGCGATGCTTTCGATGGGGGGAAGACCAACTTCTATAAGAAGAATAGGATAGGACATCAGGGATAATTTTAAGGATCCATACTTTTTTAAAAGTGTATAAACCTTGGTGAATCTTACCAATTCCTAAAATGTGAACTATAAAATATTTGGCGATATTTTTATAAAATTATTTCAATTTCTAAGGATTTAATATAGTTTATATTATAATTTGGCGATTTTTAGAGTGAAAAAAGTTTACCCCCGTCAAAATTAGGTGAAATGAGGCTTCAAAAAATGCAAATTGGCGAATCGTTTTTTGGAAAAAAACATGGAAAAATAGCCCATGGGCTAAATTTCGCCCCTAAAATTATCCTTCTAGGACATATTACTCTTAATTTTGAGGTTATATGTGATAAAACATTTTTGAATTTGCTCGATCTTTCTTCAAGATTCTTGAGAGATACCGCAACCCCAAACTTCACAACCGTACAAAATAACATGAGTCACGAGAGTTTCGAAAAATAACTTCTTTTTATTCCACATCACTAAATTTATAGATTTACAATATTTTTATAGAATAATTGAAACATATTATAATAAAATGGTTGAAACAATTAAGAAATACCACTTAACAACGTACTCCCATAAAATGATTAAAAAATTTAAAAGGTGCCATTTTCACATTTATAAATGGATTTTTAATTTTTTTTATGGATTTTTAATTTTATTTTATTTTTATAGATTTTATTTTTTTCTAAAAAACTCTATAGAGAGGTTTTCAAGGAGGTAAAGTAATGCTATGAAGAACTCGACCTTATTAAAACTTATAACTTATTGCATTTTAGTTATAAATATACTTTGTACATATGATTTAATGATTTAACTATCAATCAATTACAATCAATTACACTGATCTTTACATTTATTAGGTATTAATATTTATAAATTTGAATATTTTATTTTAATATATTAATTTAATAGTAGTTAAAACAACCTTTAAATTGATTAAGTATTAATATTTATAAGTTTGAATATTTTATTTTAATATATTAATTTAATAGTAGTTTTTTTTTCAACCGAAAAAAAATGTACTATTGCTATTCCTATTCCTTGAATCAAATAGTACAAAGATTTTCACCTTTTTGAAAAAAGGTATATTCATCATGTTCAAGACAGTATGTCCAAAGGACCCCAAACTACCATCATCAAAAAATTATCCATGATAGACTATACAAAACTGAATAGACTATGACATATTACAAAAAGTAATATGTTCAACAAAAAACCTTGACTTCGAATTTTTTAAAAGAAAAAGACTTCGCCACTTTCCAGCAAGCTGGAATCCATCCATTCCTCCCAAACAAGAAATCCTTCAGAGCCCAAAAAAGCTTGCTTTGATAAGCAATCAGCCAGTCCATTGTGTTCTCGGAAGATGTGGGAAAAGGAGATGAGTTCCTGCATATCAATCTCCTCTCTAACACGCATGCACAAGTGGGAAAGAGCTAAAACATTTAAATCAAAATCTTTAGCTGCCCATTTGATAGTAACACGCGAATCTCCAAAGACCTTAATATTTACCAACCCAAAGATGTTTTCACATTTCAGAACACACCACAGAGCTAATAGCTTTGCTTTCATATTACTTCCAATACCACAATTGAGACGGAGAGTGAAATAATGGCCCTCATTCAAATAAATAACACCACCAGCAGCAAAAAAAACCATGCTGTGCAGCCCCATCAAAAAATAGAATGGGATGATCCACAGTAAAAGTAAACTGACCAATCCTCCTCTCCACCACGTTTTTGGTAACAACAGTATAATGTTGAGCTAAATTTAAGACAATAAGCCCACAAGCCGCAACATTAGGCATTTTATCTTGAAAGGTAACCAAATTCCGGAAGTACCAAAGGGCCCATGATATAAGAATAGGAACCTGTAATGTCTTGTTAGAAGAACGAAACCAACTCAGCAGAGACTTACCAAAATCACCATCTTCCCATACCTTTGTGATTGACAACTTCGAACAACAAAAATCCCAAACTTTTTTACCAAAGGAGCAAAAAACAAACAGATGATTGATAGATTCAGAATCTTCCTAACATAAGATACACCAATTTGGACCACACCAACCACGCTTTGAAAGATTGTCCCAAGATTTCAAGGTTCCCTGTAAAGCATGCCGTAAGAAACACTTGTGCTTTAAAGAAAGATTCCACTTCCATATCTGTTTATACCACCAGTTCTGAGGAAAAAAATACTTCTCTTGCATAATTCTGTCATAAGCTGATTTTGCAGTAACTATTCCAGATTTTACATTCCCATTCCACACCACCCTATCTTCTTGATCAGATAAAGAACATCCAGCCGAACAAAGAGCACTGACATAGATATCCCAAGTGATTGCATCCTCACCATCCAACCACAAATCATTGGATTTTAACCAATATGAATGACCAGAAAAATTCCTAATACTTTTTAAAGATGTCAACCCATAAATTTTTAAATAATCCAGGATTTTGTTTGAAAGATGAACAGAACCATCAATACCCAATATATTATCTTTTCCCACCCTAATGGCTTTACCATTTCCCACCTGCCACTTCAAGTCACCAAGGATCCAGCCGGAAACCTTAAGAAGCTCGCGCCATAACAGAGAGCAGCCAAAACTCGAAGGCATATGCAATCTGATCCATTCAACCAAATTCATGTTTATATACTTCACAAAAGCAATCTTGGACCAAATATTTTGTTTAAAAAGACACCGCCATAAGCTTTTTGTTCTAAGAGCCACGCTGAAAGATTTTAAATCCTTAATCCCCCAACCATCGAATCTTTTAGGCCTGGAGACTGATTCCCACCCAGTCATTACCAAAGAGGCCTGATCATTCCCACCGGTCCACAAAAAATTGAAAATTAATTTCCTGATGACATTTAAAATGTAGGTAGGGATCTCGAGAAGGGCATCCAATACGCAGGAATCCCCAAAAGAACCGCTTTGATCAGAGTAAGCTTACCTCCCATAGAGAGCATTCTATATGCCCAATGAGAGATACGAGCTTCAACTTTCAGAGCGATCCACCACCAATCCTTGATTTGATAGTTGTTAGGTCTCAAGAAAAAACCTAAATATTTAAACCCTTCATCTAACAGATGACAGATATAAGGCAAAATAGTAGAAATTTCCTTTCTTCTATCGGAATCCACATTATAATAATAGAAGCTTGAATTTGTAGAACTTACCTTCATCCCAGAAACACGACAGAAGCAATTCAAGATGTTCCTAAAGACCCCCCATTCAGCAGCAGTAGCCAAACCCGCCAGCAATACATCATCTACAAAAATCAGATGAGATAAAACACAACCAATCCCCAATTCAATGTCCTTGATTAAACCATCCTGCTTGGCAAAGTTTAGCATCCTACTAAGAGCATCGATAATCAAAAGGAACAATAATGGGGATAAAGGACATCCTTGCTGGATTCCCCTTGAACACTGAAAAAAAGATGTAGGCGAACCATTTATCAAGACAACAATGCTAGCCGTAGAGACACATGACATGATCCAATTAAGGACAAGAGGAGGAACCCCAATTTGGATCAATATAAGTCTTAAGAAAGTCCAATTCACCTGATCATATGCCTTTTCCAGATCTAAATTTAGAAGCATTGCACTGAATTTACGACTTTTAATGGAGTGAAGAAGTTCCTGAGATGCCCCAATGGCATCATGAATTTTCCTATTCTGCAGAAAACCAAACTGTTCATCAGTAATATGATCTGAGAGAGCCGATTTAATTCTTTGAGCAATAATTTTGGAAACTAACTTGTAAGCAAGATTACAAAGGGCTATAGGCCTATAATCTCCAAAATTTGCAGGTTTTCCCTTTTTTGGTATTAGTGTAACAAAGGTAGAATTTAAAGCACCATAAGAGAATCCCTGCAACCTTGTATATTCCACCATACTCAAAATCTCAGGCCCCATAATCTCAAAGAAATGAATATAAATCTCCACAGGCCAACAGTCGGGGCCAGGGATTTTTTCACTAGCAAAAAGATGCAAAGTATTCTCCACCTCCTCAAGAGTAACCTCCCTACCAAGAGCTTCTGCATCATCATCATTAAAGAACCGGGGGAAGAGTTCTGCAATTCTAATCTGTTCCATTAGATCGCACTTACCCTCATCTTTATAAATACTACCAAAATGTTTGACAGCTTCCAATTTCGACACCTCACCACCAGAGCAAATGTTACCTTCAGAATCATTCAATTCCCAGATTGAATTCAGATTACGACGAGCCGAAGCAGAGGAATGGAAGAACTTAGTGTTTCGATCTCCATGATTGATCCACAAAGCCCTGCTTTTCAACCTCCATTCCATCTCCTCCTGAAGAAGAATATCCTCTCTTTTCTTCTCAAGCAACTTAACCACCTCAAATTCTTCCCTACTCAACTCACCATTAAAATTTTCCTTATTAATCTTTTGAATTTCAGCTTCAAGAATAGCCAAATCCTTCTTACCAGATTCCTTCCTATGCTTGACCCAACCAATCACCACTCTTTTAAGACTTCTCATTTTGTTACAGAAAATATATAACGGGTTATCCCCATCAGCAGCAGCAGAAGCCCAAAAACCTTTCACCATTTTGCAAAAAGCTTCCTCTAGCAGCCAGGAATTGTTAAATTTGAAAGGAACATTTGTTTTCACCCCATAATCATCAAACTGAAAAATGATAGGTCAGTGATCAGACACTTTTTGCCCATGGATCTAGGAACGATATCTCTGAAATTTTTCCAGCAAGGAAGACTTAACCAAGAAACGATCAAGACGCTTATGAACACCATCTTCACCCCCTCTACCGTTACTCCAGGAAGGGCACAATTTAGAAGGAGCAACATCAATTAACTCATGATCCAACAGTAGCTTACTGAAATAATCTGCCATGGGATCCATTCTAGCTTTTTTCCCCCAAATTTCCGAAGGTGACTTTGTAAAATTTAAGTCACCTGCAAAAATAAGACTCTCATCATTTAAAAGCCCAGAAACCGATAGAGAATCCCAAAAGGTCTGCCTGTTAGAGTATGGAGCATAATAGTTGAAAACCGATAAACAAAGGTTCTGGCCGACATAATAGCCCTTCAATAGAATCCCCCAAACAGTCCTGAAAGCTTTGAAAGAAAATAACTGAGGGTTCCATGCAGCAGCCAAATCCCCAGAAAGACCAGAAGCATCCAAAGCAGAGACCTCCCAATTTGGCAGAATACTTCCAATTTTTGAAACAACATCAAGACTAGAACACATAGTTTCTTGAATTAAAACAATACTTAGGCTAGTAGCAAGGAAAAGGTTGGATAGGGCCCTAGCCCTCAAAGCCCCACCCAACCCACGAACATTCAGAGAGATTAAAGACATTAAGAAATATCCACAACGGGCTTCTGTTCTCTAAGACCCAAAACAAAAACACCTTCAAACCCACAGTCAACATCAAACGACCCTCCATTCTGCAATGGACCAGGATCAAGAGCTTTTTTCTTTTTCTTCCCCTTTCTAATAGTCACATTCTGAAATTTAGGAGGAATAGGCAACACATTTGAATCCGAAGTAGGGTTTTTAGAAAAGGTATCAATAGGGATCAATTCAAACCCCCCCTGGAACCACTATCCTCCAAGCAAGCAGAAACCACAACATCAACAGGTTTATCAGAAAGGTTGACAGTCGACTTGCAAACAGGGAGAACAGGGGTAGTAATGAAAGAAGAGTCGAAAACATTCAGAACCTCCCCACAAAAAAGAACATCCGAGGAAGTACTAGGGCACATAATAGTAGGGAAAGAATCAACCCCGATGACAGAGTCAAGACTACTAACAACCCTAGAGGGCCCAGGAACAGTAACAGGTTTGGACAAACCATGCCTCAACTGTACAACCCCCATTGAAATCCTTCTATCTAAATCCACCTCTTTATCAGAAATAAAATCTAACTCCGCTTTAGAAAGCTCAAAATAGGCAGATTCCGGAGGAATTTTCAACTTACCAGAAAGTGGAGTCTTCGGGGAAGCCGGAGCATAATGTGGAGAGTTAAATGGTTTCCGACGACTTGAATCCTTCAAACAGGACATAAGCTTAGGGCATTTAGCTTGAATGTGCCCTACCTCACAACAGTGAAAACATCGAAACAAAATTCTGTAGAAATCCAGCTGTTGATTCCAGCTTCGATCGCCCCAAACAATCTCAATGGCAGCCGACAAGCCCAAACTCAAATCTATCTCCACTAAAACCTTTGCATAGCGTCTATCAATTCCAAAGATAGAGTTTGTGTCCACTCTGATGCACTTACCAACCGAATTTGCCAACCCAGCCACAGTATCCTCCGTCCAAATTTCAATAGGGAGGCCGGGGACAATCATCCAAAGATGACGAATACCTTGTCGCTCATGAATAGGATCAAAAGCGACGTGCCAACGTTTAAGATTCAGTGAGCCATCCTTAAACAACCAGGTCCCCTCAAGAATCTGAGCCGAAGCCTCCGAGCTGGGAAAAATGAACATAATCCATTGATTAACCAACATATTAATCCTCAGAGTATTCCCCACAAGAGGCGACCAATTTTTATTGACCCACTCGACAATTTCCGCCTTCAAACCAGAAGCATACTCTAATCTCCCAACCAACGCCCTATCCGCCAGCATCCCGACCCTCTCCAAATTTGCACCCACAGGAATTACAAACCTCTCAACCTTCTCTCTGGCCTTGAGAGTCTTTGCCCACCGGTTGTTTTTAGCTTTAACACCAGCCAAGTTAGGGTTTCTCCCATACTCGCGAGCCGAGGGAAGAAGATCAACAAGACAATCTCCAGAAGCAAACCCGAGAGAATGATAAGAAAGGGGATCAGACCCCCCCTCGTGCGAAGTCATATCCAGGGAACCGTTCCAGCCGGTAAACACCACCACCTGTCCAGCGCAGAAGGACAACGAAAGACACCTCCCACAAATGAAAACAGTTGTCCCTACAAGACAGTACAAACCTTAGGTGCCAGATCCGGGAGTGGACCCTAGCACACAAAAAGAAGGTAAAGCCATACTAAACCATAACCATGGACAACACCACCACAACCAAAACCAGCATGATTTGTAGGCCAAGCCTGCGAAATCCTAGAAGAAACCTCAACATCTCTCCCGAGGTAGCACCATAAAATATTATCTGGTGATCATATATATATATATCAAATTTAATAGTAGTTAAAACACATAGGATGATTTTTGAGAATTTCTAAAAATGTTTTTTCGAAAGTTTAAGAAAAAATTCTGAACAATTCAAATTAAGAAAACAACTCATGACAATCAAGGTGAAAAGATTTTTACATAAATATCCATTATTTATATAATATATCATTATCATTTTGTGTTTTACAATAATATATTAATAAATTATTATATATTTTTTTTAATTTTACCATTTTGTTTTTTGTTAAATTTTTGAAACAACACAGAATTGTGACCCTTTTTGTTGTTTTAAAAATTTTCAGGATAAAAAAAGTGTGATAGAAAAACTCCAATGTTGAATACTTATGAAATGTACATTATCAACGTCACGTTCAGGATAAAAAAAGTGTGAATGAAAAACTCCAATGTTGAATACTTATGAAATGTACATTATCAACGTCACGTTCAGGATAAAAAAAGTGTGATAGAAAAACTCCAATGTTGAATACTTATGAAATGTACATTATCAACGTTACGGTTTTTAAAACTCGGATAGAGTTCAATTTATTTAAAAAAAAATTATATTGAAATCAACTTTCATATTTATAAACAAATATATGAAATATATGTACACAATTATATATGAATATTTTTACAACCTAAACAAAACTATGTACACATTTATATGAATATTTTTACAACCTAAACTGAAGTGCACAAGTATATGAATACTTTTACAATCTGAGTATATGAATACTTTTACAATCTAGATATAGAGTCTGTAAAGAATCTCTTAAGAATAATAATAATTCAATTTAATGAGTTGATGCATACATTCAATATATTACAATCTAGATATAGAGTTTGTAAAGAATCTCTTAAAAATTATAATAATTCAATTTAATGAGTTGGATGCATACATTCAATATTTTTTTGGAATGATAATGTTTTTGGATTTCAGTTATGACTCTCCTAAAGTCTTAATAAGTTAAAAAGAAACAACATTGAAATGTTATTTAAAAAAAACAGCTCTTTTATATTTATAAATGAACCACTTTGTATATAGGCTCGCAATCTTCATGTATTTCCACATAATATGTATATACTTAAACTATATACTTGTTGGATTTTTGTGTTCCGACATATAATTTTTATTTTATTTTTTACATTGGTTATGCTTGTCACTTTCCAACATTGTGTTTATGAGATGACTATGCATTAGATATCTAAAATGCTATATTAGTGCAAAAAGAAATCAAGTAGAAAAGAGGAAAAACACAAAAACCAGATAATTGCATCACTCAGAAAGCAACATTGAAATGATATAAATCAGACATGTTTAAATCTATGAAATTTGAAATAGATGTGAGTGTTTATTTCCCCAATCCACAAAGTTATGATTAAATTATAACTTTCCATCGAAATGAGGTGGTTACAAGGTGTTTCTTTCTATTGAGTTAAAGAAACTGCATCCACCACTACTCATATTTTTTTCTATTATCATCCAAAATCATTGCAACATAGGTGAATCTTATCAATCTCCCTTGGTTGTTCTGCCACAATGGAAATAGCTTTGGCAAGAAAAGTAGCAGCAAACACTCATATTTAAAAGGGTGGGGTTTCATCTTGAAATATAGAAAAGGCACATATATATATGCTTATCATTAAATCTATTATCACTGAACTTGATATGTATATCAAATATTTCCATTTTTAAATTTGCAACGCTAAAGGCATGGGCTTATTTCCGTGCAACTTCCGTTGTTATAATAACGCTGACCTCATGTACTTGATAATTTATGACTTCATACATAGTTTTGGTGAAACCATTAAAGAAAGCTTAATATTTTGAATTATATATATTTTTGGTAGCATCAAGGATAAAGCTAATGATTAAGATAAATTTTGGTAGTATTATTTGATTTTGGTTTGGGATTTTGTTCTACAGCTTTATCTTGGGATTAAGCTTGAAGTATCTCTTTGTGTAGAGAGATTTAAACACCAAATAGAGGCGGTGGAGTGAATTTATTAGTGAGTACAACTTTGGAATATCTGGCATCAAGGGAAAAGAGAATGTAGTTGCTAATGCCCTAAGTAGAAGACTAGCTATATTCTACTCAGTACCCTTAAAAGTCGATTTAAGGGAGAGAGCATTAGGAAAAATTCTTAGAGATAGTTGGTAACTAAAGATTAAATCCGTACTCTAGAGTGGTAGGTAGTTAGAAACTAACTTTAAGGGGTATGACTTGGAGGTTGATGGATTTTTTTCGATTTCAAGGGAGAATGTATATCCTAGAGGAAGGGGATATTAGAAGCATTATCCTCAAGGAAACCCATAGAGCACTTTATTATGCACATTTGGGTGTGAAGAAGATGTATGCAGGCATGAAGAATCTCTTCTTTTGGGAAAGCATGGAGTGTGATGTGGTGCAGTTTGTTGCTAAGTGCCTTGAATGTTAGCTAGTAAAGGTCGATCATTGCCACCTAGTAGGTCTCTTGTAACCTCATGACATTCCTATGTCCAAGTGGGAAGTCATTTCCATGGTTTTTGTTGTGGGATTTCCCCTCACCTCTTTGTGATATAATGCCAATTTGTAGTAGTCAATAAACTAACCAAAAGTGCCCATTTAATTCCAGTCATGGAAACTTAAGATGTCGTAGACATGGCAAGGGTATTTATCGGTGATATTATTCACTTTCACAGGGGTCCCAAAAATATCATCTCAGAGAGAGACTCTAGGTTTACATCCAAGTTTTTGACAAGCTTGTCATCAACATTGGGGACTCAATTAAACTTAAGCACAACTTATCATCTTGAAACAAATGAGAAGACAATGAGAGTTAATCAGGTAATTAAGGACACACTTAGGATGTATGTTATGGACAAACATAACCATTGGGAAAATACTTACCTTTGTTAGAGTTTTCTTACAATAATAGTTACCACAAATCCATTGGAATGCCACCTTATCAAGCTATGTATGGAAGGTCGTGAAAGACACATTGAATTGGGATAAGTTAGAGGACCGAGTGATAACATGGCCAAAATTGGTTCAAGATATGGAAGATTAGGTAATTCAAATTAGACATTGGTTAAAAGAAGCACGTGATAGACATAAGATTTATGCTAATGCTCATAGAACTAACTGAAGTTATAATGTCGAGATGATGTTTTTATATGTATTAGACCTAATAGGTACCATCCAATTTGAAAAAGGGACAAAGTTGTTGCCTCTTTTTATAGGGTCATTTAAAATCTTGGAAATAATTGGACCAGTTTCATATTGCCTAGCGTTGCTACCCCATTTGCATAAAATTCATGATGTTTTTCATGTATCTATATTACACCATTATATTGCTAATGAATCTCATAAATTAAATTGAAAGAAATTGTAGGTTTTGGATGAGAGAGCCTCCATGGTCAAACCATTATGCATATTGGACCATAGGGTAATGATAGATTAGGAACCACTTGGTGACTAGGGTAAGGTCTAGTGGGACAAGTATATCCAAGGATTTGCTACCTGGGAGGACGCAAAAAGCATGAATCGTGATTATCCCACACTTTTTTTTATTGTAACTTCGAGAAACTGTTCCTGAAAGGTGGGTGTATGTAACACCCCATATTTTGATTAGATAGCCAACCAACATTAAGACCTATCTTATATTTCTTTGCTTATTATCTATTGGATTAGCTCAATTGAAAAAACTATACGTGTGGATTTATGAACCTACCAATACATGTGGCAATTATGTTTTGAGTTATCACTTATCTTATTAAGATGACAGTCGTGTGATTTGCTTCTAGGATGAAAAATTAAATAGAAGGATAGGGTACATGGATACCAATGCATGTTATGATTAAATGAATAAATGGATATCATGCACATTATTGATGGATTAACTTGTTTATATTGATTGATGGTTGATAAATTGGTATTTACTTGGAAACGGTGAAAGATTATGCATGATCTTATGTTTTGGATGAGACTAACCCATATGTTAGAGAGGTTAAGTGATAGCTAGATACTTGTGCTACCAAATTAAAACTAATGTCATAGACATCAACAGAGAAAGGGTAAGCTATGAGGTATTAATTCGTGGATTTATTTATTCATTTGATACATTACTTTAATATGTGGGATAGGGCATGCTTATGCAAGAAAGCAAGTTGCCAAAATTGGTCATTCAATGAAACGACTCTAAGAACAAAAATAGAAGCACAATGTGATTACTGATAGGGTGTAGATCCTAGTCCCATTAGGAGGAGTGGAGGTATTTCCCATTGTTTATCCTACAAAGCCTAGAGTTGTGGGAGGTTTGTGTTAAGCCACTCTCCCCAAGTTGTGTGATGACGACTGTCAGTTTCCTACTGGGGGAGTTAGGTTGATTTAGTCGTCACTTTCACTTACGGGTTACATTTAGGGTTAGGTCAATATTGTTGACTCTCCATGATATTCCAACAGAGGAATGGATAGGAATTGGCAGTTGGAAGTAGGTTAGGAAGGAAGGATGATTAAGATTAGTAAGGATATGGTTGGGCTGTGAGATGCCACTTTAGTTTGTACTTGATTCCTTTCACCTATAAATCATTGTTTAATTCATTAAGGTAAACCTAAGTATAATGTTTGGTTAGTTCTTATGTGTTGTGACTTAGTTAATATGATTGCATAGTGTTTTGATTACTAGATTATTGTCTTGCATGTGACTATTGTTGTCTTGTGATTCAAGAACTATGCATTTGAGGTGGTGATGGTTACCTATAGTGCACACACAAGTTATGTGTATGGTAGCCACACATACATACCTTGCACATGTACACTAGTATTAGTTAATATATATAGGTGATTAAATTGCTATTATTAATAACAATTGATGGATGTAATAAGGGTTATAATATAATATTATAATCAACATTTCATTTCATTTGTATTAATTGCTTTTCATGTAGGTTCATGTGCATTTCTCTTGTATTAATTACATTTCATTTGTATTTGTTTGAATTACAATTCACTACATTTCTTTTAACTCTTATTCCGTATGCACTAGTTCTCATTTGCATGCCATTTTATAACCTGATCTCTTTAATGCTTACCAAACATACATTGATGTGAGTGAAATTTGACTTGCCCAAGAATAACTATGATGGATAGATATTTTATTATTTTACTATTTTATTTGGATTTATGAGTTATGAATTGAATTAATGTGAGTGTTTGTCTTGTTGAGTGGGTTTCGGACCATTAGGAGGGTAGGTAAGACATTATTATTAGATTTTGGACTTTCATAGGGTTCTTCTCGAGAAGGGAGAGGGCTGTGGAAAGAGGAGGTTATAGGTGGATTTTGGGAGATTATACGAGAGTGGGTGGTTGACACTTAGAAGTGAAGGAGTTGAGGAGAGAAACAATCTGTGAGCATTGGAAACTGAATCCTAGAGGTTAATACTTGAAATTGGAAGGTTTAGTTATTGTTGCTTTTGTTATTGGAGTTGTGAGCATGGAGGGCTAGGAAACCACACAGGTTTCATAGAATTAGGAGCTTAGTTGCTAGTTGGTTGGGATGATTAATCTTAGTTTGGGTAACATTACTTTGGCTAGACTAAGGATTGGATTGGACTACCGAGAGTGCTACAGGATTGCTATTTCAAATATTCACTAAGGTAATATACTATTCCTACCTTGTTTATATTATTTATCTTAAATTTGCATTTTATTAATATGATGATATGCTGTGAAATTTACAAAGATCGTAGGAATTGTTCTAAAAATTATGCCTAGTATGCCAAAATTAAGGAATCATAAACATGATTGATTTTAGATGGAAAAATATACATCCTTAATGTGTTAATAATATTGGATTACTGATATTAGTGTTAAATTAATAACTCCCATCATTAGGATGGGTGATACAAGAACAAAATCAACAAAAGCCAACAAAGAGACCAATATTTGAATTTCATCATTTCAACCTATAAGACATATACCTAAATTTTGTGAAAAGGAAGACGAAATTACTCGTCTGTATGCCCCTCTTAATCCTCCATAAGGAACCATTGACGGACAAGCATGTCGATTTGTGCTTTATAGAGGGTATCGACATCATTGTTTCTGTCTATGTATACACGATTGAAGGTCAAATAAGTGAAGTGGTAAACCAAACCCTTAAACCAAAATCTTGCGAAGGGTGCAAAAGGAAGTTTGTGTAATATATTCATCTCACATCCACTTAATAACAATTAGGGACTCCCTAAACACTTGTAACCTTAAGGCCCCTTTTTCCATTGCCAGTACCATAAGTAGTTTGAGTGCCATTAATCCCGAGTAATTGTTGGTGATGAGCTCAATACTTGCTCTAAAACTTATACAATAGTATTTAGTTAAGTAAAGAACTCCTCCTGCCCCTGCATGAGCTAGGATGCCCCTGAGTGTAATGTCCCCAGTTTGACCCCATGGCATTAAAATCGTAAATGATGTAATATTGTTATAAAATCATGGTGAGGAGCTCAAGGCCAAGGCCCCGCCATTGATTTATCGTTTTATGTATCATCAATTAAAATCGGTGCATATGGTTCTTGTGCTAGACATGTACAATGTAAATTAAGAAATCATGTAAATATGAATTTTAATGAAATACCCACAACTAGCTATGCAATGCAACAAAGAGATGGGGGCATGATTTTTACAAGGAATTGGGAGGAAAATATTCAAACCCTTGATCCAATGAAGTCAAGCCAAGTGTCAATGAGAGAACCCATTAACCATCAACTACCCATGTTGACTTTGGTGCCCAATCATTCATTTCTCCCGAGAGTTGGGTGAAGTAGTTAATGCCTTGGGGATTGGGGAGGTATGGTTGTCCAAATTTGAGTATGGGCAAGCCACCCTCATGGAAAATCGTGTTTTTCCTTCTTGGGAAATAAAACACCCACAAATTTCCTTCCCAAGCCATTATTCATGATCAGACTTCACTCTCTCATGTTTTTGGAACTGCCTGGGCGTTTTCCAACCACGTTTTTCTAGTTTCCCTGGGTCTTCTAGCAGGGAGGAGGGCGTTTTTGCGTTGCAGACCTGTTGGGAGCTTCCTGGGCATTTTTATCCACTGATTTTCAGTGTTTTCCTCCCTTTTGGCATTGCTAGGAATTCGTTTTTTATTACATACCTGTTGGGAAGGAGAGAGCACGATTTGGGGGTTTGTAGAGACCATTGCAGCTCTTTGAATGCCCATGGATGTTTTCTGGAAATGAAATTGCCTTCCCAGGGTTGTTTTCCCCATTTCTCACTTCGTTTTTGGTTGCAAACGTTTTTCTTCATGCCTAGCACTTATACTTTTGCTGTTATGTGCATCCCTGTTTTGGTTTGAACCTATGAGCAAGAAATTTGGAGTGGTAGTGGACAGAATTGGATTGATAAACCTAGTGGGGAACATAACCTCTCAAGAAGATCAAAAGGGCTGGCTACTCTTCTATGCACACCTTGAACAACACTGAATTGGAAGGTATGGCCTGAGGGACTGTGTAGTAGTGAAGGGAATACTTCCTTGAATCAGGTGTGTAGGCATTGTGGGGAACCGAGCTAGATAGATATTGTAGGGGTACCCATAGCTCTGTGGTTGAGCTCACTAGCTTAGCAATTCTTCCTTTTCCATCTCCTAGCAGCCTGATAAACCCAACTACTGATTGGATTGGCTGATTTTGGTGTATTTTGGCTATGTGTGAGTCTGTTGTTCCCTTCTTCCTTGTAGAAATCATGCCCAACTCGGGGGTGGCAGTTGTATCAAGAGATTGATAAGCACAACTGGCCTATGGTTGGGTGGAACATTGCAGATGCATAGCTGGTTTCTCAGGGACTACTTTTTTTTAAGATAAGTACTCTCATGTGCTAATTCTGTATTGTTTTAATTGATGAATGACATGAATATCTTGAATGTATGATGGGTATGTAATAGAATTTAATTTTGTTGTGTTTTCAAATATTTATGCATTTGCATATGTCCATCTACATTTTATATGAATGTTTGTTTACTAAGTATGGGGCTAGATGTCCGGAATTAGAGTGATGTTCTCTCCCATGCTGGTATGATGGGAGGGGACATTACAGAATGGTATAAGAGCCATAGGCTACAACATTGGGCCTCTATGGGCCAAGTATGATCACAGTTACAAGGGAAGATCCCCTTCTAAACACCACAGATTACCATGTTGAGCCTCAACAGGCTAAGGTTGAACAATTTGCAGAGGAAAAATTCACCTCTTGTTGAGCAATAATCATCACAGAAAGAAAGGAAAAAATTTGAATTTTTCTAACTGTTTTTATGAGTTTTCTGCTAAGGCTGTGGCGGCGAAAGTTAAGATAACTTTCTGCGTGCGCAGCGGTGAAAGTTAGGCTAACTTTTTGTGGCGCGCGGCGGTGAAAGTTAGGCTAACTTTCTACATGTGTGGCGGCGAAAATTGGGCTAAATTTCCACGACGTGGGTGGCGGGTTTAGCGCTAACTATTGCGACTTTGCTGACAATTTTAGCGTTAATTTTTGCGACGCGCGGCGGCAAAATTAAGGATAAGTTTTGTGATGTGCGACGGCGAAATTAAGGATAAGTTTTGTGACGCGCGGCGGCGGAATTAATGTTAAAATTTTGCAATGCGGCGGAAAAGTTGTGTTAAACATCTGCGATGCGGCTGTGGAAGTTACACTAATTTATGCGGTGCACGGCGACGAAAGTTAGGCTAACTTTCTGCGCGCGTGGCGGCGAAAGTTAGACTAAATTTCTACACACACGGTGGTGAGAATTAGGCTAACTCTTGCGACTCTGTCGGCAAAGATAAGCCCAAAAGCGCCGCAATGGTCGGTGAAATAGCTGTTAAACTTTGAGCCAAAGGAAGCGGTCGGTGGTCGCAAGGTTAGCTGTCGAAGCCGAAAGGAAGAGAAAATTCCAAAAAAAAATTCTAAGTGTTTTGAAATTTTTTCGAAGGCTGTGTCGGCGAAGTTAAGGTTAACTTGTGCGCACAGCGGCAGAATTAACGTTAACTTCTGTGTATGCGGCGGTAGAATTAGCGTTAATGTCTGCGACGTCCGCGGCGAAGTTAAGGATAAATTTTGCGCACGCGGTGGCAAAATCAGGGTTAAAATATGCGACACGCACAACAACAATTTTAATGTTAAGATTCGCTCAAACCGCGGCAAATTTAGGCTTAAACAAGTTGTGATGGAGGCTTGCGCAGGTGGCAATTTTAGCCTTAAAACCTGCGACGCGGTCGCAACAACGAAGGCTTGCGGGCGCAGAAGTTACGGATAAATCTAGCACCAAGGTCGGCGATTTTAAGGTTAAATCCAGCGACGGTCGCAGAGGGAGGAGCTAAAAAAAAATAAAAAAAAATTGTTGTCAATATGGGCAATTTCTAGAATTGCATGACTGGGAGGAAATCAGACCAACTATGATATGGAAGAGGGATTCCATACTACGATGAGGGATTGGAAAGGGAGAATTCCTTAAACCCTGTTTTGCTATCGTATTTATAATTATGAAATTGTCATGCATATAAACTATGGCATAAGAATGTTAAGAATGCAAAGGATTACATAGATGAATATGCACTAGATGGCATATCAATAAACATTGCACAGTGCATGTGAAAATGTTTTGTGTGTATATGATATTGCATATTGGTAAAATAGTGAGGTTTTACATATGCAATGAGCCACTTAAGATAATGATTGTGGTTGCTAATAATCAGTTGTGTTCGCATTGGTTATAGGACCAAAGGCAACTAAAACATGGCTAAAGAAGTTGATGACGTTGTTGCACATGACCAACGACCTTATGAAGAGAGGATGGTGCAACAAGTCCGTGATCATGATGTTGGCAAAAGGACTAAGTAGCCTTGGTAAGAGGCCAACTGATCAGGTAACATCAAGCGATGTTAATAACAACCATGCATGCAATGGTTATTTGTGCTTAATTGCATGAATGTTGAAAGAGGATTTGGTGAGATCCCTTCAACTATGTTTTGAACTATGATGATTTGGTTTGCATATGGTATCGAGTGCTCGAATGGGACTATTAACCTACCAAGTATGGTGAGGTATGGGTAAGTGAAGGCAATGATCCTTACACCCTTAATTGCTTAGAAATCTCAATGCATTCATATGAAATTATGTCATGCCATGACGATGGTGAGTTTAACAACCAAAGCAAGTGAGGACTTATTGCCCTGTCATGGTGGTACATGGTTAGGCCATAATATGTTTGAATGCATAGTACTCATAAATTAATGCAGGGTTGCATTGAGGAGATGTGCATTAAAATATTATGTACAATCTTGTGGTTATACATTGAGTGATTGCACACTAAAAGATTATGTGAGTGATGTAAAAGTGCATGCATATGTATAGGTGCACATGTTGTGATGCATTGTGTGAATGCATGGTTGTGATATATATATATATGATTCAATGTAGTTAGGTAATAGATGAAATGGTGGACTATTGTTAATCCTGATACCATTTCATGAGCTGCTATGAATGCAGGGGAAAGACGGCATGAAGAAGGTAGACATGTGATGGGCTACCAGAGCACTCTGTTGGAAGGACAGAATTGCATGGAATGTGAAGTAATGAGTATTTACAATTTATTTAAATTGCATGGATAGTGTGACTGTGCCTTGCAATTTTATTGTGATAATGATGCATATATAGAAATGTATATATTTCATTGCATTTCAAATGTTAACAGCTGAAGATGTTTGAATTAGTGAGTGTTATAATTTTGAGATCACTTCAGTGACTGTTGTAGCAATGAAAGGATTATATGCATAAAATACTCACAACATATTTAGTTGATTGAAGTTTCAGATTTTAGGTAGAAAAGTCTTACGTATGGCAATGAGGATAAGTCCATAGTAGAGATCGGGATCTACCATGTGCAGAAGCCAAAGGTCATGAGAAGATTCTCATGGTTGTAACTTGTGCATGAAAAAAATCTAAAATTTTTTATGGTTAATAAATTTGTGAGAATAATCTCATGGTGGTAAATCTAATTTCTGTAGGAAAACAGATTTACAAATTTCAGATTGAGAATCGCTTATAATTGCTAATCACTGCTTGGCGTATATAAAAATTGTGTCAGGAGGACATGCTGTAGGTGGATGTTCATGTATGGTAGCAAGGGTGAAACCATAATGGACAGAGTGATACCACTTAAGAGAGCCAAACAATATGAGGATAGCCTCATTACTAATCAAATCAATTTCTGTAGTAGATAGAATTGCAAATGCATATTGAATTTAATTATTAATGCTATTGATTGGTTATGGAACAATCATACTTGAAGTTTATTGCTAAATGTTGCTGACTATTTGGCTATTTGAAAAATGTGCCAGGATGACACATTGCAGGAAGACCATGTGTGATAGCCTGCAGAAGCCAAACTAGATGGGAAGGATCCCATGCTTTGGAAATGAGTTTCGGGTGAAACACCATTGTAAATTTTGATAACACCTCAGCTGCACTGCATGTGAGTGAGATGGTATGCCAAGAAGGCATGTGTGGGTTATGGAATGTGAAAATATTGGGGTGGCAAACCGAAGTACTGATGAGCCTGCTTATCCTTCTTATGTTGTCATCTTATACGAATGCAATTTGGTTTTGCAAGTTAAGGGGCAATTTGAAGTGAAAGTACTCAAGAGGACTGTATGGGCAATGGTAACCTTTCTATGCTCACACTAAAGGAAACTAGAAGAGATGGATAGGCTTAAGGAGTTATGTAGCAGAAAAGGGGTATCATCCTTGTGTAGTGTGAGTGGGTATTGTGGGGGCCATGCTAGCCGGCAGTCAAGTGAGTCACAAATGGATTTCCTGGAGGGAACCACTGGTTGCATAAGAGAAGGAGCCACGTAATCATATTATGTTGTTCTTATTTCCTGATAAACCCAGTCGGTGTACTGGCTTGGCAATGGCTGTTTTATGCTTGATAAACCCAGTCGGTGTACTGGCTTGGCATTGGATATGTGGATGTTGTGGTGAATGGTTGTTGGATGCTTGACAAACCCAGTCGGTGTACTCGCTTGGAATTGGTTATTTGCATGTTGTGGAGGTATTGGTGAAGGGTGTTATTTCCTGACAAACCCAGTCGAAGAATTGGCTTGGAAATGGTCGTTGTATGCTTGATAAACCCAGTCGGCGTACTGGCTTAGCATACTGAATTTTGAAATGATTGATAAACCCAGTTGACGTACTGGCTTAGCATACTGATTTTAGGGATGCCTTCCTTCAAAAATGATACCTTCAAAAATACTAGGCCTAATAGACCCCCAACACTCATATGTGGCTCGTCTCGAGCCACTTCAGGGCTGTGAGTTAGGTTCAAGTAGCTTCATTGAAAACTCCTCAAAAATGGTCTTGATAGTTATGACCAACTGTTGGACCTCTTCGCTCTTTTGGTCAACAATTTCTACTACATCCGCTTACAGATGGTTTTGGATTATCTCGACATCCTGAGTGACTGTCGACTGGATGGAAGCATAGTGAATCCCAATATCTTCTGATATACGCTGGGCCTCAGACTGAAGTGTCTGGACCCTCTCAGTGCGGTGTCTATGCTGCAACCAAAGTTGATTGACTTCTTGCTGTAACTGTTTTCTTTCATTGGACTTGATCATCCTCTGAATCAGAGGGAGAGTATTCAACTGCTCCCGCAAAGCATTCATTTTCCCCTTAGCAACCTAAAGCCTCATCTAAATCTCCTACAACTCAACATCTTCAAACAGGGCATCCCAGGACTGCGACACAATGTCATACATCTTCATGGATTCTACTTCTGTTGCTTGCAACTCTTTAACGTCCTTCAGGACCTTTACTCGTTGTTGCTCCAGGAATTCAGTAGGGGTGTTAGGCACCAACTTTGCTTCTAGTTCATGTACCTTATTACAGTATCCAGAGATGACCGCCACCTTCTCTTCAGTTGTCATTTCATTAATCACTTCTGCTTCTGGTACCGCTTGGCAGGCAACTTCGACAACTTGCTCTACCTTATCCTTTGATTTTCGCAACAGATCCTTATCCTATTGGATTTCTTCATTTAAATCCCTCAACATCGTGGCCTAGTTCTTATACCTCCTTACATACTCCAAGAGGGAATTCTCCCTTGACTTTATCTATTGTGTAACACCTTCCTGCAATCGATGTAACATGTAAAGGGGTAAGTTAGGTAGTTGAAGGTATACATACCCTGACTTTGGAAGCTCAACACTGCTTGAATCTCCGATAGGTTGAATTCCTTGATAGTTTGGAGGCTCCACCCAACCAACAAAAGAAATGAGTAATAGTAACCACGAATATGTGAACGAGGTACCATTATCTTGTGCATCCGCAACATCTACCAGGAACTCATTTAAAAATAAAATTGACCAATTCATTTGAACTCCCATTTCACACTATTTTTCCACAGCAATAACAGAGGTTGTCACCTGGTTTGGTCTGTTCTTTCTCACAATCTTAGTGGCTAATAGCTTCGCAGGGAATTGGACATCCTGGTCATCGATAGAGGCTACCTCAAAGCCTCAGTTTTTCTTGTTCAAATTGTACTTTTCCTTAATCCTTTCTGCCAAGTCACGGTCTTGCTCCTTGCCAACAAAGAACTGCGATGGGTCTACCCCAGCCTTAGGTAAACCCGTAATGCGAGAGATGAGGTCTGTGTCAATAGAGACCTTGGTTTCCAACCAAAGGCACCCTCCATGCAAACAAACTAAGAGCTGCTTCACACACGCATTGGACTCCGCAGTGCGACCAAAGTGTGGTAAATGGAACAGAGGCAAAATACTGGCGCAAGCCACATCGAGAACCCACTGATGCGGCTCTAACTTAGTTGGATGGCCCTCTGTTGTAACAACAGGTCTCATAAAATTTGTGTAATTGAAGTCGGGAAACTTACTGATATTATGATCAGCATACGACAACTTTTGGATGTTCTTTAGTATATCACCTTGGACAATAGCTCCCTTCAGTATCGGTACGGTATCAATTTGATACCGAGCATTCTTATGTAGCTTCAATGGTTTGGAACTTGGATTTTGGGGTAGGACATACACTGCAAATAAAGTGGCATATCCTGTCGCAGAAGTACCCACATCATGGTGTGCCTTCGTTCTAGGTTGAGGGTTGTTTCGATTGGTTTTCCTTGGCTTTTGAGGCACATTCTCAGGCAATTAGGAAGAAACGACCTTGGTTTCTCCGCATTAAGAGAAATGGATCCCGACAGATGTATTTCCTCGATAAGACCTTGATATTCAGTCCCCGTTGACAAATTGACCTGATGTTGCACAATCTTCACAATATCACTCACAGAGTTCGGCTTTTAGCTTCTCAGTCACGATTGCAATAGGCTAAAAGTTCACAATGAAGAACGAGCAAGGGAGGAGTGGCTTTTAAATATCCTGCGCATGTGATTCGTCTATCATTCCGAAGATAGATTAATTATCCTAGATCTTCCAATGATGATAAGGGAAGCAGTAGATCCATTCACACATGCCAGTCACTTCAACATTTAATTCAAAAATGTTACTAACGTCGCCGCAGAATGCGTCATAAAAACAACAATAAATGAGTCCAAACTACAACTTCGACAAATAAGGTCACCCCAGAACTTCAACAATTAGTCACTCCTCAAGATGTGTGCTCGACAGGTCTAGCATGTTTGGGTTTCCATTGGACATAAATCATTTTTCTAGACTTACTTCGACAGTTTACCAACTTCGATGAGTAGAGATGCTTCGACATTCCAGAAAGTTTGGGTTTCCAACTGACAGCTTTGGAACTTCATTTGGAGTACCCAAGATAAGGTATCTTCGATGCACTGGTAACTGGGGGTTTACGTAAAGCTCTGACATAACTGTATCTTGGGGTTTGTAAAGAAACCTGACATAACAAAACTAACTACGATAGGTCTAACATCGACAGAACTAAAAACTTGGGGTTTCCATTTTTTTTCCTATGTACAAATTTACAATAAAATATTTTCACTTCGACACACCACGCCTGTCCCTATAGGGATTCAACTGACTCCCATTCACCAATCCTTGGAGGATTTGACCATCTAATGTTTGTAATTGTACGACACCACCTTCTGTAATAAAATTTATGACATATGGCCCTAGCCAATGCATCCGTAGCTTACCAGGGTGTTTAATGATTTGTTGTCGTAGAGAAGAACTAAGTCTCATCGTTGAAAACATTTCTTAGTAATGTGGCGATCATGCCATGTATTTTATCAGTCCTTCTACACCTGCTGATGGAAACCTGCGACAAAGTGGTCTTCCTCCAATTGAAGTAACTGTGCTAACCTTTTCTCAATAGCACCAATATCATACATATTTGTAAATGCCACAATCCTTAGACTAGGGACAATGTACACCATAGGCATCACAAACTTTTGTCCGTACACCAATTTGAATGGAGTTTGACTTGTCATCCGTTTACATGTTGTTCTATAAGCCCATAATATTGCAGGGATTCGTAAATCCCATTCGCCGTGGTTCACATTATAGACTTTAGTGAGTGCATGTTCCAAAATTTTATTGAATGCTTCAACAACCATTTTCCTGCGGATGATATGGAGTAATTCTCTAATGATAAACTGGGAATTCTTTAGTAAGAGCATCTATAGTATTATTAAAAAAATGTGTACCTTGGTCACTGAGTAAAACATGTAGACAACTAAACCTGTCTATGACATTCTTAAATAAAAACTTTGTAGTAGTGGATGCAGTACAATCCCGCACTGGCACTGCTTCAGCCCACCTTGTAAGATAGTTTGTCGCAGTGATAATATACCTTGCTCCCGTTCTTTGTCCTGGTGGATTGATAGGTCCCACAAAGTCGACATCCCACTTGTCAAATGTCGGTAATGTAACCTGAGGTACTAATGGAATTTCATCTCTTCTTGAAGGCTTCCCAATTCTCCGACATACGTCACAATTCTGACAATATTCTTTAACATCTTTGTGGAGGGTCGACCACCATAATCCTCCTCTTAATATATTTTGCATTGTTTCTTTTCGTGCATAGTGGCCTCCTGCCACCCCATCATGTGATTCAGACAATATGACTGGTCGCTTGTAGTCCAAAACACAATGACGCAACACTTTTTTCTGGTCCCAACTAATACAACTGTCCGACAATCAAATGATAATCCACGTACCAAACGACTAATTGCTTCTTCTGGTTAGTCATGTAACCTTCTGGTGGCATTCCGGTAGATAGAAATGTTGAAATATCCTGAAATTAGTCATCAACCATTTTTACTGAAAAAAGTTGTGCATCGGGAAGATTTTCTTCTAAGCTAGTTGGTTCTTCTCCCATTTCCAATCTTGACAGATGGTCGGGGCTCGCATTCCGCCTCCTAGTCTTAACTATGATCTCAAAATCATATTCTTGAAGTAACAAAAACCAACGACATATTTCCCCCCCCCAATACTGGCTTATTAACCAAATATTTTGATGTGGAATGATCAGTAAACATATTGAAATGTTCTCCTAATAGATAATGCCAAAATTTTTGCAGTGCATAGACCATAGCAAGACCCTCCCTTTCAGTTGTAGTATAGTTTCACTCTGCAATAGACAATTTCCTGCTAGAAAAAGAAATAGGGTGGTTGATAGAACCCTCTCTTGGTTGAGCAAGTACCACACCTAACGCGATAGATGATGCGTCCACATGGACATGCAATTCTTTCTTCCAATCCGGAAATACTAATATATGGGCTGTAACTATATTTTCTTTTAATGTATCCAGACTCTGTTGACATTCTTCATTCCATTGAAATTTTGCATCCTTCTTTAGTAGTTTTTCCATCGGTGTCGTTATCTAGGCATAGTCTTTAATAAACTTCCCATAGTATCCTATATGGCCTAGAGTTGTCCTCAACTGTCGAACTGAATTGGGCGGAGGTAAATCAATGATGATAGCGACCTTTGCAATGTCTACCAACATGCCTTGCTTACAAACAACATGTCCTAATAGTATACCAAATGGGGCACAAAATATAATTTCTTTAAGTTCAAATATATTTGATACTGGAGACATCGTTCTAACATTAGCCTTAAATTGTCAATATGATTCTTCGGTAACCCATAAACTATCCAATCATCAAAATAAACTTCTAGGAACTTATGAACAAACTCCTTAAAGGAAGCGACAACTATTCTTGAAAAGATGGCAGGGGCATTCTTAAAGACAAAAGGCATTACCGTATACTGAAAGCAACCCCACTCTGTCACAAAAGTGGTTTTATGACGATCCTCCTTAGTGATTGTTACGGAGAAAAACTTCCTATGGCTTGGGATAGACCACAACAGACAGATGGACCCAAGAAATCAACTCACTTCCCAACATATTCTATATAAATGTAAATGCTGATAAACAAAATAAAAGACCTACCTCAATCGGAAGTTTGATGAAGAATTCCGTTGAGCTTTCGAATCACAACACTTGAACTTGCAGCTTAGCCTCAACAATAAACACAAACAAGTGCATATGATATATAAAAGAGGTCAACATATACAATAGCATAATCCATGATGTATATAAGCAAATGTACCCAATGATAATAAATGATCATTCACAATATAAATGGATGAGAAAATGAGTATTTCTATTAATATGAACAAGAAGTACAAGATACAACCTCCTGTCGGCAACTCATCTGAACCAAGAACTAGGTCCCTCCACTTGTGCCTCCACCACTTCAATCCCCCATACAATGGAAAAATCACGAGTAAAAGAACAAATCCTTCACAAGATATGAAAGAGTTTGAGAGGTGAACATAAATGGTTCACAACAACTAGGATAAGTGGATGTAGATTCAAGCAATGGAAAAATTTCGATAGAGTTTCAATGCTCTTCTCTTTCTCCTCCCTCCCTCCATGCATCACAATACCTCAATATATAACCCTCCAAGGGCAAGTGAAAGGTCGAATCGAGTCGTTTCAAGATACATGGAAGGCCAAAGATCACAATGGCTGCTTTTTGGAGTGAAAAATAGATATTTTACTCTTATTTACCAAAAAAGTCAATGTACGTGGGCTGTAGTGATGCAACCTACTTGTATGCGATTTGTACTGAAGCAACTTGGGTATAGGAGGAAAAATAGGGAAAAATGGGTTCAAGGAGAACCAAAAATATGGTTTTGAGTCTACAAATGGGTAAGGGAGGCCAGGGAGTGCTAATGCTCACAAGGTGGCAAAATACGGTGTAACATTGATTTTAACCTAATGATATCCAAAGAATCCTCTGTAAATGAGTAAGCTTCCTATCCTCCGACACTTTCCAATACTTCATCTGTAAAAGGAGTGTGAAAATGATCATGCAAACATGCGTCGTTCAATTTCTGCAAGTCGACACAAATCCTACTCTCTCCAATCTTCTTATCTTGTTCGACCATATGACTAATCCATTATGATTCTTTGACATGTTCAATAATTCCTGCATCCAACATTCTACCAAGCTCTGCTCTAACCTTCTCCTTATACCATGGATTCAATATGTACGGTCGTTGCTTCACAGGATTAGCTCCTGGTTTCAAGGGGATCTTCATTTCACCAAGATCACCAGCTATACCTGTTGGGGCCAAGGTCGCAGCTATAGTGAAAGCTGCGAATTTTGGGACAAGCACTAAGTTTTGGGTAAGAAGGAGACGGTGCGCAGTACGGTGCCAGATGGATGATCTCAGCGCAGATCACGGACCGGAAATTGCGGAGCTCGCGCGCACGTCATCGAAGAATGAAGGTGGCTCAGCTACCATAATAAATAAGGTGATGGAGTAGAGGGCTTAGCTACCCTCATTTAAAGGCTTAGTACAGAAGTTATGGTTGCTCGGATCAAGGAGGAGCAACGGACCAGAGCATTGAAGGCGAAGGACGATCGCCCATACCCACAATCTGCGCCGGAATTCATGGAGCCTGCAGGAAGCGGCGACGTGACTGCAAGCGGCGCCTACAGTACACCTAGCCATGTGCGTGGTTAGGGTTTTTGGGAATCACTGTTGGGAAAGGCCCACAGTTTTGTAAAGGTGTGACCGTCATGGCTACCTATATAGATGAATCACTGTAATGGGTAGAGGGTTCTTCCTCCCTTCCTTCAGTTCCTCCCCTTTTTGGAGAGTTAGAGAGTTAGATGCTAGACTGTTAGAGAGCCAGTCTAAAGGGATAGATCATGTGTTGATTATCCTTCACTGTAATTTCTACCTGGTGCGTAGAACTAGAGAGAGGAAATCGGATAGCCGAGGAGCTAATCCCTGAGTTGCCAGACAGTCTGAGTCGACGTCTGTGCCTTTGTAATCTCCATAGAGAGGAGACAAGCTTGAGAAAGGGGCTCCCAGCTGTGTGCGTGGAGTTTCCTATAAGTTCTAAGGCTGCAGCTGTGTGCGCAGCATATTGTATAACTCTATCATTTTCTGGTGAATATAAAACTCCTGAGGACGTGGTTTTCCTCGAGGAGATGAGCTTCACTTATATCTTCTTGTTATAATGTTTGTGTGAATGATAACTATTCCGAGTTCATTATTTGTGTATGCAAGACTACTGTCTTATCTTTGTGACTGTTTGAGCGAGGTGGAAAGGTCCCTTGATAACTATAAGTGTCTTAAGTACTAAAGAGGTAGTAACGCACAGTCGCTGCGGCGAGAGCAGACTGCGTTACTGCGCTAGATGCGAAGGACGGGAAGTGTTTCGCGCGTCGACCCAAGAAATAGTTGCCTGCTGCGTTGGAAAGGAGAAACTGCGCAGTAGACCTGCCAAGGAAGGGGCCCGCGCAGCTGCGCCGAGCGGCCTGCGGGAAGGTCCGACCGCCGATTTCGCAGGAATCATTCAAGGAAAAGCTATCTCCGCGTCACCCCGGTTAAGGAAACCTGATTCCTTAACCCCCCCATAGCCACTTCGGGTGAGACCTCGAGCTGCCGCGCAGCTCGTTGCCGAGAGGGCCAGTGCGCCAAGGGGTTTTGTTGCTGCGCTTCATTAAAACCCGGGTCTGCCCAAGAAAGCAGCCAACAAATGGTTCCGTTGCCGCGTGAATGAGACTTGTTATTTTGGCGACGCGCGAGATAGAACAGTGCAACAAATGGTTCCGTTGCCGCGCGAATGAGACTTGTTATTTTGGCGACGCGCGAGATAGAACAGTGCAACAAATGGTTCCGTTGCCTCATGACTTTTTGATCACGTCATTTCCGTTGCTCTGAACCTTGTTGCTCAGCCAACAAATGGTTCCGTTGCCTCATGACTTTTTGATCACGTCATTTCCGTTGCTCTGAACCTTGTTGCTCAGCCAACAAATGGTTCCGTTGCCGCGCGAATGAGACTTGTTCTTTCAGCAACGTGTGAGATACTGTTGGAGCCAACAAATGGTTCCGTTGCCTAGTGACCAACAAATGGTTCCAAATGTGTTACTGGAACCCTACAACTAAGGAAATTGGAGACTGGTTTGATTTAAAAGCTAAAGAGTTTGCTGAACAAGAAAATAGAAGCCCTACGCTTCAAACAGAAGATTGGTTACAGAAGTATATTTATGCTGACCTTTACGAAATTTTCTTTGTCACGTTTGCATTGGAGTTACACGCTTGGATAGCCAAGTTAGCAGATTCTAGACCTACGCTGCATGTGGATCGACCCGTCACGTGGACGCCTGAGCTAGCTAGTATTGTGAAGCGGATAGACAATCCTGTGTCCCGCGCAGTAGACTTTTGGTTGAATAGTCTACTGGAAGGTTTTATTACCGAATTTGCAGTCGATACAAGAAAGAGTTTCAGTGAAGCTGAGAGGAATTTCTTCCAAGTACACAGAGGTAAGTTCTTAAATTCTCTGAACTTATGGATTAAAATGCTTCTGTATGAAAAAGGAAAGCTATGTATTGCTTCTGATGAATAGCATAGTCAAGTAATGTCCGTAGATTCTGATAGTGATCCTGAAGTTATTGGTTGCACTCGTAGTGGAAAACGATACAAAGTAGGCCTTGACCAATATCCTTTTGAGTCTAGCCCAGACAATCGCCAAGTCCCTAGAGCAAGCCATATAGAAAGACAGGGGAGTGCTCATATCCCGTATTACCCCTTTACACCGCAAAAACCAGACGGAGCTCAGTATAATCCTACAGTAACACCTTCGAGTAGCCCACACGCTACTTCTAGTACCTCTGTACCACCTTTGTTTAACCATCCCGGAGGCACTGCTACAGTACCTCCACCTCAAACCCGTGCAAGAAGGATGGGTGATGACATGAAACTACCAACTTTTAGAGGAACGGGGATAGAGGACCCTGAGCAGCACTGGTTCTTATGTGAAGCCATTTGGACAATTAAGCAAATTAATGATGATGCTGTTAAACTGGTTCAGTTAGCAACCACACTAAGAGAAAGAGCCTTGACTTGGTTCATGAAATACTCAGCAGCACAGAATAGGACGCTTGCTGAGGTAAGAAATGCCATGATTAGAGAATTTAAGAAACCTAAGTCAGAATCACAGTGTATAACAGAGCTCAAAGACATCAAACAGTTACCTACAGAATCAGTATGGGATTTTGACCAGAAGTTCAAAGCTTTGATAGATCAAGTAAGCTTCGAGTTTGCACCACAGTAACATAAAGAATGGTTCATTGCTGCGCTGCTCCCACACATTAGACTTCCTCTTATGCAACAGAATCTCAATACTCAGGAACAAGCTCTAGAAATGGCTATGAAACTAGAAGCTTCGCCAATTGCAGGAACAAGCAACGATGTTGCGCATCTACAGAACCAATTAGCAAACTTAACCTTGCAAGTGCATGATATTAAGAAAGGCAAGGAGATTAAGGAAGAAATTTGGTGTACAAAATGTAAAGCCCAAGGTCATTCAAAGGACCATTGTCCTGTTTTCATAGACTACATTGCAACTGGAGCACCTAATCCTCTACCACAGGCACAAGGGCCTTGGTGTGAAATCTGCAGAACTAGAGGTCATAGACCACAAGAATGCCACTTACTTCAGAAATATGTACAAACTCCAAAGAATCTATATTGTAATTTCTGTAAATCAGTAGGTCATGATGAGAACAATTGTAGAGCATATGATCTTATGATAGAAAGAAAGCATGATGTTTATAGGGTACAAGCAGAGACACAAGGACCCACAGCAGGTCCACCTTATGACCAATCTCGGGACGCCCGAGCAGCAAATTACAGAGGACGCGGACGCACAACAAATTTGGGTCGTGGAAGAGGACAGATCACTTGCTATAATTGCGGAGAACAAGGTCATTTTGCTAGGGATTGCCAAAATCCTACAACCCTCTGCAGATATTGTAAATCTTCTGACCATATCATCGAAGAATGCCCTCAGTTACAGGCTAAGATGCAAGCAAAGACACCACAGGTCAATCAGAATATCCAGTTGATTGGAGCCGAAAAAAGAGAACCAGACCCTACAGTTAATATAGTGACACGCAGTGGAGCTACAACTGGTGCGCAAGAGATGGGAACGGGAAAGCAAGCGACGCAATGGGTGCGCCGCGCTAACATTAAACCAGCCCCACTTAACCTACAGAAGCAAAAAGAAGCATTTAAGCAAGCTCAAGAGTATTTCTCAGATCCGAGAGCTTCGAGTTCTACCGCAATTCCGCAGAACAATAGTAGATCGCAAGTGCTAAGACAAGACAACTTGGTACAAGAACAGGCCACTACAGCTGGAAGACCTGACGACGATAAGGAGCATGCCCTAGGCAGTGTTCATGCGTTTCTGCGACAATGTTTAAAATTGTTGCGCAACGAACAAGCAACTCTAGAACTCCAACACCTGTTGGATCGGTGCCAACACTCTGCTTCGACGAACACACCGCAGCGTGCTGTTCACCAGATTAGGAGTCACATTAGAACAGGAAAAGAGATGAGGCTCACAGCGCAGATTGGAGCATTTGAAATGGACGAAGTCATGTTAGATTTGGGCTCAGAAGCCAATGTTCTCACTATGCAGACATGGGAACAGATGGGAAGCCCTCAGCTTACAAGATCCCCTATCCAGCTAAGACTCGCAAATCAGCAACGAGTCTCTCCATTGGGCAGATTACCCAATGTACCTATTGATATTGAAGGAGTAAGAAGCTCTGCAGATTTTGAAGTAATCAAAATTATGGATGATACTAGACCATACCCAGCGCTGTTAGGAATAGACTGGGCACTTGATAATTTGGCTGTCATTAACCTGAAGAAAAGACAGATGACCTTTGAGGATGACCAGATCAGGGTCATCGCACCTCTTGATCCTATTCAAGGACCAAGATATATAGAACCTATTCGCGCAGAAGAGGAAGCGCGCCACATGGAAAGCCTGTATCAGATGACCACTAACCACAGTGACTATGTCAACCCCACAGCAGACGGCCATATTAGTTGGCGATGTGATAGCTCGTGCACATCAGATTCAGATGCAGGATTGGAAAATTGGCAGAATCGTCTACATGAGGTTTCTGCAAGACGTTGCGCCATGATGACTAAATCCATTCGATGGATTGGCACAGAATTGACTGACACTCCAACTTTTGATGGTCTAACCAAAGTAACTAAATTCATACAGGAATATGAACAAAAGCTTCCAGAACCACAGCGCATCCAGGCACTGGATATAGCATTGCGCGCTACACCCGCAAGATGGTGGATTGCGCACAAGGAGAATATTCATACATGGAAAGACTGTCGCAGAATGATACTGCGCAGATTTCAGGACACCACAGCCGAAGCACTACGCAAATATGAAGGACAGAGTGACCCCAGGTCACACATTGAAGCATGTATTCAGCAATGGTCAGATATTCCGGAAGATGAATGGGTTCACCAATTCATCCACACATTAGATACAATTCCAAGGAATTGGTATACTGAAATAGAATTGCGCAAAGGCACTCTTACTTGGGCTCTTATGATAGAAAGTTTTCAACTTACATTCAGCTTTGAGTCAGAGCATCCAAGCATTGATCAGGCTCTGAAGTGTATTAAAAAGAAGGTATTTGAACCAGGTCTAGTAACAGAATATTCCCAACCAGATTGGGCTGTTCAGATGGAGCATGCCCTGGAATGTTATAACTTTACCGCCGAAGATGAGGACGACGATCCTCGCAACCTCAATATCCCAGAATCAGAAGGGACACGCAATATTGAAGGTCCTGAGCTTGATATTCCTGCCATCGCAGAACACGTCAAGCTCAAGAAAGTTAACATTGGCACAGAAGCTGACCCAAAGTTTGCTTCTATAGGAGATTATTGGGATGATGAAACCGTTGCGCATGTTTCAGATTTATTACGTGATTACCAGGATATCTTTCCTACCAAGTTCACAGAAATGAAAGGCATCCTAGGAGACTTAGGAGTGATGCGCATACCTCTGAAACCAGACGCCAAGCCAGTAAAGCAGCGCCCATACAGGTTGAACCCGCGCTACAAAGAAAAAGTCAAAGAAGAAATTGATAAGATGCTTGCAGCAGGTATTATTGAGCCAGTAGAGGAAAGCGATTGGATTAGTCCTATGGTGGTCCAAGAAAAGAAAACGAAAGGTGAAATAAGAATTTGTGTCGACTTGCGCAAACTCAATGATGCATCAGCGCACGACCCATTTCCCACTCCTTTCACAGATGAAGTACTTGATAACGTTGGAGGACAAGAGGCTTACTCTTTCACTGATGGATTTTCGGGATATCATCAGATTAGAATCCATCCGGATGACCGCCACAAGACTACTTTTGCAACTGAATGGGGCTCATTCCAGTACACGGTAATGCCCTTTGGTCTTAAAAACGCACCTGCTATCTTCTCTAGAGTTGTTGTTGCTGTATTTAAAGAATTTATCCACAAGTTTTTAGAAGTCTATTTTGATGACTGGACTGTATTTGGTTTACTAAAGAACCATATTGCGAATCTGCGTATGATGCTAGAAAAATGTAGACAGCATCAGATTTCCCTTAACTTGAAAAAATGTATATTCTGTGCGCCCTTTGGTATTTTGTTGGGACATATTGTATGCAGACAAGGACTCTTGATGGATCCTGCGAAGGTTTCCATCATTGCTAATTTACCTGCGCCCAACTCAGTTAAGCAATTGCGCACTACATTGGGACATACAGGATACTACAGAAAATTCATCAAAGGATATGCAAGGATCACAGCGCCTATGGAAAGATTGCTGAAGAAGGATTCGAAGTTCCAATGGACAGAGGAATGCCAACAGAGCTTGGACACACTTAAAGAAAAGATGATCACAGCGCCTATTCTAGTTTTCCCGGATTGGAGAAAACCTTTTCATGTTCATGTTGATGCTTCTTCCATAGCATTGGGAATCGTGCTTACACAGTCTGGAGAAGGAAGTATTGACCACCCAATTGCTTACTCCAGCAGAAAGTTATCTACAGCTGAGAAGAATTACACCACTACAGAAAGGGAAGGACTAGCCATGGTGTATGCCCTACAGAAATTCAGACACTACCTGTTAGGAGCTCACTTTAAAATGTATACTGATCATTCTGCTTTGAAATATTTGGTCAATAAACCAGTCTTAGGAGGCAGAATTTGCAGATGGCTACTACTCTTTCAAGAGTATGATTTTGAGGTTATTGTAAAGCCAGGCAGATTGAATGCAGGGCCTGACCATCTATCCAGAATAGAGTCAGGAGAGGAACCTACGAGTCTGGAGGACAATCTGCCTGACGCACAGTTGTTTTATATCCAAGCAGCAGACGAATATTATTCTGATATTCTTAACTTTCTCACTACCGGACAAGCGCCGGCTGAGTTTACAATCCAGCAGAAGAAGCAACTTGTTGTTCGAGCCGCAGACTTCACTTTGATAGCAGGCCAGCTTTATAAGTTGGGCCCTGACGAAATTTTGCGCAGATGTATCTTACCACATGAAAAGAGCTCTATCATCGCAGAAGCACATTCAGGTACCGCAGGAGGCCATTTCGCAGGAAAGCCGACTGCGCAGAAAATATTAGCCGTAGGACTTTGGTGGCCGACATTGCACAAGGATACTAAGGAATTCTGTAAATGTTGCGATGTGTGCCAGCGCACAGGGAAACCCTCAAGGAGAGATGAAATGCCGCTGAGACCCCAGATCACACTGCGTGCTTTTGATAAATGGGCCATTGACTTTGTAGGACCTATTAACCCACCAGGAAAAAGAACTGGCGCAAGATATATCATTACAGCTACTGAGTACCTCACCCGATGGGCTGAGGCGAAGCCAGTTAAGAACTGCGACGCTGCTACTGCCGCGCAGTTCATTTTCGAGAACATTATCACTAGGTTTGGATGCCCAGTGATCCTCATGAGTGATCAAGGTACACATTTCCTCAATGAGACTATAGAGGCCCTTACTGAAGAATTTCAAATTAATCACCATAGGAGTACACCCTACCATCCTCAAGCTAATGGTACGGTGGAAGCATTCAATAAGATCCTGGAGAATGCCCTGACGAAGATCTGTAATCAACAAAGAGATGATTGGGACCTTAGAGTCACAGCTGTATTATGGGCTTACAGAACCACTTGCAAGAAATTAACAGGTCACACACCTTTCAGCTTGGTGTATGGACAAGAAGCAGTTATGCCCATGGAATACATTGTTCCCAGTCTCCGAATTGCGCAAATTACAGAAATGGCAGATCCTGACACTATGAATGAAAGACTTTCGCAACTGCTTTCTTTAGAAGAAGATAGACTTATGGCCGGATTTCATCAACAGGTACAGAAGGCAAGACAGAAAGCTTGGCATGACAGGCACATTCGGCATAAGCACTTTGCAGAAGGAGACTTGGTACTCCTTTATGATAGTAAATTCATCAAGTTTCCAGGCAAGTTTCGTGTGCATTGGTTAGGTCCTTTTCAGGTAATAAAAGTAACAGACGGAGGCGCAGTTCAGCTTGCGAAGCTGAATGGAGAACTACTACCTACAATGATAAACGGGAGTCGGCTTAAGCTTTATTGCGACGGCCACTCCGCCCTGTCGACATAATATAGTACTCAGGAATGTAGATGCCCAGTGTAGTTGAAAGAGACATCGCATTTAGTCTACACGGAAGCTGCGACACACCCTCAGTTTCCAGCTTCCTGCGCAGTTCCTTGAAATATCCGCGCATCCTGAATAAAAATTGCTTGAACAAAGCTAGCGGTCCGCTCTGGCGAAGTTTTGCTTTATGGACCATTGGACTATCGCTCTTGCGAAGTCCCCTTTCATAATTTGCCGCTGAAAAGAGTTTTGTTGTGGACCCCTAGAGGCACAGTTTCCTAAGTTGAAATGACCCGCCGGAAAATTTTGAATTACAGCAGTTATGTAGCCGCGTTTGAATAAATGAAGGATAAGGCCGCTATTTAATTCTACCCGTTCTGACGGATTCGGCTTAATCTCCGAAAGATTTGCATTTAACTCAGGCGCCGAAACCATTAGCTTCTCCCGGAAGGCTGTCAGAACCCGTCAATCACACTAAATGCACCGCTACGGCAAGGAGGATAGCGTGTTGTCAACTCATCTGTAGCCGCCTATAGCTACGTAACCCTACTTGGTCGCATTTACTAAACCCGCTGGCTATAAATACCTCACACTTGTATCAATTTTGGGTTACTGTCTCGAGTTGCATAAGTTCTCTTTGAAGATCTGCACTATTGTTTTCAGAGCCGAGTGTGCAGACTATTTTCCCTTGTTTTCAGAATCTATACCCTACGCAGTTCCGCCATTGGCTGTCCAGAGTCTTGTTATTTACATTGGTTCACAACGGAGAATTTATCAACTGAAGAAGTTATTCGCCAATTTCTACGCCGAGGCTTAGATTTCGGCATGGCCACTCCGGTGACGCCGTCGGCCTACGTACACCCTGGTGCTACTGATCCCAGAACATCTCCAGGCACAAGAGCATCTCAGCAGCAGCCGGAGGAACCTGTTCCAGAACCGCTCGCGTCTATGGTGAACTACCTTCCGCCGCGTCCAGACGATGCGCCGGATGTCCAGATTCCGAAGAATGCAAAGTATCCAATTCCGCTACCGCCACTACCGGCTAGTGTGCGGGTAGAAGGCCAACTATTGGGAAACATTCCACTGGTTAAATTCTCTGATTTTAACCTTGGAGACTATAAGACATATCCTCAGTTTCAGTTGGACCGATATTTGGATATCGTCCATAATCCCACCAGAAATGTTGATGAGTTTATCCCGAAGGGATTTGCAGCAAATCTTGAGCGCCCTGGACTCTTGAATTTGTTGAAGCTACCGCACTTTGGGCGGAGCAATGAAGTGAACGCAGTCGTTAAAACACTGCTATCCTGCGTTCATGGAGGTTACCTTTGGCTCGGGAGGCCAATTGATCTAAATGTTGACTTGATACACCGTATCACCGGCCTATCTAAGGTTGGTAAGGATCCCAATATCCATTTTGCGGGAAAAGAGAAGGACCGAAAATTAGCTGCAAAGCTGGTCCAGAAATATAACTTGACAAGAGGAGGTAGGGCTTATGACCTCACGACCGTAGAAGACGAGGCACTTCGCTTCACAGGAAGTCTGCTTGCAGGTAGACTTCTCACCAAGTGCCGACCAAAAGAAGTTACTGGAGCTGTCGTAGAGCTCGCTATCGCAGCTGCGGAGGGGGAACAGTACAACTGGTCTCTCTTCCTGCTGAATTCTTTTTTGGCTGATTGCCTGAATGTGCAGGACAATGCAGGCCAATCATTCCATTTTTCATGGCTTTTAATTCTATGTGCTCTCGTCGGGTGGAAGGAGCCCCCGAATACTCAGTTCCATCCACGCCGCGCAGGAGAGGTTGCCGGCATGCGCTACATCAACCTCTGGGATTCCCCTAATCCCGCGAAGCGCAAGATGAATCGCGCTGTTTTTTGTGAGTATTACTATCTCCTCCGTGATACCATACAAGATATGCCAAGGCTGAGCGCGGAGACAGCCACATTGTATGAAGGGAAGTTGGCTTTTACTGCCGACATCCATCAACTCTACCTTCGACCTTGCGACATTCCAGGTGATTGGGCGCTAGGTCTTTACAGGATGACCACAGAAGATGTCGAAGAAACCATTAAGTCTTGGTCGGACGAATGGAGAGCAGCAGCTGACATCGCACCTGCGATGCCACCCGCCGCTGCGCAAGAAAAAGATAAGGGCAAGGAAGCCCCTGAGCAAAGAAGCGACGAAGGCTCAACAGAACCAGCCACAAAGAAGCAGAAAGTGTCGCATCCCACTGAGGCCATTCCCTCGGAGGTCGACAAATATTTGAAAGAGCAATTTCGTGAAATGCGGAACATGCATGCTCACATCCGAGGTGCTCTAGACTTACAATTTGTAGAACTCAAAGGTCTCGCAGGAAGGATTGCGCAGACCCATGCGCCAGCATCTACTTCGCAGGCGCCACAAGAAATCCCAACTGGCGAGCGAGTTGAAGAACTCACAGAAAGGCACACTGTCGTGCATATTCCGCCTACCAGCATGAGACTTCCAGATCCCCTAGCTGAACTGCAGGTAAGCACAGTTGGACCTGTAGAAATTAATTTGTCTATGATTCCTATAGAAACTCTACAGCTAGTACAGGAGAAAGTTTCTCTTGAGTTGAGAGCTAGAGAGCTCTCTACTTTCCAGGCAAACCAACGACTGCAATCGCAGGAGATAGAGCTGAAGGAAAGTCATAAAAATATCTCTGCGAAGCTTTCACTCTATGAGGCGCAAGACACCGGCATCAGAAACGCAATAGAAGAGATTGCTCAGGAACTGCCGGCTTGCGAGATTCAACCAGACCTCCCTCTGGTTGCAAAAGTGCAAATTATTGGCGAAAGGGCGAAAACCCTGGAGCAAGAAATAGCTGCTATGGCAGAAGGCCATAAAACCCAGATCGCTGAGCTAGAAGCTCGCGTTGCTGCGCATCTTACAGATGATGCGCAGGTACAGTTTGAAGCATTGAGCAGAGCTTCCACACGAATGAAAGGTCGAGTACAGGAAGCCAAGAACCTGATGAACCAGGCTATGGAAGCTTGGACAGAGCTTGTGAACCTCCCTTTTAAAGTTGGACTATCACAACAGGTGCAAGCTGCAGAACAGTCCCTCACTGTTCTGAATGAAGAAGCCAAGTCCTTAACAGGCTTGCCAAAGATGAAGAAAATGGGCGAAGTGCGCAAAATGCAGCAGCAACTGCACAAGCTCAGAACTGAAGATGAGAAGCTCACCAACAGCATTCAGCCATTCATGGATGAGTATGCTGAAATTGTTGGCCAGATTGAGACAAAAATCAAAGAAATTGCCGAGTCTCAAGAGATCATTGATACACTCACTAAAGAAGAAACGACCGCCGAAACAGTACAAACAGCTGATCAGTGTATTGAGGAATTGGACTCCGCTATTGTGAAATGGCAGAAAACATTCGCGGAGACTCAAGCAAACGCAGATGCGCAAATTCAAAGACCACGCGCTAGTGCGAGTGGCTCGAGGGCGAGCCACAAGTGAGTGTTGGGGGCCTGTTGGGGCCAAGGTCGCAGCTATAGTGAAAGCTGCGAATTTTGGGACAAGCACTAAGTTTTGGGTAAGAAGGAGACGGTGCGCAGTACGGTGCCAGATGGATGATCTCAGCGCAGATCACGGACCGGAAATTGCGGAGCTCGCGCGCACGTCATCGAAGAATGAAGGTGGCTCAGCTACCATAATAAATAAGGTGATGGAGTAGAGGGCTTAGCTACCCTCATTTAAAGGCTTAGTACAGAAGTTATGGTTGCTCGGATCAAGGAGGAGCAACGGACCAGAGCATTGAAGGCGAAGGACGATCGCCCATACCCACAATCTGCGCCGGAATTCATGGAGCCTGCAGGAAGCGGCGACGTGACTGCAAGCGGCGCCTACAGTACACCTAGCCATGTGCGTGGTTAGGGTTTTTGGGAATCACTGTTGGGAAAGGCCCACAGTTTTGTAAAGGTGTGACCGTCATGGCTACCTATATAGATGAATCACTGTAATGGGTAGAGGGTTCTTCCTCCCTTCCTTCAGTTCCTCCCCTTTTTGGAGAGTTAGAGAGTTAGATGCTAGACTGTTAGAGAGCCAGTCTAAAGGGATAGATCATGTGTTGATTATCCTTCACTGTAATTTCTACCTGGTGCGTAGAACTAGAGAGAGGAAATCGGATAGCCGAGGAGCTAATCCCTGAGTTGCCAGACAGTCTGAGTCGACGTCTGTGCCTTTGTAATCTCCATAGAGAGGAGACAAGCTTGAGAAAGGGGCTCCCAGCTGTGTGCGTGGAGTTTCCTATAAGTTCTAAGGCTGCAGCTGTGTGCGCAGCATATTGTATAACTCTATCATTTTCTGGTGAATATAAAACTCCTGAGGACGTGGTTTTCCTCGAGGAGATGAGCTTCACTTATATCTTCTTGTTATAATGTTTGTGTGAATGATAACTATTCCGAGTTCATTATTTGTGTATGCAAGACTACTGTCTTATCTTTGTGACTGTTTGAGCGAGGTGGAAAGGTCCCTTGATAACTATAAGTGTCTTAAGTACTAAAGAGGTAGTAACGCACAGTCGCTGCGGCGAGAGCAGACTGCGTTACTGCGCTAGATGCGAAGGACGGGAAGTGTTTCGCGCGTCGACCCAAGAAATAGTTGCCTGCTGCGTTGGAAAGGAGAAACTGCGCAGTAGACCTGCCAAGGAAGGGGCCCGCGCAGCTGCGCCGAGCGGCCTGCGGGAAGGTCCGACCGCCGATTTCGCAGGAATCATTCAAGGAAAAGCTATCTCCGCGTCACCCCGGTTAAGGAAACCTGATTCCTTAACCCCCCCATAGCCACTTCGGGTGAGACCTCGAGCTGCCGCGCAGCTCGTTGCCGAGAGGGCCAGTGCGCCAAGGGGTTTTGTTGCTGCGCTTCATTAAAACCCGGGTCTGCCCAAGAAAGCAGCCAACAATACCTTTCATTTCTGAAAATTTAGTAGGGAACAAATCTTGGTACTCGTGCAATAAGTCAGTAATTTTTCCTACGGTTTCATCATCCCAATAATCACCTATATTTGCAAACTTTGGATTTTCAGTAGAACCAATATTTACCTTTTTGATCTTCAATGGGGGTAGAAAATTATCTGATGATATGAATGGCCTCTTCAAATCACGACTTCCTTCCTTTTTTGGAATGTGGATATCTCTCGGGTCCTCATCTTCTTGTCCACCATTGATTTTGTAAAATTCCATCATTTTCTCAACTGTTGCAGTCCATTGTGGTATGTTAGATATAGGTCCTGGGTTTTCCGAAAAAATATTAGATTTAATGATCTGCAACGTTGCATCTATTGCAGGAATTTCATCCTCATAATTAAATGTTTGTCTAAAGCTGGCAACCAAACAATCCCAATCTACAGTTCCTCGTTGCAACTCCAACTACGTATACCAATTTCTCAGGATAGTGTCAAGAGTATGGATGAACATATGGACCCAATCTTGTTTGGGTATATTCTACCAATTGTGCTGCAAGTAGCCAGATGATTAGCAGGACTAGTAAGTCCTGCATATTTCTCTCTTATGTAGGGGATCCCTTCCCCAAACCAAATTTCCAAGTACCTTCAACACTGTGACCAACCAGACATTGAGGGCTTATGTGTAGCCCACAATATTTCCTGTGTTGCTTTAAGGGAGACATCCAGGTCTAATAAGCGTTGTTGTTCAGGAACTTGGGTTTCAAATTCATCAATAAACTGACCGACATTAGGAAACCCCTCATAAGTAAGAATATCACATACCTCTGTTCCAACCCAACATAGGGACTTTGTCACACAGGCACACCCACGCATAGAAACTTCATGCAACCTATTTTCTAGTTCTCAAGAGCTTCGCCAGATTCAGAAGAGCAAGAGCTAACACTTTGCCAACTGATCGTACCATTTGTTGTAGAATTAATATAATCATTGAGCTTTGAGGATACATTATAGATATTTTCAAGATCTTGAGTATCGTATTCTCCTGTAACTGGTTCTACGTATATCTATCCTTCTAATGGATCCAATGGTGCAACAAATCTAATTTCTTCATTTTCAAATGTGAGAATCCTCTTTTTGAAATTGATAGTAATCTGGTTTTGAATATCCCAATCAATTCCTAGTAATGTAGGATACAGACTAGTGTCATCGACAATCTCTATTACTTCGAAGTCAGCGTATGTACGCAACCCTTCCACTTCGAAAGGGACCCCTATCAATCGACTGAATGGTATTACTTTCTGTTGATTGGCTAGTCTTAGCTGGATAGGTGACCATACTAGTTTTGGCTTACCCATGTTTTCCCATGTTTGTTTAGTCAAGATGTTTACATCTGAACCCAATTCCAAAATAACAAAGTCCATCTCATAATCACCAATTTGTGGGTTAAGGCATAGTTCTCAGCCAACATTATGTATTCTCTGGACATGATTAACAACCCTTTCGGATTGCACTTCTCCCTCAGACTCCTCAACTAAATTCTGTAGTTCTTTTAAAGCATCCACATCTTTAATCAAGTTCAAACAATTTCTAAGAAAGGTATTGATGGCACTTACTTTTCCATAGTTTTTCTTCAACGTAGGCTTGTCGAAGCGAGGTGGCATATCGTACACATGTCCTTCTTCATGAACCGGTGGCATCCTAGATGTTGATGCACCCTTCAGAAATTCATCCCGAGCTTTGAAAAATACAACTTTTTCTTTCCAGACATCAAACTGTGGGGGATTCTGAGTTATTGGTTTGACTCGTGGGTCCCATGTATTAGTATTAATATTCTTATCTCCACCCATCATGGTACCACTCTTGGTTACAACAGTGACACTATGATGGCCCAGTCGCGGTTCTGCTGAAATTTTCTGCACATTTGGATTCATGTTTGGATTCTGATTCTGATTTTGTTTGTCTTTCCACTTTGGTATCAATTGTGGACAATCTTCAATGTTATGATCCAACGATCTGCAATATGTACAAGAGGTCGCAGGGGGTGGGTAGTATCCAACATAGTGTCCCATATTTCCACAGTTATAACATATGAGTTGTCCTCTTCCTGGACCAAATCCTCCTCATCCATGGCCTATGAATACACCTTGAGGTTGATTGAATTGTGCCTCAGGTATTTTGGCTGAGCCTTCTCCCTTCATAAGAAATGTATCCGTAGTCCGTTCGATGAGCAAATGGTATGTGCGACAGTGATTCTCATCATGACCGACAGAACTACAGAACTTACACCATAATATATGGGTATTACTTACCATTTTCTGTAAGAAATAACAGTGTTATGGTTGATTCCCCTTAGTTTGACAAATATGACACCATGTGTTAGGAACCTATGTCAACCCTTCTCTTTACTATGTTAGTATATTGTTGTTGGACGCATATGCTTTGTAAGTCATCCCATAGTTTTTGTTGATCCGTAGTTTATATTAGCCCATAGTATTGGACGCATATGCTTTGTAAGTCGTCCTGTAGTATTATATGTCTCATGGTTTTGACTCATAGTATTGGGCATAGGCGTAGTATATAAGTGTGTGTTGAGGTCATTGAAGGCACCGTGAAGTTAATTGTATTGAGCTTGCTCAAAGGAAGTTGCCCCCTCGAAGTGGCCCGTGATCAATATAAAAGTGATTATGTTCTACTATTTCTGATATCTCGTGTATTTGCATTAATTAACTATTGCAGGTTCATCACATCTGGTATCAGAGCACTTTCTTGGGCTCGCTGGGTGAAATTTTTGCAAAAATTTTTTTCGCATCTGTTGCAGGTTCGGATTTGGGAATAATCCCTATCCGCTTAACTGTGGGAAGTACTTGGGCATAAGCCCTAAAAATCATTGTGAGGAGTACCACAGGAACCCCAAAGTAGCTGGCCCATTGAGAGGACCTGCCAGCGAAAAGGGAAACGACCCCTACCTGATTGACTAGTTCCCACCCGTGAGGTAAACCAAGAGATGTCGTTTGTGGCAAAGCGTTTATCAGTTTTACCTAAGCCGTGGAGTGAGGGGTACTGCCCCAATACGCAAGCCGTCAGACATCATTGGTGGCCGAGTGAAACCCCTGAACTGTTAGGAAGCCGCACATACCTGGGGTCCATATCTATTTTCAGTTGAACTGTTGCCGATCACTTCCGCTCTAGATCCAGCAGTTTCAGATCTATTCTGAAAGTCGTTCTAGATCCAGTCACCGTTTCAGATCCAGCCATTTTCGATCCCTTCCGTGCCGTTGCAGATCCATTTGTTGCGGATCCCTTTCTGAAAAAAAAAAAGAAGAAAAAAAAAGAAAAAAAAGTTTTTTCTCCATATCTCCCTTGTTTTCACTCTGTTTCCCTTGAAATTTCGTGGAACCCCTGTCATTCCATTTTGCATCTTTCATTCTTGAGGACCCTATCCCCAATTCCCCTTCCCAAAGCCTGAAATCCCACATTTGTCTATTTTTAGGGTTTGCCATAACTTCCTCAGATTTCACCCAATCACCTTCAAATTTTACCACATAATTCCTTTCTGAATTCTGCTTCTTTGTCCCTCTCTGCCAAATTAATTACCCATCAGATTGTTTCCCCAATCCAAATTTCCCTTTACTAAATCAGCTTGTGTTTGTGTTTTTCTACCCATTCCACCAAAAAAAAAAAAAAAAAAACTTGGTTATGGTTGTCACCTGTGCAGGAGCAAACACCATGGAGGAAGCACTTGCAGCCATCCAAACCAAACTCCAAGATTTGGATGAAAATTTTCTCAGCCTCCATCTTCAGCATTCAGCCATGAACAATAACCAGTAGCCAGAATCTTTTGCAGCCATCGGGTTCCCTTCTTCCAGCAATTTTCGTGGGCCAAAGCTTGATTTTCCTCGCTTCAATGGTACTGATCCGATTGAATGGATATACCGAGCAGAACAATATTTCAGTCTGCATAATACTTTTGATGTCCAGAAAGTTCCACTTGCATCCTTTCATTTGGAACAGGAAGCCCTTCAATGGTACCGTTGGTATATCAAAGCTCATCCCTAGCCAAACTGGACAGATTTTTGCCAACTCATTTTGCCACGATTTGGTCCTAGTGCTTTTGATGATTTCACAGGATCACTCACTAAACTTCACCAAATTGGCACAGTGAGAGAGTATCAGACAGAATTTGAGAAATTGGCCAATCACACAGAAGGATTGTCTGATGAATTCTATAGGAGTTGTTTTATCAGTGGTCTCAAGGATGAAATCCGCTTAGAGGTCAAAATGTTTTGTCCCAACACAATGATGGAAGTCCTAGGGTTGGCTAAGCTGGCCGAGGACAAGATCGCAGCTCAACAATGCTCCAAACCCACCTTTGTTCCCTTCAGAAATATGGGTTCCCAACGACCTACCATCACGCCTTCTCCTCAACCAACTCCTATCAAGCATTTGTCTGAAATAGAAATGTAGGCACGCCGAGAAAAAGGGCTTTGCTATAATTGTGATGAGAAATTCACTCGGGGACATAGATGTGTTCAACAAAAGCTCTATCTCTTGGATGTGGATTCTCCGCCTGCCTTAGAACTTGGTGAAGAAGCTACAGATATAGTAGATGATCAGGTCGACATTCAACACCCGCCTGTTGACACCCCATCTCAGGATGACCCACCCAAGATCTCTCTCCATGCTGTAACCGGTGTCACCACCCCACAAACAATGAGGGTCAGGGGATACTTCAAGAAGCTCCCTCTTACCATACTCATTGATTCTGGTAGCACTCATAACTTCATTGACCCTTAGATTGCCAAACAGGCTGATTGTTTTGTTCATCCTTGCTCCAACTTTGAAGTCATGGTTGCCAATGGGGGCACCTTACCTTGCAAGGGGAAGTGTCACAATGTGCGTATCTCTATGGAAGATTATAACCCACGCTCTGACATGTTTGCCTTGTCTTTAGGCGGATGTGATGTGGTTTTGGGTGTTCAATGGTTACGCACACTTGACCCCATCTTATGGGATTTTGCTGAACTTTGGATGTAGTTTAAAGTCAATGGGGCACAACAAAAATTTATGGGCTTACAACCAGGGTCTCTCTGCATCATCAGTTCACATTGCCTGGAAAAAATCCTTAAGAAGAATTCACATGGTGTCATCGCTCAACTCAATTCCATTAAGATGCACCCATCAACAGTCTCCACTACTTCCTTGGATAGATATGTAGGTATCTTTGTTGAACCAATGCGCTTGCTGCCTTCAAGAGACCTTTCCGGTAAGAATTTAGCCACATCTACCTCTCAGCAGGAAATGATGGCTATTTTGCATGCAGTACAGAAGTGGCAGCCATACCTATTAGGGAATTATTTCTGCATCAAGATTGATCTCCCGAGTCTGGAAAATTTTCTGGAACAATGGGTCTCCTCCCCAACACACCTGAAATGGGTTATCCAACTCATGGGTTATCCCTATGTGATCACTTACAAGAAGGGTAAGGACAATATGGTGGAAGATGCTCCTTCTCGCACAATTGATGACCCAGTTTCTCTTACAGCTCTTTCTCTGCTTGTTCCAAATTGGTTGCAATATGTTCAACAGGGCTATCTCTTCTATGAACTCCATGCTTCTTCATCAACAGGGCACTCTGGGTTCTGCAAAATGTATGACCGGGAACAATGTAACTTCTTTTGGCAGGGACTAAAAATGACAATTCAACAGATGGTCGCTGATGATGATACTTTCCAAGTCAACAAGGGGGAAACGACACTCCTTTCGGGATTGCTCAAACCCTTGCCCACCCCTACACAGCTTTGGCCAACTATTTCTATGGATTTCCTAGCAGCGCTCTGGTGGTACAATACCACATCTCAAAGGACACCATATGAAGCAGTCTATGGAAAAACACCGCCAGTTCTTCTTCCATACACCCTTAGCAGCTCCCCAGTTCAGGAAATTGACTCGGTTCTTCGAAACCGCGATCAGATTCTTCTCATTCTGCAGGACAATCTTCACATGGCCAGAATTCACCTGAAACAACAAGCCGATCAACACTGTTCTGAGCGCATTTTCCACGCAACTGACAGGGTTCTTCTTCATCTACAGCCTTCCAAGCAATCCTCCTTGACACTCCAAAGGCGTCAGTGGCCCGAAATGCAACCCGAGGATGCTACCAGGGAACCACTCCTTCAGATTCTGCAACAATTTCTCCAACCAAAGCTTTGAGGACAAAGCTTTTTCTAAGGGAGAGGGGATGTTAGGAACCTATGTCAACCCTTCTTTTTACTATGTTAGTATATTGTTGTTGGACGCATATGCTTTGTAAGTCGTCCCGTAGTATTTGTTGATCCGTAGTTTATATTAGCCCATAGTATTGACCCATAGTATTGGACGCATATGCTTTGTAAGTCGTCCCGTAGTATTATATGTCCCATGGTTTTGACTCATAGTATTGGGCATAGACTTAGTATATAAGTGTGTGTTGAGGTCATTGAAGACACCGTGAAGTTAATTGTATTGAGCTTGATCAAAGGAGGTTGCCCCCCCGAAGTGGCCCGTGATCAATATAAAAGTGATTCTGTTCTACTATTTCTGATATTTCGTGTATTTGCATTAATTAACTATTGCAGGTTCATCACACCATGCAACAGGATTCAAAGGATTCAGATTTTCAGCACTAAGATAATCTTGAAATGTTGTACATTGATATTTAGAGTGTCCATCATCTTTGCATCTAGTACACTAGAAATATTCACACTTTTATTTTCCCTTCTTGATATATTGTATCTGAACAAACATGTTAGCTAATTGTGATTGGATTTGACCCATACCGACGCCAATCTTGCCATTGGGGGATGCTTCTAACTTCATGGCCAATTCCAAGACCTCCGTCTGGGTCGATATCTTTTTTTTCATAAGTGGAACTCTGATATGAGGAAGCAATGCAGTAATAAACCATTCCTAATATGCTGTAAATCGTTCATTGGAAAAATAGTACGAGCCATCAAAGTTTTAAAACGCTGGTCAAAGTCCCAAACAGACTCATTCAACGCTTGTTTAATCTCCTTCAATTCCGTAATACATTGAGATTTAGATTTAGGTTGCTTAAATTCACTTTTCAATCCCTCTTTGACTTTAGCCAACGTCTTCGTAGGTTTATTACTGGTGACCTCATAAAACTTCATGAACCAGTCTAAGGCATGACCTCTGAAGGTCGTGATCAATTGAGCCATCCTGACGTTGTCGTCTTGAACTTGTTTCACAATCCATACAACATTACACAAAAAACAATGTTGTTCTGGATCTTCTAATCCATTCCCATTAAAAATAGGTCGCTTCATGTCATCCCCAGCCATTCTGGATCTTTGGGGATTTGATTGATTTACTAATACTGGACCACTACTGGGAGCCGTCCCACCCGGTGATGTACCCGTCGGACCACTACCACTACTTTGACTAGATAGAATACAATGAAAAGAAATATTAGTTCTTACCTCAGTCTCTGGAGATGTACGCGAGGTTGTAGGTATATCGCAGTCTTGGGTCTTAAACAATCCGTCAACACCTTATTTTTCCTCATAAATGTGCCGGTAGTCGTCCTCTTCTTCACTAGAATCCTCTTCGAGATGTGGTACTGCTTTGTAGCTTCTTCTCTCAGTCACATTGGAACCCCTCTTTTCTGTCGTAGTTCTTCTCCTCTTATTCGACTGAAACCATCTTCCACTTCGCAGAAATCCACAGTCTTCGTCGGGTTTAGATTCTTATCCTCTAATCATCCCAGCTCATCCCATGAACTTGCTCAGATTGTCATTCATACAATACCCATTCCCACTGCGCACAATTTCTCTACTCGTTGGACTCCATTCACATTATGAATTTTTCACAAAGTAGCTTTTTAATCGACAAGTTCAAAGACTTAAGGTACTTATGCGCGAGCCTTTAAATAACTCATGTTCTGTTGCACTATAGGACTTGATAGTGTCAATAGAAAATTCGGTAATATACCCTTCCAACACACGATCTAGCCAAAATTCCACTACGCGAGAAATTCGGTTATCGACACCCTTCAGTCACTATATCAAATCAGGTGTCCAATGTCTATGTTCACTTCTTGGGAAGTTCGTCGACTCTTCAGTTACCCTTGCTAACCATTCATATAGTATTATTGGGAACTCAAAGAAAAATATTTCATGAATATTGGTTAAAACATGCTTATCCAACTAGCCTTTGTTATCCAAGCGAGGATGCCTATTATACTATCTTGTAAATTTTGGGCTGATGCACAATCATGGACTCCTTTAAAGACACTTCAGATGCCACATAATACTGAAAAAACCTGGAACCTCTGACTTTAGGTGACAATTAGGGGTACTTCTGTAACGGATTTGAAGATGAATTAAAAAGACAAAAGATAGGTAATTGAATCAGCTTTCATAATATATAACATTTATCTATAAAAAATTTGTGTAAATGATTATAAAATTAGTTTCCGTTAAATTGGGTTTTCAAATTTTCAGCACATCATAACATATATGTTTGTGCGGGTGCAGCACTTATTGAGGTAAATGATGTCCATTTTGGATAAAATATTGCAGACATATAAAGGACATATGGGTCTAGTGCAACACTATTTTTTCAAAATTTTTCATGAATTATTTTTTATTATTATTAATTATTGAAGTCAGAAAACCTTGAAATTAAAACGTTATGTGCGGGTGCAACACTTTAGGGGCAAAATTTAATGAAATCATTGATTTCTATATATGAGATTGTACAGCTCAGTCTCCTCTAGTGCACCATATAGTTTTCTTGGGAAATGGTGAAGGCAATCAAAAGTTATATAAAAACGAATCGATGTATGTATTTTCGAAAACTAACGTGTGTCATTTAGAAAATTAATAATAAATAAATAAAACATACATTTTTATGAAAAAATTGCATATTCAGAATTGTCAGATCGTACTCTACAGTATTCTATATTTTCATAAAAAAATATTGAGTTTTTCATAGCAAAACACGCCATTGAAACTGAGCATATTGATAGAGTTCAAAAATACAGGTAATGGCCCTGGTTTTTTTGTTCTAGCTAATAGGTTCGGCAGTCCGAAGCTATTTCCGAACATCATCCCAAGCCTTGTTACCGCCCAGTTTTTAAATTTTAAATTAACGCATATGCGTTATAACGGATATGCGGTTTAGACTTGTTCATATTGCATATGCGTTATAACGCATATGCGATATAACGGATATGCGTTTTGGTTTAGTACAGAAGAGTACATAGAGAATAAAGATTATTAGATAAAAGAGTGGCATAAAGATTATTCTTTTGAAATGTAAGATAGCATCCCATCATGGTTAATATCACATTGTTTAACATGACAAATGGGTTTGGAAACAATACATCTCTATTTTCAACTAAGGTATATTTGATATATTAGGTAGTATGGGGTAGTATGGTATAAAGTATAAACTCACATCAAAGTGAATGGGACATCTAAGAAGCCAAATGGTGGATTGTTATTGATGAAGTAATTGGGATATCGTGGTGAGTATAATTTGGTTTTCAATCCATTTTCAAGGGTTAGGGATTTCATCCTCACCGTTTTAATAATTTTCCTTGTATCCTATCCTAGGTATGAGATTTAATATGCACCGAAGAAAAATCGATTCAAATATATCTCGAGAATTCCATCTTCACTATTGTGTATTCTCCTAGTATAGAACTTCACCTTACTACACTAAGATAGTTGAAGTTTGTGGCTTCAACCTATAGTTCACTATGCATCTATTGATTGATGTTGTTGATGAGAACCAACATATCTTTGCACTTATTTTGTTAATCAAACTTTCTTTGATATTAGTGTAGTTAAATGACTTCAAGTAGGGTTTTTTATTTAATGACAAATTTATTATATAACTTAACAATGCTCTACTTCTGTTGATGATGATTATGGTTGTTATTAATGTCCATTGAGACCAATTTTGATCTATCAAACCTTTAAAAAGGTAAGGAGTCACTTGGTTTTCTTTAGAATTATATTTCTGTGCTCGAAACTTTTAAGAGAAACATTCATAAATCACCATAGTTTTGATGAGTTAAAATGTTAGGAAGGTTGGTATTGTAACAAATATTTTGAATTTGGTATGAAATGTGGGTTTACACATGACATTTTAATGTGATTTGTTTCTATATGATCTTTAATAGTTTAATCACATTACACTATTGATTCAAAAACAACAAATCATTTAACTAGAAATTTTTCAACAAATAATTTAACTAGAAATATTGATGATTGATCCTCTCACTCATTCCATACCTCACTTTCTCCCCCTACCTCCTCTCTCCCCCCATAATTCCTTCTCTCTTTATCCACCCCCTTCTCTCTCACACACATCCACACACCCTCTAAAACAATTCCTTTGTTGCCCCTCCCTCCCGCCAAAACTATTTCTCTTTTCCCCCCTCCCTCCCTCCATGTGTTCCATCCTATCACTCACTCCATTCCTCACTTTATCCCCCTACCTCCTCTCTCCACCTTCAAGCCTTCATCCCTCCTTCATATCTCCATCTTTCTCTCCTTTCCTTAATATCCATGATCTCTCCCTCTCTCTCTCTCTCACACACACACACACACTCTCTCATCTCTATCCCTCGGTGTAACCATCCTTGACCATCCTTCATTTCCCTAAATACTTACTCTCTCATTGTTATTATCCCACTCTCTCACCCTCTAACCATCTCTCTCTCTCTCTCTCTCTCTATCTCTCTCTGACTCTCCCCCTCTCTCTCTCTCTCTGACTCTCCCCCTCCCTCCCATGATTCCCTCTACAACTTCCTCTCCCTCCTTTGACTCCCCCCACACCTTTTTTAGCTTTTAATCAATGTAATGTTGGGGCATGAGCCACTCCATAGATTGTCTGGATGGAATCTTTGGAGTCTAAATTGTATTATAAGGGGATAAGGGTGACATTATAGGGTTTTGGATGGTAGGGATGGGTCTCTGGACATTGACCATAGTCATGGAAGAAAAGATGGTCCAATGAGTCTCTAAATCAACACACATGCACTATAGATGGAATATTTGGCTTTTAGTGGGATATGGGTGTCATTATGAGGTTTTATGCACTAAGGATGGGTCTTAGGGTCTTAACCATGGTAATGGGACAAAAGTGTAACAGAAACAAGTCTTAAACCACTACACATGCCCTTTAAAGGGGATATTTAGCCCTAATATGGGATATATGTGCCATTAGACTATTTTATGCATTGAAGATTGTTCTCGAGGTGTTGACCACGATCATATAGGAACCATTACGAATATTTCCAGACAAAACATAGTTCTAAAGACACTGTACCATGGTCGAAGGATAAATCCAATCTTCTAGGGATTAAATGATGTTTTCATGGTTCATGGTTAAATGAGGTTTCAATAGTTGATATGCACTAAATCGCATATGCGATATAGTGATCACGTTTTTAACAAACTGGTCGTTTGTAAAAAGCGTAAAAAGCATATAGTTCATATCGCATATGCGATATTTGTTTAATAGATAATCTTGGGTTGCGTGCCGTGGGCCATTTTTATTGTATATGAAAAGACATAATTCTTCTGAAACCCACGCATAGCATACTGTTCAACCTGCAATTTAATCATTTATTACACAGATCCATAGGTTTTGTACAATTTTGGGTGGATTTCAATGGGGAATCCACATAATATATTTTGGAAGTCAGCGAGGAAGATGCTTACACCCGAAGAAGCTGAAATTAAAAAAGAAAAGAAGAGGGAACATTCAAGAAATCGTCGGCATTCATTGGATGAGCAAGAACTTCCCATTCCCGCTCAACATATGCCTGGCGAAGAGGCTGAGGAAGATATTGCAACTTTAATGCAAGCTGGTTATAACCTTGAGATGAAAATTTTGGTCCATTATTAACCGGACAACCCTTTGTAGAGCTCAATCATTATGTTCTTGACGAGACTCTGCAACAACCATGTCAGGTGGTTCAATCTCCTAATCGAAGTTGTCAGCTTGTAGCGGATGTAAACGTCTCTCCAGCATTTCAAATGACAAGAAATCTTGCATCAAAATGAAAGAGAACTCCTAAACGCATACAAGTGGACGAGAGCGAATTGAATTCCATGGAAGGTAAGGTGGCTAAATGCACAATCATTCGTCATTGTTCTCAAATAATGAAACAATATTTTGAACCAAAATCTGAAGCTGGTAAATGTCAATTGTTTTTAGCTTTGATTAAATCTAGAAGTATGGCAAATGTTAGAAAAACGTTAGGCATAAGAACATTGAAGAATACCGAATCAAGTAATCACATTGTTAAATCTCTTGCTGCTGCATTCACATCAATTGGTAAAAAAACTTGTTCAAAAGACTGTAATGTGGCTCGCTGCGTATTGGATGAATCAATTGCATCTAGATCCACAAGACAACGTCGTTTACTTAAATGCACATCAGAAATTGTCCCTTTACATCCAAAGACACTTAAAAAATATTCAGTAAGAAGAGACAAACTTGATGTAGAGGGATAAATGGATACATTATGGGCATTTAGCGGTAGGTTGCCCCGTAAAGGCATCAAGTTGGTCGAAGCAGTGAAGGGACTAGTGCACACTTTTTGGCACGATAACACTAGGCCTTCTTCTAACACAAAGGATGTGTTAAAACGATGTAGGGGTTCTATGAACAATGAAGGGTATGTTAAACATTACCTTGACATGACACAAACTCAACTATTCGAGATGTTTAAAGTTGCCCACGTAGAGCTAAGGCTTGGGCAAAGATCTTTTGAAAAATGAAAGCCTTGGTATGTAAGAATCAATAGAATCCGGAACACTTGTTGTTTTAGATACCACATAGAGTTTGATCTATATTATCATACATTTGCACATATACATCGTTTTTTGCACCCTAACCATGTGTAGGAATGCTCAAGTACAGTACCGCTAATGTCATCTAGAGATTTCATCCATAGCATAATGTGTCCGAGGCAAGATGGGCAGACACATTACTTAAAACAATGTGTAGAGGGTTCTTGCAACAATTGTGGTGGGCTATCTTTATGGTCCGATTGCATCCATGAGAGTGAAGATCAAGCATTTGGTAATGCAATTGTCGAGAAGCAGAACTTTCAGTATGAGACATATTAGCTACGTGATGGGAAAGAAAGCAAGAAGATTAAATTGGTGACTTCACAGGTGACAATCTACATGAAAAATGTTCATCTAACTGAGTGTACATTGTTTATATGTTGTTTTATAACATTGTTTTAAATATTGATGTAAATATTTTTATGTTGTTTTATAACATTTTTTATTTTTTTCCACCAGGTGCAAGTATGTGATTTTATTCTAGAGTTCCATGGAAAGATCCAACAATACATTCAGCATGTCGATATGGCACGATGGCAAGATTAGAAATTCAGAATGTCGGGACACCTTCCCTCTTGGAACAATACTATCAGTGGTTGACTTTGCGGAAAATTACACCCTACAACCACAAAATGAAATACAAAGTCAATACTATCACTCAGAGCAGGTGAGCATAATGGTCCATATCACTTATCGACATGGGTCAGATAGCAATGAAGAGAAACGCGTGATATTGAAAGAGAGTCACTTTTACATCAATGACGACCGGACCCATGACATCCATTATGTGCAACATTGCTTTCAGTTGTTCTATGATCATGTGATAGCTATGGATATACCATTTTATCGTCATTTGATTTGGTCAAATGGTTGTGCTGGACAGTTCAAGAATGCACATGTATTTCAATGGTTGTGTTTGTTGCACATAAAATATAAGGTGCCACATACATGGAACTACTTTGAAACAGGTCATGGCAAAGGAGAGCATGATGGTGCTAGTGCATGCATAAAAACTGTCCTTCGAAGGGAAGAGATGAAGTTTACAGGTGCTCGCCTTCGAGACGCTTCATCTATAGTCGAATGGTGTGCATATGTGATGGGAGAACAAGCAACAAGGAAACACCTAGTGTGGAGAATATTCTGGGAGGTGAAAGATGTGGACCGATCCCAAACACATCGGGTGAACACAGTGCATGGAACTCGAGGTTTTCATTCAATTAGAAGCTCAAACAACTCGTCCATACAAATTTGGACAAGATTGAAGGATTGCTTTTGCAGTTCCTGTAGCATAGATGAATGGGATGATTGTGAGTATACAGATATAGTTGATACATGGGATCAAGTGACACTTGGCACTGATTTCAAGGGGGTTTAATGAAATAGACCATTTGGAAGATGATCAGACATATATTTCTACAGACTATGATCACATATCGGATCTCATACAAGCAGGTACAAAAAAGTAAATTAGTAGTACCTAAATCACTACAAGCCCTTACATTGAAAGAAATTTTATTTATGTTACATGCAAGACCTTTTTTAATATTTATGTATTTTTAACCTTTTTCGATTTCCTTTCATAGGTTAGATATATGCAGTGGTTGCCCCAAAAAATAATGAATGGGGTTCTGACTATTGGTTGGCACGTTGCTTAGAGAGGAAACAAACCCTTCTCGAACCTGTTACAGATGATGAAAATATTGAATACCCAACTGGCTCGATGGTTATAAAAGGGGAGTACCTGACACTAGCAGCACAACAAAAAAGGAAGGGTGGGTATGTATATTAGTATTATAAACCAGGAGCTATTGTATACCACTTCACCAACCTGGTAGTTGGTATAAACATCAAGCTGCGCACAATTTCGAAAAAAAATAGGTCACATGTACAATACTTGCTACCTCATTTAGAGCATGAGAGATTGATGGACACCATCGGCAGCAGAGATGATCCAGATGGCCTACTTGAGTGAGTGCATTGTCAAGTGTTACTAGATTGTCTAGTGTGGCTAGATTGTCAGGTGCGTTAAATTTAATCCTTAATTTACTGGACAAGTTATAAACACGATCCTACAACCTCAGGTGAGTTATCTATAAATAATGTTTGCACATTTTCCTTATTTTCTTATGAGAGTACTAATGTTGATCCTTTCCTGTGCCTAGGATACAAACACTATTTATGGCACATTGGAGGTGCCAAGAACAACCGGTGTCTTTAGACACCACCAAATACAAATCGGAAAATAACATGCTCTCGAGTCAAGTTTATCTTCATCATCTTCATATGCCAAAAGTTCTCTTGTATGTCAAGTTTATGAATATTTATGCCAATTTTTACATATGACCAATAAACCTTAAAACTAGCAATTATCAACAAGTATGATAGTTCTCTTCTAACTTCTTTCAATACCTCATTTTGTTTCTGCATCTTAGTCATGCATGCATGTGAAATTCATGTATATGGCATTTTGTTTCATGTATGTGCATAGCCTAGGTATATGGCATTTTGTTTCATGTATGTGCATATAATTCATGTACATGTGTTTCTACATCTTAGTCATGCATGCATGTGAAATTCCACTTGTGATCCATGTTCAACCCTATTCATTTTGTTTCATGTATGTGCATAGCTTAGTTATATGGAATTTTGTTTCATGTATGTGCATAGCCTAGGTATAATTCATGTACATGTATGTGGATATAATTCATGTACATGTGCTTCTACATCTTAGTCATGCATGCATGTGAAATTCCACTTGTGATCCATGTTCAACCCTATTCATTTTGTTTCATGTATGTGCATAGCCTAGGTATATGGCATTTTGTTTCATGTATACATGCATAGCCTATTCATTTTGTTTCATGTATGTGCATAGCCTAGGTACATGATCTAAACCTAGAGAGTTCATAAAACCCTATTTTTTAGTTCATGTCTCAATTTGTGAACCCTAGTTTTATTATGCGGTGTCTAGTTCATGAAACCCTAGTTGGTTTCTAATTTGTAAGTGTAGCTTAGGCATATTCTTGTTGAATTATACGTTGGTACAAGAATACTATAGCCTGTGATCTCTAGACACATAGTGTTTTCTTAATGCTGCAACATGTTTTGCGGAGTTGACCCAACAATGGGAGATTTCATTGATGGAAACTGAGCAAAACCCTAGTTTACAAAATGAATGCACAATGAAGTCATCGGGCCATGGAAACATGGAGGAGAGGCTACCTAGAGGTAATCGCATGCCAGGAGAGCAACGGAATCGACAGTTCGTCGATCCGACCTCCGGTTGCCGAGTTATGTCGAGCTGCAAGTCGCATGAAAATGTCGTTCAGGGACACTTGGTGACTTTTGGTCTGGGAGCGAAATAACAAATGGAGCAACAAGATTGCATGCCGTTGGATCTCGGTAGTGTGTATGGGAGATGCCGATGTGGGACCGCTGCCAACACTGGCTCGGTGGAGTGTTTTGCGGAGTTGACCCAACAAGGCAAGATTGCATTGATGGAAACTGAGCAAAACCCTAGTTTACGAAATGAATGCACAATGAAGTCACTAAGCCATGGAAACACGGAGGGGAGGTTACCTAGAGGTAATCGCATGCCAGGAGAGCAACGGAATCAACGGTTCATCGATCCGACCTCCGGTTGCCGAGTTATGTCGAGTTGCAAGTCGCATGAAAATGTCGTTCAGGGACACTTGGGACACATGCACATATAAATGGCAGTGCTTTCTTCATCTTTTATTTAATTGTTACAATGGCATCACATGCACCAGGACCACAAATTTTCTTCTTGTAGTTTTACGGTTTACCCAAGGAGCATGATGATTCTTTGATCTCTCTGTTGTGGATGGTAATTTTGTTTAACAGTGTGCCACATGTTGCAACAACATATGGGCTATCAAGTAGCAAGAAGAGCATGGCCTTGATACCACCTGTAACAAACCTTATGGTTCTAACTTGTGAGACAAGAAGTAAAGTAACCATAATGGCAAAGTTTGAAAGGTTGATAGTACAAGGCATTATTGTGTGACCCTTAATAAGCTTATAATAATTAATAATGTGTATTGCTAAATCATGTCTTAGTTTGTATATTTATATGGTAAATTACACCCTATTTTGGTAATTAAGAAATATGTTTCATATTATCCATGATTAATGTCCATTAATTGATGCGATTTCATGTTGTATGTGAGGAAATGAAATGGATGCATGTCATAATGATGTGCCACATGCTCACATGTGGTAACATATACAATAGTGTAGTATTGGAGTGTCTGTCATAATTCATATGAAATATCTGCAACTATGCAAGCATCTCTCATGTTGACTTATTGAACAAAGGGACCTGATGCAATAAAAAATCATTCAAGTCAACATTCATGATGACTCGTGGTATTGGCCTTGGATGGAATTTTCAAAGAGATATTGATAGTAATTTTAATGACAGCAGTTGACATTTTGTACTCACTCTTAACATTCATCTTATTTTCAAGATTATGTGACCAAGGACCCTTATAATTGTATCCTACTAGACATTGTCTCTCCTAATGCATGCATGTAGGCTATGCTATATATAGTGATTATCTATTGTATTAAATACTCTAAACCCCAAGACATAAGAAAAAACCTTTTTGTCCATGTACAAAAGGATGGAAAATAGCAAGATTGTACACTTGACATTCAACCATTTAATTCCAACCCCACAATTAGGAAACATAAAGAAACAAGTATTCTTCTACTATAGTTACCTTGGAAATCAAATACAAAATCCGATGACAAAGAAATTCAAAACATAACTGGAAATCATATGTATGCTTAAAAGAGGACCAAATCAAACCAATGAAAATTACATATCAAAATAATGCAAAAACTTGAAATTCCCAACCTTTTGGACACAAAACATCCTCCCAATAACAAGCTGCTAAGGAATTTACTTGATCCTTTGAAATGGAAACAGTGTTCTTCATAAAACAAGCATAAGTGGATAACAAACACAACTTGAATTTAAAGAATTGAACTCCAACCGCTTAGAAATTACGTGCAATAAATCAATTTGCCAAATAGGGGTTATTTTCCAGTTGAGGTGTTAAATCAAATTATAGAAACTTGAAAAACAAAGGAAGCAAGTTTAACCTGTTACCCCCCTCTATAAGAGAGCCTCTTCCTCAATCATTTCTCATGTTTGGATTGGAGGAGAAATCCCACTAGACTTAATGAATTATCTCTTGGTTCTTATGGATTGTTGAGGCTAGCAATAAATTGAAGGCTTCTTATTTTTTATGATCAGTGTGATGAAGGCTATATATCATTTATGTGGTTGCTCTCAATTGGAAGTGTAGTTTAGGTCCCCATCTTTGCTCTAGATCATATGTTTTTCGATGCAAAAAAATGAATGAAAATTTGAAGTGATACGCCATAATATATTTGTTTATTAGAAGACAATGGTTGTATTATTGGACCCAACCTAGTTGATAAGGTGAATCCTGTGGGGTAGTAGGAAGTTGTAAGTGATTAAAAAAGGTCTAAGAGATGAGGTTCTTTTGGATTCCATTGATAAGGACTAGAGTGGCTACTTGGTATTTTATTTAATAGCTGTGAGTAAAAATGAGTGCTAGAGTTGAGTGGGACTAGGAATGTATCATCAATAGTAAGGATGGGTTAGTTGTAGTATGATTGTAAAGATAAACAAGTTTAGGAGGTGAAGAAGGTTTAGGAGAGGAAGGGGCTATGAAAAGTCACTTGTTTGTTCATTAGAAATTAAACTTCTAGATTGGGCTTGTCACTATAAGAAACAACATTCACATCATCATATAGTAAGGCATCTAGAGCCTTCCTTTCTATACCGAACACATTACATTCATTATTTGCAATGCCAACTCTTCTCCAACGAACACAAAGCCATAAACCCAAAAACATATTCAAGCATATATCTGCAAGGCATATAATACACATGTCTCCATCCCATATCAAGTCAACCATATATAGGTAAATCTGAACGTTACTTTATATTATAGATGTACATGTATAATGTTTTCAAAAAATGGCATGCCATGGCCATAATACAAAATTGTGGATCATACTGTACATCTGTGTGTACATACAAACAAAACGGTACATGTATGTATTCCCCCTAAACATGGATTCTATATGTACCCCCCCTATACATGATTTCTATTTATCCCCCTTTTCACTGCCAATGTCAGTGGCTAATGAAAAGTCTATCTTTCTTTTGCGGCTGCTCGATGGCATTCCCCAATGATCCGCAAGAGGATGCATTCTCAATATCGGAGACTGCACACAAACCAAAATTTGTTACAGGTTAGTTTACCAAGCTATAAAAATAAATACCACACGATGTACATTTGTTCAAATTCCAAGCAAATATAACATTTTTACTTACCATGCGTGTGTAAGTCCTTGGCACTGAAACTGCATGTACTTGGGTGGGGGGGGCGTGCAGGGTCATCAGTGGCCCTAATTGGGTGCTCTTCAGGCACCACTAGCTCAGTAGATGCCTGCATAAAGTAACATACATGTCAATGTCAACAAATACAAAGAAAACAAGACATATATACTACATGGACGGACAATGACTATTTCAAAGAAAGTGAGACATACACGTACCTGGGGGGGGGGGGCAGAGGTGGGTCACCAACAACCTCGGTTGGGTGCTCTTCAGGCACCATTGCATCACTAGATGCCTGCATAAAGTAACATATGGACCAATGCCAGCAAATACAAAAAAAATGAGACTGTATATAATATGTATGGACGTACAAGGACCTTTTCAAAGAAAGAGAGACATGTACACACGTACCTGGGGGGTAGAGGTGGGTCAGGAACAACGTCAATTTGGTGCTCTTCAAGCACCACTGCATCACTAGATGCCTGCATAAAGTAACATATGGACCAATGTCAGCAAATACAAAGAAAATGAGACTGTATATATATGTACTATGTATGGACGTACAATGAACTTTTCAAAGAAAGAGCTCCACATACACGTACCTGCGGGGGGGGGAGAGGTGGGTCACCAACAATGTCGATTGGGTGCTATTCAAGCACCATTGCATCACTAGATTCCTGCATAAGGTAACATATATATGTCAATGTCAGCAAATACAAAGATCTAACAAGACTACACATATATACTACATGGATGGAAAATGGCTTTTTCAAAGAAAGCGAGACATGTACACATACCTGGGGGGGAGGAAGAGGGTCACCAGTGGGTGGAATACTAAACATTGGCCCTACTAGATGGTAAAACAAAACCTGACTATAACCAGGATACGTAACAAAACATAAAGATACAATTAGAAAATTTCCTTAAATAATTAAACGCATACATGTTTCAAATCATTAAAAGCATATAATTAAAAGCATGTAATGAAAAGAATACCTGAGTCTGGGAATCTTCCTCTACATGGGAGGGACTGACCTGGGATTCCACAAACTCATCGTGCCCACCCTGCATAAAACATATTGTATCGAGTTTAAGACGTATTGAATGTTGCAGTCTCTAAATTATAAATATGTAAATTACTCGATGACAAATTAAAAATAAAGTTCTTACAACTAATAATGAAGCACCAAAATCATATGCAACATTGACCGCTGCATCAATGGCATCAGCATCAACGGCTAGATTACATGAATCTGGGGTGTCATTGGACACCAGCTGTATATTTGTTCACGTAAATTGTCAGATAATTATTTGAATATAAATAAATTACGAAACAATTGAAAACTGTGATATAAAACAAAATATATATACTATGTAAAGAATGAATTTTACTTACATATCGGAGTAATCCATCACCCCGAAACTCTGAAGCAGGCCCATAGCATATGCTTCGACACCATGTGCAAGGGTGTGGAATAACCCGATGCTCTGAAGACTCCGCGTCACCGGTGCGATGTGTAGCTCTGGTTTGGTCTAGGGACCTAAAAGGTGGATCCTGACTGTGAGATGGTCCAACCCCAGATGGGCCAGCCTCGGAAGTGCCAACCCCTTGGCCTACATTGCCTTGGACGACAGTCCCATGTCGAAGCAATGTATCAGCCAAATCTAATAAGGACTCCTGCGTATCATCAAGAACTGGACCGACTGGAGGATATAACCGAGGGGGGTTTGGTGTGCATGGAGGGCGTCACACACGGTTAGGATCGGTCCTAGCCCCTTCCCTATCTTGGGGCATCCCATGACCTACACCCTGGAACCCTAAAATGTCAAAATAGTTCACATGTTTCCCCAGGATAAATTCTGCATACAGCTTCCTAAGGAAATAAAACGGGATGTCTCTATTCCTGTGAGGGTCTTCATCGAAGACCATGTACTAGTGATCCATCCAATTGGCTTTAATATTTGGTTCCACGCACCAGTCTATGGAAATGTGAGGTCGACTGGTGGGTGGAACCAATCCGGTGCTGGGGTCCCGGAATAAGGAAAACAATTGGTCTTTGGTTATCTTTAATTTTTTGACATCTTTGTAGCTCAACCTAGTGGAATAGTATTGCCTCTGGGAATCTCTGTACGAGCTAATGTTGTACAGTGCTCCCTGGGCATTGGCAATTGTATTTGTTATGGAGTCTAAGGCCTCTGCTAAAGATTTTCTTAAGTGTTCCCCCCCTAAAGAGTGAGCTAAGGCGTCTCAGTGAACCCAAACGAGCCAAAATCTTAGAATTACGGTCGTGTTCCTCCTCCATTGGTGGGTTTGTGTCTGGATTTTGGTTTGGGTTTGGGTTTGTGTCTTGATTTTGGTTTGGGTTTGGGTTTGTGTCTGGGTTTGTGTCTGGGTTTCTGCTCTCTGTTAAGAACAAAACAGTTCAATTTCAAAATTTAATTAATCAATTTCATTGTTTGTTTTTTAATACATGTAACAAATTTTATTAAATTGGTTTAAAAAAAAAAAAAACTAGTTTAAATTAACAAACACAATAACGAAAAATTCAAAAGGAATTAACAAACTAGTAAATCTTGCCACCCACCTTCCATTTTAAATCCGAATTGTGAAATGGCTTGCCTCCTCCTTCTCTCAAATGCAAATCGATACGTGCATTTTTTTGCCTTCCCGATATCGCTAGTCCTTCACTGTGTAGATTGGGAAAATGAGGCCACGAGCACTGTGATTTATATATATATATTTTTTTGCATTACAAATCGCACATGCGATATATCGCAACTGCATTTTTTAACTACGTTTTTTAACTCTATAAATGAAATTGCGTTTTTTAATCCTAAATATATATGAATTTGGGACCGAGGGTGTGGGCACTGTGTTTTATTTATTTTTTCATTGCAAATCGCACTTGCAATATATCGCAAGTGCGTTATTTAACTCTATTAATCCTAAATATATATGAATGAAAATGAGGCCATGTGGCCACTCTGTTTTATATTTTTTTGCATTATAAATTGCACTTGCGATATATCGCAAGTGCGTTTTGTAACTCTATTAATCCTTTAAGATATATATGAAAGAAAATGAGGCCGCGGTCACTCTATTTTATATATATATATATATATATATATTTGCATTACAAATCGCACTTGCGATATATTGCAAGTGTGATATATCGAAAGTAAGATATATCGCACTTGCGATATATCGCGGTTGCATTTTTTAACTCTATTAATCCTTTTTATATGAATGAATAAATGATTAGGGATTTCCTTGGACTATTAATCCTATATATATGAATGAATAAATGATTGGGGATTTCATTGGACCAAGGACGAGGGAGACAAGGGCACATTAAATTTTACAAATCCTTAATTAGTATGTCGAAATCCCATCATTTGGACCTTCATTTTTGCCAATGTATAAAGATTTTCACCCCTTTCTCCTTGACTAGGGAGGGACAATTACAACTTTGTCACTCCTTGCAAGCCTACTAGGGAGTGATAATTACAACATTTTCACTCTATGTCTTGCCTTAGGGGAGCGATAATCATGTTTGCACCATTTGAGCCTGGACATCAAGTAAGGCCCTACATAGCCACCTAGGGATTTCTTTTGCTTGCGATTACAACACTCAACCACTTGAGCTAAGCCTCTGGGATTTTGTGTCACAATTTCTCCTTTGCTATTAATGGTATTTATATTATATAAATTTATGGAGCCCCTTTTATCTTCCAATGGTTTACCAAACAATCAACATCCTCATATAAAATTATACTAGATATAGAGTAATTCGAGGAATGCTCTTCTCCTTCATGTTAATTATCGTATGCTTGTGTAGAATACCTAATTAATTAAAATAAAGTTTCATCGAAGAAAAGAACTCAAAATACCTTATGATATGTATTATAAATTAGTAATGTTCATTCTAAGTATTGATTACAAAACATCATTACCAAAATGTGTTATTTTATCTCCATGGAGTTTATTTGTAATTGAATTACCATATTTGTAGTCATCAAATATATTTTCATAAAGAGATCACGTGAGTAATGAGATAAATATAGAGAATAGTTTTTTTCAAATGTCTAATTTTATATCTTTGTAGGATAGGGGCAAATAGGTTTGAAGGGAGAAAAGGTAATGGTAGAAGAGAGGAAGTGGGTTGCTTATTTTTATGATCTATAATAAGAGACATTAGACTCCATTTTAATAACTTTAGTTGAAATAGTGGGTGCATGGATGGGTGACATGGTGTGGTTGGATAAGCAACAAGGGAGTTATATGGAGAAGGGTATGATAGAAGACATCAAAGGAAGAAAAAAAATTAGAGGAGAAGATATCGAAACAAGAAATCAATTTAGTGCACAAATTGTACATGTGACATTAGTTGTAGAAGAGATCCACAGTGCCTTATACAGAAGGATAACATCTCAAATAAAAATGGATATAAGACAAGAAAATTAATGTTTCAAATCATCTCTAGTATTCACATCTAGAGAACAAACAAAGTTTGTATATGGTCCCCTCTCTCATAAATCAATTGAATCTCTCTAACTACACCTTTTCAAGTAAAATTATATGCATAGAGACAAAAAAATTGGTACAATAAATGAAAATCTAATCATTCAAACAAACGGAGAAAAAAAACAATAAACACAAATGATTGTGAAATAAGAAGACCATATGAATCAAACCCTAGTTCGACTACAACTTTGAAATATGGAAGAGATATGGAGGGATTCATTCCTTCTAGAGGAATGAGAGGAATTGGGAGTACATATACCATTATAGATCATGATTCCCGCTCATCTATTTCCATTTATTGATATGATGTGCAGCTTAGTACTACTTCCTGAATACAGCATTGGTAATGCTTATACTTGCTAATAGAGCCTGCTTTATAAGTAATTAACTCTATATTTTATAACCTGCTCCTTACTGACTAGAGCTGACATATCTTAATTTGAGTAATAATAGAATCATTTTCTTACCTGTGATGAGAATCCCCTCCTAAGCATTATAAAAGAGTTAATTTATTATACGAAACCCTTTTATTAATAAACGACCCGGAGGGACTTTCCTGAGGTATGAGGGGAAGGACAATTTAACTAGAGAACATTATACATTTTACTAATAAATCCAATTTTATAGTCACATATCATTGAGGAACATAGGGTGACCATGTAAAGTTTTCATGATGGGACTCTCTTACAAAAAGGCTAGTTATAGTGATCAGAGAGTAGGATGAGTTGAGGAGCCATATGGATGTAGAAGAAAGGTGGGTTACTAAGTTTAGATAGAGCATTGATATTACCATGCCCACTACAAAATAAAATTTAAGATGATCATTGTGAAAGAAAATAAAATTTAAGATGATCCACATGATCCAAATCGCACTTTCGTCATAACGCAAGTGGGATATATCGCACTTGTGAAATAACGAAAGTGGGATATATCACACTTGTGAAATAACGAACGTGGGATATATCGCACTTGAGATTTGTAACTATTAAAAAAAGCAAGTCCGATTTATCGCATATGCGATATGGGATAACTAAGCTTAGCCTCGGTTTTTGGCTCGGGTTTGTCCGAACCTAGCCACAATAACGCATATGTGTTATGGATTTCCATTTCGAAGGTGCATTTTTTATTTCTATAGTGGCATTAAAAAGTGGAACCAACTTCGTGTGAGCACCCTTCTTCTAGTTGTAGATCTACCCAATCCTCTATCTCCAGCTTTGTTGAATGCCACAACATTCCCCTTCTCGTCAAAATTTCGGTCTTGGCGCACTTTGTTGGCGCATTTGTTCAACACTTAACATTTACCAACAAAAACCACAATCCACCGACACTAGCCTGAAAGGGGATTAACCCTTCTGGCAACACTTGCAGAGCAGATGAGGTCTCACCTGAAGTATCTATGGGAACTACATGAACCAGACTTCATGTAGTACAGAGGGGGAATATTCACTGATCAATACATTCATCATAATATTACACCTACACAGTAGTGACAAACCAGAGCTTCGACAGACTTCAGAACTTGGAATTGATTAATATATCACATCCATTCTTTATATAGTTAATTACATCATTCATTCAATTAATTTTTTAACAAAGGAAATAAACACATATCACAATAAATCACCCATACATCAACACACATGAAAACACCAGATTTTAGGTGGAAAACCCATATGGGAAAAACCATAGAAGCGCTTGTATTTTAATAGAGTTGCATCCCAATAAGCACTTCAGGTAGGACTTACATGATTCTTCATTACATAAAATAGATCTGCCCACACAACCTCCATATCAGCGACTCGACTTCTCCTTAAATATCTTTGACACATACAACATAGATTCCTATTACATCGCACAAACTGTATTTCTAAATAATCGTAATAACAACCACAAAAGTTATTTCCTCACACATATTTATAGGGCTCACTAAGCTGGCTATTCTCCCACTAACCCAATAACTTTCTAACTGACTCATTATTACAATGTGGACCAATTCTAACTAACTAACTTGACTTGCGAGATTTGACACAGTCAGCATGACCGTTTTCCCCATTTTCTAGCCGCTTCGTCGGAGCTGACCCTTGCGCTGAACTGGTTCCACTTTGTCCTCGTCCACATTAGCTTGTTCTTTAAAAAATGACACCTTAAAAAATACTAGGCCTAACACATGCCATTGGCTTCCCCGAAAAAAATCCAAGGGAATTATTGATTTCTTTGAGTCTTCCAACCAGAATTCTATTAGGAAGTGCTAGCAATTTAACCCATACTCATTGAATGTTGGATTTCTACAATCTTTGATCAAACCTTTGAATCCATATAGATAGTGAAAGCATTGAGTTTCCCAGCCAACAATGTTTGCTATGAACCTTGTTTGCAATTTCATTGGAGCACCAAAAAATGAAAGTCATCCATCCTCTTGCAAATATGTGAAATTTTAGAAGGTATCCTAGTTGCACCTCCCACATGTTTCCTTCATCCAATTGCTCAAAATATTTTACGATATTTGTCACTGGAAAAATATTCCTATGAGATATTTCTTGGCCATTTCCATGACTTGATTCATACATATGTATCTTCTCCCAACTCTAGATTGATTATGTTCTTCCTTTTTGTGCACTTCTTCATTCAACTAGCTTAATGTGACGTTGGGTTTTCTTTCTTTATATTGAGCACTATACATTCTACTTTGTTTGGAATATAAGGAGTAGCAATATTACCCTTATTTATTTTATCCTCATAACTACATGTATCAAGGGTTTTTTTTCCTCTAGGTTTCTGTTTAAAACAATTAGTAGATTTGATAAGAATGGGGACTTCTTGGTGAGTTGAGATTCATTCTTTTGCCACTGTACTAGACCTTTGTGCAGAGGAGGTGAAATGGATAGAGAAAGATAATTTGTCACCTTTAATCCAAGCTTGTTGATGTTTGAGACTTTAATCCAAGCTTGTTGATGTTTCAGCTTTGTACTTTTCTAGATTATCCCCAATTGGATTTGAACTTTTCACCCTTGGATTCATTTACCGACGTATCTGTTTTCCTAATGATTGGATTGGCTCCTTCCCATCCACCATATTGTATTTGGAAAAGTCTATGGCTTCTTTGTGCATTAATCTATTCAAATAACCTTAGGCTAGAGTGGAAGCTAGACCTATGGAAACCTTGAAATTTCCTTCCAACTTGTGTAATTGTGCTTGTAGTATTTCCTTGGTCTATTTTTAGTGGTTTTAGAATTAATGTATTTTTTTTTGCTGTGAATTTATTCTAGCCCATTGTGTTGCAATTATTTCTTCAACTTGATGTCTTTCTCTCTCTTATTAGATTAACACGGGCACTTGCATATGCATATGCATTTTGTTCATTTAGATTTAGGAATCATTTTTGTAACAAAAATTAATAACAATAGCCGGGTCAATTTGAAGTCTAGTTTGGACTTATATTGCAAGTGAATCTACGATGTGAACGATGGAACATTTCTTAGCATCAATACTATGGTGAAAATGAGCACTCGACATTCCACACACTTTAAGGTGCCTAGCTTGTGTTTGTCTAGGACACAGATATACGCTATTGATGGCCATGCCCAACTAGCAATGTCATGATGGTGCTATGAAGTGACTAGGATTATTGAGTGGTATGTGAGGCTCAAATGAAACTAAAATTATAGCCCCATAAAAAAATGGTACCAAAGCCATGTTTGAATGTGGAAATTGCGAGAATGTATCATCACTAACAACCCTTTTGTTAGAGTATTTGATAGAGTGAGCTGTCCACGAAGTCAACAAGTCAATTGGGGGAGAATGCAAGGGATTTTTAACATGAGGTCAAATATGTTCACCTACTTGAGCTGTCAATGGTAGTGGTGTGATGGATGACGAGTTGAGAAAATTTGGTGATGGATGACGAGTTGGGAAAATTTGGTTCAGGGTGCACAACATAGCTTACCTACACCTCACGTGTACATAGAGTCTAATAATTACTAAATATGCCATGGTTAGGTACACAATGAAAACACAAAGACTCATGTAATGGAGTAGCATGAAGATATGCATCTAAACCAAAAGAACACCCCCACAAGTTTTTGGTAAGGTGTGTGGGGAATAATATACCCCCATGTCCAAAGTGAATGAAGAATAACCAAAGCAGAAAACCCTAAACCATGATGAGCATCATAACAATGAGTTGCTAATCAAGGTAAAAGGTAATTTGAAATAGGGTTACCAAAAAATACTGGAAGCAACTTGCAAATGAAACTTCCCTTTTCAAAACAACACCCATCAACACAAGCCACAAGGCTCCATGTCAACCCAAACGATTTGCACACTTTAAAAATATACGTCCACCCACTGCAAAAAGAAAAGAGCATCATTAGTAGGATCAACATATATACACAAAGGGACGATGGAAAAGAACACTCCCCATTAATTCATGAAGGAACAAAAATAGCCAAAACCGGGCCAAAGATCTTCACAGTATAGAACACCACTAGTCCATGAACAATGTTGAACAACATCAAAAAGTTAAAATAGGTAAGGGTACCCATCCTTTGAGCACAAATGAGAGGCCATACACACATATAATGGTAAACAAGAATAAGCTCACCACAAGAACTATGAAATAGTGACCATTCAACAAAATGTTAGTGACCCTCTAGAGGCATTATGGCTCCACTTTACTAAGGGCCAAAACCTCCTCCCCACACAACCTCACCACTAACCTACTCCCTACAATTTATTGGTGAAACCCTAAAATGGTTTGTGGTAGGCACATTGGGTTGACAAGGACGTTGCACCTCACCTGTGTCCCATTGCTCGATCATGCAATTTGTGCAAAAAGCCTAATCTCTATATATTGAAATTCAAGTCAAACAATAAAAGGTGTTGTTTATGTGTGTAAGTTCAAGTTGAATGACAGAATTAAAGTTATATATATGTATGCAACTTCAAGTTCAATTAAGAGAATTGCTCTATCTATGTATAACAACAAGGTCCATCTATAAGCATCAATAAAAATCAAATTCATCAAGATACAAATATTTCGTCAAATTTTACATTTCTTTAAATTTGGATTTTCTATATCCTTGATAACATTAAATTTAAATTAAAACTTGATATATATTCAAATAATATATTAAATTCAAATATATATAACCATTAATTTAGATTGAAACTTAATATATATTCAAATTATATAATATATAATATGAAAGTGATAACTAGACACTTTCCCATACTTTATCAACTCAAAATAAACTCAATAAACTCAATAAATAATAAATTTGATTAACCATAAAAGTACTTTTATTAATATTTTTCAATAAAATCTTTTATTCATAATTATAGAAATATATATTATATATTAAGTCATTGCCACCCTAGTTCCATCACAGGTTCAACCAGTTCAAAGCATCAATATTAAAAGCCAAGCTGGAGGAAGTGTCCATTGAGTGCAGGTTGGTTATATCATCTTTTCACATAAGGTCATAAATCCTTAGAGGATTTTGATTGGAAATTCACAGTTTAATTTATTTGTATTCTCCATCATAATTATAAGGCGACAAAAGACAAGGTAAATTTTATTATAAACCAATGGTTTAGGGTTCCTGTTGGTGAAGATGGAGATTGGGTCATAGTTTATGGTTACTGTTTTTGAAGATGGAGATTAGGTCATAGTTTATGGTTATTGCAATTGAAGCTCAAAGCAGTGGAGGAGGAGTCAGCAGGGAGTGGGGCTTGTGGGCACATGGTAGACACGCAAAGTGCGCATGTCTATCAGCTCGCTTTATTTTATTTTATTTTATCAATGTCCAGTTAGTAACGCACTGAACTCTTGTTTGCAATTTTTAAAATGCACTCAACAATTATTGTGTGTAATTTTTAGATTGGACTGTCATCAATTATCTCGAGCGTTGCGGGCACGCAATATCCCACTGATCCATCCATCTACCATCTTATCTTTTCCCACCAACGCCACCTCAGTCTGAACACGATGATTCCAGTTTGAACAAGATAGATGATTCCAATTTTATAAGAAAAACAGTACAAATGGGTAGGCGTAGGGACATATATGATTAGCCATCATTGTTGATGAATATGGAGGAAGATTACTTACAGAGAATTCAATTCAATGACATAATCTTGTCACTTTTTGTCCGCCATGATTAAGCTTGGTTTTGGGAGGGCCCGGAATAATTTCTGTGGTTGAATAACTTTAACAGGCGTTTTGGTTTTAAAAAAGTGACTTTGAAAGGTAGATAGATGCACAGAAACATCAGGACCAGTTTGAGAATTGCTTTAATGAGAAACGTTGTTTTAAAAGTACAACCGCCAAAAAGCTACTTCACACGGCTGGTTAGGTTTAGGTTTAGGGTTAGCGTTAGTTTTAGTTTACCAGGCTTCTTACCGTTGAAGGCAAAATCAATGACCCTAAAACCGGGGAATTCATTCCGTAGAATCGGATGCACTCATCAGCAAAACCGACAACCGGTTTGTGGGGGCATTGAAGGCTGATCTGCTCTTCTCACACTTTTGGTTTGGTTTGAGTAACTCCTAGACAGATCTTTCTTCTATTCAAACTTAAAAAAACCCAAAATCCAAAACTGTTATCTCCAAATAACAAATGAGTCCAAAAGATTCCAAATAACTAATAAGTCCAAAAGACTTGACTCTTTGATTATTAATGTTTAAATTGTTTTGAACACCAACCATCATTGATGAATCGATCGTACATCCCAATATGTACAGTCCCACACCGTTTTGTTTCCGTTTACAAACTGTACGAGGGATTCCAATCAACTATAGAAACTTCGGAGGCTTAATATGGTAACTGAAAGAAGTTGCCCTGACTTCCAGCAGGCGCGGCCATTTGGCATGGTAACAGCAAATACTCTATCTCAAACTGAGGAGCAGTAATGTGGTTTGGTTTTCCTTTGCAGATTCGCGTGCCGACGGTCGTTAAAAAATTAGGGTTCTAAGTCAATCACAGAGAATTAAGAAATTGATTTTGTGCACTGGAAAAGGTCAGTATGTAACTTGCACAGTATCATAGATTCAGGTTGGCCAATTTTGTTTTAAGGAAAATAATGTCGATGATGAGTAGTTTAAACAATCGACCAGTCGGTCGATGATGAGTAGTTTAAACAATCGACCATTTATATTAATTTTTTTTAGCTATGATTTATGGGTAAAACAAAGTAGGATTGAATTTATTTTTCAATCAAAATAGAATTTTGAATAATGAAAAATTACAATTTTATCAATGATTAGTAAAATGATTGAAGTTAAAATATTTATATAGCTCTAAATAATGAAGTTGTCTAAAAATTGGAGGATTTGTAGGATGGGGATTTTTCACAGAATCCAGTTTTTTTATTTTATTTTGTAAAATCTGAATTTAAGTGTGTTTTAATGGTGATTTTAATGGTAGAAATAGATTCAACTCAATAAAAAACCACTTAGGCATCCAAAATTTCAAAGTTTGAAAATCATAAGCAAAATTTTTAAAAATTTCTATAGGATTTTGAAAAAATCAATTTTATCTATTTTGAAATCCTAGAACTTTTAAACTATGACCCAAATAATATACAATAATCCTAAAACTTTTAGACTATGACCCAAATAATATACAATAATGCTAGAACTTTTAGACTATGGCCTAAATAATATACAATTTGAATGGATTTAACTATTAATATCATGTGATTAGCAATAATGGTTGAAGTCAAAATGTTTATAAAGCTCTAAATAATATATGTAATTTGAATAGGTCTAATTATTAATATCCTGTATTTTTTATTATTATAAATATTATAGGTTCAATTTGGAAGAAGAAAGGATATGTATATCTATAAAATATTAAAGATGAACATTTTAGATTTTTCAAAAATAAATTTATAAATTATTATGATAAAGGAATAAATATTAAAATCATATTTTGCATTGGTAAATTAAGAATTTTAAATATCAAAATAATTTCAAATCATAAAAGTTAATCTAATTAATGAACATAAAAATAATCTAAAATGTTAGAATTTAAGTAAGTTAAAAGTATATATATATACTTTTTATCTGAATTTTCCAAATGTACAACCAAATTTATCCAATGAAAAGGGGAGAGGGAGAGTGTTTACATTAGTATAGATATACTTTTATCTGAATTTTCCAAATGTACAACCAAATTTATCCTAAAAGGAGAGGGAGAGTGTTCACATTAAATACTTACTCTAATTTCACACGCATAACGTGATTAAATTTAATAATAGAATCTTGATACTTTAAATGGAGATGATGTGATTAAATTTAATAATATAGAATCTTGATGCTTCATAGAATGAAGATGACATGATTTGATTTAAGATTTATCTTGTATAGAGGTTAGTGATTTGATTTAAGGTTTTTCTAGAATGATTATATTTAAGGTTTTTCTTGTATAGCAATTTTTTTTTCCAAATGCTAATAATAGTTAAAAATGAAAAAATTGACAAGAGAACCAAAAATTAAAAGATAACTGCACAACACATCAACAACTTTTTATTATAAATGGTAGTTTTGATGGAATTTCTAATAAATAATACACACATCTACCAAAGTTATCTTCCACATTTCAAGCAATCCTCTTTAATAATATATGAAAGGGAATCTAAACACAAGGTTGGTGCTTGGTTGGGATGAACATCACAATGTCAAAATACAAATCAAATAATTTCATATAAATGTCAAAGTATAAATCAAATAATATGGTTGTGTTAATAAGAATACTATCTACCATTATTATTTTTAACATAAAGGATTTAAAATTTGTATTAAAAGAAGTTATAGTTACTCTAAACAACAATTCTACTCTATATTGGTAGCAAAATGAAGCTTATAGGCTATTTCATTTATTCTAATGCTTAGTAGAATATATTGAGAAAAGACACCTAAAACAAAACAAACTTGCAAAACATAAATTGATACTTGGTCAGGGGTACAAGCACACTTACTCATAACATCATGGTGGACTTGATTCCATACCCTCCTATAGTGGACGAACAATTTCTTCTTCCTTGAATTCAATGGGAAATAACCAATTGAAGGATTTAGATTTGTTGTTGAAGATGACAAGTCCTTGTTGAGATATCACCATTGCTTTGAGCTCAGAACATTCCTCCTCTAAATCCTGAATTTGCTGCTTTTGCTCCATGATAATAGCATTTTAGGGGCTCATTGATGAACTAGTTCATGCACTTTGATGGTGACTAAGAAAATCGAGGTTTGATTTCCATCTATTAAATCCTCTTGCCATCTTAGAACCCATTGAATCCCTGAAAATCTCTATGACAATTGGAGGAATGGGCATCCATGGCTTCCCATAGCTCGTTAAGTGCCTACTTAGAATGGAAAACCTCTAACCCCCAATTTGAACATGAAGAAACAAAGAAGGAATGTAACTTAGGGTAAACGAGCCTACTTAGAATGGAAAACCTCTAACCCCCAATTTGAACATGAAGAAACAAAGAAGGAATGTTACTTAGGGTAAACGAGCCAAATCACGAAGAAGCCACTATTTACTTTGTCCCTTTGGAATGTCCTAATACTCAGATTAAAATTCCACAAATTTCCCAAGCAAGGAACTAGTTCTCGTAGCTGTCCTAAAATGTCTCATAAAATTCACAAGAATATAAAATTCGCATAGCGCTTATGTCCATTCCTATTGAAAATTCAAAAACATAAACAAACCATTATCAAAAGAAGCTCAAGACGCCAAATATGACTAACTTCTCAACAAACTAAAGTATGGAAGAGTTGGACATCCTCAGGGAATTGGATTTCCCTTCTTATATTTGCAATAATACTCTAAAAAATATCATCTTTTTTGCAATAATACTCTAAAAAATATCATCTTTTAAAATAAAGTTGTTGTTATTATTATTATTATAATACCCAAAAATATCAACTTTTAAAACAAAGTTGTTGTTATTATTATTTAAATATTGAATAATGCTAATCATCTTTAAAATAAAGTTGTTATTATTATTATTTAAATATTGAATAAGGTTAAAGAGTTTACGATCGCTTGATGGTTTGTCGCGATTTCAGATGAAAAGATTTGAAAAAAACTATTCTCAATCTTTGTTAATTTGAGATATATTTAAAAAATTCAGCATGACCAATGAATAATCTACGGCCATATTAAAAAAAAATATATATATACTGCACCTGTCGATTCATGGAAAATTATGTACATGCTCACGAATTCACGCACAATCGATGGATGAGCCCACTGTCCATCCGAGCGCGTGGAACGCAGCAACAACCCATGAATTTCCTTGAAAAAAGGTCGTGTCAATCCTGCCGGTTATCCAAAACAAAATTAAAAAAACCGTCCAGTGGACACGCACATCCCACACGCCAGAAGTGCCCTCTCTTTTTCCATTTTCAAGATCTGTGGATGACGGGACGGTAGCGAAAGCGACTGAAGCGATGGCCGAGGACGTGGAGGCGGAGCCATTCGCGGAAAAAGACGACCCCGATAACCTAATTTGTGCCATTGGCGGTCACTCACACTAATGGTGCGCCAAGCCCATTCCCCAGATTCCCCTGCAAACCGCATATAAATACCCTGCTCCCTGCGTGTGGAAGCCACGCGCTTATACCCATTCGCCTCCCTTGATTCCAGACACAGGATTCTTCTTTTCTCTTAATGTTACTGATTTCCGCATGATATCTCGTCGATCTCTGTGTTTTAGCCTTGAATTTGAATTCATTATCTGCAGGTATTTATATTCATTTTTCCTAATTCTAATCAGCCATGGCTATGTAATCTTTCTTTCCGTACGTACTGTCCCAACCCAACAAGTCTGCCGCTCCATGGACCATTTAGGTCGCCACAATAATTATTCATACACTAGATAGGTAGTGGAGCTGTGAAGGGAAGAGATTTAGTGAAGTGCCTTACTATTTCGCCACGCAAACTCGAGCAATCTCTCGTACAATTATACAATCTTACAGTACTGTTGCTCTGATCTTTTCTCTCTTTACCAGTCTGTGAGTACGACCACTATATAAGTGCACTCACAATAGCTCTGTGAACTCCATCTGTAGAGTTACAAAATGGCAATGGCGTTGATCAGTACTACCGATTCCTCTCATCCGGTGGAAAGCTCAGTGATCTGCAAGAACATAAAAGGAAAAGTAGCAGCAAAGCCAGACATGAGCGTGATCGATATGGCCGGAGCAGCAGCTGTTACTGTTACTACTGCATCAAAAGCTGCTGCTGGCGACGAGCTGGATGCGGAGCTTGATCTTGAACTTATAGACGACGATTACAGCCAAAGAGGTCAATGGCTTCGTGCAGCTCTGCTCGGAGCCAACGATGGCCTCGTCTCCACTGCCGCGCTGATGATGGGTGTCGGTGCAGTGAAAAATGATGCCAAAGCCATGTTACTGTCTGGGCTCTCGGGTCTGGTTGCGGGCGCCTGTAGCATGGCCATCGGAGAATTTGTGTCCGTGTATTCTCAATTAGACGTTGAGATCTCTCAAATCAAGAGAGACTGCAAAAATAAAGAAGTGGAAGCAGAGGCAGAGAACAGGAAGAAGAACCTGCCCAACCCCATACAGGCGGCTTGCGCCTCGGCCATGGCGTTCACTGTCGGAGCGCTTGTGCCGTTGCTGTCGGCGGCTTTCATAAAAGCGCACTTGGTCAGAATGGCTGTCTTGGTGGTTGCGTCCTCTGTGGCGCTGGTGGGCTTTGGAGCCTTGGGGGCTTATATGGGGAAATCGCCTGGCGTTGTGAGAGCCTCTGCCAGGGTTCTGCTTGGTGGATGGGCTGCCATGCTCATTACCTATGGCATGCTCAGGCTGTTTGGCTCTGTGGGAATATAGTATCCATGAAGTACTGCTTGTGTATTATTATTATTATTATAAGATTATGTGAATGTGTGTGTCTGTAATCATCAACCATTCAACGTCGGATGATCGAGTTTGACTGCGTAATAAACAGAGCACATTCAATATTAACAACACTCTGGTTCTGTCTTCTCAATCGGATGAATCCAAAGGAATTGTATTATTTGCAGATTAATGATGGCCCATCCATGGAATTACTATTCTTGGCTGTTTACCCTACCCTTGTTTAGGAATCACGTACTTGCCATTGTTCCTTCACGTTTCTTCTGCGCCAAGAAGTAACGCCAGACTTCGCCTTTTCATAAAGAGTGGCGGTTACAAAAGGTTGGCACACACTCCACATCGTCGAATTCACTATCGTTATGGACCACTGGTGGAATATAAAAACCTAAACATCTATATATATAATTGTTGATTTGATTTAATTTATTGTTCTGTTATAAATATACTGTTTCCATGGTTTTTATATATATATATATTAATTTTTTTTAAATGTTAAGTGTTATAAATAGGATTGTTTAACTAGAACTTTTGGATTTATTTTGATAATGTATTAGTTTTTTAAGTTCTGTGATTCACATCAATCATATATTTTAGTTGGAAAAGTCTAATTGGAAAAGTCTAATAGTTAGAAAATTTGGTTATAAATATGATATGATTAAAACTCAATAAAAAATTAAAAAGAGGTTATAAATATGGTATAATTGCAAGTAGGTTATAAATATGATATACGAACTATCTTTGTACTATTTGATTCAATTGAATAGTAATAATACGATTTTTTTCTGATGGAAAAAAAAAATGATATAATTAAAACTTAATAAAAAACAGAAAAGATGTTATAAATATGGTATTTAATTAACTCTTACAACAATATAGAAAAACATTATAAAGTAATGATATTCATTTTTCAATATTTTTTTAAACATAAAGTGTTGGAGTTTGTATAATATAAAAGAAATGTTGCAGCTAAACCAATAGTTTCATAGTATATTGTTCATTTGTTTCATAGTATATTGAATTGTGCTTAACTTATAAGTCTTTCTTTTATGATAAAAGTTCAACCATATTTCCTTCTTTCACACTTTTTTAATGTTTCTTAATTACAAGAATAAATTTGTACAAAGTGTTTGTACAGTAAAATGTAGAAACAATAAAGTGTTTGTATAGTAAAATGCAGAAACAATATATTGCTAATATTTTAATAGTCTTTCTCTCCGTAAAGATTGTAGAATATATAACTAATTGGTAAACCAAAAAGATGCTTGATGTAATTTCTTTTTTCTCATATTTCTCTTTCATCCATTGGTTAAAAGGAAGGGAGGGTCATTAATATGTTTTCATGATTTTAACAAAAAGAAGACGATTCGAAAATTTCAGTCAAATGCATTGGTGGTTTGGTAGGATAATTCCTTGCTTCTTTGATTTTTATTATTTTGTCCTCTTTACCTTGTTTTGCAACCTTCGAGTCAGTCAAATACATTGGTGGTTTGGTAGGATAATTCCTTGCTTCTTTGATTTTTATTATTTTGTCCTCTTTACCCTGTTTTGCACCCTTCGAGTCTTCCATTGCTTCCTTAGCATTCCTCTACTTCCTTTTTCAAATGATTTGTTGTTCTTACTTCCAATGGGTTCTCTTTCGTCTTCGATGGATTTGTCTCAACCCCTTCCTTCTCTATTTCTTGTATCTCTTCAAGAGCCTCATATCTACTGTTGCAGGGGTTGTACATACCAAAATGTCTTTTGCTTATGGTTGGAGGGGTTGGATGGACTAGAATGTAATCTTTTGTTAATTGAAGACCCCTTTGACTACTAATTCCTATGCCTTCTAGATACTTGCTTGAAACAATCGTGTCAAAATGTCGATACTTGTGACATGAATTGCATTTGAAGGGAATAATCTCATAGTGTAGCATTTGCAGATGGCTATCTAGCTCTCCATATTGAGTTGCATTGTATCCATAAGGCCTTTCTCTATATCTTTTTCCACATAAATTTTAACACATGAGTAATTTTAACACATGAGTAGATATATCCTTTTGGTTTAGCTCACTGAAGATAAACATTTCTAACTCACCATATTTTGGTGAGTTAAATAGTTAAAAGGACATAGATATATTGTAACAAATATTTTGAAATCATGATTTAATGTCTTGATATATGCACATATTGATCAAATTCTTATTGTAAATATGTCTAACATATCCCATCATTCCACATTCAAGATGGTGTCTAAATCTTTTGTATAGAATTACATATATAAGTTAATTTGTAGTGAATATAAAATCATTGTTTTCTATGGTGTTTTAAAGTATACAAAATTAGAATTGTGGATAATTTTAATAATTCAATTGTATTAAGAATAAATAAAAATTTCAATCATTGAACTAACTTTGTGTGTGTGTGTGTGTGGGTTGGGAGGAATGATTGCCATCCAATGATCCTCCCCACCTAGATTCAATTCCGACAAGTGACATGTTGAGTTCTTAATGAGTATATTGTTGTAATGGCCTTGAGCCCTATGTTGACAAAGCTTCGATCTTTGGAATAATCTAGTTTACCCTAGGTGTATATATATAAAACAAAAATGAATATAGATTCATTATTAAAATTCCCACAGGGGAGTTGTATAAATACTACTAGAATATATAAAAAAAAGAAAACATCTAATATCTAAATTGCTTTACAAATCATATAAATTTAGTTTAATAAAACAATATATATCCCAACCTATACAACATTTATTAAATTGTTGCATGATATCAATAGTACTGCCAACTGCGAAAGCAGGTACTAATAAATGTTCCATTTTAGACCCATCTTTTATATAAAATAATTGAATATAAGATGTTTTATGATTTGGATCTCTTATATGTTTTAAAGAGGAAGTTATGTAATTTTGCTATGTAAGGCCATATTTGTTTTTATTTTATTTTTAATATGGTTGTTTATGTTTTGCTGTTGAGAAGGAATCTGTAAATTATTATTAGTAGATGTTTGAGTCTAATGGTTCAAGAAGAGGAATTCACAAGTGAGAACTTAATACTAAAGCTTATAGTGAGATTGAGGGCTCTCAACTAGCATATTGATGGGTTGATTGGGTGGAGAGTAATTCGTCCTTCATAAAATGTTTGTTGTTTTACTATAGAATATGTAACTACACTTTCACCTAGAACATGGTAACATATACTACATAAACACAAAGTTTTTTTTATTTTTATAATTGCTAAATAATTTGTTTTAACCCATTAAAATTTTAAATAATTAACATGGAGAATTAGTATAAAAAGTTATAATTTCTAGTTTGTTTTAAAATTTTATACGTTTTCAATTGATAAATATTTTTTTTTAACCCATTAAACTTTTGATTAATTAACATGGAGAATGAATATAAAAACTAACAATTTCTACTTTGTTTTAACCCTTTAAGTTAAATAGTTTAACTTGGATTATATTACTTCATATAAGTAATTGTTCATCAATGGAATTTAGAATTTATATGATAATAAACTAAGTATAAGTCAATAAGGAAGGTCTTATAGTTGGCGGCCTTACATTACATCACTTATTGGAGCAAGGAGTCATAATGGTTCAAGAAGAGGAATTCACAAGTGAGAACTTAATACTAAAGCTTATAGTGAGATTGAGGGCTCTCAACTAGCATATTGATGGGTTGATTGGGTGGAGAGTATTTCGTCCTTCATAAAGTGTTTGTTGTTTTACCATAGAATATGTAACTACACTTTCACCTAGAACATGGTAACATGTACTACATAAACACAAAGTTTTATTTTTATTTTTATAATTGCTAAATAATTTGGTTTAACCCATTAAAATTTTAAATAATTAACATGGAGAATTAGTATAAAAAGTTATAATTTCTAGTTTGTTTTAAAATTTTATACGTTTTCAATTGATAAATAGTTTTTTTTAACCCATGAAACTTTTGATTAATTAACATGGAGAATGAATATAAAAACTAACAATTTCTACTTTGTTTTAACCTTTAAGTTAAATAATTTAACTTGGATTATATTACTTCATATAAGTAATTGTTCATCAATGGAATTTAGAATTTATATTCAGGGTGATAAAATGAAGATGGGTGTCTATTTTGGGGGGTCTCGTGAGAAAATAATTCTGTTTTTTTCATGTCTTCCAACTTCGGGCGAACAAAAGTGATATTTTTATTTAAAATTTCACTTTGCCGTAAAAAGAAAACTTTTGTAGAATTACGTTAGCTTTCTACTCATAATTTTTTCAATTTTTTTTATTAAGATTTGATATGTCGATTTCGCAAATGTTTGACAGTGTGTTCTTATAAAATGAAAAGACTACAAAAGAGTTATGATTTGTTGCACCACTAAAATCGTTGTTAGACTTGTGTTTTGCAAAAACTGAAAATGCTACGACAATCTACACACAATGTAATAACGCCTGACTATAAGTTTGCATCCAATGGACCTCTATACTAATTATTATATTTTTTAAAAGTAGATCCATGGGGAAACTCAGTCGATTTTCAACAACCTTTTTGTTGCACCACTTTTCTCTCAATCCGCTATAAAATCAAAAAATCTACAACCACCCTTTTGAAGTAGACACGTCAATGAATAGACCCACATTTTCTTCGATTTTTTTGGTGTTGTATTTACAAAGTTATGGATTTTTCTTTTCGCTGTTTTTTTAAAGAGCTGAATCATAACTCGACACATGTTACAAATATAAAACTTAAAAAATATCAGTTCTTATCTATATACAACAAAATTTATACCCTCGTAAAGTAGATTCAATGATGAATCTACTGGTATGAAGTCCGACATTCGTTTTGTTGTGTAAGAGGTGGTTTTCTCCTTCCGAAAATGGAGAAACCTGAAAATTTTGCAGAGATCTGAATCGGTCATGTTTCAGAGATTATTCGGCCGAAATAATTATTCGGCTGAATAATTATTTGGCCGAATAATTATTCGGCCGAATAACTGTTTTCCGTAACGGCGCCGTAACTTATGGCGAAGGTTATTCGGCCGAATAACTAAACGGGAAAAAAATTACGTCGGCCGGTAAAAAAAAAAAAAAAAAAAAAAAAAAAAAAATTATACTCATATAAATAAACGTAAAGTTAATTCATTATTTTCGCATGTTTGAACTTCGCATTTTTTTTGTCAAACTAATTTCGGAAGGAGGAGATAATTTTTGCAAAAGGAGGTTTTTACAAGGTATGTTTCTTCTTCTTCTTTACAAAAGGCACATTGAAGGAGTTTTTTTTTCTAAGGCATATTTGCAAGGAGTTTTTCCAAACTATCTATTTTCTTATTGCATTTTTACAAAGAAGACATTTTTTGCAAAATGAGGTTTTTACAAGCTATGTTTCTTCTTCTTCTTTACAAAAGGCACATTGAAGGAGTTTTTTTTTCTAAGGCATATTTGCAAGGAGTTTTTCCAAACTATCTCTTTTCTTATTGCATTTTTACAAAGAAGACATTTTTTGCAAAAGGAGGTTTTTACAAGCTATGTCTTCTTCTTTTTTACAAAAGGCACATTGAAGGAGTTTTTCCAACATATCTCTTTTTTATTTCATTTTTACAAAGAAGACATTTTTTGCAAAAGGAGGTTTTTCCAAGGTATGTTTCTTCTTTTTTCCAAAGGCACATTGAAGAAATTTTTTTTCTAAGGCATATTTGCAAGAAGTTTTTTTCAAATATTTATTTTCTTGTTGTATATTTGCAAAGAAAACATTTTTTTGAAAAAAAGATTTTTACAAAGTATGTTTCTTCTTCTTTTTTCCAAAAGACACATTGAAAGTCTTTTTTTTAAGGGATATTTGCAAGGAGTTTTTTCAAAATATTTCTTTTCTTAGACATGTTTGCAAGGAGGTTCTTTGCAAGGATGTTTTTTTTTCAAAGTAGCTTTGCACTTTTTATTTAATTGAAAGAGGTTTTTTCAAATAGTTGTTTTGCTAAGGTATTTTGCAAATGATTTTTTTCCAAAGTAGTTTTGCACTTCTTATTTATTTGAAAAGAGTTTTTTCAAATAGTTATCTTATTTTGCAAAGGATTTTTTACAAGGTAATTTTGTACTTCTTATTTCTTTGAAATTGGGTTTTTTTCAAAGAGTTGTTTCTTTACAATGATTTTTTCCCAGATATATTTATAAATAAGTTTTTATTGAAAGTATTTTTTTCTAGTGGTTTTTTTCGTAGATATTTTTTCAAAAAAGTATTCTTGGAATGAATTTTACAACAAAGATTTATTTACAAGGTGTTTTATTTTCTTCCTTGGCACAAGGTGTTTTTATTATTTTCCAAAGAAGATTTTTGTTCAGAGAATTTTTTCAAAGGAAAGTTAATTCCAAAGAAATCTTCTTCAAAAGACTCTTACAAAATTTTTAAAAGGTAAAGTAAATTTCAGTTCATGTTTTTATAAATTCCGTAAATGTTTTTAAATCTTAATTTATTTGTTTTTACTATAAAGTAACATGATTCTTTAATTTATCGTCTATAGATTAAACAACCATGGGCAATAAGAGAAATCGTAAAAGAAAAGCTGATCGTAAACGTGATGATGATGATAATAGAGAGAAACAAAAACTCAGATATATTGCCAAAAAACAAAGGGTTGCTGAAACGGAAGAGAGAACTATTGAAGATATAAATACAGATTTACATGACAATGTTGAAGAAATGGAAATTGAAAATAGAGTACAAGAAGAACAAATTGAAGTTGAAAAGAACATTGTAGAAGATGTAAATAGTGATTTACATGCTAATGTCGATGAAATCAATATTGAAGATCAAGTTCAAAATCCAGAAATTGAACCTGGTATGTATATATCATATATTTTCCAAATTCATTTTTTTATAATGAATTTTATTTTTTGATATATGTTAAATTAAATTTAACTTGATGTATAGGTACTTTTACTATTGATGATGAAATGTTAGAAGACATTGATTGCGACAAATATGGAGAAAAACTACCAATACATGTTGCACGATATCGTGCTACAAAATTTTATGATGAAGTTCTCAAGGATTACTCAATAGCAGGACAAGCACAAATTTTGAGATGTTTATTAGTGTCCAAGAAATTAGAAGGTGCTACATCGTTATTGGGTATTCACAAAGTAACAAAAGAGTCGAAATTGAAACAAAATGTGATGGAAAATATAGGCGATGCAATAAAAAAATTTGGAAAATCCAGGAAGAAAGATATCAGTGCTGCACGTAAAGCAATTCATACAGCAATTCTTTCAGCTAGTACTAAACAAAAGCGTTTGACAACAGAACTAGCAAAAGCAGTTGGAACATCAAGAAAAACATTATACAAACATAGCAAATTCAGAATGCAAATAGATGAAAATAATGAACTTGCTTGTTGGGCAATTATTTGTAGACAACCTTACAAAGATAGATTAGGAGCAGGGGTTAAAGATATTGTACGAGAATATTGGTTGGAACATGCTCGAGTTTCACCAAATGCAAGAGATGTGATACGCAAAAGAATATCACGAAATGTATATGAAAGCCAACCAAAACATATAATGGACATGACACAAGTACAATTGTTCAATAAATTCAAGGAAGATCATCGTGGAATTAATATATCAATCACTACATTTGTGCAACAAAAACCATGGTATGTTCGACCTATAACTATACGTGATACATGTTGTTGCCGTTATCATGTGCAATTTCAGTTATATTATGACACGTTTCTTGAATTTGGTAAAATGTTTTGGACAAATTCACCACCTCCGCCGACGATACGTGAATTCATATCTCAAATTTTATGTGAGAGAAATCACGATGAAGTATTTTATTCAAAGAAATGTGTCAATGGAAAACATTGTCATCATTGTGGAAATTTGGTGTTATTCCACAATAAATACCCTATCGATAATGATCAATCGTTGTCAAATGTAAATGTTGATTGGAAGAGATACGAATACATCAACTATAATACAAGTTCTAGTGATTCACATTCCAAAAGAATTGATTTGCTAGAAGACAAGATATGCGTCACAGATTTTCTCAAAAAATTTGAAAGCGAAATTTATAAATACACCCAGCATTCACATAGAGCACGATGGCAAGATCTTCAATTCAAACAGTCTCGTGAAATTTTTCCACCCGGAACCATTTTGTCGGTGGTTAATTTTGCTGAAAACTATACATTTGCTGCACAAAAAGAAATACAGAGTGAATACTATCATTCTGACCAAGTTTCGATATTTGTCCATGTTGTATATAGACATTCTCAACAGGATGTCGATGGCATTGAAAGCACATGTGACAATCGAGATGTGATTAAAGAATATCACTTCTATATCAGCGATGATCGTACACACGACACACATTTTGTCCAACATTGTATAGAAAATATTTTCTATGACTCACTAAAAAAACGCGAAGTCAAATTCAATGAGCATTGGATATGGTCTGATGGATGTGCGGGTCAATTTAAATCTTCACGATCATTTTTTTGGTTATGTCGACTTCATAAAGCGCTGAACATAAAACATCGCTGGAATTTCTTTGAAACTGGGCATGGAAAAGGTGAGCATGATGGTGCAGGAGCATGCGTGAAAAGAGCACTTCGAAGATGGCAAATGAACTATTCTTCAGCACGGTTTCATTCAGCTGCAGAGGTTGTCCAATGGTGTCAATTAAATCTAAGCCATGATTATAATCAACAATCAAAAGACGTGCGCAGGTATGTCCACTATTTTTTTAATTTATATTATTTCTTAAAATTTTAAAAAATGTATATACTAACATTTAAGTACACATGTACACTATTTATTGTGTAGGTTTTTTTGGCTTGTTGGGGTCCAAGATATAAATAGATCAATACCATATGACGCTAGCACCATACATGGAACTAGAGATCTTCACTCTATTCAAACAAAATCATTTCACAACGTGTTTGCATTTGACAGTAGAAAGCAATCATGCTTTTGTCATATTTGCATTGAAAATGTCGAGTCTACAGAAGTTTGTGAAAACATAACAAACAACTACGTAAAAGCTTGGAGACACACAGAGATTAATCCAAAAGGAAAAATGCCTCTGGCAAGTGTTGAAGAATTAGAATCAGAAGAAATAGCAATATCGTCTGATGGCGATAGAATTTCAGATCTCGTAAGAGAAGGTAATAAACTTGTTTTTGACTTTTTAATCAATTGTTCATTCTAATCCATCGCCATAAGTAGTCAATTTAATTCATTTAAATACGCTAACAGCAATCATAACTTGCACAGGAGATGTTTTCGCTGTGATTGCACCTGTAGACAACAACGAAAATGTCAAATATTATTTGATGCGATGCACTGAAGGAAAAATGAAGTTATTGGAGGACTACAACGACAACGGATTTACATACGAAAGAGGATCCATCATTTTAAAAGGCTACTTTTTTCAGCAGACGCATATGACAAAAAATTATGTCTACTTTCAGGATTATGAGCCTGATGTTATATGTTGTCAATATAGTCATTTAGTATGTGCGTCTCGAATAAAATTGATACAAGTTCCATCAAAAAAACAGTTAAAAACCAAAAAATGGAAACTATCCATATGTGACCATGAACGGATAGTTGAAGATGGTATTCCATTGCGATGTTTTTAACTACATATCAAAAATAAATTGATCTATATTTTTGTCCATGTCAATTGTTGTGTGCAATATATTTTTTGTCCAATTATCAAAATTGTTGTGCACAGTATATTTTTTCATTGAGATTTTATGAATATTTTCTTGAATGACAACTAACATAAAAGCTTAAATGGTTGTACTTTAACATGCTTAAAAATGAATTCAAATATAATTTGAAAATTCAAAAGTACTTTATTCGGGTCCCCATATGTCTACTAGACCACTAAGGGATGAGATAACGGATGTGGCTATCCCCACTCCGCCCCGAATTTTTACTTTTGGTTGATTGATACTAACGAAAAAATACAAAAAGACCTATTAAATTTTGTAGTATTTTAATCCATCGAACATGTTTCTTTAATACATACTTCACCATAAATATGATCTTAAATAGATGTCTTAAAATTGTAACCAAGTTCTCCGTCCCAAATCTTTAATTTAAAATATCGCTTGTGCAAATTCACATAACTGAAATCATGGCAAATGGAGATAACGATCATTTGATTTTTAATCACAAGCAAGGATTCCAGGATTGTGAAGCTTATGCTAAATTAGAGAAATGATTATTTACAACAAATCAATGAAAATTCATCAAATTGTTGTTTAAAATCATTGCTCTAATTTAGCACAAACTTCACAATCCTGGAATCTTCGCTTATGATTAAAAAACAAAAAAACCGTTACCCCCATTTGCCATGATTTCAGCCGCATCAAATGTAGCTGAACATTGAAAATAAAAATTAAATTAATTAAAAATCCATTAATTTTGCCCAACATTAATTCTTACCATAACATTCATTTTCAACATTGAATATTTCCTAACTTAGATTATCATTTTAAACATTTCCAACACCTCCCATTCATTCAACATTTCCTACCCTTAGGTTGCACCTATCAAGACATTTTAAACATTCATGCAAAGCATATTATAATAACACTTATTCTCAACATAACAAATTGAAAACATTCCTTCTTCCATAACACCTCCCATTCATTCTTTCCCAACATTTTTTTTTCTCTAACACCTCCCATTCATTTTTTCCCAACATTGATTCTTACCATAACATTCATTCTCAACATTCAACATTTCCCAACTTGAAATAACATTTCAAACATTCCTAACACTTCCCATTCATTCTTTCCCAATATTCATTCTTCCATAACATTCGAAACATTCAACATTCATTCTCATCATTCAACATTTTCTAACTTCATAACATTCATTGTCATCATTCAACATTTCCTAACCTTGGATTGCACCTATAAAAACATTTTAAACATTCATGCGAAACATATTATAAATATTATCAAAACTCATGCAAAACATATTCTAAACATTTACCAAATGAGAAATAATGGACATGTACTCATGTATATAATCCAAAAAAGAGTTGATGAACTTGTGAATTCAATGTACATATATATATAATCAAAAAATAAATACCCTCCATGTTCAAAACAACACCAATATATAGATATCAACAAAAACTATAAAGTCTGAACCACTATCCATCTCGACCAATATCTTTCCACTATTTTCCACTAGGACCTTCCCTGGGACTCAACTCAACCTACAATACACAAAAAAACAAATTATAAATTTTTAGATCATAAATTATTTAAACAATTTTAAACTAAATTCAAAATATCAAGATATTAAACTCATCTACAAAACAATTCAATTATTAAAAAAATCGTACATCAAATTCTTTGAATGCATGTCCACTTTTTTCCCCTAGAGCCTTTCCTTTGGCTCCAAAAGATCTCAAAGAGCCAAGCTGCAACATGTACAAAAACAATTTTCAAATAAATCAAAAAAATATAAAACATTAAACTTATATCAAAGATCATTTCTAGTTCAACAAAATTACCTCGGTGCCAATATCTGCATTCATTAAAGACCCCACATCTTCGCCCCCAATTTCCAAATGGTCTCTTCCCTAAAATTTAAATTTTGTTAATAAATAAAACATAGTAGATACAAATAATAAATTAGGCAATTAACTTAAAACCAAAACAAAAAAAAATTAAAATCATTAGCTCACAAGAGATGGTAAACCATCTAAAAAGTTGGAATCTAAAGAAACCTGCATAAATAAGTCAAATTAACAATAAGATACATTGATAAATATTAAAATTCAAATAAACAAAAAAAATATCAAGTTCAATCATAAATATTATAATTAAAATACCTCTCCTAAGCGCTCTTCATTTTGACTAAGATGCTCTTGGTTTTGACTACTAGAGACTCGAAAATTATGTGCATTTAACATTCTCGAAAACTGCAAACAAAATACATTTGCTTAATATAATTATTCCCATGTACTAAAAAATTCAATTCAAAATGATTAATAAAAAATCAAATAGATTATCATAGCATAATCAACAAACCTCTCCCATGCTAGATGTGTCATTGGATAACACATCTGAAGCTATATCTCGACAAGACTTAGCATAAGCCCTGAGATCATCCATGCTCAATGCATCTACCTCGTCATTAGTCTTGTAAACAAAACTTTGACGAACAATAGCACGAGCCCTCTCTCGCCCCAAACCAACTTCTACTCCAGCAAGAGCTGAAGCTAAACCATCACCTACCGATTCCCTTCCAATTGTCCCTAGTTGAGATGTTGTCTCCATCTCTGATCTTAAAGCCACAACCCTTGGTGGACGAGGTATCTCAGGTGGAGGTTGTATAGTGGTAGGGTCTCTGAGAGCGCCTTTTCGATTATATATTCTACCCTTTCCAACTCCATAAAAGTCAGAAGGAACATCAGTATAGTTAGGCTTCATACCTAAAAAAAACTCCGCATAAAAAAATCTTGCAAAATAATTAGGAACCTCATCGTTCCAAGGCAATCGACCATAAGCTGCAAGAAATCGATCATATATTAAATGTGCAATTTGAGGATGCTTGAAATATTGCACTTTCAACATTTTTCGCTTAAGGCCTTCCTTGAAATTGAACATTGAATTGGCTTGTTCTCTAGTGACTCTCTCCTTCACAACCTCCCAGTTGTCTGGACCCATAACTTGGTCCCTTCGCATCCGCATCAAATGAAAAAAACCATTTGTAGTTGGTCCAAGTTCCTCATATGCATCAATGAATTTTTGCAAAGACGCCAAAACAATCTCTAGACTTTGTCTACTCTCTGGAGGGAGATCCAAAGAACAAAGATCATTGTTCAACCTGTCATAGTGGGATCTACAACTTTCAAGAATAGTTTGTTGCACAACACCTTGCCATGGAAGCTTATCAGGTAAATCAGATGGATAAGTTGATATGGGTGTACACCCCTCAGCTAGTGGAACATATGTCGTCCTAGCTCTAGGAGGATCTTCAGGACCTTGCTCTCCACCCACACCTATTCCATCATCTACAATCCTATCTTGATCTTCCCCTCGCTCCATCGAATTACGCACATCTTCTGAACGTCGCTCTGCTTCAAATATAGCCATTATCAAGAATTAACCTTGTCCATATATTCAAAACACAAAAAAATACAATTTATACGTTATTAAACATTAATGTTCATACCAACAGAAGGTTGAGATCGACGATCTCCCACAGAAGATGAAGGAGATTCATTTGTACCCCTTCGAACTCGTTGATGATCAAATGATTGGGACCCATGCAATAAACTTGAACCTCTCGGTGAATTCGACAACCTTCGACTACAAACTGGAACACCAATTCCTGAGGATTGTGATGACCTCCTACGCTTTCCCCTCGAAGACTCTCTTTCCATTTGATATAACTTCTAAATTTACACAAACGTTAACATATTGAAATTGTACATGACTATTCTGGAAACATCAAGCCAATATTTGATAAAAAACTTCAACAAAATGTAAGTCCCCCTCCTAACTCTAATTAATTAACTAAAATTCCTTACTATCACTAATATTGCAACATAAAGATATATCTAATAATCATTTCATTATCAAATATAAGTCATAACATGATTAATTGAAGTAGTATAGTAACCTTAAAAACTTTTAATCCAACAAATATGGTTGAATTATACATGTCAATGAACAAACATCTCACTAAACATATATATATATTCTTATTAAAAGAATTCTAGCTCATATTTATAATAATACAATTTACACACATTGAAGTTGTACATGTTAACTTTACAAACTTAAAAACATATCTATTCAAGATCTGCATACAAAATGTAGAGCTGGCTAAAATAGTATAACATATATATACACTTATTAAGAGATTTCTAATTTATATTTATGATAAAACAACTTACACACATTCTACAAACTTAAAACATATCTCTTAAAGATCTGCATACAAAATGTAGAGCCACCTAAAATATTATAACTTATTTTATTTCGTAAGTTCCTCTTCTAGCTCTAAGAACACTATTGCAGCATAAACATAACATCAATAACCATCTCATAATCATTTAATTGTAATAGTACAATAACCTTCCAAATTTTTCGTAAGTTCCTCTTCTAGCTCTGCTCATGAACAGAGCTCTGCTCATGAACAGAGCTCTGCTAATTAACAGAACTCTGCTCATGCCATGTTAGTAAGAGAAGGTGATTCCACTGATAGCAGTAAGTAGTAAGCTATGAAATCAAACACGTGATATGATATGTTAGTTACAGTCATTGTGTAAGCAGTATAAAGCTTATAGCTATTGTCAAGCTTGTGTTATAGTAATAGTATAAGCTGATAACCAATGGTGATACTTCATCTTTACTTAGTATCTTTAACTATTAGTATAAGCCTAATTTACTCATACGTTATTTCCCTAAAAAATGCAGGTATAATAACTATAGTGCTTAAGAGAAAACAAGATAAGATTTATAGGCTAATTAGTACCTGTTCATATATAGCTCTAAGTATTTAGATCACGGCTAACAAGGATGAAATTTTATTAGGTCTAGTGGTCTGGTTAATCTTTAAAGAATTATATATTATTAAGGGCTCTTCATGGTTAGATACCTGCTAGAAGTAAGCTTCTATTTTTGTATTCAAGAATACCACACAAAAAGTATGTATAACATGACTAGAGCTCCTAGAATTTATTGAACAATCATAAAAATAAGGGTGGTCAATGATATATCATCATATATAGAAAAGTTATGGCGTTGGCAATTATATTATCTGGTAAGGATTCAGCAGTAAATACAGTATCTAACACCATTAGAATTAATAACCCCATTGATACAAGACATTATAAGTTCAACTTTAGTTTGATCTCTAATCTTCATGAACCCAGATAAGATCTTATAATTAAGATGGATGATATATTAGTTACTAATGTATTTGAAATCATCTTGAAAATAAATGAGCAGGGTGTTTTTTAAACTCGTGTTGGAGCGGCTGCTAATTATATTCTATTTATACTGTTGTAAAATATTGCCTAAGCCTTGTTTCTTCTTTCAGAATGGTTAATTATTAACATTAACATAAGGTAGATGGCTATATGATATAATCCTACTCAACTTGTAATAAAAGAGGAAACCAAGCATACATCTATTTTTATCCTATGGGCACTCAAACATATGCCTTTGAAATATTGCACTTTTCGTTGGGTAATGACTAAGATAAAAGCTTTGATGCCTAGCTATACCTGTTCCAGTTCTGTGCATGAACAGAACTCTGCTCATGGGCAGAGTTCATGAACTCTGCCCATGAACAGAGTTCATGGGCAGAGTTCATGAACTCTGCCCATGAACAGAGTTCATGGGCAGAATTCATGAACAGAGTTCATGAACTCTGCTCATGAACAGAGTTCATGAGCAGAATTCATGAACAGAGTTCATGAACTCTGTTCATGCACATACAAACATCTCTAAAATCAAAATTAATCATAAAAACATTAAAACTTCTATTTTTAACTGCCAGAACAGATCTTTTTTAATTTTCTCCTATGCCACCAACTAAGGAGCAGACTATGTGTATCGAAGCATACCTGTATCCAAATGAAGCGATACGAAATCGTCGATCCACGACGCCGCGCCTATTCGATCCACTACGCTCCAGAAACAACTAATTCCTTCACCAAGGGACAAATAAAATTATCAACCATGACTTATAACATACACAGCCAGAATCAAAAAATTACAAGGGAAGAATAAACGCACCTTCAATGACGAAGTCTCGAGCCTGCACACAAATCCGCAACAGCGTCCACGCAGCAACACAACCGAACACACCTGCCACCCGAAACGTAACGGTCGACGAGCAACGTCCAACAACAAACAGTGGCAAGCAGCCAACAAGGCGACGAACTATCAAACGTCAAGGCGACGAGCAACAGCAGGTCGCGGCGCAGCGGCGGATGGTGGAGAAGCCGCAGGGTGGCGAACGTTTCAGCCGCAATTCGTGGAGCGTCAACAGGTCCAGGGGCAGCAGGCGGGTCGTCGAATAGCGGCGGGGTGGCAACACAGCAACTGCGGGCCCATTGGGGGGTCCAGAAATTTCCAGCAGGGAATGCCATATGGCAGCCGATGCTGTGTTTTTATGCAGAAAAATAGTTCGGCCGAACAATCATTCGGCCGAATAAATATTCGGCCGAACAATTATTCGGCCGAAAAAGTGTTCGGCCGAATACTTGTTCGGCCGAATATTTATTCGGCCGAATGATTGTTCGGTCGAATAATTGTTCGGCCGAATAAACTATTGCCCGAAATTTTTTTCCCGTCCGGCAACTATTTGCACACATTCCGAGGATCTCCGTTAGACTGGACGGAGAACTGTTTGTGGTTATTCGGTCGAATAACCTTTGAATTATTCGGCCGAATAATGTTTATTATTCGGCCGAATAACTTCCGCTAAGACGATTTTGCACTCGTTTCTCACGAAAGTGTTACCCACCTTCACGTTTTCACCCATGATAATAAACTAAGTATGAGTTAATAAGGTAGGTCTTATAGTTGGCGGCCTTACATTACATCACTTATTGGAGCAAGGAGTCATAATGTATAATATAAAAGAAATGTTGCAGCTAAGCTAATAGTTTCATAGTATGTTGTTCTTTGTTTCATAGTATATTGAATTGTGGTTAACTTATAAAGCTTTTTTCGATGACAAAAGTTCAACAATATTTCCTTCTTTCACACTTTTTTTAATGTTTCTTAATTACAAGAATAAATTTTTACAAAGTGTTTGTACAATAAAATGTAGAAACAATAAAGTGTTTGTATAGTAAAATGTCAAGTGTTTGTATATAGTAAAATGTAGAAACAATATATCGCTAATGTTTTAATAGTCTTTCTCTCCTTAAAGATTGTAGAATTTATAGTTAATTGGTAAACCAAAAAGATGCTTGATGTAATCTATTTTTTCTCATATTTCTCTTTCATCCCTAAGTTAAAAGAGGGTTTTCTCATATTTCTCTTTCATGCCTGAGTTAAAAGAGGGGAGGGTCACTAATTCTTTTTCATGATTTTAATAAAAGAAGATGATTTGAAAATTTCACTCAAATGCATAATTGATGGTTTAGCAGGATAATTCCTTGCTTCCTTGATTTTCATTATTATGTCCTCTTCACCCTTTCTGCACCCTCCGAGTCTTCTATTGCTTCCTCTTCTTCCTTTGTTTCCTTTTTCAAATGATTTGTTGTTCTTACCTCCAATGGGTTCTCTTTCGTCTTCGATGGATTTGTCTCAACCCCTTCCTTCTCTATTTCTTATAGCTCTTCAAGAGCCTAATATCTATTGCTGCAGGGGTTGGACATACCAGAATGTCTTTTGCTTATGGTTGGAGGGGTTGGATGGATTAGAATGTGATCTTTTGTTAATTGATGACCCCTTGGACTACTAATTCCTATGCCTTCTAGATACTTGCTTGAAATAATCGTGTCAAAATGTCGATACGTGTGACATGAATTGCATTTGAAGGGAATAAGCTCATAGTGTAGCATTTGCAGATGGCTATCTAGCTCTCCATATTGAGTTGCATTGTATCCATAAGGCCTTTCTCTATATCTGTTTCCACTTAAATTTTAGCACATTAGTAGATATATCCTTTTGGTTTAGCTCAGTGAAGATAAACATTTCTAAACTCACCATATTTCGATGAGTTAATAGTTAAAAGGACATAGATATATTCTAACAAATATTTTGAAATCATGATTTAATGTCTTGATATATGCACATATTGATAAATATTGATCAAATTCTTATTGTAAATATGTCTGACATATCCAATCATTCCACATTCAAGATGGTGTCTAAATATTTTGTATAGAATTACATATATAAGTTAATTTGTAGTGAATATAAAATCATTGTTTTCTACGGTGTTTTAAAGTATACAAAATTAGAATTATTGGTAATTTTAATAATTCAATTGTATTAAGAATAAATAAAAATTTTCAATAAATGAACTAACTTTGTGTGTGTGGTCTAGCTCGGGTGGTTGGGAGGAATGATCGCCATCCAATGATCCTCCCCACCTAGGTTCAATTCCGACAAGTGACATGTTGAGTTCTTAATGAGTATATTGTTGTAATGGCCTTGAGCCCTATGTTGACAAAGCTTCGATCTTTGGCATAATCTAGTTTACCCTAGGTGTATATATATATATATATATATATATAACAAAAATGAATATAGATTCATTATTAAAATTCCCACAGGTGAATTTTACAAATACTACTAGAATATATAAAAAAAGAAAACATCTAATATCTAAATTACTTTACAAATCATATAAATTTAGTTTAATAAAACAATATATATCCCAACCTATACAACATTTATTAGATTGTTGCAGGATGTACCTGTTACCTGACAAAGCATGTACTAATAAATGTTCCATTTTAGACCCATCTTTTATATAAAAAGATTGAATACAAGACGTTTTATGATTTGGATCTCTTATATGTTTTAAAGAGGAAGTTATGTAATTTTTCTATATAAGACCATATTTGTTTTTATTTTATTTTTAATATGGTGGTTTATGTTTTGATGTTTAGAAGGCCTCTGTAAATTATTAGTAGTATATGTTTGAGTCTAATGGGTTCAAGAAGAGGAATTCACAAGTGAGAACTTGATACTAAAGCTTGTAGTGAGATTGAGGGCTCTCAACTAGAATATTGATGGGTTGATTGGGCGGAGAGTAATTCGTCCTTCATAAAGTGTTTGTTATTTTACCATAGAATATGTAACTACACTTTCACCTAGGACATGGTAACATATACTGCATAAACACAAAGTTTTTTTAATTTTTATAATTGCTAAATAATTTGTTTTAACCCATTAAAATTTTAAATAATTAACATGGAGAATTAGTATAAAAAGTTATAATTTCTAGTTTGTTTTAAAATTTTATACGTTTTCAATTGATAAATAATTTTTTTTAACCCATTAAACTTTTGATTAATTAACATGGAGAATGAATATAAAAACTAACAATTTCTACTTTGTTTTAACCCTTTAAGTTAAATAATTTAACTTGGATTATATTACTTCATATAAGTAATTGTTCATCAATGGAATTTAGAATTTATATGATAATAAACTAAGTATAAGTTAATAAGGTAGGTCTTATAGTTGGCGGCCTTACATTACATCACTTATTGGAGTAAGGAGTCATAATGCCTAGTACTTCAGTTTCTAAGTCACCCATCATCATAGTATCCAAGAATGATGGAATTTGGAGGATGTACATTGACTACAAAGCTTTGAACAAGGTTTCCATCAAGAACATATATTTTCTTTTCCAATGATTGATTGTTTGTTTTATCAATTGCAACAAGCTAAGTTCTTCACAAAATTGGATCTCAAATAAGGTTATCACCAAGTGAGAGTCAAATAAAAAGATACTTGGAAGATAACTTTCAAGACAAGGAAAGGTTTCTATAAATGGTTAGTTAGTCCTTTTGGCTTGTGTAATTGGAAGTACATCCATTTATATATCTTTTGTAATTGTATATTTGGTTGACATGTTGATCTCTAATTCTACTTGGAAAGAGCACATCTCACATATGAAACATGGATTGGACACACTTATGAAAGAGAAAGTGATCATTATTCTCAAGAAGTGTGGGTTTGTAAAAGAGTCCATGGTGGACCTTGCAAATGTGATTGGTGGAAGAGACCTAAAGGTTGATCATTCCAATACTAAAGCCATCAGTAGATGGCCTACCCCTACTAGTGTGACATACATATGAAGTTTCATGGGAGCAAATCAATACCCAAGGAATTTCATTTCAACATTTCCTATAGTAATTGGACCATTGCATGCCATTACAACAAAAGATGAGTTTTCATTGGGAAAGCAACAAGAGAGGTATTTTGACAAGAATATGGAAGAACCAATCATACACTAATGTCGACCATGCCTAATTTTCAACAATGTTTTGAGATTGAAGTTGATGCAAGTGGGTATGCTAAGTGGGAAGTCCTTACGCAAGGAGACAAGGAATGAAAACATTATCTCTCAAGGAAGGAAACCATAATCCATATTGATCACCAACCATTGCAATACTTGCATAGTCAAAGCAAAATAAATTAGGCAAGGCATTAGAAGTGGATGAGATTTTGCAACAATACCACATGCTTATCAAATACAATAAAGGTGTGACAAACAAAATAACTGGTATGATGTCAAGGCCACCCAAGATTAAAGATTGAAGTCATGGGAGTGATTATGCATCTTGTGCCCTTCACAAATGAATTGTCGAGTGATGATTATAGGAAGGATGTTGATTTTGGAGATGTCTTGTAGTAATTGAAGGAGAAATAAGTTGTTTATCCAAAAGGAAATGAATATCATCTTCAAGACACAGTCACGACACAGTACTCTACAATTTGAGTAAGTTGTGTATACCCCAAGGAAGGATAATTCAACCAATGAGGGAAGTTTATACTTCTTGTATCGTTGGAAATTTTGATCTTGGGAAGAGAACTATGAATTTATAGAGATATATATTCACCAGCCTAAGATGCCAGAACAAGTTTCCAAGTTTATCAAAATTTATATTTTTTGTAACAATAGTAAGCCAAATAATAGGGAACTTGGGTTGTACATGTGCCATAACTATTATGAAGTAGACCTTGGGAAAGTATCATTGTAGATTTTTTTGGAGGTTTTCCTATGTCAAGGAGAGACCATGAGTACAAGTTTGTGGTTTTGAACCAATCAACAATGTATATGTGTGATTATTGCTTATAATAAGACCATTATAGGCCTTGGAGCTAACTGATTTTTCTCTTTGCAAATGTATGGGTACATTTTGGTATGCCAAGTTCAATAGTGTCTAATCGAGACTCTATATTTTTTGGCAAGTCTTGGACGACATTATTGTAAGGTGACCAAACGGGCACATAGACAATTAATTCATGAATACATAGGAAATAGGTGTCAAAGTACACTTAATTATCATTAAATATTGTACACATATATACAAGAGAATTGCCCCTTAGGTTTCAGATTCCCAAGTGAATTATTGGACTCCCGGGTGACTCTTGGTATACCCTCAGCAACTATTGATCATCTTTGCATGTGAGTGGTGCACACAAATCCTAACACCAAGGATTAGGCTCCAACAAACCCCCCCTTAATCCAAAGGGTGTATATGATTCCAAGAAAAAGAAGAGAGCTGAATAACTAGAGGTGGACAACTACCACTTGCTAAACATTTCCATCTAGAACATCCTTTACCAAGAAGGTTAGCTAGAATCTTGCACATGCTTATGCTAAATACAAGGGCTCTCTGAAGGGATGGTTTTGGGTGACCATCAACTGAAATGGGATAGCAGAAGCTGAAATATTCTCCTATGTGTGTGATTTAAGGTTGACCACAATCTTTGGAACTTGGCGACACGCTCAGAGGTTCTCTATAAATTGGATCGAAGGCTCAGAGGTTCTGTCTGGAATGGTGGTTTTAGGATGACCACAAACCAACTGGAGAGCTAAAAACAAGAAGTGAACATCTGCAACTTGCTGAACATTTCCATCTTGACAACCTTTTGTCAAGTTAGATAGAATCTTGCACATGCTTCTACTAATATAAGATGCTCTCGATACCGATGGTTTTAGGATGACCACCAACTCTGCAGCTTAGTCGAACATATCTATCTCATCACAGGCTCTCTTATTCTGGATCGCTTGTGCTCGCTTGCTTGTTACTGGCGGTATTCATTCCCCCCTGTCAGGAACAATGTGAGGGAGGAGAGTCTCATGGTGTCACAACTAGAAAAAAAACATATGAGTAAGATCTATGTCATGTATATCTCTTGTATTCATAATACATGCATATCAGAATCAGGTGGCATCTTTGAATCTCGTGGCTGTCCAAACTCACAATGTATTAGGCTTGCTTGATATGAATTACTTAAGGAAGGCTATGAATTATTGTTAGAGGGACAAGGATTCGAAACTTGAAGCCTGACATTATGTTCCCCCTGTCAGGTACAAAGTAAGTAGCAGTACAATAATTTGCTGCAAGTTTCACTCTTGCAAGTTTCTTCAGCTTCACACAACTTGGGAAATGTGTACTTAAAAGATGGAAAATGGTCCCAAGGAGTATATCTAACAAGTTTAGGGATTTCTAGCACAACTTGGTAGTAGATCTGACAATATCACAACACACAAGCGCGGAAAAAGGGTTTAACCACTCATAAGACCAACAAACCATAGAGGGCGCAAGCATGGGGAGATTAGTTCCTTGGTAAACAGGTAGATGGAGTCCTCAGAGCTAGACGCCATTGAGAACCCACTTGGGGCTAGGCCAAAGGATAAAAACTCAGAAATGGTTTGCCAATAAACCAAGAAATTAACCCTAGAGAATTTTTAGAAGTTTCTGGTGTTAGGGTTTTGAAGTAAGTGACAGATGGGTAAGTTAAAGGACTTAAATACGTACCTTTTAGAGCACACCTGGATGATGAGAATGACTTCCTGTATGAAGAGGATTACTCCCGCAAAGATCAAATGAAGTCTTGGTTGTTTCTCTTGCTCCAACGATTTTCCCAAGTGCACTAGTGCGCCCCTCTCTTCCTGCAAAACCAAGGAGACAAAGCCCAATTAGCAAGAAACAATGAGGGAAGATGCAAAGAAGAAGTAAAGATAGAGAATAATTGGTACAAAGACAAAATCACTCCCTGTTTAACCCAAGATCTGACGAAAGGTAGCAGGGTGAGCTTCCCCACCAATTCGCTCCTCTCCAAATCGTCTGCTTTACCTGCAAAATAAAAATAGTGGAACAACATATGCAAAATAGCCACCAAGATCCTTTAGTGCAATGGAAAAGTAGTTTCAGTCACCATAGAAAAGAATTCAATCCCGAGATCACAAGCATTTACTCGCAAAATATTTCTTTGTATTCCAATAACCAAGAGCCAAAAGTCCCTTTAAAATGAGGGGGGTCTCTTCCTTAAATAGGAATGAGAGAGACCAAAACCCTAACCACTTTTTGAATGAGTGGTGGAGATAAAAATATAAAATAATAATAATCAACTACTAAGATGAGCCGGAAATACAATACATGGATCAACTCACTAAAAGAGGGGGTGCACACTGAGTAAGTGGGGTCGCACCACATGACAAATGACTAGGACAAGTGAAGCAAGCACATGGTGGGGCTAGGATTTGTTTATATCCTTCACTAGCATCACCCCATGGCACAATGTAAATAATATGACTCTATACCATCACAAAGTGACCAAATCGTGCCCCCCTTAAAAGCATAATAATACATCAAAATAATGGCCCGGAGTGTGTATGGACCCCACTGAATGTTGCAAGTTGTGTAGGAAGGTGTGGGATGCATCACAAATAACCTCTGAAAAAAACTCATGATAATTCCTTGCCTCAATTTCCCAAAAAAATTTCCTTAGTGACCATTTTATTCCATTTTTAATCCTCATAAAATCACTTGTAAAGTAATAAAATGCATGTAGCTCTCTTCCTGGTTGACTAGGCACAAATATGACTATACCAAAGTGTTTGGGGGTATGGTAATATGGTAGTAACAAGTGGATGGACCCCATACTCCCTCTGTAGCGCCCTAGGAGAACCAAACAAACATCCAACTGTGTTGTCGGGACATTTTATAATGGAAAATCTGCAATAAAGTGACAATCTAAGTGAAATCTCATCTGGAAGTTCCTGTAACTGAAATCTAAGTGTTCCAATGGACTCAGAAGGTACAAATGTACTAGATATGAGTACTCATACACCTTGTGACCACCTAGATAATCATCTGTAGGCTCAACCATGCCTAGAAAAATAAAAGTAATGGTCTATAAATAATAATAACAATAAAAATCCATCAAACCATCATCTGAAACTTGTGTCTTCTACATGGAACCATCACGTGGGAATCATAAGACTATAAATTATCAATCTCAAACATCGTCGTTCCAACTCATCTCAAGTCCTACGGTTAACTTGGTCAAACTGGGTTGACCAGGTCAAGACTTACCAAAATAATGACCCAGGCTGAAAATATCGGTGCTGCAGGTGCAAATGGATAAGACATGCTCTTTTAATTATTCTAATAGCAATACTAAAGCATAAAGTAGCATTTCACTTGCGGTTAAGCAGTTAACACATCAAATATAAGAATAAAACAATCAATTACTCAAAACAGAACCTCAAGAATATACTCATTTCATGGACTTGACCATTTTTCTAGGAATGGCTAAAGGTGAAAAATGCAAGGCTCGGATAAGGGAATGACTTTATAGAATCAACACTGTGACACTTTGGATAAAGGGAAAGGGGAATACTCACTTAGGCATATGTTGGATACTATACACGTAGGGAATGGCCGTGTCTCACAAATGGAATAAGTTGTTTTGAGAGGTGCTTATTCAACCTTTAGCAAATGTCTACAACTCACATCCAAGCTGAAACCATCTCTGTGAGGATCTTTTATAGAACTGTCGTAACTAGGTGCACAGCTAACTGTAACTTGAGGTTCTAGGGGACACTTAGAATTAACTGTCCCTTACTTCGTCTCACATCCCAACCCGTAGGCTCCGTGAGGAATTAATCATTACACAATATCATTGCCAGCAGTCTTTAGATTTAGCATATATTTTTAACCACTGCTTTTTAGGCCTTATGACCCTTTGTATTTCTCCAGTGCTTTGAAGCACAATTACTCGGAGCTTTTTATCCAGGGTATTTTCCATTTCATTTCACAACCCTCTTTCATTGTGCTGAGAAGCACGGTTTTAGTTTGTTTCCATGGGCTTGCACATAAGATATAATAATAGTTCACACATGCATGTGATGATGGTAGTACAGTTTCTTCAGGTCTAGTCAACACAAATCATAAAACTAGGGGGATCATCCACAATAAGGACCAAACATCGGGGGAAACCAACCAGAGAGGTCAAGGAATCAAATCCAACTCACCTAAGCTCAAGAAACAACACCAACGGGTTATCTTGGCCCAGATTGATCAAGGCTTCAATAAGTTCTGTTGCCAACTCAGAGCCGATACACAAACACTAGGGAAACTATCCAAGATAGAGGCAAAAGTGGGGAGGTCCTCCATATCACAGGCTGAGGTGTAAGTCAAGGTAAAACCAATTCTGCAAGAGAGCGGATAGATGGGGGAAATTGAAAGGTGATGCCATAACTAGCAAACCATAAATGGTGGGAATGAACACATCTATACTACTAAAGAGGGTAAAACCAATGAGTATAAAAAAGAAATTCTTATTCTGAGTAATTAGACCATTTAGATAACACCAAAACAACCATATCCATATATATTTCCAGATCATGACCACTAAATACCTAGTCAAGCTACCAAGATAAGCAAAAGAGCAAAGCAAATATACCCAATGCACAAACATATACTCGCTGGGCCATATACTTGTATCTACCATCTGGATCATCAATAGTCACTGGAACACTGCTGCTATAAAACCCTGGGCACCATCACACTGCTCTGTATGGAACAAAAATGGTCACCTTGGTCATCAAATTTGAGGTCATGAGGCTCAGTCTTGGCATAAGGTTCATCATAATCTGATCCAGGGCTACTATGACATGTGAGTGATCATCAAAAGTACTGCTCATCATAGGCCGATCTCATAAAAAATATGTAAAGGCCTTGCTAAAAAATATACAAGGAACTGCTCTGCAATCATGGTAGCCCAACTACCATGGATGTGATAATAGGTGGAAAGGAGGGAGTTGTAGGGAATGTTGTTTCTCCTTCCCTACACTCCACACAGGTTAAGGGTATGCAAATTTGATGAAGTTGTATGAGACAAGATTTAATCATGTAGAGGCTTGAATAGGTTGGAGATGCCTCTGCACTTTCCACTAAGAAAGCACTAAGGGGCATGGAAAATTTTAGTGGCTAATCTTATCCCATGGGATAAATTAAAGGGTTTTAAATTTTTAATGGGCTATTTTTTTTATTAAACACCCATTATGTATGATTAGCCCACTTTTTTTTTAATGAATAGGAGGTTAGCCCCATCGAATTTAAACATCTGTTCGCTCATGAAAATTACTAGGAAACTCCCATTCGCCCCTTATTTCCAGAAATGGCAATCGCTAGGGGCTCTTTCGCCTTCTATCGATCATGGAAATTGAAGTCGAAGTTACATTCGTCCAAATTTTATGGGTTGAACCTAGTTTTGCAAGTTGCTTAATGTCCACATGAGAAGGGCAGGTGATATTTACTATCAGGGCTTATAGCGACCCATTTGCATCTAGGAGAGTTTTGAATCCCATCGCCTCAGATCCAAAGTTTTCCCGAGAAACATGGGAATTGTAACTTGCTTGTGATCGAAGATGTGACAATAATGTTTCTGTGGTTGTTTGGGGCATCATTCCTAGGGGTTGGGACTTCATTCATAGCTGCATATTTGGGCATGTAAGGGGTCATGACGCTACTTATAACCACCACCATTTTGTTTCTACTTGTGTTTGTGTCACATACCCAAATTATGAACATTTTATGTTGTCAGAAAAACATTATGTTTTATGCTATTGTAAAGTTTTATGATTATTGACCAAGTGGGGTCAAGGATGATTGTAATTAATTTCTCTGAATATTTTATTATTAATAAATAAAAGAGGAGACAAATATCCAAGAGAGACTGTTGAATGAGTGTTCACTAACCCACTAGGAGGAATGGATAGCAAACTGACAATTGGCAGCGTCCTCAACTCACTTCTAGCTATTGCAGGGGGCAACTTCCCTATTTTTATGGTCATGTTCCCCAAGAAAGTGGAACTGAGCAGGTGGCTCATTAACTAAAGAAAACTGACCAAAGACCTAGGCATGCTTTATCTACCCATCGAATTCAGCAGGAGGCTGTTCAGTTCTTACCTTGTGAAAATTTCTGAAAGAGAAAGACAAGAGAGCACAAGAGATTCGATGAGGGGAAGGCTAGAAGTGATTGAGTGAGTTAAGATTGCATTGTGAACTAGTGCAGCCACATTGCTGAGTTCAATATTGCTAAAGGCAGAAGTATTACTGTCAAGTACCACTGCTGAGTTGCAAAGGAATTTATTCCATTCTCCACACAACATCTTCGTCCTAGTGGTTCAGTGAACAGGCTCGGGGGTCCTAAGGCAAGTAATTTGGCTGTCTTCATGAGAAGGTTGGGTGGAATGGGATCCTTTGGATGTTTGTCACCCTCTGTTGTTAACAGGTTTTCATTGTGTTATCTTATTTATTTTATGTCATATTAGTTTTTGTTCTGAATGTTTTAAGTTCTGAACTGTTAGCTACTGCAGACAATTGTCATTTATTTAACTACTAGGTTAGAATGCTGATTTGAAGATTCATTTATGGATAATGAGATTATGATTGAATGAAATACTTCTCTGCATTTTTCCTCACATTGTTTTAAGTACCGTACTCTAGTACAGAGAAGTTAATTTATAGATAGATTCGAATGATTGAATATCATAGTTAAATATGTTTTATTTCAGTACAACCATTCTGTCTTAATTACAGTAAAACTACTATGTATTAAATGCAGTAATTTAATACTCATCAAATAAACATAATTTTTAAATAGTAGCACATTTACTAGCATCATATGGCTTAGTACAGATGAAACAACTTTCGAATCATTTTTTTACTCATATCAAAAACCTGAGTTGAAACATATCATTATTCTTTCATAATTTCCAGTAATCAAATAACTTGCAATGATTGCATAAACCTCCTCAAAACTGAACTTCTAAGTATTATAAACAATATATATATATATATATATATATATATATATATCATAAAACCCTAGTAGCATCAAAGTCAATATTACAAGATATTATTTTACAGATCAACCAAATCGAAATATATAAAGTTTCATTATACAGATACTTATGTCTATATAGAAGAGTAACCATTTACATACTTTTAATTAAAACAATAAAAATCTTGTACCATTTTCATCTATGGTATTTCATCACAAACATCTTCACTAGAGATCTTTAATAAATAAATATTCATGCCAAGTTATAATACGAGTTAGAGAAATATTCTTTTCATTTCGTATCTCAGCTAGTAAAGTTTTACAAGAAACTTTTAGATGGAACAATCCTAAATAGTTATCATATACACCAGGGTTGACACCCTGTATTAATCAACATCCTATGATTGTAGGTCTTTTCGCACCATTGCCAAAACTTAAAAACCAACTTTTAATTAATCTAATATTAAGATTTCAACACGGGCTCGAGCCATTGAGAAGGCATCGCCCAGTTTTTAAAAATATAACACTTATAAAAAATTACAACACAGGAATCCTGGAGAAAGCAATAAGAGACTAGGGTTCAAGACTCGTGAGGGCTCACCCAATGGGTCAGCATTTTGTAAAGTATAAACACAATACTACAAAAGAGGCGCACATACAGAGGTTTAGGGTTTGAGTTTTCGACTCACCCAACTTACATCATATATTTAAATTTATCAAATTAAGTTTGGGTTCAAAACCCCTAAACCTTCATCAACAGAACTTTTCCTTTTACCGTAACCTTCAGGGTAGGGTTTCAATCCCTGTTTTATATCTATATTTTATACAAACGAATAACGCAAATCCTACCCACAAAGTTAAAAAGGCAGGCCAAGCCTGAACCCTGTAAGTCGGTATCGAAATATATCCATTTTAAAATGACGACAGTGCCAAAACAATTTCTCAGATTATAGAAACAAACCATACTTGTTTTCGAAAAACCTTTTTATATTAAAATCACGAAAATTTCTTTACAGAATAGTACCAAAGGAAAAATGTTGAGAAACCAACACAAGGCCAGAGGCCCGAGAGTCTAACTCTCTCAGTATTACAAATTTTCCATCCGACTTCTAAAATGTAAAAACCAACTGTATAAATCAAATACCGGTGCAACCTTCATCTCATCAAAATAGTTTACTGTCCGACTCCATTTCCTTTCATCACCTTGCATAACAGAGTTATGACTCAGGGTTGTTAGAGAAATTGTCGAGGCTTACCAGTGCTTTTTTGAAGCCACATTGGAGTAGCTGGCCTGAGACGCAGTGGCAAACCCTGTCGCCTTTGTAACCCTGTCACTCCACGGTGAAAACAACAAGAAACGGGTTTCATTAACGAGTTTGAAATGGATAAAAAGAAAATAGTAACAAAATACATAGTACTGTGAGTGGTGGCTTACTGATGATAGTGCCATTCGATCGAGCTCCAAACTATAATAATGAACCCACCTTTGAAACCCTAAAACACTGCTGAAAGCTATCAAAACCCTGTATGTCCGGAATCCTGTCGGCCTCCCCTAAAGCACTACACTGCAAAATGAATTGAGAACATGAGGGTGATAGACTTTCAACGCTTGGTAAAGGGTTTACCCCAAAACCCAATGCCATCAAGGGATCGAACGACATAGAGCTTGCCACGGGGGTTGTTATCAAATGTTTTCACCAAACCTTATTAATGGCGTTTAAAACATACAACTATCGAATTTAGTACATCCTACCAACGCAGAGTTCCACCATAATTATTTCAGGGTTTACACTATGCATATAGCGTAAGGTATATGTGCATATAGTTTATAACATCTAGCAATAGTATAGATGCATATAGTTCTTAATGCATATGTTATAGCACAAAATATAAGACCTTTAATGTAGGGTTTGGTCGTGTACAAAAGCTTGAACAATACAAGTTGATGAGTCATGGTCATAACATTGCCATTTAAGCATACACATATAAAAGCTATAGTCGTTAATTGAATACATTAAGCCATGACATTAATACTAATAAAACAATTTTGCATAAGAATGTTTTGAATGTGAAGTTTAAACTCTATGAAAATCATAGTGATTACATAGGACATTAATAATCTATGTATAATATATGCAGCTCGAAATTTCATATTTATATGACATCATAATCCTTTAATTAGTGATCATAGCTAGGGTAGGTCTTACCCTTGCACAAACTAAGTTCTCTATACTTTTTTAATTAACGTCAGAGGCTAAATAAAGTATAACAAAGTCATTTTGACATACATCGATAATGCTTTGGTTAGGAATCTCCCTCTTACCTGTGATCTGCGACAGAAGTTTAAGAGCGTTAGCTATAAATAGCTAAGTAAGCCTCGGGGTGCCCATAGGAACCCTTCATCAAAATGGAAAATCAAACAGTTAGTATTTATGATCAAAACAGTACCATAGTAAGAGATAAGTTAAATGACGATGTTTATACATTTAAAGAAGGAATCATAATTATTCAGAAACAAAAATAGTATTAAAACATCCGACAGTTATGACAAACAAGGCATGCAATTGACGTAACCTGATTATAACATTGGCGACTAATTGAAGAACGTGTCATCATAATACAAAATCAGGTTGTCGTTAAAAGAAGCAATTTTTCATTAATTATACTTCCGCATAACAAATATAAGCATTTAATGCTACTTAGAAAATTTTAAATTTTTGTGAAATTTGGGGATGTTATAGTTTGTGTTCTCCTTTCTGGCACATGCAATGTGTGGAGCAACCTGGAATCCCACTGTCTTTCTTGCTTCTTTTTGCTTTGGGCGTTGTAAGGTATTTTGATATGTTTCTTGTTTTGTTTATTGAATTTTATGGTTCTCAAAGGAGGGCTTGTTATGCTATGGCTTATAAATATTTAACTCCTATTTAGTACTTTTTCTATATGTTTTCCTATTACTATATATGGTTTATACTTTATCAAAAAATTCACCAAAACTTCACAAGATTTTATAATTTAGTAAAAGATTCGCCAAGACTTTACAATGTTTTATAATTTGGTGAAAGATTCGCCAATATTTTACAAGGTTTATACTTTGGTGAAATATTTTCCAAGATTTTACAAGATTATATAATCCAATGAGAAATTCTCCAAAAAATTATATATACATAATATAACATTGATAAAACAACTTTCATATTTTCCTATATATCACGCAGGTTCACCCATTTATTATACATAAAAATTTAGGGGGTTCTTAAAATTTTCCTTGCTAAGGGGTATGAAAAGCAAATGACCTACTAGCCCTCACATAACTAAATATAGGGCCTCCACCCATAAATGAAGAAAGAATAAGGGTCAATGATAAAAGAGATAAAGGCCTACTTGGTAGATGGCATTGCCACCATTGATGTTAATGTGTGAGTCCTTTGACTAATCACAGCTTGTCATGTGGTAGTTTGGGTGAAGCTAAAAAAAAATGCTAGAATTATTTAGAATTTGAGATGTTGGGAGAGAACGCTATGGAACTATCATTCTCCCTTTGGAAACAATTGGGAGGTTGTTGGAATTTTACACACCTTTGAGAAACACGAATAAAATAGAGGTTTGAAAAGGAAAATGGGTTTGATTAGACTTTGCTGACTGGGTCAAATACTGACTAATGTTCAAAACCAAAAACTGATTAATATAAGCTATATTTATATGTTAATAAAGAGAGTGTTGTTAGCAAATTTGCTTCATACCGTGTTTTATTTGTATATGGAATATTCTATTCTGGCACAATCTTTTTATTCTCATTTCTCTTATTACTACCTTTGATTTGACAAGTTGTAAACTATTCTAGGTTCTTCAAGGTCTCTAGTTATTTGTGTGTAGTAGTTGTGAGCTCTCTGTTACCAATATGCAACTAAATTCTTTTCATCTCAACTTGTTGGTTTTATAATAGGGACGTGTTCTTATGTAATTGGATCATTTCACTTTATAAAGGATTTGAGAGGCTTTGATTTGGGCTTATTAATGGTGGAATATTCCTCTTGTTATAAATTGTATTGTTGGTTTTTATTTTTTATTTTAAATTTATGATTTAAATTACTCAGGTTAATTTATATATTCATTTTCTTTTAGATTAGAGAATTAAAGCAACATTTTAGTATTTTATATTGTATATTTTAGCATTTTACATTATATATGGTAGTTGATCTTGATTCGGTTATAGAGTGAAGGTTATTGATCAATAATGGATTTATTGGTGGTAGTTTACATGCCCATGGTATTGGGTAACCCATGGTATTTTCCCATGGCATTAGCATGTGATGAAGCATATTTAAAAGCTTGAGTAACTCTATTGTCCAATGATTGTAAGTGGTCGATGATGGATGGATTGGCCATGCCTTAGCTAGATTAGCCAAGAATAATTGAATATATATTTAGTTGTTGTTTTTCTATAAAAGGTTTTCTAGGGTAACATGTCTTCTTCATCTTATGGTGTGTTTGCTTCATATTTATTTTATTTCTTTTGTCATGCTCATAGATCTAACAATCAAACCATAACAAGAAGAGTTATCATTTTAATAAGCATTTTCCCATAACAAGAAGAGTTATCATTTTAGTAAACATTTTCCCACATAATATTGCATTCATTGCACTACAAAATTTGAATAATATATTAAATTATGGTGTCTCCCATTAAACTTTAAGAAAAACAACAAAATACCCATTAATAAACATTAATGGGAACTTAACAATAAAAAACAAATATATATGCTTATGTTAGAAAATGACTCTCAAAATGGTTAAATCTTGCCAAACAAACCATAAAAACATGCTTTAAAAAACCCTAAAATAAGTACTAAACATCAATGCATGTGATTGTCGTGTTTGGTTGAAAAATGATTGCCATGGCATTCATGGAAGAGTTCGTTGTAGCCACCACCTATTTCTCATCTTGAGTTGTGGATTTTTATTAAGCCATTGTTGAGAAGCCATTTGTTGATGATGGTTGATTTGTGATTCTCCCAATGAAATATCTAATAATTCATTATTCAAATCCTCAAAACAAAAACTTGATTGGGTATAAATGGGTGATCTTGGAAAGTTCCTTGTAATTGGGATGCATATCTTCATTACTAACACTTGCTTGGGCAGTGGATTGAATTTTTTTTAATGCTTGAACACTTTCTTCCTCATCCAATTAAATGGTCACATGACTAGTCTATTTTACCCTCATATTTATTTGTTCAAGGGTTGTTATGTCAAACAACATAACATTATATCACAATTCATACATTGCAAAGATGCCATTGAAATCTTAAAAATCAAAAGAATAATCTTACAACTAACCAAAATCAAGATTGTGGACGAGAAAATTTGATCCATCTGAAATACAGAAGAGAGTAACTTATCCACTCCCAAGTATTGTTGAATCCTTCCCTACTAGAAAGTTCCATTTCCTAAGGAATTCTACCTCTATAATCCTCCATTGCTTGTCACTTCCTAAAGTTGTGTCATTTCCTAAGATTCAGTAAATATTATTTTATAACAATTTAGACAATTGATTTATGGGGTGTAATGACCCTTGTTGAACAATGATGCAAAGGACATTTGATTGCGGTGCGACAAATTCTTCACGTTATGACCTTTGCACCTAATTTTTAAGTTCTGCAAAGATACATTGTGGAATGGAATCTATATATGAAATGAACTCATTTTTTATATGTTCAACAATTGACCACATCACATGTTAGTAATCAACATACACCCATCTTAAAACTGGATCTATCAAGAACATATATGGATCAAATTTCTTGAGGTTTATATCTTTTACACATCAAAAAAAAAATTTACATATAAACAAAATCGATATCTTTCGATGCTTGATAGATCTATGTTGATTTTAAGCTTTTTAGATTTTCTATAAAATTTAAAATTAAGCCGACATGCCACTGAATAGATTTTTTTCTAGATGTTGTGTACTTCACAACATCTCCCCGATATTGAGTTATAGAGCACCTCGTTATTCTTAGTACAAAACATTAATAAATAAAAGGAAATGGAAACAAAAATACATATAGGAGAATGAACATATTAGATGCAACTAGAAAACTATAAAACCATTTTAACTCAAAATGCTCAAAAACAAATAATAGTAGAAAAATCTCGATTAAAATGCTCAAAAACAAATAATAGTAGGAAAATATCGATTAAAATGCTAAAAACAAATAGTAGTAAGAAAATGTCTAAATCGAAATGAAATTATTAAAATAAATGTTACAGTGTTTTCTGTCACTACTCAATGTTTTTTATATCATTTATATGACAAGGGGATTGATAGATGTACATAATAGGAAGAAACAACATCAAGACATCGTTACTAGTGCAAACTTCAAATGGAATAGTCATTCTATGATATAGAGAAAGTTATTTATATAGTAAAATGTTTCTAAGACATACATATTTGAGGTATATTTGATTTTGTAAAAAACATTTGGTAAGAAAGCAATTAAATAGATACTTTAAAGTAATGTTAATGAGAATTAAATCGAAATGAAATTATTAAAATAAGTGTTATAGTGTTTTCTGTCACTACTCAATGTTTTTTATATCATTTATATGACAAGGGGATTGATAGATGTACATAATAGGAAGAAACAACATCAAGACATCGTTACTAGTGCAAACTTCAAATGGAATAGTCCTTCTATGATATAGAGAAAGTTATTTATATAGTAAAATGTTTCTAAGACATACATACTACTGAATGTTTTTTATATCATTTATATGACTAAGGGGATTGATAGATGTACATAATAGGAAGAAACAACATCAAGACATCGTTACTAGTGCAAACTTCAAATGGAATAGTCCTTCTATGATATAGAGAAAGTTATTTATATAGTAAAATGTTTCCAAGACATACATATTTGAGGTATATTTGATTTTGTAAAAAACATTTGGTAAAAAAGCAATTAAATAGATACTTTAAAGTAATGTTAATGAGAATGGAACATATGCATTAATCTTAACATTATCATCTAAGGATTATAATTGATACTAAAACTAAAATCCTAAGGATTATAATTGATACTAAAACTAAAATCCAAATGAAATTCATTTAAATATTTAATTTAATAATAATTATTAAAAATAGTATTTAAAATCTTCTTATTAATAATAATAATAGTTAAATTAAAAATGCCAAAATTTCTTGACTTTGATTAAAAAGGGACGTTGATATGTAAAGCAATAGTCATTCAAGGAAGTTAGATATGAAATCGATGACTACGATTCCTTGCTACTTAGGTATTTGAGACTGGACTAATATAGATATTTTAGATTTTTAACTTTCTTTTTAAATTATGGAGATAAATAATATTTTTTTTTTAATTATAAGGATTAGATGATATCTTTAAGCTATTTACTTATGTTTATTTTAAGAAAAACATTTTAAAATCGTTATAGTTGTGATGAGTTAAAAAGTTAGAAAGGTTAATATTGTAGCAAAATTTTGAAATTGAGTTTTAATGTGGGTGTACGTATGACATTCTATGAGAAGGTGATTTTCATCTTCAACCCTTTTAGTTTCACAAAGATGACAAATTCTTTCATTCCATGGTGTTTTAGGAATTGCCCGGTGCCCTATTTCACTATGGAGATCATGAGAGTTTGTTTTTTATTTTAATAGTGTTGGTTTTCTTCTTTACACCGGTTAAAACATGCATAGACCTTTGATCTTCTAGATTAGGGTTGATCAACTCATAATATCTTAATTTTCTCTTATCCTCTAACTCTTTATTGCACCACATCTTCTCCTTAAATTTAGATGTAATAATATTTTTAATATTATCATTATTTTGCAGAGTGACCTATTCCTCAATTCCCAAATGATTTAAAACAAGTCTTGGAGTCTTTATGGCAACCTTGCTTAAGTTGTAGGTGGTTCTGACTGGAGTATAAAGCAATCTCAAGAAGCCTATTGTCTCCCATGATGTTTATCTTGTTCTTCTACATTAGGTACCTAGTCACAACCATGCTCTCAATCGAGGAGAGACTTGCTTCTATGAAGATGATATGATAGGGTGTATTGCCTTTAATTTTTAGATTACATGTTATTAAGTGTTTTTAAATTTGCTCTATCCTTCACCATGATTCTTTAGAGAGGTTGTATCCTCAAATTCCATATTCATATAAGATAACAAGGGTGATGAGTGTCTCAAGGAGGAGTTTCTTTCCATCCCAAAGCCAACGGTTTATTGATTTACAACTATTTTCAAGTCCATAAAAAGCTTTCCATCCTCCATTAATTCTTTTCTCGATGCTATAATCTAGTTAAACTTATAATGAAGATCGATTCTAGGTTATTTAAATTATATGTAAGTAAATTTCAATATTTATAACTTAATAAATGTAGATTAAAATTTAATATTTTAAAAAATTATGTGTATGATAAATTTTAATATTTATGAGTTAATAAAAGTAAGTTAAAATTTAACATTTTAAAACATGGTGTGTCTTTTGGCGCTGAAGATCGATTCTAGGTTATTTAAATTACGTGCAAGTAAATTTCAATATTTATAACTTAATAAGTGTAGGTTAAAATTTAATATTTTAAAAAATTATGTGTATGATAAATTTTAATATTTATGAGTTAATAAAAGTAAGTTAAAATTTAACATTTTAAAACATGGTGTGTCTTTTTAGCACATTATTTTTTGGGGAAAGGTATTAATTTTTGGCCCTCCAGAATTGTTTTGAATATTTCAAAATATTATTATGGTTATATAATAGTGATTTTTTTCAAAACAAAACACCTATATCTAAAATTAGCGTCATTCCCTCATCATTAATTTTATACCAAGCATTTCTCTAAATCCAAAGATATGTGACTTGGATTTCGTCATTTCTGATTATGACTTGGATTTCTTGATGGTTTAGGTTACCTAGAACCATGTTAAGCCATGCTCTTTTTAGCTTACATATTACATACTCGTTTTTTAGATCGAGGTAACATGTACATTTCATCTTTCAAAGACCCATTTGACATGCATTTCAAGAATGTCTTTTTTAGATTGAGGTAACATGTACATTTCATCTTTCAAAGACCCATTTGACATGCATTTCAAGAATGTCTATATGAATTGAGAAACTGTAAAATGATTATGATATTCATTTTCACTCCAAATGTAAAGACTTCATAATTAATACCATTTTTAAATGCATTTTTTCCCAAACTTTGTTGTGTTCCTTTTTATTACTTTATTATATTTTTTTTGGAAATTCACAAATCCACATGTTTTTTCTTTCATTCCCTTTTTATTATGCATTTTTTAATAAAACAACTTAATATGTATTAGTGTTATGGTGGTAATTTTGTCTCGGTGACACTTGTGAATATATGATATCTAGTTGTAGTTGTTGTCACGTGGTTTAGTTTGTTTGTTTTTTAATTTAGGTTATGATTATATTAATCAAAACAATAATATTAGTCTCTTGGTTCGCCACAAGGGAAACTAGGCTAGTTGCAAAACATAAGATTTTGAATCGGAATCTCTTTCTCCTACTTTCTTTGTCTTTACTATTCCTTAATCTTCTTGTTATACAATGGTATCTAGATGAGATGAGATAAAACCTAGGATAACTTGAGATCAAAATAGGAAAAAAAACAAAAGAAAAAATATGGAGTCCGTTCATTATTAGGAATAGATATCATATGAACTTCTTGAACCTAGAAGACAAATGTTCCTTTAATGCACATTCCTTTGCTACAAATTCAAACGCAATGGTGACCTTGGCAATTAGGATGAATTTGGAATGTATCTGCCTGATTTGACCCTGAAGCTCATCTAGTTGTAGTAGAATCTCATTATAGTCCTCCTTGCTATCCATGAGGGCCTTTGCCAACGACAATTTCATTTTCCAATAGAGGAGAACTATTTTGAAATATTTATTGTCACAAGTGCGAGAAGTTCATGTGTCAGAGATCCAAGGTTGCATCTCTTGTTCCATTTCCTCATCATCAACCATAATTTGTTCCATCTTTACCCAATGCTCCACTTGAGATATCTCCTATTAGATATGGGTGGGGATTCTTTTTCTATACATCATGATGGAGGCCTCAACTTCTTGCATAACTCAAGGCCAATGGCTCTGTCCTCAGCCTATGTGTCCTCTTGGCACATGCCCTCTCCATGTCATGCCACTGGTAATTAAATCGAAATGACTATTTTGGAGATGAGGGTTTAATTGTTGTTGAATAGAGATAGTATAAAAAGCTAAGCTCCACCTAGTATGAACCATCAAAATGCCCAAAAATAGGTATATGCACTAGTTTGCCATGGATTCTCCCAATTTTAGTTGGAAAAAGGAACCTAGAAAAAAGACTAGTTTACCATGGATTCTCCCAATTTTAATTGGAAAAAAGAACCTAGAAAAAAGACTAACCAGTAATTACTTCAATATTTAGATTTTTCTATAATCAAAAGACTAGATATGAAGCATTGCACTACAACATAGTCTTGTAGTTTCCCTTGTAATATAATTAATCACAAACCATCCAAGAGCCATCATTTTCATCATGTCCACTACCAACATTGGCTGAGGGGCCATCAAAACCATCACTTCATTGAGCGACTTCAACATGGAAATACCCGTTCACTCATATATAATAGTCTTCATAATCATTCCAACCCATAACTTAGAGTTAATGTCCAAACAAATGGCATGTACCATCTTGTGCTGTGCATATTTCGTTGCTGCCACTTGTGACCTCGGGTACTTTGTGTATAGGTGTCATATCCACCTAACCATGGTATGTCAACCCTTAAAGTGGCCCATCCTCACCTCCCTGTCACCCTATTCGGGGAATCATGTGGTATAATTAGTTTATATTAGTGTCCCTTTAATGTACAGGTTATGATTCTTTCTATGTTGGTTATTTATGGCATAGTTTCTTTAAGGTTATTTATCGCTCTTAACTTATGTATACGGGGTGTGTCAACCTCATTAACTTATCAAGTCATAATATCATGTAAAGAATTGAATACTCTAAGTTTTATATTGTGTTATATGCAATAACAAATATTAGTGTATAATGGTATCCATATATATCGCGTGCTTTGGATTTAAACTTGATTAAATTAGGTTTGAAACATAATGTTTATATTAGTATACTGACATGGTGTTACGCATTGCATGAAATTCCATAGTGGTAGAGTAAGCTGCAACAATACCCACTAATCTAAAAAATATATTTCCCTCATTTAATCTCATAGAAGGAATTCATTTGGTGTAGTATACCATGTCATGGAGTATAGCAAGCAAGATAATGAATTGATGGATATATAGATAAATAAACTTTTTTTTTTTGTCTATACAAGAACACATGAATGAGGTGTGGTGATATCAAACTGATTGATTATAAGTCTGGAGGTGAGTGCATACATGCACATTGAAGTTATGAACCTAGCATAAATATAGTGATTGCTAATTAAAATAATTGATTTAAAATCCATTTTACAGGAGAAATGATGTAGAGGGACTACACCTTACACCTCCCTACAAGTCAGGCACACAACGAAAAATTCTTCGATGTCTATAACAACAAACAACTCAAGCATTCAAACAAAATGGTAACCACAACCATAAATTTAATTGAACAATACAAAATATACAACACAAACAAATAAATAGATATCTCCATAATCTCTTATTTCTTTTGTTAATCAAGGACACACTCCTAGACCCGTTACAACAATTTTAAGAAATTTATATTGTCTCTGGATTCTACAAGATCAAAACCACTACAACCACTCTTCAAGATGATACATATCACTATGTTTTGTGGGAAAATTTGCACAAAGGAGTGCAACACTTCCCACTTTGGGGGAAAGCCTTTAAGGATGTCAACAAGGACCAGTATTGTGTTACAAAAAGAAAATGTGAGTGACTCCAAATTGATCCTGCAAGGTTATTGTTAGAAAAATAAAACCAAAATAAAACAAAACTTGAAAATAACTTCAAACAAAGCAAAGGTAATGAGAATATGCAAACCACAACAATATCCAAATGCTAGAACCAATTTAGATTGCCCAATGGTCAATCTTGTTACATGAAGTGTCACCTAGGAGGAGTCTGATTCAATGGAAGCCAACAATCTCCCTTAGGGAGGTCCTTTTTGTCCACACTAAATGCTAAATAACTTGAAAAAACAAATGGGAGAAACACTTGCCCCTTGGAGGAAGGTGGAAAGGGAGCTTGAAGGATGCTAGTAGGTATGGGAAGAGGTGGAAGAAGTTCCAACACAATTCCAGCAGCATAACCTTGCTCTAGATTTCTCTTTTTAGATGCATGCCCATGGATTCCTTTTATAGGCCAATAGGTGGCCAAGAAACATCTATATCCAAGTGTGAACCCCATCACCTCATGAAGTAGCTCCAAAGTACCCAAAAGGGGATATTCAATTCTTGAAGAGCCAAATTCAAATTTCAGTTGGTGAGGGAGCATTCATGAGCCTTCAATGCACGGTTGGTGGTTGAGATCCCGCCATTTTTTACAGTCATGCGGATTTCGAAGGAAAATCCGCGCTAGTATAGCATGGGCGTAGAACTGATAATGCGCGCTGTAGCGCGGGCTAACGTGGCTTGATCCGCGCTATCTATTCTTTTGACTGTATTTTGGCATTTTTGGACTCATTTTGTTTTATGGATCTAATGAGGATGTATTCGGTGGGATGCAAGCTATATGTTGATGACACCTTACTGTAAGATTAGCCAAAATGTTGCATGCATGAAAAATTTAGGCATTAACACTATGGAAAATGTTTTCACCCAATGAATTTATCCACCATCACAACCACAAACTTGACCTTTCCCTCAAAGGCCAAAGGTGTCTTTCTCATTCATGACTAGATAGTTTTATACAAAAAACTTAGAAGTTGAATAGTTCCAACCGTTCAACTAACATTGAACGTCTTCAGGATGATGAAAACCATAGAAGTGAGATTGTTTCATATTCCCTGTAATTATATCGGTAGTATTCATTATTTAATTTAAAACATAGTTATTATTATTTTTATTTTTATTGCAAATTTATAGCCGCATCATTCACTTTGATGGGTTCATTATCCTCTGCTTTAATAAAAGTAATAAAAATAATGTTTGTCTTCATTTTCTATTGAAGGGAAATAAGTTCTTTATGATATATCATGCCACTAGAGGTATGTTGATAGGAAGTATGATTCCCAAAATTGAACCCGAATATTGTTGATATCTCATCTATAGTCAAGCATTTCTTCCGTAGGAACTTATGTAGTAGCCTCTTCCATGCAAAAACTTATAAGTTATCTCTTTTCAATAGAATTGTTGAAGCAACTTTTGTAGCATCTCCTGCAACACATACATCTATGAAATATGATATAAGCAAGACATAACAACTGAAAGCAACTAAGATGTGCATGATAGTTGGTTGCATGCACCAGGGATGTTCCCACATCATACTCCCCTGGCTAGAAAACTTGAGCATCCTACTCAAAAAATAGGATGACAAAAGGTGCAGACTAAACATCCTCCTCTTCCCCTCATTGCTTCTAACATCCACAACATTTATGTCAATGTCTTGATCCAACATTGTTCTATATATCTATCTCACTTTTTAACATCTCTTCCATTCCTTGTGAATATATTGTTCGTTGTGGAGCCTGATCTCCAGATCCAGAGACATTATTATTCAGCCGTGTTTGTACCCCAACTTTATATGATATGTAAAAGGACTGTACACTCACCCCAACTGGGGGGGGGGGGTGTGGGGGTAATTACCCCCAGCTGGGGGGTCCGAGGGAAAAGCCCCCGAAGGAAATTTTTGGGGTTGTTTTACGGGCCCATGGTTTTGGGTAACCCGTGGTATTTTCCCATTGTATTTCCCTTATAAAAGAAAGTCATTATAACACGACTAGGGTTGATGTATTAGGTATTATGCATTGTAAAGATCTCTCAGATCAAGAAGAGAGACTGTGAGACAGTGAAGAGGAAGTGCAGCGGTTGTGCTGCAGGTTGTATCCCTTCACTTTGTTGGATGGTATAATAATAAGGACTTGCAACTTCAATGTGGACATAGCCCATCTTGGGTGAACCATGATATATTTGTGTTTCTCTTGTAATGTGTATGTGTGATTATATTTGCATTTCTGTTTATTGTTATTGCTCTGCAATCCTGTTTTTCTAACATATATTCCACAAGGTTGTATTGCCTCCTTTTAATTTACCCTATTGGTGCTTACTACCTTACATTGCTCCCACTAAATGGTGCTCATTTATTCCCCTTAGTCCTTAGGAACCATTCTCGATACTTGCTACATGGAATGCACAAGTATAACATTATCCTGATTTCCAACCTTTTCTTTAGTTATGTCCCTCATGGCTAGATCCTCCACTTTTTTGTTGTATTTCTTGCAAACACACCACCACATAAAACATTACAAGAATGAAAACCTCCCATTTGTGCCTCCTTCAAAAGTGATTCTTCTATAGCACCCATGCTTTTCTCTTTATTTTCTTCAACTCACTACTCCCCAAGTTCATGTTGCTCCACTCCCTTCACATACAACAACACTGGACTTACCATTTCTCGTTTATCCTTCTCCACTTTGTTATTCAATGAATGTAAGTTAAAAGTAACCTATCATTCTCAAACGAATATGTATTGGTCCTCCCATAATGCATAATTCTTCTATAAAACTACCATGGCCTCCCCACCAAAATATGACACGCATCCATGGGAAACACATCAAATAGAATGCTATTTCTACAACACCCAATTATAAAATTAATCAGCATTGTTCCCTCACAGTGACCTTATGCCCTTTTTGTAACCATGACACTCTATATGCTTCTAGATGAGGTGTACACTTCAATTTCAACTTGTGAACAACTTCATTTGACACCAAATTTTCTGAACCACCGCCACCAATAATTAAACTACAACACTTACCTTCTATCTTACATCATGTTCTAAAGAGTGTTTTCCTCTGATCTAGTTTTGTCTCAACCTCCTTCTCAAGTTGCAGCAATACTTTCCACCATCAAATTTTCTCCTTATTCTTCCCTCAATTCAATAACCTCACTTGCTACTACTGTTGGTTCTACTTGAACAATATGAGTTTTCCCCTCTTGTCTTCTTTCATCCTTAAAAAAATCTAGGCTTGAACAATATGAGTTTTCCCCTCTTGTCTTCTTTTATCCTTAAAAAAATCTAGGCACTCAAATGTAATATGGCCTTGCATTCCACATATGTAGCAAACACCTTAAAATTGTCCTCATCTACCTCTACCTCTTGTTGACCAACCTCTTCCTCTATCAACATTAAATCCTCCTCGAATAGGTTGACCCACAATGCTGGAGGTGATTTCGTTCTCTTCCACTTGTTTTTCTTTCTATTTTCCTCTCTCATATGCTAGACCTTTTTTACAATATGTTGTTTCCTCAACAATTTTTCCTTAATCCTCAAAGCTACTTGGTAAGGCTATACCATTGAATGGAAATTCAAAATATTAAACTCATCTTGAATGACATAAATTAGGCCATTCACTTACTTGAAAATGGATTATGGACTCCCCTCATTCTACCTATACCTTATATAAATTTTGTAAAACTCCTCGGTGTACTCCTTGACTGACATATTCAATTGCTTCAAACTCTACAATCTTCTCAAAATATTTAAAGCATAATCCATACGTAAAAATTTATTCTTTAACTATGACACCATCCTATCCCAAGTATTAATCTTTTCTCTACCACAACTTTCTCTATTCAACTACAACATATCCCACAATAAAGAAGCATGACTTTTCAATTTTGTACTAGCAAACCTAATCTCCTAGCATCTCTAATATGCTCAAATTCAAAAAAAAAAAAATCAATTTCTCCTATCCAATCCATCAATTCCTCATGATTTAAACTTCTAGAATAGATATGAGTATCAAGTTTAGGTTTACCTCTGTTAACGCCTAAAAGTCACACACATTAGGAGAATTTTGAGGTCTAAAATGGGTCTCCTAAGAGATATAATAAAATATTGTAAGTTTATCATTTTGTGGGGAAGGTATATTTACAACTCACCTTTTGTACTAGAATTCATGTAACTATGGTTAAGTTAAAATGAGAAAATGTATACAAATAAAATTAATAAAAATACCTTTTTGATATAACTAAAAACTTGAGTACTTTTAAATACATACATGCAAAAGTACCCATAAAATAAAATAAAGAAAAATATTTTATTTTTGAATTATAAATCTAAATTAAACTTTTGTAAATAAAGTTTTAATTATACTTATATAAAAAAATTCACATAAATATATTAATATATTCAATAAAAAATTATTATATTAATTAATTAAATCTAATATCAAATATTTTATATTTATTATAATAACATGTAATATATACTATAATAAATTTATATATTATATTATATTTATTACAAAACAATATTATATTTATAATAACGCTTTACCATAACTTCATTCACACGCACATTTATATATTGTGGATTTACATATTACAAAATTCCCATATTATTCACGTATCATATTTATTGTAATTTAATATTAATTAAATTGGCATTATTGTAATATAATATTAATTGAAATGGCACTCATGAGTTTCGTGATATAACATTATAGTAGTAAACATGTATCTATCTTATATTATCTTATAATATTCACGTTATAATAATATAGCATTTATTATATTCACATAACAGATTCGGAAAAGACAAGTTATGATTTCCTTTTTGAATCCAAATTTCCTTTTTAATTAGAAATACAGTTTTATATTGAAAAGTGAAACTACTTTAAAGTCAAATTGCTTTAAGAATATGAATATATATATATATATATATATATATAAAAAAGTATTTTTTTTCATTATGAGCATGGTTAACTATGTATTTGAATTCACCATTTAGAATTTGACAAGTAAGCAACTTTAATTCAAGCAATGCCGCTTCAACCATAAGGAATGATGTCATTCTCTAGAATTTAATTGGTTCTAGTAAAGTTGATTCTGATAGTACTTTTTTTGTTTTGAGACTCATTTTTACATCAAAATTCCCCTAATGCACGCGACAATTCGACGATTCATCCAGTAAAGCGTCATCAACATAAAGAATGCATTTCACCACATGCATCCTCAACAGATCCAAAACACAGCATGAGTCCACAAGTGCCAATAAACAGTCAAAACAAAGGGTAGCGCGGGTATTACACAGTTGACCTGCGCTATAGCATAGGTTATCTAAACAATTCTCGCGCTACACCCGTGCGGCTTTTACTTTGATATCCGTGCTACTGCCAAAACGGAGGGACCAATCATGCCCAAAGGCGCATTAAAAACTCAATCCTCCCTAAGGATAAGAATTTGGGTCCTCACACACTTGGTGGCATTAATTAGCCTCCTTGTGTACCTTGGAACTGGTTCATGAATGAGGAGAGTTCACATTTGGATCTACTTGTTTGTTGACCACCTCTTGGCCTATAAAAGGAAGCCATTGTCATGCATTTGTCAGAGAGAAATTAGAGCAAGGTTATGCTCCTGGATTTGAGTTGGATCTTCCTCATAGCCCACCATTTCCTACCATTGTAAGCATTTCCAAGCTTGTTTGCCACCTAACATCAAGGGGCAAGTGTTTCTCTCCATTGTTCTTCCACCTACTTAGCATTTAGTTTGGACAAGAAAGGCCTCCCTAAGGGATATTGTTGGCTTCCTTTGAAGCTTTCATCTCCTAGGTGTTGTACAGTTATTCCATTGGGAAATACAAGAATGGTTTAGCATACATTTGGGTTGTTGTTGGAGTTTGCATCTTTCCCCCATCTCTTTTATTTTATTTTCATAAATATTTTCATGTTTGAATATGAACTACAATAACAATCTCTTGTAGGATCACTTGGAGGAATACCAACCAACCAAAAAGGGCCTCCAAGGACTGAGGCTTTGTAACAACCTACAAGGCTTAGCCCCTCACCAAGTGGAAGAGTGCACTTGTGTAATTTTTTCCATAACAGTTCCAATGGCGACGATACTTATTTTTGTTCATTTCTTTTTAAACTACATTGTTTTATGCTAAGTATCTAATTTTGGGTGTTGTTCACTTACAGGAGAGCATGTATTCCACATCTTGCTTCTAGAATTTGGCCCCATCACGGCCATAGCTTATTTTTTTCCACATCCGTGCGGTTCTCGACATCTCTGCCGCGTTGATAGTGCGGATTTGACTCGGACCGTCGCAAACATAGCACAGGTTACCAGTTTCATACCTGCGCTACACGGCTCATCGCACCTGCGTGGAAGGTTAGTGTATTACCCGCGCTACAACGCGTCTGTTTTGTATTAACCAGCGCGTTACGCGCGACAGAGTCTGGTTTAGCCGCGTTACTGTTATTTATTTGCCTTTTATCTTCATAGCTTAGTTTGGCAGCCTAATTGTAGCTTACTAATGAACCTAAATTAAGGCTAATTCACCAAATTACTTAATTTTTTAGTAATTAGTCCACCTAGACCAATGTTAGGAAGTAAAGAGTGCATCTCTTTTGAAACTTAACTAGGTAACCAACTTTGAGGCTTTCAATGGGCCCCATTGTTGTCACTAGTATTCAGGACCATTTCTTGTTTATGAATCAAATCGACATGTTGTTTTTAGTAGCATTGCAAGTGTAGAAAACACTTTTTGCACACAAGCAAGGACCTAAAGACACTTGTCGCCCGGAGTATGCTCTTCACCTCGCACTTCATGTGAGCTTGGTGAATCAAAAAAAAGGTGAGAAGTGTGAAATACCTCCATTGCATATTTGTCTATTAGATAGATTAAATTTGATTTTGCGAAGCGCCATGAGCATCTCTTAGAGTTAAAAGTACATATTGCTTCATATACTCTTTTAGTTAATTTACCAACGGAATCATTTATTTTTGTTTTATCACATGTGTTTGCTCCATTATCACATAATAAGAGGCCTAAAGAATCTCCCAATACAAAGCATGCTCTTCACCTCGCACTTCATGTGAGCTTGGTGAATCAGAAAGGTAGGGATTGTGAAATACCCCTCTTACACTCCATAAGTGAAACATACAAATCCCTTAAAATCAACATTGTAATTGTCTTAACCAACTAAAATCCTCCACAGGAGGTCACAAAACAACATTTTAGTTAAGTAGGATTGATTGGGCTCGGCATCCATTAATGCCCACCAATCTAGTTTCATTAAGTATATTTTGAAACATAGCATTGTTGTCCTTTAGGGTAGTTACAAAATCCTTCTATAATCAAGTGTTAAAAGAGAACCTAGATCACAAGTGTGTCATGACCAAGGAGGTGAACGCCGAGGTATAGCTTCCCTGCTCTCTCCTACAAGCCACTCAGCTTGTTGTAGGGAGACAACACTATACCGTGCAAGTCGAACCACTGATCCACACTTGACGCAAGGTATCTTAGTGGCCCAACTTAGGATATCACCAAGGAGCAATTGTGAGTGCAATTGACTCCTGAAGTTAGCTATTTCCGTTGGGAGGTCTTCTTGATTGGATCATTGGCCCCATCTCCAATAGAAATAGCTCTTTGTTACCTCCACTAGTCAATTGGTGCATGGGTACCATTATCACCATCAATTGTGCTTCTGGAAGGCCCAATTACATTTGAGAGGAAGGACATTAGGTCGTCTAGGGAATTTACATTTATTTTCCTTTTAACTAAAAGTTCACTAACTCGTAATAAAAACAACCTACAGGTGGGAACTCATGCACTAAAACCAATATTGCACATATCACTCACTTGTCGCACCATTTTGCATATGTTGTGGTTGGAATATTTTTGCATTTGTTCAATTGTGCTTATTCCATTATCACTCTCATATTGACACAAATCCTTCACCAATGAGGAACAAAACAACATCATAATACAGTCTCGTAGACTGCAAGGCCTATCCCCTCTCTTGAGGGGTGTTTTCACACCTTCCCCCGTATTCCACATGGAGGGAATTCAAGCCAGGGTCATTCCCAGGAAGCATTGCTAGGGTCATTTGGTCGAGGCCAAACCTTGCTAGATACATTTTCTCCCCTCAGAGAGTCTATCAATTACACCACTTCTTCCCCCATCAGAAGTAGTACCCCGCTAGATTCTCCCCAAGGAGATCCATTGGATCCCTTTGACCCATCCTATCTCATAGGAGCTCAATCATTGTTCACAACACCACCTAGGTCTCCCCCTCGTGGAAATCACATCCCAAACAAAATGCAAAGACCCGTCGTTCCTACCTTACCATTTATGGCTAGTTTAAATCTACTTGATTTGGCCAAACTGACAAATGACCCCATTTCTGACTTAACCCTTTCAATACCGGTGGCTCAAGACCTGAACTTTGGAGATCTTACCAGCTTGGGTATGTACGCACTTTTAAATGTTGTATTACCTTTGAAGCCATAAGGTTTACCTATTAATACCAACTCACTGGCGAACATATTTACTTTACCTTTAAATACTAGCTTGCTCACAGACTTGAACCTTTTAGCAGTCACAGGCTTGGCTTCCACTTCAATTGGTGGAATGGGTTTCAAGCTCTCCCCAATATTTTCTTTTCTGGATCTTGCCACTAGTAGAACCAGCTATTATACCTCCTCTTAGCAGAGAAGACAAGGGTGATATTCCTTTGAACGGAGAATAATATTATCCATCGGCGGAGGCCCCAGCCCCCAGGCCCTATTAGTGATTGTAATCTCCTCAATCGGAATTGGCTCACGGGATCCTCTTAGTGGAGGAACAAATCTTAAGGTTGGTGTCAGACTATATAGATACTTTAGATCTGCGTTGTGGGGAGCTTGGATAGCTTATATGAATGGGGATGCCTGGGGAACGCTTTGGATAGATGGTTTGCCCACTTTATCGGATAGGGAGGAAGCTTCAGAGATTGGTTCAGTGATTGGATTGGTATAACATCGCTTGATCAAATTGTGGACTCGCCCATATATATAGATATAGATGCGTCTTCTCGATCTCCCTTTGGTCAGAGTGGCTTTTCGCTCCTCGAATTGAGATTTATATCTATGCATGCGCGCTGAGCTCTGGAGTGAAACCTATGCGCTTCTTGAATTGAATGCGCAATCAAGCCGAGATATATATAGTGACCATCCATCTATAACAAATGGGAAGGATCTCAAAATGCTATCAAAAATGTCTAGCATTGACTGATGCCTTTCCTTTACTGATTCTGCTTTATGGAAAATGGCCCCATGAGGCTACATGGTCGGCTATGCCAGACAAGCTTCCTTCTGACATTCCCAAATTTGAAGGAAAACAGGGAGACGATCCCACCAACCATGTTATGTCTTTCCACTTATGGTGTTCATCTAACAGCATAGTGGATGACCCCGTGAGGCTTCGCATATTCCAGCGTACCCTCAATAGAACAACAGTAAAATGGTACGTAAACCTAGAAAGTGGCACCCAGTCCACATTTGCGACATTGGCCACCGCATTTCTTACATACTTTCAACTTTCGATCCGACATGATCTAGGCCTCGAAATTCTCACCAAGTTTCATCAAGATACTTCCACCCACATCGCGGACCACATCCATGAGTGGCATAGATTCCGTACACTACGTAAGATCGAAATACAACCTCCCTTTCTATTGGATTGGTTTATCAAATCTCTCCAACCCTCCATAGCTAAAGATGTCGCCACCTCCATTCCACAAAGCGAGGAAGAGACTATTATGAAAGCACAACATTTCGATCTCATATATGCACAGTCTGGATACCTTTACACAATCCTCCCTGATGCCCCGTGGCATTGGTCGTTGGATCCTACACCTTTGGGCTCATCACATTCGGTGGATGGGATTATTGGGTCCATTTCCCATTTAGGAAAGGTTCCTCCCACCACAACGGTACCATTCAACATTGTTCTGTATCACCCATCCATTCCACTTGCGTCGATACCCCCTACACCGATACCAACACCATCAATTGGTCAGTCATAGTATGGACCATATAGTCCTACATACCCAAATGTTAGCCAAACAATGATGGTGCCTACACCATCATTGGCGCCATTCGTTCCTACATTCACCTCTTACGAAGCGCAAACTGCATTTATCCCACTGCCGAGATATAATCTGTATTACCCTTTCCCATGCCCAACTGGTTAGCAACCTTCCCCCCACATGGGGGTTAACCTAGTTCAACCTACTTATGTTCAACAAGGTCAACAATTTAAGCAATTGAATACCACAAACCCCCAGGATCCACAGACTCAGGGGAAGAAGAAAGGTAAGAACATGAAGAACCAATAGCCGGGGCAAGGGGGCAATCCCCCTCCCCAGCAAAACCAGAATACAGGCAATCCAAATGTAGGGACTAACAATCCCTCCAAACAACGGAAGAATCCTCCCCTGAGAACCAATTATTGCTACTCCATTTGCGGCGATTATGGTCACTACACACATCATTGTCCCCTTCTCCTCGACTGCCAACAATTGGTGGAGGATAAAAAGAATACGATGACGAACCCTCCTCAAGAAACAAATCCTCCCCAACCACAAACAATAGTGTTACAACAACCCTTCATGAATCAAGGGGAATTTACACAAGAACAAGATCCTCGTCCACCTGGCGATGGCTCTTTCCAAAATATCTATACGTTGGATATAAACGTCTAGACGCGAGCCAAAGGTTATGATGGACCTTCCATCCACCAAGTGGAAGACATTCCTATTCCCTTAGGGGGCCCTATACAAATACCACACCCGAATACCGAACAAATCCCATGGATTCTAAAAATACCACTCAAATGTACCCCTAATCATACCCCCATATGAAATCCACCCACAATTACAACATTATGGATGACATGGCTCAATCCCCTGCAGCTATGTCCACATTCGAAGTGTTACAATCTTTCCCAACACAACAAAAATCATTACTCAATGCACTCGGTGCGGTCGACCCATCTGACTCACACATAATGACCTTTTATCTTGACAAAGGTGACCCGCGACTACCATCATCAGTCACATTTCAAGTTCCAGTCATGGTTAAAAACGTCATGATCCATTGATGTATTATCAACGAAGGAACATCCACTTGCGTTATGATCGTAAAAGTCTAGAAACGATTAGGATTCCTCGAGCCGGTCCCCTCATCTATCACTCTTCGCACGTATGATGGGATACCATCCCAACCAAGAGGATTGTACCAAAATGTCCCCATAGAGCTGGGGGGCAAGATGGTTATGATCGATATTGAAGTAATCGATGCTGATCTCGACTACAACATCCTCTTGGGGCGTAGTTACATGTACGCCATGAAGGAAATAGCCTCCTCAATCTTCCATATTATGATGTTTCCCTTAAATGGGAAAGTAGTTACCCTTGTGTGAAGAACCTGCAATAATTAATTAATGAAATTACACGAGATAGCAGAAATAACAGAACTCATAATCGCTTTGTTGATCGCAGGCCACTTCGAGGGGAAACCTCCTTTGAGCAAGCTCAATACAAATAACTTCATGGTACCTTCATTGGCCTCAACACACACTTATATACTAAGTCTATGCCTAATACTATGGGTCAATACCATGGGACATATAATACTACGGTATGAATTACAAAGCATATGCGTCCAATACTATGGGTCAATACCATGGGCTAATACAAACTATGGATCAACAAATACTACGGGACAACTTACAAAGCATATGCGTCCAACAACAATCTACTAACAAAGTAAAGAGAAGGGTTGACATGGGTTCCTAACATCCCCTCTCCCTTAGAAAAAGCTTTGTCCTCAAAGCTTTAGATGTGGAAATTGATGCGGAATTTGAAGGAGTGGTTCCCTTGGAGCATCCTCGTGTTGCATTCCGTGCCACTGAATGAATACCTCTGTGATAGATTGAGAGAGAAGATGACGCCTTGTGAGTTTCAGGGAGGATGGCGTGGAAGGTTGTAGACGAAGAAGAACCATATCAACTGCGTGAAAAGTGAGCTCAGAACGGTGCTAATCGGTTTGTTGTTTCAGTCGAATTCTGGCCATGTGAAGATTGTCCTGCAGAATGAGAAGAATCTAATAGTGGTTTCGAAGAACCGAGTCAATTTTCTGAACTGGGGAACTGCTGAGGGTGTATGGAAGAAGAACTGGCGGTTCCTGTCCATATACTACTTCATATGGTGTCATTTTAGATGTGGTCACTTGTACCACCGGAGTGCTTCAAGGAAATCCATAGAAATAGTTGTCCAAATCTGTGTAGGGATAGGCAAGGCTTTGAGCAGTCCCAAAAGGAGTGTCATTTCACCCTTGTTGACTTGGCAAGTATCACAGTCAGCCACTATCTGTTGAATTGTCATTTTCAGCCCTTGCCAAAAGAAGTTACATTGTTCCCGGTCATATGTTTTGAGGAACCCAGAGTGCCCTGCCGATGGAGAAGCATGGAGTTCATAGAAGAGATAGCCCTGTCGAACAGATTGCAACCAATTTGGAACAAGCAGACAAATAACTGTAAGAGAAACTGGGTCATCAAATGTGCGAGAAGGAGCATCTGCCACCAGATTGTCCTTTCCCTTCTTGTAAGTGATCGCATAGGCATAACCCATGAGCACCCCATGAGTTGGATAACCCATTTCAAGTGTGCTGGGGAGGAGACCCGTTGTTCCATGAAATTTTCCACTCTGGAGATCAGTCTTGAGGCAGAAATAATTCCCTAATAGGTATGGTTTCCACTTCTGTACTGCATGCAAAATAGCCATCATTTCCTTCTCAAATGTAGATGCGGATAAATTCTTACTGGAAAGGTCTCTTAAAGGCGGAAATCCCACTGGTTCAGCAAAGACACTTGCATATCTAGCCAAGGAAGTAGTGGAGACCGTTGATGGGTGCATCTGAATGGAATGGAGCTGAGCGATGACACCATGTGAATTCTTCTTAAGGATCTTTTCCAGGCGATGTGAACTGATGATGTGGAGAGACCCTGTTTGTAATCCCGTAAATGTGTGTTGTTTCCCATTAACTGAAAACTGCATCCAAAGTTCAGCAAAATCCCATAAGATGAGGCCAAGAGTGCGTAACCATTGAACACCCAAAACCACATCACATCCGCCTAAGGACAAGACAGACATGTCAGAGCACATGTTATAATCTTCCAGAGAGATACACACATTGTGACACTTCCCCTTGTAAGGTAAGGTGCCCCCATTGGCAACCATGAATTCAAAGTTGGAGCAAGGATGGACAAAACAGTCAGCCTGTTTGGCGATCCGAGGGTCAATGAAGTTATGAGTGCTACCAGAATCAATGAGTATTGTAAGAGGAAGATTCTTGAAGTAACCCCTGACCCGCATTGTTTGGGGGGTGGTGATTCCGGCTAAAGCATGGAGAGATATATCTGGGTGGTCTTCCTGAGACGGAGGGTCAATAGGTGGCTCCTGAATGTCGACCTGATCATCCATTGTATATGGAGCTTCTTCACCAATTTCAAAGGCAGGCAGAGAATCCACATCCAAGAGATAGAGCTTTTGTTGAACACATCTATGTCCCCGAGTGAATTTCTCATCACAATTATAACAAAGCCCTTTTTCTCTGTGTGCATGCATCTCTGTTTCAAACAAATGCTTAATAGGAGTTGGTCGAGGAGCTGGCGGGATGGGAGGTCGTTAAGAACCCATATTTCGGAAGGAACAAAAGTGGGTTTGGAGCGCTGTTGGGATGCAATCTTGTCTTCTGTCAACTTAGCCAACCCCAGGGCTTCCATCATTGTGTTGGGACAAAACATTTTAACCTCTGAGCGGATTTCATCCTTAAGACCACTAATAAAACAACTCCTGTAGAATTCATCAGACAATCCTTCTGTGTGATTGGCTAGTTTCTCAAATTATGTCAGATACTCTCTCACAGTGCCAATTTGGCGAAGTTTAGTGAGGGCTCCTGTGAAGTCATCAAAAGCACTAGGACCAAATCGTTGCAAAAGGAGCTAGAAAAAATCTGGCCATTTTGGCTCTTCATGAGCCTTGATGTACCAATGGTACCATTGAAGAGCTTCCTGTTCCAAATAAAATGATGTAAGTGGAACTTTGTTGTTGACATCAAAAGTATTATGTAGACTGAAATATTGTTCTGCACGATAGATCCATCTAGTCGGATCAGTACCATTGAAGCAAGGAAAATCAAGCTTCGGACCACAGAAATTGCTAGAAGAAGAGAACCCATTGTCTGATGAAGAATCATACTGTCGTTTGTTGTTCATGGTTGAATGCTCAAGATGGAGGACGAGAAATTTTTCATCCAGATCCTGGAGTTTGGTTTGGATGGCTGCAAGTGCTTCCTCCATGGTTTTTGCTCCTGCGCAGGTGCCAACCATAACCAAGAGTTTTTTTTTTTTTTGAATGGGTAGAAAAACACAAACAAAAGCTTATTTAGTAAAGGGAAATTTGGATTTGGGAAAAACTCTGATGGGTAATTGGGGTTTGACTAGGTTTTGGACACTTTCGAATGGACGGGGAAGAAGAAAATGAGGATTTCAGAAGCGGGGTGAAAGAATGGGAAAATTTGTCAGAGAGGGACAAAGAAGCAGAAATAGGGAATGAACACGGTGGAAAAATTTGAAGGCGATTGGGTGAAAATTAAAGAAGTTATGACAAACCCTAAAAATAGATAAATGTGGAATTTTTGGCTTTGGGAAGTGGAATTTGGGATAGGGTCCTCAGGAATGAAAGATGCAGAATGGGATTATAGGGGTGTCAGGGAAGTTTCAAGGGAAACAGAGTGAAAACAAGGGAGATATGGCGAAAAAATAGATTCTTTTTTTTTGAATGGGTAGAAAAACACAAGCTTATTTAGTAAAGGGAAATTTGGATTTGGGAAAAACTCTGATGGGTAATTGGGGTTTGACTAGGTTTTGGACACTTTCGATTGGATAGGGAAGAAGAAAATGAGGATTTCAGAAGCGGGGTGAAAGAATGGGAAAATTTGTCAGAGAGGGACAAAGAAGCAGAAATAGGGAATGAACACGGTGGAAAAATTTGAAGGCGATTGGGTGAAAATTAAAGAAGTTATGGCAAACCCTAAAAATAGATAAATGTGGGATTTTTGGCTTTGGGAAGTGGAATTTGGGATAGGGTCCTCAGGAATGAAAGATGCAGAATGAGATTACAGGGGTGTCAGGGAAGTTTCAAGAGAAACGGAGTGAAAACAATGGAGATATGGCGAAAAAACATATATATATATATATATATATATATTTTCCATAATGAATTTGCTATTGCGCAGAAGGGATCGGGAACAGATGGATCTGCAACGGCGCGGAAGGAATCGACAGCAGATGGATCTGAAACGGCGCGGAAGGGATCAGGAACAAATAGATCTGAAACGACGCGGAAGTGATCGGCAACAGTTCTGGACAGAGGAAATCTGCGATTTATCAGCTGAAAATAGATATGGACCCCGTATGTTCGACTTCCTAATGGTTCAAGGGATTCACTCGGCCACCAATGTTGTCTAACGACTTGCGTATTGGGTCAGTACCCCTCACTCCACGGCTCAGGTAAAACTGATAACTGCTTTGCCACAAACGACAGCTCTTGGTTTACCTCACGGGTGGGAACTAGTCAATCAGGTAGGGGTCGGTGCCCTTTTCGCTGGGAGGTCCTCTCAATGGGCCAGCTACTTTGGGGTTCATGTGGTACTCCTCACAATGAGTTTTAGGGATTATGCCCAAGTACTTCCCATAGTTAAGCGGACAAGGATTATTCCCAGATCTGAACCTGCAATAGATGTGAAATTTTTTTTTTAGCAGAAATTTCACCCAACGAACCCAAGAAAGTGCTCTGATACTAGATGTGAAGAACATGCAATAATTAATTAATGAAAATACACGAGATAGCAGAAATAACATAACTCATAATTAATTTATTGATTGCAGGCCACTTCGAGGGGGCACCCTCCTTTAAGCAAGCTCAATACAAATAACTTCACGATACCTTCATTAGCCTCAACACACACTTATATACTAAGTCTATGCCCAATACTATGGGTCAATACCATGGGGCATATAATACTACGGGACGACTTACAAAGCATATGCGTCCAATACTATGGGTCAATACCATGGGCTAATACAAACTATGGATCAACAAAAGCTACGGGACGACTTACAAAGCATATGCGTCCAACAAAAATATACTAACAAAGTAAAGAGAAGGGTTGACATGGGTTCCTAACACCTTGAACAGGTTAAATACTATGACCCTAATACCATGAGCAATCCCGACAAAGTTCTACGAACTATACTAGGTGATGATCAACCGTATGTTGACATCGCTCCTGGTATGTTCAAGGACTCCCATTTGTTAGGAGCGCATTCAGAACCACCACCAAATATCCCTACATCTGCTGATGAACTAATGTGCACAATATTCACCACTGAAAATGGAGCCGCCTCCACCTAAACATAGTCATCAACACCACCTCTGAGTCATGGCATTGAGCAAACGTTGAGTCCATCGGTGCCACCAATTTTTCAAATCCCCTTCTTGTATCCTCCCTCAGGTGTACAAGGGATGCCAGTTATGGCTTAGTTAAATCGGCTTGGGATAAATTTGGGAATCCCAGTGTGGTACCTTGCGCCACCCTTCCCAGATATGGCTTCCAAACCAGTCGCCCATTACGAGTTTGTCCCTGTGTCGGCTCCTACGACTACAAGGAAAGTAACACGAACAATTACGACAACACAACCTATGACAACCGCAACTACCCCACACTCATTCGTCACTAAGACCTCCAATGGGGGCACCAAACAACCAAAATTTAAATGTCCCCTGTTACCAAACCCTACATCCAATTCAGTCGAAACTTCTAATCCTAAATCAGGGGGAATCAACCATCAGGAGTTAAAAGCCCCAGTTATGTTCAATACTTCCACCCAAAGGGTCACACCGTCATTTCTCTTTGTAGGCAGCAAGGCCATGCAACTAATATATGTCCTACTCTACCAGAGCTAAGGAATTTACTCAACACTCCCATGAGCATCACCCATGCTCCGCCAATGGTGAAAGGGGGCACATATCCCTCGCCCACATCTAAGTCCAAAACATTTCATACGAATCACGCATGCTCCATTTGTGCTCAGCATGGGCACTATACGCACCATTTCCCAGAACTCCCTCGATATCATGAGGCATTGGCAATAGTTTGTCTCACTCAAATAACCATTGAGGAACCCCCCTTCTTACACCAAGAAGTAGCATCCATTAATGTGATCACCACATCAGGGACACCATCAGTCACCCCTCCCAAAGAATTTTTTCCAACTACAGACAACGTGGTAGAGCCTGTAATGTCGCAAGACTCATCTAGACTTACGACGACACCATCACATAACGAATGCTCGTCATGTGGTCACTCTACCCATATGCTCCATCCTAGCGCCATCACATGTATAATGGAGCAAATCAACACCCAAGAAGACCAAGAACAATTATGTCCCCGTGTACCAAGACCTTGTCGATATTGTGGAGAAACAACCCATTACTCCTTTAAGTGCCCCATTTTGCACGTCGAACGACAAACTCATCTTGAATGGATGAGAATGCAATATCAAGTACAAACACCCTATGTAACCCCGCAAGCGTCACCAGCCGGGGAGGAAGTTCCGACCTTTCCAGACACCATCAATGTTGAATCTCCTTTAGCCGATGTACTCACTTGCAGTGATTCCTCATATTCCGACGAAGACGCAGATCACCCGCAAGCATTCCCAAAAAATTTACCAAACCAAAAAGGGGATTTTAACCCCATCACAAATAGGACATCTAACACCTCCTGTTGATATTCTTATTTGTGTCACAAATTTTTACTTTCATCTTGAATTAGAAAGTAAATCCACCTTTCTTTTCAAAATGTAGATGGCATCCTCAACGAACATCTACATAGGTTATGCAGATGGTGCGATTCGATGGTCCAAACATATAACATATGCTGCTTGGGTTATATACTCCCCCTCCCATACACTTCAACACACCAGCGGAGTATGCTTGGGGGCACTGACAAACAACCAAGCAGAGTACGATTCTGTAATAGGTCTTTTAAGCGACGCCTACATCCAGGCATTCGCCATGTACATGTGCACCTTGACTCCAACTTGTCGTATCACAGTTGAATAATGTATTCATAATCCGCAAATCGCTCCTCTTCTGAAAAAAATTTCACGTGCGCCTTCTCATTCGATAGTTTGAAACCATAACTTTCACACATATACTGAGAAACGTCAATGCATCCACCGACTCCATCGCCAATGAGTTATTGGATTGGCACCTAGTACATCACCGAGCTGCATAACCCTGCATACGATTCATACATAAATATATCTATGTGTCTCACCTATGACTACACATACATGTATTTCATCATCACAAGTCCTAAAAGTCGATAACACATGCCAAAAAAAAATGTGAGTATCAACTATTGCATATGCATCACATCAACACATAGGAAACATAAAGCAAAATACAGATGCATCACATACATAAAGAGACACATACATCATATGCTTCCAAAATGGTATATATATATATATATAGATATAGATATAGATATATATCTCATCAAAAAATATGTGTATCATATACAAAAAATGGCCCTCCCTGGGCGTATACATAGTAGACTTATGGGTGATACATAAAAAAATGCCTCCCATAAGCCCATCAGAAAATGTATATCTACAAAACTAGGACTCATATCCCTACATAACATCAAGCCGCTCCGTTGGATGGTGGATCTCGGGGACCCAAAATGGCCAATGGCCGCACATCCTCCCCTCGCGCTGGATCTGGTCCACGCTGTGGTCACTATCGTGGAGGAGGGGTTGCTCTTCTCTACACCTCTCGTTCTACCTGGAAAGAAACGGCAACTCGTCGCATGATATATCTCTAGGTTGGCCCACACTCTTCGGGAATATGAAGTGTCAATGCCACCTCATCATCATCAAGGTTTTTCCAGTATCGCTCATCAACTCCAGCGGCCATCCCACGTAGCCTCCTCTCCAAATCAACTACCAAAACCGCCATCTGGTCCCCAACATATGCCCCATTTTCCATAGCTCCGACAGGACCACCCTCAACAACACCTACACCTCTAATAGAAGGTCCATCTCCGCCAGCTGGATGATCCCGCCTTAGTCTCTGCCTCTGAGGTGGCCTCATGGGGTCTACATCTACATCACAAATCAATAAACCATCATAAGTACCCGATAAACATATATATCATCAAAGTGAAGAAATAAACAGTATGAACAAATACATATGTGACAAGTACAAAACCAGTAAACCATACCTGTAGCGTCGAATATTCCAAGAGGAACGAGAAGCTCTGGATCTCCCAGGAAGTCCATCCCTCTCCAAGGATATCTATCGGGCCAACCTATACGGCCCTCCCAGACGTCCAGCACCTGCGGCATAAAATAGGCCCCCACAGGCCCTCCACCACCACGAGGCATAATATGCCCCCAAAAATCCATCTGCGGCTCTTGTGGTCCCCTCGGGGGCACCACTACTTGTGGCTGCAAGGACAGATACCACTCAAGGAAGTAAGAGCACAGTACGCTAACGAAGCAGAAGGTGCACCGCCCCACTCCTCATCGAAAATATGACATCTGTTGCATCATGGACTGCAGCATCAACAAACCCCAAGCCACAGGATTCCCAACCATCACCCTATCCACCAGTTGGAGCTGGCGTCCTGTAATCCGGTTGGGGGACGCAACTGCTAGTACATGTGCACATTTTTCCCACGAAAAATCGTTGCTATTGCAACACTTATGCATTGCTATAAAGACGAAAATGACCCCATATTTTCGTGGCAACATTTTTGTCGTTGTAGCAACACGTCAAACATTTGGACTATGTTTAAAAAACCAATCCATGTCGCTATGGTGATAGGAAAGATATGAAACGTGGCGCGTGTGGACTATGTTTAAAAAACTAATCCGCGTCGCTATAGTGACGTAAATCCGTCGCTATAGAAACAGTTAGTCGTTGCTATAGCGACGAAAAATACTTGTTAGTTGCTTTCCCGGCTAACAGTACTCCGTGTCTATCGCGACGATGTCTGGGTCCAGTCATCGCTATACCAACAACTAAGCATCGCTATAACGACGTTTCGTCAAGCACATGGCGATGGATTTTCTATACAAGCGATGATCATTCCGTTGCTTGTATAGCAAATCCGTTGCCATGTGCTTGACGAAACGTCGCTATAGTGATGTTCCGTGCAGAACATAGCGATGGAATGATCGTCGCTTGTATAACAAATCCGTCGCCATGTGCTTGATGGAACGTCGCTATAGCGACGGTTCCTTGGCTATAGCGACGAATATGCCATTGCTATAGCCACGGAATAACGTTACCGGGTAAACAAATATGAAGTTTGTTCCGTCGCTATAGCGACGGTGTCTGATTTAAAAAAAATAAAAATCAAATGGTCGGAGGGCGTTTGAATAAGGGTATAATTCTTAACGTGGGTGATTTGAAGTGGCTTGTAGAGCATCCCAAGGCATGAGGAGCATTGATAGGGTTGTCAAGCCTTATGTGAGATCCTTAGCTTGAACGTGACACTACATACTTTTCACCTAACTTCATTTTGTTTCACACAAACATTACACTTTGTGCTAAATTATTTTGGTGCCTGGTGATTGTCCAATGACAATATCCTTGAGGTCCTTCAACCCATGATCACCTACTCTCTTGTTTTTTTCCTTGTTTGGTGGAAAAATCCTTGAGGCTACTCTGCTTGTGCTTGTATCCACACACTGTTTCATAGAAATGGACTGTAAAAGTGTTGGTTACATTTATACAGTGAGGTATTTTGAATTGTAAGAGACTTTGAAATCCTGGTAATTGATTCATTGACAATGAATTTCAATATGTAGGAAATTTCTGGAACTATTGGAACTTTATACATGCAAATGGAGCCAGTGAATCCTAGAATACAATATGCAAACCATATTTTGGAGGATCCCATGTAAATTCCAATTCTAGTAGATCCAACATATCGGGGTAATATTTATGGATACACCTGAGGGAAAAGAGGCATAATATGATGAAAAATCCTACTTGGTATTAAACACCAAAAATCAAATTATATTGCTAATAACATAATCTGTTGAAGACTAAATGCACCCTTGATAGAAAATAAGATATAAACCTATGTGAGGTCCCCCTAAAGGAATCCAACATTGGATGTGCACTACAATTTAAATACAACTAGAAGAACTAAATCTATAATCTTCAACTTCTATACATTAAAAATTACACAAATTTTTTACAAATATAACAAGTTCATCTTACTTAAGCAATTTCAACTTTTGTCAATTTTTAAAACATTGAAATGAACTATTGCATGTTGAACAGAAACAAATTTGCAAATGTGATATCTAAACTGCATAATTATGTTAACATCATCAACCTTTTTGGAGATATCTATGTCTATACCTGACATAGGTATTAGACTTACAATATATGGAATTACAGATGGGTAAGATGAAAGGGTGAACTAGAGACAATGTTCCTTTCTATGTATGAGTGATTCCTTTTCGTGTAAAGTTTCACCCTTATATATATTGTTTTGATTATCACTGAGTGGGAATTTACTATTTATTAAATTCACCATCCTGAAGTTTGTCCAAAATATACTTGCTCTAATATTGAAATATACTTTTCTTTTAACATGCATGTCTCCATGATGATACTATAGTTTATCATTATACTTTTGCTTGATCTACATTCTAATATTGGCTCAACATTTGTCTAGATATATAGGTTGAAATTTAGACTCAACAATGGATGTAGAATGAGGCCCTAACTCTTCAAATTGCCAATTTTCCTAGCAGGAAAGATCCATGTAAGCAATGATAAGTTGAAAATGATTATAGAAATCAAGATCATTGATATAACAACCATTTTCACGTGTTGTCATGTACCCAAAAATTGCATTGGGTCACAATGGCCTAAACCACTTTGCCATATTCATGATAGTCTGTCAAATTGATGATAAGGGTAAAATAATTACCAAGCATGATGTCTGAGTTAGTAATAATGTAAAATTAGATCCAAGTGGACAAGGTGGGTCACATTAAGAGAAAATTCCCAATTCAAAGTTTGTTTCCCATCCAAATGAACTATCATGGAGGAAAATTACTAGTTTCCAAGGTTGGGGGTGGAAGCATTAAAAGTTGGAGTAAAGGAGCTACAAGACCCAAAATGACCTTAGACTTACAAATTCACATTAAATGGGTCAATTAAATAATAATACAAAGAAAATAATGTGGCATTGGACCACGAGGGCACATAAGAGGTTGTGGGACTCACTTGTGGCAAGATTCACCACTACACTTGGCATGATTCTCTCACCAATTAGAGTTCAAGATGAAGGGTAACATACTTGGGGGAGTTTAAGAGGTATTATTCATGGCATGAGTCACGTAAGGTCGAATTGGAGTGGAAGAATAACTCCCATGGAAGAGGAAGAGGCATCTTAGAAGAATTGTGACACTTGGGCTAGATTCCCTAGCTTCTATGACAACAATGATGAAGATGCTATGACACCTATGACACAAATCAGACCTGAATGATGACATTGTTGTGAGGAAAATGCACCTATAGTTCAGGGGAGAAACTACCAACTTACAGTGATAAAGATAGACTTACAAGCATTCTGCAAGTAAAACAAATAAATGAAGAGATTAGGGTTTAGAGATGTATGCACCTTATTCAGAAGGTTGATCCTAGCTTTGCCTCCCTTGCTCTTCAATGCTTATCCAGTGTCGCAATGCCCAGACCTGCAAAACGACTTGATACCTTTCTCAAATACATTTGACTACTTATATAAGACTGATATTCATGACAGAAGAAGACATCAGACTATAATCAAACAGTAATAAAATCTAAGACACATTAATAGGTCATATTTGGAAAGAGAAGAACGTCTGATCTTTATTAATGAATGAAAGCAAGTACATAAATGTATACCTTCTTTCAAGCTTGGCACTTCACGAAACCTAGATTCAAGGTCTCCTGCTTCTATTCTCTAAGGATCCCAACCTCTAATCAGTTGTGCTAGGGTTTATGAGAAACTGAGGCACAAGAGAGGGGGATGAGGGTCTCCATTCCTCCAGCATAACAATGCTATAGGCTTGGTCCCTTCACATGGCCCTTCTACCCTCCTTATATAGTCAGCGAAGGAGAGGAAAATAAGTTATAACCGAGTAGGAGGTTCCCCAACCAACTTAACTTACCCAAATTTCGAGATTTTGACTAGTACAAGAATGTGCTCTACTTTGCAGTAGACAAACTAGTGCACATGTGGAGGTGGGCGCTACTTTAATGAATCAGGGTAGCGCATATGACCCACTATCATGCTTGCATACCAACGCACATGTGGAAAAATGGCCAAAAACAGGCTTTTCTGCTCATTTTCAGGAGATGGTTTGGTCTGGAAAAATGTTACTAAGGGTTGTAATCATCAAATGGGTCAAGAGTGAGGTAATTTCAACCATTTTTAATGTCCCAAATGACCCCTCAATCCACAAGTGTCCTGTTTTGTGACTAAACTTGATCTCAAGAAGTGTCGTCATGCGACCAAGGGATGAAAGTGTCGTCACGGATGGAGAGGTGTCATTTTAAGCTATAACAGATGCCCTCTAATGTATGAGGTCAGAGGGAGTGCGGGAAACGATGGCCGAAATACATTATAAATAACAAAGAGTTGAATCATGGAGGAACTGGAGAAACCAAGAATCATAGGCTCAAATGAAGTACCTAAAAGCAAAGGCAATGTCAGACAAACTCATCCTTGGGGTAACTGTCCATGTTCAAAAAGTGGAACATGACCTCCAAGAGGATACAATAATGATCCAAATAGTGATGCATATATCATGGCCACTAGAATACAAGCGTGGATCCATGAGGACCATAAGTGTAAACATAGCCACATAATTACAAGGTGGATCTATGTCAAAACTAGAGAGCATAGCCATAGAGAACAAGCTGGATCTATGTCTCATCAAGAGCCAAAAAAGAGTGTGGCTCAGTCTTGCGCAACTTGGGCGATAACATAAATGAGGTAATGCTATCGAGGATCCCAAGGTCTTCATCCAAAAACAACCCAAGGTACAAACCTATCCATGCGAATAAATGAGTTGATGTCGAACATGGGAGGTATCATTCGATTACCGGTCATTGATGTATACCATTAACAAATGCGAGGGTGTCCACCAATAATGAAAATGGAACCCAAGGTACCTAGTACATTCAAGCAAGTGCGAATAAATGGTCTTGCCGTCGAACACTTGAAGAATCCATCGGATAGGAGACATTGATGTATTCCCATCTATCCAATAGCGAGGGAAACTGCCACTAATGACTGCAATCCCTAAGGTACTAACTGAAACTCTAAACTTCATTCCCAGAGCACAATGAGTTGAAGTCGATGGGAAGAAGTCCGTTGGAAGGGAGGCCTTAATGCATCCTCCATCATCCAACACGAGGGACACTCAACAGGTATGAGCTGATTTGGAGTAGGATAGAACACATGATGAAACATACTGACACCAAGGAATGGCCAACACATGAGGTCAAGGAAACTGCAGAATGGCCGACACAGGTTATATCCTTGAACAGTGAGCACGACACAAGAGTGACTTAGGCAGCTTTGAACACAAAGAGACCACGATGCAAATCTGCAATGTAGGAGACATTAACAGATTCTCCATATGATTGTCAGACTAACCAATCGGAGGAGTAAGAACTATGAGATCAGGTTTATCCTAAGGCCAACACTAGAACCCAACTTGTTTAATAGACTCAAAACAGGTGCTTTGTTCAAGGAGAGAGTTGACTTGATGCCATCATATTGAAATATATTTTAACATTCCTCCCTTCCCTTTCCTTTTTCATTTTTTAACGAGCTTGACAAAGAACTAAAGCATGCTCGATGGTATTTTCATATTTAAGGAGTCTAAAAAACCTAGAAGAAAACTCCATACACCTATCCGTGGATTTTATATCGAGCCCGGATTGGTCTGTGCTCGGCGGTGTTTTCTTGCTTATAGAGTTGAAAAACTTAAATAGTCCTCTATACACCTACTCGTGGATTTTACATCGAGCCCGAGTAGGTGAATGCTTGCTTGGTGTTTTCATGTTTAGAGAGCCTGAAAACCCTAAAGACAGGCTCCGAAAGGTCCTTTTTCGTAAAGTTAGTCTCCTCCCCCGAAAAAGTATAAAACAAAGAAAGAAGAACTCTTCTAGCGCATACCAGAGTATACCTAGAGTATACCTTTTCCGTAAATTATTCACCAAGGCCCGGAAAATGGGTAATTCTATACCTAAGTGGATGTCGGTTTAGTTATTTTAACGAGCCCGAAAAGACAACTATGCTCGGAAAACTTTTCCTATTTAAGGAGTCTGAAAAGGGCTTAAAAGAACTCCATAGGGATCTTTTCCGTAAAGGTTTAACGAGTCCGGAAAAGTAAACTCATGACCTCCTTACTGTTTTTAATGAGCTCAAAGGAGATAGGAAAATGCTCATAACTTCCTTACTGTTTTTAATGAGCTCGAAGTGAAGATGAAAGAACTGCTCATAGCCTCCTTATTGTTTTTAACGAGCTCGAAGTAAAGGTGGAAGACTGCTCGTAACCTACTTTTTTTTTTAACGAGCTCGAAGTAAAGGTAGAAGAATGCTCGTAACCTACTTACTGTTTTTAACGATCTCGAAGTAAAGGTAGAAGAATGCTCGTAATGGGAGGAGAAGAGTGTCAGGGATATGCAAAACTAGCTCCAAGCGCATGGAACAAAGCTATGCCTAATGCAAGGAACATGAGAAAGATAAGGACACTCAGGGTGTGTCTCCTCCAGGCAAAAGGTGTCAAATTGCGAAGGAAAAATGATACAGGGCTTAGCGGAAATGAGATCAGAGATGGAGGCTTATATAATGATCTAAAAGCGTGGAAGCCGGCATCAGGCTCATTAGCGCAAGCGGGATCATAACATATGCATATGCAACTTGAACACAAAGATGGGAGCCTTATCAGGGATGGCCAGAAATATATGAGGAAGAAAGATATGAGGCTTCTTCTCAAAGTCATGGTAAATCTAAAAAGGCTCCCAAGCCTATGAGAAAAACTTAGCATGGGTACCAGAATGGCATAAGGGTGATGACTAGGGTGACCCATGTTAGGTAGGCTCTGCTGTCGGACTGGTGCACAATGCATAAAGAGATGGCCAACACACCAATATCCAACAAGTTCGACCCTATGGCGAATTCGGATGGCAAAAGGTTCAAATGAAACATAACAGCGGGGAAGCCTAAACCTATATGCAAAGTTTCGAATATACCTGACATGGTCGCACAAGGTGTCAAAAAGGACCAGTAAGCATGTATAAATCCAGCTAAGAATCCTGTCTCCAAGAAACATTAGTACCAGGATCATATCTAAAACATATGTAAAGAAAGACCCGATACAAGTCACTATGGTAGAAATACTTTCAACTTCACTATCATCAACAACAGGCATAAACAAGGTAGAGTTTTCAAATGAAGACTCTATGGTACCCAAGCCCGATGACTTATAATCAACAAGATCAACTTCAGGATGAAGATCAAAGTTGAAGGGCATGATGGAATCTGCAGAAACAAATTCATCATCACGGGGGTTGAAAATTCTAGAAGCAAAATCAAACTCAGCAGGAACACCGATTTGCGGATCTATAGGAGAGTCCAAAGACTCAACAGTAGGAAGATCATACTTTAAGGTCAAACCAAGGCTGGACATGACTACGACTGGATCAACATCCAAATGAATGGCCGATTGTACTATGGACTCTAGGAAAACTTCATCGGAAGGAAGTATATCGTCCCAGATAGAACACATATCTAAACATTCAGATGGAGGTGCCACTTGGTCAAAAGTTGGGACTAGGTCCCGAGAAGGTAAGCATGAACTCAGAGACTTCTTCTCAGTAGCAGTTGAACTCAAGGAACAATATGCCACATAAGTCCCATGTGACATAGTAGTTCCTAATGACGAGGGATCTAACTGGTCTACAGTTGGGTAATAAGGAGGATCAACGAATGCAAGCTGGTCGATAGTGACGATGCTTTCGTTATGAGGAAAATGCATCACACGAAAGAGCGTAGACACCACAACATGCATAGCATAAACGTAATAACGCCCGAGGATCATATCAAAGTCCATAGGGTTCTTTAAAACCATAAAATCAACTAAGACTGTTTTTCCACCCAAGGTAACAGGTGCCTGACGGAGGAATCCGATCGGTTCACTAGGTCTTCTATCGAAGGTCAACGGCCAATTAACAGCTGGAATAACATTAGGGAAACCCAAATCTCTCCAAGCATAAGCGGATAAGATACTAACAGAAGCTCCTTCATCTACAATGCATCGATCAACCGTATGGTTCCCGATATCAACCTTTATCTGGAAAGGTGTCGAAGAAGGAAGACGAGGTTCGGCTAGACTATTCCAATCAAAGGAAACGGTCCTAGGGATTGGTAGGGGTTCACATGGAACAGCTGAAGTACCCCCTTTTTCAGGAACATCCAAACTGGTAATGCAGAAGACTTCAGGGACAGGTGCATCAGTCTCCAAAGGACTGATGGGATCAGTCGAAGATTGCATCGATTCGATCACTTCACTCTCCGAAGGAAGAGTGGGGTTGACCAAATATTTCATTGGTTCAACCACTTTATCAACCAAAGGTTGATCTGACTGTAGGGAATCTATAGACAACTCAGGAGCAGAGGTTCCTTCAGACATGGACCACACTCTTCGTGCTTCTGGAATGGCAGGGCATCGGTGAGTAAGGTGATCTCCCTTACAAAGTTTACAAGGGAACTTTGGTTTCCGTCCTATAGGTTGAGACTCCTTTACAACATCAGTACTCTCAGCATGACTAGCATTGGCTAACAGTTTTCCCCCAGCATGACTAGCAGTGGCTGGTTGCTCAGAAGCAGAAGACTTTTGAACTAAGGACCACACTTTTTGCACTTCTGGAAGTACAGGGCACAAGTAAGTAAGGTGGTCTCCCTCACAAAACTTGCAAGGGAACTTACACTTCTGTTTATTGGGTTTGTCGACAATGTCAACTCCCTCAACATGAATTGCAGTGGCTGATCTGGTGTCTCTAGTATGACTCACAAGAACTGGTGACTTGTCATTAATATGACTAGCAGTGATCAATGACGTGTCCTCAACATGACTGACAGTGGTTGAAGACAAAATTTCAGTGTGATTTTCAGTGACTAAGAGTTTTCTTCCAGCATGACCTCCAGAGGTTGGGTAGGTGCCCCCTGCATGATTTGCAGAGGCAGGGTTCTTGCCCCCATGTTTTGGCATCTTCTTCCTATTCTTCCCCCGTCTATTTCTTTTAGACTGTTGGTTACTAGTATTTCTACTTTCGCCACATGAGGTAGAAAGAGGAGGAGAAGATGTTACTGGAAAAGAAGGCCCAAGGTTCTGATGCTCTTGATTTGAGGTGCTTGCAAAAGAAGCATTAGGAGCATGCAAGGCATTCAGAGTGGAGAACAACCAAACTGACAGCCCTATGGTGAATCCAGGAAGATTCAGAGTATCCATTAAGGGAGTGCCAATGTTTCTAATGAATGGAACAACACAAGGATCCCCTGGAACAGGGGTACCTTGATTGGCGCTCGTTGGAACGCTAGACATAGTATCCTAGTCAAATGAGCAAGAAATTCTCTAAGGAAAACTAGGACAAGTAGCACAAAGAGGACACCACTAAAAAAGATCCTAGGTAAATCAAACCAGGAAAACAGATGCTTTCCAGAGAAGAGTCTGGGATGATGAGGGCCCAGAATAGATCAAAAAAGGAAGAAGAATAGTTCCCCGGGTCCACAATACAATGACTAAGGGTGCAAGCGCTGGAATCACCCAACCGCCCTCCCAAAGACCTGCAAGGGATTTCCTCGCACGTCTGTCCTAGGTACAATAGATATAACCCTCCGTCGTCACCTGTGTATGATCCTATGGTCAGATACTAAGGATACCACCACACCGAAAACTCCTGGGGGAACAGTCTCTGGTCGAATCCAAAGGCGTGGGCAGGGTAACTAAGCCCGAAACTCAAAAGAGTCCCCAAAAGCGATCCAATCCTGGTATATGCTCGAAACAGAAAGTAGGAGGTTTATTCCCAACAATTTGATCTCACAAGACCTACTGCATATATCCCAGGCAAGTTTTGAATGAGGTGGGTTTATCTATGATAGTCGAACTACGATTTTTGCGTAATGTGTGATCTTGGGTGGTTGAAGGTGTTTTAAACCCAAGATCCTAACCAAAACTAGGTGGTGAAAAGTGTAACCTAGAAAAGAAAATGTTGCTAGTACATTTTATTAGGGTTCATTTTAAAGGTTACTTGCTTACTCAAAAAGGTAGTGGGTGTGTGAGAGTGGTTATAATAGAGATAGAATACTGAAATGAAATGCTTACCACTAAACAAATCTTTTCTTTTCAATGCAAGTCTTAAAATTACGATCTAGAATGCATATGCAAATGCAATTTTTAATCTTTAAAATGCAAAAAAGGTAAAAATAAAGCCTAAATGTACAAAATTAAACTCAAAACCTAAGAATGCAGCTACTCAAGCAAATAGATATGCAAAAGAAAACTTGTTCTTTTTTAATGCAAAGCACTCTTAAATCCTTTAAGCCACTTGCAAGGTACTCTACTCAGAAAATAAATCAATTTTTTTTTTATGCTTTTCAATGGTAAGAAACAAAACTGAAACTAACCTACTATCAAAGCAAAGCAAAGAAACTTTCAAGTTTTCTTTATTGAAACAGTAAAAGCTACCAAATATGACTTTCAGATACTTAAAGATGTAAGCATGCCAACCATTGGGAAAAGAGTACGAAAACTACTTTTAGACCCAAACAAAGCAAATAACCTACAAAGAAGTATGGTTTGGTAAAGTCAGGTCTGCACATAAACAATGCAAACAAGGTCTTGAACAACAACCAAAATACTTGAGCTTTCACTACAAAAAGAAAACTAAAAGCATAATGGAGGATAAGAAACCAATCTAAAGAGAAATTTCACTCAAATAGATACAAACAGGGTCAAGTAAACTCAATAGGTTTCAATCCAGTGAAAATGGAGCAAGCAGGTTCAGTCAGACTCAAATTAGGGTACAAAACACCAAACTGGTCCACAACCCCCCAACATGGGTCAACCAGCCCCAAAACTTTCCAAACAAGCCCAAATTGATCAAACAGGTCCAAATCATGAACATAGGTTCAGTACAAGGATAGGAGACCACTTATAGTGGTTTAACTCACACCTAGGGTCATCAGGGACCCCAAAAATGCAGCCATAACCCCCAAATTTGGGTCCACAACCCAAAAACTCAAACCCAGAATGTGTGCGCTACTGTGTATGAGGAAAAATAACGCACTTGGGGGTGTGGGTGCTACTGTACAGAGACAAACTAGTGCATGGGAGCTACTGTGCTTCACAACAGTAGCGCACAGGTGGGAAAAGTTGAAAAAATGGGGTTAAAACCCCCCAACTTGGGTCCACCAGGGTCTGAAAGGGCTAGGAAGGGTCTGTAAGAGCCAAGGAGGGTCAAACAAAGCCTAAGAACTGATTCTCATTAAGAAATTGAACAAAGACCTTCAAACAAAACTAAAGAAATGACCTTGGATACCCCTAAGCAGTTAGGATTTCCCTAGCGGAGTCGCCATTCTGTTGTGAGGAAAATGCACCTATAGTTCAGGGGAGAAACTACCAACTTACGGTGATAAAGATAGACTTACAAGCATTCTGCAAGTACAAAAAATAAGTGAAGAAATTAGGGTTTAGAGATGTATGCACCTTATTCAGAAGGTTGATCCTAGATTTGCCTCCCTCGCTCTTCAATGCTTATCCAGTGTCGCAATGCCCAGACCTGCAAAACGACTTGATACCTTTCTCAAATACATTTGACTACTTATATAAGACTGATATTCATGATAGAAGAAGACATCAGACTATAATCAAACAGTAATCAAATCTAAGACACATTAATAGGTCATATTTGGAAAGAGAAGAACGTCTGATCTTTATTAATGAATGAAAGCAAGTACATAAAGTTATACCTTCTTTCAAGCTTGGCACTTCATGAAACCTAGATTCAAGGTCTCCTACTTCTGTTCTCCAAGGATCCCAACCTCTAATCAGCTGTGCTAGGGTTTATGAGAAACTGAGGCACAAGAGAGGGGGATGAGGGTCTCCATTCCTCCAGCATAACAATGTTATAGGCTTGGTCCCTTCACATGGCCCTTCTACCCTCCTTATATAGTCAGCAAAGGAGAGGAAAAGAAGTTATAACCGAGTAGGAGGTTCCCCAACCAACTTAAATTACCCAAATTTTGAGATTTTGACTAATACAGGAATGTGCTCTACTCTGCAGTAGACAAACTAGCGCACATGTGGAGGTGGGCGCTACTTTAATGAAGTAAGGTAGCGCATATGCCCTACTATCATGCTTGCATACCAGCGCACGTGGAAAAATGGCCAAAAACAAGCTTTTCTACTCATTTTCAAGAGATGGTTTGGTCTGGAATGTTCCTAAGGGTTGTAATCATCAAATGGGTCAAGAGTGAGGTAATTTCAACCATTTTAATGTCCCAAATGACCCCTCAATCCACAAGTGTCTTGTTGTGTGACTAAACTTGATCTCAAGAAGTGTCGTCATGCGACCAAGGGATGCAAGTTTCGTCACGGACGAAGAGGTGTCATTTAAAGCTATAACAGACATCTGACATATATGACATGTCAGGGCTAAAACTAGCCTCCAAGAAGGCACACAAGGAAGTTAGGGAAGCCAAAGAGACACCCGTTCGAAATGAGGGAAGATGGAGACTAGAAATTGTTGGACAAGTGGCACACATTGGAATCTCTTCCCAACTTGAGTTGGAATGAGTATTTTGGAAGGAATTCGACCCATGGAGGACTTGAGAAGTTTATAATGTACAAGAACAAATAAGGAGAGTAGATTTTGACCATTTTTTATTTGCATCTTTGCAATTTGGAGAGCTTCTAGCTTGTCCATGCTAGTGGAGTGTTTACTCTACTTGCCTTAGTACCAATTTCGAGGGTGAAAGATTCCCATCCTAATTGGAAATTGGAGAGTCCATTCAGACCTTTCATTTGGAGCTACAATGGATTTATTAGTTTCAGTTTGAATCTATAAGGCAGCTCGTGGTTCTTATTTCTACATCTTGTTCTCATCTCTATCACACATTTCCTTGCATATTTTGGCTCTTGGAGGAATTGCGCCTTTGGTGAGATGCTGATATCTTTGTGAGAGTACAAGAATATAAATTCATTTTTATTCTAATATATATACTCTGTATTTGATTCTTAGGAGACTCTCAGGTCGAAATACCGAGTGAAACTATGTAAAAATACCAAACAATGCATAAATGGTGCCATTTTCCCTATATCTTGTTGTTGGATCTTGAAGAGGATTTATTTCGATTTGTATCAGTCAATATATGTGATTTTTTTTATTTATGGAGTGTCGTTAATGTTATAAAGAATTTTCATTAACATTTCACAAGTCCTTGGAACATAAATTTTGAATTTCATAACAAGTGGTGAAGTTTACTATCATTTCCCCCTATGTGAAGACATGTATACAAACCTAGGATTTATGGAGTTGAAGAAGCCTATAGAAACTTATTGATGATTCATTGGGGAGACCATTGAATTCCTTTATCAGTACCATTTATATTTTCTTAAATTTTGGAAGGTCTTACAGCATTTGGGAAGGCATCTTTGTCCCCTACCCTTGGGGGTTTGAACCTCGAATTTACTTGTAAAATTCTCCAACTTCTTCTGAAGTTAAATGAATGTTTCATAAGTATTCTGATAGTTTCTAAGCACCCATGAGGTTAATTTGTATGTCTTAATACCATTCATATAACTTCATACCCAATTCGAAATCCTCAAGATTCTTTTGGAGCCATCTACCCTTGGGGGTTTCAACATAGATTTTTCTAGTAATTCTGCCTTTCATATTCTAATTGTAAATGAAAGTGGATAAATTATTTAGAAAGTTTAAAATCCTATAATAGATACATTAATGTGTACTATTACACCTCAATTGTAATGTCCCAAATTTGGCATTGGGTCACAATGGCCTAATCACATTGTCCCTATTCAGTAGAGTTTGTCAAATTGATGTTAAAGTTCAAATAATTGCCAAGGAGGAAGATTACTAGTTTCCTAGGTTTGGGGTGGAAGCTTTGGGATTTGGAATAATGGAGATAATAAATGATGTTTGAACATTAGAGTGGCATAAATATTTAATAAAGGATCTAAACAAATATATACAAGTGAAAATCAAAGTGGCATTTGATCATGAAGACACATGGAGGAAGTGGGACCCACATATGGCTAGATTTCCCCACTACACTTGGCATCATTCTCTTACCAATTCGAATTCAAGGTGAATGGTAACATACTTGGGGGAGTCCAAAAGGTATTATTCATGGCATGACTCATCCAAGGTCGAAATATAGAGGAAGAGTAACTCCCATGGAAGAGGAAGAGGCAATTTAGAGCTAGTGAGACACTTGGGCTAGATTCCCTAGCTCTATGACAACAATGATGAAGATGCTATGACACAAATCAGACATGAAGGCTGACATATGACATATATGACATGTCAGGGCTAAAAATAGACTCCAAGAGGGTGCTCAAGGGTGTTAGGGCAGCTAATATGCTTCCACATGTGATTTGGTGGAAGTGGGAGACTAGGAATTGTTGTACACGTGACGTTCTTTGGAATATCTTCCCAACTTGAGCTAGCATGAGTCTCTTGGAAGGAATTCGACCCATGGAGGACATTAGAACTTTATAATGTCAATAAAAAAGAATTAAACCAGCTTTTGATCATTTGTAGAATTTGCAATTGCATTTGTGTAGAGGGAGAGCTAGTGGATGACTAGTTTCTTGCCTTAGCCAATTTCGAGGGTGAAAGATTCTCATCCAAGTTGGTAATTGGAAAGGCCATTCAGAACTTTCATTTGGAGCTTTAATGGAGTCTTTATTTGCAGGTGTAATCTACAGGGAATCTCATGGTTTCTTCTATTGCAGCACATTCTCTCAACCATTTCCAGTTTTGATGACATATTCTTGATCCTTGAGGGAGGAAATTTTTGGTGAGCTATTGTACTCTTTGGGGGATCTTATAATGCCCCATTTATTTTGTAATATGAATTAAATACTCTGTTCTTCATCTCCATAAAGTTTCAGGTCGAAATTCCAAATATAAATGTATAAATTTCATTATTAATGGAAGAACAATGCCATTTCCCCACTACCTTGTTGTGAACCAATGTATTGATGATGATTTCGAATGAATGGATGATTCTATGATGCATTTGTGATTAATGGATTGCCATGGATGTATTTTACAAGTTTCATGTACTGTACTTGAGCATTTGAAGTATTTTTACTCAGTTTAATTGCATTGGGAGAAGAAATAGTGCCATTTCCCCAAGGGTCGAATTGGTGATTTTTGCAGTTGAATGGGAGAAGGTTGGAGCATATATAATAATAAATTAATGGTGCAAATGAGACCTTAATACATTCCCTATCTCTGTTCATAAATTTGAGTGTGTTTGGAGGCATTTGGGAATCCATTTTCAATACTTACCCTAGGGGGATTTGAACCCCAAATTACTAGTAAAATTGCATACTTGGTCCAGAATATTAAGAGAGTTTGCAGAGATATTTTGGTGGAAATATTTCATCCCTGAACATCATATTCAAGTCCTAATATCATTCATACACCTTCCTTGAATATTTTAAGGAATTTGGAGTCAATTTGACACCTAGAGACCAATACTAGTCAAAGGGAAATCACTAGTAAAGTTACCTACATTGACCAGAATTGAAAGAGGATTTGCAGAAGTATTTTAAAGGTCCAAAGGCATCCCTGAAACACATATTTATGTTCTAATATCATTCATATACCTTCTCAGAATATTTGGGATCATTTGGAGCAAATTTGGGACCTAGAGATCAAAACTAGTCAAAGGTCGAACTAGGGAAAAAAGGTGGAAAATTGTCATTTTAATAAAATTCGTAACAAGGGACATTACAGTGGTATCAGAGCATGGTCCTTGCACCTGTGGATTAGGAACATACATTCAAGAATAACTGGCATCCATGTCTTACTATTATGATGAATCCTATGAGTACACTTCTTATGAGGAATATGCAGATGCTTATGAGCAATATGAAGCAGAATGTGAATGGTACGAGGAAGAGATGCCATCATGCAACACTTCTTACAATTTCAAGAGAAATGAAGATTATTCTTATGACTTTAAATCTGATGAATATGAGTGTGTCACACCAACCAAGGATAATTCTATGAGTGAGTTCTAAAGATGGAGAGCAAAATATAAAACCTTGCCCCAACAATATAAAAAATATCAAGAATATATTGCTTTTAGCAAAAATACACAAAATGCCATGTCTTTTGAGTACTTTCCTGAACATGTTTTTGAAAATAGGCCCAAACATGAAGATGCGGAGTTAGTAAAGAAAGTTTTATGCCCTTCTTGTAAAGAACCTTGGAGTGAGTATCATACACGTGTGCATGAAATTATGTCCCACTTGAGGAGAGCTTTTGGGAATTCTTCAAAAAGAGATTCCAAAGATATTGATCATAAGGAAAACAAGGGGAAAAATGCATCATCTTGCTTGAAGGATAAAAATGAAGAGACATCACAAGAGCATGAAGAAGATTCTATTGAAAATATGGAAGATAATTTCGAGAGACCTTCTAGCTTAGACATGAACCAAAGAGCATCTACTGATGGATGCTTAAACTATGAAGGAGTACCTACTGATGGGTGCTCACACCTCTATGTTGGTGACATAGAGATCACTTTTGAAAGTGTTGCTGCAATCCCAAGTTCCATTAAGTATGATAATGAAGACCTTGTAGCAGTTGAAGAAGAACCAAGATCAACTTCCCCATCACCACTTGAGCTTCATGAAGTTGCTCCAAGCAAAATTGAAGAAGATGAGGAGGTTCATTTGCAAAAGCCTCATTTTCTTGAAGGGTCCTTAAAGATGAATGAAAATAAGATCCAAGAGTCCCTCATCATTCTCCATGACACTCAAGCATTGGTGTCAAATTCTTGTTGGAGAGCTACTTCATTGGAGGAAACATCCTCCCTTGAAGACATAGAGAAGATTCAAAGAGCAATGTGCCACATCAAAGGTAATTTCATGTCTTTTCTTTTTGATAGAAACCATTTGTTTGAGCTTAATGAATTGTTACATGATGCATACTTGAATAATAATGAGGATATTCATAAGCTCACAATTCAAAATGAGCAACTTCTTGAAAAGTTGCAAGATACTTGTTTTTCCTCCTATGTTTCAGATTGTCAAATGGTAGATTGTTTGGAGGATTCTCATGACATGGTGGATCATGAGAAATGTGGGAATTTGAATGTGCTTAATGTGTTTGAAGATGAACTTGAAGAAATCCAAACACTTGATGTGGTGGAAGAGGAACTTGAATTGTCTCTTGATGAAGGTTATGCAATTTTTAAAGAAGAGCATGATTCCTCTACATTGGAACCAATCTATGACAAAGGTTTCCCACTTTTGAAGGAGCTGCATGATACTACCCACATGGATCCTTCCCATTATGAAACTTCTGCACTTTTTGATCATTTGGGTGAGTTAGTTCGTTCTCCTACATCTTACAATTCCATGTTTTACAGTATTAGTCTCAATGAAGTATGGGTGAAAGGGTTCTTTTTTATGGTGACACATGAGGAGTATGGAACTCCTAGATTTACCTTTTATGATGACATAGTTGGAGCACATTCTTATTCACATTTGCAGCAACATTATTTGTCACTTTATGATGATGCAAATCTACATGGATGCACCTATGATATGCATTTGAGTCACTTGAAGACTCATGGTTTTTCTTGCTCAACACTTGATTCATTTGATGTTGGAGGAACTTCATCCAACACTTGGGAGAATATATTTATTATTGGAGAAAAAAATTTTTGGTAGCCACATACTTTGTTATATTTTTATGATTCTCACATTCATGGATGTATTTGCAAGATTTCTTTGAGTAATTTGAAGTCTCGTTTTTTTTGCTCATTATTTGGTTCAGATTTTAGTGGAGATTCTTCATTCACTTCTTGGATGAAAGAATACATGGCCGAATATTTTGATTCATATCACACCCTTTTGGAGCAGCATTATAGGACATGGGATCCTCACCTATGTCATTGAAGCAGATTTGATTGGTCACTTGAAGCTTGTATGCACTTGGAAAATGGTGGTCTACTTGCTTGGAGGTATAAGCAATTTCATGACTCTTTGATGAAGCATATCCTTGATGTACATTTTCATTATGTTGTTATGTACTTTGATGATATATATTTGGTACTCATGATGTTTGGAAGAATGCATACAAGAAAATGGGATCCAGGAATCCTCTTATCTAATGGTGTGGGTTGGAGGGCACTCTTAATTGTTGGGGTGCAATACTAGCAATGGGACCCTGGAATAATTTTTGTCTCATTGGTTTCATTTTTTTGGGGAAAGCAAGTAGTATGGGAGATGGATTCCCCACTTAATAAAGTGATTTTAATCAGAATAGTGCAGCAGCAAGCATGGTGGTTCCTCTCTAAAATCTTCATGGAAACTCAAAGACTGAAGGTTGGGCAATTCAATGGCAACTTCAAAGAATTATACAGAAAGCAGGTTCTTCAACACCCATGTTTAAAATTGCTCGAGGACAAGCAATATTGGGAAGGGAGGATTTGTAATGTCCCAAATTTGGCATTGGGTCACAATGGCCTAATCACATTGTCCCTATTCAGTAGAGTTTGTCAAATTGATGCTAAAGTTCAAATAATTGCCAAGGAGGAAGATTACTAGTTTCCTAGGTTTGGGGTGGAAGCTTTGAGATTTGGAATAATGGGGATAATAAATGATGTTTGAACATTAGAGTGGCATAAATATTTAATAAAGGATATAAATAAATATATACAAGTGAAAATCAAAGTGGCATTTGATCATGAAGACACATGGAGGAAGTGGGACCCACATATGGCTAGGTTTCCCCACTACACTTGGCATCATTCTCTCACCAATTCGAATTCAAGGTGAATGGTAACATACTTGGGGGAGTCCAAAAGGTATTATTCATGGAATGACTCATCCAAGGTCGAAATATAGAGGAAGAGTAACTCCCATGGAAGAGGAAGAGGCAATTTGGAGCTAGTGAGACACTTGGGCTAGATTCCCTAGCTCTATGACAACAATGATGAAGATGCTATGACACCTATGACACAAATCAGACCTGAAGGCTGACATATGACATATATGACATGTCAGGGCTAAAAATAGACTCCAAGAGGGCGCTCAAGGGTGTTAGGGCAGCTAATATGCTTCCACATGTGATTTGGTGGAAGGGGGAGACTAGGAATTGTTGTACAAGTGGCGTTCTTTGGAATCTCTTCCCAACTTGAGCTGGCATGAGTCTCTTGGAAGGAATTCGACCCATGGAGGACATTAGAAATTTATAAATGTCAATAAAAAAGAATTAAACCATCTTTTTATCATTTGTAGAATTTGCAATTGCATTTGTGTAGAGGGAGAGCTAGTGGATGACTAGTTTCTTGCCTTAGCCAATTTCGAGGGTGAAAGATTCCCATCCAAGTTGGTAATTGGAAAGGCCATTCAGACCTTTCATTTGGAGCTTTAATGGAGTATTTATTTGCAGGTGTAAGATACAGGGAAGCTCATGGTTTCTTCTATTGCAGCACATTCTCTCAACCATTTCCAGTTTTGATGGCATATTCTTGATCCTTGAGGGAGGGCGTTTTTGGTGAGCTATTGTACTCTTTGGGGGAGATTATAATGCCCCATTTATTTTGTAATATAAATTAAATACTCTTTTATTCATCTCCAGAAATTTTCAGGTCGAAATTCCAAGTAGAAATGTATAAATCTCATTTTTAATGGAAGAACAATGCCATTTCCCCACTACCTTGTTGTGAACCAATGTATTGATGATGATTTCGAATGAATGGATGATTCTCTGATTCATTTGTGATTAATGGATTTCCATGGATGTATTTTACAAGTTTCATGTACTGTACTTAAGCATTTGAAGTATTTTTACTCAGTTTAATTGCATTGGGAGAAAAAATAGTGCCATTTTCCCAAGGGTCGAATTGGTGATTTTTGCAGTTGAATGGGAGAGGGTTGGAACAGATATAATAATAAATTAATGGTTCAAATGAGACCTTAATACATTCCCTATCTCTTTTCATAAATTTGAGAGGGTTTGGAGGCATTTGGGAAGTCATTTTCAATACTTACCCTAGGGGGATTTGAACCCCAAATTACTAGTAAAATTGCATACTTGGTCCAGAATATTAAGAGAGTTTGCAGAGGTATTTTGGTGGCAATATTTTATCCCTGAACATCATATTCAAGTCCTAATATCATTCATACATCTTCCTTGAATATTTGAAGGCATTTGGAGTCAATTTGAGACCTAGAGACCAATACTAGTCAAAGGGAAATCACTAGTAAAGTTACCTACATTGACCAGAATTGAAAGAGGATTTGCAGAAGTATTTTAAAGGTCCAAAGGCATCTCTTACACACATATTTATGTTCTAATATCATTCATATACCTTCTCAGAAGATTTGGGATCATTTGGGGCAAATTTGGGACCTAGAGATCAAAACTAGTCAAAGGTCGAACTAGGGAAAAAAAGGTGGAAAATTGCCATTTTAATAAAATTCCCAACAATGGGACATTACATCAATCCACTCTATACACAGTTCAAAACCATTTGGGATCATTTATGATAGTTTGGGGCTTCACTAGTCCAAGTTTCGAAAATTGACTAAATTGGGAAAACATTCAAATTGGGGACATTACAATGGTATCAGAGCATGGTCCTTGTACTTGTACATTAATAAGATACATTGAATAATAACTTGCATCCATGTATTACTATTATGATGACGCCTATGAGTTCAATGCTTATGAGCTATATGAAGCAGAATGTGAATGGTTTGAGGAAGAGGTGCCATCATGCAACACTTCTTGCAATTTCATAAGGAATGAGGGTTATTATTATGAACATGAATATGATGAATATGAGTGTTTCACACTACCAAAGGATAAATCTATGAATGAATTACAAAGATGGAGAGCAACATGTAAAAATTTGCCCCAACAATATCAGGCATATCTTGATGTGTATAAGAGAGATACACAAAAGGCCATTCATTTTGAAGACTTTGTTGATTGGGTGTTTGAAAATAGTACCAAAAATGAATATGTGGAGTTAGTGAAGAAATGTTTATGCCATTCTTTTAAAATACCTTGGAGAGAAAATCATATGTGTGTGAGTGAAAAGAGTAGTGAAATATCTGAAGTTTCAGGGAATGCATGTATTTCCTACTTGAAAAGAGTTTTTGGGTTTTCTTCAAAAAGAGATTCAACATATGAAGAGACATCACATGAGCATGAAGAAGACTCTATTGAAAATATTGAAGATCATTTCGAGACACATTCTACCTTGGACATGACTCAAAGAGCATCTACTGATGGATGCTTGAACTATGAAGGAGTACCTACTGATGAGTGCTCACACCTCTATGTTGGTGACATAGAGATCACTTTTGAAAGTGTTGATGCAAGCAAAACATCCATTAAGCATGAAAATGAATACTTTGTAGTAGTTGTAGAAGAAACAAGATCAACTTCCCCATCATCACTTGAGCTTCATGAAGTTGGTCCAAGTAAGAAGGAAGAAGTTCATTTGCAAGAGCCTCTTTTGTTGAAGGGTCATTAAAGATGAATTAAAAGAAAATCCAAGATACCATTATCATGCTCCATGACACTCAATCATTAGTGTCAAATTCTTGTTGGAAAGTTTCTTCATTGAAGGATTCATCCTTACTTGAAGACATGGAGAAGATTCAAAGAGCAATGTGCAACATCAAAGGTAATTTCATGTCTTTGTTTTTTTATAGAAACAATTGGGTTGAGTTTAATGAATTGTTACATGATGCATACTTGAAGAATAATGAGTTTATTCATAAACTCAAAATTCAAAATGAGCAATTTCTTGAAAGGTTGCAATATACTTGTTCCTCCTCCTAATAATGAGTTTATTCATAAACTCAAAATTCAAAATGAGCAATTTCTTGAAAGGTTGCAATATACTTGTTCCTCCTCCTATGTTTCAAATTGTCATATAGTGGATTGCAGGAGGATTCTCATAACATGGTAGATCATGAGAAACATTGAAATTTGCAAGGGCTTTATGTGTTTGAAGATGAGATTGATGAGATCCAAGCACTTGATGTGGTGGAAGAGGAACTTGAGTTTCCTCTTGGAAATGGTGACACAATTTTTGAATAAGTGTATGATTCCACTACCTTGGAATCAACCTATGAGGAAAGTTTTGCACTTTTGAGGGAGGTGCATGATCCTAACCTTATGGAGCATTCACATGAGGACACTTCTGCACTTTCTAATCATTTGGGTGAGTTGGTTCATTCTCCTACATCCTACACTTCCATATTTTGTAGCATTCATCATAATGAAGTATGGGTGAAAGGTTTATTTTTTATGGTGCCACATGAGGAGTATGAAACTCCTATATCTCCTTTATATGATGACATTATTAGAGCCATTTCTTATTTACATTTGCAGCAACATCCCTTGTTAACTTATGATGAAAAACATCTACATGGATGCACTTATGATGTTCACTTGAGTCACTTGAAGACTCATGATTTTCCTTGCTCCTTGCTTAGTTCAAGTGATATTGGAGGAAATTCATCCACTACTTGGGTGAAGAGATATATGATTGGATAAAGTTCTTATTGGCATCAACATCCTTTTTTATTTCTTGATGATACACATGTTCATGGATGCACAAATTCTACTTGTGTGAGCCCCTTGAAGGCTCATTGTTTTCTTTGCTCCCTACTTGGTTCAAATTTTAGTGGAGGTTCTTCATTCACTTCTTGGATGAAAGAACACATGGTTGATTATTTTGATGCATATTACATCCTTTTGGAGAAGCATTAGAGGACATGGGGTCCTCTCCTACGTCATTGGAGCGGATTTGATTGGTCACTTGAAGCTTGTATGCACTTGGAAAATGGTGGTCTACTTCCTTGTAGGTATAAGCACTTTCATGATTCTTTGATGAGGCACCTCCTTGATGTACCTTTTTATTATGTTGTTATGTACTTCGATGATATATATTTTGTACTCATGATGTTTGGAATAATGGATACAAGAAAATGGGATACAGGAATTCTCCTTCCTGATGGTATGGGTTGGAGAGCACTCCTAATTGTTGGAGTGAAATACAAGCAATGGGACCCTGGGATAATTTTTAGTCTCATTGGTTTCAATTTTTTTGGGAAGCAAGTAGTATGGGATATTGAGTCCTCAATTAATAAAGTGATTTTAATTAGAGTAGTGCAGCAAAAAGCATGGTGGTTCCTCTCTAGAATCTTCATGGAATCTCGAAGACTCAAAGTTGGGAAACTCAATGGCAACTTCAAGAATTATACAGTGGTAAAAGAGTAATTGTGCAAACTTTGTTTTGATGGATTTAATTAATATTTTGGTGTTTAGTGTTGAGGTCACAGGGAATATCAATATGAAAAAGAAAATCCACATCTCCTTGCTTTTGGAAGCACAAAATTGTAGTGCACGAGTGCCACTACTCAGAGTTTTAGAAGGAAAGCTTTGGGAAGCAAAGTTTTGGAAAGAAAGCAGGTTATTCAACATCCATGTTTGAAATTGCTTGAGGACAAGCAATATTGGGAAGGGAGGATTTGTCATGTCCCAAAAATTTGCATTGGGTCACAATGGCCTAAACCACTTGGCCATATTCATGATAGTCTGTCAAATTGATGATAAGGGTCAAATAATGACCAAGCATGATGTCTAAGTTAGTAATAATGTAAAATTAGATCCAAGTGGATAAGGTGGGTCACATTAAGAGAAAATTATCAATTCAAAGTTTGTAATATTCCCATCCAAATGAACTATCATGGAGGAAAATTACTAGTTTCCAAGGTTGGGGGTGGAAGCATTAAAAGTTGGAGTAAAGGAGCTACAAGACCCAAAATGACCTTAGAATTAAAAATTCACATTAAATGGTTCAATTAAATAGTAATACAAAGAAAATAATGTGGCATTGGACCATGAGGGAACATAAGAGGTTGTGGGACCCACTTGTGGCAAGATTCCCCACTACACTTGGAATGATTCTCTCACCAATTCGAGTTCAAGATGAAGGGTAACATACTTGGGGGAGTTTAAGAGGTATTATTCATGGCATGAGTCATCTAAGGTAGAATTGGAGTGGAAGAATAACTCTCATGGAAGAGGAAGAGGCATCTTAGAAGAGTTGTGACACTTGGGCTAGATTCCCTAGCTTCTATGACAACAATGATGAAGATGCTATGACACCTATGACACAAATCAAACCTGAATGATGACATCTGACATATATGACATGTCAGGGATAAAAATAGCCTCCAATAAGGCGCACAAGGGAGTTAGGGAAGCCAAAGAGACACCCATTCGAAATGAGGGAAGATGGAGACTAGGAATTGTTGGACAAGTGGCACACATTGGAATCTCTTCCCAACTTGAGTTGGAATGAGTCGTTTGGAAGGAATTCGACCCATGGAGGACTTGAGAAGTTTATAAAAGACAAGAACAAAGAAGGAGAGTAGCTGTTGATCATTTTTTATTTGCATCTTTGCAATTTGGAGAGCTTCTAGCTTGTCCATGCTAATGGAGTGTTTATTCTACTTGCCTTAGTACCAATTTCGAGGGTGAAAGATTCCCATCCTAATTGGAAATTGGAGAGGCCATTCAAAACATTCATTTGGAGCTACAATGGATTTATTAGTTGCATTTTGAAGCTACAGGTCAGCTCATGGTTCTTTCTTCTACAACTTGTTCTCATCTCTATCACACATTTCCTTGCATATTTTGGCTCTTGGAGGAATTGCGCCTTTGGTGAGATGTCGATCTCTTTATGAGAGTCCAAGAATATCCATTTATTTGTATTTTGATATATATACTCTGTATTTGATTCTCATAAGACTCTCAGTTCAAAATACCAAACAATGCATAAATGGTGCCATTTTCCCTATATCTTGTTGTTGGAGTTTGAAGAGGCTTTATTTCGATTTGTATCAGTCAATATATGTGATTTTTTTTTTTATGTATGGAGTGTCATTGATGTTCTGAATAAGTTTCATTAACATTTCACAAGTCCTTGGAACCTAAATTTCGAATTTCATAATAAGTGGTGATGTTTACTATCATTTCCCCCTATGTGAAGACATGTATACAAACCTCGGATTTATGGAGTTGCAGAAGCCTATAGAAAATAATTGATGATGCATTGGGGAGACCATTGAATTCATTTATCAGTAACATGTCTCTGTTCTGAAATTTTGGAAGGTCTTACAGGATTTGGGAAGGCATCTTTGTCCCCTACCCTTGGGGGTTTGAACCTCGAATTTACTAGTAAAATTCCCCAACTTCTACTGAAGTTAAATGAATGTTTCAGAAGTATTTTGATAGTGTATAAGCACCCATGAGTTTATTTTTTATGTCTTAATACCATTCATATACCTTCATACCCAATTCTAAATCCTCATTAGTATTTTGGAGCCATCTACCCTTGGGGGTTTCAACATAGATTTTCCTAGTAATTCATCCTTTCATCTTCTAATTGTAAATGCAAGTGGATGAAGTATTTAGAAAGTGTCCAAGCCTATAATAGATACATTAATGTGTCCTATTACACCTCAATCCACTCTAGACATAGTTCGAAACCATTTGGTATCATTTGGGACAGTTTGGGGCTTCACTAGTCCAAGTTTCGAAAATTGACTAAATTGGGAAAATTTTCAAATTGGGGACATTACACATGTCCATAATTTTCATGCCTCATATTACAAACAATATACCTTCTATTTATGTCTTGAATCTTGATGCTTGTCTAGAATATCTAGATCCATAACTTCATATTTTGATATAAAGAATGGTGAAGTGCCCATTTCCTCCAATTCCTGGAATGGCTGAGTGAAATGGCCATTGATGAACAAAAATATTATTCTAATAGATAATTATGCTTAGAAAAAAGAAAATGTTCAAAGTGGTTGGGACAATTAGGACCCTACAAATGATAACTGGGGAAACACATGTTTAAATATAATATTAATTGAGATTTGAGGTCCTTAAGAGAAATGCATCTGGTGTTAAGAGACTGACATGTTTTAATTGCAATACAAAGTTTAACTAGGGACTTAATAATGAACAAATGGAAGAGCAATTTATTTTTCACATGCACATTTACATCCTATGGTTTGAAGATAAAATTGATGTCAAAGAACTAAAATGTTGGTTGTGGAGCCTGATCTCCAGATTCAAAGATATTATTATTCAGCCGTGTCCGTACCCCAGGTTTAGTTATGATCCTGACACGATACCAGAGGGTACGGGGGGGTGTTGACACCCCCTCGGCTGGGGGTGCGGTTCAGGGGCGTAGCCCCCGAGGAAAATTTTTGGTCCTGTTTTTGCCACCAGTTTTCGGCCCCATGGTTTTGGGTAACCCGTGGTATTTTTCCCATTGTATTTCCCTTATAAAAGAAAGACATTGTAACACGGCTAGGGTTTATGTATTAGGTATTATGCATTGTAAAGATCTGTGAGATCAAGAAGAGAGACTGTGAGACAGTGAAGAGGAAGTGTAGCGGCTGTGCTGCAGGTTGTATCCCTTCACTTTACTGGACGGAATAATAATAAGGACTGGCAACTTCAGTGTGGACGTAGCCCAAGTTGGGTGAACCATGATATATGTGTGTCTCTCTTGTAATGTGTGTGTGTGATTATATTTTCATTTCTGTTTATTGTTATTTCTCTGTGATCCTGTTTTCTAACATAAAAGAGTGGCTCCAACAACAAAAAAACCTATTGTGTAATCAATCATTTCAATTACAAGTGCAAATTCACCTTTTCAAAGAGAAAACTTGCTCGAACAATACTTAACTAAAATGAATCACATAGAGAAAAATGTGCAAACGAGGAAGATCCTTATAGTCATATGGTCAAGGTTCATGGAGACAATCAAGATCAGTCAATCTAAGACTACCCCAACCAATTCCATAGCCTAACAACACGCCTTGAAATACAAGAAATCGAGTCTTAGAAGATTCTTGAGTACCACAATATTTGCACCAATACATTCATATACAATTGGAATTCTTCACCATAAACAACCTTGAACATGCTTATTGAACCGCCACAAAAATTAAAGAGAACTTCAACACAAAACATTTATACAAGAAACTATTAAATTTTGATGGAGTGGAATTGTCAAGATACTCTACATCTCAAACAATGCAATTCAACTCAAAGATACCAAATCACCAATAACATAATCAACCTCTGGAATCCCAATAAAATTAGAGCAGATGTTAGGATTTAGTAGAGTGAAAGTGATGCAACTTTTACAATACCTGGACACATTTGAGATAATATTGTAATGTACAAAAATCTCTCATAACACAAACACCATAATCGCCTAGTGTACCAAATTCAAATCCACGAATCATGAAATCTAGACCTGAAATACCTATTCTGACAAGTGAGTGCTTCACTTCTTTCTATCCTTGAAACCATCCATTGAAACAAATCCCCTTTGGCCAAGCAGCTCCCTGGAGATGAAGATCTTGGGTTCTTGTACGTTGAAATTATTTGTGTTTGTGAATGAATACTTTCAATTCTGGGGAATGTTTAATTGATGTATGTAATCAATTAATTTGTACATGAACCCTGATGAGGAAAACAATCTAAATTTGTGTGATCAACTCTTCATGAGAGAAGTTGACAAAGAGAAGTTAACAAAGTGGCATTTTTTGTTGAAGGTAGGAAGAAGTGGTTAGAATATACATGAAGTTATAAATCTTCATATATATTCCAGTTGTAGAAGTCCGAGTGACTTAAAAGTATTTGAGTTGGTTATAATCTATGAGAGGTTTCAGTTTGGTTAAGATTGGGTAGAATTTGTTGAAGATTACAATTTATGTAGAAGTATTCGAGACTTAGAATGTCTTTGAGGAAACAGAGGAAATTCGTATAATTGTGTTGATATAGTTGGTTGAATAAGGAGGATTCAATCATGTTGGCTGTGAAGGTATGTTGTTTGGAAATTCCATCTTGATATCTTAGAGGACACAATGGTGAGGCCAACGATAACAATGACGATGCAAGAACAATGGATTTGATGTTATGAGACATATATCCCAAGCATTTAAACTTTGTATACAAGATGCCCTCAAATGGAGAAGATAAAATGCACGAAGCACAAGGTAAATGCCCGCAAAGCATCCACACATGGAGGATAAATGCCCGCAGGAAAATGCATACACTAGAAAATGCCCGCAAGTATGCCCGCAGGCCTATTGCAAATGCCCGCAGGCTCAACAAACATGCCCGCAGGCTTATGAAAATTCCCGCCTATATATTTAGTTACTTATGAAAATGCCTGCCTATATATTTAGTTAATTAGTTATATTCCTAAAATTATTAGACTATCATTCTATTATATTTAGTTACTTTCCTTTTTATATTATAAACCAATTACAATTTCTAATTTTGATAACTATATGAGGCACCCGAAATTACTTGGTAAAGATCTAATCTCGTGAAGGCAAGATTTCTGTCAAGGCAACTTTATAAATGTTTGATTTTGAAGGCACTTGCAGAAATAAATAAAATGAAGTTGTTTTGTGTCTGAAAACACAGTGTATGAAAGGCACAGACTATAATGCATAGCCACCGTGCGTATGCTTAAGGCAGTCTAAATTCATATCACAAAGATCATTTCCAGTTCTTGAAAGCATGCACTCTGAATGGAAGTCAAAGAAACTACAAATGAAATCCTGAAGGTCTAAAAGCAATAAGGTAGGAGGTTTTAGAAGAGTTGTAGGCTCAAAATCTGAATTTTAGAAATAATTCATCTCAGTTAAACAAAAAAATTTCATCATCATTTAAGGCATCCTATGGCAGTCAAGGAAGTGACCATTTGATTTGGTTCTCAAGAAAAAAATCCTTCCATGCATTGAAGTTGAAATATGCCCGTAAGGGGCTTGAAATATTCCTACAAGGGGCTTGGGATATGCTCATAAGGGGCTTGGAATATGCCCGCAAGGGAATTGAAATATTCCCACACAAGGGGCTATGAAAAATATGCCCACAAGGGGCTTGAAATATGCCCGCAAGGGGCTTGGGATATGCACGCAAGGGGCTTGAAATATTCCCACACAAGGGGATATGAGATATGCCCGCAAGGGGCTTGAAATAATATTCCCGCAAGGGACTTGGGATATGCCCACAAGGGGCTTGAAATATGCCCGCAAGGGGCTTGAGATATGCTCGCAAGGGGCTTGGGATATTCCTGTAAGGGGCTTGAAATATTCCCACACAAGGGGCTATGAAATATGCCCGCAAGGGGCTTGGGTATGCCCGCACAAGGATTTAAATATGCCCGCACAAGGCATATATTAATATATGCCCGCGCAAGGCATTAATATATGCCCGCACAGGGGTTTATATATGCCCGCAAAGAAATTAATAATATGCCCACACAAAGATTAATAATATATGCTCGCAAAGGAATTCATATATGCCCGCAAAGGCATTAATAATATGCCCACACAAGGCTATAATCTAAGGCAATTGACAAAGATCGGGAATAATATGCCCGCACAAGGCTATAATCCACTAGCAACAATCATAGGGTGAAGCCATCAAATCAAATTCTTATACAGTGGATTCTTATAGGGTGAAGCCGTCATTTTTCATTTCTTATGATCTATTACATGAACCTATCTAGGAAGTTATCGTAAGATGTTGACCTACATATTTCATGCCCTGTAAGCTGATATTTCTTTCAGTCTAGGGTAGATGAGAAAATGTGTTATGGTGTTAATGTGTTTGAATTCATAAACTTGAATAAAAATGATTAAAAACACGTGTAAGCCACCACAAGGAAGGATAGAATAAATATAACCTTGTGATCCAACCTCCAATCTTCGTGATGCCTCCAACAAATTGTTGGCCCTGGTGTATCCCTCAAAAGAGTCATCGCTTCTGGACATGCACTGCATGTATTATGTTTAACTACTGGGATTCTCACACAACACCACAAGATAGATTTTGAATAGCAACCTATGTCTTTGTACATTTGAAGATTTTGAATAGCAACCTCATCAATTGGGTCTACAAGATAGATGACCTATAAAGAAAAACAATATGGCACAGTTGTCATGTTGTATGTATTACTACAGTACAATAAAATTTTGTAATTATTTTGGAAAAGAGAAACCATACCTCAATATCCTTCAAGTCCAGCATGTCCCAAAAACAATGAGCTACAATAATCATTAAAGTACTGAAAACAATAACAGTAATAACAGTAGCAATCTATATATAACAGTAGCAATATATATCAAATCTGAACCAATTATAAACTCAACATCAGATGTTGGGGAAGACCTCCCTTATCCTCAGACTTCAACCTCTTAGAGTTAGGTTACTTGCATGTGACTCAACTAGACCAACATACCTGTGAAAGGAGAGAAACCAGAACTGGAAAAGACCCTAAAATAGATCATCCAACCCTCACAAATAAAAAACAATAGCAACACAACCATACGACCAACACACAATAAAAAACGACAACAAAGTACTCCAAAAAAGTCATATAAGGTAGCGCTATGGTGGATGGCACCTAAGGAGGGCTCTTCAGGTCAACGTAAGGGCGGACAACAATCCTAATGGGTCACGCTAGTCATCAACAAGATGGATGTCAACATTTAAGGTTTGTATAGCTCAACGTTACCATGCAAGGTCCAATCACGAGTCACTACAAGGATAAACATCACATACAAGTAAACATGCAAGTCAATGTAACATAACAAGGCAACACGGCGTCATACTAGGCTCATGCACATCAAGTCAACGTCAGGGTAGGTTACTCGACCTTCTCAACTGTATGTGGTCATACGTCTCATGTGTCTCATGCAAAGAATGGAAGCTCATAATCATCTTCCCTGGATAAGGAAGCTCATGTCGTCATCTCATCTTCCTTGGGTTAACTTAGGAAGGGGTGGCCATCCCATTGAGGATAACCATAGTCCTAGGAATATGTCACACATATTCAAAAATAAGATATGCAACAAAGTGAACAAACATTTCGCATATAAATTTCAAAAATCACAAATCTAGGTATATTAATTGTTCTAATCAGCACAGTACACTCAAACAGAGAGCTGCAATAATCATTAAAGTATTGAAAACAAAAACAATAATAATAGTAGAAATATATATCATATCTAAGTTGTTAATGAAAGAAAACAATGTTGAAATAACAATAACATGGATATATTATATCCACGGGGGATTCACTCAATAAACCGCTATCATAGCACGTTCGTTCATGACATATGAAACAATACCCCTAATTTCACTAAATATTGGAAAATACCTTCCAAAATCGCTTTTTTTAACCCCCTCCCAATATGCCTTCCCAATTTAAAAAAACCACTATTTTCACTAGATATTGTATGTTCCAATTTTTTCATTAACATTTTTTATACCCCTTTATATTTCTACATAGTATATTGATATGATACCGCTCTTATGATCCCACATGCATTCTACAATGCACCTTGCTTCTTTGGATGTATATTGTGGATGCACATTACTTCACCCACAATGCAATTACTAAACCACATATCATTATGATTTGCAACATATAATGGTCTAATAAAGAGATAGGAGATCACTTCTTGTATGTCACTAGAGCCAATGCACATAGTACAACATTTAGATTGCATGTTACAGTTCCCCAATCGCTGACTAAGCCTGTTGTGGGCTAGGTATCCAAGCCCCCAGGGCCTGTAACAAGCTCTAGGAGGCTGACTAAACCTCCCAAGGCCTATAATAGGCACGAGTGGTTGGGTATTCAATCCCCCAAGGCCTATCGAGGGCCTATAACAGGCCCCAGAGGCTTAGAGCCTCCCAAGGCTATTGGTAACAACTGGCTGAGTGCTATTGGTAACAATTGGCTGTCAATGACCACTGTATCTCGACTATGATCGACTCGAAACCCACTTCACCACTAAACCCCCTGGCCTCAAGCATGTCTCCAGACGTGATTTCCCTGCGTACTAGTAAGCTCGAGCCTTGCCTCAACCCGATTTCTCATCCGACCGTGTTCCCGCCATCTCCATTTGGCGGATATTTGTCAGCCCACCCATATAAAAAAGACCCCAAAATATTTTTGTATTGTTACATTAAATAAAAAAACCCTTTGCCCCTTAATATATAAGCAATATAATTTTTAGGTTTTCATGAATATTTAATACCACAATATGAATGAACGTGGTATTATATTGCCTTCTAGTGAAGCCCCCGTGATTAGATCTAAACCAATTATAAATGATATGGTCATCTTATCTTCCTTAGGTTAACTCAGGAAGGGGTGGCTAGTCCCTTGAGGATAACCATAGTCCTCGAAATATGTCACACATATTCAGAAATATGAACTGAGCAATAACATCCACATGTGAAACTCAATTCTAAAATATGACCATGCACTGACTAGATAAAAAAACTTGTAACAAAACTATAAATATTTCATGCCTTTACTAATTCAAATACAAATCTTAAATGTTTACAACTACATTTTTTTATGCTTTGTTTTTTTTCTTCAGAAATTCGAAGTGGGGGACTTCATCTTCGTTGTGTTGACCCAATGTAGTTGTTGTTCCCTCTCTTTATGTTGATTGTGTGGACATGCCTTCCCGTACCATACTTCTGGTACGTCGATTAGCATGGCGTGAAGGTCGATGGAGAGAGGCATCATCTGCAAAAACCAAGACAATTATATAGATATAAATGCATACTTATTATTGAGATACATATTTCATTATTTCCAATATCATTACAATGATATTTACCTTTTGGCTGACTAGCTAAGACAATTGGAGTGTTCATTGGTTCTGCCATTTGTTCCTCTCCCAGTTGAGCATGAGAAGGTACATGCTCTACCATTCACAGAAAAATATTAATTAGTACACTTCATCAATTATGTATTTAAAATCACATTAAATACTTATGTTTTATAGCATACATACCTGAATGGCTAGGCAGCTCCCCACCATCACGTGGTACCGATTCGGTACCGCTACCCTCGCTACTTTTGTTTCTCTCAACCTGAAAACAAAAAAATACATTTATTTTTCGATGTAATCATTCATGAATAGATTACACAAGTACATTATAATTATGGCCTTATGGATTTTATTTACCTATGCGTGCATTAATGGGGAAATTGGGGTTTGCCCCAAGCTTTTTCGACGTTCCAACACATGTTGAAAACCGTACTTGAAGCCGAGCCTCAAGTCTTCTTCAGTGGCTGCCTCTTGAAAATAATTTCCCTACAATGCATAACACCATGAAAAGTGCTTGTTATAAATAAATTAATTGTTCGCTACAGTTAGAAAAAAATTGGCTACAAATAATGATCGTTTGATTCTTACAATGCGTGCCCTTAGTTTTTGATATCCACCCTGGCCTAGTTTGTGCTGCCCGTGTTTTCTACTCTTTCCTTTGTCTCTTTAGCGGTGTCGGGGAGCCTATGAAAGGTTGAAAATACGTCAGATATCGCAACTTAAATATATTTAAAAGTTAAAAAAAAATTGAACATTGTTCATTGAAAATATGATATGTGTCATACCTTCTTGAACCGATTGGCCGAGTCTTTCCTTGTTTTCTCAATGCCTTCTCCTTTGCATCATCCATGAGCTCCTTCCACTCCTTCTCTAGAACCATTGGAGAACTCTCATACTTATGGTTAATTTGCAAATTGTCCCTAGAATCTGCCCTGACATATTTCAAATTTAAGCTAGTTGTTGAGGTGACACCTTTTTTGTTGAAGGTATCACCAAACAAGCTTACCATGTGGTTCATCAAATCATCTTTCAATTTGTCATTTTGGGCATTCCACGGTGTACGAATGGTGGGCCCAAAAATATCCAACGCCTTCTCATGCAGGTTCTTATAAAAACCATTATTTCCTGCAAAAAAAATATGATCATTAATTAAAACTAATTTGAGGTATTTGGATTTGAATTACATGAAAAAAACACTGAATAAATTAAATAATACCTGTAATCTTCGGTATCTTGATTGGAACACATTCTTGGTCAACCAAAAAGTTAACAGGCAATGATCCCCTGCTAACCACACGTACTGCACCAGGATAACAACTTTCACATTCGATGCTATTGTCCTCTCTAACATCTTGTGAAGTAGTGGTGGTTGAAGGGCCCTGTTGACCTCCAAAATCCAATGAGGTCGTAGCATATAAAGTGCATTGTTGTTCAGGAGAGGCAAATAGCCTCGTTGGTACTGTATATTGACGATGTGTTGAACCATTGCTACTAGCAATACTGACCTCTGCAGCCTATACTTGATGCATGAGTGTTATCTCCAAAAATTCCTACAAAAAGAAAACTTCAATTGATTAGATCGTATCAAAAAAAGATAACTAAAATAACATAAAATAATATATATCATAGTTCATAAAAACTTTCAAATATGCCACTTACCCTGTATTGTTCTATTTTTTCCCTCAAGTCATCAATTTTTGCATTGATTTCTTCAGACCCGGGTCTGATTACAATCAGTCTAAGAAGGTCTTGATTGCACTTTTTCAAAGCCTTCTTCACAGTTTCCATTGGGTTGGTTGAATAAAAAATATCTTCCTCAACGACCACCTCATCATCCTGATGTGGTGTGCTCTACGAACGTCAATCAATAAAAGTAGTTAATTTATTTCTATCATTACAAAAATCATGTAAAAAAAAATGCATATAATAACAAAAATAAGTACTATAATCATGTTTAGGTACTATTATGCTATCATTTACCTGATGCGACAGCATTGGTGACTTCCCACAGTCAGCTTGTCACAATACAAGAATCAAGACATATTCATATCGATAAGTAAAAATTGAACCATGTATAATAAAAGTGATTAATGAAAAAAAAAATATTGTTAATATGACAGTCATGTTTACTTGTCCAGAAGTTGTAAGTGTGCTCTGAGTACCGTCCCACTGCCACAATACAATAAGAATGATATCATATTGAAATATTGAGCTCATAAGCATAAAAAAGGTCAAATGTTAACAGCTGTAATATAATCATGAATCGTGGTTACTTTTACATTGATGCTATTAGGTACTATTAAACTAACATTTACCTCATGCGTCACCATTGGTGAATTTCCACGGTCAACTTGTGGAATATGGCCATGATCACCCTGCCACAATATAAGAATTAAGACATATTAAAAATGAAAATTACATATTTAACACTGTCTCTTAAACGTGATTAATGAAAAGCATGACATATAATTGACCATGTGTATATTATAAAAATATGACATATAAATAAATTTGTTGCAAGAGAAAAATTATAAGTCATCGATCAAAGGCTGAGTTAAATGTTGTATAAGAAAATTACCCCCATAATAGCAACCCCCACATCTATTCGATCGATCAACAACTCTTCATCTGTAGCTATTGATTTTGTTGCACATACGAATACACGATTTCCTTCACACCCCTCAAATATGCAATTGGGTAGCTTATGTGTTGTCCCTGGTCGTGTGCTATTTATAAACCCTGTGATATTTCCGGAAGCGTTTGACCTTCCATCAATATACATAGTATCTCCTTTGTTCAAATTGTTGTCCAGTAGTTGACAATAATTTTCTACCACTCCATATGTCCGCATACTTCGCGTATATCGGACCAACAACAACCAGTCATTGTATTTGTAGCATGGTCCAACATACTCCATCAATTTAGTTTCAGTTCCATATTTGACCTTTATTCCATCCATGGAAAATAGCCCCAATCCATGTAAAGACGATGGAGAAATGCGATAAATCCTCCCATTGAGGAAGAAATCCGTGTCCACTTGGGGTAGCTCCTTGGGTATCCATCATTTGACAATATGGATATACCTCAGGGGAAACTCAATGTCACCTATGCTCTCATTATCATGATCACGTGATCCTCCTTCAGAAAGAAAACATTCCATGCGTCTACGAAATTTTCTCCTTACCTTTTCACCTCTAGTTGATCTAGTTGACCTGTTAGATCTTGTATTAGACGTCTCGCTTTCAACCTCTTCTAGTCTATCTTCCTCACTTGAGGAAGATATATCCGACAAGTACCTATTTGGTGGTACCTACAATCATTAAAAAGGGGACTATTTTGGTCACTTACCACATAGGAAAATTTAGATTCTCTATACAACCTTATACTCCTGAATGAAACATGCAATTGTGCAAAAGCTTGTCATGTATGCTTAGTTGTACATAGAAATGTGCTATGGTATATTCCATTTCATCAATGTGGAAGGGGTCCAAATTTGAATTTGGGGTGCTCATATGAGAGGTTTAAAGTATCTAGCTGTATAGCTGAAATTGTGCTAATCATTTTATCGATTGGTTTATGATAGACATGGTTTTATCCAAATCAATCAAAGGTACATGAATTTTAATTTTACCCAACTCATGTTCAATGTTAAAGGGGGCATCAGGTCCATCTTTCTCCCTTTTTTCATTTCCCAGCTTTTAAGTTTGGGGATTCTCATTTCTTTTTGCAGCAGCATGCATCATAGATTCACTAGCTTTGTCCTTTAACTAGTCATTTCTTTTAGCAGAGGTCACTAGATGGATCTTAGAATTTATTTTTTGGTTGATTTATAAAGGGTTTTTTTGGAGGAGTTTGATTATCTTGATTTGTAGCAAGGGGTATTGGATCGAGTTCATGCTTCTTGTGCAATTTATATTGTAAGGTATCAACAAAAATTCACTATTGGGCCGAGGACATTTCATATTCACCATTTTATTGCTCATTCTCATAATCACATGTATTAGATTGCATTGAACTTTCATAGTATTCTTGGGTTAGGTGAATGGTATTGCATTCATCATGTGGCCAATTCATTTCTTCCTAAGTATCTGTATATTCCTCTTCAAAAGGGAGGCTAGCAAATTATTATTCTTGTTATTGTTCTCTCTAATAGGAGGCTGGATCCAGGTTGATATTAATTCCCTTTTTCTGTGTGCATAATCTATATGTTGAAAGGCCTCCTATACTGATTAGCATTATGATTACTTGGTGAACCTTCTTGAGGGGTTATGTTTTAATTATTTCATTCTAATTCAAGGCTGGTTAGTTTGTTGGAATTTTTTTTAATTATTTTGGAATTTCCTCAATTCTATCCTCCTACACATCCTTCTTTAAAATAGAGGAACCAACCTCGTCATTATGTTTTATTTTTTCCTTTTCATTTAGGCCTGGCCAAAAATTCAATCTCCATGATGTTTTCATGTTTCCCTCAATATCTACTGCATCAACTTACATGATCAATAGATGTGTATATCCTCTCTCCCTCAACATCACAGCAAAATTAGGCTCAAAGGCCCCAAAAAAGGTGATCTTTGCAACTGCTTGGGAGGTTTTTATGTTAGTATGGATCTTGTTGTACAATTTATTGAATTTTTTATTAAACTCTACCACATGTTCTACACTTATTTTCCTTAGGGAAGCAAATTCTATTAAGTAGTAAAGGCGGTCCCTCTTTTCCCCCCACTATCTCATAAATGAAGTCTCTAAAACTTGCCAAGGGTGAATTAAAGCAACATGCAGTCCCTTGAACGAATTTCTTAGATATTCCTCTAAATTTTGGAAAAATAATCTCATAAGCACATCATCATGCTTAATAAAAAGGTTGTCTATGATGTCTTGGAAGGAAACCATGTGCTCTTTAGTGGTACTAACCCTTTCACCATCATATTTGGGTAAAAGCTTTAGATATTTTTCAGGAAGGTCATAAGCTTTTTTAGGATTAGGAAGGACTTGTAAATCTTCAGGTTTAGGAGTGGCTCTGGTGTGTCTCTTGCTAGGCGCCATATTGATACCAATGTATTCGTCAGGTGAAATTTGCAATAGTTGAATGTTTGATTCTCCTTCAAGGCTCAATAATTAGAGCTAATATTTATCGTTCAGGAGGAAATTGATTTCATTCTTCATTCCTCGGCAATGGAACCAGTTTTCATGTTTTCCCCTAAGATGTTCTAGCCTATTATGGAACTATTCTAGGGCATGATACAACTCAATTTGTTTATATTTAGAGCTCAATATTTTTCAAAACAAGGTTTTCTAGTTTTATCTTTGAAATTTGCATATGTTCAAGACTAAGGACAGACTGATTACTATACTCTCTCTTTTAGAGGCATTTCCTAGGTTCATGTTCTGTAATCATTATAGTATGAAGTGAATGGAGAATATTATGGAACAAACTAAAGTATGTAAGGTACCTCAAGGAAAAATCTTACACATTCATAGTGATAGAAAATGTACTAAGCATTTAATAATTCAGTAGTTTTTACAAATGTAAATAAAATCTTTATATAGTCGCTGGAAGATGAAGCAATTGCAGCAGTAATCAATGCACAACCATGATATTACCACGGAATAGTGTCCTTTACACCATGTCCTACATATCAATTGCATTTACTAAGTTGGTCATAGTTAGCATCTTTTGGGGCAGACACAATTACCAGTGTTGGAATTTGATGTGTTGGAATTTGATGGCCTACTCCATACATTGAGAAAAAATACATATAGTGGCTTAAACTTGAACTTCAACATTGTTAAGACATTTTATTCATATAAATATATTTCTACTGTAAATATTTGTATTTTTAACTGTCAATTTCTTGAGCTGCAAGTCAAAGTTGGGGTCTTCAAAAAATATTACACGCCCTTTGATGGAAAAAAGGCAAAAGACTTCAATAGAGCTGTCAATTTTCAATGACACTAACCTTTCGGGCTACTCACATAGTTGGGAACAAAGGTCGTCATCATTTCTTGTTTTTTAAGGTTGGAATGCAAATTATCTGTTTATCTTATCCTTTTTTTAGCCTCCATCCAGACTTTTCACTTGATCAAGTTATATTCATCTTTCTCTTTTAGCATAATTCCAAACCTTTTTCTTATTTAGACATTAAAACTGATGAACTATTTCCAATTTTCTCATGGTTGAGAGGTGAAGACGGTGGCCTAACATTTTATTTCTTTACCATGATTCCAAACCTTTTTCTTCATTAAACATTAAAACTGGTGAACTATTTCCAATTGAGTCATGGTTGAGCGGTTATGACGGTTTCCTGTCGGCCACCCACCAACATTGATTCCCCGAAAACACAGATAAGCAGTTGGGGTAGGTATCAATTGGGCCAATTGTAGCTATTTTGGAGTTCAAAGGAAGCACATTTCAAAATAAAAATAGTAAACTTATTTGATTTCAATCTTGGATAAGCTCTAGGATTTATGTTTTTCATTTGACGAGCCAAACCCAATGCTTCTGGAGTTTAAAGAAAACAATTTAAACAAATAGTGAACTGTTCTGATTGCAAAATCTTAGAAATGAGCTCTCGACTTTCTGACTTAAATTTGATGGGTGAATAGTAATGCTTCTGTAGTTTAAAGGAACGACTTTCAAGCATAAATAGTGAATTGTTTTGATTACAGAATCTTCCTTTTGATATCGATATAGCTATTAATTCTGCATGTAGCAGTTCGTGAATGGTTAAGCAAGAAACTTTCTGCTAAATTTGAACCCCAAATTCGAACCCTAAATGCAAAGATACAAACATTTCATTTTCTACCAAAATGATGAAGGGTTTGAACTTACTGATGTCATTGTGGGACGAATTTGATGACAGTATTGCTTGTTGAAGATGCTCCCCTTGCTTCGTGACTTCAATGCTTCTGTAGACCAGTTGAACAGACCTTCACTCTTGAGCCGAGGACCGCAGAGAGAATGAACCATACACAAGGGGTTATAGGTTAGGGCACCACGGATAGGAAAACAACGATGCTACGCGGATATCCAGGGGCACTGTCGGGGATATGAACGATGGCCAGGGGCACCGTCAGGGAGATGAACGATCGAGTGCCAAGGATTTGAACAATGGTCGGGGCATGGGAGCTGAACAATCGTTGGGCACGGGAGCTGAACAATGGTCGGACAGTGTTTGCTATGTTTAGGTTTTTGTTTTGATTTTTTTTGTTTAATTTTATATTTTATATTTTATATTTTTTAATTTATATTTATATTTTTAATTTTAATAATTTAATTTTATATATTTTTTATTTGTCTCTACACTTATAATATATTTCTTAATATTTAATATCACTCCTCCGAATCATGAGAATTTTTTGGCATCTAAGATATCATCAATCTTAGACTTTGTTAGATTTTCCAAGGGACCTTGTGGTGACTCTCCATCTTCTACAAATTTCTAATGAGCACAATCCAAACACATACATCCATAATACAAGTGTCATATCCATGGATACATAAGAACTTGGTGGTTTAATATGAATTGATATATGCCATTCTTAGAAAATACTTGGAATGATAAATAATGATATCTTCATTCCACTATAATCTTGTCATCCTCAATTTTGGATCATGAATTATTATGCTAAGCTTCATTCTTGATCTAGATTGAACTAACTCTTCCCTAGTCTACACATGGATGTGATTATGAATTTTTTGACACAAGATATAGTTCTCGGAGCATTAAACATGGTTTAAGGATAAAACCTAGCATTTGAGGGCCTAAAAGAAGTTTTAAAGGCTAATGGACCATGCACATGGTCTTAAGCCACCACACCCTCCTTCTAAAGGGATTCTTTGGCATATATGCATCGTCACTATCTCCGTCCTCCTCTTCATTATCACCGTCATCATGATGTTCGTCATTACCATCATCATCGCCATCCTCTTCATCATAAACATCGACATGATGATGATAATCATGATTGTCATCATCGTAAACACCATTATCATCAACACCATCATCGTCGTTGTCGTCGTCGTCATGACAACGACGACGACGACGACGATGACGACGCCGACGACGATGATGATGATGATGATGATGATGATGATGATGATGGTGATGACGACAATGATGATGATGAAGATGATGAGGATGAGGATGATGATGAAGACGATGATGATGAAGATGATGATGATGATGACGACAATGGAGACGGTGATGAGGATGATGATGATGATGATGATGATGATGATATTGATGACGATGATGATGAGGATGAGGATGAGGATGAGGATGAGGATGATGATGATGATGATGATGATGATGATGATGATGATGATGAAGATCATGATGATGAATATCATGATGACGATGATGATGAACATGATGACGATGATGATGATGATGAAGATCATGATGATGAAGATGATGATGATGATGAAGATAATGATGATTAAGATGATGAAAATGACGACGACGACGATGATGATGATGATGATGACGACAACGAAGACGATGATGATGATGATGATGATGATGATGAGGATGAGGATGAGGATGAGGATGAGGATGATGATTATGATGGTGATGACGATGACAATGATGATGATGAAGATGATGAGGATGGGTATGATGATGAAGACGATGATGATGAAGATGAAGATGATGATGATGATGATGATGATGATGACGACGATGATGATGATGATGATGATGATGATGATGACGACGATGATGACAACGATGACGACGACGACGACGATGATGATGATGATGACTATGAAGACAAGGGTGATGATGATGATGATGATGACAACGACGACGACGATGATGATGTAACATACTAAATAAAAAATTACATAACTAAATAATTTAAACATAATACATTATGAAAAAATATGTACTCACATACCTCCTAGATTCCAACACTGCTACAATGTCATTGATATTCTTCTTCATCTGACTCAACATCTGTATTGTCATCTGGTTTAGAATCACTATCGTTTAAAGGATCGATCATATCAGCATCATCATCAACGTCACTTTCGGTTATATATTCATCATCAATATCATCAATGACTATGTCATTTTCTGGTACATCATTTGGAAGATCAACTTATTGATCGGATTCTTCATCTGACACATCTAAGTCGATGGCCAACTACTGTTGATCTGCATCATCTTCTTCTTCAGCATTGTCTTCTTCCTCTGCATTATACTTTACCGGTCTTCCTCTTGTTTCATATATAACAATGTATGACCAACCTGCTTTACCTGGAACCTCTGAGTAAAATACCTGCTCACATTGACTTGGAATAACATAAGGCTTTGTACCCAGTTCAAGTGACCTTGTATTAACCATGGTAAATCCATTGGCATGCTTAATAATAGTTCTTTCGGGATCACGTTCATTCATTCGTAGCCTGTACCATTTGACCTCAAACAGAACTATTTTAAAGGAATTAAAGTCACAATCAATTATATTTTCCAAATAACCATAGTACCTATTTTCAGATACTTCTGGATGCCTGCCACTTCTAGAGGAAACATTAGTGACTTGAAAAACTGCAGTTATCCCACAATCAAATGTTTTCTTCTTCTCATTCAACTTTTTGATGCGAAATTTACGACCATTGCACCACATAGCCTTGTGGTGTATCAACTGCATCATGCCTGACTCGGTAAATAAATATATAAGAAGAAATAAATGAAAGACATACATTGATACATTGGGAAACAACAAAAAAAATGAGCAGTTTAAATATACTTGACTTTTTATCTTTTAAACCACATTCTAAATCAATTTCCCTTTGCGTAAGTTCACTGGGGTATTCTTCTCGATAACGATACTGTTTTAATCATTTTACTAACCCCTTCCCATGATAAGGTACCATAGAATTATGTACATCGTTCTATCCATTCCTCCATCCAATCAAGATTGTTTGCAATCTATAAATGTAGTGCATCCCACACATGACCAACTATATGAAAAAATAACAATTAAGAATTGTAAATTAGCTATTATTAAAGGAAATTAATTTTACCTTAAAATAATGATGGAATAATAAAAATTACATGAGTATATATATATATATATATATATATATGAAATTGAAAAATTAACTGTATAATAAATTAAATCTACACCATTCAATTTACCTTTCACTTTCCTCGTTCCACCTTTCCCCAACAGGACCTCCCCTTCAAATTTGTTGATGGAGTTGACATGCCAAATGCGAGGCAGATTGATATTTTTTGCTAATTTTGGAAGATACTGACAAATGTACACCATGGATTGATATAACATATATCCCTGCACCATAGAACCCTCGAGATGTGCTCTTTGTCTAACAAAATCCTTCAATGACTTCAAATTCCTTTCCACCATCCACATTGACCTTGAGTTTATAGGTCCACACAACTCAATCTCCTCAACTTGGTGTATGTGATAGTGTTCTTGTGCATTGAAAAATGCTGGAGGTAAATACTTCTGCATTTCACACATTAGACGAGGAATTTATCTCTTCCAATACCTAATATCTTCTTTATGGATTTCTTTAGATGAAAGCCACCTAAAAAAGATGCAAGAAAATATCAGTGATCAACAAGATTGAGGCATATATAATAAAGTTCCAAGCTGTAAAACACAATATGTCAATAAGCTATGCAACAAAGAGAAAAAAAAATTCATGCATATAAATTGTTACTTACCTCATGTATTTACGAAGATCATATATAACTTGTTTTATGTTGTCGTCGAAGTTATCTGGGAGAGATAGATGTAGAACGTACTGTAGCAAAAAGAAAATCATTATTAAATGCTCTCAAATAGGTGAGAAAAATTACTAAAAAGATGTACTAAATGGAAATTATATACGTAAATATTTACCTTAATGAATGTATGCCAATCATGAGTTTTAACACCGCCAAAATCATCTTTTTTGGTTAAGATATTTTGTATGTTCGACGAAAACCCCTTCGAAAACATTATTTTTTCTGAATTACCTCTTTTATACCATTGCTTTGTTGCTCTATCAATAACCATGGAAGACTAATATTTCGGTCCCCATCTCCGACATTGGAAATAATTACACTTTGCAATGCGTGATTGGCTTCTGCAATATCACTTCAAATTTTTCCAATTTTATCTTTGTCAAACTTCCATCTAATATTCACCATATCATTTATGTTACATTCTTCCCGATATGCATTGTATCGAACAAATGAGCTATTTGTAGGTGCTCTTAGTAAGGAAACCTACTGAATTGTATGGGATAACTTGTTAGGAACCCGTGTCAACCCTTCTCTTTACTATGTTAGTATATTGTTGTTGGACGCATATGCTTTGTAAGTCGTCCCGTAGTATTTGTTGATCCATAGTTTATATTAGCCCATAGTATTGACCCATAGTATTGGACGCATATGCTTTGTAAGTCATCCCGTAGTATTATATGTCCCATGGTTTTGACTCATAGTATTGGGCATAGAATTAGTATATAAGTGTGTGTTGAGGTCATTGAAGGCACCGTGAAGTTAATTGTATTAAGCTTGCTCAAATGAGGTTGCCCCCTCGAAGTGGCCTGTGATCAATATAAAAGTGATTCTGAGTTCTGATATCTTGTGTATTTGCATTAATTAATTATTGTAGGTCCATCACATCTGGTATCAGAGCACTTTCTTGGGCTCGTTGGGTGGAATTTCTCCCAATTTTTTTTTTCGCATCTGTTGCAAGTTCGGATCTGGGAATAACCCCTATCCGCTTAACTGTGGGAATTACTTGGGAATAAGCCCTAAAACTCATTGTGAGGAGTACCACAGGAACCCCAAAGTAGCTGGCCCATTGAGAGGACCTGCCAGCGAAAAGGGCAACGACCCCTACCTGATTGACTAGTTCCCACCCGTGAGGTAAACCAAGAGTTGTCGTTTGTGGCAAAGCAGTTATCAGTTTTACCTGAGTCGTGGAGTGAGGTGTACTGCTCCAATACGCAAGCCGTCAGACAGCATTGGTGGTCGAGTGAATCCCCTGAACCGATAGGAAGCCGCACATACCTGGGGTCCATATCTATTTTTAGCTGAACTGTTGCCGATCACTTCCGCTCCAGATCCAGTCGTTTCAGATCTATTCTGAAAGTCATTCCAGATCCAGTCGTCGTTTCTGATCCAACCGTTTTCGATCCCTTCTGCATCGTTGCAGATCCATCTGTTGCGGATCCCTTCCGCGCTGATGTTGCCGATCCATTTCTAAAAATAAAAAAAATCTATTTTTCGGCCATATCTCCCTTGTTTCAACTCTGTTTTCCCTGAAAATTCACTGACATCCCTGCAATCCCATTCTGCATATTTCATTCCTGAAGACCCTATCCCAAATTCCACTTCCCAAGACCAGAAATCCCACATTTGTCTATTTTTAGGGTTTGCCATAACTCCTTCAATTTTCACCCAAACGCCTTCAAATTTTGCCACCGTGTTCCTTTCCTAATTCTGCTTCTTTGTCCCTCTCTACCAAATTTTCTCATTCTTTCACCCCGCTTCTGAAATCCCCATTTTTTGCTTCTCTGTCCATCAGAAAATGTCCAAAACCTAGTCAAACCCAAATTACCCATCCGAGTTTTTCCGAAATCCGAATCTTCCTTTACTAAATAAGCTTTTGTTTGTGTTTTTCTATCCATTTCCAAAAAAAAAAAAAAAACTCTTGCTTGTGGTTATCACCCGCACAGGAGAAAAAACCATGGAGGAAGCACTTGCAGCCATCCAAACCAAACTCCAAGATCTGGATGAAAAATTTCTCAGCCTCCATCTTCAGCATTCAGCCATGAACAATAACCAACAGCCAGAATCTTGTGCAGCCACCGGGTTCTCTTCTTCCAGCAATTTTCTTGGGCCGAAGCTTGATTTTCCTCGCTTCAATGGTACTGATCCGACTGGATGGATATACCGCGCAGAACAATATTTCAGTCTGCATAATACTTTTGATGTCCAGAAAGTTCCACTTGCATCCTTTCATTTGGAACAGGAAGCCCTTCAATGGTACTGTTGGTACATCAAAGCTCATCCCGAGCCAAACTGGACAGATTTTTGCCAACTCCTTTTGCCACGATTTGATCCTAGTGCTTTTGACGACTTCATAGGAGCACTCACTAAACTTCACCAAACTGGCACAGTGAGAGAGTATCAGACAGAATTTGAGAAACTCGCCAATCACACAGAAGGATTGTCTGATGAATTTTACAGGAGTTGTTTTATCAGTGGTCTTAAGGATGAAATCCAGTCAGAGGTTAAAATGTTCTATCCCAACACAATGATGGAAGTCCTAGGTTTGGCTAAGTTGGCAGAAGACAAGCTTGCAGCCCAACAACGCTCCAAAGCCACTTTTGTTCCCTTCCGAAATATGGGTTCTCAACGACCTCCCATCCCACCAGCTCCTCAACCAACTCCTATCAAGCATTTGTCTGAAACCGAGATGCAGGCACGCCGAGAAAAAGGGATTTGTTATAATTGTGATGAGAAATTCACTCAGGGACATAGATGTGTTCAACACAAGCTCTATCTCTTGGATGTGGATTCTCTGCCTGCCTCTGAACTTGGTGAAGAAGCTCCAGATACAGTAGATGATCAGGTCGACATTCAACACCCCCCTATTGACACCCCATCTCAGGACGACCCACCCGCGATCTCTCTCCATGCTATAACCGGCGTCACAACCCCGCAAACAATGCAGGTCAGGGGATACTTCAAGAAGTTCCCTCTTACCATACTCATTGATTCTGGTAGCACTCATAACTTCATTGACCCTCAGATTGCCAAACAGGTTGATTGTTTTGTCCATCCTTGCTCCAACTTTGAAGTCATGGTTTCCAATGGGGGCACCTTACCTTGCAAGGGGAAGTGTCACAATGTGCGTATCTCTATGGAAGATTATAACCTGTGCTCTAACATGTTTGCCTTGTCCTTAGGTGGATGTGATGTGGTTTTGGGCGTTCAATGGTTACGCACACTTGGCCCCATCTTATGGAATTTTTCTAAACTTTGGATGTAGTTTTCAGTCAATGGGGCACAACACAAATTAATGGGCTTACAACCAAGGTATCTCTGCATCATCAGTTCACATCGCCTGGAAAAAATCCTTAAGAAGAATTCACATGGTTTCATCGCTCAGCTCCATTCCATTCAGATGCACCCATCAACGGTCTCCACTACTTCCTTGGATAGATATGCAGGTGTCTTTGCTGAACCAATGAGCTTGTCGCCTTCAAGAGACCTTTCCAGTACTAATTTAGTCACATCTACCTCTCAGCAAGAAATGATGGCTATTTTGCTTGCAGTACAGAAGTGGCAACCATACCTATTAGGAAATTATTTCTGCATCAAGATTGATCTCCAGAGTCTGGAAATTTTTTTGGAACAATGGGTCTCCTCCCCAACACACCTGAAATGGGTTTATCCAAATCATGGGTTATCCCTATGCGATCACTTACAAGAAGGGTAAGGACAATATGGTGGAAGATGCTCCTTCTCGCACAATTGATGACCCAGTTTCTCTTATAGATCCTTCTCTTCTTGTTCCAAATTGGTTTCAATATGTTCAACAAGGCTATCTCTTCTATGAACTCCATGCTTCTTCATCAGCAGGGCACTCTGGGTTCTTCAAAATGTATGACCGGGAACAATGTAACTTCTTTTGGCAGGGACTGAAAATGACAATTCAATAGATGGTGGCTGACTGTGATACTTTCCAGGTCAACAAGGGTGAAACGACACTCCTTTTGGGATTGCTCAAACCCTTTCCCATCCCTACACAACTTTGGCCAACTATTTCTATGGATTTCCTAGAAGCGCTCTGGTGGTACAATACCACATCTCAAAGGACACCATATGAAGCATTCTATGGACAGATACCGCCAGTTCTTATTCCATACACCCTTAGCAGCTCCCCAGTTCAGGAAATTGACTTGGTTCTTTGAAACCGCGATCAAATTCTTCTCATTCTGCAGGACAATCTTCACATGGCCAGAATTCGACTGAAACAACAAGCCGATCAGCACCGTTCTGAGTGCATTTTCCACGCAGCTGATAGGATTCTTCTTCATCTACAGCCTTCCAAGCAATCCTCCCTAACACTCCAAAGGCGTCAGTGGCCCGAAATGCAACCCGAGGATGCTACCGGGGAACCACTCCTTGAGATTCTGCAGCAATTTCCCCAACCAAAGCTTTGAGGACAAAGCTTTTTCTAAGGGAGAGGGGATGTCAGGAACCCGTGTCAACCCTTCTCTTTACTATGTTAGTATATTGTTGTTGGACGCATATGCTTTGTAAGTCGTCCCGTAGTATTTGTTGATCCATAGTTTATATTAGCCCATAGTATTGACCCATAGTATTGGACGCATATGCTTTGTAAGTCGTCCCGTAGTATTATATGTCCCATGGTTTTGACTCATAGTATTGGGCATAGACTTAGTATATAAGTGTGTGTTGAGGTCATTGAAGGCACCGTGAAGTTAATTGTATTGAGCTTGCCCAAAGGAGGTTGCCCCCTGTAAGTGGCCTATGATCAATATAAAAGTGATTCTGAGTTCTGATATCTTGTGTATTTACATTAATTAATTATTGCAAGTTCATCACATAACTCTTCATTCCTCGTGGAAGCCCATTTATGCCTTAAAGACATTCATTAAACGTAAACGAAAACACATTAACAATAATTCATGACACCCATGGTAGAGAAAATTCAGTAAAAATATAAAAATCATAATATTACGTGTTTATATATGCTACATATACAATTTGCATACCTCGATGATTTCTGTTATATTCCAACTTCCATAGGTGAGGTGTCATTCTTTGTGGTTTCTTTCCATTCTCTTCTTTACCATTGAATTTTTTTTTTCTCGGTAGTTCGATACCTATGGTTCTTAGGGACGAAGTGCCTGTACTCATCAAACAGCTCCTTTGCTAAACTTCTTGAACGACGAGATTTTATCCTAGGAACACATACTGGACATGCAAATTTTCCCTTTGTTTGAAGACCTGCAAGAAATATGTATTAATGTTATAGCATCAAAATATTATTAATTTAAAAAATAAAATGCATGTTATTTACCTTAAAAACATATAATTTTAACGACGTGCAACATAAAGTTACATACCACAAAAATGTGTTAACCCGGGAGAGTCATGAATTGTCCATGCAAGTATTCCATGGAACTGAAATTGTTTCTGCCCTATTGGTCTGGAGATGTCATACATAGTGATGACAGCGCATAACTTCAATAGCTCATCGATAAGAGGCTCAATATATACATTCATATCTTTAACTTGGTACTTACCTAATTGATCATTCAACATACAATATTGCTCTTTAGTTATGTGTCCCAATATATAAAAGGTGTTCTCATGCAACAATTAAACAAAGAAATTAATGAAATAATATAATTACTTTCAAAAACATACCTGGAATAATCATTGCCAACATTGTTTGCTCTCTCTTTATAGTCATTCAAGGAGGTAGGTTATTGTTTATGACAAAAACAGGCCACACCGAGTAAGTAGAACGAAGCTCACCAAATGGATTGAAACCATCAGGTGCCAATGAAAGTCTAACATTACGAGGTTCATCTTTATAAATTGGCCATTTTTCTTCGATGTTCTTCAATGAAGAACCATCTACATGAATTCGAAGAACACCATCTTCACTTATGTTCTTTGCATGGTAATCCATAAACTGTGCTATACTTTGGCACCTGAATAGTCGTTGGAAACGTGGAATTATGGGAATATAACGAAGAACTTTGCGAGGCACCTTTTTTTTTATTTGATCAGTTTGATATCTAATAATTTCATATTGTGGGAATTTGTTTTCTGATGCATACTGTCCATAATATATAATATGATCATTAGGACATGCATCAATAGCTTGATACTCCATTCCAATTTCTTTCATAATCAAGAATACCTCTTGAGATGTGCGTGGTAAATTATTTGATGGTGGTAATAGAAATTCACCCAACAATCTGCAACATTGACAAAAAAATGAAATGTAAACAATATACGTCATAAATATTTCATATCCCTCATTTACGAATTAATTAACACTAAAAATAGAGGAAAATAGACAACTTTACATACCTTACAAGATGTGTGAAACAAGTGTTTGATAAACCATTCAAAACCTTCAAGTTCACCAACAATAATATAGCAGATAGAATATTGGTTGTTGAGACTTCATAAATAGGTTCTTGGGACTTCTCCAATAGAGGAACATCATGAATATCATGGAGGTTGTCCACATCCAATGGAGAAAATGTGTCTTGGAGCAATCTATTTATCTCATCTTTGCCATTTGTATCAATAACGTCATCTTCGTCCATAGGATCATTAAGAACTCGATATTCAATATCCCGATCTCCATGTTCCTCACCTTGTAAAGTAGTATTTCTACTATTATGTGGCAAATAGATCTCTAGCGGTCGACATTTAGGGGGCATTGTCTTTATATTTACAAACAATGAAATGACATTAGTGTATAATATACAACACATATATTTAAAATGATAAAAAATTTGTGAATACATGATCAATACTATTACAAGAAGTACATTATGTAATGAATAATGTCTTACCAAGGGATGATATTCATACCCCCCTTCAGCATGCCCCTTCTCCTTACAATGTTTTTCAACTGTTGTTCTTAAAATTCTTCTCGTTCTCAAACCTTTGCAATCATTGCAAGGGAAATAACACTTTCCATCACCCTTCGCCTCCAATGCTGCCTTAAACTCAACATACCTCTTATTATTTTCTTCCCAAGTATATTTATTTGACATTCTGATAGCCTATAAGAACAAAAAAACTCAATCAATATAAAGTAAATTGAATAGAGTATATATATACATATTAAAGGAGACAGAAAATTAAAGGACGTGACATGGCAAGTGAAAAATCTAATTAGTAAATGTCCCTCCATATATGTGGTCTTTAAAAATATATCATGTATCTATCAAATTCTAAGCGACAGATATATATAAGCATTAGTATTGAGGAAAAAATGAATTCCCTTGGATTACTACATGTTGTTCCAATAAGAATTAATGTATGGTGGGTAATGGTTATTGATTCTACATAACATGAATTTAGATATTGCCTTTAAAAAGGGGTCAAGGAATTGTGTTAATGATGTTACAAATTAGGAGTTTACATATTACTTCAATTCATGTGTTGGTATGTTAATAGATATGTGGTTTCCTTATAAAGTAATGAATTGCTATCTAAATGTCTAAGCGGGTTAGTATGTTGGGTTGTAAGTGTGTTTGTGAAAGGAGTTGTTACATAATTTTGCCAAGTGGTAATAACCATAGGATATTGAGTGGTTAATTGGTTCCCTACATTGGTTTATAATTATTAATTGCAAGAAGGTATACATGATGGTGCTAATGGATCTAATGTAGACGAAATTGAGGGTCTGGTAATATTGTTCATATTCGTTATACTAGAGATTAAAAGGTTTCAACACATTGTAATGATATTGTCACATGGGATTATTGTTGGTTGTGGAGCCAGATCTTCCAGTCTCATAGATGATATTGTGTTAGTTGTGATATGAAAAAGGACTGTACACTCGTTCCCCAACCTTGGGGTTCGGGGGCAACGCCCCTGAGAAAAAAAAATTGGGGTTTTTTTTGCCAATAGTTTACCGGCCCATGGTTTTGTGTAACCCGTGGTATTTTCCCATTGTATTTCCCCTATAAAATAAATACATTGTAACACGGATAGGGTTGATGTATTAGGTATTATGCATTGTAAAGATCTTTGAGATCGTAAAGAGAGACTATGAGAAAGTGAAGAGGAAGTGCAGCGAATGTGCTGCAGGTTGTATCCCTTCATTTGTTGGATGGTATAATAATAAGGACTGGCAATTTCAGTGTGGACGTAGCCCATGTTGGGTGAACCATGATATATTGGTGTCTCTCTTGTAATGTGTTTGTGTGATTATATTTGCATTTATGTTTATTGTTATTGCTCTGTGATCCTGTTTTTCTAACAACTATGAATATAGATATAGACCCATCCACATAAATTGTTTTTATTTTTATTTTGCGTCATCCCAGATGGGTGTTACAATTATTAAGTGCATAACAATTAGATGTATTCATGGTATAGTATTGATTCCATTTACAAAGGAATTGGATGGGAGACACACTAGTGAAGGACAAGCCCATTCAAATGGAGAGATCTTGCTCTAGGATAGAACGGATTGATGGCCTCCCAAGGATACCATATACTATGTATTTTTTTTTTTTGAAACTTTGAATTTAGTAGAAGTGACTATCAAAGTTTGAAAGGATACACCTTTGTGGTCTCATCGGTTATCTATGAGGGGGATAGTTAAATCTAATTAGATAGTGTTGAAATCTACGATGATGGTCGTATTGATAACAATGACGATGATTTCATTATCAACATCATCATCATCATTATCATCATCATCGTCGTCACTGATGATGATGACGATGTTGGTGTTGTTTTTGATGATGATGATGATTAATGACGATGGCGATGATGCTTATGATGATGATGATGATAATTATGATAATGATTATCATGATGATGATTAGGATGGTGTTGATGATGATTTTCATCGACGCCGATGTCGTTAGCATCACCATCACTAACATCCTGTTCCAAGTTGCTAGGTTGATGTGTGAGTACTTGTTGCTAGTTATACACTAGACTAGATCAATTGTTAAACGATACATAAGTTATGTATCAGAACATTCCAATTTCAGTACTAACATTGGAAATGATATTAATTCCATGGATTATGGGTGCTATATTTCTTTTGATTTGTTATCTATGTGACTTATCAAAAATTGTAATTTTTTGTACAATGTTCTAAAGTAGGGCATGGGAAACATTCAAATTTATAGGCCAAAGGTCAATGTAAATAATTTTAAAATGGGAACATGTATATTCTAGGATTTTATTGAAGTCATAACAATTTATGAATCCAAAAGAGGCATAATGCATAATTTCCTTGAAATAGCTAATTTTAGATCTATCTAGCTTGGAGATCTCCTTGATATTTTATTTCATTCAACTAGATAGAAGCAAAGGCTACCAATAAAAAACATAGAAGGAGAAAAAAAAGCATTTTACCACAAAAGACCATTTAAAAAATTACATTTTAACACAAATGAAAATTTTAAAAATTACATTTTGACACAAAAATCCCAAACTATATAAACATTTGCTCCATTGCATTGAAGCCCTAGTTGGAACATAAAGGGCGCAAACACAAAACAGACTAGTGCATTGCAGTCCAATTAACCTGGAAAATGAAGGAGATCAAAAATTCGATGTGTCAAACCAGTACTGGACTCTTGAAATCACAGAACGAACAATCAACAGAAAAATTGTTGCAACTATAGCAAATAATTTGTGGAAATATGTCTGAAGAAAATGTATTTATAGATCAATGAGCATCGCGGTTCCGACAAAAATGCATGACGATCAAATTTCAAAAATAACAAAGAGTCAATGATCGTTACTATGATAACCATTGACGTTGCATGTGTAAAGTTATCCGTCGCTATAGCGGCAGATATTCATCGCTAGAGCGACGATTATCGGGGGCCAGAACATTTTTTTTCAAAATTTTTATTTGATTTTAACTTATTCGTGGCAATATTTCATGGAAATTTTGATCCAGATGTACTAGTGAACCCCCAACACACGAACAATGGATGTCGCCAAATCCTCCATGGGAAGAGCCCTCAGATGGCTCACTAAAATGCTACCACAGTTCACCGAACTCTGGTCACCATCACAATAATAATCCACTAAGGTATCGATCGAATCCCCGTCAAAAAATAGATATCCTGAGTGGTGATACTCAGGTCCTCACAACCCACCTGGAACACCCCACGGTTAGGATCCCACATGTCCAGTAGCCACCACAAGAGATAGTCGGACGACCGCATCAGAGGGCTCTTGAAAAACTTCAAGAGCCCAGCATCCCGTAACGCATCGATCGCCCCTTGGTCACCTAACACAACCACTCGGAGGTCATCAAGCTCCCTCTCCCTCCACTCCACATCCCGAACATGTGCCATCACTACTAAGAAACCACCTGCACATGGAAATAATCAGTCATTAGCTACACAAAATCAATAGCGCGGGCTTCCGTAAGAAGACTCGCTCGTAGCGGGAAATTTTGTAAGACATCTGTGCGTAGCGTGGCCAATACAAGGTTCGGCCGTGCAGAAACAACGGGCGGGAGTTATTGTTGGCTGCTTTCTGGACAGACCCGGGTTTTCAGGATGAACAGCAACAAATACCCCTTTGGCGCACTGGCCCTTTCGGCAACGAGCTGCGCAGCAGCCCGAAGTCTCACCCGAAGTGGCTATGGGGGGGCTAAGGAATCAGGTTTCCTTAACCTAGGTGGTGTGGAGACTACAGTCTTCTCCCTTCCCTTCTTGCAGGTAACCCCGGAGCAGAGCGTCTTACTCTTCCACAGGTCTCAAAGCGCTACAGCGCGGGAACTCACTCTTCCCAGCCTGGCTGCGCGGTAGCTCGGTGCCTGCGCGCGAGGCGTTTACCCGCTACGTCCGATACACTATGTATCGCCTCTGCCCTCACGCCACAGTGCAGTAACACACTCCTTAAGCGCTACAGTGACAGTGTTCTTACAGACTCCTTCGACAATGCACAAGTACGCTTCTAAGGGAGCTTCAAGGATTTACTTTACACATTCATTCATAAAGATAGCGGAACATTCATGGAAACATAGACAGCAAAGCAAAGAAATGAAATCACATAAAGCATCACCACAACAACAAGAATTATGTAGTTCACCTCCAGGAGGGAAGCCACGTCCACAGGACTATTTTATATTCTCTTTAGATGGGGATAACATAGTTCCGCTGTGCACACAGCTGCAGCCTTAGATATTTCTGGGAAACTCCATGCACACAGCTGGGAGCCCTTCTCTTAGATCTATTCTCTCCTTCTACAGATATTACAATGACAAAGGCATACAATTACATTCCCCTCAGTCCTCTTTCAACTGGTCGATACATACAATGGCCCTTACGCCAAGCGGTCTTCCTGCGAGATCGCGGCCTTCTTACATGCACAGAATGATCATTAACAGCTTTACAAGACACAACAATGCAAGTGACACAGTGACTATCAACTATCTCTCTACCTGACCAACTAACCAACCAACCAACCCTTTTCCCTTTTACAATTACACATATATATAGGTGGCCCTGAGGGTCGCACCTTTACAAAACTGTGGGCCTTTCCCAACAGTGATCCCCAAAAACCCTAACCACTGACATTTCTAGGTGTACTATAGGCGCCTCTTGTAGTCACGTCGTAGCTTCCTGCAGACTCCGCGATTTCCGGCGCAGATCGCGGGTATGGGCGCCGCTTCATCGTTCTTTGCTCCTTGTCCTTCGCCTTCAATGCTTCGGCCTGTTGCTCTTCCTTGGTCTGAGCAACCATAAATCCTGTACTTTGCCTTAATGAGGGTAGCTGAGCCCTCTTCCGCCGCTTCATTTATTGTGGTGGTTGAGCTTTCTACTCGGCCACCTTATTTACTCTTTCCTTTGACGTGCACGCGAGCTCCGCGATTTTCGGCCCACAATCTGCGGTGAGCTCGTCCATCTGGCGCCATACCGTGCACTGTTCATTTCTGCCCAAAAATGGTGCTTTTCCTCAAAATTTGGTAGCTTTACCATAGCTGCGGCTTATGCTCCAGAAGCAAAAAGAAGCCTTCAAGCAATCTCAGGAGTATTTCTCAGATCCGCGAGCTTCAAGTTCTGTCGCATTACCGCACAATGATATCAGACCGCATGTGCCACGACAAGAGAACCTGGTACGAGAGCAGGCCACTACATCTGGAAGGACTGATGAGGAGGATACACTAGGCAGTGTTCATGCTTTCCTAAGAAGCTGCTTAAAGTTGTTGCGCAATGAAAAAGCAACTATGGAACTCCAACACTTGTTGGATTAGTGTCAACAATCTGCTTCGATGAACACACCGCAGCGTGTTGTTCATCAGATCAGGAGTCATGCTAGAACTGGAAGAGAGATAAGACTCACAACGCAGATTGGAGCATTTGAAATGGACGAAGTCATTTTGGATTTAGGCTCAGAAGTTAATGTTCTCACCATGCAGACATGGGAACAGATGGGTAGCCCTCAGCTTATCAGATCTCCTATCCATCTAAGACTAGAAAATCAGCAACGAGTTTCTCCATTGGGCAGATTACCCAATGTACCCATTTATATTGAGGGAGTAAGAAGTTCTGCAGACTTTGAAGTAATCAAAATTCTGGATGACAGTAGACCTTACCCAGCACTTTTAGGCATAGACTGGGCATTTGATAATCTAGTTGTCATTAATTTGAAGAAAAGACTGGGCATTATGACAGCTAGATTATCAAATGCCCAGTCTATGCCTAAAAGTGCTGGGTAAGGTCTACTGTCATCCAGAATTTTGATTACTTCAAAGACTGCAGAACTTCTTACTCCCTCAATATAAATGGGTACATTGGGTAATCTGCCCAATGGAGAAACTCGTTGCTGATTTGCTAGTCTTAGATGGATAGGAGATCTGATAAGCTGAGGGCTACCCATCTGTTCCCATGTCTGCATGGTGAGAACATTAACTTCTGAGCCTAAATCCAAAATGACTTCGTCCATTTCAAATGCTCCAATCTGCGCTATGAGTCTCATCTCTCTTCCAGTTCTAGCATGACTCCTGATCTGATGAACAGCACGCTGCGGTGTGTTCATCGAAGCAGATTGTTGACACTAATCCAACAGGTGTTGGAGTTCCATAGTTGCTTTTTCATTGCGCAACAACTTTAAGTAGCTTCTTAGGAAAGCATGAACACTGCCTAGTGTATCCTCCTCATCAGGCCTTCCAGATGTAGTGGCCTGCTCTCGTACCAGGTTCTCTTGTCGTGGCACATGCAATTTGATATCATTGTACGGTAATGCGACAGAACTTGAAGCTCGCGGATCTGAGAAATACTCCTGAGCTTGCTTGAAGGCTTCTTTTTGCTTCTGTAGGTCAAGCGCGGCGTACCCATTGTGTCGTTGGCTTTCCAGTTCCCGACTCTGGTGCACTAGTGGTTGCACCACTGCACGTCACTATATTAACTGTAGGATCTGGTTCTCTTTTTTCTGCTACAATCAACTGAATATTCTGGTTAACCTGTGGCTTCTTTTCTTGCATCTTGGCCATCAACTGAGGGCATTCTTCAATGACATGATCATAAGATTTACAGTATCTGCAGGTGGTTGTAGGGTTTTGGCAATCCCTTGCATAATGGCCTTGAGATCCGCAGTTATAGCAAGTGATCTGTCCTCTTCCACGATCAAAACCTCCTGCGCGTCCTCGGCCCCTGTAATTTCCTCCCCGACCTTCGCGAGCTGGGTCATACTGCGGACCTGCTATGGGTCCCTGTGGTTCTGACTGTACTCTATAAACATCATGTTTTCTTTCTATCATAAGGTCATATGGTCTGCAATTGTTCTCATCATGGCCTACTGATTTACAGAAATTGCAATATAGATTCTTTGGAGTTTGTACATATTTCTGTAACAAGTGACACTCTTGTGGTCTGTGGCCTCTAGTTCTACAGATTTCACACCAAGGCCCCTGAGCCTGTGGTAAAGGGTTAGGTGCTCCAGTTGCAATATAATCTATGAAAACAGGACAATGGTCCTTTGAATGTCCTTGTGCTCTACACTTTGTACACCAAATTTCTTCTTTAACATCCTTTCCTTTCTTAATATCATGCACTTGCAAGGTTAGGTTTGCTATTTGGTTCTGCAACTGCGCAACATCGTTGCTTGTTCCAGCAATTGGTGAAGCTTCTAGTTTCATAGCCATCTCTAGAGCTTGTTCTTGAGTAGTGAGATTCTGTTGCATAAGAGGAAGTCTAATATGAGGAAGCAGGGCAGCAATGAACCATTCCTTATGCTGCTGCGGTGCAAACTCAAAGCTTACTTGATCTATCAAGGCTTTGAACTTCTGGTCAAAGTCCCATACTGATTCTGTAGGTAACTGTTTTATGTCTTTGAGTTCTGTTATGCACTGTGATTCTGATTTAGGTTTCTTGAATTCTTTAATCATAGCACCTCTTACATCAGCAAGCGTCCTATTCTGTGCTGCTGAGTATTTCATAAACCAGGTTAAGGCTCTCTCTTAGTGTGGTTGCTAACTGAACCAGCTTAACATCATCATCATTAATTTGCTTAATCGTCCAAATGGATTCACATAGAAACCAGTGTTGCTCAGGGTCTTCTAGCCCTGTTCCTCTAAAGGTTGGTAACTTCATGTCATCACCCATCCTTCTTGCGCTAGGTTGATGTGGAGGTGCTGTGGCACTGCCTCCGGGATGGTTAAACAAAGGTGGAGCTGAGGTACTAGAAGTACCATGCGGGCTACTAGAGGGTGTTACTGCGGGGTTATGCTGAGCCCCGTCTGGCTTTTGCGGTGTAAAAGGGTGATAAGGGATAAGAGCATTCCCTTGTCTCTCTATATGGCTCACTCTACGAGCTCGACTATCTTCTGGGCTAGACTCAAAAGAATATTGGTCGAGGCCTACTTTATACCATTTTCCGCTACGAGTGCAACCAATAACTTCAAGATCACTATCAGAATCTACGGACATTACTTGTCTATGCTATTCATCGGAAGCTATGCATAGTTTTCCTTTTTCATATAAGAGCATTTTAATCCACAAGTTCAGAGAATTTAAGAACTTACCCCTGTATGCTTTGAATAAGCTCCTCTCAGCCTCGCTGAAGCTCTTTCTCATATCTACTGCAAACTCGATGATGAAACCTTCCAGTAGACTGTTCAACCAAAAGTCTACTGCGCGGGACACAGGATTATCTACCCGCTTCACAATGCTAACTAGCTCAGGCGTCCAAACGATAGGTTGATCAACATGCACAGTGGGTCCAGTATCTGCTAGCTTGGATACCCACTCATGCAACTCAAGTGCAAATGTTACAAAGAAGATTTCGTGAAGGTCAGTATAAATATGCTTCTGCAACCAGTCCTCTGTCTGAAGCCTAGGGCTTCTATTTTCACGTTCAGCGAACTCTCTAGCCTTTGAATCAAACCACTCTTGAATTTCTTTAGCTGTAGGATTCCAGCACCACATTGCCTTCAAAATAATAGGATGAAAGCCGGCAACGAAACCATTTGTTGGCTGCTTTCTGGACAGACCCGGGTTTTCAGGATGCGCAACAACAAAGACCCCTTTGGCGCACTGGCCCTTTCGGCAACGAGCTGTGCAGCAGCCCGAAGTCTCACCCGAAGTGGCTATGGGAGGGCTAAGGAATCAGGTTTCCTTAACCTAGGTGGTGTGGAGACTACAGTCTTCTCCCTTCCCTTCTTGCAGGTAACCCCGGAGCAGAGCGTCTTACTCTTCCACGGGTCTCACAGCGCTACAGCGCGGGAACTCACTCTTCCCAACCTGGTTGCGTGGTAGCTCCGCGCCTGCGCATGAAGCGTTTACCTGCTACATCCGATACACTATGTATCACCTCTTCCCTCATGCCACAATGCAGTAACACACTCCTTAAGCGCTACAGCGACAGTGTTCTTACAGACTCCTTTGACAATGCACAAGTACGCTTCTAAGGGAGCTTCAAGGATTTACTTTACACACTCATTCGTAAAGATAGCGGAACATTCATGGAAACATAGACAACAAAGCAAAGAAATGCAATCACATAAAGCATCACCACAACAACAAGAATTATGTAGTTCACCTCCAGGAGGGAAGCCACGTCCACAGGACTGTTTTATATTCTCTTTAGATGGGGATAACACAGTTCCGTTGCGCACACAGCTGCAGCCTTAGATCTTTCTGGGAAACTCCACGCACACAGCTGGGAGCCCTTCTCTTAGATCTATTCTCTCCTTCTACAGATATTACAATGACAAAGGCATACAATTACATTCCCCTCAGTCCTCTTTCAACTGGTCGATACATACAATGGCCCTTACGCCAAGCGGTCTTCCTGCGAGATCGCGACCTTCTTACATGCACAGAATGATCATTAACAGCTTTACAAGACACAACAATACAAGTGACACAGTGACTATCAACTATCTCTCTACCTGACCAACTAACCAACCAACCAACCCTTTTCCCTTTTACAATTACACATATATATAGGTGGCCCTGAGGGTCGCACCTTTACAAAACTGTGGGTCTTTCCCAACAGTGATCCCCAAAAACCCTAACCACTGACACGGCTAGGTGTACTATAGGCACCTCTTGCAGTCATGTCGCAGCTTCTTGCAGACTCCGCGATTTTCGGCGCAGATCGCGGGTATGGGCGCTACTTCATCGTTCTTTGCTCCTTGTCCTTCGCCTTCAATGCTTCGGCCCGTTGCTCTTCCTTGGTCCGAGCAACCATAACTCCTGTACTTTGCCTTAATGAGGGTAGCTGAGCCCTCTTTCATCGCTTCATTTATTGTGGTGGTTGAGCTTTCTACTCGGCCACCTTATTTACTCTTTCCTTTGACGTGCACGCAAGCTCCGCGATTTTCGGCCCGCAATCTGCAGTGAGCTCGTCCATCTGGCGCCGTACCGCGCACTATTCATTTCTGCCCAAAAATGGTGCTTTTCCTCAAAATTTGGCAGCTTTACCATAGCTGCGGCCTATGCTCCAATAGTTATACACCTTTGCTGCGCAAGTAGCGCAACTTTTATAGGAACAGTCGCGCTACAAACAACACGCGATCGAGGCACATATGTCCCATGCTACGCACAACACCGATCATTTATTCCGTGCTACATCGCGCACGATTTCCAGAAAATCCCATGCTAGGGCAGTGCGAGGTTTTCCTGAAATATCACGTGAACACGCGGGATTTTGAGAAAATCCCTCGTTGCATCTCTAAAACCATCAAATATCCCCCCTGGCCACCCAAGGGACCCCCATACCTAAATATACCAGGACAAAATAAAAAAAGTAAAAGGGTGAGACATACCTGGAACTCGTCGCTCGCTGAACAGTGCACTAAATCTACTAGAATTTCTCTAAAATTACTTTAATAGGTCAGTGGCACAAAGTACAAATGATTTTGAAAAGTGTGCCCTACATCTATTTTATATACTCATTTGAACCAAACTTCAAACTGATGCCACAAACAAACCGTAACTCCGTTTTCAAAACCGTTCACACCACGACGACCAGTGCTTCAAGCTCTTTGACATGGAACCAAATAATCCATATTCTCATCAATGTAACCGGGACACGATTTTCTCTCCTCAATCAACAAAGTACCCCAAAGGTACGCAATGTTTTGGTTAATATGCTTTCTGCATTGTTAATACCTCGATTATGTATTTTATTACACTTGGGTATGTGTGTTGTGTGTAGGACTATGATCAGAACAACATGGAGACTCTTGTTCAACCCATGATATGAATAATACTCCAAATCTCTAAAGGCTAACACACCCCACTAAAGGTATCATACCTAAACCGGCATATAGACCCTATTTACCCTCCATTTATAATGCATATCCTAGTATTCTCGCTAATAACCATAGGGTCCCCCTTCATGGACTTGATGTGCAATCAACATCATTCCCATAAATAGCAGGTCCACCCATGGGTGTGTGCACCATTTCCATCTTCGTCATCAATTGACACCCATGATGTCGACACCCCACAAGTCCGAGGAATTTGACCAAAATTGAAAAGACCCCCCCTTAGAGTATCATTTCATAATTGCGCATTTACTCCACCAATTAGACATTCGTCATATCCCTCGGTGCAGGTTACGAGAACGATTCACAAATCCCCCTCATACCTCCATGATCACTTTTCCATTTGAAATCCCCCTCGTATCATAACCTTTGCAAAGACACCTATGGGGCCCCCACCCTCATAAGCAACCAACTCTATTCAGTTATCCTTCAGGCATATACTGCATATCACCGTTTCCTGGGGCACCCATCTTCACGCCTGCAAAATTATCCCTCACTTCATCATTGGAAAGTGTCCCCTGATCCACTCAAAACCATGGGGACTCCGCCCATCATCAAATCGGTCCCCCGACACACACAAAACTATGGGGGCCCCACCAACATTCCTTATGTACAAGTAGTTCCTACATCACCTCACATTGCGGGAACACCATATTATTTTGGCAGCAACCCATGGTCGCCTTTGATCGATGTATTTCAGTCTACATATGTTCAACAATATTTTTTTTGCCGGTTACCATTACTCTTCGTTTTGCGTCTCGATCAAATCCCTTTCAATTGCAATTTGTATCCATCTGTTTCAATCTGTACCGTTCCAAAAGGAAAGCTGTCATCCCCACTCCCCATGTTTACATCGATCAAAGGAAGTTATGAGCCCCATGCTTATCAACCAGTCTTATATCAGGTCTGTCCTTCCATCAGTCGGTTACAATATGATCCTAGTTCTCATGGTAGGACTCACGTCGTACCATGTACTTCAGCTCTCGTCGACATCAAAACACTGTATTCTGAGAGTTGTAGTAGTTGCAGATTGTACCTTGGGATCCCTTTCAATCACTATAAGGGATCACCTCGAACTTAGTAGGGAGAGTCATTAGTGATCCCTAAATAGGTGGTTTCCCCTATGCTCGACGTCAACACATCATCACATCAGGGGGAGACGTAATTTTGAAGGTAGCAGTGCTCACATTTAGAAATCATGATAGTAGTCTATTTGGTACGGTAAATCCCTAAGGCAGAGTTACATACCGGTTTGGTTCACCACCATAGTGGGTTTATCATGGTCACCAGTAGTCCCACTTCTTCAATATTCTGCAGCAATTCCAGGGGCATTTAATCTAACATGGATTGAAGCCACCTTCATCCATGTCCCAGTAGTATAATAGAGTCGACACCTTTGTCCTCTCTCATTGTAATCACTTGACATTATTTCAAGAGCACGGGTATGCTCGCCTCGTTTGTATAAAAACTACTCTTTATTACAGCTCCAACGGTCGTCACCAACACTCCTCCCCCATGGGAGAACCTTATTTTGTCCAGATATGATTCATCCTATAGAACATTAGAGAAACAACATAAAACATGATGCATTATCATCTCTACAGTACCCTATGAACCTCATACATCAGGGGGCATATGTTAACGCCTAAAATTCACACACATGCGACATTTCGACGATTCATCTAGTAAAGCATCATCAACATAAAGAATGCATGTCACCACAGGAATTCTCAACAGATCCAAAACACAACATGAGTCCACAAGTGCCAATAAATAGTCAAAACAAAGGGTAGCGCAGGTATTACACAGTTGACCCACACTATAGCGAAGGTTACCTGAACAATTCTTGTGCTACACCCGCGCGACTTTTCCTTCGATATACGCACTACTGTCAAAACGACGGGACCACTCACGCCCAACAGTGCATTAAAATCTCAATACTCCCCAAGGATCAGAATTCGTCTCCTCGTGTACACTTGGTGGCATTAATTATCCCCCTTGTGTACCTTGGAACTGGTTCATGAAGGAGGAGAGTTCACATTTGGATCTAGTTGTTTGTTGGCCACCTCTTGGCCTATAAAAGGAAGCCATTGTCATGCATTTGGTAGAGAGAAATTAGAGCAAGGTTATGCTGCTGGATTTGTGTTGGATTTTCCTCATAGCCCACCATTTCCTACCATTGTAAGAATTTCCAAGCTTTCTTGCCATCTACCATCAAAGGGAAAGTGTTTCTCTCCATTGTTCTTCCACCTACTTAGCATTTAGTTTGGACAATAAAGGCTTCCCTAAGTCAGATTGTTGGCTTCCCTTGAAGCCTTCACCTCCTAGGTGTTGTACATCTATTCCATTGGGAAATACAAGAGTGGTTTAACATACCTTTGGGTTTTTGTTGGAGTTTGCATCTTTCCCCCATCTCTTTTATTTTATTTTCATCAATATTTTCATGTTTGAATGTGAACTACACTAACAATCTCTTGCAGGATCACTTGGAGGAATACCAACCAATCAAAAAGGGGCTCCAAGGACCGAGGCCTTGCAACAACCTACAAGGCTTATCCCCTCACCAAGTGGAAGAGTGAACTTGTGCAATTTTTTCCATAAAAATCTCCAATACCGCTAAATGCTTTGATCATTCTATCTTACATTGTCATCTTCTCTTCTAGTTCTTCTCTTGTAGTCTCTAATTTCATTTCATCATCACTGATGTCTGGAACCACATGTGGAATACCTGTCCTCTAGGATGCCTCCATGGAATCCATTATGGCCATCATTTCTCTCATCATCACCACAAGATCATTCACATCTTTAGCACCCTTTGGTCTTCTTTGCCATCCATGACTTCTTCTTATATTTTTCATTTTTAGAATTTGTACTTGAATAGTAGTTTTGTTATATCTTTAAAAAAATTCTACTAATAAATATAAGCAATAGGATCACTGAAATATAGACAAGCACAACATACACAAGATTGTATCCTAGTGTTGACATGTCCAAATTTCCATTCCTGAAAGAGTTAATAGTCAGTAAATTTTGGGAAAATAAAAAATCAAATCCTATGTGTGGAGTGGTTAATTCATATGATCAAAGTGGTATGACCTTAGGCTAAGAGGGAGAATAAATAAGAAATTGGAATTTAAAATAAAAATAAAAACAATACCATAAGACCAAGGGCTATGATCGTAAGGAATTTTAAAAAGGGAGCTGGCAGAAGTGGGTTTTATAGGTTAGATGTTGAAGACAGGGCAAGTTTAGAAAGGATTTGATCAACAGAACATGATCATTGCATAAATGATCGATGGTTTATATGCATTTCGCACCAGGAAGTTGCGCATCATTTAAAGCAAAAAGGTGGTGCGAAAAATATACCACTAAGTTGTGTGGTGCTCCTAAAATCATTTCGCACTCCAAAAGGTGAAGGAAGAAACCACCTAGTTGATACCCCGAAACCACTTCCAAGTTGTTTAAAAGGAGGTTTGACATTTAAAATTGTTTTATCCAAACAAACCTTTGCCAGTAGTCTGCCGACACACTGAAGGACCAAACAAATATAAGAATCAAACTTGTAAACTCCAAATTTGACCTCGCAGAAGATTTCACCACCAAGTAACCATCAAAGACTAAAATTCCTCCTTGTCTTTCTAAATGGAGCAAATTAAAAAAACTTTAGCCTTGTGTAAGCATCTAGACAAGAAATAAAAAGTCATTGTTGAAAGGGAAGGAAATGTTCACGACACCATCCTATCCGTGGGTGTCACGTCCCCATTTTGACCCCCTTTGTAAATGATGTAAATATTGTAACTTAATCATGGTGAGGAGCTCAAGGCCAAGGCCCCACCATTGATTTAGCGTTTATGTATCGGCAATTAAAATAGATGCCTATGGTTCTTGTGCGAGATGGGCACAATGTATATAAGACATCATGTAAATACGAATTTGTAATGAAAATACCCACAACTAGCTATGCAATGCAACAAAAGAGATGGGGCATGGTTCTACAAGGAATAGGGAGGGAAATTATTCAAACCCTTGAGCCAATAGTATTACTCCATGTGTCAATGGGGAAACCCATAAACCACCAACTACCCATTTTGTCTCATGTACCCAATCATTTAATTTTTCCAAGAAATTGGTTAAGGCAGTTAATGCCTAGGGAATGAAAGAGTATGGGCAAGCCATTTTCGTGCATGGGCAAGCCATCAACTTGGAAAATCGTGTTTTTGCTTGAGGGGCAAGAAACCACCCACGAAAGGGTGCCCAAAGCCATGGGGAATGGGCAGTCTTCATTCATTCACGCAGGTAGAGAAGGCTGGGAGTTACAGTCACGTTTTTGAGCAAAAACGCAGGGTTCTCCCTGCCCAAAAACCCGTTTTTGGTTTTGGATAGTAGCTGGGAAGGAGGGGGTGCGATTTGGGACTGTAGGGAGTTCGTTTTGTCCCCGATTTGCCATGGGCGTTTTTCCTAAAAACGTTTTCTGCTACCTGGGGTTTTCTCCAAACCTCCATTGCTCGTTTTTAACCTTCCCACGTTTTTCTGAAGCCTAGGGGATCATTTTCCTGCCTGTCACTGTAAAAACGTTTTGTCTTTCCCCATAATGGTGTTCTGCTGTTGTGTGCATTCTCGTTTTTGGTTTGAACCTGTGAGCTGAAGTTTTGGACTGGTAGTGGATAGAACTGGCTTGATAAACCTAGTAGAGGGTGTAGCCTCTCAAGAAGATCAAGAGGGCTTGGATACTTTTCTATGCACACCCTGAGAGCACTAGAAAGGGAGGTATGGCTTGAGGGACTGTGTGGCAGTGAAGAGAATACTTCCTTGTGTTGGGTGTGTAGGCATTGTGAGTGCCAAGCTGAATAGATCTGGGAGGGACATCCTCAGCTCTGTGGTTGAGCATACTAGCTTAGCAATTCTTCCCTTCCATGTCCTAGCAGCCTGATAAACCCAATTGCAGATTGGCTTGGCTCATCTTGGTGTATGCTTGGCTATGTGTGAGTCTGCTGTTCCCTGGTTCCTTGTAGAGATCATGCCCAGCTCGGGGGTGGCAGTAGTGCTGAGAGATTGAGGAGCACACTGGCCTACGGTTGGGTGGAACGTTGCAGTTGCATAGCCAGTTGCGTGGGACTACTTTTGTATAAGATAAGTATTCCCCTGTATTAACTTGCATTTACTTATTTGATGAACATCTTAAATGTATGATGGATGTGAAATTCTTAATATTCCGCTGTGATTTTCTTAAAACCATACAGTTCCATCTATCTCTGTTATATTATGTTCATGCTTATGGTTAAACGTTTCATAGGGCTAGACGCCCAGTTTAATATCACATCTGTTATGCAATTGTATATGTGTATATTCTTTTTCATTTGAATTTGAATGCTTGTTTAATGAATGGATATGGGGGCTAGATGCCCGGTTCAACCGTCACGATCCTCTCCATCTGGATGGTTGGATGGGAGGGGACGTGACAGTGGGAACTAATTCTTACTCCAAAGAGAAGATACAATAGATAGAGTCAAAGGGTTAGGGTTTTTAAGTGTCTTAGAGTCAACTCTCAGTTGCTTTTGTTTAGAATAAACCCCACACTTTTTAGAGTTTGTAATTTGGTGTTCAATAAATTATTCGAAAATAGAAAAGGTCATAATGACCACCAGTGTGTCAATTTTTTTAATGTAAAATGAATCCTCAAACAGTCAGAGAGTCTTTGAGTCTACCCGAGTCCATTTTTCAAAACCCTAAGTCCTTTGTCGAGGAAAATATGGTTAGAGTTTACAAAGATTGTTCTTTCGAGGTCAAAAGTGTTTTTTTGTCAAAAATCCTTAAAACTGAAATATCAATTGATGGTCTGGTATTTCCTTTGGATGTTGGTGTCTTTCAAGAAGAAGTTCAGTTAGTTTTTTCTTTGTTAAGTCATATTTTAGGTCTTGATAGTGACAATTATGTTTCTGAGGTCATGTTAGGGTGTCTTTTGAAGGCCTATGAGTCAAATTCCAGCCCAAGTTTTGTCTTAAATTTGATGAGTTCCTAGTTGAGGTGATCCATACCCAGCTAGTGAACTTCCACACTTTGAGGTACTTCAGGAACCAGACATATTTACTAAACATGGTTATATTCTCAAATGAAGCTGAGTTGAAGTTCTTGAACTTTATGACCACCATATACCTTTCCAATCAGATCACCATGTTCAATTTCATAAATAGTGTTATGTCAGAGGTCTACAAGGTTATTTTCAATGTTGAGTCACCTAGAGTTACAGAGGAGATAAAAGGAATGTTGCAGTTTTCCCCAAATGATAAAACAAGTGATTGGTTTCTCTACAAAGATCATACAGTGGTAAGATTTTATGGATTTACAGGGAACCCTTACAAATTTCCATCCTTCTTGACTTCAAGAGTTTTTTCTTTAGAATTTATTAGACAAAGGCTGCATCTCGATAATGAAAATTTTGTGGATTCCAAGAAGAGTTATATTCTAATTAAGTTTCCTTTTAAGGTTGGTCCATTTGTTATAAAGAGTAGAACATCCCTCCCAATTATAGAAAAATAGTTGCAAGAGATGGATTTTCAAGTAGCAGAGAAGATCAACTATGATCCACATCATATAATCTCTCAGAAGAGACATGATAACAAAAGCAAAACTTTTGAACATCAAGTAGTGGAAGGGTTGGATAAGTTGGCCAACTTGATGGTGTTTGAAGAACATCAGCAAGATATAGAAGAGGAAAGGGTGGAACAAACTGGTTCTAAATCTCAAATAATTCATACCCCTATCAATACAGATTTTCCAAGTAAAAGAACAATTTCAGAAGTAACAAACATGGATACATATGAAGAAATATCAAGTAAGAAGAAGAAAATTGAACTTGTAAATCAAATTATTGATCTAGGAGAGAGTAGTTCTAGAAAATAAGTTTTCTCATATCCACCTACAATTGATATTCATCAATTTTTATTTCCAGATACTCAGAATATAGAAACAAACACTCCTTACAAGTCTAGAGGTGAATTGATATCTCAATATGTAGCAACAAGGAAGCAATATCTAGAAGAAAATCAACAGCTTTTTCCACAAGTTAGGAAAATATTAGATGGAAAAGTGTCTTTTGTAGTGGCAAGAGATAGTGAAAGAAATGTGTTAAACATTGCAGTAGTGTCAGATGAAAAAATGTACGAAATGGAAGTCGATTTGAGTCAAATCAATATTCCTGATAACATTCAATTGCATAGGAAAACATGGGAGATGTTGTATTCAGATCTTCTGCAATCCACCTTGAAGATATCAAAGTTACAAGCAGTAATAAATAGAGTTGAGGGTCAATTGAACAAGAGAAGGATGAAAACAAGGCTAATCAGACTAAAATCAAGAAGCTGCAGACATATATTTTAGCTTTGGGAATAGGACAAGACAGTGCAGGGGTTACCAAGAAGCTCCAGGATGAAAAAGAAGGCACCATATCTATGTTGAAAAAGAGATTAAAAATTCCAGTTGATCAGCATGTGCAGTGTTTAGAGTTGACAGCTTTGGAAGAAGAAAATGTGCAAATCAGTCAAGAGTTGATGAGTTGCAAAGGTAAAATGTTAGGGCTAAAGAATGAAAAGCAAGAATTAGAAAGAGAAAAATCAGAATTGATGAAGGAAATAAAAACCTTAAAATCAAAACAAACCAATGAAGAACAAGTGCAAGAAGTATAAATAGAGAAGCTATCAAGTGAAATGTCTCCAGAGGAATTGACAAAGGCTATGTCCCAAATTATCCTGAAAGATGAAGAGATCAAAGAATTAAAAGATGAAAATTAAAAATTAAAAGAAAAAGTAGCACATAAGACTGAAGAGAATAATAAAGCTGGAGATGAGCAAAATGAGTTGATAGAGAAAAATAAACAACTTGCAGCTCAAGTAAGAGGTAAGCTACCTTTGCAGGGATCCAAACACCTTATTTGGGACACTTTATCAACATAAATCACCAAATTCAGGCCTTATTTAGACTATATAAATGACAAAGAGTCAATAGCTTCTTCAACCTTATAGAGATGCAGAGTGATGAATGAAACCATGAATAAAAGACCCTTAGAAACAACTCATAATGGTGTAAATTTTCTGAATACATTGACTCAGGTTGAAATGAAGACAATGTGGATTAAAGACAAAACCACTACAATCATATGGGCTAGAAAAATTATTGGGAAACATCGTCATATTGAGAATGTGAAAGGAAAAGAAAATCAGATGATACAACGGATTAAAGGTTTCAAAGACTTGTTCACTGAGTTGTTTAAGAGAGGTCTCCCTTCTTTATGGGATGAAAATAATAAGCTTATTACTCCAGCAAATTATCACAACCTGTTAGTTAAAATTCGTATGACCATACGAAGTTTCAAGATGTGACCAAGGGGCTAAGTGGAAAAATCATTATTGATAAATTAGCTGAAGATTTTGAAATAGCCAATAATTCCAAATGATTAAAGCTAATTTACGTCATATATCTTATGTAACACATGTGGAATTAGAATTTTTGGTCAAAGAGATGGCAAACTATGAAATTTCTTCTCAAGAGCAATGTGTTATTGTGGAAAAATATGGAAAAATGAAATACAAAATCCACCCCTACGTCAAAGATATTTAAAGCTGCAAAATTTTAAAGGGCACGCGGTATTCCAAGTTCGAGTTCAGATGCTGCTGATGAAAACGGTTGAAGGCAAAGATGAAACGTGGTTCCAGGAAAGTAGGCGTTAGTTGCCAGGAAGCTATTTTTAGAAGCACAGTCAGTTAGGGTTTGCTCGTAGAGCATTTTGTATAAATTTGAAGTTTTTCAATGTAATTCAGGGTTGAACCCGAGAGAAAAAAGACAACCGTGTAATGTAATATTTTTGAAAAACTTTAATGAGAGCAGAAGTACAGGTTCTTCTTATCAGAGATTCACGTGTTATTATCTTCTTCAATCTGTAAAACTTTCTTATGTGAATGTGTTTCATGTTTTTATTCCATTTCGCCATATCTCTTCATATTTGAATGAATTATATGTGTTAGAATTCATGTTATATGCTTTGATTCATACATTCAAATGTTGTCGATGTTTCTCTTATAAATTTGATACAGAATTCATCCTAGCTTAGTGCTATGTATAAATGAATTGTTTTCTTTAAATATTCTACCATACTGAAATTGCTAACTATCTGAAGAATTAATACCTATCTTGCCTCTGTGAAAGATCTATCCTACCACCAGTCTCTATTTCCATGGACAATGCAACCACTAATTATGGATTTTAGGGTTTCAGTCATTTTAAATATTGCAAGTATGTAGGATTATGTCATTTTTTTCGGTGAAGTCTAAATATTCTACGTTTTCAACATTTTCCAAGTATATTTTCCATCTTATTTTGTTTGGAGTCTGGTTGGAAATATTTAAAAAATATTAGAATCAAATATATTAGTTATGAAAATAACATAAATTTGGTGCCATATGGGTATTCGAGGGTGTTAAATCTATTTATGAATTCAAAAATGTAATTTAAACACTTCCAAATTTGGATTTTACCAAAAGAAAAAATTACCAGATTCCGACAAAAAAACCATCGTAAAGTCCAAAACGTAGAATAAATAGACTACTCTTTTTTTTTCTATGTTAGGGTTTGTGGAAGTTAGCATGATATGTTTACTGTTGTGAGCAGAAAACCATAAAAACGAATCGTAGGGAGACTAGTTTTAGAAATGTTTGAATGCTCAAATCTTGGTGAATGAAGCTTTACTACAGGATGTCCAGGTGTACGATCCCTTAGATGTTTTTTTGGGATCAGTGATGTGATTGTTGAGGAAGGAAGTGATTTTAGAATTTTTATTTAATTCAGGCATGGGCATTCAATTCTTGAAAGTCTTGAGCAACATTGGATCCTGGCATCCACTTCAGAGATTTGAGAGGAGATTTAAAAAAGGCATGCAGAGATCCAAAACACCATCTTTGACGGAGCAACCTCATTTTTTTAAACCAAGTACTAGTACATGGGGGCAAGCAATATGCACCCCAAAGCAGACTAATTCAGTCTGTTGTAGGGGCCTTTGACATACTTCAACACTCTATGCATGTCACTGGGTCTCTTTTTTTTCAGTGAGAAATTTGCGGTATACGACCGTTACTTGGAGTCGGATGACAATCAATAGATGGCATCATGGACATAAAATGCCATTCACCCATGATGCCATTGTATGCCCATGATGCCATCTATTGACATTTGATGTGTTTTTTCTGCATGGAAAGATGGAATGCCCATAAAGCTTCATAACTACGCAAAGTTTGGAATTTGAAATTCCACCACCCAACTCCATTTGTGATTTTCACCGCTCAAAATTGTGAATGTTGTTTCATCTTGCAATTGCTTTTGTTTGTTGCACATAGCAAGCTATTAGTTGCTCTCGTTGGAGATCGACTTCACTAGACAACAATTTCACTAAAAATGACACTTCATGATCCACAAACGCATATACAGGATTTTCTGAATAGGATTTTTCCTTATGTTTTTTCTGAAACGACTTCCCTGGGCCAAGGAGCTAAAGTAGTTACAGATTGAGAAAAGCTCCTTCTATAGATCCAAAGTGAGACCCATATTTGGTCTTGTGGAAAAAAATGTTTTATTTTTGCTGTTAGGCTTCATGTCTACAATGATTTCACCACTTCTTCACATTCGTCTGAAGAGATTTGAGCCACCTTTCAAATGTGAAGGAATAGGAGGAAGGAATTGTAGCCTTTTATGTTCCCCTTTTTAATCATGAGAGAAAGAAAGAGAGAAGTCGCAGTCCTACACAAAGTAACCTTGTACTAGGAGAATATATTTGTGGATAAGGGAGGAAGCGACTTACAGAGAAAACCATATTGACCCACCCACAACAACAAAAAGATCTTAGACTTAGGCTACCATAAACATTTCATCCAAATCTGCTCAATACCCTATTTCTGTTCATTCGACCAAATCATTCCCTAGATCTGCTCATTCCAACCTATATGTGCTTCTCAGTTCTAAGCCTTTTCTTAATCTTTACCACTACTTCACACACCTACGTCATGTTATAGATGCTAAGGTAGAAGAGGAAGGAGATGGTTCTTTTCCTACATGCTAGAGGGTTACGCTATAAATGCCACAGTAAAAGATGATTCTTTTCCTAAATGCTGGAGGGCCATTTTACAATGTTTGAATGGCTTTCCCTCAACCTGCTCACTAAGCAATTCAACAAGACTTTTTTTCTTTGTGGTTTTTGCTCTAATTTGTTTCTTAACAAGTATGAAAATATAATAAAATTTTGTGCTATTCAGTTAATGAACTTGCCATTTTTGTGTTGGGCTTATTATTTTGATCATGGAAAATATTGAAATGTTCAATCTCAATTGCATTCACATAAAAATGTTTTAATTTTCATAGAAAAGAATTAAGGATTCAATATTATTCACATCTTTTTATTTGGAAACAAAAATACAATTCACAAAAGTACATAGATACTTTTTATTATATAAAACATTTTTTTATTATTATATAAGGCATATCTTTACTCTTTATTTTTATTTAAGTGGCTTTGTTAGTATATTCTTTATTAGGTGGGATTTGATAATAATTTATAGTTGAAAGATTTCATTAATTTTTTTATTTTGAGTATATATATTTTGGTTTAACAAATATAAATACATGATTTAATTATAATTATATTATTATCCATGAAGATCTAACGTTTATATATTTCCTCACTCACATATCTGCTTTCTTCGATGATGGTTATTTGGTCGTATTCACATATCTGCTTTCTTGGATGATGACTATTTGGTTGATCTTTCATTTAGGAAACTGGTTTAGATATTGTACTATTTACCCTTTTATTTTTGAGATTTTCTTTAGTTTTTGTCTATTATAATTATTGATTATTTTACATAAACTGAATTTGCATGATATAATAACATCTCACCAAAAACACAAAAACATAAAAGCTTCGTTCTTTTCAATAAAAACATTTATAAGATATTAAAAATACAATTAGAATTTAATTAAAATAAATTTTTAATAATACGTTAAATCATTAATAAGATTCAAACTCTTTTTATTAATACAAATAAAATTGTTTTAAATTTAAATTTAATGAAAATAAATAAAATTCTTTTATATTTGGTTGTTAAATTACATCCAACATCCTTGGATTCTTAAATTACAATTTTTTTTTTTTAATCTTTTAAAATTATTCACTTTTTCAATTATCTTTCATATGACCAATTCACCGCATAGTTAATTTCATTTTAGCAATTGAAAACATTTCAAAAATTGTAGAAACATTTTAAAATAAATTAAAAACATTTCAAAGATTATAGAAATATTTAAAAATTATTTAATGTATTGAAAATAGTGATATATATTTGCGAAATATAAAAAATATAGAAAATATAATACTAATTTATTATAAATTTATCTTTATTTGTATAGTTTAAATATATTTTTTCTTTAATATAAAATAAATTGGAAATTAACATAAAAATTGATGTTTTTCAATTTAACTCGAAAGGATTTATTGTGATGTATAGTAATTATATTAACTTTATGATGATGGGGGAAAAGTTAAAATTAAAATATTATGTTTAATATAAAGTTGAAAACATGGTGGATAATTGAGACCTTATAGTTGTATTTACAAAGAATTCACTAAAAATGATGTGAAACAAATGAGGAAGAACATAAAATAAATGTGAAATGCTTTGAAGATATCAATTTGATTTATTTTGTGAGTAACATGCTATCTCAATTGAATTCCCAAATACAAATATAAGAGTTGCATACTCATTATCTCACATGTAATTTAAATTTCAAAATAAATGGAAAATCAAATAGTTGATGAAATTTAAGTTTGATAACTTCATCTAGTAATATTAAGTGTTATTTGGCAAAAAAAACATTTTTAATGTTTTCATGATAGAAAAGTTTTTAACTTCTAACTATTTTATAATATAACTTTTTTTTTGCATATTCGTATTTAGTTTATAAAGTTTTGAAGAAAGAATCAATATACTTATTTAAAGTTTATGAATATATTACAATAACATAAATTTAGAGAAATAATAAATGTTATTGTTTATTTAAACATTTCAATACAACAACCATTTACAATAATAATATGTAATAAATTGTAATAATAGTCACATATATAATTTTATTCAAAACAGAAAAAGCGTTTATAAAGTATAAAAAAAATGTTTTAGGAAAAAGAGGACATAAAGTTGATAAAGTTTAGTTTATTAGTGTTTAGTTTATAAAGTTTGGTTTTGACTTTTATCTATTTTATAATACAACTTTTTTCTTTTTTTTTCATATCCATGTTAATACAACCATTTACAATAATAAATTGTAATAATAGTCACATATAGAATTATTCAAAATTGAAAAGCGTTCATAAAGTATGAAAAGGTTTTAGGAAAAAGAGGACATAAGCTTATTCAACTAAATAGTTTTTCCTTTAAACTTTAAATCTATTAAGTACCTAGAGAGATCAAAAAAATTGAGATGCAAATGTCTTTGCTTAAATGAATATGAATCTACACTAGTATAATACTCATACTATCACTGTTTTAAAGATCCATTAATATACATTTGTATGTGTATATTGGGTGCTTAAAAGGTCCATGGATTTACACTACTCATACTATCACTGTTTTAAAGATCCATTAATATACATTTGTATGTGTATATTGGGTGCTTAAAAGGTCCATGGATTTACACTAGTGTCCTATGTACTAAAAAACTCCATGGATGTATACCAATGTTTTTTATTTGCATTTCAACTTTTTTGGATTGAAATGTATGTTTGCAACTTGGTACAAGGTAGCTCATTGATGTTTGTTACTAGGTAGTGTAGAGATCTAAATTTTGACACTCATCTCTCTCAAGTAAGCTTATTACCTTCCAATTCTAAATCCTTCTTTTTGTCTACTTTTATGAAGGTTAATTGCATGAAAAGTATACTCAAGGTAATAAGTTCTCTTTAATTATAAAGTCCTTATATTTTGGCTAAGTAGAATTTTATTAAAGTAAACTACGTGTGATTTTACCAGTAATTCTAAATCCTTCTTTTTGTCTACTTTTATGAAGGTTAATTGCATGAAAAGTATACTCAAGGTAATAAGTTCTCTTTAATTATAAAGTCCTTATATTTTGGCTAAGTAGAATTTTATTAAAGTAAACTACATGTGATTTTACCAGTATTTTAGGGTAATTACCGAAAAGATTTCCTGTAATGCATCCAAACTCCATGTGTAATGCATCCAAACTCCATGTGGCTACGCTCTACTAATCGGAATCTGGGGGCCTAATCATGACCACCATCAGAGGGTAAAATTATTCTTTTATCTCCTTCAAGACATTCATCTCTCTTCAGTCAATATGTGATCAATGCAGTAGTTGGAAACAGCGGATATATGAGCCAGAAATAATCAACTCTATCATTTCGCTCCTAGAATGCTAGGCGTTTCCATCATCTGAAGAATTAGAGGGATAGTAGTAGATACTCGGTAAATACTTCAGGAATCCTTGATTCCCTGTTCCAAGATTAGAATGTGGTTGTAACTAATTCAGTACTTTAGGGACATATCGCTATCTTCATAGCGCGCCACTATCTTCATGTAATATCTATAAATTTAGGGATAAAGTATGTATTGAGTTAGACAGAAATAATATTGAAGTTATTATTGAGAGATTTATCATGTAATATGTAAACTCTATTTTCAATCATTGAATACAAGAACCTTATGCATCTTTTGAAGTGTTCTTAATTCACTGTAATCTGAGTGTACTTGGCAACATATTATGGGTAGGCCTCCCTGGTATGTATTGTATTCTTTTCCTGTAATTATCTTTTCTTGTAGTTACATTCATTTTTTGTAATTATCATTGATTTCCTGTAAATGGTAATTGTTAGCGCTAAAGTTTTCTTTTGATTGCAAAAGAGCAACGTCTAGCTCATCTTGAAAAGGATTTGATGTTTGTTTGAGCACGTCCAGAACATATATTTCCCAAATATCAACTTCATGTTCAACTTTGATGTGCTGCTGAAAATCCAATCAGTTGCCTCTAAGACAACTAAAAAGAGCATAACGGAAATTTCAAAACAGAGTGCATAGCGCTTGATCATTCACAACCAAAATCTAAAAAGGAAATTAATGCACGTTGAAGCAACTGCTGCCTGCAGTAAGTAAACATAGAGATTAGTTTTTCCTGTCAAAATCAAACTGTTCAAAGAGAGTTTTGTAGTCACCTTGTTTAGTCAGACAAAGTAAAAGCAAAACTTGGATATTTGCATTGCAAGTGACAGTGCACCCAAAGAACTCAAAATACAAACAGAAAAACATTAATGTTTAGAATGTTGAAACGACAAATTATCTCACGGACTTTAGCTCTTCTTCTCAACTTTATTTGCAATTCCAACAATGTAGGCATTCCAAGCATCCTTCTGATTGAAGCTAGAAACTTCTTCATACTTGACATTTTCATTCACTTCAAAGTCCTCCGCTTCCCTCCTTTCTTGTATATTTGGCATTTCGCGCATCCAAAAGTGCACAGAATTGAATCCAGCCTCTTCTAAGCAATCTTTGATTTCTGGTAAGGTCCATCTGTGCATACACTCAAGTTTAGCAGATATCTTGAGCATAAGTATATGGTTCAACTTATCCAAACTGTCAGTTGTATTGTTTTATCACAAAAGTGAAGTATAATGACTACAATAATAAATTCGGGCCTGTAAAACATAGTAAAACTTGCCGGTAAATCCCAATGGCAGTACGCTATTATTGCTACTTAGAAATGAAGTATCATGACTACCATGGTGAATTCAGGATTGTAAAGATTAATTAAAACTGCCAGTCCATCCCATAGGCATTTTTTATAACATACAAAATAGAATAAAGAATAAAAGTAGCAAATAATAGGCATGATAAGCAGAAGCCAGACAACAAATAAAACAAACCCAACTGTAATTAAGGACAACATTTATACAATTTGCAAGCTAGGATTTTGGACCAAGAAGGGTTGGGGACCGTGGAGTACAATTGGCATGTTTTGGGGTTCAAGCCAACACGACATAAACATTCAATCACAAAACACAGTAGAAGCCATCCAGTAAACACAGTAGCAACATCATTGGTATTCTGAGTCTGCCAACTGGACAACAAAGGAACTGACAGAAGAATACAAGTAACAACTTCCAAAGTAGACTTAATAAGGTGAACAGTTACAAAAGAAGACATTTCATGAAATCTCCCTGTTCTTAGAAAAAGAAGGGCACATCACTTGGAGCTTATTTTTAGCTTAGAACATCTATTCTAGACAGGATGAGAGCACAGACTTAAAGACTATTTTCAGGTCCTATCTCATGCCAAGTTTAGCAGAAGACAGCACTCCACCTTGGCCTATTTTTGGTCCTTCACACAGATTATTTTTAGTATTTGATGAAGGTTCATGGAAGAAGCACGTGTATCCCACTATTATTGGCCAGTTCGGGTGCCATACTCGTAACTCTACACATACATTTCTCCTTTACTTCTGGGGAACTCTTGACTTCTACATATGGAGAGAAGGAACCATGTGACAATTAAGATTGGTTTCCCCTCTTCACATGTTTAGCTAGATTTCATCATCCTCAATGTTGCCAAGGTTAGTAACATATATATCCCAGGCACCTTTGGGATTAAGTCCCAGACGGAGATCTATAGTGGAAAGAATACAATTAAGTGGGAAATACTTATTTCACCAGCCAGGTTGTCCATTTGACCAGCATGGGCCCAACAATGTCAATCCATATCCATAAAATACTTCAGATTTTATAACCACCTTTTGATACTATGGCTTGTGACAGTCATGCATAAAGTAAATATTTTTGTAGAACAAACTATTGCGTAACAAATTGCATTCCACTGTACTAGTCATCAACTACAACTTTATTACCATATCTCATATCCACCATATAAGTTGTGTGTAAGAGAGAGAGATCAACATAGCCATTCTTCACCAGGGACTTCATTTACAAAGCTCTATCAACGAATGCAATAAAAATTGTAGTCCTCGTCACTTGAATTTTGTAATAATGTAAATCACCTGACTCGGGGACACACAAACACATGGACATGAGAGTTTGACACACAATCACTGGACCCCTGAAACACAACATGCCAGGACACACACACAAACACATACAGAAATTACAGAAATAGACATAAAGATGGAACTTTATTTTTAGAACATTTAGAAAACACTGATGCAATCATACTAGTAACTTAATGCATCAAACACACAAGGAAGTAGAACACATATAGAAGTCTAGAACTTGAAGTAAAACTGCTGTTTTCTTATTGAGTCATTGGATGTTATCAAAATCAAAATGTATTACTATTATAATCTCTTTCCCTACTCTTTGTTTACTTGGAGACACTTCTTCACATGCTCCAATTCCTCTACCTAGGTCCAACAAATGGCCCTTAACTCACTAGTAGGTGCTCTTGAATTCAATTTTCCAAAAATTACATGTCCAAAAACAGTTTCCTCTCCCAACCCTTCCCCTGGGCTTACTGCTGTAAAGTGCATTTTCACTTACTGCTGTAAAGTGCATTTTCAGATCTGGCTTTTGGCTGATAAGCTGCCCTAGAAAGGATAAAACTTATCCTCGTTTGGTATCTTTTCTCCTTGAATTGCTGGGAAGTTTGGGGCTGTTTGGAAATGAAGTATTGTACCCTTTCCACGGCTGTTTTGTACTTTATTTTACAGCAGTCCTATGGCTGAAAATTCTAGGGCCAAAATCCAAGAATCCTTCAAGGTTGAATGTGAGATCTCTGAATTGCATTGAATTGTCGATTCCGAGCAAAATTTCAACACACCCTTCCCTGATCGAATGATGTAGTTGGATGAGATCGGTCAAGGTGTTGTTCAGAGAAACAAAGGCCAAGGCATTGGAAAAGAATGTATTCACCATGGCAACATAGTTGGAACCAAATCCAAGGCACAAAGCATCTCCATATTAAAGGACCAATCAACCCTGGCATAAGCCTAGTCAAAATTTATTTTAAACAAAGATTCTTGGCCAGTCTCTCTTCTCTAAAACATGAACTAGCCACCCATGCAAAATTCAATGTGTCAAGAATGAAATTGCCTTGAATTTCTAACTTGTAACAATAAATGCAACACACAACTAAAAACAGTGTCCCAAAATGAGGAAGATCAATCTTCATATGCATTTAGTTGTGGATTCACAAAAAGAATGAGAATTGGATAGACATTTATTGTTCGCAAGGCTATTATTCATCTTGATAAGAGACTTGTGCCAATCATAAAGAGTATTTCGGGACTGACTAGTCAGATATTGATATGTATGTATAAGAAAAGGCTTTGATATGCCTTGTTATTGCCCAAAGTAGCACTCAACTTTCAAGTGATAAAGCCTCAAAACACAAGTGCAACCTTTAGGGAACTAAGAGGAGTTGTCCATTGTCACCACAACAAAGCTCTCTCTCACTCTAGGCCGACTTTCCTCCAACACAAGGGGGGTATCCCTACAATAGGATCACTAAAGCAATGCAATGGAGGCTCAAGGTGATATGAAAAGGTAGCTTTTGCAAAACAACAATTGTAGTATAGATTTTATGAACAGAGTGATGGAGGAACCTATCCAACTTGGGCAAATGGACTCAACAAAGGAAACTAAGAACGCTGAAAAATATCAGTGCGGATGGTGAGAAGTGCTTATTTGACATGGAAAATATCACCTGCAAATGCACCATTATATTACTAGAAAATAGAAGAATAAGGGCCCTTACAAAGGTGCCCTGTGTATGAACATGCAAAGACAATAAAGGGTGATCTTCCTACTTGTTGAAAATTACTGAATTATCTTCAATGAGACTTCATCCAATAACCATTCAACTCAATAGTAAAAACCGCAAGGACATTAGATAGAATTCACCTCATCCAATGTCCTTCAATGACTAAGCTTCCCTTAAATGGAGCCCTTATTGCAGCAGAATTACAAGTAATTTCTAGCTATGATAAATCAACAATATGGGAGAAAATAGAAGCCACATTTACATAGAAACCCTTACAAACACATTCACTTTCATAAGATATTCAACTAGGCTAAAAAGATGTGTTCTTCATTAATCCAATCATCACAGATCCCGAGGCAAGTACTCTAGAGCGAAGCACTGCTCCAACAAATGTCCACCATAAAATGATCAACCAATGTGAATGTTGGATGTAATGACCCTTAGCAAATCTGAGCTGATTTTTTTTGTCACTGTTTATGTTGACTGGTTTAGAACTTTTGTCAAACACTTCGCTTACTGTGCAATGATGCAACTAAAGTGTTCCAGAACTGTTTTGACTGATTTGGTAATTGATTTGGTGTTGGTTTAGAGAGTTTATTTCATTCCACATACAACATACACCATGGGAATGCAAGCACAGAATGGATTACACTTGTATTTAATGCCAGAAAAGATGACAGTCCATAATGTACAGGAAAACAATGGGTAAATTAAGTCTGTAACAACCTTGACAAATCTGCAATGAATTATGAATAACATTCAAATTCTGACCTGTACATTTAGCATGGGTTTAAAGATCCCTTTGACAGTAGGCATCCCCCTCTAACAGCCATGATTTGATGTGGGTATTTGAAATGGCAGTTTGTAAACACTATGGGCTGTTCCAGCTGAGTAAAATGCCCTTTTTTTACAACAGTAGATAGCAGCTACAGGAAAGTATTCTTAGCCACTGAGTATATGTACTCCCACAGATGCACGAATTCCCTTACAAGAGCTGCGCTCCCCTTAGTGATGGTTTAGTGTGTCCTCTCATTCCTGCGTCCTCCTTCACACCACAGATCTGAGTGTGTGGTCTCCCCAAACAGCTCCCTACAGCAGCAAATAACAGTGACACTAGTGCACCCTCCTTTGGCAGGGGCATCCTCCTTGGAGATGCCTTTATTCTTTGACAAACCCCTTCTCAACAAGTGAATGCACCCTTTAAGGCTTTAACAGTCACAATGCCCCCCAACTTAGTGTGCCCTCCTCATCTGGTTGATGGCAACAACAGTTATCCAGAGATGAAGCAGATTCGACTTAGTCCTCTCCCAAGCCAACACACCCTCCTCCAAATGGTGACTGCGCCCCTCACAAGCAACTAAACCTTGCAAATCCTTCTCAAACCAGCAGAATGGTGTGATCTTCCTTATCATCAATGAAGCTCGGTGAAGATCTGAGCGATCTCTCCATATCAATCAGCTAGGGTGTATAGTTTCACAACCAAAACCAATGTTCTCTTAGGGTTTTCATCCCAAGAGTCAAAAGCCACAAGAGCTCTCCAAATCTTTTATTTTAAATGAAAATGTCATGAATGAATGAGAGAATGGGTCACTTTGCTCCTTTTATGCTCTTTTTACCATTTTTGGCCACTTTTACCATTTCCCGCTTTTAATTAAATAAAGTGACTTTTATAAAGTCCCTTAGTTAAATAATTAATCAATGTCACTTTTAACCCCATTTGGCATTAAATAATTATTTAATTCCCTTTTACGTCGACTACAGCCTACGGGAATAAAATAGGCCAGTAAGTCGCCTGCCTGGAATGATCATTCAGAAAGGGACATTACATTGGAGGCTTCTGGGGTAATGCACTTCTCCAAAGCATATCTCAAATCTCTAATTACACCAATGCACATCCCAAGGTAAGTGCCATAGAAAATAATGCCAAAAGGTGTAGAAGCAAAACTAATCATACTCAAAATTTAGGAACCCTTAAGTCAGTGTGTGTTCCTCTCCAACATGTGTTAGAACTTAGAACCCATGTGAATACAAAACATGCTAAGCAAACCAAGGCACTTCCTTAATGAGCATCCAGATCACTAATAAGCCATAATAGTTAGGGAAAACCCCTTAGTTGATGGATTTCCATATCCATGCATTCGCTAGGGGTCAACAAACGAGTGAACATGATTGCAAGACCCTCATCAAGGTTAACGATCAAACAAGATCAACTTACAAGCATCCAAAATATGGAATGGTTGTTAAAGTTTCACCTAGCAAACTCAGCTAGGAATTTAATCAAACACTTAGCCAACACTTTGATTTCAACCGCCAGTAAAGCTGCAACAGTAGTGCACTAAACTCAAACACATCCAACTGTACTTTATGAGCAAAAATACTAAATGACTAAGTTTCCAAGAAACGTGGGTACAGGGACGGGTACTGGTACGGGGACGGGGACGCCACTTTTTGAAACAGGGTACTTGGGTACGTCGGGGGTACTGTATATATATATATATACTAAAATTTATAAAAATAAAACATGTCACAGTCACATCATACATGTATATTTGATATTTCCAAATTCAATGATTCATATGAACATTCACATTGAAAATTTGAAACATAAAATAATAAATTTGATAAATCATATGACATAGACTCATAGTAGATATCAAGTGGAAGACTGGAAGACTGAATTGCATTTCTAGACATGAAAAAGAAAGTTCAAAACAGTAAACATTGAACAATGAACAAGATAGCTGATTTGGCTTCCTCAAGCCATGTCATCAGCATCCTCAGGATCAATGTCATCAACATCACTAAGGTCCTCTGTCAACAAGCTCTCTAGATAGGCATCATTGGAGTAGTGAACATGGAGCACTAGCAGTGAGAAATGGAGTGTCGTGCAGGTTTAGGTAAGGGGTAAGTGCCCACATAACATGTGTTTCAATGTTTTAATTTTTAATTTTTAAAATTTTAAACTTCAAACATTGCAAATCGACCCCTCTCGACCGACGAGCTAAGGTAAATTTCCCAATGGCCGTACCTCCTGCGTACCCAAACACGCGGTACGGCGTATCGAACATCCATGTAAGTACCCTGTTTTCATAAATGAAGTACCCGTACGTGAGGTTGGATTTGGGTACGGCTGGGTATGTACCATTGAAGTACCCAAGTACTCGGTACGAGTTCGTGTATTCGACCCCCCGGTACGGGTACCCATGCAACACAGCTAAATGACTAAGATCTAAAAATTATAGCAGCGGAAAAAAATGAACAGTAGACAAATTCAACAAATTTGAAACTAGATATTTTGGGCAATGCCCCTTGAAAAACCCACGAGGGGAAAACTAGTCACAAGAGAGATATTTTTATTAGGCTTCATAGAGAAATTTATGAGATTACAACTTGTAATAACAGTAGCAATAAATGATTGTTCTATACTTGAAAACCATGCCACGCAACACCTCAATTTCTGTGCCTTTCTTTGACAGTACAGATTGTCAGCCAATATAGTTGTACAGAGTCTAGACTACTACAGTCACCTCAAACAACGTGCCAAAACCAAAAAAAATAAGGTGCAGACTGTATGGTTTTACCTCAGCAATTAATGACCTCGATTTCTATGCTTAGAACTAGCCCCGAAATCTGTGCCTCCAACTCTGTTGTACGGCCTGTCTTTTCCAACATTACGGCCTATCATAAAAATGTTGTACAATCTCTCTTTAATGCTGCAGTCTTTCTTGGGAATCGTGCTAGCCAAGAACTCTTGGGATTTGCGCCCCTTCAAGCTATCTTTCTCCTCTTCTCCTTAAATTTCCTCTCACTCTCTCTCTTGGAATGAGTGTCACTGTGTCTCACTCAAGCTTCTTTTATCTCCTCATTTAGGGTAACTGCCCTAACCCTTCATCTTCTACGATCAAGATTAAATCTTGGCTCACAAGATCAATGGATGTGATTTATTCCCTCATTGAGGTGACTTAAGTCACTTAAGTCGCTCAAATATCATATAGTCACTTTCACTTTACCCCAAAATAATAAAAGACACCAACTTGACTTTATAAAGTCACTTACGTGAGACATTTGCTTGAACTCATGCATCCTAAGCACAATAAATGTAGAAGTGCCTCCGAGCTATAAAAAAAGCTAACACTCCCTCTTAGCGAGGAAGGTACTTCTGGCACCTCCACCTGGATCTGTCTCCAACCCCATCACTCCATTTGTTGTTGTAGTTGCTCCCTCTGAACCAGAAGACCTCTCTGCCACCTATACTGGATCCTATGTTGAATACCTGTGCCAGTCACCTCTGACATGAGAATTCACCTCACCCTCTTGAGTATCCTCCATTGTCATCTCATACCAACTCGGATTCTTGACTGAACTGGATGAAGTCTCACGCCTAGCTATCTCGGTCACCACCATTGAACCCGGGATCCACCCGGACTCACCAACTACAGGTTGTCCCAGCAACCTGGACATCCTGCCATCTCAAATGCCAAGCACTCGTCCTGCATCTAGGCTCTCTCCCTTCGGATAGATAATTACCTATCCATTCGAAAATAGGACCGCATATCCATCATCCTCCAGAGCTGACAATGAGAGTAATTTTTTCCTCAACTCTGGTACTAGGTACACTCTGGCCACCTCCAGATATCCTCCTAACTCCAGCTGGAATCTAACCCATCCAACCCCCTTCACTACATGCGTGGTGTTGACCCCACTATCTACATGCATGTCTGAGTCGATATCTATAATACTCAAGAACATTGCTCTTGTCCCTGCCATGTGATACAATGCCCCAATGTCCACAAACCATGGACCTGTGTCCTCGCACTTTGCAACACTGCTACTTGAAAGAACTGAGACTAATGAGAACTCCTTCTCAAACTTCTTAGAATACTCTTCTACCTCAAATGATGCTACAATTGTTGCCTCTGCCTCTTTCTTCTTTCCTTTCTTCTTGTTTAGACATTGGCCTACATGGTGGCCAAAGTTCTGACATGCAAAGCATTTAACTTTGCTTATGTCTTTCTCGGAAGTGGATCCCCCACTCCCCTTCTTCTTTCTTTTTCTCTTCGCAGCAAGAACCACCTTCTCTTCGTCAGCACCACCCTCTGCCTTCTCCTAGTCTCTACTTTGAGAACTATCTCGGATCTGCTCCTATGTAAAATCATCCCACAATATCTCCCAAGATGGAAAGTTCTCTCTGCCCACCACACACTTCACGAACACGTCCCACTCTTTGGTGAAGCCCTTCAGGGCTATGCGCACCAACTTTGAGTCTGCAATGATATCACCAACAACACTCAACTCATCCTTCACCTGCCTAAGCCTAGTGAGATAAGAGGCCACATTCTCTCCCTTGGCCATCCTAGTGCTGTGAAGCTTGTCCTTCAAGGCCATCTTCTTGTTCTCGTACAAACTCTTCAGTGTATCCCACATTTCCTTGGTTGTCTACCTCTCATCCAAATGCGAAATTAGGTGGACCCTCACTTCATCGAAGAGAATCCTTTGTGTCCTTGCTTCCTTCACTTCATGGATGTCCAAAGCAAAATCCCCCTTGCAAATCACTTGCAACCCAAGTGCAAAAAATTGGACCAAGCTGTACCAACCAACAAAACACTTGCTCAACAGCTATACACACACTGTCCACAGAGCCTCAGAGCCCTAGCTTTGATACCATGTTAAAGCTTCACCTAGCAAACTCGGCTAGAAATTCCATTAAACACTTAGCCAACACTTTGATTTCAACCTCCAGTAAAGCTTCAATAGTAATGCATTAAACTCAAACACATCCAACTCTACTTTATGAGTAGAAATACTAAATGACTAAGATCTGGAAATTATAGCAAAGAAAATAAAAATGAATAGCAGAAAAATTCAACACATTTGACACTAGATATTTTGGACAATGCCCCTCGAAAAACCCACAAGAGTAAAACTAATCAAAAGAGAGATATATTTATTACGCTTCATAGAGAAATTTCTGAGATTACAACTTGTATTAACAGCAGCAATAAATTCCTATCCTATACTTGAAAACTATGCCACATAACACCTCGGTTTTTGTGCCTTTCTTTGATAGTATGGACTGTTAGCCAGTATAGTTGTATAGACTACTACAGTCACCTCAAACAACGTGCCAAAACAAAAAAAAAAGTTGCAAACTGTATGGTTTTACCTCAGCAATTAATGACCTCGATTTATGTGCTTATAAACAAGCCTCGAAATCTGTGCCTCCAACTCTGTTGTACAGCCTATCTTTTCTAGTAGTATGACTTGTCATAAAAAATGATGTAAATCTCTCCTGCAATTTTTCTTGGGAATCATGCCCATTGCCAGCCAATAACTCTTGGGATTTGCACTCCTTCAAGTTGTCTTCCTCTTCTCCTTAGCTTTCCTCTCACTCTCTCTTTTAAAATGCATGCCACTATGTCTCACTCAAGCTTCTTTTATCTCCTCATTTAGGGTAACTTCCCTAACCCTTCATCTTCTATGGTGTTACACCAAAATCTCGTCATCATGAGTCATGTGTCAACTCGGTGCCTTAATCCCTGAAGTTTCCCTGGCTAGAACATCTTGAGCAAGTTGTTGACCTTGTCTTCCACCATTCCTAGTAGTGTTGGCGCATCCTGCTTCCCAGCAAGAGGCGCCAAAACCTTGCTGGCGCCTGATGTACACTAACATCCTGCGCTAGTGGCTATTGCTGCCCTCATGCAAGCTGCGCCTAACCCTTCCTGGCGCCTGTTGTCTTCATGCAGAGTGCGCCAGGGTTGGTTAATGTGGATAACAAGGAGCTTCGAGCGAATTCTCGAAGCTAGGTGACATGGAGGCCTATCTCTAGTTGGTAGGAAAGGCTGGTATTCGGCTCCTAACCCTTTGGGAAGATCCCTTAGACCTCTCCCCCTAATCCTCAACCTACTCTATCCTCCTAGCCTTATAAATAAGACCTCTCTCTCCATTGAGAAGGGAGGAAGGACTATAGCATTCTCACACTGGTGGAATTATCCTAGGTGATCCCTATTCATCCCTTGGGAGGCACACATATCTTTCGGAGGCTTGGCTTGGATTGTTGGATGGAGGTTACGGCGTTAAGGCTTGGGTTGTAACCATCTCTCTTCTATGTATTTCCCATTTATTTACAGTAATATAATCTCTTTCCATAAATGTCTTTGTGTTAATGATATTTAGAGCTTTCTTCCTTAACTGTTAGCTTAGATCAGTTTAGTGTTTAGATGTGATTTTACTGTTTGTTTGTCTCTATATGCTTGACAGGGTTTTGCAGCTCGAGATCTGAAGACCGCGGAGCTTGGAGTGACAAAGAGGAGAAGGATTCGCGAATCTAAGGTAAGACATCTATCTATTGCATCTCTAAACGATCTAGGAAAGTAGATTTATATTCTGTATTGATTTGTTCTAGATCCACCTGGACTAGGGAGATCTTGCTTGAGTCCACTTGAGTAGATTGTCCATAAACAATGGTCAAGATTAAATCAATGGATCAATGGATGTGATTTATTCCCTCATTGAGATATCATAATGTCACTTTCACTTTACCCCCAAATAATAAAAGACCCCAACTTGAATTTATAAAATCACTTTATAAAGCCACTTTATAAATACACTTTATAAAGTCACTTAAGTGAGACATTTGCTCGGACTCCTGCATCCTAGGCACAATAAATGTAGAAGTACCTCTGAGCTACAAAAAAAGCTAACAATGGTGATATCAAGAGGAGTGATATTCAACCAACAAACATGCATCTAGACACTAACACCTTGGCTATATCAGGGGTAGCACTTGGCTCTACAAATGAACATGCACTCTTCTTGAGAGTAAATGAGAATGCTCCACATAGGTACATGCACTCTTCTTGAGAGTGTATGAGAACCTCAAATCTCTGCATACTTGCTACATCTTTTCACAAGAACGAGATAAAACATATTGTGGGATAGGTCAAGACTCTCATCCCGCAGCCCCACATCATATAGTTCACAATGTTCTTGTTCATACATGGAAAATAAAACCTAATGCTTGTGAATTGAGCTTATTCTTCCTATCCTATATCTAATATAGGAAGAAACAAATGCTAGGTGATGTCAAATAACCTGTGCAACCATGTTAACATCTTATCAAGATCATGTAATCTTCCCTTGTGTTTGATGATGAAACAAAACAAGGATACATAAAAAATGAACTAAATACATGCTGGAAGCTCCATCATGGCAAGGTTGAAATCTAAAGTGATTTAATTAATAATATGAAGAATAACTTTAGAAAGCCACTTAAATAATTTAAGTGAATGGGGAGAAAAGAAGAAGGGGCCTATAAAAGACAGATGAGAGCTCATTCTCGGATATTCATGAATTATTTTTCGAAAAGAGATTTTGGAGAGCTCTTGTAGCTTGTTTCTCTTGGGACAAAAACCCTAAGAGTAGGAGAATAGTTTCGGTGGTAAAACCATCCACGCTAGCTATTGAGGGAACGATATCACTCAGATTTCCTCATGGTTCTTCATTGTTGTGGTTTGATGTCAGCATAGTCTCAGATTTGTGAAGTTGGGCTGAGTTTCAGAGGGTTTCCTTGAGAGGGGGTGAACTAGTGTGAGGGAAAATCTAAGCTACAATATATTTATTGTTGTGAAGTCACTGTTGCTACCGTGTGGAGGGCAAATCTCTGTACTTGCTATAATATTTCCATTATTGAGGGCGCAGACCAATGGTATCTCTCACACTCTCTCATGGTTTATTTTACTGTTGTTTAAGAGAGGGCGGAGTCACTAGATGAAGGAGGGCACACCCTGTGGAACACAATTTCACTGTTGGAATGCACACGAAATTCGTGGGGCTGCGTTCTACATTATTTGAGGGTCGTGTAAGTCCATTTGAGGACTGAAAACTAGTGCTGAGTGAGATCTGTCCTTGTTATTTGCTAAGTAGTCACCTACAGGCATTTATGGGCAGCAAAAGAGGTCGCTACAGTCACCCAAGAGGAGCTGCAAACAAGGGTTAACTACAGGCCTTCCATCATATTGTTACAGTTGCTTTGTAGCCTCACTACAACGCCAAAATTACCTGTTGAGAAGAAGCTGTCACCTACAGCAACTAAGTACCTTTACAGTGGATTTTCGATAGTAACAACTCCCAGGTCTGAAATTGTTAAATCTGATAATTTATATTTATGCTATGTTTATTTGTGTTCCTCCCACAACAATTGGATGAGATATGGACTAATGAATTTAAATATATTGTTCGCCTTTGGTATTGAGATCATTTGTGTGCCAAGTATGGGATTTTTGCTAATTGTTTGACAAAACTATTAGTCCAAAATACACTAGAATACACCAGCAGTCAATAATATTCCATATCACAGAGTTGTGGAAACTTACAGTGATTTATGAACAGTAGTTCCCAAGTACTTGACGAAATTCCATCACTAAAACACATCAACAGTTACCCCCAGTCCACCCAGATCTAGTAAGGAACATTGCAGTGGTATCAGAGTGTGTTGGGAAAGTGTTTGACGAAAGCCCAAAACCAAGATTGCATAACAGTTAACAAAAAATTCAGTTCAGATTTGACTAGGGACATTACATAATGCCAATGACTTCTTGTCTTTGGTCTTCTACACAGCAAGCTCTTTTTTTGTTTCTGGTGGTTTTGGGTCTGAGGTCATGAAGCCAGGTGTTGTTTCAATGGTCACTCCTTCACATATACCATCCCACAGGTCGTTGTAGATGAATGTGGACTTGATCTTCCTCAGCCATTCTAAATATGTGTCTTTTCCAGTGAGCACTGCTCCAACCAGAGAAGCCAAGGAATGCATTTCTGCAATCTTTACAATCTGCAACAATGAACTTATTCTGACAGAAACAGGAGATAGTACAAGAATAATAGCCTTGTAGGTCTAAATTCTTTGCCAATGCAATTTATTGTCTTAAACTCTCAGAATTTTAAAGCAATACAATGCTTCTCAAACATAAAAATGCAGAACCCAATATACAAATTCAGTCATCTTCAGAGTTAATATGCTATCAACACCAGAGTTAATATGTTTAGTTTTAACAAAAACAATAGTCTTTACCGCGCTTTCTCCACGCACTCTAGCTCCATACAATTAAAAAAAAAATTATATACCAAATGATTAAGCCATCACACCAGCAATCGTGACCTCAACAGTCTTCAACAATATCAACCACCAGCAATAACAGTCTCCAGTCTCACCATAAGCAGCAACAATCTTCATGATATTAGCCACCAGCAATAACAGTCTTCAGTCTCACCATACACAGCAATAGTCTTCAGAATATTAACCACCAGCAATAACAGTCTTTAGTCTCACTCTATGCTGCGTGGAAGCGCCCCCTACCCCCTCGCTCCCGCTCCTAAAGCTCGCTTCCTTCGTAAGCTCGCTCCCAAAACGCTCCCAATTTTGGAAGCATGCTCCCAAGGCGCTCCCTACCTCGCCTATACTAAAAGCTCCTTTACTAGGTTGATCATCCGATGACAATGTTATGGTACCTCCCTTCTTTGCCAAGCTCATATAAAGGTTGTTATGGTTGATCATTTGATGATAATGTTATAAGTTATAACTACTAGATGATTGATGTTATATGGTTTAATCGATGTTTTCTATAACTAATTGAACATCCTACATGTTTTTTAAATATAAATCAATCAAAATTTATTAAAATATATACTATATAAAAACGCTCCCAAAATGGGAGCTTTTGAAAATTTCGCTTTTCGCTTCGCTCCCACTCTCCGCTTCTCGCTCCCGCTCCACATTTCCAACAGCATAGGGACTCTCACTGCATGCAGCAACAGTTTTCACAATGTGAGTCTACAAGTGTGTCAACACTTTATGCATTCAACACTTCAACTCCACACACTTCAACGCTTCGCACACTCATGCAAGAGTTCGGGTTATCCAAGAAGGCTGTGGACGCAGCTTCGTGGGATCGTGCTAGTTCGCGGGAGGAAGGAAGAGGCCCACAGAGGAGAGGTCTTGGTCTGAAATGGAGAGGGCTAAGCCCGCAAGGGATAGGTGATAGATCCACGGAAGACAAAGAAACATTAGGGTTTCTTGGCCTATGCAGAGGAATGACAAGCAAACTAGCAAAGAAAGGAATAACAGAGCCAAGGAATATGGCAGAGCTGAGCAGGGAAGAGAGCAAAACTGACAGCAGAGAGTTATGGCAGAGCTCTAATACCACTATCAAAGGATAAATCCCGAATTTCATTGCTTTATTATTGAGCAAACTCATTTATTTATACAATGAGAATGACCCTTGGACTTCAACTTCCAAGAGGTCCATTGGAGTGCTAGAAGACTTTTCGTCTTCTTGAAACTATTTACATTATGTACACAAAACCATAATCCTTTCAGATTAGGTTTCCAACAAATCCAACAAACCTATTTGAAAATGCTTACAAGATAAGTCACAGGACACATTGAAAACCCCCCGTTGAAGAAATAATGACAAAATTACAATATTCTATTTCAGGTGTTTTGTCAAACACTTAGCAACTGTAGGGTTTAAACATAAAAATAATTTGCAGACTTTAAAGAGTTAAAAGTTAAAACCTATGTTGCACGAGTTTCCGGAACACGGGACGTTGGGAACTCGGGTACGGGTGTCCGATACGGCTAGAAGTTTCCCCTAAATTTGCAGGAAACGGCGGGTTGGGAGCAGCAATAATATATATTAAAAAAATATAAAAAATAATTTAATTAAAAAACAAAATTAAACTTCTATTGTATGATCTAAATCTTCTATTTTGGAATAAAATTTTAAATTTGTAAAATTAAATTAGTAATTTTAATTTACTATTGATGTAAAAAAATTTAAAAAATTGATTGCAATAAGTACAACATATGTAATTGATAAAAAAATGAAAATTATAAATAAGAAATAAATTAATAATAATAATTTCAAAAATAAACTAATTTCAAAACCTTAACTAATTTAATAATTTAAAATTTAAAAACAATATGTAATTGATAAAAAAATTAAAATTAAAATTTTAAAAAATAATAAATTGAAATTAAAAAATAAATATTAAAAATTAAAAATATATAATTTTTAAAACAATAAAATTTAAAATCATAAAATTATAAATATAAATATTATTTATTAATAATAAATTAAAAATTTAAACATTTAACAATTAAAATTTATTTAATTTAATAATTAAAATTTTAAAACAATTCATAATTTAAAAAATAAACATATTTTTTTAATAAACAATGAACATTTAACGAATAATTTAAAACTAAATTGTAAATCAAAATACTATTAAAAATTTAAATTTAATATTTAATAATAATAATTTATACTACATTAAAGTTTTTATAAATTAACCTTTAAAGTTTTAAAGTTTAAACTTATAACTTATAACTTATTATTATTAACATTACCTGCTCGAAGCCGCCTCCACCTCTGTCAACCACGGACGAGCCTCCACCTCTGTCAACCGCGGACGACCCTCTGCCTCCGCCTCCGCCTCCGCCTCTGTCAACCACGGACAAGCCTCCGCCTCTGTCAACCGCGGACGAGCCTCTACCTCCGCCTCCACCTCCACCTCTGTCAACCATAGACAAGCCGCTCTGCATCTGTCAACCACGGACGAGCCGCTCTGCCTCTATAAACAATGAACTGCATGCCATGTGCTTGGGTCAACGAGGAACATGTGGGAGTTTCGGGAACATGTGGGAACGGCTGCAAGCTCCCAATTGGCGGAACGCTAAGAAACAAGTTCCCAAGTTCCCAAATTTTCATGCTAGAAGTTCCCGGAAAGTTCCAAAGCTCCCGGAACAGTTCCGGCGGATTTTGGAACATTTCGTTCCCGTTCCTAAGCTCCCTGGAACGCGGGAACCTCTGGAACGAGTTCCCTGAACTCCGGGAGTGGTTCCCGTGTAACAGAGGTTAAAACATTCATGCCAAGATCTTCAAACACATAAATACTGACCATTAATCATGTACACAATGATTTAGGTCAACCTTGACCAGGGCAAAACCCAAAATGGGAAAAACCTTGAGAGATTTTATTAAAAAGAGCAAATGCTTGAATCTCACAACTCAGAAATTCACTTCCAAATTACAAAGAGAAACTTAGACTTATCTTAATCCCTTGTTGTTCATTTCTGGAAATTTGTGCCAAACAAGAGGAACATTTTTAGACTGTCCACACGTGCTAGAACCAGAGTAGCAGCCTGCTGTCTAGAAAAACGTGCATAGTACTGCCTACTGTACGGCCTGTCAAAAAATTTCAGTAGTAGATTTAACCCTTTCTGCCTTGAAAAACGTGCCAGTGACTGTACAAACTGATACACAATTTAATGCAGAAAATTTCTCTAACAAACTGCCTTGGAAATCAAGCCCGTACTCAACTGCTACCTTGGAAGTCATGCCCTTGCTGGATGTCAACTTGTAGCTGCCTTGAAAATTGTGTCTTTGTCTTCTCTTGGAAACTGTGCTCTTTCTCTCTGATCTCTCAACCTTTGGTGTTGTATTCTCTTTGTCCCCCCCTTTATGTTCTTTTTATACTTTATCTTAGTGAAACCCTAACCCTAACTACCATAACTATCTAATCAAAGGATAAGATTGATTAGATCTTAGGATTCTCATCAATTGCACAATATAAACTCACTTTTATTAATAAAGTGCACATTAAATATTTGGGCCCCACAACTTAAATCTCAATTTGATAATAAAGTACAAACTCACCTTTAAAACATAAAGTCACTTTATTTACATAATATCTCTTTATACATAGATAAAACACTAGGGACTACACTTTGTCCCCCCCATGACTACACACCCAAAAACTCATGAGGAAGACCTCCAGAGTTAAGATTTTCTAACACTCCCTCCTAACGAGGGAGGTCTTCCTAACGCTTCCTGTATCTCCTCCATCTGAGTCCATGTTCCCTGTAGCAGCTCCCTCCTGCTCTGGAATATGCCTCAGAGAGAAGTGTCTGAACCCAAATCGAAACTCTGAACCCTGGGACTCTACCTGAGTATCATGTACCTACTCATGATCATTGTACTGGCTGAGCCTTTTGCCAGTACTATGAAGAGATCCACTCTCTTCATCTAAAAGCATCAACCAGCCACCTGCAGCTTCTGCTCCATCTTTTGAATCTGTCTCAGACAACCAACCACCTGATCCTGGATATATGATCCTGGATATACAACCTCGCCTTGCAGCACATAGAGGTTGTCCCTCCTGTATCCGAGAAAAATAGTAGTGCCAACTGAATTTCCTACTCGAAATAGGAATACATGTTCAGACCTGACCATCGTCCCAAAACCATCATCCTCCAGGGATGAAACTGAGAGTCTGTTGAATCTATTCCCTGGGACAAATAGGACCCCGTCTACCTCCAGACACTCTCCAAGCTCTAGTTGGAACCACATATTCCAACTCCTCGTACTGCTGCCCGAGGACTCCCTATGTATGTCTCCACAAAGTGTCCAGGCTATAACTCAGTCATACTCTGAAAGACCATACAATCCGGTCATGTGCCTAGTTGATTCACTGTCAACTATCCATGAATCATAAAAACTCGAACTTCCCACACTGGAATCGAAGGATGCCAAGGAAAACTCCTGCTCAAACTGAGCAGTATATTCCTCCACTGTAGATGTCGTTGTATCCCTTTTCTTCTCTTTCTTCTCTGGACAGTTTGACGCATAGTATCCAAACTTGTTGCATGAGAAACATCTAATCTTGCTTAAGTCCTTTTTCTTATTCTTGGTCTTGGTAGTGAGTGCAACATTCTACTCAATATCATTGCTGGTCTGACCACTCTGAGATCCCTCCCGGATCTCCTCCTAGGTAAAGTCATCCCACAGCCTACTCCAATTGGGAAACTTCTCCCTTCCCACAATGCACTTGACAAAGACATCCCAATTCTTGGTGAAGCCCTTCAAGGAGTCACATTTTCATCATTTGCCATTTTAACATTATGCAACTTGTCTCTGAGTGCCATCTTGCGGTTTTCATTTTTGGCTTCGAACAGTTGGTTTAAGGTATCTCACATGTCCTTGGCTATTTTCTTTTCAGCCAAATGCGGGATTAAGTGATCTTTCACCCCGTCTAGTATCACCCTCTAAGCCCTAGCTTCGAGCATCTCATGCTCCTCAAGCTCATCCTTGTTAGTGGGTTTGGTCACAGTGCTATTGGCAAATTTTCAAATCTTCCACTCCTTGAGCACTGCAATGATCCTCACTTTCCATGGCACATAGTTGGACACCCGGTCCAACCTGTCCTCATATCTAATAATGCTCATCATGGCAATCTACTCACAACCAACAAGAACTTCAACAATCTAACGGATTGCAACAAACTCTCTGCCCTATAGTGAAATCATTGTGTAACAACTGTTTGCCTACTGCCTTGTTCAGATAGGCTCTGATACCATGAAGAAATAATGACAAAATCACAATATTCTCTTTCAGGTGTTTTGTCAAACACTTAGCAATTGTAGGTTTTAAACTTAAAAATAATTTGCAGACTTTAAAGAGTTAAAACACTCATACCCAAGATCTTCAAACACATAAATACTGAACATTAATCATGTACACAATGATTTAGGTCAACCTTGACCAGGGCAAAACCCAAAATGGGAAAACCCTTGAGAGATTTTATTAAAAAGAGCAAATGCTTGAATCTCAGAACTCAGAAATTCACTTCCGAATTACAAAGACAAACTCAGACTTATCTTAATCCCTTGTTCATTTCTAGAAATTTGTGCCAAACAAGAGGAAAATTTTCAAACTGTCAACACGTGCCACAACTAGAGCAACAGCCTGATGTCTAGAAAAATGTGCCACAGTACTACCTGATGTACGACCTGTCAGAAAATTTCAGCAACAGATTTAACCCTTTCTGCCTTGAAAAATGTGCCAATGACTGTATGAACTGATACAAAATTTAATGCAGAAAATTTCTCTGTGAAACTGCATTGGAAATGGAGCCTGTACTCAGCTGCTACCCTGGAAGTCATGCCCCTCCTGGATGTCAACCTATAGCTTCCTTGAAAATTGTGTCTGTCTTCTCTTGGAAACTGTGCTCTTTCTCTCTGATCTCTCAACCTTTTGGTGTTGTATTCTCTTTGTCCCCTTTATGTTCTTTTTATACATTATCTTAGTGAAACCCTAACCCTAACTACCATAACTATCTAATCAAAGGATAAGATTGATTAGATCTTAGGATTCTCATTAATTACACAATATAGACTCACTTTTATTAATAAAGTGCACATTAAATATTTGGGCCCCACAACTTAAATCTCACTTTAATAATAAACTACAAACTCACTTTTAAAACATAAAGTCACTTTATTTACATAACATCTGTTTATACATAAATAAAACACTAGGGACTACACTTTGTCCCCCACATGACTAACACACCCAAAAACTCATGAAGAAGACTTCCAGAGTTAAGATTTTCTAACTCCCGTGTCTGTATCCTGCATGTTGGACATGGACACGATCGGACACGTTTTCGACATGTGTTTGACACGTTTCTTGGAGCAAGACACATTGCCAAACACATGTCACAATTAGACACATGCCCTAGCAGTGTCTCACATGTCCAACAAAGTGTGGCTTTAAAAAGAGGTCGTGGACCCATAAAAATGCTTTTTTCATCCTTTTTTTTCACTTTTGATTGTTGTGAAAGAGAGCAAGGGTTACATTTTTTGCAGGTGAAGGCTGAAAAATAAGTTTGAAGATCATTCCATTGCATTACAAGTGATTTGAAGGCAGCATATTTGCCATTACAGCAGGGATGTTGTTGAATCCTTCCATAGAAATCATGGCTCAAACATCAAAGGTAGTTGGTAAAGGTCAAAGAAAAGGGAGGAATGTGCAGGATGGTGTTGTCCCTGCCCCCCTCCTCCAAGTGCATCTATTTCTGCTAGCATTAGTGCTCCATCTGTTGCAAGTGGAGTTGAAGTTGCGGCTTCTGATGCTACAAATAATGTTGTTGTTGCAAGGCAACAAGCACAAGAAATGAATTATCCATTGTGGAAGTATGTAACAAGATAAGAAGGGATCGAGGCAAGGATTGCTAAGGGTGGGGTGAATGTTCTTTGGCAATGTAGTTTCTGCAAAATATCATTCAAGAGCATACACTACTGAGTCAAGGGCCATCTGTTGGGCATTGACTATCGACTTGCAGCATGTAAAAAAATCAGTGCTGGCAAACGAAAAGAATTGGAAAGAGAGGACAAGGTTGGATCAGGGAAGGTGGCAGGAACAAGTGGGAAACATAAAAGTTAAGATCCTCTTCCATTCTTGAGGAAGCCATCTAGCAGTGGCAAATTTGGAATTGGGAGTGGGACGCAAAATTCAATTCAGCCACCAAAAGAGAGGGCAGGTTCAAATGTTGATCCAATGGACAAGATCTATCATTGGCGAGATGAGGTTAATCTTACCATTGGGATTTTTTCTATCTTAACTTCATTTCATTTAATGTTGCATGGTTTCCTTGAGATGTCTCAAGCTCTAATTGAACAAGCTCCAACCGGGTATGTGCCTCCTAGTTTAGAGAAGCTTAGAACCACATTGTTGGTTAAGGAGAAGAAAGAGATGGATAAAATCCTAGAGCCTATGGAATCATCATGACCCTAATCCGATGTTAGTATTGTTTCTGATGGATGGACAGATGCAACACACCATCCACTCATCAATTTCATGGTGGCTTCCCAGAATGGACCAGTCTTCTTGAAAGCAATGGATGCTCTAGGACAATACAAGGATGTACAATATATGGGTGAGTTGTTCATTAAAGTTATTGAAGTTGTAGGTGTTGATTCTTGTGTGAAAATTATCACAGATAATGCCCTTGTTTGCAAGGTTATTGGCATGCTTGTGGAAGCTAAATATCCATAAAATATCCATAGATATTTTGGACACCTTGCATTGTTCATTCTTTAAATTTGGCACTTAAATATATTGCTTCGGATGTGGCATGGATGGGAAGCCTTATTGATGATGCACGCTATATCTGCAATTTTGTACAAAACCATACCAGTGCCCTCACAATCTATAAAGAGTACACACATCTATCATTGTTGAAGATTGTAGATACTCGGTTTGCCTCCTCATTCATCATGCTTAAGAGGTTAACGGAATTCAAGGCCACTCTTGGGGCCATGGTTATTTCAGAGCTTTGGTTTTTTTGGAGAAAGACAAATCAAACTTCTTCAAAAAAGGTCAAGGATACATATTTAGATGATGGTAGGTGGGAGAGGATATATCTTACCGTTAAGATCATGGGACCTATCATTTATTTGTCGCAGTTTGCAGACAGGAACCAACCTATATTAGGAGATGTTTATGAGAGGTGGGATTCCATGATTGAGTCCGTGAAGACCATTATTTTGGAGAATGAGTGCCCTGAGTATGGAACATTAGCAGAGATCTTATTCACCACCATACGAGATATTCTTATCTCCAAGTGGGATAAGAACTGCACACCCTTGCATTGCTTGGCTCACTCTTTGAATCCCAAGTAATACAGTATTGATTAGCTCTGTTACCGCTCAAAATAGCACCCACGATAGAGACAGATCACGGTGCGATGAGTGGAAAGCATGGGAGAAGCTAGAGCTTAATGTCACCTAAGCCCAACTTCTTGAATGCTTTAGGTCAATTCCTGAGACCAAGGGGGAGTCCATAGAACTGGATGAAGAACATTTGGGATTCCCTAAACAATACACAAATGCATTTCCCAAAAAACCTCTCGGTGTAGATAAGTGCCGTAAGGAGTTAAAACAATGAAGCATAATAATCACTGAATGAGAGAGAGGAGTTAAAGAGATTTATCACGGATCCCAGGAAATATAACATCAAATTGCTACTGCTGTTATAGAATTGCAGCAATGATTTAATCTCATGAAACTTGACAAAAATCGATCAAAACAATACCAACCTTACCATGTGAAGTGTACCATGTATAGTAGAGTAGGGGGGTGTGCAACAGGGTGAAGGAGTGGCCTCAAAACATTTATGAAAATAGGATATCATACCTGATATGAGCTTTGTAACAACCTTCAAATAGAGTGTGATCCTGCTTAACATGTTCTCAAATAAACCTCCAACCCCCCGGGATTCAAAACAAGCCTACAAACTCACTTTTCAAGCATTCAAACTAAGCAAAAGTCCTTGATATACCTGTTGTACCTGCAATACAAAATCCTAGCCTGCACAAATATCAAAATATCACATAAATCAACCACAGGATCATAACGCCCTTCAAGATCCACCATTAATTCAACTAGGGCGCATCTTTTTGTGGGAAGAAAATTTCCAATTTCCAAGTATTTTTTGAGATATAAATTTTTCTAATTTTTAGGGTTTTCCAATATTATATTTTTTTTAATTTTTGTAATAAAATATACAAGAGAATTTGGATTAAAAAAGAGTGAGAGAAGAGGTTATCACCTTGTTCTTTTCAACCCTAGGGCAATTAGATATCAGGGTCAACATCCCTACTCAATTTCGCTATTCAAGATTTACCAACTAGGGAAAGAGGCTAGTAACCCGATATTGTTGAAATATCTAACTCTAGATATCGTTCCTCATATTTTTTATGTGTTTGTAATGGGGGGGACAAAGTCTTTTGTTCCTAGTGAGTTTTTACGTACAAAGTGTCTTTTGTATATAAAGTGAATTTGTACTTTATTTTTAAAAAGTGAGACTTGAGTTGTGGGTGCCATTTAAGTTGTGCATTTAATATTTAATTTTATTATTTAAATGTTCATTTAATGAGAACCCTAGATCTTAAGATTTAATCCTAGCCTTTCATAATTTGGTAGTTAGGGTTAGTTATTAAAAGTAAAGTATAAAAGAACATGAAGGGACAAAGAGAAAACATATCAAAAGAGAGAAAGAGAAGACTGAAGACGGAGAAGAAGGGTTTCCAAGACAAACTTGGCACACTTTCCAAGAAGTTTTCAGCAGCACGAATCCGAAGGAAGCCATATTCTGCACGTTTTTCAAGGTAGTCTAGAAGAGATTGTACAACAGTCTAATGGAGGTCGTACAACAGCCTGAAACAAGCACGTGTAGGCACAATTTTCGAGGTAGAGGCTAGAGCATTAATTACAACCTATCAGTACCGTACAACAGCATCTTTCTGGCACGTGTGGGCACTAAATTCAAGGCAGAACAGTGAGCAGTCTGTATAGCAGTCTCTAGCACGTGTAGACAGGCCGTACAACTGTTGAGTGGCTCAAAAATCAAGGTAGCAGTCTGCTGCAAGGTTACTTGGGAGCGGGAGCGAAAAGCGAAATTTTCAAAAGATTCCAATTTGGGAGTGTTGCGAGAGAATTTTTTATATAATATATAATTTTTTATATATTTTGATGCATATATGTTAACAAATGCTTGTAGAATGTTGAATTAGTTATGGAAAGCATAACATGAAATACACCATAATACCATATAACATCATTCATCAATCATCAATCATATAGTAGTGAATTCGTCAACCATAGGTCCAGTATCTATAACATCAACCTTACATCTTCAAATTTTCAATATATAACATTTTGTGATAACTAAAGTTGTACTTGTAACCAAACTATAGTCGAGAGTCTAACCATGAAATGAAAGTTGAACTTGAAATAATTCACAAAGCATCATATTCATTACCAAAGAGTTATAACTTTATCATAATATGCTTTTATGCAGTCAATGACTCAATAATGCAAAGTTGCAAATAGTGAACTTCAAAGGTATGTTCAACTTCAAACTTCAAACTTGAATTGCCATGTAATGTTCACAAAATATACCATAATAAATATAAAAGAGTCAATAGTGCAGAAACTTGAAACTTGAAAGTACTGTAAACAAGAAAAGACAAGAAAAGTAGATTTTATGGATGTTTCCTCTTGCCACGGGAAATTTCTAATTTATTTTCCCGTGGTCTATGAACAATGGGAGTGGGACTATCATCCCCAGTAGCCACCAATGTTGAGCCACGTCCAAGACTTGGTCCTGCACGACCCCCCTTCACTGATGTAGATGAGGGTCGTGAAGTTGAACCTCTAGGAAAAGACGGTGCATCTGGAAACAAGGTAGGAGATGGCGTTGGCATCGATGTTGTTGCTACTGCTACTGCATGGTCATCCTCAGCGCCCAAAAGCTCTTCCTCCAAGCGCTCTAAAGCTAAGGCTCGATCCTCCAAGTTATGCTCCTCCGGATTGTTGTCCCAAGTGACATATGATCTATCAATTTTGACCCGCTCACAGTAATGAGTCAACAAACTCAAGTTGTAATGTACAAAAACCAAGCTTTCTGCCCGATTTTCATTTAATCGGTTTCTTTTCACTGAGTGGATGAAGCTATAGGTGCTCCAACACCTTTCTGCAGAGGAACTGTTAACCACCTATGAAAGCACTTTGGTTGTCAAATTATGCAAGCATGGGCATGATGAGCCATACATGTTCCACCATTCAATAGGAGGTGCCCTATCTCGATCTTTTCTAGCATGCAAAGTACCAAACGGACCAATTTCACTGAGGTATTTGCTTAATTCACTACGCAGTAAGGAACATTCTTCTTCATCAAGGACCAGCTTGTCTATAGCAGCCATGTACCCAACCTGTACCTCTAGATATGTGTGGGGCTTTCTCCTAACCCCACCCCCAGGTGTTGGTTTGGCCAACCAAGATGGAGAATAATATTTTGGTGTTAATACATATGCTAAGGCATGCAGTGGAACGTTGAGATGTTCCCACCTTTTGACCACATGTTTGTGAATATGGTTATACGGGATGGGATCTTTCAATTCAACAATATCTTTAATTTGTCCCAACATGCTATCCATCTGCTCGTACACCTCCCCAATCACCGGCTTATATGTATCTGCAAACCGAATCATGTAATAAATGGGCTTTGTGAAAATCAAGCCTATCAAAGCCCATCAAGAATGGTGTCCTCCACCTCCTGAAAATCAAGCCTATCAAATGTGGATGTAGCCCTATCTTTCAAGAGTTGCCATGATTCACTTGATACCATGCTAGCCAATGCCTCTCTTACCTTCAAAAGGCGCATGAAGGTGAGGTAATAGCTAGCAAATCTAGTCTTTGCTATCTTCAATAGCTCTAACTTTGAGTGAGTGCGGAAAATGCCATGGGCATTGCTATGGTTGGTAATAAATCTTATCATGTGCTTTCCCTTTTTGTACAGTTCACCAATCCATTTGTAATCATTTTCCTTCAACTTAATAATGTCATGCATAAGAAGTTTCAATGTGTGAACCAAACACCCGGACCAAAATATGTTGGGGTATTTATCTTCAATGATTGCTCTCGCTGCCTTACAATTAGCAGCATTATCGGTAATGACTTGGATGACATTGTATGGACTATTAGCTTCAATGTTTTTGAGTAGGAGTTCTGCAATGTTCATGCCATTCTTGAATTTATGTGAGTAATCATGGGCCGAAAGGAAGACTGCACCAGTAGCAGACACACCAAGCACATCTATCAATGGCTTGCCTTTTACATTTGTCCAACCATCTGATACAATTGATACCCCATATTCATTCCAAGCATTTGTGAATTGCCCAAAGCATTTTGGATCTTGGCTTTTTCCTTTTCAAACCCCACAGTTCTAGCTTTGTCATACCCGAGGCTCTTGTATCCTGTTCGGGCAATGCGGATGGCCTCTACCATTTCATGCCAATAGGGTGATTGAAGAACATTGAATGGTATGCCACATGCATAGAGAAACTGAAACACTCTTGAATCCACGTCATCCCTACCACCTTGGTCAAGGAAATCTGCTTTGTCTTGCCACGTGACTGCATGGGAGAGAATCCACTGCCTTGGGTGGATGGGCCTCCAGTTCTCGGTGAGAATGAGTGGTCCTAGTCATCCATTGATCATTTTGAATCTTTTGATTTGTTTTGTGCTTCAAGTTCTTCCTTCTTATAAATGGCTCTTTGTGTTGATGTCACATGTGGGCAAACACAAACTCCTATATTTTTTTATTCATCACATGGCATGTGCCCACATAAATGTCTTCTCACAAGGGTATATGAACCTGTGAATGTCTTTTTACAATGGGGGCAACCAAATTTGGTGGTTCCACCCCCTCTACCTCCTCCTTGCTTTGTGACATATTTCCATAAGGGTGTGGGTTCCTCTTTGGTTTTCTTTCGGTTTTCCTCCTCCTCCTCCTCCTCCTCTTCCTCCTCCTCTCCACGGTATGTGCCACTCCCCACTTCTTCATCCTCTCCCTCGTTCCTCCTCCGGTTTCCAATCACCATCATCAAAATAAGAAATGGAACCAAGAAAATAAACCACATACCCATCATCATGTTTGATGGAACTAGAGATTTAACCTATTGCCTGCAATAGAATGAGGGAGGAAGCATAGGAAAGAGTAGGAGAGGAAAATATACAATGTACATTCTAGTGACTATATTCCAAGCATTCATGATTAAATACATAGATCAAAGTTCAAACACAAAGGAAATCAACAAGGAAATTTTTAGACCCTAACTCTTTGGCTCTCCAATGGTAGTGACAAATTCAACCTTCTTCAATCTCCAAGGATGGCAACCTTCTCCTCTCCTCTTCTCCTCTCCTCTTCTCTCCTCTTCTCTTCTATTCTCTTCTCAAGCAAAGGAAAGTGAGAATGAAGATGGAGAAGAGGGCTTTATCCCCCAAAGCCCTACTCCTTCCCTCCAAAATCCCACCCATGGACCCTATCCCTCTTCCTCGGCTTTACCTCTTTGCGGGCGCGATCAAGGGAGCGATGGCAGAGCGATTTTTATTGTTAAAATTCAATATGCTATGATAGATAACATCAATATTCAATTCAATTTCACAACAATAGCATATATAGGATCACTGAAAGAATAACAAGCACAACATAAACACAAGAGACACAAATTTATCCTGGGAAACCCTCATGGGGTAGAAAACCCAGCAAAACTTCCTCAATATAGATGACCAAAAAGTACAAAGATGAAATCCCCAAGCAAGAGCTCCTTCTCCTTCACAGATATCTCTCTCTCTCTCCTAATGCGCAATCCACAAGTGAGTGTGTGTGTTCAAATGAGGAACACAACACCTCTATTTATACTTTATCTTTCACTTGACTTTTTCCCTAACTAGGTCGACCCCAACAACTTAACCACTCAACTTAATGCTGACTAGGCCGACTCCTCTAGGGGACTTAAACACCCCATTACAATTGACTCTAGGGGAACTAATGCCCCGACTTACATGGGAGGTTTTACCTCAATGACTTTACATAATAATAACATCCCGACGAAGGAATAAAACATCTCCGGATGAATAATAATAAAGTACAAATAGAATATTCTTTGAAGTTACAATATTTCAACACTCCCCCTTAATGAGAAGGATATTCTAACAACATCTGCAGGAGCAAGCAGTCATCAACTACATCATAGTGATACATCTATAAATCATTGGAAGTTTTCTTCAATCATCATCAGTAACTCAAACAGCTACTGGAACATCTTCAAAATCTTCAATACTGGAACATCAATATCTTTAGTACTAAGTCTTCATCTTCTGCAGCACTCGATCACTCGATCAGCTACAGCAACAACATCATCTGGATCTCCCGATCAACATCATCATCTGGATCTCCCGATCAACAACATCATCATCTGGATCTCCTGATCAACAGCATCATTTGGATCTCTTGATCAACAACATCATCTAGATCTCTCGATCAACAGCATCATCTGGATCTCTCGATCAACAGCATCATAATCTGTAATACACGTGATCCAATTACTGGATTATCAATCCCTCTCACTTTAGGACATAAAGCCAAGGATGATACAATCCTGATCCACTTACAGGATGATCACTCCCGATCACTTTAGGACATAAAGCCAAGGATGATACAATCCAGACACACTTACAGGATGGTCAATCCCGATCTCTTTAGGACATAAAGCCACAGATGATGCAATCCAGACCCACTTACAGGATGGTCAATCCCGATCTCTTTAGGACATAAAGCCACGGAGGATGCAATCCAGACACACTTACAGGATGGTCAATCCCGATCTCTTTAGGACATAAAGCCACGGATGATGCAATCCAAACCCACTTACAGTATGATCAATCCCGATCACTTTAAGACACTACACCATGTCTAGGGACGATGCAATCCCCTCGTCAACTTACACAAAGTCTAAGGACCACTCACGAAGACACAAGTCTCTGGATTCATTTAGGACTAGAGTCCAGGGATGATGCAATCCACTCATCAACTTAAACCAAGTCTAAGGACCACTTCATCGACCTCATCATCGATACAGGCATCCTCATCATCGACCTCATCGTCGGTACAAGCATCCTCATCATCGATACAAGTATCCTCATCATCAATACAAGTATCCTCATCATCGATACATATCACTCCCCCTTTCGAGGAGGGTCCTTTTGAACTACACCAAGCTTGTCTCAGAAATACTCAAACTTTACTCGAGACAGAGGTTTGGTTAATACATCAGCAACTTGCTCATCAGTGCTCACATACTAGAGCTTTATAGCTCCTTTCTGCACCATATCCCGTATATAGAAATATCGGATCTCTATGTGCTTTGACTTATCATGGAACACTAGATTCTCTGTCATCTTCATACAACTCTGGTTGTCACACAGAATCACAGTGGAGTCCATCTCTAAGTCAAATAGTCCTGGCAATAGCTTCCGAAGCCATATGGCTTCACAACTAGCAGAGCAAGCTGCTATATATTCCGCTTCAACTGTGCTGAGAGCCACACTGGACTGCTTCCTGCTAAACCATGAGATCATAGTAGATCCTAGACAATAACATCCACCCGATGTGCTCTTTTTGTCTGAGACACTTCCGGCCCAATCTGCATCTGTATAACCATACAATTTGTAGTCATGATCTCCAACATAGTATAGACCAAAGTCTATCGTAGCTTTCAGGTACCTCATCACATGCTTTGCAGCTACCAGGTGAACACGTCTAGGCTCAACTAGATACTGACTCAGGGTGTTCACAGCAAAGCATATATCTAGCCTGGTATTCGTCAAATACATCAATGAACCAGCCATTTGTCTGTAAACTGTAGAAACCACTGTCTATCATCCCATATCCCTACTTCACATTTTCCTTGGCTAAGGAAAAATATCATCTAATCTCAGCCACATATCTAATAACAAGAATCATGCCAAGATTCTTTAACTCTAAGATCTACTCCCTCTGAAGTGGATTCTTCTACATCTGAGTATCGTCCTCCCTCTGTGACTGAACAACATTCACATTCTGCATTGAGTGATCTTCTGCATATCTATATGTGCCATCTCCCGTCAGATGGGTCTACTGATATGAGCCTCAAGATCACTAGAACTCTATGGTGAGTTCCTTCTTGCATCTATCTGTATATAGAAACCATCTTCAACCTTGTAGCAAAGGTTGAAATCCACATCACCTGTGGTGATCATCAAGCTCATCAAATGACTATCAATCCTGGGTACCTGTTGAACCCGTACAAATCCTTCTTCAATCATGTGATTTTCTATCTTTTGATAGATATGCACTTCTTCTTCAATTACACCATTCAAGAGAACGGTCTTGTCATCCATGGGTGTAATCTATCTCTGGAAGTGTGTCTAGCCATTGGAGCAAACATCTCATCATGATCCTCTCCCTCTTTCTAAGAGAATCCTCTAGCCACGAGCCTTGCTTTGTACTTCTATAGTATGTTTGATTTGTAAGTCTTCTTGTTGAACAGTCATCACTTGTTCTTTGGAACAAGTGTTCATTATCCTTCTTTTGTAGATCATAGCACACGATCTTTCCTACAAATCAAATTCAATTACATGATTAGTAACACTTAAAAATTATCAAATCATGTCAATGATAACCTTTTATGCATACTGATATGATTCACATAGTTATGCAACCATGTTGACCAATACTTTGGCACAACACTTTTCCATATCCTGTATGCATACGGTGACTATCTAGATGCCTTCAATCTCTACCAGTACTATCAAGAGCATGCACTGCTCCCAGGATGTTAGCAAAGAGGTTTCATTCTAGACAAGCAACAATGGAATGTTGTCCAACACTATTGGCTACTTACCATGAATATTGGTAGTACATTGTTCAATGAATGCTTACCTTATGCATGATACATTTCCTAATTCTAGAAATACAAATATGTATACAACTGTTAATATCATTAACTATTCAGAAATTCAAGAAGTAATTAAATAACAACTTAAATACTTATCTTTTATGTTTGTGTGGTTGCCTCCCTCTTGATCTCTATTTCTCCTTTATGATAGCATCATGATTATATGTCTTTGAACTTCTATCCATCCTGTACCACTATGAATGCTTAAGAGTGCACTAGTTTCATCATTGTGTCATCCTCAAGATCTCATACATAATCACACATTTATTAGTATAATCTCAATAAGATTTTAACCCTAAATAATCTTAAACACATATGGTCATAATCATTAATCAAACTAAGAAACATAATATGCATAAAGCCTTGATTAGCTAAACTCTATTTTCATGAATATTCATTATCAACCATATGAAAGTATACTTATCTAAGATCCTAACACAAAGTAGGATTCTTACTTGATATAGGAAAACATACCTAGATTAGCATGCATGCTAGTTATTTCTAACATACCCAAACAATATCTTCTTTGTTCTCTTCAATGATTTAGAGACCTTGTGCTAATAACCTGCATATCTCATAAGTTAAGCATAGTAGAACCAAATCATACATACCTCGTAAGTAGAGCTTTTATGTGATCAAAGACTATGGATGAGTCTTTGTCTTCATGTAATCATGGTCATATATTCTTGATCTAGAACTTGATTTGTCTTTCTTAATGTACCTTTCATGTTAGCAGACAACATCATCCTCATACAACACCACAAGTGTATTAGTACAATCACAAGTGTCATAACCCTAATCAATGAATGTCTTCTATCATTCACATGTATTCATACTTTTAATAACGTGATCAAACAAATCTAAAATTAATCATGATTGTACTAACCTCAATAATATGAAGACAAACATATCATGAACTTAATCATCAATTAAATGAAACAGATTTCAAAACATACCTGCATCTCCTCAAGTCATACCTGTCAAGATTGCTTGTAGTCTTCTCTATAAGGGTAAAAAACTAATAATCCAAGGTATATCACTTGTAAACATCTTATATATGTTCACCGTGCTAGGATTATAGAATGCTAATGCCATTTAAACCTCCTTCATTGCTGCCCTATGAGTCTTCCAACTTTGCTACGGTTTCTTCTTACTTGGATGTAAAACTTAGATTCAGAGATCACTACTCCCTTTGAATCACCCTGAGAACTCAAGCAGTTTGAGCCTTGATATCAATGCATACTCATAAAGATATAAACTCAACAGCTAGTTCTCTTTACTAAACTGACACATACAAGCAATCACACATAAACACTGGATATACCCTGGAAACCCCAAACGGGGAAAACCAGCAATCTGTGGGGCTTTCTTCTCTCTCGAGCCCAAAGCATATATAAATAGAGACAAGTACAATACAAGGTTACCTCAGAAGTAACTCAATCCCTGAATCAGGCAAACTCTATATCTGCATGCATGCACTGAAAGAATGAGCCCTAACTGGAAAACTTGATCTGAGTATCCCTGCAAGCGCCTCTACCTGATCTGTCTCTCTCTATCCTCTGCTCTGATCTGCTCAGCAACTGAAGAAGCCTACTGCTGAAAACGTCCTCCTCTGCATTCACAAGTGCACCCTCCCTCAAATCAAGAATGGCTCATACTAAATCAGATCTCAACAGATCTGAGCTCTGATCGTCACTGATCTTCCTCAATCACTGAGACGAAGATACTCTTTAAGTTACAGACACTCAATCACTCAACCAGATGCGATACAAGCTTCCTCCTCCTTAAGGAATGCGTCCTCCTTCTCTATGAAAGTCGTCCTCCTCTCAACTGATCTATCTCAGATCAGTTATCTCGATGAATGAGACAGACACCCTCTGTCTCCTTATATCAACTCACTGTGAAATTATGTTTACCAAAAACCTAAAAGTAGGTGCATGCAAAACTCACTTTTGCATGCATGCATGCATTTCTTCCCAAACATTTTCCTGGTTAACATTTTAACACTCCCTCTTAACCAGGAAAGGATTCAGCACCACTCCCATCTTCTCCCTGAAGTACTCAAACTTGTTTTTCATCAAGGACTTTGTCAGAATGTTTGCAACCTGCTCATCTGTGGAAATGTACTGGAGCTCAACTGCTCCCTTCTAAACATGATCATGAATGAAGTGATATATGATCTCAATGTGTTTGGATCGATCATGAAACACTGGATTCTCAGAGAGTTTGATGCAACTCTGATTGTCACAGTGAATCACTGTAGGATCCAATTGTTGATCAAATAGACTCACCAACATCTTGTGAAGCCAAATGGCTTCACAACTAGCTAAGCTAGCCGCCATATATTCTGCCTCAGCGGAACTCAATGCAACGGACTTCTGCTTCCTGCTGAACCATGACACAACTGCCAAACCTAAGCTGAAGCAACACCCAGAGGTGCTTTTCCCGTCACCTGCATTACCTGCCCAGTCTGAATCTGTGAACCCTACAAGCTGGACTTCTCCCTGCCTCACATAATTCAGCCCATAATCTGTTGTTCCACTGATGTATCTCAAAACATGCTTTGCGGCTACCCAGTGTACATCTCTGGGTTTTGTTGCCAGCTAAGTTGTACTTAGATGGACTATCAAGCGAGCGGGCAAAGTTGAACATTTCAATGTTCTTTTTTTTATGATTTGATATCCAGCTGGCCTTTTAAAGGGCCCCCATTTTAACTTTTTTCCACATGTCCATGGCCCTGTGGGGTTTGTAATAAAACGTACTAGCATGGTGTTTTGTAAAAGACTTGGTTCCCTAGGACTTTTTGGCTAAGTCAGGTATTCCAAGGAGTTTTTTCACCTAGTTATTATGTCTTGCATTAGTGCATGACATAATTTTTGGGTTTTTCTCCTGCTCCTCCAAAGCTGGAATGCCTGGGAGGCTGACGGGCCATAGGGGGTTGTTAAAGTCTATGGGTCAATGTATATGAACATGCTAGGCGTTATTTTTGAGTCATATGGACATGTGTTAAGTCCCCCTAGGTTGTTTTTTAATTTTCGGCAAAGTTTATTTTTTTCCGTAAATTGAGCCATTTTTTTTAATGGTTCAATTAAAAAAAAATTGTAATTGGCCTTGAAGTGGCGTCTAGAGGTCTTTTCTGCCTTAGGGGTGCTCGTTTTCTAACTCAAAGCACCCCCTTAACCCCTAAACCCACTTTTCCTAATGTTTGGGTGCTTAAATTTTTACCTATGGCCAAAAAACCCAAAAAAGTCATGAAAAAATAAAAAAGGTGAAAAAATGACTCATAAAAATATTAAATTTTGGGAGTGATTTATGGACTGATTTTTTCAGCTATGTTTTAGGAGTTGTAAGAGCTGATTTTGGAAAGATTCCGGGCAGCTATATTAGTGGGATTACTTCCTCATTTGAGGGGAGCATATTTCCCAAAATTGGGCCCCTTCAATCATGGAATTTGCAGCTATGTTTATGGGCTGTCACATGGCTGATTTTTAGCTGATTTGGGGCTGATTTTGGCAGCCCATTACATGGGAGTGGGCAGCCCCATTTTCTCCACGAGTTATGCCACCCATTCCACCCATTTCTCTCCATCTTTGGCTATTTAAGCATGGCTGCCCACTCCATTTTCTCTAGTTGGAGAGACAGCAGAAATACATTGTAAGCTTATGCTATTTTGTTGATCAATAAAAAGACTTTGGAGGTCCATATGTGTGATACTTTTGTGAGTGGTTTCATGGTCTCTTGATGTGGAGTACTTTGTAGCAATTTCAAGTTCCGTGCATGTAATTTCCAGCCATCTACTAGCCTGCTTGAAGGATTGGTAACGATTTTGTGGGAAGGAACAATTAATCTTGTTTGTTTTAATTTGTTCTTGCATTTGTCATATTGGTTAGAGATTCAAAGTTTATATGTTTCATTTGTTTATGCTCATACTATTTTGATTTCTAACCATGTGCATTTCTAGTTTGATGGTTTTTCTATAAGTTTTGTTTGCTACAGGTTGACAGGTGTGAAGAGGAGGATAGCTTGTTTGCTCTCCATTTCTTTTTCTGTGCACATTTTGGTGGATCTCACCCTCAGTTTCCCACTTTCAAGCTTTCAAAGTCTTTGGTTTCAAGGACCATTCTATCTCTTCTCTCTTCCTCAGCTTATAAAATCAAAATTTTCTTGATCACTGGTTACGATTGAAGAGTGATTCTTGATTTATTTTTGTTGATTGATATATTCTTAGTAGATCTAATTCATTCTTAGAGTTCTAATCTAGTTGTTTAAAGCTTTATCTTCCATTAGATTAGATCTTTCATTATCTATCATTACTTAATCTTCAAACTGGTTAAAAATTGTTAAAGTCTTGAAAAGTTTGAAAGTAGTGTTAGATCTGATATAAAAGTTTATTTGGCTGTCCAAGAGCATATAATTTGCAGCTCATAAAGCTTGCAAAGACCCCAAGCAAACAAGCATCACTGCTTGTTTTACTTGGTTAAATTTTGCATTTTTTAAGTAGTCTTAACACTTAGATTTTTTTTGGGTTTTTAGGAGGTGTTCCAAAGACACTCTTAAAGTGTTTTGGGGCATTTTATACTAATATTTGCTTGCTGGTTTGCAGCAAAAGACGAATAGGTAGGAGGAGGTGCTGCTGAAATTTCAAGGATCCAGGCAATCCAGAAGACCAAATTTGAATTTTTGTAAAATCGGTTTTTTTTTTATTGAAAAATTGTAAGCCGCCAAGTCACTTTAAGTAGACTGGGGCACTTCTCTGATCATTGTAAAAGATTATTAAACGAGAGCAAGTGGGCTAGCCAACGCCCACACCCGATCCCCCCAGGGGTGGCCTGTGTCATCTCTTTTCATGGTGTGATTTTTTTTAGAGTAGTTTACTGCTTTTATTTTCGGCATTTAATAAAACTAACTAGGGTTAAAATCAACCTTGTTGGTCCGTTCCACTGGCGGGCCACAAGTTCACTCAAAACGTAGTTTTACCATTTTTTTACAAACTCAAAATGCCCCCCTTGCTTTCCCGAAGTAGGGTTTCTATTTAAGGGCTTGCTCGAGTACGTGCCTGAAAAGAGACTCCTGGGGTTTAAAAAAGATAAAATTTTGGTTCATAAAATTTTTCTAAAAAATACCAAGATCTTCTCCCGTATGCTCTGTGGTCGACTTGCAGCTCAGTCTGATCCAGTTGGTACACATCAGAAAGGGGGAGATGACTAGTAATAGGAGCTAACACTGCCCAAAATAAAAACCCTTTATGTGAAAATCTGACACATCACGAATATTTTGCCATCGTGGGCAAATTTCTCAGAAGGCTTGGGACAAAACTGAGTAGTGACCTCTTGGAAACCGTTAGGCTTGCCCTTGTTGGTACAGCATCTGAACACCTCCTTGAGACTCCGATTCAGCCCAAGCCTGAGAGGGAAGCCACGCTTCAAAATTCCGGACATGTTTCCCTGTACCTTGCGTATATTGGGAACCCACCTGCCATAATAAAAAGATCACCTTCACATTAATTTTAAAATAAACCAAGAACACTCGCACAACATCTACTTTTCTGCTTATGCATTTGTTTTTGACTCCATTATAAGGCACTGGTCTATGTTAATGTTATTTCATATTATTGACAAATGTGCAAATGAATGATGATTATAGTGAATGGGAGTAAATGATAAATGATTGTTTTATTTCACAAAAGTATATGCTGCTTTGTTTTGGTTATCAAAAATATTTTTCTAACTCCTAGATTAGACACCTTAGTTTTTATTTTTAGGGTCCACCCCCCTTGGCTTCGCTAGGAAAGCCTAGGCGGAGGAGTCGAGTCCCAAGTGACAGCACTTGACTCTGACTTGCCCCCAAGGCCACACCAGCAGCTTGAAGACTTCTGCTGCGTTTTCCCCAGGTGTGGAACCAGGCGGCAACAGGTTCTACCATGTACTGACTCAAGGTGTTGACCGCAAAACTCAAATTTGGTCTGGTGTTGACCAAATACATCAAGGAACCGATAAGCTGTCGGTACCTAGTGGAATCAACCAACTTACTCTCAGAATCCACCTGCTTCTTCCAATTGGTTGTCATAGGGGTAGTCATCGGCTTGCAATCCTACATCTGAAATCTCTTCAGAATGTCCATTGCATACTTGCCCTGACTGAGGAAGATATGCCCATCCTCCTGCCAGACTTCCATCCCTAGGAAGTAATGCATCAATCCTATATCCTTCATCTCGAACTCAGATGCAAGGTCCATCTTGCAGTCACTGATGAGTTTTTCTGCCCCTGTAATAAACAGGTCATCTACATAAAGGACAAGGATGAGCGGATCCCCCTTCACTACGATGAAGTAGAGATTTGGATCTGCTTCACTTTTCTGAAACCTTGGCTGTTGTAAATAGGTATCTATCCGAGAATACCAAGCTTTGGGTGCCTGTTTTAAATCGTATAGAGCTTTCTTCATTCTGCATACATGAGACTCTCTCTCAAGTACCTCGAAGCCCTCTAGCTGCTCAATGTATACCTCTTCCTCTATGAGTCCATTTAGGAAGGCTATCTTGACATCCATCTGGTGAATCTTCCATCCCATTTTTGCTGCAATAGAGATCACAGTCTTGATGGAAGAATACCTAGCTACAGGAGCAAAAGTCTCATCATAGTCAACTCCCTCTATCTGTGAGAATCCTCTAGCCACAAACCTGCCTTTGTACTTCTCAATGTTGCCATCTGCAGCATATTTAATTTTGTAGAGCCATCTGGAGGTGACCACAGATTTTCCCTCTGGTCTGGGTACCACTTCCCAGACATCATTCTTCATGATGGAAGCATACTCTTCCAACATGGCATCTCTCCAGGCCTGCTTACTTGCTGCTTGTTCGTACAAGGATGGTTCAGACTCACTGATATTGCTTACTAGAGCTAAGTAACTGCAGAATCTTTGTGGAGCCTTCCTTTCTCTTACGTCTTTCTTGGGAGTTCCTACTTCCTGAGCGCCCTTCAAGGTATCTAGAAGCCACTTGGGATTCCTCTTCCCTGAAGTGGCATCCTGTGAAGAGAACTCCTCATCCTCGTCCCAATAACCTGTATGAGAATGAGTACCTCCGGTAGAGGTGCTTGTAGCCGTTGATTCTGTAGCTCGAGAACCTGTAATCTGGGACCCGAATCTAGGTTGATCACCAATCTGAGATCCTGTGCCAGTTCCTACTCCTGTGCTCGTGGAACCCGTATCCTGTGCATCTGTCACTCCAAACACTTAGGACCCTGTTGGTCGCTAAGCTAAACTCTGACCTGTGTCGTGTAGGGATGTAGCGACCTGTTGTTTTTCCTTCTCTAACTCACATGACTTTCGAAAGGCCTGATCCTCCTCAAAGTTCACATCCCGCCTCACAACAGTCTTCTTGAGAGCAGGGATGTAAATGTGATAGGCCTTCAAAGTCTCATCATAGCCAACAAGAATTCCTCTTTCCGCAGTGGGCTCCAGCTTTGTCCTTTTCTCTGAGGGAACATGAGAGTAGGTGAGGCATCCAAAAATCCTGAAGTGCCCAACTTCGGGTTTCTTTCCAGAGAAAGCCTCCTCAGGGGTCTTGTCCCCCAATGCCTTATGAGGGCTCCTGTTTTGAATGTAGGATGCAGTGTTGCATGCTTCAGCCCAAAGAAAAAATGGTAATCCCTGATCATGCAACATGGATCTCGCAGCTCCAACAATGGCCCTGTTCTTCCTCTCAGCCACCCCATTCTGTTGAGGTGTATAAGGTGCAGTCAACTGCCTCTTGATGCCTTCCTGAGTGCAAAACTGATTGAACTCATTGGAGGTGTACTCTCCCCCATTATCTGATCTGAAGATCTTGATCTTCCTTTCTGTTTGTTTCTCCACAAGGGCCTTGATCTCTTGAAACTTCTGCAAAACTTCCTTTGACTCTTTGCTCTTCAAGAAGTAGATCCAGATTTTCCTGGAATAGTCATCAATGAAAGACACATAGTACTTGTATCCTTTTAGTGATGTGGTGGACATCGAACCACAGAGGTCAGAATGAATCAAGTTAAGAGCTCATGTGGCTCTGCTATCACTCTTTGGAAAAGTTGTCTTGGCGTACTTCCCGAGAGCACACCGCTTACACACATCGATGTGCTCAATGCTGAACTCAGGTTTTCCTATCACAATCTCCCTTAGAATTTTTAGGGCAGGACGGTGCAGATGAGCCATCCTCCTGTGCCAAAGCTCACAGGGGTCACATCCCTCATCTCGACTGCTATGGCTTAGGGCATGATGAAGTTGAAAATTCAGTTTGTATAGCTTCCCACTATGGACTCCAATCCTCTCAGCTGAGGTAACACTGGATCCCTTGGGATGAACTAGTACATTTCCATCTCTGAACATTACCCATAGTCCTCGATCTTCAATAGTAGAAACGGAGATCAAGTTTTTCTTAAGACTTGGGACATATAGAACATCACGAACTCTCATCTGTTCTCCAGAGTCTTTCTAGAAGGACACAGTTCCTCGTCCTATTGCCTTGACCATAGAGTTGTCTCCCAGCACAATCTCAAGATCTATTCCATCCTCTGCAAGGTCAGAAAAATATCCTTGAACATCCGTCATATGACTAGAAGCTCCACTGTCTATGTACCATACACTAGAAGTGGAGGCCATCAATGATTGACAGGTGTTGAGAGCCATCTCCCTGTCAATCCCATCAGTAGCACACTCATCAATATCTATAGCGGAGCAAGAATTGCAAACAATTAGATCCTCCCTCATGCTCATGATTGCAGATCTGATTCTACAGCTACAGATCTGAGTGTGATTGCTCTCCCTGACCCTTACCAGGGCTCTGATACCATGTAAAACTTAGATTCAGAGATCACTACTCCCTTTGAATCACCCTGAGAACTCAAGTAGTTTGAGCCTCGATATCAATGCATACTCATAAAGATATAAACTCAACAGCTAGTTCTCTTTACTAAACTGACACATACAAGCAATCGCACATAAACACTGGATATACCCTAGAAACCCCAAACGGGGAAAACCAACAATTTGTGGGGATTTCTTCTCTCTCGAGCCCAAAGCATATATAAATAGAGACAAGTACAATACAATGTTACCTCAGAAGTAACTCAATCCTTGAATCAGGCAAACTCTAGATCTGCATGCATGCACTGAAAGAATGAGCCCTAACTGGAAAACTGGATCTGAGTATCCCTGCAAGCGCCTCTGTCTGATCTGTCCCTCTCTATCCTCTGCTCTGATCTGCTCAGCAACTGAAGAAGCCTACTGCTGAAAACGTCCTCCTCTGCATGCATAAGTGCGCCCTCCCTCAAATCAAGAATGGCTCGTACTAAATCAGATCTCAGCAAATCTAAGCTTTGATCGTCACCGATCTTCCTCAATCACTGAGACGATGATACTTTGCAAGTTACAGACACTCAATCGCTCAACCGAATGCGGTACAAGCTTCCTCCTCCTTAAGGAATGCGCCCTCCTTCTCTAGGAAAGTCGTCCTCCTCTCAACTGATCTATCTCAGATCAGTTATCTCGATGAATGAGACAGACACCCTCTGTCTCCTTATATCAACTCACTGTGAAATTAGGTTTACCAAAAACCTAAAAGTAGGTGCATGCAAAACTCACTTTTGCATGCATGCATGCAAACTCTTGCATGCATTTCTTCCCAAACATTTTCTTGGTTAACATTTTAACATTGGAAACCCTAATTTCCAATCTCCTTCCTCCCACAACATTTTGATGAAAGATTAATATCTATGATGAATGGATTCCAAATCCATTTTCAAAGTTTCCAATGTTGCATCAAGTGTCTCCAACATTGTATCAGGTCCTTCCATACCTAAAAAACTGAAAAACCCTAAGTGAGAGCTTCTTCCTCCTCTTCTTTGATTTCCTCCGTTGAGCCATTTCAGATGTGCCATATTGTTTCTGGTGTATCTCTGAAATTTCGGATCCTCAGGGTCTGAAACTTCGGCCTATAGTAGCCTAACCTATCATCTTTTCAACCCCACAGGTTTGAGCTTCATTGGATTCTCCATGGGAGAGATATGCTAAGTTTCCCAACATGACCTTTTTATGAGATGAAACAGCATAGCTAACTTGTATGGCGTGCCACGTGTCACTGTTTCAACTTCGGACTCTACAACTCGGACCTATGAAACTACAATCTATGCCCTAACTGTCACTTTTTATGGAATTCCATTTGGAGCGGGGGCAAGGGTGGGGAGGACGCTTCCCCGTAACCTTGGTTTGCTGAAATAAAGTTGAGTATTTTGTCAGTTTTTTGGAAAAGAGAATATTTGTGTAGACAAATATTTTAGTCGTCCTTCTTAATAAAAATTCTTCTCTTTAAGTTTTCCCCAGGTTGGGGTTTTTCCCTGGTTAAGGTTGACCAAAAATTAACTGTGTACAATGTGAATGTTCAGTATTATGGGTTTGAAGAATTTTGGCATGGTGTTTTAAATTTTAAAAATATGAAAGTGAACCTTTTAATTTAAAACCTAGTTGCTAAAGTGTTTGACAAAATTCCTGAAAGAACTTTGCAATTTTGTCATTTTTCTTCAGATATTAGGTCAAAGTAGCCAAAAACCCTAATTAGAGAAAAAGATGAACTCCAAGGCCCACCATGGAGAACTCCTTCAAGAGGAAGGTCTCCTCAAACAAAGTTGACAAGTTGTATTTGTAACTTGTAATTTTTTAAATATATATATAAACATGTCCTTTTGTCATGTTTCTAAGGTCAACATGTCCCGTGTTGGATGCTCGTATTCCCATGTCCTCTGTGTGTCGTGTCGTCGTATCATGTGACTTAGTCATGAACTGATAGTGTGCCCCCCGAATAATATGGATAAACGGATGAATAAACTATCAAAGGATGCCAATAATCCAACCGCTCTACACCATCAAGCATGTGTCAACTTCATGAATACATCCAAGGGGGGCAAAGACACCTGTCTCCTAGGGCATTCGCAATAAAAACATATCCAAGTGTGCCAAGTGTTGCCAGCTAGGTTGTAATTGGTTGGACTTTCAAGTGAGCGGGCAAAGTTGAACATGTTACATGTTCATTTTCAGTGTTTTTGAGGTCCATGAGGCCTTTAGAAGGGCCCCTTTTTAAAAAAAATTCACATGTCCATGCCCTACGGGGTTTGTAATAAAATGTGCTAGCATGGTATTTTATGTAAACGACTTGGCTTCCTAGGACTTGTCGATTAAGTCGGGTATTCCAAGGAATTTTTTCACTTATTAATTATGTCTTGCATTTTTGCATAACATAATTTTTGAGTTTTTCTCCTGCTCCTCCAAAGCTGGAATGCCTGGTGAGGTGGATAGGCCTTAGGGGGTTATTAAAGTCCATGGGACAATGTATATGAACATGCTAGACATTAATTTTGAGTCGTATGGACATGTGCTAGGTCCCCCTAGGTTTTTTTTTAATTCCAAGAAAAAAATATTTTTCTATAAAAACAAGCCATTTTTTAATGGTTTGGTTTTTTAAAGTTAAAAATAATGTAAAAGTGTGGTCTAGGGGTCTTTTTTGCCATGGGGATGTTCATTTTCAAGCTCGAAGCACCCACCATACCCCAAAACCCACTTTCCTAAGTAGTTAGATGATTTATTTTTCACTTATTGTCAAAAAACCCAAAAAAGTGTGAGAAAATGCCAAAAAATTGAAAAAGTGAGAAAAATCCATTTCCTAATTTGGTGGGATTTGTAAGAGTTAGAGTTCAGAATTATGTAAGGGATGTAAGAGCTAATTTTTAGCATCTTTTGGGCAGCCATTAATTGAGGAATCATTTCCTTATGAAAGGGGGGCGCATTCCAGAAAAGAGGGGCGCATTCCTTGAAAGAGGGGGGCGCAAATTTTTAGGATTTTGCAGCTGAATTTATGGCAGCATTAGGGCTGATTTTTGGTAGCTAGAAAGAAGGAAACAATCCCCTCCATCAAGCCACAAGTTATGGCTTGATTCTCTCCATGACTAAGTGCTCCCCCCTCTCTCATTTTTTCTATTTAAGCAAGCCTCGCATCCTTCATTTGACGAGTTGGAGTTTGAGATTGAGAGCTTGCCATTGTAATCATTATTTCTGTTTATGAGAATAAAGAGACTTTGGAGGTCAAGCTTGGTGTAGTCCTTTGATGAGTGGATATATGTCATGATCTTCATTGAGGTAACATGTATTTGAGCCAATGTTGCACGACTCGGACTCGGCAAAGACTCGGCTGGCATGTGACTCGTCGACTCGGGAAAGACTCGGGACAAACTTGGCAAGACTCAACAAATAGGAAAAAACTTAAAATATGGTCAATTTTGGGCACACAAAAGACGTTAAAGACATTTCCAATCCATATCAGTTATAAAACTACAATCTGTGAAATAATTCATAACACCATCTCAAAAATATATATAATTATAATATAATAAAAAACATTAAATGCATTTACATATAAAAACATTTATATTTAATGCATCTATATTTATTATTTACTATTTAAATGATAAAAATATTCAATATATAATATAATAACCTAAAAGCTAGTATATGATAAAAATCATTTATGTACTTAATAAATACATCAATAAAACCTGATAGTCGTATTTTTAAAAATTAATCTGGAAGATGTGCCACCGATGCGAGTGAGCACCGAGACTGTGAAAAAGATACATGATTGCCATCTCCTTTCTGGCTGTTGAAATTCGTCGATTTGGCAGTAAAGATTTAATGCAAAATAGTTGCTCGCCTCTCTGCTGCCCAATGACTAGACCTATCTCTTTTGCCACCGATTATTATATAGAAAGGGGCAATTAAACCTAGCCGAATTTTTTGAAAAATTTGGTCCATTCTTCATTTGATACCAAGTTGATCCATTGCGTAGAACACCAAATCGGTTTACACTGAAAACTAAACCGAACCGCTAAAAACCTTTGCGTCTAATCTCATTTTCGCAGGGGCGTTTTTTCTTTGACAGGCGAGTCTGACCAAGTACCGGCGAGTAAGGGCCGAGTATGCATGAGTTACGGCGAGGTACGGCCGAGTATGCACGAGTTACAGCAAGTGGGTGATTTGCCGCTGGTTGGACGAGTCCCCGGCGAGTTAACTGCGAGTACGCGGCGTGAAGGTCGTCTCGTGCTGAATCGCGAGTATGCACGAGTACCCAGCGAGTCGTGCTTCATTGATTTGAGCTGCTTGTTTTCTCTTGCATCTAAATCTAGCTTATTGTAAGGATCGGTACCAATTTATAAGAAAGGTTAGGCAATAGTTCTATCGTTCTAATCTTTTATATATGCATGTGTAGAGATCTAATATTGATGTTTCATTTGTTTATGAGCATTATTAATTCGATTTCTTATATGTGTATGTCTTGATTTGATCTTTTGTTTTCAAGTTGATATGATTTGCAAGTCATCTCAAGTGGATTAGTGGAGGATCTTGTTTTTTTCCTTCATTCATCTAACATCTCTTTTGCAGACTTAGTCACTCGGTTCTCCACCAGAAGACTCCAAAGCCTCTTCTCAAGAACACATAAAAATATAAAAAAAACTCTTTCTTATTTCCCTCTCTCTCTTTCATATACTTTTTTCTGTTCTGGTTACTAGATGCAATCAAATAATAAATCTATATTTTTTTGATTCAATCATAAGTATATCTACTGTTTAGTTGCATTTAGATCTAGTTGTCTTATAAGTTTTATCACCAGTTCCTATATCTATTCACTAGTTTGCAACTTTGCATACAAAAAAGTCATTTTTTTTATCACAAGGATTGAGTAGGAAGCTAGTTTTTGGATTAAATTTTATCTTGCAAGTTTAAAAAGTGCATCTTATTGGCTGCCTCAAAAGCAAGCCAAGATCCCAAGGAAAGCTTGCTTTCCTTGGTTATTTTCTGTTAGTTTATCATAGATTAACTTAGTCATTTTTTCAGTAATTTTTTGTAGTGACCCAAACTCACTTTCTAAGTGTTTTTGGGTACTTTTTATTAATATTTGTTCGTTATTTTGCAGTATTTTGTGAACAGATAGGAGGAGACTCTGCCCAATTTTTGGTAGATTGAGCCACCCGGAGCACCCAAGAACCATACATCTTCATCCAGAAACTTTTTCTATCAATTTTTGTAAGCCTTTGAGTCAATTTTGAATGACTGGGGCACTTCTATTGGCATTGTAAAAGAAAAATTAAACGAGAGCAAGTGGGCTATCCAGCGCCCACACCCCATCCCCCGAGGGGGGAAACTGTGTCGACTCAATTTTCGTGGTTTGCAATTTTTTAGTTTAGATTTCATTTTTCCGCATTTAATAAAATCAAACTAGGATTAAAATTTACCTTCTTGTTCTATTCCATTGGTGGGCCACAAGTTCACTCAGGACCTAGTTTTTCACATTTTTTTAACAATTTTCTTCTTTTTTAAGTTTAATAAACCCCCTTGCTTTCTCGAAGTACGGTTTCAGGATAAGGGCTTGTCCGAGTACAAGCCAAAAAAGAGACTCTTGGTGTTTAAATAAAAAGAAAAACATTGTTCAAAAATCCATAAAAATTAACAAGGCTTTGTCCCCGTATGCTCTGGATCACTGCAGCTTTGACTGAACATGTTGATCAACCAGAAAAGGACTTACTGACTAGTAATTAGTTTCATTTTTCCAATTAACCTCCCTTTACGAAAATCCGGCGTAAACACTTATTGATACGGCGTGGGGAAATTCCTCAAAGGAAGTGGGAACCACTGGGTAGTGACCTCGGGATACCGTTAGACTACACCCTCGTTTGTTGTAGTGTTGAACACCTCACAGAGACTCTGATCCAGCCCACATTTCCAAGTGAGAAGCCACCTGTGTCAAATTTCGGACATATTTCCAGTACCTCATGGTATATTGGAAATCCCCCATCCCTAATAAACAACTCATTACCACAAAATAATAAAATTTACCAAGACCAATTGCAAACAGTGTCATTTTTCAAGCATTTCAACTACACTTATTTGACTCCATTATCAGCACTGGTCTTGTTATGATTATTTTATGATGTTGATATTTCAAAGATGATGATGTTGGATAATGAATGATATCATGTTTTATATTGCATTGTTCTTGTGTTTAAATTTCTAACTCCTAGATTAGTTGTTTTTTGTATCTTTCATAGATTAAAAACCTTAGATTTTCTTTCTTTTAGGGTCCACCCCCCTTGGCTTCGCTAGGAGTAAGCCTAGACGGAGGAGTCGAGTTTCAGGTGACAGCACTTGACTCTGGCTTGCCCCCAAGGCCACACCAGTGGCTTGAAGATTTTTGCCGCATTTTCCCAGGTGTGATTCCAGGCGGCAACACCAAGGAGGGGTTAAAACATAGGTTAATCATTATTATGCAAAAACCAGGGAGCACTCCCCTCAAAAGGTGATAAATCATACAAGAACATGAGTGATACATGTAATATGCCTCCAATCAATAAGGCGCTCTAGCTCAAAAGTCTCCAATTTCATCATACACCAATATCCATGCTGGAGCCTAGGCAATCCATGACGAAAAATCACAACACCAACATCTAACCACATATAGGTATAACCAATCAACAAATGAATCAATAATTCTATGGTATCACCTGATCTGACATCCGTGCATCACTTAGAGTGTAACTAGAACACCCTCACCAATACACACTTGATAATGGATCCTCATTGGAAACTTTATAAGTGGTATACCAATCCACAACTGACATGTTGCAAACTCAAAGGGGTCTATTCCAATATCTTTGCACTATCTATCCTCATCAAAAACACCACACACATGTTCAGATAAAACAATTGATAGCTACCTAGCCATAATTATGACTAGTGAGACATACCATAAGGGTAGTGCTAGGAAAGAGGTGTGCGTCCATAAATGACCCCAGAGTATCAAAATAATAACATCTGTAGATAGTCCATCTGAATCTTGTCACTTACCATAGTGGTATGAACTGGATGATCATGTGAAAATCATGATGTAACATTTTCTTTCCTTTCTCCACAGACAGTTAGGGCTGGTTTGGGCTTCTATAAAGGCAGAGTTGGGAGGACAGGGAAGGGTTAGACAAAGTTTTCTAAGGAGATTACAGCAGCAAAGTACATATCATCCTTTCACCTTCCGTCCGATAGACCTCCTCCATCATCACGTGCTACTAGACCAATGGAAGCCAGTCATGTGGTGTCACTATGATGTAATCGACGTCTCTTGATTAATACATTGATTTGGTTGGATTATGCCTTCTCTCTAGCTCGTAAAATCTCTTGGTTTGACATTAGTTCATTAGTATTGCAGTGCTTTGGTTGGCTTTCATGCACTTACTTCAAATTATTATTCACTTAAGGCACATAATCTCTTCATTCCAAATATTTTGTTTCATTGTTGTAATTGACTTAGGAATCTGATCTCAACCATCTTGAAATCTTAGCTGAGAATTTACCCTTGCTCTTGAATGCTTATGGGCATCTCAAGGGAAAGTTTCTTGTGTGCTGGTTTATTGGATTGTTCATGCAGATTCATTAGCTTAAGAACAGGATACATTATACAACCACTAGGGACACCCCCTTGAGACTGGAAAAATGCCATTCCAAAAGGAGAGGCTTCCAACGGTATAGGTTGGTTGACTATAATTATTAGGCAGGTCTGCCAGTGCAAATTTGTTCTATAACACATAGTGCATAGGACACTGCTAATTTATAATGCTAGAAATCGATATGCACTGCTAATTTATAATGCTAGAAATCGAAGCATTTAATTATCACAAGTTTGGCAATAAACATGTGATGGCTCGGTAGATGAAGATTCTATTGTTACAATTGATTTGTCTAGTGGCCTAGACTGCTAAATTTTTTTAAATATAATGTGTTGTTCATTTACTTTAAAAGATAACTGTTTGATTCACTGCATGCTTCACTTTTAAAGAAGAAATCTTTACAATTGCATCAATGTGCTTGCACATTTACCAAAAGTCCTAGACAATGATATATAAAAACCCGATCTGCTCAAATGCAAACAAAATTAACGAGAATATGATGAAAACACATTAGACATTGAAAATAAATGAACAAGCTACTGACATAATTCTAAAATTCACAGTAAAAATGATAACATTTCAACAATATTCCCTATATAGAAATGGAATTCCTACATGGAGATATCCATCACAGAAACCTTATAAAAATCTACACTAAATTAGAGGTTGTACTTCCCTTTTCTGCAGGGCAGGCAAAGGTGATGGGCCCTTACTGCTTCCCTAAGGCTCTTATAGAAGGCAATTAGGAGTATGCACTCGTCACCAGACCCATGCCATAGTCCATACCATGGTGGGTGTGCACCTCCCAGGACAGGGAGAAAACGTAAGCATCAAGGACTGCAGAATGGCATTCAACCCCTGACCCTCACCAGCTCAAAATAGAAACAAATTAAACCAAGCAAACCTTAAAATAAATATAATAACATGAATGATGAGTAAAGAAACTTACAGCCGCCAGTAATAAGTAAAAGCATGGCGAAGACTGCGCTGATTTTTACTGAGATAAAAATGTAGACTAATTTTTGTTGTCCGATTTATGATATTGAAATCCTCTTGCTCCCATTGATACTGCAGTTAAACACTTCAAATATGAGTACCAAGATAAAGTTCAAGATTTTTATACTAGTTCAGCTAGACTTCTTGCATTGTTCTACTTTACTATACTACTTTCTGCTTTTTATAGGAGACCGTTTGGTACTCCTGCTTTGTAATGATATCATTGTACTCAGCAGTCCCATTGACCTACTTTTGTGGTCATTAGTTGGACATTAATAAGTAATAACATTATCTTATCTTATATATTTTATTCCAAAGAAATAGCCTCAGATCATAGCTATAAGATAGGATTTGCACCCACCAAAAGAGTTGTGAAAATTATTTTTCAGATAAAAGGGGGATGTTTCCATCCTGAAAAGCACATTTACACATCCCCCGTTGACCAAAACTGTCCAAAAAAAGGAAAAAGACTTAAAAGCGCCATGTAAATTCATCTGTGGCCCATGATTTATCATTCATCATTTCCATTTCCAATTATTAGATTATAAAATTTTCCATTTTCGCCATGTAAAGCCAACTACAGTATTAGATTATAAAATTTCAATGATTTATGTTTCAATTTGCATGTATTCTAATTTGAATTTTGCAGTATTTTGAGCAGGGACCCTTATATGTTGAAGACCCCACATCTCCTCCAACGTTTCCTAAAATTTGGGGGGTACTTGTACATAAAACTCTCCCACGTCCCTGCATCCTGAAAACTTGGTGGAACAATGGTTCATATAGTTCTTGTTGTATCACTAGGGCTTTTACCCTAGTAGAAGACATGGAGAGTGGAAGTAACACCTTGCATGATTTTGGAGCCTTGTTCTTGTGGGATGCATGGAGGCTAGGGCAAGATCATGGATAGCCTAGTTTGATGAGTCTTGAGCTTGGTGTGATTCCTTGCCTAGAAGAAGACTTGGTTATGTATTCTTGATGTTCCATGGAGGTCTTGGTGCTTATGATGATGCAAGAGTTGAAGACTTTAGATTTGACTTAAACCCTAGGATGGACATATCGATTTAGAGGTTAGCACTAGAGTTGTTTTGTCATGTACTTGTGAGTTGTAACATGGCTAGAGCTTGTAAAACCTAAGAAAGACAAGAGCGCTTGTATGGAGAACTTGTGTGATACAAGCTTGATGTATGTGACAAGGACTTGCCAATGTTGATGCTAGCATGTTCAAGATCTTTGGTGGAGGAACCAGCTATGGTTGAGAGAAATTCCTAGCTAGGAGGATTTTGTGGCTAGGGTTTTCCTATGGTTCCCTTGGTTGGGGTTCGGAGGGATTAATTTGTATCAGCTTTGTGATAAAGCTATGGCATGTACTTGTATTTCATCTTTTCTACATATATGAAGTTTCCAGCTGTCCAAATATTGTGTACTTGCAGATATTATTTTCAGCCTATGTTATCTTCCTGATTGAGTAGACTTCATCCCTTGTTTTTCATGTTGATGTGACATAACATATAGCCGAGTTGGTTAAGTGATTTAACACATATCCAGAAGATAAAGGAGAAGATTTGCTGCTGTTATAATATACTATAATAAGATATTTCAGATCTGTCATATCTGTTTGAAAATTGTGCCCTAAGGGTTGTAGCATTGTGGTATTAAAGTACACTCATATGGTATTTATTCTCTTGGACTGCCAAGTGAAATTGGGTTTGTTACGCCCTGTTGTCGCCTAAAACACACTTAACGGTAGAAAAGTCTCCCAACTACTAGGTGTGTTCTTGAGGGGCAGCTATGAGTTGAGAACCCACTGTCACCTCGATTCCTAACTCCTCCGTTTAGACCCAACTCCCAAAGGTCAAGGGGGGTAGTCCCTATTTACTAAGTTTTGAAGAGTTTTAGTTTTAGGAGTTCGAATTTAGTTATGCTTATTTAAGTTTAATGACAAGCAATCATGCAAAGTGCAAATATTCAATCACAGGAAAACCTTACTTTGACACTCAACCAAATGAGAATGAAACAATCAAATTGTTAGATTTTGTGGTATCTCGGAATGTCCTCCATGATTCAGATGCCTTGCATGGAGGTACATTAGTAGTATAGGCATCAGTGTGGAGTAGAGGGTGAGATACACTCTACTTAGTAGCATGAGTCCATTGGTGACTGCATGCAGGCCTTCTGGGGAGTTTTGCCTCTTGCATGCATGAGATTTGCATGGCCAGTTAATTATTAAAAGATGCATGCAAAAGTGACTTTTTGCATGCACAAATATTAGGTTTTTGGCAAACCTAATTGATTGGCGAGATTATATATAGATGCAGGATATCCCCGGACGAGGCACTTCAGTTGACATATCTAAGAGAGATATGTCAGAGTGAGGAGGGCGCATTAGTGCATGCAAGGTGACTTTCTGAGATAGAGAGAAGCTTCTGCAGGAGGGACAGGGGTGTGATCTGAGCTGGATCAGACACCACTAGTCCAAAAGCACTTGGCGCCTAGATCTGTGGACTGAGATAGTTCACTAGAGTGGATTCTGTAGAGATGTGGAGGACGACATCCAGAGAGGGAGAGGGGCGCATTACCAAAGGGGAGAAGAGCTCATTCAGAGTCCGGTCTATCAATTGAGCGTTTGAGACTTTCAGAGTAGCCTTGCCTCAGTGTTTGAGGAAGGTCTATGATGATCAGAGCTCTGATCTACTGAGATCTAATCCAGTACGAGCATTTGACATCCAGAGGGAGGGCGCACTTTTCCATGCTAAGGAAGGGCGCATTCACCAATTGAGCAGTTGGCTTTCTTTCGTAGCAGAGCAAATCAGAGCAAAGCAATGGGAGAGGTAGTACAGTCAGAGCTACCTGCAGACGACTCAGATCCAGATTGACAGCTAGGGCACATTTCCTTTGTGCATGCATCAGTCGATGCATGCAAATCTAGGGTCTTGACCCAGTTAGGATTGAGTGTTACATCTGAGGTAACTGTTATCACCTAAACTGTAGTTACCCCTATGGATGTATCCACTCATGGATGGCAATAGGGAACGGCAACTCAAAAGGTGCAACCACGATCACCTCAACCTCCAATAGATGGTTGTCACGCCAGTCGAGGCAACCTTCACTTTATGTTATCTAGCCCAGACAACAAAGGGGGAGACCCGATCTACTCCCGACAGGAGAGATCAAAACCAAGACACCAAATCAAGTTGATTCTAAGTGAAATAAGGTGTATGGTTTATCCTAGACATTAGGATGAAGTCACAAGACAAGTGAGGGGTTCAATGAGTATAGCTTTGGTTCATTATTGATGTGAAAGTGACTTATGATTTGTGAAATAGGATCCAGGATTAAAGTACTAGTTCAATGTGAGAAAATCCACTGCCTTGGGAACCGTGTCCAATGCAGGGTAGTTTAGGAGTTGAGTTGGGGCTAACTAGTACAAGTGACAAGCTTGATCATGATACATGATGACATCAAAGGGTTTAGTTCACCACACAAAGGTCAAACCATGAGTTAATCCAACAATCTAGGAAAGTCGAATTGACTTGGAGAGAAACCAGTGCCTTGGGAATTGGGATAATGGAGTCAAAGTAAAGTTAACTTGTGGTTGAGGACTCCTATTGCATGAGACAAGTGGGCAATTAAAGTCTTGATGGATGAATAGGTCTAGATCTAGAGATTTAATGTTTGATCTAAGTGGACCACAATCCCTTAAAACAAGGAATGCTATCCCCAAGGCAAGATTTGACAAGGTGACCTACTAGACCTAGGTTTTGAATTATGCCCGTTCCAAATCCACAAAAATCTCATGTACCCATGTCCTAGAAGTGGGCCAACTCACTTCTCCAAGGTGGTGCGACTTTACCCAAGGAGGCTAAAAAGAGTGATAAATGGATCAAGACAAGTCCAATAGCATCCAAACTTTAGATCCAAGTGGTTTAAGCAAGTGAGAGTGTGGATCTATAATTTCATGGCAATCCAATGGCTAGATCTTACTAGATCTGAGTTTAAAGATACCAAGTGGTCCAAAATGGGGATTAAATCCCTTAAAATGTGGAATAGGGCCCACAAGGTAGAAATCAGAAAAGTGACAATCTGGGGGTAGGTTATTGGATGTGTAGATCATGAAACAAGCGGGATCTCAACTACCCACGTACTAGATCTAGGTCAACCCACCAAACTAGGAAGTACGCCCTTGCTTGGAGAGGCTAAATGCCTTGGGAAGAGGGTCAAATGGAGGCCAATCCTCACCAAACTATAGATCCGGGATGTCGTGGATACTATAGAGGTGGGTTTTAAATATCTTACCCAAGAAGCCACTAGATCTTAGTCGATCTGAAAAAATGTAAAAATGAGGGTTTGAAGAAATAAGGGTTTTATCAATTTATGAGTTATGTCAATGGATTGGATCAAGATAAGAGAAACAAACCTGTGGATCTTACCTGGGTAACCTTGTAGATGCCTTGATGATGATGATCTATGCAAACCCGATCAATTTGAGAAGCTTTGAGGTAGTTTTCTATGCAATCGATTTAGTCCAAGAAGCCAATGCGCCCTCCCTCCTGCACAACAAACGTCAACAATATCAGATTTGATGTAATCAAGAGATAAGACTAATGCCACAAGAGAAGTAACAGAAAGATAGCATAGATCACAATGATACTAATGATAACCCCCTGATACAAGCAAATGCCAAGAAAGTTGATTTGAAGAAGCCTTGCAAAATCGCCCTTGTTGAAGTCGCCCTCCTGTAGACAAGACAATGATTTCCAAAATAGATAGATCTTACCACAAATTCCAAATGCTAGGTTGCAATAGACTTTCCAATCACCATCTAAGAACACTAGATGCAAAGGAGACCACAAGAATTTCCACAAGAAAGTTTTTCTATACCAATAATCCAAGAGCCAAAGACCCCTTACAATGAGAAGCTCTCTCCTTTAAATAGGAAGGAGAGGCATCAAAATCCTAACCACTTTTTGAATGAGTGGCTAAGATTAAAAGATACAAATGTCTAATCAATGGTTGAGATGAGCTCAACAATAAAATACATGGATCACTAATAAAATATAATATAAGTGGACAAAATCGCCCTAGAAGAGGGGAATCCCACCAAATCATGATGACAAAATATAATAGGAAGCGTATGGTGGGTCCAAGGGATAATTTTAGCCACCCTTGGTAAATCCCCATAGCACAAAAATAATAAAATAGTCATCAATATACCAAATCGTGCCTCTATGGTCAAATCATAGGCCTCAAAAGACCTCAGAAATCATCAGAAAGTGCCATAAGTGATGGATGTGGGCCCCGATGAAGCTGAAACTGCTGGAGGAGGTGTGGAAGACATCAATCCATCATCACTGATCATCCCATGCCAAAACATTGCCTCAGTAGCCCAAATTGAATTCCTCAATAGCCATTTCTACCAATCCTGAAATGCCTCGAGAAGCGTGAAACTGCCCCAAACTGCTTCCTGGAGTGCCTGCGCTATCAAGGTGAGGGCACCAGTGTGTCCGGGAGGGGGGGAATATGGTAAAAACAAGTGGCTGGACCACCCCCTCCAAGCACAGCGCCCTAGGTCAACCGGATAAAAATCACATCTGCTCTGACAGGGTCTCCAACATACCAAAACTGCACTGGGATAGCCTACTGAAGCTCAATCATCACTGTAAGTGCCCGGAACTGAAAACAAACTGTCTCATTGGACTCAGAAGGTCCAAATCTATCCAAGATGTGTACTCATACACCATATGAATCTCTGCATGATCAAAATATATATCCAATATACCAGAACAGGTTAAATAATAATAATCTGTAAATGATCAAATACTGTTGTAAACCATGAATCATCATCATAACCCTGTAGCTGCTGCATAGAATCATCATGTACATGTACATAGACCATATATCATCTATCCATATTATCACAAGGTCTAACCATCTCATGTCCTGTGGTTGACCTTGGTCAAACTAGGTTTGACCAAGTCAACATGACCAAATATAACTCAGACCATCATCAGAAGCTGCTGCAAAGTTTCAAAGGTTAATGCATGCTCTACAACTTATTCAAATAACAATTATAACACAAAGTAGTCATTACTAGCGATCTAAATCCAAATATATAATGTCATTAATCATTATTATTACTCAGACTAGACTTTCAAGATCATACTCACTTCATAGCTGTGATCAATTTGCTAGTGAAGGGTGAAAGCTAAAATAACTGGCTAGGCTAAGGGATGACTTGACTGACTTAACTTTGTGACACTTTGGCAAAGGGAACGGGAATACACACCATAGTATATACTGAATGAGCAACAACACAGGGAATGGCGGTGTCTCACAAATGGATAAGTTGTTTAGAGAGTGCTTATTCAACTTAGGCACCATGTCTTCATCAAGTTGATCCAAGTTCATTAGGATCATTCAATTTCATTTCATGGCCTTTTTGGCCTACATAACCCTTCGGATCTCAGTTGTGCTGATAAGCACAACTAGTTGCAGCTTGCATCCAAGGCATGTTTTTTATACATATATAAGGTCAGCAATTGTTTAGATATAGCTTTTAAGAATCATCGCTTTTTTGGACCTTTCTTATACTCTTCGAGGAGTATTTTTCAGCAGTTCATCGCTCTTGCCCTTTTTAGTTTCCATGGGCGAATTTATCAGTTTCCATAAATAGTACATGAGTTTTCAATTTTAGCCAACAACATCTCAAGTGACTAGGGGGAGTTCGAGCCAATGCCAAACATCGGGACAACCGACCAGAATGATTTAGGCCTACAATCCAACTCACCAAAGGTAAGTTTTGTCACCAACTCAGAGCCGAGACACAATAAACAGGAAAGCTCATCCAATACAGAGGCTATAGTGGGGAAAAGATCCTCCATGTCACTAGTCAAGTAGTAAGTCAGGGTGATAAACTAAAAGGTAGGCAATGGATGGATGAAGACAATGAATAATGGAGCCAACACTAGCAAGCCAAGGTATGGTGGAATGATCACCTCTATTCTCCCTAAGGAGGGTAAAACCAATGAGTATGAATAGTGAACTTCTAAGTCTGAGTAGGGACAATATAATATATATAATAAGCTCAACCAGGTCCATATATCTATATGATCGCCAGATCATGACACTAGGTGCTAAGAGATGCTATGAGAATAAGTATAAAAGCAATATAACCATAACACAATGATATACCTGCTGAGTCATATACCTGAATGCTCATCAACCTGTACCATCATCTGTCCTCTGAAACTGCTGCTGTAACTATGGGCACTACTACCTGCTCTATACAAATGGTATAATGGCTACATCGGTCATCTCTCTGAGTGTCCTGAGACTCAGTCATGGCATGGGGAATACAACTGCTGTCCAAAATCTGATAGTGATCCAATATAGATGCTCATCTCAGCATCTCAAATGTAAGGGAACTGGCTGAATAGTGTACTGGCATCAAAAAAATAATGTATGGTAGCCCGACTACTATATATGTGATAACAGTAACATTGTATGTACTTTTTATTTCATATATTGCTCTGGGCTCAAGATAGTAGAAAGCCCCACAGATTGCTAGTTTTCCCCGTTTGGGGTTTCCAGCGTATATTCAGTGTTGTGTGTGATTCATTGAGTATTTCAATGTTTAAGTGTAAAGAGATCTACAACATTTGATTCTTAAGTCTTTAAATGCATTATTGATTTATAGAGACTCAAACCGCTTGAGATCTCAAGGCTATCCAGAGGGAGTAGTGATCTCTGCATCAAATTTACATGGTATCAGAGCCCTGGTAAGGGTCAGGGAGATCAATCACACTCAGATCTGGAGAGGGTAACTCTAGTATTTTTTTATTTTTCAGATCTATGGAGATCTAGCAATCACTTGGGCTTAATAATTAAAACCCACCTTAATAATCATCTCAACTATCCCGATCTGTAATTTGGTGGACATCCGACTCCATTTGTGCCTTCATCTAAGGCACTAGTCCTCCTTAAGGCAAGTCACACTCCTTGGATAAGTGGTCTTTTGCTAAATCCCACACGTGGGTATTGCTCATTCCTTCTCAAATCCATAGATCCATGCTATAGCATACATCGTAGTGCCATCTCACTTTGATTTTGACCTTATGGACCCATTTGGACCATTTTCCACTTTTTAAGGGTGGGCCCCACTTGGGTACCTTTTCTTGGCATTAGATCTATCTAGATCTACCATTCCTAATCCATAGGTGACCCTATCTCACACCTGGTTGAACATTTGTCCTTGCCTTAAGCCTCTTCAACCAAGCAGATCTAAGAGCTGAGGATTACCTCACAAAGAAGGAATGAGCAAAAAAGTTGAATAAGAGTGAAAACTACAGTAAAAAAGAGCAGAAGAATAATTATGCAGCAGAACTCAGATAGGAGCAGAATAATGTCACATGATCCAATAATCAATATAATGAACAATGATGATACAATGGAGAGAATTCGAATCATACAGGAGAATTTGAACCTTAGTTGGTCTAGCATAGGGATTATCACCACTGGAGTGCTCCATAAGACTCAAACTCAACTGAACTGAACCTAAACTCAGCTAACTGAAGACATAATCAGTTAACTGACTAAGGAGGGCGCAATAGTGAGTTTGTCATGCATGCCAGTCAGAAAACGGTGCATGAGGCCACAATCAATGGCATCCGGAGCTCTAACCCACGACAAGAGTCAACTAACTCAGGTAGACTGCACTGGAACACTCAGTAGGTTCCTATAAAATAGGGAACTGACTGAAGTGGTCCTAAAATGATGCATGTAGGGCTCAGAAGGTGGTAGATGGATTCTGGATGACATCTGCACACCACTAGGGGGAAAATGACATCATCAACAACTAAGAAAAATAAATAATGCTAGGTAGGACAAGGATAGAGTATTGAAATATCCTAACACCCCCCCTTAATCCATACTTTTGCATCCTGGGCCCTGGTTACTAAGACCAAAGGTCACCCATACAATCAAATAAATGATAAAAAGAACTGTCCATGAACCAAGGAAATGGGGAAAAACCTCATGGGAAAAATACCCCCCCTAAAAAAAAACAGCAGTAGGGAACTCAAAGAACCTTCATACTAAGCAGAGAAGGAAAAAACTTTCCTTAGTGAAAGCCTTTGCAAAAATATTGGCAAGCTGCTCCTCTGTAGGATAGCAATGCAGGTGCTAGATTTGGATCTGGATCTGCTCCTCTGATGTACCTCCCACTGTGTAGAAGTTGTATTTGCCAAAACAAGTCTTTCAGGAACCCTTCTTGCTACTGGAGCAAATGGCTCATTGTGGTCCAAATCATGAACCTTTGAGTACCTTTTGTCAGACAACCGAGATTTGTACTTGGTTGTAGATCCCCCATGGCAAGTTTCCTCAAGAGATTGTGGATCAAACCCCACCATCATGTAGCACCTCTCTCAGAGAGGTGGATCTACATGACATAGTGCAAGGTTTGCATGATACTGAGATCTGGTGGTTCTATGGTCAGATGGATCCCCAACTGTGTTCCCAGCATACAAGGACTTTGTGAGCCCATATTGGCCTTGGCCATGGATTGGGAGCATGTGTTAGATATGGATCTGAATCTGAATCTCCTTGAACTTTATTCTAAACATCAAGATCTTGATCCTCATCTTCATTAGAAGAGATATCACTCTGATCTTCATCAGATTCCGATGGGGTAGGCAGAGAGTATGGCAAAAAATGTGAGAATTCATATGCCTTGGAGGCATGGTTTGCAAACCCTTTCGCTATAATCTTCCCAGTAGAGATCTCTGCAATCTCAACTGTGTCAGGACCAAAGACCACTTTCTTCGGTGAACCTGTGTGAGTCATCTGATATACAGACAACAAATTTGTTGACAAAGAAGGCACAAATAGAACATTTTTGAACTTCCCATGCTCCATATGTACTGTGCCCTTCCTTTCAGCAGAGATCTGAGAGTTGTCTCCCATGTGAATAATCAAACCATCTTTGAGATCTAGAGAAGAAAATGATTCTTTGGAGGTAACCATGTGGTTGGAGGCTCCTAAATGTATGAGGAGGGCTTGTGATTTTGAAAATCCAACCTTCAGTGCATGGCATCTCTCATGACCATCAGACTCACTTCCATTATCAGTCTCTCTTGCACCTTTTGGGAGGGCAATGTTGTGTTGTTCAAGAAGCTTGGTCATCTGATCTATCTTCTTCTGCATGCAAGATCTCTCTGGGTGGTTTCCTTTCTTGCAATAGGAACACTTGAATTTATCAAATCCCTTATGTTTGTCCTTCTTAAAGCTGGAGACTCCTTCTGATGGGCTTGACTTGGCATTATGCTTAGGTTCAGATGGCCTCTTATCCTTGCCCTTGTGCTTCCCCTTCCCATTCGCACTTTTTGCTTCTCCAGCCATAAGTGCTTGATCTTTGGAGGCCTTTAAGGCACCCATCTGGATCAAACTTATCTTGTTCTTGGATGAGAGATTTAGTGAAAACATATAAGGAGGGAATCTTTCAACCAGGGATTGACATTCGCCCAGGGATTGACATTCACCCAGAATGGAAGGTAGAGACAAAGATGGAGAACTTGGGACCTAGCTTGCACAAAATGGATAACACCAGCTGCTCATCCTTCTTCTCAATGCCACACTGCTTGCATTGCATAACCAGAGATTTGAAATTTGAAAAGAATTGTTGAATGGTCTCGAAACTGCTCAGTTGTAGAGCAATCAACTCATTTTCCAGAATATGGCCTCTTAGCTCATCCTGTTTGCCGAAGAGGATCTCTAACTTCAACCATAACTCTCTTGCAGTCGTCAATCCTTCGATGTGGAAGAGTAGATCTCTGGAAATATGAATACACATGAAACCAAATGCTTTATCCAATCTATTCAGATACTTGGTTTTCTCCACAGTTGATTGTGGTTCGGGATCCTTCCCCATTGTCACCCTGTACAGTGATTTGTTGTGCAATACCATCTGCATATCAACCCTCTAATCAAGGTAATTGAAGGGTGTCAAGATCCTGGGAGAGAGGAGAGTTTGAATTGTCCATTACAACTGTTGGAGCGAATACAAGGTGAAAACTACTGCTTTTGCAGCAAAACTGCTGCAACTGCAGAAAACTACTTCAACTGCAGAAAACTGATGTAACTGCTACAACACTCAAAAACTTTGAATAACCTGCAAAAAACTCTCAATAATGGAGGTGGACTACTACTAAGCGCTGCTTTAGGACAGTAGGCACTTTTATCCGGATCCTTCACACCTGGATAGACCTCATTGGATTTCCCCAATGAATTCAATGCAATGGCACCAAGATTCGTTGTGGAAATCCAGAGGCTTCTGGTGCACTACCGAAGGCAGCTGCTCAACCTATTCGCTATATGGCTTTGATACCATGTGAAATTCTAAGTCACAGCAGATCTAAGAGCTGAGGATACCTCACAAAGAAAGAATGAGCAGAAAAATTCAATAAGAGTGAAAACTGCAGTAAAAAAGAGCAGAAGAATAATTATGCAGCAGAACTTAGACAGGAGCAGAATAATGTCACATGATCCAATAATCAGTATGATGAACAATGCTGATACAATGGAGAGAATTCGAATCACACGGGAGAATTCGAACCACAGTTGGTCTAGCATAGGGATTGTCACCACTGGAGTGCTCCGGAAGACTCAAAATCAACTGAACTGAACCTAAACTCAGCTAACTGCAGACATAATCAGTTAATTGACTAAGGAGGGCGCAGTAGTGAGTCTGTCATGAATGCTAGTCTAAAAATGGCGCATGAGGACACAATCAGTGGCATTTGGAGCTCTAACCCCCCACAAGAGTCAGCTAACTCAGGTGGACTGCACTGGAACACTCAGTACGTTCCTATAAAATAGGGAACTGACTGAAGTGGTCCTAAAATGATGCATGCAGGGCTCAGAAGGTGGTAGATGGATCCTGGATGACATCTGCCAACCACTAGGGGGAAAATGACATCATCAACAACTAGGAAAAATAAATAATGCTAGGTAGGACAAGGATGGAGTATTGAAATATCCTAACAACTACTTGTTTTGTGGGCGTTTTTTAAGCCTCGAATTTTGTAAATTTGTGTTTCCTATTCTACAAAGGAACACAAATACTCTTATTTGTAATTATTGTAAAAAAAAAAAGTGAGTGGGCATCCAAGCACCCACACCCCATCCCCCCAGGGGGGGTCCATGTCGTTTTTTCTTTTTTTGTGTGGTTTTTTTTTTTTAGATTTGTAAGTTTCATTTCATTTCACCTATTCTTCATATTATTCTTCATAATATTCAGTCAAGATCAACTGACAGCACTTGACTCTTACTTGCCCCCAAGGTCCCACCCAGTGGCTTGAAGATTTATGCCACGTGATCTGAGGTGCGAATAAGGTGGCAACAGGGGGTATCCCTACATAAGATCATTAAGGCTATGGAATCGAAGCTCAAGATGATACAACAACAGTAAGCCTTAACAAAATATGGTTGTAGCAAAGAAAGGTAAAAGAATGATGGAGAGATCTAGAGATTAGTACCTATACCAACAAAGGGCAAATGGAGTCAAAGGCTAACCTAAAAGAGTTGCTTATTCATATGCATTGAAAGGAAAATAAGAGCAAATCGGCATGTCAACTTCTCAAATTTGGCTAGAAATTACCATAAGATATGTGGAAGGAAAGACTAAATAGATTCTACTTTCAGATATTATTCAAGATTTGCAATTCATTGGGACATCCATTAAGCAAGAATTTAAACAATTACATGCCTAACTTGTTTCCTCAATGAAATAAGTAGATTAAGGGGAGATAAAAATCTACAAACCTAATTCACTTAAGAGTAGCATCTCAGCTCTATACCTTATCTTGAATACTAAGATTTTAATCCACAAACATTAGAATTTCACATAACAGCAATGTTAATTCATGAAAGCCACACAGTAAAAGGAAAAAAACCTTACACTTCACATATGCTCCAAGTAAATATATCCAGTAAGCTCCAAGGAGAGGAAAACTCCAACAATCCAACCATGCAAAGAATGGAGAGAAAAATCCTTTATATAGGAGTTAGATCTCTCACAATAAAATATAATTATTTTTCTAACCAATTCCTTAACAAGTCCGACAATAATAATAAAAATGGAGTTAGTTAGGCCTTTGCCAAGTCAAAGGTCTTCATTTCCTCGAGGAAAATTCAGTCCACTAGAAGAATTAAAAATATTATAAGGGAATCTCCAAGAGAGAGGGCACACTAGTAAAATACGTCCCTTTTACTAAGTCAAAACTTCAAGAAATAATAGAATATATTCTCCTTGTGTGCCCTTTAAGATGCTTTGAAATGGTACAAATAAAATAATGTTTTCTCGAAATAACCAACTTCATGAACTGAGTCCACAAATAATAGAGTATTGAGGTAGTTATAACCTTCGCATGTGCACCCTCAAAGACAGATAGATCTAACCAACTTTCAACTACTTCACTTAATGTGCAAGGTGTGAGCAAGATTCATTCAAAGATGCAAGTGGATCTCCTAGAGGAGCACACCACCTAATGTTCAAAAATGGGTGAATGAGTGTAATGCATGAAAGGATTGTTGCACGAAATTGCAAGTAGTCAGCACTCCCCGGTGAGTTTACCAATCACCTGCGGGTTTTGGTGTAACGGCAGCCGTACTACCAACAATTGGTATCAAAGCTAGAGGTCACGAGTTCGATACACACTCGGCTCGCGCTGAGGGGGAGATTGTTGCACGAAATTGCAAGTAGTCAGCGCTCCCCGGTGTATCGTGACAAGGGACTAATCGCCTCTCGTGGATCCTTGAAATCTGGCGGTGGTGAGTTTACCAATCACCTGCGGGTTTTGGTGTAACGGCAGCTGTACTACCAACAAGGATATGGTCAAAAACCCTAGGGCACATGCATAACTAACCACTCGGACCATGTGCAATCTCAACAACCTTCTCAATACATGTGCCAAGGGTGGGACAAGTCAAAAGAATAAATTGGCATGTGTGAACAAGGCTATTATTATGCCAAAAGGAATTGGTGAAGAGAGACAATCGAATATTATTATTTGTGTATTGCCTCAAAATGTGCCAAAAGAGGGGGGCGCTATCCACAAATGTGTGCCATATGACTTAAAGATGCATTCCGTAGTAATTGATTGAATTAGAACTTTAGGGAATGGAGCTTAAAAGCCTAATGACAACTTTAGACAAACCAATGTAATAACCAGCTTAAGGTTTGGGTTTAATTAATCATTAAATGAAATACAAACCAGTTTCACACTAGAAATATGGCAAAATGAAGGGCTAATATGAGACAACTTTGGGAAATGTAATCAAAATGTGTCATGCACCCTCTAGGAAAGGGAAATTGATGAAGTGTAAGTGTAATATGGATTCTACCTAGGTAAAAAGTGAAACCATGATGAAATATGCAAATTACCTAGGTAAATTGATGGAAATATGATGAAATGTAAATGATGTTTTTGTTGTAGCTACATCAGGTATCCTCACTAGCTAAAGCTGACCTACAAAATAAATAAATAAATAAAATGTATTTTTATATTTACAAAAGAGACAAGTTGGCCCCACAGAAATCAGTGGGTAAAACTGCCCCAAACAATGGGCAGTCTGCCCCAAACAATGGGCAACACTGCCCAGTAAAATGTTTGGTCGACCCAGATGGAAAATTCACTCAAAAGTACTGTATAAATAGAGGAGTCACCCTCCTCATTTGCGCCTCACCTCAATCAAGTTCGCTCAAGCAAAAGGAGGATTGATTTCGGGTTGCAGAAGACTTTTGGAGTTGTTTTCTTTGGCATCTATTCTTCTTATGATTTTATCTTTATTGTATTGAATCTCTGAGTAAGAAAAGCTTGGTGGGTTTTTCCTAAGTTTGGGTTTTCCCAAGATAAACTATTGTGCCTCTATTGTTTCTGTGCATAGTTGTTCCTTTAGTGATCCTATATTCTTTATAAGTTGAAAGAGATGAAAATTATACTGCTATAATTAAAAAAATCTAAATGGTTTCAGAGCAGTACTGAAGGAGACTATTGCCAGGAACAAGGGTTTGTTGTTTCCTTAGCTTTCAACCACTAATTTGGCTCGCTCTCAGCATTATTGAGCTCGCCCTAAGAAGGCGAATTTTCCTGTAGAAGCATATTTTCATTATAAAGATTTTCAATTTTGACCTAATTAGTGCAAGAGGTCAAGAATTACGGTTTGTTGTTTCTCATTGTTCTGACCACAAATCAGGAAGAAAACGAGGCTAATTCAGCTTGCCTTGGGAGGGCGAATTCATCTGTGGAAGTAGTTTTCCAAGAATCCAAAGTTCATTTTTGACTTAACTTCTGCTAGGGTTTTTGATCCAGGCTGCAGTTATGTTTCTCAGTCAAGATGTCAAGCATCAAAGTTGAAGATAGGCTTGATGGAGCTTCAAATTTTCATTCATAAATTGTCTAGAGTGCTCATTGCTAAAGAAGAAAATGATCTTCTAAAATTTGTTGTGAACGGAGTGTCAAAACTTGAAGAAAAAGCAGAAAAGACACAATGGAAGAAGAATGATGCTAAGACAAGAAGGATCCTAATATATTTAGTCAAGGATCATTTGATCTCTCAAATTTCTCAGAAGAAGACAGCTAAGGCAATGTTTGACACCTTGAAGAAATTATTTGAGAACACAAATATTAATAGGGCTCTTGCCCTGAGACAACAACTCTCAAATATCAAGATGTCTAGATCTGATTCGATTGCATCATATTTCATGAAGATCACAGAGATCAAGGATCAATTAGGCACCATTGGTGAAATTATTGCAGATAGAGAATTAGTCATGATGACTCTGAATGGCCTCCCTCAATCTTGGGAACCATTCATTTAAAGCGTGACTGGAAGATCTAAGCTACCAAAGTTTGAACGATTGTGGACAGATTGTACACAAGAAGAGACCGGACTTGTGGCTAGAGGCAATGATCATGCCTCTCATGAGGAAAATCAATCTCTTACTACACATACCAAGAAAAGAGGAAAGAAGACCTTTGACAAAGGTAGAAGATCAAGTCTAACCCTTGATCAAAGGAAGAAGAAAGATCTTTCACAAATCCAATGCTTCAATTGCAGAAAGTTCGACCATTACAACAATCAATGCAAATCAAAGAAGAGGAAGGAACATGCCTCCACAGCTGATGTTGATGAAGATGTTAGGTTTTCACAATTTAATTCAAGATTATCTAGGATCTTATCTGAGAGAATAACATGCACAGCATTTAAACACAAGAGACAAGAGACACAAATATTTTCATCCGGGAAACCATAAAGGAGAAAACCCCGCAACTTCCTCAGAGATGGAATGAGCAACAAAACAATAGCAGAAAAGTAAACCCCAAAAATAGAGATGGTCTTCAGCAGCTTCTCTCTTCTCCACTTGTGCGAACTTGTCCTCCTTCTCACTAATGCGAACTTGATGAGTGAGTGAATGAGCAAATTGAGAGGAACACCCTCTCTAATTATACTTTAACTTTCACTTGACCTTTTACCTAACTAGGTCGGCCCCTAGTTGTACTTGACTGGGCCGACTTCTCTAGGAGAGTCTAATAACCCATTAATGACTCAACTCTAGGGTCTAATGCCCCGACATACAATAGAGGGTTAACCTCAATGATTTTACATGACTCAAGTACAATAATGACTCTCCCGACCGGAGGAATAAACATCTCCGTCGGAGGTACAATAATAAAATACAAATACAACATAAAATAGACAAGTGAATATCTTCTGAAGTTACAAATACATTAACACTCCCTCTTAACTAGGAAGGTATTCTTGACACAGTCATCAGCACAAGCCTTCGTTGCTGGATCATCAATACTGGATCATCGTCGTCAGTGCTGCTGCAATCCTCATCATCTCGATCAACAATCTCCAATCTACTCGTCATAGGAAATTCTACAGAGCCAGCCCTTTTTCATGCTGGATGTAGGCCTAGCCTCCATGTAGGTCTTTACCATCTCTGCGAGCAAGCCATCAAGTAGGTACATCTCAGGACTTATTACATTGCCTCTGCAAAACCTGTGTACATCTCAGGATTGATTACATTGCCTTGCAAAACCTGTGTACATCGTAGGACTGATTGCATTGCCTTGCAAAACCTTTGTACATCGCAGGACTGATTACATTGCCTTGCAAAACCTGTGTACATCGCAGGACTGATTACCTTGCCTTGCAAAACCTGAGTACCCTACAGTCGTCTCATCACGTCCAAATCATCTCAATGTCAACAGAGCACAGCCCAGATGCACGTCACATAGCACTTACATCAACCGACATGGGAGAACAAATCTACCACCATTCGGGAAAGGCTCCATCCCTTACATCTACACCATGGGAGGACACACTACCACCATGTGAGAATGGCTCATGTGCATCTGCGTCTTCTGGACTCATCACTTCCCCCTGGAAGAAACCTCGATCTGGAATACAACAAGCTTCTCTCTGAAGTACTCGAACTTCACTCTGGCTAGCGGCTTGGTCAATACATCGACTATCTGCTCGTCTGTCGCAACATACCGGAGCTTCACTCCTCCTCTCTGCACCATATCCCTGATATAGTGATACTTGATCTCGATGTGCTTCGACTTGTCATGGAACACCGGGTTCTTAGACAACTTCACACAACTCTGGTTGTCACAATATATACAAGTCGCATCCAACTGGAGATCAAACAAAATCAAACAGTAGCTTACTCAGCCATACTGCCTCACAACTAGCCGAACAAGCCGCGACATACTCTGCTTCGGCTGTACTTAGTGCCACGCAGGACTACTTCTTGCTAAACCAAGAGATCACACCTAATCCCATACTGAAGCAGCACCCCGAAGTGCTCTTCCTATCAGTGGCACTGCCTGCCCAATCTGAATCAACATAACCCTCCAGGTTAATCTTTTGATTCGCATCATACCTGAGCCCATAATCCACCGTACCCTTTAGGTACCTCAGAATATGCTTTGCAGCAATCAAGTGAACATGTCTCGGATCCATCAGGAACTGGCTCAATGTGTTCACAGCAAAGCAAATATCTGGTCTCGTATTCGTCAGGTACGTCAAAGATCCAATCATCTGACAATACATCGTGGCATCAACCGACTCTAATGAAGCATCACTCAATAGCTTCAGGTTCGATGCCATAGGTGTGGCCATGGCCTTGCAGTCCATCATCCCGAACCTCTTCAGGATCTCTACTGCATACTTCCCTTGTCCAAGGAAAATTCCATCCGCACTCTGCCACACCTCCATACCTAGAAAATAGTGCATCATGCCCAAGTCCTTCATCTCGACCTCGGCGGCAAGCTTCCTCTTCGTGTCAGCAATCAACCCATCCTCACCTGTCACAAAAAAGTCATCTACATAAAGTAGAAGTATCACTGGGTTCCCTTCTTCAACCTTGTAATAAAGGTTGGAATCCGCTTTAGTCTTGGTAAAGCCCAGACTAGTCAGGAAGCTATCTATTCTACCGTACCATGTCCTGGGTGCCTGTTTCAATCCATACAAGGCTTTCTTCAATTTGCACACATGAGTCTCCCTATCATGTGTCTCAAATCCGAGTGGTTGCTCCACATACACTTCCTCCTCTACTACACCATTCAAGAACGTTGTCTTGACATCCATCTAGTGTACCTTCCACTTCATCACTGCAGCCAGAGCAAGTACTGATCTGATGGAAGTGTATCTGGCTACAAGTGCAAATGTCTCCTCATAGTCTATCCCTTCCTTCTGGGAGAAGCCACGTGCCACAAATCTCGCCTTGTGTTTCTCTATGCTGCCATCTGCAGCATGCTTAATCTTGTAGATCCACTTGGAAGTCACAACAGACTTCCCTACTGGTCTCAGGACCACATCCCAAACATCATTCTTCATGATCCACTAGTACTCCTTGATCCTGGCATCCTTCCATTCCTTCCTTTCTGTCGCTTCTTCATAGTTGGCAGGTTCCTTGTCAATGATGTTGCACAGCAGGGCTACATAACTGGAGAATGGCCTCGATCTCTTGCTTTCTCTATGCATTCCTTCTGGAGCACCATATTTCTCTGCATCTTGAATTGCTTCTCATACCCATGCTAGTTTCCTCTTGTGAGAATTCTTCTCATGTGGTGGATCTACAGGTTCCTGTGGGTCTTCCATCTCGCGTTCTTCATGATCTTCTTGATTTCCTTCATTCATTGTTGTATCTCGGATCCTGGGTGCTTCTGGTTCTTCAATGTCTTCAACAGGTAGCTTTATGGATTTGTGATATGCTGAGTCTTCGTCGAATGATACATCCCTGCTGATGTCGATCTTCTTGAACCCAGGAAAATATATTATGTGAGCCTTCGAGCTTTCACTATATCCCACGAAGTTGCCCTTCTTTCCTGAAGGATCTAACTTCGTCCTTTTCTCCTTTGGGATATGTAATGTACACTGGGCAACCAAATATCCTGAGATGGTTGACCTCTGGTTTTTCGCCAGAGAAAGCTTCTTCTGGTGTCTTGTTGTCAAGTACTCTGTGTGGAGTACGATTATGTACATATACGGCTGTTCTCGCAACTTCTTCCCATAGATGCATTGGAAGATCCTGGTCGTGAAGCATTTCTCTTGCTGCTTCCATGATTGTTCTATTCTTCCTTTCTGCAACTCCATTCTACTGTGGATTATATGGAGTGGTCAACTCCCTCTTAATCCCTGAATCTCTGCATAATTTCTTGAAGTCTTCTAATGTGAACTCCCCACCATTGTCTGATTGAAAAGTCTTGATTTTCTTCTCTATGTGGTTCTCAATCAAGGCTTTGAATTCGTTGAACTTGATGAATACTTCATCCTTGTACTTCAAGAAATATATCCATGTCTTCCTAGAAAAATCGTCAATGAAAGAAACATAATATACATACCCATTCAATGAACTAGATGACATTGGACCGCATACATCTGAGTGGATGATTCCAAGATTCCTTTTGCCTTGCTTTCGCTGCTTGGAAATGACTTCTTTATGTTCTTTCTTTTTGCACATCCTTTGCAAATACCTTCATGCTTTGCCTAGATTTCTGGAAGACCTTCAACTGCTTTGCTTGCAAGTGATAGTGCTCTATAGTGCACATGTGCAAGCCTTCTATGCCATAGTTCACTTGGCTCTACTGAGTCATGGACTAGGGCTTGTTCAGGTTGGCCCTTCAGTTTGTATAAACCTCCCTCTTGCTCTCCAATCACCACAGCATCATCTATGGTCTTTCCCTTTGGCCACATAAGAACTTGGCCATCTACAAATGCAACCCTCATACCTTTTGCATCTAAAGCTAATATGGAGAGAAGATTCTTCTTTAGTCCTGGTACATATAGGACATCATTCATCTTCGTAGACTTTCCAGAGTCTAGCTTATAAGAGGCTTCACCACTTCCTTTTATGGGATACTGGTATTCATCCCCAAGTTTCACCTTGTGGGGTGACTCATGTTCAGATAGGTTCACAAAGGATTCCTTGAATCCTGTCATATGCTTGGAAGCCCGACTATCTATAAGCTAATCATTGCTTCCGTGTGTGACGGTGCCTGTGAGAGCTGAAATCAGAACATATTCTTCATCACTTGAAGAATATTCGCTGTCTTCTCTGGTTCTCTTCCTTGGAGGTTCATCATCCTCTGCAATGTGAGCATGATGTCTTTTCTTGTTGTTTTTCTTCTTGTGGGAGCTACTTTTGTTCCTGGGACAATCTCTGGAGTAGTGTCCCTTCTCATCACAAGTAAAGCATCGAATGTGAGATAGATCTTTCTTGTAACTTCTGAGGTTCTCCCTCTGGTTCTGGTGGTGTTGTTTACCCTTCTTGTGATGAGGATGCTCCCTCTTGTTGTTCTTCTTCTTGGTGTGTACCGTGAGAGCCTGGTCTTCATTTCCCATCTTTTTTTCTCGAGCTATAATTCGAGCTTCTTCCTGTGAGCACTCTTCCCATAGTCTACTGAAGGTGATCAACTTTCTTCTTGCACAAATTCCTTGAATAAAGGAATCCCATGACCTAGGAAGACCATTCAATGTGGTCATCACTATTTCTCCATTCTCTATATTTTCTCCCACAGCTTCAAGTTGTTCTTTTATCTGAGAGACCCTTGTAAAGTAAGATTGCATGGTCTCTGCATTTTGTATTTTAACATTCTTCAATTGGTTCCTCAATGTCATCTTCCTATTTATATTCCTCCCTTCAAATAAGGTGGTCAAGGCATCAAACATCTCTTTAGGTGTTTTCAGGGATGGCACGTGTGGTATAAAATGGTCCTTGATAGAATCTGCAATGATTCTCTTAGCCTTAACCAGGTTCTTCTTGTGTAAGGCTTTAGCCTCATCTCCCTCTGGAACTGGAACCTCTTCATTCACATAGGTGTCCAATTCATTCTCTTCTAGGACAAGCCCAATCCTATACTTCCATGCTCGGAAGTTATCAGCCCCTTCAAGCTTATCCCCAAGCTTGGTGTGGTGAGACATCTTTAATGAGAAACTCAAATGGAAATAGAAAAGATTTAGGTCTTACCACTTGATTTGCTGAAACTGGATTTGGAGTTGGCTAGGGTTTGACAGAGAAACCCTAAAAATTCAAACCTGGAATTTGAAATTTTTGTCTGGCTAGAAAGATGTGCTTGACTAAGGCGAGCAAGCTGGTATACTTGGATTTTGAAAATTCCAAAAATTGACCCCTGAAAAATGACTTGCGAAATTCTGATCTGCAATTTCTGGCTTTTTTTGGTTTTCTGGTCCAAAGTCAAATTAGGGTTTGACTTTCCCGGAGTTTCACCCAACCAAAAACTTCGATCTTGGCCTCTAAATTTCGATTTTGCTCAGGAGCACCTTCCTATGCTGGTTGCACTCCAAAATTCCACTTCTGTGAAAAGCCCTAATTTCCCGCAACAGTGACAGGCCAAAAATTGAAAATGCTCATAATCAACTTCTGTTTCGACAGAAAGATGCGCCTTCCTTAGGCGAGTTAGCCTAGCCTCCTTTTGTTAATGGTCTGTGGAGAGAAACCCAAAAATTAAGAAGCCCTAGCTTCTACAGCTGCACAGTGTCTTCTTCTCAGGTTAGCTCTAATACCATGTTAGATTTTCACAATTTAATTCAAGATTATCTAGGATCTTATCTGAGAGAATTACATGCACAGCATTTAAGCACAAGAGACAAGAGACACAAATATTTTCATCGGGGAAACCATAAAGGAGAAAACCCCGCAACTTCCTCTGAGATAGAATGAGCAACAAAACAATAGCAGAAAAGTAAACCCCAAAAATAGAGATGGTCTTCAGCAGCTTCTCTCTTCTCCACTTGTGCGAACTTGTCCTCGTTCTCACTAATGCGAACTTGATGAGTGAGTGAATGAGCAAATAGAGAGGAACACCCTCTCTATTTATACTTTAACTTTCACTTGACCTTTTACCTAACTAGGTCGGCCCCTAGTTGTACTTGACTGGGCCGACTTCTGTAGGAGAGTCTAATAACCCATTAATGACTCAACTCTAGGGTCTAATGCCCCAACATACAATGGAGGGTTAACCTCAATGACTTTACATGACTCAAGTACAATAATGACTCTCCCGACCGGAGGAATAAACATCTTCGTCGGAGGTACAATAATAAAATACAAATACAACATAAAATAAAGTGAATATCTTCCGAAGTTACAAATACATTAACAGAAGAAACTCCACCAAAGAGGTCAAGGAATGTAGAAGATGATGATCGACGAAAGAAGTTTCTCTTTTAGTACACAAATGATTGAATTATCTATAGATGAGGAGACTGTCATTGGTAATGTATATCCTGGTTGCAGCATCCTCAATGGGCTTCCGACAAGTATTTGGATTTGGATTTTCATTTGTCATTGTAGATCATATATGAATGTTCATAACAGTTGTATGCAGATCTGTTTTCTTAGAGTCAGGAAGTGTGTTATGCATGTTATAATGTAGTATATTATATATATGACTGAGATTGACGAGCAATAGGCTCTTATAGTGCATGTTATGTATACATTACGTAAGCAACTTGTAGTGTTGCACAACATTCCATGAACCCTAGATGGAACTAGTCTAGGATGAAACCTCTTTGCTAACATAATGGAGCAGAGCACGCTCTTGACAGTATGTTCTAGTGGAGATGGAAAGCATCGAGATAGTCACCAAGTATGTTTGGGATATGGATGGATGTTGCGTTGAAGCATTGGCTAAGATGCTTACATGACTGTGTGATCTATTGTTATTGCATTATGATTTGATTTTCGTGATTATGCAATGTTGTTGACTCTTTGACAAAATATGACTTGTAGGGAAAGACCATATACTATGGCCTACAAGATAAGGACGATGAGACTTATTTTGAAAAGCAAGTGATGGATGTGTAGTTAGCCAGATTAAAATCCCGTTGATATTCAATATTTGAGAGGGAGCAGGATGCTCAGAAATGGCTCTCAAGATCAAATAGCAGAATGACTTCCATGACAGAGGGAGCAGCGACAGTGGATGTGATGACTATTTAGTAACAACAGACATATATGTTCATCCTTCCGATGAACATAAGGAGTTGCAATTAGTAGCAGCAGAAAAATTATCCAAAGTTCATTAGTTACTTTAGTATGCTACCTGAGATGTGGGGACTACATAAATAGCAATTGGCTTCCAGTTGGACATTGCTTGTGCTTGAGTGGAGAATTGACATGCTCTAGGACAAGAACCACTCAATTGACCTCAAAGGAGGTACAATATACATCTAGTTAGAGCAGTGGCCAAGGATTCAATATGTGCAAATGACACAGGTTGTTGATGATGATTTCTTGACCGAATTTTGTATACTAATGATCAGTTCCCCACTGAGAAAGAGAGATTTATTGACAGTTACAGAGGGATTTGGCCTCTAAGTTCAAGATGAAGTGTCTCAGCCTGATGTATTACCTCTTGAGACTAGAAGTATATTTGAGACCAGATGAGATATCCCTCAGTGAGAGGGAGTACATAGTTGAGGGATTCGGGATGATGAACCTGTTATCACACAACTTGTAGTTGCCCCTATTTGATGATCCTATCAAGGATGGTAGAGGAGCTAGACAACTAAAGGGGTGACCTAAGAGGGCCTCGATCCCCAGATAGATTGGTTGTCACGCCAACCGAGGTACTCTTCGCTTTATGTTATCAAAGCCCTAGATAGCAAAGGGGGAGACCCAAATGAAGATCTACTCCCAACAGGAGAGATCTAACCCAATTGCCAAATCAAACAAGAGCACTAGAGTACGTAAGGTGATAGGTATGTGAAACCCTGGATCTAAGAATGAAGTCACAAGATGAGTTAAGTTTGGATCAAGAGGCTTATGAGGTATAAAATATTGATCCAATGTGGATAGTACAAGTGACTTATAAGCTTAAAGAACAGATCTAGAATCAAGGCACTAGCAAATGATAATGATTCTTACTGCCTTGGGAAACGTGACCAAGGTAGAAGGGTTAAGATCAAGATGAGGCCTTCTAGTACCTTTTGGATGAAGCTTGGTTGATGATTTGACAAGATCTAAACACACAAGCATAAATTGGATCCCAAACAACTCAAAAATTGGCTAAGTCAAGGAGGGCGTAAGCTATTCAAACCAGTGCATAGGGAATTGGGCAAGGAGTCCCTTAGGAGTGACACCCTAGGAGACCCACTTCGGGCTAGGCATTAAGATGAAACCCCAAAAATCTTTCGCCAAGATTTAAAGTTATTTGAGCTAGAGATTTTTTATAACTTTTAACTGTTCAGGGTTTGAAGCAAATATAACTGCAAACTAATGGAATAGATCAATAACTCAAGAAAAACAATGGGACTAACCTCTTGTGGCTTGGAGATGCCAAGTGCAATGATGTTCTGACCCCCTCGAAGCAATTCCAAGTTGAGATGATGGACTCCAAAATGAAATCGATTTCCCCTCTGCAGCTAGTGCACCCTCCTTCCTGCAGATGATAAGCTCTATGAGACTTTATTCACAGAAAGAGAAAGTAAATGGTGCACGAAGAATAAAAAAGCATAAACATTGATCAAAGATACAATGCAAACTACTCCCTGATTATTTTACTCATCCAGTAGATGGATCCGGAGATGCCCCACGAAATCCTCCAATGAAATCGCCCTCCTGCAGTGCACACACTAAACTAATACGTATGGCATGGATATCTCATCAAATAACATGGATGTGACAAGCTATCATAGCTGCAATCAAGCACAAGAACTATCTATAACAAAGACACAAGATTTCTCCCAAAATATTTCTTTATTGCCAAAAACCCAGAGCCAAAAGTCCCCTTTACAATCAAGGGGTTCTCTCTCTTAAATAGAATCGAGAGAGACCAAAACCCTAACCACTTTTTGAATGATTGGTTGAGATCAAAAGATAATACAATGAGATCAACGGCTAATATGAGCCGGACACAATATACATGAATCACTCAAAAGGAGGGGGACGTGTTCCCTCAATGACACCCTAGGGGGACATATGACATATGATGTGACTAGGAACAACAACATAACATCATGTCGGGGTGGCTAGGAAGTAATAACATCTTCACTAGACCAAGCCCCATATACAATAAGTACAAGATACATCATAAAGTGACTAAAGTCACTAAGACATGTGTCCCCAATACATAAGAAGACGCCCTCATGAGATGACTGAGAGGACGTGTGAACCCCACTTAGGATGAAGACTATACCGGAAGGTGTAGAATGCATCACAACAAGTCTCGAATCAAACCCCATGCCATTTCCTTGCCTCACTAAGCCAAATCGAATTCTTTGCTAGCCATTTCTTCCATTTTTAACTATCGGAACATCACCTAGAAAAGATAAAAATGCCTACTGCCAAGTGCCCTGGGCACCTAACTGACTGCACCAATGTGTCCGGGGATATGGGAATATGGTAACAACAAGTGGTTGCACCCCATATCTCCTCTGTAGCGCCCTAGGAGAAAAATAATGGTCTCAATAAGTCCTGTATAGGCCAATTTTATATCGCAATCTGCTACAAAGTGATGAACTAACCACAACATCAACAGTATGTGCCCAGAACTGAAAACTAAGTATCCCAATGGACTCAAAAGGTCCAAATCAAGATGGAATGAATACTCATACACCATGTGACCATCAAGATAATCATCTATAAGCTCATCCATGCTTGGATAATAAAAATAATGGTCTATAACTGCTGATAATAATAAAAATCTCACAAACCACCATATAAAACCTTTGTCTGAAGCATGGAACCATCTAATGAGCACCAAAGGACCATGAATAATCAATCTCGAACATCATTGGCCCAACTCATCCCGGAACCTGTTGTTAACTTGGTCAAACTGGGTTGACTAGGTCAAGACTGATCAAAATAATGACCCAGGCTGCAAATAACTAATGCTGCAAGTTCAAATGTATAACATATGCTCCCTAAATTATATTGATAGCAAGACTAAAGCATAAAGTGGCATTTAATTGGCAATTATACATAAAAATCATCAATAATAAGTCCAGATCAAAAAAACCAGCTACTCAAAATAAGAACCTCAAGTGTATACTCATTTATGAACGTGGTCATTTAGCTAGAAACGAGTGAAGGTGAATGAAACAAAGCAAGGCTAAAGGGTATGACTTAACAACATTAACACTGTGACCTCTCGGATAAAGGAATAAGGGAACACCACCTACACATATGTTGGATAGAGAAACACAAAGGGGATGGTGGTGTCTCACAAATGGGTAGAGTGATGAGACTACTTCTAGTAGACTCTAGACAAGCAACCTTTATAGCAATTTGATTTATTGTCAACTTTACAATTTGAGATTTAACATTTATTTTATTTATAAAGATTTTCACTAGCCAGCCTCCAAGAGTAGGTGCCCTGAATACCCTTGCGGGCCTCAGATAATGACTCGGTATGACCTCCATTGCCTGCCACCATCCATAGGTGCGATGGAGTGACCACCATGTTGCCCTATGGAGGCAAACGACCTTACATCATACAAAGGATGAGTGCTCATCCCTTGGCCACTGACTAGCTATTATAGATATTCATTTTGCCATAGTGTTTAACAACATTGTTTTTGCTGACTTAGCATCCGTTTAGAATACGACATTTAAGTTTCGATGCTTTAGTGTTTAGCAACACTCTTGTTAGGCATACTTGGTTTCGAGGACTAAAGGATAACAATCACTGTGACTAGAATCACACACTCTAGAGCCGAGACACAAGGTAAACATGGAGTCTATCCAAAAAAGAGGCATAGGTGGGGGAAGTCCTCGATATTACTAGTTGAGGTGTAAGTCAGGATAAAAATAAAAAATGGATGATAACGAATGGATGGGGAAAGTGACAACATGAAGCCATGACTAGCAAAGACCCTATGGCGGAATGACCAAGTCCATACTACTATGAGGGCATGACCAACGAGTATACACAAGAATCTCTAATCAAAAGTAACTGAATCACCTCTACTCTAAACAATCAATAAGAACCACGATAAATATCGCCAGATCATGACCACGCTATACCCAGTCAAGCTACCAAGATAAGTAAGTGAGCATAATATGAAATATCCAAATGTACAAACCATATACCTGTATCCACAATCTGAACCATTGAATGACACTGGAACACCGTTGCTGTACAAACCATGGGCATTGTCATCATATCTGCTTTGAATGGAAGAGAATGGCTAACTCAGTCATCAAATCTGGGGTCATGAGGCTCAGTCCTGACATGAGACTGGATAAATGTATGCTCTGGGTCCATAGAAAATAGGAGTGATCATCAATGAACTGCTCATCAATTGTTGATCTCGTGCATATCATAGTAAAGGACTGGCTCAGAAATATGCTCAGAACTGGTCTGAAGACATGGTAGCCCCGACTACTATGGATGTGATAACGGGACCATAAGTTCATGGCTACACAAATTTGAAGAAGTCGAGTATGCTTCCAATTCATATTTGGTAACAGTTGATTGAATCTATGATACTCTCATTTTCTCTATGAGAACCGATGTTTAGGATGCAGATAGCATCAGGGATGACACCTCATACATACTGATGTACTAGCTAATGAGCAGCTCCAAAAGGAGAGTATGATGCAAAGTTGCAGAAGTAATCTGCAGCAGAGATCCAAAGGGAGTCTAGATTGCCATCCAGTATTATTGAGAGAACAAGAAGTTCATCTCAGTAGACTAACTTGATGACTGTTACCGACTTGTACATAGTTGGACTTCTAGAGAGTCGCCAAAGTTTGCACAAATACATGTGCATTTTTGTTGAAAAAGATAACTCTGGAGGTCCTCATATTTTTGGTGTGAGTGATGAGAAGGACCAAAAAGTTTTGTTCCTTGTATATTTATGTAATAAAGTGACTTTTATGTAAATAAAAACATTTATGTACTTTATAAAAGTGGGTCACTTAAGTGATGTATTTATTAATTATTTTATTATTGAGAAAAGTGCATCTATTGTGAACCATAGATCTCCTAATCTAATCCTAACCATTGATTAGGTAATTTGTTTGGTAGTTAGGGTTAGATAGTGAAAAGCAAAGTATAAAATGAAGTGAAAGGGACAAATGAAACACTCACCATCAGGGAGAGAGGAAGAGAAAGATTGAAGAAAAATAAGAGCACCCAAGTAAGAAGGGCACGATTTCCAAGAGAAGAACAGCAGCACGATTCCCAATGCAGCCTGTGTAGGTCGTACAGCAGCATTAAAATAGCCACACGTGTGGGCTCAATTCCCAAGGAGACCGACTCAAATCCCAAGGCAGTTGGCAGAGTATTTAATGTAGACCATACAGCAGTTAAACCAGGCACTTGGGGACACATAAATCGAGGCAGAAAAGTACAGTTCCGTACGGCAAGCCGTACAACACTTTTTTGGCACAATTTTCGAGGTTGCCACAGATTTCGAGGTTGGGTTTGATTTTTGTAATAATTTGTTGTTTGTGAAATTTTGCATGTGAGGGTTGAAAGAGAAATTCCATGTATTGAATTTTTGTACTCTTCTTTAAGAATAATTTTTCTAGGGTTTTTTCCCAATCAAGTTTCACCAAAATCTCAAGTGTTCAATGTGCTTACATATTTTCAGTATTTGGAGTGCTTTTGAAGTGGTGGTTTTACTTTTAAAATTCCTAAGTTAAAACCCTAGATTTTCAAAGTGTTTGACAGAATGTGTGAATGAGCAATTTCATATTTAAGTCAATTTTCTTCACGGTATCAGAGCCATACTGAAGTAGGAAGCAAGCAAGTGCAGAAGAGTGTTGTGTTTATTTTTCAAAGTTGTTTTTTGGTTGCAAGTATTTTCCATGATGAGTATCAAGTATGAGGATAGTTTGGATGGAGTATCCAACTATATCCCATGTAAAGTAAGAATCATTGTTATGTTAAAAGAATTGAGAGTTTGGAGATTTGCTAACAGTGTCTTTGACTAGGCCAACAGATAGAGATGAGCTTGAGGAGCATGAATCTCTTGAAGCCAGAGCCCAGGGAGTCATATTGAATGGGGTTAAAGACCATCTCATTCCACATTTGGTAGAAAAGAAAATAGCTAAAGAGATGTGGGACACATTGAATCAGTTGTTCGAAGCAAAGAATGAGAATCGTAAGATGGCCCTAAAAGACAACCTACATTGTATAAAAATGAATAAAGATGAGGGTGTAGCCTTCTACTTGACTCGTGATACACAAGTCAAGGACAAGTTGGCAGCAGTAGGAGAGAGTCGAGACTATCCCTGACTCTGAGTTGCTGAGGATGGCCCTGAAGGGCTTCACCAAGAAGCGGGAGGTCTTTGTGAAATGTATTGTGGGCAGAGAGAAGCTTCCCAGTTGGTCCAAATTATGGGATGACTTTACCCAGGAGGAAATCCGGAAGGGTTTCAGGTTGGTCAGATTAGTGAGGATGTTGAGCAAGATGTGGCACTTGCAGCAAAATCGAAGAACAAGAAGAAATATTTGAGCCAGATCAGATGTTTCTAGTGTGGTCAGTTGGGACACTATGCCACAAAATGTCCTAAGAAGATGAAAGGGAAGACATAGAAAGATTCAGCAGCAACTGCAATAGATGAGTTTGGAGGTCAGTTTGAGCATGAATTTTCTCTAGCCCCTATTGACTCTAGTGTAGGAAGCTCTGTTTTTTTGCATGTCTGGATTGTTGACAATGGGTCAACCAGACATATGACTGGAGTGTATGATGCATTCTAGATTATCACAGAGTTGGGACCAGGACACTACATTCAGACAAATATTGACAGTCCACAGATAGCTATTCGAGGGGTTGGAACAGTCAGGTTTCAACTAGACCTTGGAGAGGTCCTAAAGATTCATGGGGTCCTCTTTGCTACTGGGATGAGAGTTAGTAAACTCTCAATGTCATCTTTTGAGGATAATGGTTATGGGTTGTTGGTCAGGGACGGTCATATCTTCATTTATCGGAGAAATGATCCAGTCAAGACCACAATTTTGCTTAGTGATCACGGGGATAGGTTATACATACTGAGAGGACATGTTGTACGTCCAGGGACAAGTGGATGGTTGTCAAAGTCAAAGGATGGGGTAGGAGATGCATTTGATCGACATGTTAGTTACATTTCTTCTGATGAGGAGAGTGAATCTCTCCAAAGCACTAGCAGAAGACTCAGCCAGACAGGTGATGGTGATGAGCAGGTTGATGAGGTTCAGGCAGAATCTCAAGAGTCAGAGTTTTATTTCAAAGGTGGGCACTTCTCTCCGAGAGACACTCCAGAGCATGAGGGAGCTGCGTCAGGAGTCAGTGGTAGAGATTGGGATGGTGTTGGAAGGACCTCCCTCGTTATGAGGGAGTGTTGAAAAAGATAACTCTGGAGGTCCTCCCTCATATTTTTGGTGTGAGTGTGATGAAGGGGACCAAAAAATTTTCTTCCTTGTGTATTGATGTAATAAAGTGACTTTTATGTAAATAAAGACATTTTTGTACTTTATAAAAGTGGGTCACTTAAGTGATGTATTTATTAATTATTTTATTATTGAGAAAAATGCATCTATTGTGAACCATAGATTTTAATATAATCCCATTCGGGTTCCTCCAACCAAGACCATCTTGTGTTAACACATACTTTTTAGCTTTTAATCTTAGAGCCCTCCTTTATCGATCGACAAGGTAGACAGGACAAGACAAATTTTCTAAGAAATAAATAATGTCCTGTTATCACATATATAGTAGCCGGGCTACCATACATTATTTTTCAGATTCCAGTACACTATTCAGCCAGTTCCTTTACATTGAGATGCTGAGATGAGCATCTATTATGGATCACTATCAGATTATGGACAGCAGTTTTCTTCCCCATGCCATGACTGAGTTTCAGGACATTCGAGAGATGACCGATGTAGCCATTTATACAGAGCAGTCAGTAGTGCCCAGAGTTACAGCAGCAGTTTCAGAGGACAGATGTTGGTTCAGATGATGAGCATTCAGGCATATGACTCAGCAGGTATATTTTGGTGTTATGGTTATATTTCTTTTATATTCATTCTTGTAGCATGTCTTAGCATTTAGTATCATGATCTGGCGATCATATAGATATGTGGACCTGGTTGTACTTTTATATATATCATATTGTCCCTACTCAGACTTAGAATTTCTTGACCTATACTCATCGGTTTTACCCTCCTTAGGGAGATTAGAGATGATCATTCCCACCATACTTTGGCTTGCCAGTGTTGGTCTCATTATTCATTGTCTTCATCCATCCATTACTTACCCAGTTTGTTATTTACCTTGACTTACTACTTGACTAGTGGCATGAAGGACCTTTCCCCGCTGTAGCCTCTGTATTGGATGAGCTTCCTTGTTTGTTGTGTCTCGGCTCTGAGTTGGTGACAAAACTTACCTTTGGTGAGTTGGATTGTAGGCCTAAATCATTCTGGTCGGTTGTCCCGATGTTTGGCACTGGCACGAAGTCCCCCTAGTCACTAAAGATGTTGTTGGCTAAACCTGAAACAGATAGTGCTGCCATGAATACAAATTATGAAAAAGGAAATGTTATATCTATTGTGAAAAGCCAAATGAAACTGGCAAAGAAGTATCAAATGTTATATCTATTGTGAAATGTAAATACCCAGGTAAACAAGAAGTCTAAAACACACCTGGAAGTGCTCAGGTAAACAAGTGCCTTAAAAACACACCTGCAGCAAGAAGCCTTAATGAAATGTAAATCTATGCAATGTGTTTATAAACACACATAGATCAAAGGCTATGGAAACTATAGGCCCAAAAAAGCAATGGAACTTAAACTCTATATCAAAAAGATTGCAGGCCTCATTTGTATTATGGATTGTGAGCATCTGCCAAGGTGAATAAACACTCTTTGAACAACTTACCCATTTGTGAGACACCGCCATTCCCTGTGATATTGCTTGTCCAGTATATGTTATGGTGTGTATTCCCTTTTCCATATCCAAAGTGTCACAGTGTTAAGTCATTAAGTCATCCCTTGGCCTAGCCATCTTTATTTTAGCCTTCACCCTTCACTAGCAAATTGATCACAACTATGAAGTGAGAATGGTCTTGAAAGTCTAGTCTGAGTTATAAATAATAATTAATGACTTTATATATATTTGGATTTAGATCGCCAGTAATGATTACTTTTTGTTATAATTGCTATTTGAATGGATTGTAAAGCATGTTTTAACCTTTGACACCTTGCAGTAGTTTGATGATAGTTTGAGTTATATTTTGGTCATGTTGACTTGGTCCAAACCCAGTTTGACCAAAAGTCAACCACAGGACATGAGGTGGCAGACCTCAGATGATAAAGAGATATGATATATGGTCTGGTACAGGTCACCATGGTGGTTCTATGCAGTGGTTTCAGGCTTATGATGATGATTTGTGCTTTTCAGCACTTTCACAGATTATTATTATTTGGTCTGTCGGATATGATGAGCATTTATTTTTTACCATGCAGAGGTCTATATGGTGTATGAGTACACATCTCAGATGGATTTGGGCTCTCTGAGTCCAATGAGATAGTCTGTTTTCAGTTTCGGGCAGTTACAGTGATTTTTAGCCTCAGTTGGCTATCCTAATGCAGTTTTGGTCTATCAGAGGCCCTGTCAAAGCAGTGATGAGATTTGATGGGTTCACCTAGTGCGTTGTGCATGGAGGGGGTGGTCTAGCCACTTGATTTTACCATATTACCCCCTTCCCAAAGAGCCTGGTGGCCTCACCTTGATAACACAGGCACTCTAGGAGGCAGTTTGGGCAGTTTCACATTTCTCGAGGCAAATCAGAAATGGTAAAAATGGCTACTGAAGGATTCGATTTGGGCTACTGAGGCAAGGGATTGGCATGGGATGACTTGTCATGATGAGGTGGATGTCTTCCACACCTTCTCCAGCAGTTTCAGCTTTCAGTGGAACCCACACCCATCACTTTTGGCATTTTATATGGTTTTCTGGAGCCTCCAAAGGCTCACGACATTCCCAGGGAAGCACGATTTGGTGTCTAGCATGATTATTTTTGGATATTGTGCCATGGGGATTGACCAAAGGTGTTGATAATTACCCCTTGGACCCACCATGAGTTAGATCTTATGTTTTATCATTCACTTTTGGTGGGACCCCCTCTCCTAGGGCGATTTGGTCCATTTGATGTATTATTTTATTAGTGATCCATGTATTGTATTGTTGAGCTCATCTCAACCATTGATTAGATCTTTTGATCTTTTAATCTTAGCCACTCATTCAAAAAGTGGTTAGGATTTTGGCCTCTCCATCCTATGTAAGGAGAGAGCTTCTCATTGTAAAGGGACTTTTGGCTCTGGATTATTGGAATAGAAAAATACTATTGCATCTATCTGTTGTGTTGTGGTGAATGCTTTTGGAGTTCGTTCGTTGATTCTTCCCTTGCACTGGGTTATTGGAGATTTATCTTGCTATTGATTTTGTTCCATGATTTTGTCATCTACAGGTGGAAGCCGAATTGGTTCAAGGAGGACGCATTGGTGGGGGAAGACTCTCGCTGCTTCTTCTTTGGGTTTCTTCGTCGGTAACAGGGAGTATTATTGTCTCGGGACCTTCTATTTCATGTTATCATTCGCTTATACTTGTATTTCCTCCATGCTTGATCATTCTTATTGAATCTACTTTCCTTGGTTTGACAGGTAGAGGAGGGCGCGCGTGTGGAGCTAGGGCATCAATTCAAGCAAGGCAAATCAAAGATCTCCCATTTGATCTATGTGGGAATCTTCCTCAACAACAAGGCAACGTCATCCATCACTCAGGTATGATCTCAAGGTAAATTTCTCAGTCCATGATCTATCCATTTTTCTAAGTAACTGAAAACCCTCATAAGTTAAAACCCTCATTTTACATTTTCTCAGATCCACTAAGATCTACTTGGTTTTTGGGTAACATATTTAAAACCCACCTTTATAGCATCCACGGCAATTCGGATCTATAGTTTGGTGTGGATTGGCTTTCATCCGACCCATTTCCCAAGGCAAATTAGCCTCTCCAAGTGAGGTCGCACTTCTTGGATGGGTGATTTTTGCTAGATCTAGCACCTGGGTAGGTGAGATCCCACTTGATCCTTAATCTCCACAGTTGATAACCTACCCCTAGTGCTTCACCTTGTTGATTTTTTCCTTGTGGGCCCCATTCCTCATTTTGAGGGTTGAGCCCCACTTGGGTCACTTGGTGATGCATTTCAATCTCAGATCTACTGAGATCTAGCCATTGGATGATCCTAATCTTCAAGACCCACCTAGATTTACACCTCAACATCCCTGATCTACAGTTTGGTGGACATCTGACTCCATTTGGCCCACTTTCTAAGGCACCGATCCTTCTCCAAGCCCTCACGACTTTTTCTAGTTTGTTGAGTTTGCTTGTGGTTTGGTCTTTGTCTTATTGCTTGAACACTTAGACATTGTCATATCCACTCATCAAGCCTATCTTTGGTACTGGTTAGCCCCAATTTGGTCCTTAACTACCCTGCATTGGACACGGTTCCCAAGGCAGTGGATTTTCTCATCTTTGACTAGTACCCCGATTTTAGATCTTGTTTTAAATCTCATAAGTCACTCACATAACCAAGTTGGACCAAATCTACATTGCTTAAACCTCTTAATCCAACCCATTACTCATCTTGTGACTTCATCCATAGATCTAGGGTTTACCATACACCTTACGTACTTCATCCATACTTGATTTGATCTGGTGTCTTGGTCTGATCTCTCCTATCGGGAGTAGATCTGGGTCTCCTCCTTTGTTGTCTTGGGCTAGATAACATAAAGTGAAGATTGCCTCGATTAGCGTGACAACCATCCATTGGGAGTCAAGGCTATCTTGGTTGCACCTCTTCGGTTGCCTATCCCCTCTGCCATCCATCTTGGATCTATCTCTAGGGGCAACTATAAGTTAGGTGATAACATGTCCCTATACCATTCATGCTCCTCGTCAATGTGCAAGATACAAGGTTTCCGCTCATTAACGAGATTGATTGCACTGTCATTACCTTTTTCAGTCAATAGTTGAGCAAGACCTTGCCCTTTCACAATTTTAATTGGTCTGATCTCAAGGTCGTATTCTTGGATACGTGAAATCCAATTTCCTCGGACACCTATACCATCGGTTTGTGACAAGACATCCTTTACTGCTTGATATGGTACGTATGCTTTGATCTTAGAATATCCAATATAGGTTCTAAAATGCTTTAGGGATTTCACTAAGGCGTAAGCTTGTTTTTCAGTAGTGGTGTACTTTAACTCAGCATCTGTCAAGTTTTTACTCATGAAAGCTATGGGTTTCTCATGGTTTTCATTGATCTTTTGCAACAGTACTCCAACAATGGTATCCTCATATGCATATGAATAGATTAAAAACTCTTTGTTATAGTCGGGGCATGCTAAGATACGCGCGGTTGAGATGGCTTTCTTTAATTTGGCAAAAGCTAACTCACAAGCTTTATCCCAAACAAATTTCACATCCTTCTTTAAAAGGGCATTCAGAGGCTTAGCTAACTCTACTAGGCTTGGAATAAATCTTCGGACAAAGTTTATTTTACCAAAGAAAGATTGAAGCGAGCTAACATTATGGGGTGGAGGGATAGCATTAATTGCCTGGACACATTCAGGGTCAATTCAAATTCCATCTTTAGATACAATGTGTCCTAAAAGTTTTCCTTCATCTATCCCAAATATGGATTTCTCAGGGTTCAAAGATATACCAAATTTCCTACACCGCTCGAAAAATTTTCTCAAATATTTGACATGATCACCCCGTTCTTTGGAAAACACGGTTAGGTCATCTTGATATATAGCAACGATTTTTCCGATAAGATCACTAAACGCCTGGTCCATAGCTCGTTGAAAAGTTGACCCAGCATTTAACAATCCAAAAGGCATTCTTATATATCCGTAAGTTCCCCAGGGAGTTGTGAAGGTCATTTTTTCTCTATCCTCCTGCCTAATACACACATGATTATATCCCAAAAAACAATCCAACATTGATAACATTCCTGCTCCTGTAACACTTTGCAACAAATTCTCCATATTGGGTAAGGGATAGTTGTCTTTCAAAGATGCCCGATTCAAATTTCTGAAATCTATACATATCCTTATCTCTCCACTTTTCTTTCTAACAATTACCGCATTTGATACCCAAGTGGTATGTTGGACTGGTCGTATGATCCTGGCTGCTAACATTTTTTCAAGTTCCTTTTTTACCAAGGGGGCTAACTTAGGATTTATATTATGCAACTTTTGTTGATAACGTTTTGCCCCCTCATTAAGGGGAATTGTATGTTGAATAATAGTGAGATCATATGTTTTCAAATCATCATATATCCAGGAAAAAACATCCTTATACTCGCGACTTAGGTTTTCAGTAGCTTTTCTCTCCTTTGGGGAGGCATTCTTTCCAATCTTTATCATTTTAGGAGCAGTTGGAGATCCTATGTTTATTTCTATTACCTCATCTATGGGCTCAACTCTTCTTCCTTTATATTCATCATGTCTATTGAAGTTCTTTTCTAAAGGAATCAATAGTTGCATGATGTTAATATCTTGCACAGATAACTCTTTCATTTTATCGTCTAAATCTACCATGCAATTTTGGAAATTGTCTATGCAATGCAAAAATCGAATAATCCGAGCATCATCCTCAAAGATTTTCCAATGATCTTGATTATCGGGAAAAGAAGGCCTAAACAATAATTCTACCTTGCAATCTCGTTCCTTGAGGTGATCTGGGACTTCAAAAGTACATGTTGTTACTGACAATGCGTCAGCCAGACCATTTTCTTCTCTTGGAACAACTTTAATTGAGAATGCATCAAACATTTCAATAGCATCCCATATAGCATTCCTATAATCTCGAAGTCGATTGTTTTTAGCTACAAATTGATTCCTAACCTGAGAGACTATTAGATCTGAATCCCCTATTACATTTAAGCATTTAATCTTTTGATCCCTGGCAACTTCTAACCCTAGAAGTAATGCTTCATACTCAGCTATGTTGTTAGTGCATTCAAACTCAAGGCGGAAGGAATACATTCTTTCTTCACCCAAAGGTGAGGTCAAAACATTCCAGCTTCCGCACCATGCTGAGATTTAGCCCCGTCAAAATGCATTTTCCATATTTGACTAGGAGGAAAAGGATGTTGTCTAATTTCTTCCCAATAATTTGCCAATACCATATAATTTCCAACCTCATTTGTAGGGCGCATAGCATCCTCAAAAAGATAGTCGGGCGTTTCAACATGTTCAAACATAAGTTTCTCATTTATGAGCTTAACATAAGCATTCCCCCCAATCGGGATGGTTGCATACGAAAGATCCATCTAAATACTTCCTCCTAGCTTGGCAGCCCATTCCTTTGATAACAACATTCCCCAAACATCGAGTATGTCCAGGACAAGAACATTCATATTTATTTCAATCTCTGGATACGCTGCTAATTTCATTTTCAGATTCTCAATTACCCCCTTAGATGTCACAGGTCGAGAGTCCATGCCACACACATTTTTAAATTGTCGTGATGGCTTTAGCTCTAGTTGTTCCATTACCTTAAGTGGCATAATATTAACTTTTGCTCCTGAATCTAACATGCAATTGTGCAAAATCAGCTAGTTTATTTCCAAAGCTATGTAAAATGGTGGATGACCGCTACCGTTATCAGTTACGCTTTGAATCATGACAGGAGGGTCTTCCGCTACAATGAGTTGCTTTGGAGGCTCGGTCTTGGGCTTAAATAATGAAGGGATCTTCAGAATCTCTTTAAGGGGAACAGGTATGTTAGGTTTGGAGAAGAAACCATTTATGTCAATTCTCAGATCACAAGGATTCTCCATGTCCTTAGCACTTGGTTTCAATCCTAATAAATCCATGCCTTGTGCTTTAATAAAAGGGATGGCCACCAATTCCTTCAAAGAAAACATAATTGATGACCCTGACAACTTGCCTGAGATATTTGTGTTCATGCTTTCTTGAATTTGAGGAAGTGTACGAGAGGTTTCTTTGCGTGGCAAATCCATTTTGCTTCTTTGTACTACCTCTTTGGGAATCTGAACCTTACTGGGACTGTGTTGGATTGTTTCCTTAATAGGTGGAGGCACTATCTTTTGAGTACGACTACTATCTTTCAGAATACCCTTGGGAGAAGGACTTGGGGATTGAGTTGAAATCTTATCAGTTGGCTTATGCATAATTCTCCTTTGAACAGGGTAATTATCCTCTACAGGAGTTTTGGTAAGATCTTGAATCTTTGGACTACCTTTTGATTGGGATCTTGTTACTACTTGGTTATCTAAAGACCTCTTAATGGGTTTAGGTTGAGGATAGTCATTGGTATAAACATGTTCAGACAATTCATGAAGGTATTCGTCACGTCTCTTGTTTTCTTCTTGTTGATCTAACACTAAGCCATAAAGGTTTTGCATTAACATTATCATTTGAGTCATCATATTGATAGTCATATTAGTTTCAGACTCTATATCTTCAGGATAGGACATGATTAAGGAACTTAGATTTATTTTTTGGGCTCGTTCCTCAATAGAGTCGCGAGGGTGGAGTCGCCAGGTGAACCACAGCAGTAATTCACCGAAAAATAAATGTCGTGGGAGAGGCGAGATGAGTGAATTAAGTTGGTGATTAAGTTAATTATGCAATGGATAAATGTAATTACCAAGGTGAAAGACCAGATGCGACAAGATATGAGACAACGCACGAACACTCGCAAACACCAAAGGTAAGCAGCTACCTCCCCGGCAACGACGCCCCTAAAGATGATCATATTCAGGACTGTAGAGGAGATAGGAAACTAAAGAGGTGACCTAAGATGGCCTCGATTCCTAGATGGATTGGTTGTCACGCCAACCGAGGCACTCTTCGCTTTATGTTATCCAAGCCCTAGATAGCAAAGGGGGAGACCCATATCTACTCCCGACAGGAGAGATCTAACCAAAACACCAGACCAAACCAGAATGCTAGAATACGTAAGGTGTAAGGTATCATAAACCTAAGATCTATGGATGAAGCCACAGGATTGGTTTAAGTTTGGATCATGAGGCTTAAAGGATGTAAATATTGACCCAATATGAAATGCACCAGTGACTTATGAATGCACAGATTAGATCTAGGATGAAGGCACTAGCAAATGAGAAATATTTATTCCGCCTTAGGAAATGTGTCCAAGATAGAAGGGTTGAGATCAAGATGAGGCTTTCTAGTACCTTTGGAGAAGACTTGGTGAAGGTTATGACAATATCTTAGCTTACAAGTCAAAACCGGCATCAAACAACTCAGAAAGAATGGCTAAGTCTAGGAGTGCGCTAGGGTAGAAGAACCGTGCCTAGGGGATTGGGCAAGATGGAGTCCCTTAGGGGTGATGCCCTAGGAGACCCACCTGGGGCTAGGCCTTAAGGTGAAAACCCAGAAACCGTTCGCCACAGTTTCAAGTTGTTTGAGCTAGAGAATATTTAGAAGTAATAACAGTTAGGGTTTCAGCAGTATATTCCAATGGTCAATGGTTTAGAACTTCAAATAAAAAGATTTAGTGTAGATCTTACCCGAAAAATCTTGCAGATGCCTTGAGAATGATGATCTATCCCTTCTCGATCAATTTGAGATGATTTTGCTGAGTATCCAAGTGAAATCGATTTTCCCAAGGAAGCAAATGCACCCTCCTCTCCTGCACAAACAAACTAGCTAAGTTAGATTTGATGCTCAAGAAAATGACTATAAAAGCATGAGACATATCAAAGATAAAATCAAAGATCAAAGATACTATTGAAAACACCCTGATATTAGTCGGCTTCAAGCGAACGAGTTGTGGAGCCCCTGCAAAAATGCCCAAGATGAAGTCGCCCTCCTACAGTTAAACACTATTTCCACACAAATATTTTGGATCCACAACAATATCTCAAAAGTTAAGAGAAATAGACTTTCCAATCATAATCTAAGAACATCCCACAAAGAAAATCCAAGAGTTTGCAAATATTCTCTTTATTGTGAAAATTCCAAGAGCCAAAGTCCCTTTACAAGGAGGGGGATCTCTTCTTTAAATAGGAGTGAGAGAGACCAAAACCCTAACCACTTTCTAAATGAGTGGTTGAAATCATAAGATACATCGTTAATAATCAACGACTTAGATGAGTTGGAACAACAATACATGGATCACTCAAAGAGAGGGGGACGTGTTCCCTCAATGACACCTTAGGGGGGATGTATGACATAAAATGACTATGAAACACAACATAACAACTTGTTGGGGGGGTCTAAGTGATAATATCTTCACTATACTAATGCCCCAACTACATCGAATATAATATACATCATGAAGTGATAAAAATCATTAGGACGTTTTGTCCCAATAATATAATATAAACCCCAAAATAATGACTAGGAGGACATGTGGACCCCACTGAAGTTGTAGACTGTGCCGGAAGGTGTGGGATGCATCATAATAACTCTATAATCAACCCTCATGCCATTTCTTTGCCTCATTTTCCCAAATCGATTTCCTTAGAAGCCAATTCTTCCATTTTTTAATGCCGGAATATCACCTGTAAAAGATAAAAATGCCTGCAACTCTCTGCTAAGTGCTTCGGGCACCAAACTAACTGCACCAAAATGTCTGGGAGTAGGGTAATATGGTAATAACAAGTATCTAGACCCCATACTTCCTCTATAGCGCCCTAGGAGAACCAAAATAATCACAAAAGTGATGAACATGCCATTTTTATATGGCAATCTGTTGTAAAGTGATAAATTGACCATATCCTCATCTGTAAGTGCCTGAAACTGATAATTGAGTGTCCCAATGAACTTTAAATGGTCCAAATCAAGTAAGGGTGAGTACTCATACATCATGTGACCATCAGGATAATCATCTATAAGCTCAACCATGCCCGGACAATAAAAATAATGGTCTATAAATAATAATAATAATAAAAATCCAACAAACCATCATGTGAAACCTATGTCTAATGCATGGAACCATCTAATGAGCACCATAAGACCACAAATAATCAATCTCGAACATCATTGGTCCAACTTATCCCAGATCCTGCGGTTGACTTGGTCAAACTGGGTTGACCAGGTCAAAACTAATCAAAATAATGACCCAGGCCAAAACTAACTTATGCTGCAAGTGCAAATGGATAAGATATGCTCCTTTAAATATTTCAATAGCAAAACTAAAGTACAAAGTGGCATTCTACTGGCGATTAAGCAATAAACCATCAAATACAAGTCTAGATTAAAGCAACCAATTACTCAAAAGAAGACCCTGAAGTGTATATTCCTTTATGGACGTGGCCATTTTGCTAGAAATGGGTGAGGTTGAAAGAAACAAGGCTAAGCTACGAGGATGACTTCACACCCTCAACTACTTAAGTAAAGGGAAAGGGAAGACCACTTAAGCATATGTTGGACAGAAATCACATAGGGAATGGCGGTGTCTCACAAATGGAATAAGTTGTTTTGAGGAATGTCCATTCAACTTTAACAAATGTCTACAACTCACATCCAAGCTAAAGTCAAGCTCCGTGAGGATCTTTTCTAGAACCTGACTAGGTGCACAGTTAATCGTAACTTAGGGTTCTAGGGGACACTTAGAATTAGTTATCCCTTACACCATCTCACATCCCAACCCGTAGGCTCCGTGAGGAAATAATCATTACATTTCAACAATATCATGGCCAGCAATCTTTAGATTTAGCATTTGTTTACCCACTACTTTTTAGGCCTTTGACCCTTAGGATTTTGCATGTGCTTAAAAGCACAACTAATTGCAGCTTTCATCCAGGGTGCTTTACATTTCACTTCATAGCCCTCTTTATTATGCTTAAAAGCACAATTTATTTTTATTTTTACCATGGTCTTGCATTTTTAGAAGATATAACAATGAATCACATAATGCCTGTAATGATGGTAGTACAATTTGCTTCAAGTTTTAGCTGACATAACTCAAGCAACTAGGGGGGATCATCCACAATTAGGACCAAACATCGAGGTCAACCGACCAGAGAGGTCAAGGCTTCAGAAACCGAACTAACCTAAGCTCAGGAACCAACACCAGCGGGTTCTCCTGGCCTAGAAGGATCAAGGCTTCGGTAAGTTCTGTCGCACAACCCAGAGTCGAGACACATAACAAGAAGGAATCTATCCAACATAAAGGCATAGGTGGGGGAAGTCCTCAATATCACAGGCTAAAGTGTAAGGCAGGGTACAACCAAGAATGAAGGATAACAGATGGATGGGGATAGTGAGAGATGATGCCATGACTAGCAAACCATAAAGGGGGAATGACCAAGTCCACACTACTAAGAGGGCATGACCAATGAGTATACACAAGAAATTCTAATCTCAAGCAACTGAATTACTTTCACTTCTAAACAATCAATCAACCACATAAATAGATCGCCAGATCATGACCACTAAATACCCAGTCAAGCTACCAAGATAAGTAAAAGAGCACAATATAAGTATCCAATGCACAACTATATACTTGATGGGTCATATACCTGTATCCATCATCTGAACCACTGAATAACCACTAAAACATTGTTGCTGCATAACTCTGGGCACTGTCATCATAACTGCTCTATATGGAAGAAAATGGCTACCTCAGTCATCATATCTGGGGTCATGAGGCTCAGTCCTGGCATAAGGCTGAGAATGTATGCTCTGGGTCCGCTGAAAAATATGAGTGATCACGGAGAAGATGCTCATCAAGCGTTGATCTCATCATATCGTGGCAAAAGGACTGGCTCAAAAAAATACTGGAAACTAGTCTGAAGACATTGAAACTCACAGTCTAAGACATTGAAACTCATGGGAATTGTAAAAAATAAGGAACTAACAATCCTTGTAGATTCAGTCAATAATCATAACTGCATAGACATCAATGTCGCTAAAGAATTAAATCTTTTTGTATATCCTTCAAATACCTCACTATTAAGGTCGCAGATGGACATCAGGTCAACAACAACGGAAGATGCCATAAAATCTCAGTTCAAATACAAGGACTAGAATTGCAATCCGGATTTTATGCGTTACCGCTTAATGGGATGGATATGGTGCTAGGTGCATAATGGTTAATGCAATTGGGCACTTATACCACCAACCTTAAAGAACAGTTTATGGAGTTTAACTAGCAAGGCCAACATTATAAATTGTATGGTATTGAAGGGTTTGTTCTAAAGAAGGATGGATTACCATTAGTGACAAAAGTGCAAAAAGTCCATACGAACACACAACAACAGAAGCAAGACAAGTGTGTACCAAAGAGTCTTCAATGTTTTACGTTAAACAACCAAGATAAACAACTTTAGGGTATGATAAATAAAGGAGTCAACACTCAGATGAAGGACCAAATCGAACCCTCAAAACCAAGCAAGGACAAGTATGATGTCGCTATGGGAGCATGTTCAACTAGAGAAAATCCAATTTATTATGCTTTGAGGACAAAGCATTCCTCAAGAGCGTGGCAATGTAAAAAATATAAATAAAGTGTAATAATAATAATAATAAATAATAAAAGTAATTAATAGTTAATAAAAGTAATTAATAGTTAATAAACACAATTAGTTTTTAATAAAGGGTCAAAGAACACACCTATTCACCCTCGTGGCCAGCCAATGCCTATAAAGGTATACTGTCATGAAGGCATTGTAATCATCATTCATTCAATCAATAAATATTTTAAACATTCAAACTCTATTGCAGATTATTAATGTCTTCCGCTGCACAACTCGTTGACTTTTAATGCAAAACAGAAATTTCAGCTGTTTGACTAGAGGTTTCCCAGATCTTAACACTATGAATTTTCAATCTTAGGGCTTGTTATCACATATATAGTAGCCGGGCTACCATACATTATTTTTCTCATTCCAGTACATTATTGAGCCAGTTCCCTTGCATTTGAGATGCCGAGATGAGCATCTATATTGGATCACTATCAGATTGTGGACAGCAGTTGTATTCCCCATGCCATGATTGAGTTTCAGGACACTCAGAGAGATGACCGATGTAGCCATTATGCCATTGGTACAGAGCAGTCAGTAGTGCCCAGAGTTACAGCAGCAGTTCCAGAGGACAGATGATGGTACAGGTTGATGTGCATTCAGGTATATGACTCAGCAGGTATATTACGGTGTTATGGTTAGATTGCTTTTATACTTATTCTTATAGCATGTCTTAGCACTTAGTGTCATGATCTGGCGATCATATAGATACATGGACCTGGTTGACCCATTATTTATATTATATTGTCCCTACTCAGACTTAGAAGTTCACTATTCATACTCATTGGTACATACCCTCCTTAGGGAGAATAGAGGTGATCATTACACCATACTCTGGCTTGCTAGTGTTGGCTCCATCATTTCATTGTCTTCATCCATCCGTGGCCTACCTTTTAGATTATTACCCTGATTTGCTACTTGACTAGTGACATGGAGGACCTTTCCCCACTGTAGCCTCTGTATTGGATGAGCCTCCCTGTTTATTGTGTCTCGGCTCTGAGTTGGTGACAAAACTTACCTATGGTGAGTTGGAGTTCCTTGAGAATTCCCCCTAGTCACTAAAGTTGTGTTGGCTAAACCTGAAACTTTTAGTGCTGCCATGAATACAAAATCTGGAAAAATGAAATGCTATATCTTGTATGTGAAAGAAATGCCAATTGAAAATGGCCATGAAAAATAAAATGTTATATCTTTTGGAAAAATAAATACCTAGGTAAACAAGTTGTCCATGACACACCTAGAAGTGCTCAGGTAAACAAGTGCCTTAAAAACACACCTGCAGCAGAAAGCCTAAAAATAAATGTAAATCTATGCAATGTGTTTGTAAACACACATAGATCAAGGCTATGGAAACTTCAGGCCCAAAAAGCAATGGAATTTAAATGTTATATCTAAACAATTGCTGGCCTTATTTGTATTATGGATTGTGCGCATCTGTGAAGGTGAATAAACCCTCTTTAAACAACTCATCCATTTGTGAGACACCGCCATTCCCTGTGTTATTGCTCATTCAGTTCATACTATGGTGTGTATTCCCTTTCCCTTGCCAAAGTGTCACAAAGTCAAGTCAGTCAAGTCATCCCTTAGCCTAGCCAGTTATTTCAGCCTTCACCCTTCACTAGCAAATTGATCACAACTATGAAGTGAGTATGGTCCTGAAAGTCTAGTCTAAGTAATAATAATAATTAACGACACTATATATTTGGATTTAGATCGCCAGTCATGATTACTCTGTGTTATAATTGTTATTCGAATAAGTTGTAGAGCATGTATTAACCTTGACACCTTGCAGCAGCTATGGATGATGGTCTGAGTTGTATTTGGTCTTGGTTAGACCTAGTTTGACCATGGAGGACCATGGGACATGAGATGTTGGACCTTATGATGATATGGATAGATGATATATGGTCTATGTACACATACAGGATGATTCTATGCAGCAGCTACAGGCTTATGATGATGATTCTTGGGATACAGCAGTGTTTGGTCATTTACAGATCATTATTATTGGCCTTGTTCCGGTACATTGGATATTTATTTTGATCATGCAGAGATTCATATGGTGTATGAGTATACATCTTGGATGGATTTGGACCTTCTGAGTCCAATGGGACAGTTTGTTTTCAGTTCCGGGCACTTACAGTGATGATTTAGCCTCAGTAGGCTGTCCTAGTGCAGTTTTGGTCTGTTGGAGGCCCTGTCGGAGCAGAGATGACTTTTATCCGGTTGACCTAGGGCGCTGATGATGGAGGGGGTGGTCCAGCCACTTGTTTTTACCATATTACCCCCCCTCCCGGACACATTGGTTCCCTCACCTTGACAGCGCCATCACTCCAGGAGGCTGTTTGGGCAGTTTCACGCTTCCCGAGGCATTTCAGGATTGGTAGAAATGGCTATTGAGGAAATCGATTTGGGCTACTGAGGCAAAGTTATGGCATGGGATGATCAGTGATGATAGATCGGGACCTTCCACACCTCCTCCAGCAGTTTCAGCTTCATCGGGGCCCGCATCCATCATTTATGACACTTTCTGTGGATTTTTGAGGTCTTTTGAGGACCACGACTTCACTATGGAGGCACGATTTGGTACATTCATGATTATTTATTGGTTATTGTGCTATGGGGATTGACCAAGGAGGGATAAAATTACCCCTTGGACCCACCATAAGCCTCTTATGATATTTCATCATCATGATTTGGTGGGATTCCCCTCTTCTAGGGCGATTTTGTCCACTTAAGTTATATTTTATGTGTGATCCATGTATTATATTGTTGAGCTCATCTCAACCATTGATTAGACTTTTGTATCTTATAATCTTAGCCACTCATTCAAAAAGTGGTTAGGGTTTTGGTGCCTCTCCTTCCTATTTAAAGGAGAGAGCCTCTCATTGTAAAGGGTCTTTGGCTCTTGGATTATTGGTATAGAAAAATATTCTTGTGGAAATTCCTGTGGTCTCCTTTGCATCTGGTGTTCTTAGATGGTGATTGGAAAGTCTATTGCAACCTAGCATTTGGAAATTGTGGCAAGATCTATCTTTTTTGGAAATCATTGTTTGTTTACAGGAGGGCGACTTCAACAAGGGCGATTTTGCAAGGCTTCTTCAAATCAACTTTCTTGGCATTCGCTTGTATCAGGGGGTTATCATTAGCATCATTGTGATCTATGCTATCTTTCTGTTACTTCTTTTGTGGCATTAGTCTTATCTCTTGATGCATCAAATCTGATATTGTTGACGTTTGTTGTGCAGGAGAGAGGGCGCATTGGCTTCTTGGATCAAATCGACTTGCATAGAAACTACCTCAAAGCTTCTCAAATTGATCGGGTTTGCATAGATCATCATCATCAAGGCATCTACAAGGTTACCCAGGTAAGATCCACAGGTTTGTTTCTCTTTCCTCTATCCAATCCATTGACATAATTCATAAATTGTTAAAACCCTAAATATCTTAAAACCCCCATTTTACATTTTCTCAGATCTACTTAGATCTAGTGGGTTGTTGGGCATAATACTGAAAACCCACCTCTATAGCATCCAAGGCATCCCGGATCTATAGTTTGGTGAGGATTGGCTTCCATTTGATCCCCTTCCCAGGCCAACTTAGCCTCTCCCAAGCAAGGCGCACTTCACTAGTTGGGCAAGTTGACCTAGATCTAGGTGGTGGGTGTTTGAGATTCCACTTGATTTGACATCTACACATCAAATAACATACACCCAGGTTGTCCCTTTCTTGAAATTTACCTTGTGGGTCCCATTCCACATTTTAAGGGATTTAATCCCCATTTTGGACCACTTGGAATACTTAAACTCAGATCTACTAAGATCTAACCGGTGGATTGCCATGAAATTATAGATCCATACTCCTACCTGACCGATCTACTAGGATCTAAAGTTTGGATGCCATCCGACATGATTTGACCCACCTAAACCCCATTTTAAGCCTCCTTGGGTAAAGTCGCACCACCTTGGAGAAGTGAGTTCACTCACTTCTAGGAACTGGGTACTTGAGATTATTGCAGATCTGAAACCGGAATAATTCAAAACCTAGGTCTAGACTATCACTTTGTCAAATCTTGCCTTGGGGACAGCATTCCTTGTTTTAAGGGATTGTGGTCCACTTGGGTCAAACCTAGATCTAGACACATTCAACCATCAAGACCTATATTGCCCACTTATCTCATGTTGTAGGAGTCCTAAACCATAAGTCAACCCCACTTTGACTCCACTTCCCAATTCCCAAGGCACTGGTTTCTCTACAAGGTAATTCAACTTTCCTAGATTGTTGGATTGACTTGTGGTTTGACCTATGCATGGTAGACTATACCTTTGAAGACATCATGAACCATGGTCAAGCTTGTCTCTTGTACTAGTTAGCCCCAATACAACCCTTAACTATCCTGCATTGGACACGGTTCCCAAAGCAGTGGATCTTTTGACATTGACCTAGTACACTCATCCTAGATCTCACTTCAAACATTATAAGTCACTCTCACATCAACTATGAACCAAAGCTATACCTATTGAACCCCCACTTGGCTTGTGACTTCATCTTTAGGTCTAGGATCAACCATACACCTAACTTCACTTGGAAATACCCTGATTTGGTGTCTTGGTTTTGATCTCTCCTGTCGGGAGTAGATCGGGTCTCCCCCTTTGTTGTCTGGGCTAGATAACATAAAGCGAAGGTTGCCTCGACTGGCGTGACAACCATATATATTGGAGGTCGAGGTGATCGTGGTTGCACCTTTGAGTTGCCCTTCCCTATTGCCATCCATGACTGGATCCATCCATAGGGGTAACTACAGTTTAGGTGATAACAGGGCTGTTGTGAAATAGTGTATAAAATAGCAGTGGAAAGAATACAATATTTCACTTCCAAACAACCCAAACTTCTAGGCAATCGAAAGAGAAAAGATAAGGAATACCTTTCCCTTTTTAATTTGAAAAACATTAGGGAGGGACTTTTCATCAATGTTGTCAGACTCGGCAAAGACTCGGCTGGCTTGGGACTCGGCCAACTCGGCGACTCGGATAAGACTCGACAAATAGAAAAAAACTCAAAATATAGTAAATTTTATGCACAAAATAATATACTAATGATATTTCTAATCCATATAAGTTATAAAACCACATTCTATGTAGAAATTCATTGTATCATCTCATAAAATATGATAATACAACATTTGACGCTCCATATTTATATGCAAAATAGTGAACCGAAAGACGATTCCTTTAACAAATTAACATATAGTACCAAGTTCAACTACATAACTCAAAACATAAGTAGAAAATCAAAATCGACAATGTCTTCAAGCTCAATCTCAAGTCTCATACATGACTACAAGAAGTAGAATGCCTAGAATAGGGCCTAGAGGAGCTAGTGCCAACATCACTAGACCAAAGACACAATTGTGATGTAGGTGTATTGGGTGTTTCCATTTCAAAAAATGGAAACACTAGAGGGATCCTCAGTCTCCTCATCAAGCCAACTCAAATCATCCCCGGGAGATTTATATAGAAAGTACGGGTGCATGTAACTAAAATTGCAAAGAGTGCAATCCATATCTATCCCAAAATACATAAACAAAGAGGCTCTAAATCGCCTCTAGAGTCCAAAAAACTTCAAAACTTCATGCTACAACAAATAACTACATATCATCAAAACCATTGCCTATATTAGGATCTTATTCATCAATAGCTCCATGTTCCCTCCACTTCTAGGCTCTAGCCCTTGCCTCTATCTCGAGTCTCAAAGTTGATCGTTCAAGGACATTAGTTGACACCCTACAATTTTGATGAAACCTCCTAATCCAAGCATTAAAAAAGGTAGAAAAAACTTCGAGTGCCTAATAAGTAATTTTGCTTGAGTGAAGGGTACAGGTCATGACAAAGGAGTTAAACAATCAACACCACCAAAATCGAGATACATAGAGGGGTTGATGTGCTTGATTAAATGCCAATCCCCTACCGTCATACATGATAGAATCCAGTGGAAACGTTGCAATCCTGAAAACCCTTAATACTGTTAAGTTTGTTGAATTTTGAATGGGATCTAAAATTCTACTTTTTGCATATGAAGTCCGATGAGGTTGGAACTTGTTATCACATATATAGTAGCCAGGCTACCATACTCTATTTTTCATATTCCAGTACACTTTTCAGCCAGTTCCCTTACATTGAGATGCTGAGATGAGCATCTGTTATGGATCATGATTATTATACGGACAACAGTTTTATTCCCCATGCCATGACTGAGTTTCAGGACACTCAGAGAGATGACCGATGTAGCCATTTAGCCATTATTACAGAGCAGTCAATAGTGCCCAGAGTTACAGCAGCAATTTCAGAGGACAGATGATGGTTCAGATATTGTGCATTCAGGTATATGACTCAGCAGGTATATTTTGGTGTTATGGTTATATTGCTTTTATATTCATTCTTGTAGCATGTCTTAGCATTTAGTATCATGATCTGGCGATCATATAGATATGTGGACCTGGTTGTACTTTTATATATATATTCTTGTCCCCACTCAGACTTAAAAGTTCACTACCTATACTCATTGGTTTTGCCCTCCCTAGGGAGAATAGAGGTAATCATTCCCACCATAATTTGGCTTGCTAGTGTTGGTCTCATTATTCATTGTCTTCATCCATCCATTACCTACCAGTTTGTTATTTACCCTGACTTACTACTTGACTAGTGGCATGGAGGACCTTCCCCCGTTGTAGCCTCTGTGTTGGATGAGCTTCCCTGTTTATTTGTGTCTCGACTCTGAGTTGGTGACAGAACTTACCTATGGTGAGTTGGATTATAGTCCTAAATCATTCTGGTCGGTTGTCCCGATGTTTGGCACTGGTATGAACTCCCTCTAGTCACTTAAGATGTGTTGGCTAAAACTGAAAGCTCATGTACTACTTATGGAAACTTATGTAAATTCGCCCATGAAAATGTAAACTCTAGGATGTGTTTATCAACACACGTGAGTAAAGGGCAAGAGCAATGAAAAGCTAAAAATACTCCTTGAAGAGTATAATGAAAAGGTCCAAAAAAGCAATGGTTCTTAAACTCTATATCTAAACAATTGCTGACCTTATGTGTATGAACATTCCCTGGATGCAAGCTGCAATTAGTTGTGCTTATCAGCACACCTAAGATCCGAAGGGTTATGTAGGCCAAAAAGGCCATGAAATGAAATCAATGGATCCTAATGAAACTGGATCATCTTTTATAAAAGTAGACATGGTGCCTAAGTTGAATCAGCACTCTTTGAACAACTTACCCATTTGTAAGACACTACCATCCCCCGTGTTATCTGCTTATCCAGCATATGTTACTAGTGTGTATTCCTTTTCCATTTCCAAATTGTCATGATGTGAAGTCGGTAGTCATCCCTTGGCCTAGCCATTTTATTTTTAGACTTCACCCTCCACTAGCAAATTGATCACAACTATGAAATGAGTATGGTCCTGAAAGTCTAGTCTAAGTCATAAATAATATTGAAGACCTTTATATATTTGGTTTTAGATCGCCAGTGAAATGATTACTTATTGCTATAATTGTCACTTGAATGAATTGTAGAGCATTGCATTAACCTTTGACACTTGCAGCAATTTGATGACAGCTTGAGTTATATTTTGGTCATGTTGACTTGGGCAAACCCAGTTTCACCAAAAGTCAACCACAGGACATGAGGTGGCAGACCTCATATGATACAAAGATATGATATATGGTTTGGTACAGGTCACCATGGTGGTTCTATGTAGTGGTTTCAGGCTTATGATGATGATTTGTGCTTTTCAGCACTTTTACAGATTATTATTATTTGGTCTGCCGAATATGATGGATATTTATTTTTGACCATGCAGAGGTCTATGTGGTGTATGAGTACACATCTCAGATGGATTTGGGCTCTCTGAGTCCAATGAGACAGTCTGTTTTCAGTTTCGGGCAGTTACAGTGATTTTTAGCCTCAGTTGGCTATCCTAGTGCAGTTTTGGTCTATCAGAGGCCCTGTCAAAGCAGTGATGAGATTTGATGGGTTCACCTAGGGCGTTGTGCATGGAGGGGGTGGTCCAACCACTTGATATTACCATATTATCCCCCTCCCAGAGAGCCTGGTGGCCTCACCTTGACAGCGCAAGCACTCCAGGAGGCAGTTTGGGCAGTTTCACAATTCCCAAGGCTGATCAGAAATGGTGAAAATGGCTACTGAGGGATTCGATTTGGGCTACTGAGGCACGGGATTGGCATGGGATGACTTGTGATGATGAGTGGGATGTCTTCCACACTTTCTCCAGCAGTTTCAGCTTTCAGTGGGGCCTACACTCTTCACTCCAGCATGTTATATGGTTTTCTGGAGCCTCCAAAGGCTCACGACTTTCCCAGAGGGGCACAATTTGGTGCTTAGAGCATTATTTTATTGATATTGTGCCATGGGGATTGACCAAGGGTATTAGAAATTACCCCTTGGACCCACCATGAGCTAGATCTTATGTTTTATCATTCACTTTTGGTGGGACCCCCTCTCCTAGGGCGATTTGGTCCATTGATGTATTATTTTATATTGATCCATGTACTTTTATGTTGAGCTCATCTCAACCATTGATTAGATCACTTCGATCTTTTAATCTTAGCCACTCATTCAAAAAGTGGTTAGAGTTTTGGTCTCTCTCCATTCTATTTAAAGGAGAGGGCTTCTCATTGTAAAGGGTCTTTGGCTCTTGGAATCTTGATAATAGAAAGACATTCTTGTGGAAATTCTTGAGTCTCCTTTGCATCTGGTGTTCTTAGATGGTGATTGGAAAGTCTATTGCATCCTAGCATTTGGAATTTGTGGTAAGATCTATATTTTGTGGAAACTTTTGTCTTGTATACAGGAGGGCGACTTCACTTGGGCACTTTTGCAAGGCTTCTTCAACTCGCGCCACTTGGCATTCGCTTGTATAAGGGGGTTATCATTAGTATCATTGTGATCTATGCTATCTTTATGTTATTTCTCTTGTGGCATTAGTCTTATCTCTTGTTTGCAGCAAATCTGATATGGTTGACGTTTGTTGTGCAGGAGAGAGGGCGCATTGGCTTCCTTGGACTAAATTGATTTCATAGAAAACTACCTCAAAGCTTTCTCAAATTGATCGGGTTTGCATAGATCATCATCATCAAGGCATCTACAAGGTTATCCAGGTAAGATCCACAAGTTTGTCTACTATTTCTTGATCCCAATCCATTGGCATAAGTAAATAACTGTTAAAACCCTCATATTTCAAACCCTCATTTTACATTTTTTCAGATCTACTTAGATCTAGTGGGCTTTTGGGTAAGATATTGAAAACCCACCTCTATAGCATCCACGACAATTCGGATCTATAGTTTGGTGTGAATTGGCCTCCATTTGACCCCTTTCCCAAGGCAACTTAACCTCTCCAAATGAGGTCGCACTTCTTGGTTGGGTGAGTTCTGCTAGATCTAAGACCTGGGTAGGTGAGATCCCACTTGATTCACACTCTCCTCACCTGATAACCTACCCCTAGTGCTTCACCTTGTGGGCCCCATTCCTCATTTTGAGGGTTGTGCCCCACTTGGGTCACTTGGTGATGCATTTTGAATCTCAGATCTACTGAGATCTAGCCATTGGATGACCTTGATCTTCAAAACCCACCTTGCCTTACACCTTGACATCTCTGATCTACAGTTTGGTGGACATCCGACTCCATTTGGCCCATTTTCAAAGGCACTGATCCTTCTCCCAAGGCTCACGACTTTCCTGGGTTGTGAGATTTCCTTGGTGGTTGATCTCTATCTGATTGCTTGAATAACTAGACATTGTCATATCCATCCATCAAGCACAACTAGAAAGCCCTAATTGTCAGATCTCTGATTTGGGACACTTTCCCTGTTTTAAGGGTCACGTTTCCCAAGGCAGTTGATTTTGATCATTTGAAACTAGCTCTAAATCCTAGAATCACATATAATCATAGAGTCACTGTGTGTCATCCTTCATTGTCAAATCACACCTTTCCTAAGCCTCCACAGTGGTCCTATTTCCTTCATTCTAGGGTTCCATACCTGTCACCCTACGTACTTCATTGGATTGATTTGATCTGGTGATTGGGTTGATCTCTCCTATCGGGAGTAGATCTAGGTCTCTCCCCCTTTGCTATCTTGGCTTTGATAGCTAAAGCAAAGAGTGCCTTGGTTGGCGTGACAACCATCCATTTGGGTGCTAAGGCCCTCTTAGTTCACCACTTTAGTTGCCTGTCCCCTCTACCATCCACCTGGGATCCATCTGTAGGGGCATCTACAAGATTGGTGATAACAGAACCACTCTCAAACATCCTGAAACAATTAATGGTAATGTTAAAAATATAAGTAAAAGGATAGAAACTGAAAGATAAGGAGAATGCCACTTTTACTTTTAACATTACCATCTTTGGCGAGTATCTAGCGAGTTTGGCGAGTCTCTGGCGAGTTTAGTGAGTCTCTAGCGAGTTTGGCCGAGTCTGGCGAGTGGCGAGTTTGCTAGCCGAGTACTCGTTTCGCAGCAGACTCGTGTAGACTCGCCAGACTCGGCGAGTCTTTGGCGAGTCGTATAACACTGCTTTTCATTACCAGTCAATTATTTCGAGATGGGCAGTCTTGATTTATGTAGGAATCACGCTAAAAGGAGTGAAAGTCATGCATAGGATATGGCACGGATCTATTTCAAAGCTTTTGTCTGAGCCTTAAGTTGGCCTAAAGGATAGATTGGTATCCCTGGAACTCACCTCATTATGTTCCATTGGAGTACTCATGAATGATTAGATACAGCCTTGGAAAAGGAGGGACTATTAAACATTAAGTTAAGATCCTTCAGAATTTGTTAAAACAATTGGGGATTACTCCTACAGGCAGTGGTAGGGTTTATGCAAACATATTTAATTTCCATTTAAACTTTTGGACCTTTTTTCTAAACTTCCATAGCTGCACTAGGGTTTATTTAAGGTTTTAAACCTGTTTCTTACCAGTGTGAAGAAACAGAATATTTGGACTCATAAAATCATGTATTTTCACAACATTAAAATAAAATCATGTGACAGTAGTATCATTCATTCTGAATTCCTCATTAAATGTAATAAGCACAGTTGGGCTAGAGGAAAGTAATGAATACATAAAAAACTACTATAAATGAGGAATAATCAGATCCCTTTTATAATTAAATAACATTTACCATAAACATGCTTCAAAATCATGAATTTCATTGCCAATATATCTATCTGCAACTAAAATACAATTCTAGAAGTCTACTGCTTATAGTCACACATAGGAATCTTGATCATTGTCATTACGATAGGTCATATGAGACACTTAGCAGTACATTCATGTGTCAAAGATATTATTTCATTTTTGAAGCATGCTTGGTCAATTTTTTATCATATTTAGATGATAGTAATTATCACAAATAAAATCAGAAAATGGTCATGTCTCTCCAGAAAATTAGGCAATCAAATAGCAAAGCAATAGCTTTACAGCATCCTGGACCCAGCTAGATCTAGAGAACTTGCAAACACCATTATCTTCTGCTTTAACCATAAAGAAATTTCATATGCAAAACAGAGGATTTTATCATATTGTGCAACTCTAACTTACCATAAAATCCTCATATCTTCTGCGGAGTTTTAGTGCATGCTCTGATGATGTGCCTCCATAGAGATCCATTACAAAGATTCCTCCTTTCTTTGATATTGCATTCCAAGCTTGCTTGAAATATAATACCAACTCTGAACGACTTTGAAGGCAACAACAACTGTAGTTAAATGCACAAACAATATCTGCTGCTGGACATAAACTCTCCTTTCGTCCACAGTAATCTTGTACATGTTCACTGATTTCAAGCTTACTACCAAGACCAACCACATCATTTTCTGTTACAGAGGCAGAAGCATCCTCAGTTTCTCTCAATGATTTGGCATTTTCTGAACCCAACGAAGCAGACTTGATACATTTTGCACTGGTCAGAGAATGTAAGACATTTCCATGAAATAGGCATATTCTGGAGTAGGCATCAGCTCCAACTTTTAGAACATTGTTCTCCAGACCCCATCTAAGTGCTTCAATATCCAAATCCACTCCAACAGCTGTTCGTCGAGAATCACTACGCAACCACTCTGCACTGCATGTGCCATGACATAAGCATTAAAAACAATTTATTAGCACTTAAATAATCACTAAAAAATATGAATTTGAAAATACAAAATAGTTGTTAGCCCAAATTTTGACGCAAAGTAGTTCATAGTCCTGTAGTTTATTTCGTCATGTAGTATTGTCTTATTGGCACTGTAATTAAAACAAATTTTGTCCAGATTCAGAAGCCTGAAGGTTATAATGTGCTTGTTACCCCATATTTTGTAGGGGTGACTAGGGGATTCTTCACTTGTGATTTTATCATTAGTGCTTGATGACAGGCTGCTAGAGTTATGCTTCATGAATAATGATGCCCTAGACGATTTGCTTGTTTAGTAGCTATGACATGAGATCTCGCCGTGATGTTTGGATGTTTTTGTGCTCTCATATTGGATATTGGCATCTATCTAACAATTGTACAGTCATGGAAAGGAAACCCATCAACTTAGGGTATCCCAAAGTTGTGAGAAGTGTTGGTGAATGCCATTGTGATAGTACGGTACATTTATGATGGAGACCGTTTGATTTTGAAGAGATCTAGGTGATCAAACCCTAGATCAAGGGTTTATGCATGCTTATTGGACCTTATCTATTGGAGCGCTACACTTGAAGAGCCTTTGGAGGCTATACATTGGGGTTTTGACTTAGTATTTGTCCCTCATTTGTTGATGCACCCCACTCTCTCTCTTGAGACTTGTACATGTGGCTTTGACCACCACCACTTCTTTATTATTGTTGACTTAGTAATTGGAGGTTTTTTTATTTGTTTACTCCTCCCTAGGACAGATCTATGGTTTTGATAGATCTATTTACTATTTTATTGCAGAGAAAGTTAGAGCTCATTTCTATATAAGAATCTCTTCCTCATTTGTGATCATGTTTGAATTGGGAGAGAAATCCCATTGGACTTAATAAAATATATTTTGGCTCTCGTGGATGATTGATGCTAGCACTCCATTGAAGAGCTTTCATATTGGTCATGCTTGCTTGATTAATGGATCTTCAAATTGTCAATGGCCTTGAGGTAATAAAGGAGTAGGCTCTCTACCTTTTATGTTGTTGTTATCAGTTGGAACTCTTGTTTAGGTGCACATTTTTCTGCTCTAGGTTATGTTTTTTCCGATGCCTTCCATGATAGCTTTCTTCCTTAAGTCCATTTGAATTTTCTGCTCTAGAAGAGCCCCTTTGTTTGATTTCTGAGATTGCCCCGACCCTTACTAGTTTTGTGCACTAAAACCTTCACTCTTCCTAATCTTTCTAAAGAAAGCCTCATGCAATCCTTAGTTGACCCCATATGCCCATTGGATAAGGCACTGGTCTCCAATCCCTTCATCACCCTTATCTTTTACATTTACAAAAACACTTTGTTTTGCTAGAGTTACTCTTATTTTCACCTTGTGCTCCATTGTTGAACTCTAGTAATCCTCTAGTAACCTACACTAGGGACTCCTCCCTTGTGGTAGAGAAGAGCTAGCCTAAAGAGTAGAAGAGGGCTAGGTCTGGTGACATTGGCCTCCCTCTTAGTTGTCCATAAGCTATCATTGAATCTAGGGCTTTAATCTCAAGATGCTAGTTTGTGTGGTAACAATGCTAAAAAGGTAAGCTGTATCATAAGTGGCATAAAGGGGGTGTAAAATGGAGTTGTTGTACCACCATTTGTATGGGGTGTTACTCATTTTTGCCAGAGCAGACCAGAGTTTTGATCAGTCCTTTACATTGACTACAGAGATGTTCTACATATCATTCAGTGCTGGAGCAGTTTTGTTGGGTAGAGCCTCATAGTAGTTGCCCATGTCATTGATGAGCCACTTCTGTGGGTCCCCTGCTATATATTTGTATAACTATGTACTCGTGTTACCATGCCTTGAGCTACATGGTTATGGATATTGGTTGCCACTATTTCATATGTGCCTATGATGTTCCTTCTTCAATTCAGTTATGTATCAAATGCATGCCTAGAGGGTACTATATATGGACTTTATGATTTATATTAACTGACTAACTAGTTATAGGCTCTATTTTACACTTGTGACCGTCTAATGAGTATGATGACTAGGACAATTGCATAGCATTACAGCTAGAGGTAGTTCTTATTTTATATACATATCTTTATTTGGCGAGGTCTCCAGAGTATTGCAATAATCACAACCAATCCCTTGGTTCCATATGTTGACCTCATCCATCCTTCATTCACCCACCCTTGTTTATAAAAAATCCCATTGATCCAAATACGGCTAAGTAACTCAAGGACCTTCCCCTCTGTGACCTCTTATTTATGATGGCCTCCATGTTTCCACATGGTGTCTCGGCTCTGATGTGTGTGACAAAGCCTTCTGACCCCATTGATCTTTTTCTGCTTGTAGTCCCTATGGATTGAATGCGAGCTAAGGTTGGCCTAGTCACCAGAAGTGTACTCCCAAGGTTTGAAACAAGTTACCCCCATCCTTGAAATTGGTTGGTGGCTGGAAGGGTAGATACTCCTTGAATTAAGAGGTTAAACCTATTTTATTTAAACAATCATTATTGTGGCAACTCTATCACAACTATGGATAGTGGCTGGCAGCGGAGCTAAGGCTGTGTCATAACTGGTGCCCAGAAGGCATTCCAGGGTCGATACCTTTCAGTCATAAGTCAACTACAGGATTGAAAATAAATAAAGTGCTTCAAAGAAAGAAATGCTTCAAGTGAAAAAGTATCAAATGTGAAAGTGAAATAAAAGTGTTAAATGTGAAAAGTGAAATAAAGGGGAGGCTTGCTAAAGTCAAAGGGGTACCTTCTAGCACATTATCCATTGGTGAGACACCCTGCTACCTAATGTTTGCCAAACTAATTAATGTCACAAAGGCGTCTGATATCCCCTCCTCTCCAAGGGTAACTCAAGTATTCCAATGATCAATACTTCACATAACTAGCTTGTTGACTATTTGACCATCCACTCCACCCAAGAAGAGGGTTGATCTATGCAATGTTTTGTGATGGTCAGTTAGATATTGACATGTCAATAAAACATTAACTAGTTGCTTCATGTTTTGTTATGTCCTTGTGCTATGATGATAAATCATGCAAAGAGTCAAATGATGATCACATGTGTAGGATAGGATCTTAGACTTGCTTGTTTGTCAATATTTTTCATAATCAAGTGACTTTTCATCCTCATTAAGCTTTTTATATGGTTCTTATATCAACTTTCATCATAGTCAAAATTTGACCAAGATTGAAATTTTCAGCAATTTGAGTTGGTCAAGCTCAGGTTTGAGTTGGTCAACAGGACCAACCAACAGCATGAGATCCTCATACACAGTCATATTTGGTCATGCTGCAGCCTTTGGAGGCCAATTGGACCACTCCAAATGTCATTTTGAGATATTATGGATTAATAGGCTATTAATGGATTAATTTTCCTAAGTTTCAACACATTAGCCTAAGTATTTATTTAATTATTTGGAGCAACTCTATAGATCACATTTCAGAATTGGTTTTTGGCGAGAATTTGATGCATACTATGGTTTTAAGGGTTAAAGAATCCATCTATGGCATCATATTTCAATTTTGACCAAGGGAAAGATCCAATTAATAGTGAATTATTAAAATGGCAGCCTAAAGTTTAATTTAAAAAATTACTATGGTTAAAAATATATGGTAGTAAGACTCCAAAAAGGCAAAGTATTGACATGGGTCCTCATGAAATGGGCCCCTAGTCACATTTTTATCACTTCCTAGTCATCAAACTTCATGCTTCATGTGTTCTAGCATGTGCTCATCAAGGAGAGCACACTTCCCTTCCTAGGGGCGAATTTGAATAAAACAACAAAAATAAAAGCATGTAAATGAAGTTATAACTCAAAAATAATGTAAGGGGGACCTCCTAATGATCCCCCTTACATATAATTTCATGATGTAAAAGTGGGTTGTAAGAAGCAATTCGCCACCCTCTATTTCCAGCATTTTTCAGCTTGTAAAAATTGTGAAAAATGAAATAAAATCTCAACCATTGATCATTTCTCTTGATGTTTTAATCTCATCCCTCCATCCTTGTGGGATAAGGATTTTGCTCACCTCTTCTCTATAAAAGAGAGTGAGCTCTTACCTATAAAGGTTTTGGCATTTTCAGCAGAGGAATAGAACTCAGATTTCAGATCTCTTTTGTTCTCTTGTGTCTTCTTGTGTATGGTAGATGAATATTGTCGCTTGCCACCTTCTTTGTGGAGTAGATTGTTGGTACACCTGCTAGTGGAGATTATTGTGTTGATTGCATGAAAAAAACGCACTCCAAATTCACCCAACGCACCTTGGAGAACTCAAGAGAAGGGGGTTTCTAACCCAGATTTTTATAGCTTATTCCTTTGATCTAGGAGCACTCTCTATCTCTTGGTTCAATGTTTATCTTCTTCTCTTGTAAGCTGGGTTTTGGTTTGTGCCTAATTTATCAATGATTCTCATTCACTTGAATATTTCGTACTTGCAGAGTTGAAGAATCAAGAACCTCAAGTGTGCCCTAGCTTGTGGAGGAGTTTTCTGAACCAGCTCTTGAAATCCCATTGCTAAGGAGGGTGCGGCAACTTCATTTGCTCTCCAAGGACATACGTAAGTGCCCAAAACACCCCCTATTCAATTGTTGTCCATTAGTCATCAATTTTTTACTGCTTATTCTATGTTTCTGTGGGTATGCATGTGTGTTTTCTGAGTCTTTTATGGTTGTAGCTTACTGTGCATTTTCTAGCTTTGTTTTCCTTGAATATCACAAGTAAATGACTCCATTTTCCCCTAGGAATAGGCACTGGTAATTAAAAGTTGATTTCAACCATTCGGGTACTCTTAGAATCCCCTTGCATGCTTGTTTTTGTCTGTTGTTATGTGTGTTTCAGATATGGTTTTTGTTACAGCAGACTTATTTTTATGCTAGAATACTTCTAAACTTAACCCAACTCCTAAATACTTCACATAAGTTTAATTCTTGCGCTTATTCAAGCTTAAATCACCTCAAATCTTGCCAATATAAGAGCTGGAATTTTCATCCTAGCATATTTTCTCTTAGGCACTCTTTTCTAATTATCTAGACTTGAATTTATAAGCTAGTCCAGCTATCTGTGTATTCAAATCCTTAGGACACCCATCCATAACCCAAGTAAAGTAGGTATTTGCGTGCTTTAGAGTCCACGTTTACCTCTTATGATTTGATTAACCAGGAACGGCACCCAACCCGAGACCTTAAATGGTCAAAACCGATTCCATACAAGTAGTGAAAAGCACCGTTCTAGTTGGCAGATCCTTCCCCATAGGTGTCTATGTGTGTTGAAGCCCATCAGTCCTTGACATCTCCTGGTTTTTGTGTTTAGTTCTTGTTGTCATAGATTCTGTAGGGGGGATTAATCCTCTCTTTTTTTGCCATAGCAGGCCAGATTTTGTTCGATCCTTTACAGTGAGCTTCACAGATATATCATGAGTGATGGATGGATTGAGATCATTGAGAGATCACAGTTGGATTAGTTTTGTGGGCTGAGCTTTGGAGCAGGGCCCCATGTCATTTACTGAGCTTCTTTTGGGATTCCTTACCATACATGTTGGAACCTTTATACAGTGGATTTATCCACTATTGGACAGCAAGATTGGATCATGGTTTGCAGTGCTTCATTTATATGCCTATGGTGTATCCTACATTTGCAGTTATGTATCAAATGTTGTATCCAAATGATATTTTATGGATGATTATGTGTCGTATTGGTAGACTAACTAGCAGTAGGATTTATCTTATGACTTGCGATTATTTGATAAGTATGATGAGTAGGACATTGGCATAACATTACATTTAGTGTTAGTTTGTGTGTTATAAACATGTTGTTCTCTGGCAAGTCTCCACAGTATTGCTCTGATCATCACCTGACCCTTGGTTCCACAATTGGCCTTACCCATATTCCACCCATTCACCTTGGTTGATACAAATCCCATTTGATCTGAATATGGCTAAGTAACTCAAGGACACTCCCACGCTATGGCCTCTTTGTTAGGATGGCCTCCATGTCTTCCCTGGTGCCTCGGCTCTAATGTGTGTGGCGAAAGCTTTCCGACCTCGTTGATCTCTTTCTGCTTGTAGATCTAGGTGGATTGTGTTAGTTTTTCTACTTTAATTCAATATTATCTAGGATCTTTAACTGAAAGAATAACAAGCACAGCAAAACATAAAAGACACAATAGTTTTCCTTGTGGAAACCATAAAGGAGAAAACCCCACAACTTCCTCAAAGATAGTTTCGTCACTAATACAATATCAAGCCAAAAGTGGAAAACCCAAAATATGTCTCTGATGCTTCTCTCTTTTCTTCACCAACGAACTTGTCCTCTCTCTCTTGCTATGCGAACTTGTGTGAGTGAGTAGTGTGTCCAAATGAGAGATCAATGCTCTCTATTTATACTTTACTTTTAACTTGACCTTTTACCTAACTAGGTCGGCCTCAACTAAAACTGACTGGGCCGACTTCTCTAGGAAGACTTAATAACCCTATTACATTTGACTCTAGGGGATCTATCGCCCCGACTTACAATGGAGGTTTTACCTCAATGACTTTGCATGAACAAATGTAATAATGACATCTCCGACCGGAGGGAAAACATCTTCGTCGGAGGTACAAATAAAATACAATAATAATATCAATATAAAATGCAATTGAATATCTTCTGAAGTTACATTTACATCAACACTCCCTCTTAACTAGGAAGGTATTCTCTCGCCACAATCATCATCACCCTGGACACAATTATGGACAACGTCATCATCGATGGATCATCTTCAATGTTGGAACATCATCATCAACACTGGATCATCATCGTCGTTGCTGCAGCAATCTTCATTCCGTTGATCATTGATTAGTGACATCTCCCGAATCTATCCGTCATAGGAATTTCTACAGAGCCATCCCTTTTTCATGTTGGATGTAGGCCTATCCCTCATGTAGGTCTTCGTCATTTCCACGAGCAAGCCATCAAGTAGGTACAGCCCAGGACCAGTCACTACAGACTTCCCTTCTGGTCTCGGAACTTTCACCTAGACATCATTCTTCATGATCGACTGGTAGTCCTCGATCATGGCATCCTTCCATTCTTTCCTCTCTGCTGCTTCCTCATAGTTGGAAGGTTCTTTGTCAATGATGTCACACAACAGGCCACATAGCTGGAGTATGGTCTAGGTCTCTTGCTTTCTCTGTGCATCCCATCTGGAGCGCCATACTTCTCTGCATCTTGTATTGCCTCTCGTACCCATGTTGGTCTCCTCTTGTGGGAGTTCTTCTCACGAGGTGGGCCTACAGGTTCTTGTGGTTCTTCCATATCGCGGTCTTCATGATCTTCTGGAACTGTTTCTTCCATCATTGAATCTCGAATCCTGGGAACTTCAGGTTCTTCAATATCTTCAATAGGTAGTTTTCTGGATTTGTTGTATGCTGAGTCTTCGCCGAATGTCACATCTTTGCTGATGTCGATCTTCTTGAATTCTGGGAAGTATATTCGGTAGGCCTTTGAAGTTTCGCTGTATCCTACGAATATTCCCTTCTTTCCTGAAGGATCTAGCTTCGTCCTCTTCTCCTTCGGAATGTGTATGTAGACTGGGCAGCCAAATATCCTGAGATGGTTGACTTCTGGTTTCTCGCCAGAGAAAGCTTCTTCTGGAGTCTTAGTATCTATTACTCGGTGAGGAGTACAGTTTTGTACATACACTACTGTCCTAGCAGCTTCTGCCCATAAGTGCATCGAAAGATCCTGGCCATGTAGCATTGCTTGCGTTGCTTCCATTATCGTTCTATTCTTTCATTCTGCAACGCCATTCTGTTGAGGATTGTAGGGAGTGCTCAACTCCCTCTTAATCCCGGAATCTCTGCAAAGATTCTTGAATTCTTCCGAGGTGAATTCTCCGCCATTATCTGATCTAAGGGTCTTGATCTTCTTCTCTGTGTGGTTCTCGACCAAGGCTTTGAATTCCTTGAACTTACTAAATACCTCATCTTTATTTTTCAAGAAGTAAATCCAAGTCTTACGAGAAAAGTCATCTATAAAGGAAACATAATAAACATACCCGCTAAGTGAGCTGGATGACATGGGACCGCATACATCGGAGTGGATTATCTCCAATATTCCTTTCGCTTTGCTTTCACTGTTGGGAAACGCCTTCTTTGCATTCTTTCCTTGCACACATCCCTTGCAAATGCCTTCATGTTTTGCCTGGATTTCTGGAAGTCCTGAAACTGCTTTGCTTGCAATAGGTAGTGCTCTATAGTGCACATGTGCAAGCCTTCTATGCCATAGTTCACTTGGTTCCATGGAGTCATGAACCAATGCTTGTTCAGGTTGGCCCTTCAACTTGTACAAACCTCCCTCTTGCTCTCCAATCTCAGTTGCATCATCTATCGTCTTTCCTTTTGGCCACATTAGGACTTGGCCATCTACAAATGCAACCCTCACTCCCTTAGCATCTAGTGTTGATATGGAGATAAGGTTCTTCTTTAGTCCTGGAACATATAGCACATCTTCATCTTCAGAGATTTTCCGGAGTCTAGCTTGTAGGAAGCTTCTCCACTTCCTTTTAAGGGGTATTGGTAATCATCCCCAAGTTTCACCTTATGAGGTGACTCATGCTCAGATAGATTGACAAATGATTCTTTGTATCCCGTCATGTGCTTGGAGACTCCACTATCTACAAGCCAATCATTGCTCCCATGTGTAACAGTGCCCGTGAGTGCTGAGATCGGGACATATTCTTCATCACTTGAAGAATCATCTCTTTCTTCTTCTCTGGTTCTTTTCCTTGCAGGTTCATCTTCTTCTGCGGTGTGAGCTACGTTGTGGGGAAGCGCTCCCCTCCCCCTCGCCCCCGCTCCAGAAGCTAGCTTCCGGCCAAAGCTAGGTGGAAGCTATGGCGAAGCGCGATTCGCTTTCACTTCCGGGAGGAATCGTTTTCAGGAAGCGCGCTTCGGGCCTTAAAATTTCGCTCCCTGCCACTGTGTGAGAGCATGCAAGAATCGATCTGAAGCGTCGCTTCCCTTTCGCTTCCGGATCGATTCCACTTCGCTTCCCCCATCGATTCCGGCGAAAAAAAAAATGCTTCGGTCACTTCCGAAATCTATTCCCGTAGCTTCCTCGGACAATTCGCCAAAACCCGCGATTTTCTTGGTGAGTTGGAGCTCGTGGGGTCCACGCTTGGGGTTTTGGAGGGGAGAATAGGGCTTTGAGGTATAAAGCCCTCCTCCACACTCCATTTTGTCACTTTGGTTTGTTTGAGAAGAGAAGAGAGGAGAGGAGAGGAGAACATAAGAGAAAAGGAGAAGAGGAGAAGGTGCCATTGGAGATTGAAGAAGGTTGGATGCTTGGAGCCTTGGCAAGTTGACACACTCACTACCATTGGAGTCTTGGACATCCAAATAGGTAGGCTCTAAACCCTTTCTTGTTGATTTGCTTTGTGTTTGAAGTTTGAACTTGAAGTTTTGATGCTTGAGACTTGAATTTTTTAAGCTTGAAATTTGACTAGAATCTAGAATGTCATTGTAAATGTTCCTCTCCTACTCTTTCCCATGCTTTCTCCATCATTTCTATTGCAGGGCAACAGGTTAAACTCTAGTTCCACTTCCAACTTCCAAGTCCAACAAACATGATGATGGGTTTATGGTTTCTTTTGTTGCTTCCATTTGTTGTTTTGATGATGTTCATTGAAAACCGGAGGAGGAATGAAGGAGAGGGAAATGATGAAGAAGTGGGTAGTGGCACATACCGTGGAGAGGAGGAGGGAGGGGAAGAGGAGGAGGAGGAGGAGGGAAACCAAATGAAAACCAATGAGGACACAACACCCTTGTGGAAATATGTCACCAAGCAGGGAGGAAGCAAGGGGGGTGGAACCGCCAAATTTGGTTGCCCCCATTGTAAAAAGACTTACACGGTTTCATATACCCGTCTGAGAAGACATCTATGTGGGAACATGCCATGTGATGAAAACAAAACTGTAGGAGTTTGTGTTTGCAAAAGTGTGTCGTCAACACAAAGAGCCATGTATAAGAAGGAAGAATTTGAAGTACAAAACAAATCAAAAGCAAGGGTTGACCATGACCCCTCATTGAACTCACCGAGAACTGGAGGCCCATCCACCCAAGGTAGTGGATTCTCACCCCCTGGGTCACGCAGGACAATATCAGATTTCCTTGAAGTTGGTGGTAGGCATGACGTGGATGCAAAAGTGTTCCGGTTTCTCTATGCATGTGGCATACCATTCAATGTCCTTCGCTCACCCTATTGGCATGAAATGGTAGACGCCATTCGCACTGCTCCAGCAGGATACAAGAGCCCAGGGTATGACAAAGCTAGAACTGTGGGGCTTGACAAGGAAAGAGGCAAGATCCAAAATGCTTTGGGGCAATTCACAAATGCTTGGAATGAGTATGGGGTATCAATTGTATCAGATGGATGGACAAATGTAAAAGGCAAGCCATTGATAAATGTTCTTGGTGTGTTTGCTACTGGTGCAGTCTTCCTTTCAGCCCATGACTACTCAAATAAATTCAAGACTGGCATAAACATTGCAGAACTCCTACTCAAAACCATTGAAGCTATTGGTCCATACAATGTCATCCAAGTCATAACCGATAATGCTGCTAATTGTAAGGCAGCGGGAGCAATCATTGAAGATAAATACCCCAACATATTTTGGTCTAGGTGTTTGGTTCACACAATGAACCTTTTGATGCACGACATCATTAAGTTGAAGGAAAATCAATACAAATGGATTGGTGAATTGTACAAAAAGGGCAAGAAGATGATAAGATTTATAACCAACCATAGCAATGCCCATGGCATTTTCCGCAGTCACTCAAAGTTGGAGCTATTGAAGATAGCAAAGATTAGATTTGCTAGCTACTACCTCACTTTCAGGCGCCTTTTGAAGGTAAGAGAGGCATTGGCTAGCATGGTATCAAGTGAGTCATGGCAGATCTTGAAAGATAGGTGTACATCCGCATCTGACAGGCTTGATTTTCAGGGGGTGGAAGAAACAGTTCTTGATGCGGGGTTTTGGGTAAGTGTCAAGTATGTTTTGCAGTTCACAAAGCCCATTTATTACATGATTCGGTTTGCAGATACAGATAAGTTGGTGATTGGGGAGGTGTATGAGATGGATAGCATGCTGGGTCAAATTAAAGATATTGTTGAACAGAAAGATCCCATCTTGTATGACCATATTCACACACATGTGGTCAAAAGGTGGGAACATCTCAACGTTCCACTGCATGCCTTAGCGTATGTGTTAACACCAAAATATTATTCTCCATCTTGGTTGGCCAAACCAGCACCTGGGGGTGGGGTTAGGAGAAAGGCCCACACAGATCCAGAGGTACAGCTTGCGTACATGAATGCTATAGACAAGTTGGTCCCTGATGCAGAGGAATGTGACATATTGCGCAGTGAATTAAGCAAATACCTCAGTGAAGTTGGTCCATTTGGTACTTTGCATGCAATCAGAGATCGAGATAGGGCACCTCCTATCGAATGGTGGAACATGTATGGCTCAACATGCCAACGCTTGTATAAATTGGTTGTTAGAGTGCTTTCACAGGTGGTTAACAGTTCCTCTGCAGAAAGGTGTTGGAGCACCTATAGCTTCATCCACTCAGTGAAAAGAAACTGATTAAATGAAAACCGAGCAAAAAGCTTGGTTTATGTACATTACAACTTGAGGTTGTTGACTCATTATTGTGAGAGTGCCAAAACTGATAGATCATATGTCACTTAGGACAACAATCCGGAGGAGCATAACTTGGAGGATGGAGCCATAGCTTTGGAGCGCTTGGAGGAAGAGCTTTTGGGCGATGAGGATGACGCATATGCAGTACCACTACCAATGGCACCACCATCTTCTTCCTCATTTCCAGATGCACCATCTTTGCCTAGAGGTTCACGACCTCCATTTGCATCAGTGAAGGGGGGTCGTGTAGGATCGAGTCCTGGACGTGGCTCAGTAGTGGTGGCTACCGGGGATGATAATCCCACTCCCATTGTTCAAAGAGCACGAGAAAAGAAAATGAAAATTTCTCGTGGCAAGAGAAAACATCCATGATTCCATAAAATCTACTTTTCTTGTATTTTCTTGTTTACAGTACTTTCAAGTTTCGGCACTATTGACTCTTTTATATTTATTATCATATATTTTGTAAACATTACATGGCATTTCAAGTTTTAAGTTTTAAGTTGAACCTACCTTTGAATTTGAAGCTTTAAAGTTGAATCTTGATGTTATAACTTATGCAATCATGGATATTGGACCTATGGTTGATGAAATCATGAATTCACTAGTAAATGATTAATGAATGATGTTATATGGTATTATGGTTTATTTCATGCTTTTCAATGATGAATGATGTTATATGATGTTATCTAATGATTGATGAACTTCTACTTGCATTTGTTGACATATATGCATCCAAATATATAAAAAATATATATTATATAAAAAACGCTTCCGGAACGCTTCCTAACCGGAAGCTTTTGAAAATTTCGCTTCTCGCTCCCGCTCCCGCTCCCAAGTACCCTTGGGTGTGAGCATGATGTCTCTTCTTGTTTGTCTTCTTGTTGGAGCCTCTGTTTTGGGGACAATCTTTGGAGTAGTGTCCCTTCTCATCACATGCATAACATCTAATGTTGGATAGATCTCTTCTGGGTCTTCTTTGTCTATCGTAGTTCTTACTTTGATGGTGGTTCTCGCTCTTGTTGTGATGATGGTGCTCCCTCTTGTTGTGGTTTCTTCTAGCGTGAGTTGTGAGAGCTTGATCCTCATTCGCTCCCATCTTCTCTTCTCATGCCACAAGCCGAGCTTCTTCCTGTGTACATTCCTCCCATAATCTGTTGAATGTGATCAACTTTTTCCTGGCACATATCCCTTGAATGAATGAGTCCCATGATCTTGGGAGACCATTCAAGGTGATCATAACAATCTCTCATTCTTCTACTTTCTTTTCAACTGCTTCAAGTTGTTCCTTGATCTGTGAGACCCTTGTGAAATAGGATTGCATGGTCTCTGAGTTCTGGATCTTTATGATGTTGAGTTGGTTCCTCAATGTCATCTTCGAATTGATGTTCTTCCCTTCGAATAGTCTTGTCAATGCATCGAGAATCTCCTTGGGTGTCTTCAAGTATGACACATGTGGGATGAGATGATCCTTAATGGAGTCAACAATAATTCTCTTGGCTTTAACCAAGTTCTTCTTGTGGATGGCCTTAGCCTCATCTCCCTCTGGTGCTAGAACCTCTTCACTAACATATTTGTCCAAGTCATTTTCTTCAAGGACAAGGGCAATCCTATACTTCCATGCTCGGAAGTTATCAGCTCCCTCAAGCTTATCATCAAGCTTGGTGTGGTGAGACATATTGAATGAGTACCTTAAATGGAAATAAAAAAGATTTAGATCTTACTAATTTGAGATGCCCAACCTGGTTCTGGAGCTGGCTGGCCTACGATTTGTTAGAGAAACCCTAATTTTCCAAACTTAGAATCTTGAACTTCTGGTTGGACAGGAAGATGCACCTCCTCAAGGTGAGTTGTCCAGTGTACTCACTTTTCCAAATCTATGAACAGAATCCCAAAATAGTTGATGCCCTAGTTTTCCTCCAGTAGTAGTGACGGGTCCAAAAATGAAAATTCTTGGAATTTGATTCTGCTTCGACAAAAAGATGCGCCCTTTTAGGGCGAGTTAGCCTAGCCTCCTTTTCTTGATGATTTGTGGAGAGAAAACCTCAAACTTGGAAACCCTAGTTTCTCGCTGCTGCACAATGTCTTATTTTCAGGCAAGCTCTGATACCATGTTAGTTTTTCTACTTTAATGCAATATTATCTAAGATCTTTAACTGAAAGAATAACAAGCACATCAAAACACAAAAGACACAATAGTTTTCCTCGGGGAAACCATAAAGGAGAAAACCCCGCAACTTCCTCAAAGATAGATTCGTCACTAATACAATATCAAGCCAAAAGTCGAAAACCCAAAATATGTCTTCTACAGCTTCTCTCTTTTCTTCACCAACGAACTTGTCCTCTCTCTCTTGCTATGCGAACTTGTGTGATTGAGTAGTGTGTCCAAATGAGAGAGCAATGCTCTCTATTTATACTTTACTTTTAACTTGACCTTTTACCTAACTAGGTCGGCCTCAACTAAAACTGACTGGGTCGACTTCTCTAGGAAGACTCAATAACCGTATTACATTTGACTGTATGGGATCTATCGCCCCGACTTACAATGGAGGTTTTACCTCAATGACTTTGCATGACCAAATGTAATAATGACATCTCCGACAAGAGGGAAAACATCTCCGTCGGAGGTACAAATAAAATACAATACTAATATCAATATAAAATACAATTGAATATCTTCTGAAGCTACATTAAAATACAATACTAATATCAATATAAAATACAATTGAATATCTTCTGAAGCTACATTTACATCAACAAATTGAGTGTGGGTGAGGATGGCCTGGTCCCCAAAAGATTACCCCCTAGACTTGAAACAATTTTTCCCCATCCTTGAAATTGGTTAGTGGTTGGGAGGGTAGTACTCCTTGAATTAAGAGGCAATTCGCCCCCTTCCTTTTCATTGCATTTCTAGCTTTGTAAAAAAATGGAAAATGAGAAATAATCTCATCCATTGATCTCCTATTGTGATGTTTTAATCCCAGCCCTTCATCCTTATGGGCTAGGGATTTTGCTCAGCTCTCATCTATAAAAGAGAGTGAGCTCTCCATTGTAATGGACTCTTGGTCATTTTCAACATAATAATAACCAGAATTTTTGTGGCTACCAAATCTCTTGTTTTCGGGCTGGGAAAATGAATATGATCTCTTGCCAATCCCTATTGGATGTTAATTGTTGAATGCATCTTGTCATGGGCAATTTTATCTAACTTTTCTTGCAAATGAAGGAGAACCATAGGTGCCTGTTATCACATATATAGTAGTCGGGCTACCATACACTATTTTTCAGATTCCAGTACACTTTTCAGCCAGTTCCCTTAAATTGAGATGCTGAGATGAGCATCTATTATAGATCATGATTATTATATGGACAGCAGTTTTGTTCCCCATGCCATGACTAAGTTTCAGGACACTCAGAGAGATGACCGATGTAGCCATTTAGCCATTTATACACAGCAGTCAGTATTGCCCAGAGTTACAGCAGCAATTTCAGAGGACAGATGTTGGTTCAAATTATGTGCATTCAGGTATATGGCTCAGCAGGTATATTGTGGTGTTATGGTTATATTGCTTTTATATTCATTCCTGTAGCATGTCTTAGCATTTAGTATCATGATCTGGCGATCATATAGATATGTGGACCTGGTTGTATTTTATATATATTATATTGTCCCCACTTAGACTTAGAAGTTCACTACCCATACTCATTGGTTTTACCCTCCCTAGGGAGAATAGAGGTGATCATTCCCACCATACTTTGGCTTGCTAGTGTTGGTCTCATTATTCACTGTCTTCATCCATCCATTACCTTCCAGTTAGTTTATTACCCTGACTTACTACTTCACTAGTGGCATGGAGGACCTTCCCCCACTTTAGCCTTTGTGTTGGATGAGCTTCCTTGTTTCTTGTGTCTCGGCTCTGAGTTGGTGACAAAACTTGCCTTTGGCAACTTGGATTGTAGTCATAAATCATTCTGGTCAATTGTCCCGACGTTTGGCACTGGTACGAAGTCCCCCTAGTCACTTAAGATGTGTTGGATAAAACTGAAAGCTCATGTACTACTTATGGAAACTTATGTAAATTCGCCCAGGAAACTGTAAAACTCTAGAATGTGTTTATCAACACACGTGAGTAAAGGGCAAGAGCAATGAAAAGCTAAAATACTCCTTGAAGAGTATAATGAAAGGTCCAAAAAGTAATGGTTCTTAAACTCTATATCTAAACGATTGCTGACCTTATATGTATGTGTACAAACATGCCCTGGATGCAAGCTACAATTAGTTGTGCTTATCAACACACCTGAGATCCGAAGGGTTATGTAGGCCAAAAAGGCCATGAAATGAAATCAATGGATCCTAATGAAACTAGATCATCTTTTATAAAAGTAGACATGGTGCCTAAGTTGAATAAGCACTCTTTGAACAACTTACCCATCTGTGAGACACTGCCATCCCCCGTGTTTTTTGCTTGTCCAGCATATGTTAGAGTGTGTATCCCCTTTCCATTTCCAAAGTGTCACAATGTCAAGTCAGTAGTCATCCCTTAGCCTAGCCTTTTTATTTTTACCCTCACCCTTCACTAGCAAATTGATCACAACTATGAAGTGAGTATGGTCCTAAAAGTCTAGTCTGAGTCATAAATAATATTAAAGACCTTTATATATTTGGTTTTAGATCGCCAGTGAAATGATTACTTCTTGTTATAATTATTACTTGAATGAATTGTAGAGCATGCATTAACCTTTAACACTTGCAACAATTTTGATGATAGCCTGAGTTATATTTTGGGTCATGTTGACTTGGTCAAACCCAGTTTGACGAAAAGTCAACCACAGGACATGAGGTGGCAGACCTCAGATGATACAGAGATATGATATATGGTCTGGTACAGGTCACCAGGTGGTTCTACGCAGTGGTTTCAGGCTTATGATGATGATTTGTGCTTTTCAGCACTTTTACAGATTATTATTATTTGGTCTGTCAGATATGATGGATATTTATTTTGATCATGCAGAGATCTATATGGTGTATGAGTACACATCTTAGATGGATTCGGGCTCTCTAAGTCCAATGAGACAGTATGTTTTCAGTTTCGGGCAATTACAGTGATTTTTAGCCTCAGTTGGCTAACCTAGTGCAGTTTTGGCCTGTCAGATGGGTTGTCAAAGCAGTGATGAGATTTGATTGGTTCACCTAGGGCGTTGTGCATGGAGGGGGTGGTCCAGCCACTTGATTTTACCATATTACCCCCCACCCAGAGAGCATAGTGGGCTCAGCTTGACAACGCAGGCACTCCAGGAGGCAGTTTGGGCAGTTTCACACTTCCCAAGGCAGATTAAAAATGGCTACTGAGGGATTCAATTTGGGCTACTGAGGCAAGGGATTGGCATGGGATGATGTTTGATAATGAGTGGGATGTCTTCCACACCTTCTCCAGCAGTTTCAGCTTTCAGTGGGGCCTACACTCATCACTCTAACATTTTTTGTGGATTTCTGGAGCCTCCTAAGGCTCACGACTTTTCCAGAGAGGCACGATTTGGTGCTTAGATTCATATTTTGATATTATTGTGATATTATTTTGATATTATTGTGATATTATTTTGATATTATTGATGTATTATGTTGTTATATTGATCCATGTACTTTTATGTTGAGCTCATCTCAACCATTGATTAGATCATGTTGATCTTTTAATCTTAGCCATCCATTCAAAAGGTGGTTACGGTTTTGGTGTCTCTCCATCCTTTTTAAAGGAGAGAGCTCCTCATTATAAAAGAGACTTTTGGCTCTGGATTATTGGAATAGAAAAATACTATTGCATCTACTTGTTGTGTTGTGGTGAATGCTTTTGGAGTTTGTTCGTTTGTTCTTCGTTTGCACTGGGTTATTGGAGATTGTCTTGCTATCGATTTTGTTCCATGATTTTGTCATCTACCGGTGGAGGCCAAATTGGTTCAGGGAGGACGCATTGGTAGGGGAGGACCCTCCCTGCGTCTTCATTGGGTTATTTCGTCGGTAACAAGGAGTATTACTGTCTTTGTACCTTCTACTTCATGTTATCATTTGCTTATACTTGTATTTCCTCCATTCTTGATCTTACTGATTGAATCTTGTTTCCTTGGTTTGATAGGAAGAGGAGGGCGCACGTGTGGAGCTAGGGCATCAAATTTTGGCAAGGCAAATCAACAATCTCTCATTTGATCTCTGCGGGAACATTCCTCAACAACATGGCAACCTCATCCATCACACAGGTATGATCTCAAGGTAAATTTCTTATTCCATGATCTATCCATTTGTCTAAGTCATTAAAACCATCATTAATTAAAACCCTCATTTTACATTTTCTCAAATCTACTTGGATCTAGTAGGATATTGGATAAGATATTGAAAACCCACCTATATAGCATCCACAGCAATTCGTATCTATAGTTTGGTGTGGATTGGCTTCCATTTGACCCCTTTCCCAAGGCACATTAGCCTCTCCAAGGGAGGTCGCACTTCCTGATAGAGAGGGTTTGCTAGGTTCCAAGATCTGGGTAGGTGAGATCCCACTTGATTTGCATAGATCTACCTTGATAACCTACCCTTAGTGCTTCACCTTTTTTATTTTCACCTTATGGGCCCCATTCCTCATTTTGAGGGTTGCGCTCCACTTGGGTCACTTGGTGATGCATTTTGAATCTCAGATCTACTGAGATCTAGCCATTGGATGACCTTGATCTTCAAAACCCACCTTGCTTTGCATCTTAACAACCCCGATCTGTATTTTGGTGGACATCCGACTCCATTTGGCCCAATTTCCAAGGCACTGATCCTTCTCCAAGCCCTCACGACTTTCCCGGGTTGTTAGATTTCCTTGTGGGTTGATCTCTATTTGGTTGTTTGCACACTTAGATATTGTCATATCCCTTCATCAAGCATAGCTAGAAAGCCCTAATTGTCAGATCTCTGATTTGGGACACTTTCCCTGTTTTAAGGGTCACGTTTCCCAAGGCAGTTGATTTTGACCTTTTGAAACTAGCTTTGAATCCTGGAATCATACTTAATCCTAGAATCATTGTGTGTTATCTTTCATTATCATATCACACCTTTCCTAAGCCTCCACAGTGATCCTACTTCCTTCATTCTAGGGTTCCATACCTGTCACCCTACATACTTCATCTAATTGATTTGATCTGGTGATTGGGTTGATCTCTCCTATTGAGAGTAGATCTGGGTCTCCCCCTTGCTATCTTGGCTTTGATAGCTAAAGCGAAGAGTGCCTTGGTTGGCGTGACAACCATCCTTTTGGGAACTAAGGCCCTCTTGGTTCACCACTTTAGTTGCCTGTCCCCTCTACCATCCACCTTGGATCCATCTGTAGGGGCAACTACAAGATTGGTGATAACATTTTGGCGCCGTTGTCGGGGAGGGTAGAGGCTTACCTTTGGTGTCTGCGAGTGTCTGTGCGTTAATCCATATCTTATCGCATCCGGTATTTTGCCTTGGTGATTGTATTTTGAGTTTTATAATTATCCCGATCACCATTTTAATTCACTCATCTCACCTCTCCTACGACATATTTTATTTCGGTGAATTACCTGTGTGGTTCACTTGGCGACTCCACCCTGCGACTCTAGTGAGGACCGAACCCAACGTATAAATCTTAAAATCTTAAATCGTGACTCTGCTGGGAAGCAAACCTGTCATGTCCCAAATTTGGCATTGGGTCACAATGGCCTAAGCAAATTGGCCCTATTCATTAGAGTTTGTCAAATTGATGCTAAAGGTCAAATAATTGCCAAGGAGGAAAATTACTAGTTTCCTAGGTTTGAGGTGGAAGCTTTGGGATTTGGAATAATGGGGATAATAAATGATGTTGGAACATTAGGATGGCATAAATATTTAATAAAGGAGATAAATAAATATATACAAGTGAAAATCAAAGTGGCATTTGATCATGAAGACACATGGAGGAAGTGGGACCCACACAAGCTAGAATTTATGTGCCACATGGCATCCTCTTCTTGCAATTTCGAATCCATGGGAAGCCTAATGTTCTTGGGATGAGTTATAAGGTCAATAATACTTGGCATGAGTCAATGAGGTCGAAATATAGAGGAAGAGTAACTCCCATGGAAGAGAAAGAGGCAATTTGGAGCTAGTGAGACACTTGGGCTAGATTCCCTAGCTCTATGACAATAATGATGAAGATGCTATGACACCTATGACACAAATCAGACCTGAAGGCTGACATATGACATATATGACATGTCAGGGCTAAAAATAGACTACAAGCGTGCGCTCAAGGGTGTTAGGGCAGCTAAGATGCTTCCACATGTGATTTGGTGGAAGTGGGAGACTAGGAATTGTTGTATAAGTGGCATTCTTTGGAATCTCTTCCCAACTTGAGTTGGCATGAGTCTCTTGGAAGGAATTTGACCCATGGAGGACATTAGAACTTTATAAATGTCAATAACAAAGAATAAAGCCAGCTTTTGATCATTTGTAGAATTTGCAATTGCATTTGTGAAGAGGGAGAGCTAGTGGATGACTAGTTTCTTGCCTTAGCCAATTTCGAGGGTTAAAGATTCCCATCCATGTTGGTAATTGGAAAGGCCATTCAGACCTTTCATTTGGAGCTTTAATGGAGTCTTTATTTGCAGGTGTAAGCTACAGGGCAGCTCATAGTTTCTTCTATTGCAGCTCACTCCTTCAACCATTTCCAGTTTTGATGGCATATTCTTGATCCTTGAGGGAGGGCGTTTTTGGTGAGCTATTGTACTCTTTGGGGGAGCTTCTAATGCCCCATTTCTTTTGTAATATGAAGTAAATACTTTGTTCTTCATCTCAGAAAAATTTCAGGTCGAAATTCCAAGTAGAAATGTGTAAATCTCATTTTTAATGAAAGAATGGTGCCATTTCCCCACTACCTTGTTGTGAACCAATGTACTGCTGATGATTTCGAATGAATGGATGATTCTCTGATACATTTGTGATTAATATACTACCATGGATGTATTTTACAAGTTTCATGTACTGTACTTGAGCATTTGAAGTATTTTTCCTCAGTTTAATTGCATTGGGAGAAGAAATAGTGTCATTTCCCCAAGGGTCGAATGGGTGATTTTTGCAGTTGAATGGGAGAGGGTTGGAACAGATATAATAATCAATTAATGGTGCACATGAGACCTTAATAACATCCTTAATACATTCCCTACCTCTGTTCAGAAATTTGAGTGGGTTTGGAGGCATTTGGGAAGCCATTTTCAGTACTTATCCCAGGGGGATTTGAATCCCAAATTACTAGTAAAATTGCATACTTGGTCCAGAATCTTAAGAGAGTTTACAGAGGTCTTTTGGTGGCCATATATCATCCCTGAACATCATATTCAAGTCCTAATATCATTCATACACCTTCCTTAAATATTTGAAGACATTTGGAGTCAATTTGAGACCTAGAGACCAATACTAGTCAAAGGGAATTACTAGTAAAATTCCCTACATTGGCCAGAATTGAAAGAGGATTTGCAGAAGTATTTTAAAGGTCCAAAAGCATCCCTGAAACACATATTTATGTTCTAACATCATCCATATACCTTCTCAGAAGATTTGGGAGCAATTGGAGCAATTTGGGGACCTAGTGCTCAAAACTAGTCAAAGGTCTAACTAGGGAAAAAAGTGAAAAATTGCCATTTTAATAAAATTCCTAACAAGGGATATTACAGAACCCATGTATATATTCCACTAAGAATCCTAATAATTCATAATGGACCAGGATCTTCTTCGAGATCTTAAATAAAAATTAAAAATTATAACAGAGATTAATGAAAGAAATTTGAAATTTAGGTACGAGGATAATTATCAAAATAATTATGGGTATGAACCTGCATATCAAGATTCTTATGATACCCATCGTTCACCTCATCCATATAATAATTTTTCCCCAAATATCTCGTACGAACCAATTAGAAATTATCAAACCCAGCCAAGGATTTTGGTAAATGATCATCGCCCAACTCAAGCAACTAGAACCTTTAGGAAACCCAAGCCATCCCCTTTTGACTTTTCTGAAATATATGGGGCACCTCATCTTATGCCAAATGGATACATCAGGGGGTTGCCTCATTTTGATGGAACTAATAGAACATCTATTGAAAGTCATTTGGATGCCCTTTGGGACCATAAGAAGTTTCTTGGTGCTGATGGTGAGGATGTCTATATGCGAGCCCTTGGTGCGTCCCTAGAAGGGGATGCCCGCTTATGGTTTGATCATCTAGCCCCAGGATCCATCACTGGGTATGACATGTTCATGGATTTGTTAATAAATGAGTGGGGAGAAAACAGTAATAAAACTATGGAAGAACAATCAGAAAATGAGTGCCTTGATGAAAATCAACTTGATGAAGATGATCAAAATACCGAAAATGAACTAACTAATGATTGCCCTTATCAAATTGATTCCTCTTTTCCTGAGCCAGTTGAGTCTCGTGAAAAGGTAATGAATGACAGTGAGCAAATTTCAATCCCTCAGGATTATTGCCTTAATATTAATATAAGAGGGGAACTTATGAGAGTCTTGTCATCATTACCTGAAGAAGTCTCAGATGAAGAGGATGATACAAATGATTTCCATCAAGAAGCATCCATGGTTGAGTCTTCCATTAGTGAATCTTTTGAAAATATTTTTGAGATCCCTTTTCATAATCCTTGTGTAATAAATGATATTTCTAATCATGATATTGAAGAAGAAAAAAATAGGGACAACAACCAAGTTTTTTTAGAAACCGATGATCGTTTTGTTTTTAGAGATCAATATTACGAAAATGATCAAGTGGTTGTTAATCAGTTTGTCGATGTAATCCCTGATAAATTGTCATCATATGAATTTAGTGAGAAATCCCATGATGAGGATGGGTAGGTGAATCAAGCTAATCAAGAGTTTTCCTTAATAAAATACTCAAACCAATATCTTAATGTTTATGGGAAGCTCGGAAATAATCCTTCACTCAACTCATCCAATTTTTATATTTTTTCCAATTCAATTTCTGATCAGGATTGCCTATTTCAATTTTTGGGGTTGGGTGCTCGCAATAAGTTCTTTCCTTTTTGGCAAAATTCAAGGTCAATCAATTTTCAATCCACCCTCCCATCCCAGTTTTTTGAATCTTCTTTCAGTTTGTGGTCTGGTCAATCATTTACTTTTGAGATCTTCAATCAAGAGTCTATATATTGTCGCATGAATGGGGATAAAGTGCTTCATTTTCCCTTTCAGTCATCTTTGATGAATAACATTCTTCAATTTATTAATCCTTCTCCTTGGTGGCTGGAAGGGGTATATAAAGATCAATTTCATCGTTTCTCCATCCTTAAACAACAAGTGGGGTTAATCTCATTCTCATTACATTACAATTCATCCCCACTTGGTTTATGCATCATTCCTGGAATAGTCAGAATTCAGTGTCCTAGTCAGGTAGAAGAGCAAGCAAAAAATTGTTTAGTTGAGTTGAATAGTGTGTCATATTTTGTTCCTCCATCAATTTTGAACTTACCTTATCTCTATGATCCTGTCGGTATATTGATGGATGAAGTTTGCAAAAATAATTCTCAACCCTTGCATGATTTCATTTCCCATTATCTATATCTTTCTTTGGATTTCAAACAACAAGCTAGATTGGCTTCATTTTTCATTCAAGTTAATTCTAAACCATCTCTGACTTCTTGTATTATTGACTGTAAAGAAAGACCAATTGATCTGTTAAGCAAGTGGTTACATTGGATTTATGATTTTACTTAGCATCTTTTGCTTGCATGGTAGATTGGAGTAGGTAGGACCCGAATAAGCCTGCTTGGGAAGTAGTTAGTCTTTTCAGCCATTGAGTCTGGCACCTTTTGTCTTTTCCTTAAGCTCATTTTTGAAGCTCGTAGTGTAGTCCTGAGTACTTGCCATTTTATTTTCCTACACAATAAAATCAAACTTTTCAAGTTATGTTAGTAGATTAGATTTACTTTCTGCATTTATATTTCATGCATTTCAGTTTCAATATTGTTGTTTATTTGAGATTTACGTATATACATGTGTTGTTCTGACATCCAGTCTGTGAGTTTGGTATAGCTCTGGCCATTTTGCAGATAGTAGGTGATATGCTGGTAGCAATTGCAGAGATAGAGTGCTGGATCGAGGATACGAGTAGCAAAGTGCGAGGACCAGAGATTCTGAGGTTCTCAAGCGATCTTTTCAGCAGAGCACTTGTCCCAGCTGGAGCCAGATGTTCTCACATATATAGTAGTCGGGCTACCATACACTATTTTTCAGATTCCAATACACTTTTCAGCCAGTTCCCTTACATTGAGATGCTGAGATGAGCATCTATTATGGATCATGATTATTATATGGATAGCAGTTTTGTTCCCCATGCCATGACTGAGTTTCAGGACACTCAGAGAGATGACCGATGTAGCCATTTAGCGATTTATACAAAGCAGTCAGTATTGCCCAGAGTTACAGCAGCAGTTTCAGAGGACAGATGTTGGTTCAGATTATGTGCATTCAGGTATATGGCTCAACAGGTGTATTGTGGTGTTATGGTTATATTGCTTTTATATTCATTCCTGTAGCATGTCTTAGCATTTAGTATTATGATCTGGCGATCATATACATATGTGGACCTGGTTGTATTTTATATATATTATATTGCCCCCACTCAAACTTAGAAGTTCACTACCCATACTCATTGGTTTTACCCTCCCTAGGGAGAATAGAGGTGATCATTCCCACCATACTTTGGCTTGCTAGTGTTGGTCTCATTATTCACTGTCTTCATCCATCCATTACCTTCCAGTTAGTTTATTACCCTGACTTACTACTTCACTAGTGGCATGGAGGACCTTCCCCCGCTTTAGCCTCTGTGTTGGATGAGCTTCCTTGTTTCTTGTGTCTCGGCTCTGAATTGGTGACAAAACTTGCCTTTGGTAAGTTGGATTGTAGTCCTAAATCAGTCTGGTCGGTTGTCCTGATGTTTGGCACTAGTACGAAGTCCCCCTAGTCACTTAAGATGTGTTGGCTAAAACTGAAAGCTCATGTACTACTTATGGAAACTTATGTAAATTTGCCCAGAAAACTGTAAAACTCTAGAATGTGTTTATCAACACACGTGAGTAAAGGGCAAGAGCAATGAAAAGCTAAAATACTCCTTGAAGAGTATAATGAAAGGTCCAAAAAGCAATGGTTCTTAAAATCTATATCTAAACGATTGCTGACCTTATATGTATGTGTACAAACATGCCCTGGATGCAAGCTGCAATTAGTTGTGCTTATCAGCACACCTGAGATCCGAAGGGTTATGTAGGCCAAAAAGGCCATGAAATGAAATCAATGGATCCTAATGAAACTAGATCATCTTTTATAAAAGTAGACATGGTGCCTAAGTTGAATAAGCACTCTTTGAACAACTTACCCATCTGTGAGACACTGCCATCCCCCGTGTTATTTGCTTGTCCAACATATGTTAGAGTGTGTATCCCCTTTCCATTTCCAAAGTGTCACAATGTCAAGTCAGTAGTCATCCCTTAGCCTAGCCTTTTTTATTTTTAGCCCTCACCCTTCACTAGCAAATTGATCACAACTATGAAGTGAGTATGGTCTTGAAAGTCTAGTCTGAGTCATAAATCATATTGAAGACCTTTATATATTTGGTTTTAGATCGCCAGTGAAATGATTACTTCTTGTTATAATTGTTACTTGAATGAATTGTAGAGCATGCATTAACCTTTGACACTTGCAGCAGTTTTGATGATAGCCTGAGTTATATTTTGGGTCATGTTGATTTGGTCAAACCCAGTTTGACCAAAAGTCAACCACATGACATGAGGTGGCAGACATCAGATGATACAGAGATATGATATATGGTCTGGTACAGGTCACCAGGTGGTTCTATGCAGTGGTTTCAGGCTTATGATGATGATTTGTGCTTTTCAGCACTTTTACAAATTATTATTATTTGGTCTGCCGGATATGATGGATATTTATTTTGATCATGCAGAGATCTATATGGTGTATGACTACACATCTTAGATGGATTTGGGCTCTCAGAGTCCAATGAGACAATATGTTTTCAGTTCCGGGCAGTTACTAGGTTGTTAGTTTTCCTTGTGGGTTGATCTCTGTCTGATTGCTTGCACACTTAGATATTGTCATATCCCTTCATCAAGCATAGCTAGAAAGCCCTAACTGTCAGATCTCTAATTTGGGACACTTTCCTTGATTTAAGGGTCACGTTTCCCAAGGCAATTGATTTTGACCTTTTGAAACTAGCTTTGAATCCTGGAATCATACTTAATCCTAGAATCACTGTGTGTTTTCTTTCATTATCATATCACACCTTTCCTAAGCCTCCACAGTGGTCCTACTTCCTTAATTCTAGGGTTCCATACCTATCACCCTACGTACTTCATCTGATTGATTTGATCTGGTGATTGGGTTGATCTCTCCTATCGGGAGTAGATCTGGGTCTCCCCCTTGCTATCTTGGCTTTGATAGCTAAAGCAAAGAGTGCCTTGGTTGGCGTGACAACCATCCTTTTGGGAACTAAGGCCCTCTTGGTTCACCACTTTAGTTGCTTGTCCCCTCTACCATCCACCTTGGATCCATCTGTAAGGGAAACTACAAGATAGGTGATAACAGTGCCTATGAGCTCTGGTTGTCTAAGCAAAAGTAGCGCTCTACATGATGAAATCGATTTGCTTCTAACCTTCTATTTCTTGCCAGTTCTCTATTCGAGTTTGCATGCTTTTTCAATCTTCCACACTGAGTTTTAATTTGGTATTTGTATTTTGCTAACTGAGTTGGTTTTATGTGGCAGGTAGAGGAAGAAACATTATCAAGTGTCCCCATGCAAGAGAAGAGGAATTTCCTTAGTTCAACATCTACTCAAGAGCAGTTGGGGGAGGAGAGAACACTCCATCAGCAATCCAAAACAGAGGTAAGACCACATTATTTTGGTGAATATTCTCTGAAATCCATTTGTCATCTATATTTTCACTATTTACTTTGGTGTGTGTTGCATGTGGGGGCTTTAGGAAACATTTGTATGCCTATAGCTTTATGTCCTGTTAGGGGGTTTTATTCCTTGTCAAGTTGGTATGTTTTATGACTCCATTAGCCCCCCCCCCTTGATAGGCACTGATCTTAAAATTAATTCTCAGCCACCCAAGTATTGTTTTGGACCTCATCTTTCCAAGGAAGAGCTGAGCTCTAGTTCTTTAATTTGACAACCAATAGCATTTCCAGATATGACATGTTTGAAAACAAATTCTTAGAAGAATGGGGAAACAAATACGATGATCAAATCCAAGATCCAAGCCTTCCCCTTTCCGATGCTATTGTTGAAACAATTAATAATCAAACATCAATTGAATTGTCAACATCCGGAGATGACCCATCCTGCCCAATTTCTTTTGAGAATGAGTCTTCTACTTGTAAGTCTATCGAAATTCTTTTTAAAGAGCAAATCCCTAATCATTGCATGAATGATGAAACTTCAATCCAATTACTAAGCCCTAGTCTTTATCCTGAGGAAATTTCTGAGGTTGAGCTTTTAATGAGTGAGTCTATTGAGGATCCTCTTGAGGAGAAACTCCTTAGTCATTCTATCATTTGCGATAGTTCAATTTCATATCATCTTGTTGAAGAAGAAGAAAATGAGGACATGAACCAAGGCCCTTTTGAAGTGATTTCACTTTATCAATGTGCAAATAGTCAGGAAGTTCTAAACAAACTTGTTAATTTTCTCCCTGATAAATTCAATAAAAATGATCATTTATCCTCGTATGAATTTAATGATAAGCCAATGGAAGAACAATCTCAAGATGAGGATGAGTTAGTAAATCACAGTAGATGGTCTAATCATTGTTCAACTTCTTATGGTGAGTCTTGTCCTCAGGTAGTAAGTACTGAACTTGATCAAAAACTTGAAATCATTCCTAGAGCAAAGAATGTTACTTTGAAAGGCTTTTCCTTTTATCAATTTCCAAGGTCAAATTTTTTTATCCATCTGGGAGAAAGTACATATTTTCAATCTACCCTCCCATCCCAGCTTTTTCAATCTTCTTTGGGTTTGTGGTTTAGTAAATTTTTTGCTTTTGAAATTTTCAATAGGGAGTATGAGCATTGTCCCGTAATTGGAGAAAAAGCACTTCAGTTCCCTTTTCAGTCACTTTGGAACAATATTGCTTGTTGTCAATTTATTAATCATTCTTGGTGGTTAGAAAAGGTGTTTAAAGATCAGTTTCATCTTTTCTCTATTTTTGAGCAACAAGTGGGCTTGATTTTGATTTTTCGTATTCTACGCTTTAATTTGTCCCCACTTGGCTTTTGTTCCATCATCAATCCCAGGGAGAACCTAATTGAATATGTAAGAGAAGTGAATGAGGAGGGTAGTTTGTGTGAGAAGGATTTGAATCATGTGCCTTATGTTTTCCTTCCATCCATTTTAAATAATCATTTGCATAATTTCTACGATCCTATCGGTATTTTGATGGAGGCTGTTTGCATCAGTGAAACTGTTCCTTGGCAGAATTTCATTTTGCACTATTCCAATCCTTTTTCATTTTTTAGCAAGTCAGGAAGATTGTGCTATCAAATTCATTTATATTTAATCCAATCTTGACCTGTTATATTAAAGAACATCAAAGGAAAATCATTCATCTGTTTGATGAGTGGTTGCAATGGATTTATGATTTTACCTAGCATTTGTCTGACTGGTTAAAGTAGGGTAGGTAGGACCGAATAAGCTCACTTGAGCAGTAGGATTTGAGTGTCTTTCTTTTTTTGATTACTGAGTTTATGCTGAGTTTCTTCCAAGTACTGAGTTTTGCCTGAGTTTCCATGAGTTAGTTGAGTTTGCTCCTTTCTAACCTTTCTTTATTTCCTTCATAAAATAAATAAATATATATATATAACAATAAAGCATGTTAGTTGATTTGATTAGTATCTTTTTGTTTTGAATTTAATATTTTGTTTTAGATTAGAATTTCATTTCAGTGTTATATTTTATTTCATTTTATTCCATACATGCTACTCATGGTAATTTGCTTCCATGTGTGTAGGAATAGGTACAATGAAAAATTAAGCAAAACAGTTAGGTGTTGGATTGAAGGTTGATGCAGTTAGTGTTGGGGACCAGAGATCCTGGGGTTTTCAAGCACTCTCTCCCTTAGAGCAATTGTCCTAGCTGGAGCCAAATGTTATCAAATCCATAGTAGTCGGGCTACCATGATTGCAGAGCAGTTCAGTATATATTTTTGAGCTTTGCCCTTACAACGTTTCAGTGAGATCAACTATGATGTGCAGTATTACTTATGATCACTCACACATCAGAGCAGCCCCAGATCATACATGCAGTAGACTTTATGCCACGACTAAGCCTCTTGACCTCAGATTTGATGACCGAGATGACCTTTTATCCCATACAGATGCAGTGCAGTGCCTAGAGTATCAGCAGTAGTGTTTCAGTGGGTACAGGTGTTCTAGATAGCAGATACAGGTATATGGCCCAGCAGGTATATGATGTGCATTGGTTTTATTATCTTCCTCGTTTGGTCATTTTGATAGTTGTTATCACCAAACTTGTGGTTGCCCCTATAAGATGGATCTGTGAGGATAGTAGAGGGGATGGGCAACCAAAGAGGTGAACCAAGATAGCCTCGACTCCCAAATGGATGGTTGTCACGCCAATCGAGGCAATCTTCACTTGATATTGTCTTAGCCCAAGACAACAATGGGGGAGACCCAGATCTACTCCCGACAGGAGAGATCAAACCAAGACACCAGATCAAATCAGACACAGTGAAATACGTAAGGTGTTAGGTATAGTAAACCCTAGATCTATAGATGAAGCCACAAGGTGAGTTATGAGTTGGATCAAGAGGCTTATGAGATATGACATTGATCCAATGTGATTATACAAGTGACTTATAGGCTTAATTAAGATATCCAGGATCAAGGTACCAGCAAATGATGAAAATATCCATTGCCTTGGGAACCGTGTCCAATGCAGGGAGGTTAGGAATAGGATGGGGCTATCTAGTACCTCTTGATAGACTTGTTTGACAGGTATGACAGTATCAAAGCACACAAGTTCCAGACAGGGCAACAACCACAGGCAAAACAGCCTTCCTTAGAGAATGCGCATGGGTTAAGGAGATTAGTGCCTAGGGATTTGGGCCACTTGGAGTCCCCCAAGGATGGTGCCTTGGAGAACCCACCTAGGGTTTGGCTTGAAACAGAAAAACAATAAATGTTTTGCCACTTTGCCAAGTAATTAATGCCAGGGAATTTTTCGATTATTTTAACTTAGGGTTTTAATAATAAAATGGAGATGCCAATGGATTGGAACCAAGAAATAATGAACAAACCTGTAGATCTTACTTGGAAAACATTGTAGATACCTTGATGATGATGATCTATGCCTTCCCGGTCAATTTGAGAAGATTTGAGTGAGTATTCTATGAAAATTGATTTGCCCAAGGACGCCAATGCGCCCTCTCTCCTGCACAACAAACGTCAACCATGTCATATTTGATGCATCAAGAGAAATAGACAAATGCAAAAGAAGAAGTAACAAGATGAAATCATAGATCAAAATGATGCTAATGAAAACCCCCTGATACAAGCGATGCCAAGAGAACGAGTTGAGGAAGCCCTGCAAAAACGCCCAGGTGAAGTCACCTTCATGTAGACAAGACAAAGTATTCCACGAAAAATATAGATATCACCACAGATACTCAAATGCTAGGATGCAATAGACTTTCCAATCACCATCGAAGAATATCATATGCAAAGGAGATCCAAGAATGTCTGCAAAAATGTTTTTATTATCAAGATTCCAAGAGCCAAAGACCCTTTACAATGAGAAGCTCTCTCCTTTAAATAGGATGGAGAGATACCAAAACCCCAACCACCTTTTGAATGGATGGCTAAGATTAAAAGATCAAAATGTTCTAATCTACGGTTGAGATGAGCTCAACAATAAAGTACATGGATCAACTCAAAATATAACATACATGGACAAAATCGCCCTAGGAGAGGGGGTCCCACTCAATGTGATAAAATAAACATGAATAAAAGCACATGGTGGGTCTAGGGGGTAAGATCTAACACCCCTAGTGTGTCCCCATGGCACAATAATAGCAAATGACCAATCCTAGCACCAAATCGTGACTCTTTGGGAAAGTCGTGAGCCTCCAAAGGCTCCAAAAAATCATAAAATGTGCTGGAGAGATGGGTGTGGGCCCCACTGAATGCTGAAATGGCTGTAGAAGGGGTGGAAGACATCACACTCATCATCAAAACTCATCCCATGGAATTTCCTTGCCTCAGTAGCCCAAATCAAATTCTTCAATAGCCAATTTAACCATTTTTTAATTTTTATCCTCTGTAAATCCTCTAGAAAGAATCAAAATGCCTGTAACTCTCAGCCTGGTCACCTGGGGCCAAATCTGACTGCACCAATGTGTCCGGGAACAAAACAATATAGTAAAAACAAGTGGCTACACTGCATGTCCCCTCTGTAGCGCCATAGGCAAACCAATCATACCATCACTCTGCTCTGACAGGCCATTTAACATGGCAAAAATGTACCAGAATGATCAACTGTGGAAAATAATCACTGTAACTGCCCGGAAATGAAAAACCAACTATCTAAATGGACTCAGAGAGCCCAAATCTACTAGAGGTGTGTACTCATACACCCAATGGATCTATGCATGATCATATAAAATATCCAATATATCCAAACAGATAAAACAATAATAATCTGTAAATGATCAAATATGCTGAAAATCACAAATCATCATCATAAACCTGTAACCAATGCATGGAACCATCCGGTGACCTGTAATAGACCATATATCATTCATCCGCATCATCTGAGGTCTATCCACCTCATGTCCTGTAGTTGACTTTGGTCAAACTAGGTTTGACCAAGTCAACATGACCAATAATATGACCCAAACTAAGAATAAACTGCTGCAAGTGTTAAAGGCTAAGACATGCTTTACAAATCATTCAAGTAGTAATTATAACAAATAGTAATCAATTCACTGGCGATCTAAAAACCAAATATAAAGTGTTTTCAATATTTATTATGACTCAGACTAGACTTTCAAGACCATACTCACTTCATAGTTGTGACCAATTTGCTAGTGAAGGGTGAAGGCTAAAACTCAATAGGCTAGGCTAAAGGATGACTACTAATTTGACATTGTAACACTTTGGAAATGGAAAGGGGATACACACTCTAGCATATGTTGGACAAGCAGTAACACAGGGGATGGCAGTGTCTCAAAAATGGGTAAGTTGTTTCAGAAGTGCTTATTCAACCTTGACAAATGCCTACAACTCACATCCAAGCTGATACAGCTCCGTGAGGATCTTTTCTAGAGCCGCCATGACTAGGTGCCCGGCAAACCGTAACTTGAGACTCTAGGGGACATAATGCGAGTTGTCCCTTACTCCATCTCACATGATAACTCGCAAGCTAGTGAGGGATAAATCAATACAAGTGAGGCCAGCAATCATTTAGATATAACTTTATTCGAACCATTGCTTTTTTGGGCCTTTTAGTTTCCATAGCCTTGATCCGTGTGTGTTAAGAAACACATTCTTGGATTTACATTTACTAAGGCTTTATGATCTATGTGTGTTCAGAAACACGATTCCATAGATTTACATTTCACATTTAAATTTCAAATCCAATTTCATTAGGCTTGCCTTTCATTCATGTGTGTTCAGAAACACGATTCCATGAACGGGCTCACATAAGATATACATTTCATTTCCATATACACTGTACTGATGGTAGCACTATCTGTTTCAGGTCTAGGCAACACAATTTAGGCAACTCAAAGCCGAGACACAAAACAACAAGGGAAACTCATCCAACAAAAAGGCTAAAGCGGGGGAAGGTCCTCCATGCCACTAGTCAAGTAGTAAGTCAGGGTAGTAACATAACTGAAAGGTAATGGATGGGTGGAGAAAGTGAATAATGAGACCAACACTAGCAAGCCAAAAGATAGTGGGAATGATCACCTCTATTCTCCCTAAGGAGGGTAAAACCAACGAGTATAGGTCAAGAACTTCTAAGTCTGAGTAGGGACATATATACATAATATCAATACAACCAGGTCCAAATATCTACATGATCGCCAGATCATGATACTAAATGCTAAGACATGCCACAAGAATGAGTATAAAAGCAATAATAACCATAACACAAGATAATACCTGGTGGGTCATATACCTGTAAATAACCAATCTGAACCATCATCTATCAACTGAGAACCTGCTACTGCAACTCTGGGCAATACTAACTGCTCTGTAAATTGCTAAATGGCTACATCAGTCATCAAATCTGAGTTTCCTGAGACTCAGTCATGGCATGGGGATATACTGCTGTCCATAATCAAAATAGTGATCCATCATAGATGTTCATCTCAGCATCTCAATGTAAGGGAACTGGTTGAAAAATATACTGGAATCTGAAATAAAACATATGGTAGCCCGGCTAATATATATGTGATAACATCTGGCTCCAACTGGTACAAGTGCTCTGCTGAATAGAGCGCTTGAGAACCTCAGAATATATGGTCCTCATCACTCTGCTACTCGTATCCTCGATCTAGCACTCTAGCTTTGCAACAGCTACCAAAATGACACCTGCTATCTGCAAAATGTCCAAAGCTATACCAAACTCACAGACCGGTCGTCAGAACAATGCATGTATGTACAAAAATCTCCAAATAAAAACAATACTGAAACAGAAATGCAAAAAGTAAAAACTAATCTACTAACATAACTTAAAAAGTTTAATTTTATTGTGAAGGAAAAAGAAAAAAGGCAAGTACTCAGGACTACACTAAGAGCTTCAAAGGCGAGCTTAGAAAAAGACAAAAAGGGGCCAGACTCAATGGCTAAAAAGACTAAACTACTACCCAAGCGAGCTTATTCAGATTCTACCTACTCTAAATTACCAGGCAAGCAAAACTCATGCAATGGGTGGGAAATAATGTTTTAGCAATAGCCCATTTACACGGAGTTCAAGTTCATCTCCATCCAAAGTCTCAAGATAAATTGACCCTTTTTCGGCAATCCTAGATACTCGATAAGGGTCCATCCAAATCTTTTCAAATTTTCCGTGATTTCCAGGTTTTTCTTTCAATTTATCCCACAGTAAAACTACATCTCCTACTCCGAATTTCACATCTCTTGTCCTTTGATCAAAAGTGCCCTTTACCCTTTCTTGTTCTATGAGCATTTTATCAAGCGCATCCCTTCTTTTTTCATCAAGTTCAACTAAACTATCAATTCTAGCCTGAATTGCCTCTTTATCTGTGGTGCATTGCTGTAATAAATCATAAACGGGTATTTGCAAATTTATTGGAAGCCTACAATCCTGCCCATACACTAGTTCGAAAGGAGATTTCCCTGTAATCCTCTTAACTATTGTCCTATCAGCCCATAATGCACATTTCAACTTACTATCCCAACTTCGCTTATTTTCTCCCACCATTCTTTTCAATAGTCTTATTAATTTTTTGTTGCTGGATTCTGCAAGACCATTTCCTTGGGGGTAATAATTTGAAGAATGAGATAACGTAATTCCATGATTCATGCAGAAGGTTGACATTTCCAACTTACTGAAAGCCTTAGCATTATCAGTGGTCAATTTTACAGGACAACCATATCTAGACACAATGTTTTCTTCCAAAAACTTTACCACTACTTCCGTTGTAGCCCTTTTAGTTGGAATAGCCTCAACCCAACGAGTGAAATAATCAGTGCAGGTTAACATGTATTTATATCCGTTACTTGAGTTTTCATTGAAAGGCCCTACAAAATCCATGCCCCATTGCTGGAAAGGAGCTTCAACTACAACCGGGGTTAAAGGCAAAGCAGGAAGTCTTGGTTTTCTAGAAAAGAATTGACACTCCTGGCACATCCTAACATATGCGTGCACATCTTTAAACAATATTGGCCAATAATATCCGGCTCTCATGATTTTTGCAGCAGTTGTTCTTGGAGCATAATGTCCACCACATAACCCTGAATGCATTTCCTTTATGATGGTTTTTTATTCTTCAAGATTAACACATTTCAAAATTATCCCATCAGGATTTCTCCAGCCAAGGCCATCTTGAGTTAAAACATACTTTTCAGCTTTCAATCTTAAAGCTCTCCTCTGATGATCTACCAGGTAATCATGGCAAGATAATTTTCTCATAAAATACACAATGTCTTTATACCATTCATGTTCTTCATCAATATTTAGGATACACAGCCTTTGCTCATTCACAATGTTAATCGCATTACTACCTCCTTTCTCAGTTAAAAGTTGAGCCAAATCTTGTCCTTTCACAATCTTAATGGGTTTGATTTCTAAATCATATTCTTGAATTCGTGAAATCCAGCTCCCTCTAACACCTATACCATCTGCTTGTGACAAGACATCCTTTACTGCCTGATATGGCACATACGCTTTAATTTTGGAATACCCTACATAGGTTCTAAAGTATTTGAGGGCTTTAACCAAAGCATAGGCTTGTTTTTCAGTAGTGGTATATTTCAATTCAGCATCTCGCAAATTTTTACTCATAAAAGCTATAGGTTGTTCATGATTTTCATCGTTCTTCTGCAACAAGACTCCAACGATAGTATCTTCAGAAGCATACGAATAAATCATGAATTCCTTGCTATAATCAGGACATGCCAAGACGGGAGCAGTTGAAATGGCTTTCTTTAGCGTGGTGAAAGATAATTAGCAATTTTTATCCCAGACAAATTTCACATCTTTCTTTAGAAGAACATTTAGAGGTTTGGCTAACTCTGCCAAGTTTGGAATAAATCTTCGGACAAAGTTTATTTTTCCAAAGAAAGACTGAAGGGACGCAACATTATGGGGTGCAGCAATGGCATTAATGGCTTGGACACGCTCAGGATCAATTCTAATTCCTTCCTTAGACACAATATGTCCCAATAATTTACCTTCATCAATTCCAAATGTGGATTTTTTCGGATTCAGAGATATACCGAACTTCCTACACCGATCAAAAACTTTCCTCAAATGTTTTACATGATCATCCCGCTCTTTAGAGAAGACTGTTAGATCGTCTTGATAGATAGCAATGATTTTTCCAATGATATCATTGAAAGCTTGATCCATTGCTCTCTGAAAAGTTGATCTAGCATTTAGTAATCCAAAAGGCATTCTTATATACTCAAAAGTTCCCCACGGAGTTGTGAAAGTTGTTTTTTCTCTATCTTCTTTTTTGATACGTACTTGATTATACCCAGAAAAACCATCCAACATTCACAACATGCCAGCACCAATAACACTTTGCAAAAGATTTTCCATATTTGGCAAAGGATAATTATCCTTTAGAGATGCTTGATTTAAATTTCTAAAATCTATGCATATCCGAATTTCCACACTCTTCTTCCTTACAATCATAGGGTTGGATACCCAAGTGGTATGTCGAACTGGTCGGATGATTCCAGCAGCTAACATCTTTTCAAGTTCTTTCTTAATCAAAGGAGCTAACTTAGGATTAACATTCCGCAACTTTTGACGATAAGGCTTAGCTCCTTCATTTAATGGGATAGTATGCTCAATAATAGCAGGATCGAAAGTTTTGAGGTCATCATACGTCCAAGCAAAGACATCCTTGTATTCTCTAATTAGATTTTCAATGGCTTTTCTTTCCTTTGGGGAGGCATTCTTTCCAATTTTAATCATTTTGGGAGAAACTGGGGATCCAATGTTGATCTCTATAACCTCGTCTACTAGTTCAGATCTTTTTCCTTTATACTCATCATGTCTGTTGAAATTTTTCTCAAGAGGAATTGATAGTTTCATGACATCAACATCTTGCAGAGACACATTATTTACTTTATCTTCCAAATCAACATTGCAATTTTGAAAATCATCTGTGCATTGCAAGAATGAAATAATTTGAGCATCATCATCGAAAATTTGCCAATGGTCTTGGTTATCAGGAACTGACGGTCTAAACAATACTTCAACTTTACATTCCTTCTTTTTAAGTTATTCTGGGATTTCAAAGGTGTAAGCTATTACTGATAATGCATCAGCCAAAACATTTTCTTCCCTTGGGACTGCTCTGATTGCGAAAGCATCAAACACTTCAATTGTATCCCATACAGCGTTTCTATAATCTCTAAGTCTATTATTTTTGGCTGCAAATTGATTTTTAACTTGGGACACAATTAGATCTGAATCACCTATAACACTTGAGCATTTAATCTTTTGATCTCGGGCAACTTCTAATCCTAAAAGCAATGCCTCATACTCAGCCACGTTATTTGTGCATTCGAATTCAAGGCGGAAAGAGAACAACTTCTCCTCTCTAGAAGGGGAAGTGAGAACAACCCCAGCTCCTGCACCGTTCCTAGACTTGGCTCCATCAAAATGCATTTTCCAAACTTGGCTAGGGGGGAAAGGATGTTGCCGAGGCTCTTCCCAATAATTTCCCAGAACCATATAATTTCCAACTTTATCCGAGGGGCGCATGGCCTCTTCAAAAAGATGCTCGGGAGTCTCTACATGTTCTGTCATAGGTTTTTCATTCATTAATTTATAAAAGGCATTTCCTCCGATAGGGACAGTTGCATATGAAAGATCCATTTGGATGCTTCCTCCTAACTTGGCAGCCCACTCTCTTGATAACAGCATTCCCCATGCATCAGGTATATCTAAAACCAAAACATTCATGCATATTTCAATTTCCGGGTATGCTGCTAATTTCATCTTCAAATTTTCAATTACCCTTTTTGATTTCACAGGTCTAGAGTCCATCCCACACACGTTCTTAAACTGTCGAGAAGGCTTTAGCTCTAGCTGCTACATTACCTTAAGTGGCATAATATTAACCTCTGCTCCCGAATCTAACATTTAATTGTGTAGGATCAATTGGTTTATTTCTAAAGCTATATAGAAAGGTGGATGACCACTATCCTTATCAGTTACACTTTGAATCATGACAGGGGGATCTTCTTTTATCGTTAATTGTTTAGGAACTTTAGTTTTGGGTTTGATTCCTAAAAATTGCGTAGCTTGATCAAAAAACGAAGGGATCTTTAATAATTGATCAAGGGGCACGGGAATATTAGGTTTGGACAAGTAACTGCTTAAATCAACTTTTAGATCACAAGGCTTTCCTTGATCCTTAACATTTACTTTTAATCCTAATTAATTCATTACTTGTGCTCTAACCGAAGGGATAACTATGATTTCTTTCAAAGACACCATAATTGAAGATCCAGAGAGCTTTCCTAGTATATTCGTATTTAGACTTTCTTGTATTATAGGAGAAACTTCTTTGCTAGGGAAACTTACTTGCTTTCTTTGCATTGGTTCTTTATTTTGAGGCCTAGCAGGGCTCGGACTTATTGTCTTTTTAGTCTCTTGAGATGCTATCTTTCGAGACTGGTCATTATTCTTTAAGATACCCTTGAGAGGAGCATTGGAAGACTGTGAAGGAGCCTTGCGAATGAGATTCCTTTGATCAAGACAAATTTCTTTTACAATAGGTTTGTGATTATCTTGATTTTTCAAATTATTTTTTGCTTGAGACCTTGTCACTACCTGGCTATCTGAGGGCTTCCTCATAGATCTAGTTTGAGGGTAATCATTGGTATACACATTCTCAGATAATTTATGAAGATGTTCATCACGTCTCATATTTTATTTTTTCTGATTTAGAACCAAGCCATACAAACTTTGTATTAGCTTGCCCATTTCAATCATCATTTTCATGATCATATCGTTTTCTGAGTCGTTCTCTTTAATGTAAGGCATGACTCTAGAACTTAAGATTAATACGTTGGGTTCGGTCCTCAATAGAGTCGCGGAGTGGAGTCGCCAGGTGAACCACACAAGTAATTCCCCGAAATGATATATGTCATAGGAGAGGTGAGATGAGTGAAAATTAAGATGGTGATTGATAAAATTATGAAATTGGGAATGTAATCACCAATGCAAAATACCGGATGCGATAAGATATAGGATAACGCATGAACACTCGCAGACACTAAAGGTAAGCCTCTACCTCCCCGGCAACGGCGCCAAAATGTTATCACCAAACTTGTAGTTGCCCCTATAAGATGGATCCGTGAGGACGATAGAGGGGATGGGCAACCAAAGAGGTGAACCAAGATAGCCTCGACTCCCAAATGGATGGTTGTCACGCCAATCGAGGGAATCTTCACTTGATATTGTCTTAGCCCAAGACAACAATGGGGGAGACCCAGATCTACTCCCAACAGGAGAGATCAGACCAAGACACCAGATCAAATCAGACACAATGAAATACGTAAGGTGTTAGGTATAGTAAACCCTAGATCTATAGATGAAGTCACAAGGTGAGTTATGGGTTGGGGTTGGATCAAGAGGCTTATGAGATATGAAATTGATCCAATGTGATTATACAAGTGACTTATAGGCTTAATTAAGAGATCCAGGATCAAGGTACTAGCAAATGATGAAAATATCCACTGCCTTGGGAACCGTGTCTAATGAAGGGAGGTTAGGAACAGGATGGGGCTATCTAGTACCTCTTGATAGACTTGTTTGACAGGTATGACAGTATCAAAGCACACAAGTTCTAGACAGGGCATCAACCACAACCAAAACAGCCTTCCTCAAAGAATGCGCATGGGTTAAGGAGATTAGTGCCTAGGGATTTGGGCCACTTGGAGTCCCCCAAGGATGACACCTTGGAGAACCCACCTAGGGTTTGGCTTGAAACAGAAAACCCAAAAATGTTTTGCCACTTTGCCAAGTAATTAATGCCAGGGAATTTTCCAATTATTATAACTTAGGGTTTTAATAATAAAATGGAGATGCCAATGGATTGGAACCAAGAAATAATGAACAAACCTGTAGATCTTACCTAGAAAACCTTGTAGATACCTTGATGATGATGATCTATACCTTCTCGATCAATTTGAGAAGATTTGAGTGAGTATTCTATTAAAATTGATTTGCCCAAGGAAGCCAATGCGCCCTCTCTCCTACACAACAAACGTCACCATATTGGATTTGATGCATCAAGAGAAATAGACAAATGCAACAGAAGAAGTAACAAGATGAAATCATAGATCACAATGATGCTAATGAAAACCCCCTGATACAAGCGATGCCAAGAGAACGAGGTGAGGAAGCCCTGCAAAAACGCCCGGGTGAAGTCGCCCTCCTGTAGACAAGACAAAGTATTGCACGAAAAATATAGATATCACCACAAATACTCAAATGCCAGGATGCAATAGACTTTCCAATAACCATCGAAGAATATCAAATGCAAAGGAGATCCAAGAATGTCTGCAAAAATGTTTTTATTATAAGGATTCCAAGAGCCAAAGACCCTTTACAATGAGAAGCTCTCTCCTCTAAATAGGATGGAGAGATACCTAAAGCCTAACCACCTTTTCAATGGATGGCTAAGATTAAAAGATCAAAATGTTCTAATCTACGGTTGAGATGAGCTCAACAATAAAGTACATTGATCAACTCAAAAAATATAACATACATGGACAAAATCACCCTAGGAGAGGGGGTCCCACTCAATGTGATAAAATAAACATGAATAAAAGCACATGGTGGGTCTAGGGTGTAATATCTAACACCCCTACTGTGTCCCCATGGCACAATAATAGCAAATGACCAATCCTAGCACCAAATCGTGCCTCTCTGGGAAAGTTGTGAGCCTCCAAAGGCTCCAAAAAATCATAAAATGTGCCGGAGAGATGGGTGTGGGCCCCACTGAATGCTGAAACTGCTGTAGAAGGGGTGGAAGACATCACACTCATCATCAAAACTCATCCCATGCCATTTCCTTGCCTCAATAGCCCAAATCGAATTCTTCAGTAGCCAATTTAACCATTTTTTATCCTCTGTAAATCCTCTGGAAAGAATCAAAATGTCTGTAACTCTCTTCCTGGTCACCTGGGGCCAAATCTGACTGCACCAATGTGTCCGGGAACAAAACAATATAGTAAAAACAAGTGGCTACACTGCATGTCCCCTCTGTAGCGCCATAGGCAAACCAATCATACCATCACTCTGCTCTAACAGGTCATTTAACATGGCAAAAATGTACCAGAATGATAAACTGAGGAAAATAATCACTGTAACTACCCGAAACTGAAAAACCAACTGTCTCAATGGACTCAAAGAGCCCAAATCCACTAGAGGTGTGTACTCATACACCCTATGGATCTTTGCATGATCATATAAAATATCCAATATATCCAGACAGATAAAATAATAATAATCTGTAAATTATCAAATATGTTGAAAATCACAAATCATCATAAACCTGTAACCAATGCATGGAACCATCCGATGACCTGTAATAGACCATATATCATTCATCTGCATCATCCGAGGTCTATCCACTTCATGTCCTGTAGTTGACTTTGGTCAAACTAGGTTTGACCAAGTCAACATGACCAATAATATGACCCAAACTGAGAATAAACTGTTGCAAGTGTTAAAGGCTAAGACATGCTTTACAAATCATTCAAGTAGTAATTATAACAAATAGTAATTAATTCATTGGCGATCTAAAAACCAAATATAAAGTGCTTTCAATATCTATTATGACTCAGACTAGACTTTCAAGGCCATACTCACTTCATAGTTGTGACCAATTTGCTAGTGAAGGGTGAAGGCTAAAACTCAATAGGCTAGGCTAAAGGATGACTACTAACTTGACACTGTGAAACTTTGGAAATGGAAAGGGGATACACACTCTAGCATATGCCAGACAAGCAGTAACACAGGGGATGGCAGTGTCTCACAAATGGGTTAGTTGTTCCAGAAGTGCTTATTCAACCTTGACAGATGCCTACGACTCACATCCAAGCTAATATTGCTCCGTGAGGATCTTTTCTAGAGCCGCCATGACTAGGTGCTCAGCAAATCGTAACTTGAGACTCTAGGGGACATAATGCGAGCTGTCCCTTACTCCATCTCACATGATAACTCACAAGCTGGTGAGGGATAAATCAATACAAGTGAGGCCAGCAATCATTTAGATATAACTTTATTCGAACCATTGCTTTTTGGGGCCTTTTAGTTTCCATTGCCTTGATCTGTGTGTGTTAAGAAACACATTCTTGGATTTACATTTACTAGGGCTTTATGATCTATGTGTGTTCAGAAACACGATTCCATAGATTTACATTTCACATTTAAATTTCAAAGCCAATTTCATTAGTCTTGCCTTTCATTCATGTGTGTTCAGAAACACGATTCCATGAACGGGCTCACATAAGATATACATTTCATTTCCATATATACACTGTATTGATGGTAGCACTATCTGTTTCAGGTCTAGCCAACACAACTTAGGCAACTCAGAGCCGAGACACAAAACAACAAGGGAAACTCATCCAACAAAGAGGCTAAAGCGGGGGAAGGTCCTCCATGCCACTAGTCAAGCAGTAAGTTAGGGTAGTAACATAACTGGAAGGTAATGGATGGGTGGAGAAAGTGAATAATGAGACCAACACTAGCAAGCCAAAAGATGGTGGGAATGATCACCTCTATTCTCCCTAAGGAAGGTAAAACCAATGAGTATAGGTCAAGAACTTCTAAGTCTGAGTAGGGACATCTATACATAATATCAATACAACCAGGTCCAAATATCTACATGATCGCCAGATCATGATACTAAATGCTAAGACATGCCACAAGAATGAGTATAAAAGCAATAATAACCATAACACAAGATAATACCTGCTAGGTCATATACCTGTAAACAACCAATCTGAACCATCATTTGTCCACTGAGAACCTGCTGCTGCAACTCTGGGCAATACTAACTGCTCTGTAAATGGCTAAATGGCTACATCAGTCATCAAATCTGAGTTTCCTGAGACTCGATCATGGCATGGGGATATACTGTTGTCCATAATCAAAATAGTGATCCATCATAGATGCTCATCTCAGCATCTCAATGTAAGGGAACTGGCTGAAAAATATACTGGAATCTGAAATAAAACATATGGTAGCCCGGATACTATATATGTGATAATAATAGCTTGACTTAGTATATAGTAATCATGATCTGGCAGCATATCTATATAAAATGAATATGGTTGTTAATGATAATCTAAATGGTTGTACTACTTACATGTAGAAGCTCTTGTTTTATACTCGTTGGTTTTACCCTCTTGTGAGTGTGGACATGATCATTCCCATGTTTTATGGCTTGCTAGCTTAGGGATCAGTTTCACTTTCCCCATCCATCTGTTATCTTTCCCATTTTTGGTTTTTACCCTGACTTACACCTCAGCCTGTGATATGGAGGACTTCCCCACTTTTGCCTCTGTGTTGGATAGCATCCTTGTTAGTTTGTGTCTCGGCTCTGAGTTGGCAACAGAACTTACCTTTGGTGAGTTGGATTTGATACCTTGTTCAGTCTAGTCAGTTGCCCCGATGTTTGGTCTTGATTATAGAAAGTCCCCCTAGTTGCCTGAGTTGTGTTGGCTAAAACCTGAAGCAAATTATACTACCATCATTTGTGGAAACTTAAATGAAAAAACACCCTGGATGAGAGCTTGAGTAGTTGTGTTGCTAAACACATGCAAAATCCCCAAAAGGGTTGTGAAATGAAATGAATTGGAAACTAAAAGCACCCTGGATGAAAGCTTTAGTAGTTATGCTTCTAAGCACATGAAAAATCCCCGAAAGGGTTATGAAATGAAATGATTTAGAAACTAAAAGCGCCCATGATGAAAGCTTTAGTAGTTGTGCTTCTAAGCACATGCAAAATCCCCAAAAGGGTTATGAAATGAAATGAATTGGAAACTAAAAGCACCCTGGATGAAAGCTTTAGTAGTTGTGCTTCTAAGCACATGCAAAATCCCCAAAAGGGTCATATAGGCCTAAAGAAAGCAGTGGCTAAATATATGCTAAATCCAAAGACTGTTGGCCAAGGAAATGAAATGAAATGATGTGATTTGTAGACATTTGCCAAGGTTGAATAAGCACTCCTCTAAACAACTTATTCCATTTGTGAGACACTGTCATTCCATGTGTGTTTATTATCCGACATATGCTTAAGTGTGTATTCCCTTTCCCTTATCCAAAGTATCATAGTGTTGAGTCAGTTAAGTCATCCCCTTGTCCTAGCCTTACATTCTTCACCCTCACCCGTTTGCGAGCAAATTGATCATGTTTACAGAATGAGTATATCCTCGAGGTTCTTTTGTAAAGTAAATAATAATTTGAACTTATGCTTTATGCTATTATTAATTAACTGTCAGTGAAATGATGCTTAATACTTTAAGTCTTGCTATGAGAATGATTAAAAGAGCATGTCTTAACCATTTGCACTTGCAGCAGTAGGATTTTCCAGCTTGGGTCATATTTTGATCAGTCTTGACCTGGTCAAACCCAGTTTGACCTGGTCAACCTTGGGATCCATGATGAGATGGACTAGTGATGATGTATGATGACGATACATGGTCCTTTGATACACCTTTGATGGTTCCATACAGTGGACACAGGTTTCAGATGATGGTTGATGCACTTTTTTATTGGTTATTATTATTTCCAGACCATTATATTATTATTGTCCGGGTATGGCTGAGGCTACAGATGATCTTACAGGTTGCCACAGGGTGTATGGGTACTCATCTCTAGTAGATTTGGACCTTTTGAGTCTATTGAGACACTGAGTTATCAGTTTCAGGCACTCTCAGAGATGATATGGATAGATTTCCACCTTTTTGCCAGTTTGCCATGCAGAAATGGCATGTCTAGTAGCAACATTGATGAGGCACGTTTTCCTAGGGCACTACAGAGGATAGGAGTGGTCCAGCCACTTGTTATCACCATATTACCCCCTCTCCAAACATGATGGTACAGTCAAATTTTGTGCCTGGGCATCTGGTAGTGGGTTACAGGCATTTTGATGGTTTTTCAGGTGGAATAAAAAGGTCATTAAGGAAATCGATTTGGGCTATTGAGGCAAGGTTTTGGCATGAGGTATGTTCAGAGGTCACCTGTGATCTATCCCACTCCTTCCAGCTCAGCTTGCAGCATTCAGTGGGGTCCACACAGTCTCTGGGTTGTCATTTGATGCATTCTTCTCTCAGTTGAGGGGGCCACGATTTGATTATTTGGTCACTTGGACATGTCATTGAGTCATAGTTTATATCTTTGTGCCATGGGGTGATGCTAGTGAAGGATAATAAGACCTCCTAGCCCCACCATGTGCTCCTAGTCACTTGTCATAGTCATCTTATGTGTTACACTCATGTTTTAGTCATCTTTATGTGGTGCGCACCCCTCAAGGGCTTATTTTAGTGAGTGTGCACCCCCTCATGCGAGTGGATCCATGTTATATTGTACCGGCTCATCTTAGCCATTGATTGTATTGTATTTATCTTTTGATCTCAACCACTCGTTCATAAAGTGGTCAGGGTTTTGGTCTCTCTCCTATTTAAGGAAGAGACCCCCCTATTGTAAAGGCACCTTTGGGGCTCTGGAAATACTGGAATAAAATACTATTTTTTGTGGATTTGCTTCTCTAGCTTTGATGGGATGCTCTTGTACATGATTATACATCTTTTGCTTTAGACATATTTTCTTTTCACAGGTGATTTTGATAGTTACAGAGGGAGGCCGAATTGAACTGTTGCAAGGGTGCGAATTGCTTGAAGGGAAGATTGTTGTGGTTTCTCACATCCCCCTTGGGCAAGACGTTTTCATCTTGAAGGGAGTTTTTCAATTGTGCTTTGTCCATTGATTTACTTCTTTTGATATGCCATGCTTAGATCTTGTTTACTTATGAATCAAATCTCATGTTACGTAGTTTGTTTTGCAGGTGAAGTAGGACGTTTTTCCTCCTTGGGCTTGGACGTTTAGCTTGGAATCACTTGGATCTAGCTTGGAATTGTAACCATATCCAAGGATCATCAATGTACAAGGTAGCCGCTAGCTTGGAATTGTAACCATATGCAAGGATCATCAATGTACAAGGTAGCCGCAAGCATTTGAGTTAAGATATACAAGGTACGTATCCATTTTCATGTATTTCACCCATTGGTCACTTCAGACCCTCATATCACAAAACCCTCATTTTTTTATTTTTTAGATCTGGTGAGATCTAGCAATTTCTTGGGCTTAATAATTAAAACCCACCTAGATAATAATTAATAAATCTTGGATCTAAAGTTTGGTGGGAATCCGACTCCATTTACCCCCTCATCTAAGGCACTGGGCCTCTCCAAGGGAGGTCACACTTGTTGGGTAGGTGGGCTTTTGCTAGATCTGCATCGTGGGTATTGCTTGTTCCTTCTCAAATCCATAGATCCATTGAGTAGCAAACCCCCTAGTGCCATTTCACTTTGATCTTTATCTTGTGGGCCCCATTTTGACCATTTTCCATATTTTAAGGGTGGGCCCCACTAATCTTAACCCCTAAGTGGCCTAATCTTTCATTGGTTGAACATTTTCCATCTCATAAACCTCTTCAACCAAGCCCTAACTCCTTGGGTCCACTTATCAATCCTAGATCTAGATCTATCCACTCTTGATCTCTTCCTATTTCATCTTTCACATTTCCCTAGGAGGTCTTGAGTAGTTTCGCTAGCCTTCATAGGTTAGCTAGGGTCTCCACCTTGGTCTTGTTTAGGCTAGATCTAAAGTGAAGAGTGCCTCGGTTAACGTGACACCCAATTGCATTGGGAACCGTGGCATCTCTTGGATCACCTCTTTAGTTGTCCAATGCCTCTACCATCCTGGATAGGATAACCTTTTGGGACAACTACAAGTTGTGTGATAACAGTCTTATTTCCCTTTTCTTCGCCAATCTCTCTTTTTATCAAATTCTTGTACTATATATTGCAAAAAAAATACAAAAAAATCAAATATTGTGAAAACCCTTAAAAATTATATATTTTTGCAAAAATCCAAAAATTATTTATTTTTGTGCCCTACTTATTTTTAATTGTTATTTTTCTGAAGTTGTTAATTGCTACAATAATTTTTTGTAATTGGAAAAATATCATAAAAATCCAAAAAGTTGAAAAATCTTGCAAAAGGTCAATTTTCCAGTGTTCCACAGGGACACATACTGCAGGGTTGGGGGCGCATTTCTACGTTTCTTGCATCCCTGAGACGCTGAAACTCCATGCGAAATGTTTCTGGACATTTCGCTTTGGGCGAAACTCGGGGAAATGCATGGCAAAACGTTTTGGTCTGCGACAAAACTCGTTTCTCCATGACGAAACTTGGGGGGGCTTCCTGGAATCCCGCATGAAACTCCGACGAACCTTTTGGGCGTCCCACACAAAACTCCGAACCTCCGACGAACCTTCTAGGCATCCGGATAATCATATTAATCATGATGAATCGTGTAATGTGTTTGCATTATTAATTTATCATATTTTGAATTACATTGCATGATTGCACAATGATGAATGCAATATTTAGTAATTTACTAATTTGCATGGGATGAATTGTTATTGTTGGGATTTATATTTTTCATATTTTAAATATTTTTAGAATTTTTATGACCCCGACGTCCCCCACAGATTTTCCTAAAATTTGGGGATGGTCTCCACAAGTCTCGAATGTGCGTCTCCCTACTCCCGCGTCCCACCGTCCCGGACCCTTGGGGGAACATTACAATTTTTAGCCCTAAAAGTGCCTTAAAGGAGGTGATGGCATCCTTGGGTGAGTTGACATCAGCCCTTAGGATTATTTGCAGATCTGGTTGTGGTGTTATTGTAGGTCCATTTCAACAAAAGTCAAACCCTAGGGGTTTGAGGAAAATTTGGTCAAATCCTAGATCACCCAAGGTGACCCTGGGGAGATTTGAGGCTAAAAATATTTCTGGTTCATCTTGACTGCAACATATTGTAGGTCTGAAGTATAAATCAGTACTGAAACACATGATTCATCCACCAAAAGAGGGACACCCTAGGGGGGATTGATGTGCCCCTTGTAGCTGGCTCCTGGAAGTTGAAATTTGCATGATTTCAACGGTTAATTTGGGATATATTTCACATTTTATCTTGCTGGTATGTAATGCAGAAAATAACATAATCATTTTATATATTCATCATTGCTCCTAACCTTCCAAGTCAAAGGGCTTATTGTACATATCTTCCATTGACTCCATAAGGCACTAGTCTACTGACGGTGGGAAGGTCTTGTAGGGATATAAGTCTTTTCTATTGTGGTTCTTATAGGTCTATCCTTACCTCATTTCGGGGATCCTCCCATGGCCCAAGGAGAAAGTCTAAAGTGGAAGGGGGTTACATTGAGGTAACATTGGGTGTACCTCCTTGAAGAGTTGTCGATCATAGCACTGGGTCCACTGGGTCCACTGGATCCACTGGGTACACTTATCTTATTTGGGTCCACGTATCTCATTTGGGTCCACATACATTCGGTCGTGTAAGGGTGCTAGTTTTTGAGGTAACAGATGGGATATGCAGCACCTTTAGTACTGTTCACTTGCCATTTTCAGCATGTGGAGATATGTTGTTGCGCTTAAGAGGAGTTAAAAAGTAGGAAAAGTTATCTAAAACAGCAGGATTTAGTGTACTTTTCTAACAAAGAATGAAACTATAGGAATAAGGAAACAAACAACAAAAAAGGGCAATGGAGAGGTCGACCTAGAGGAAAGCAAGTAGGAAAATCACCCAAATAGCACAATCAACATCATTTGTCCAGCATCTCTACAAGTTACAATATGTCAAAAGAGCCATGTTGAACTTGTTTTTAATCAGAGTTTGTATTGAAAAGTTAGTGTTGCAATTTCATTTGCACCTAGCAATTAATGCAAATCTGAAAATTCAACTTCTTCCAAGAAGGTTCCTCAAATATTAACCCTAGAAGTTTCATCCTTTAAGACTGTTGTAAATTAATGTGTAAAGCAGTGGCGGAACAATCACAAAAATTCACTTCTAGCAGCCCCAAAATTCACGGCAATTCAAGGAGAACAGATACCAATCATTCCAATCATTCCAATGAGTTTCTAGCCCTCTAGGGCAACTTCACATGCATAAACCAAATATTAAAACTCTACTTATATAGCCGATATAACAGCAAACACAACAACAATAGATGGTTGTACTATTATCTTCAATCTTAGTGTTAAGTGCCTTAACAGTGTTCTCTTAAGTGTGTCAAAATGGTAAAACAATTAAGAATTAGAAAAACCATCCCAAAAAGATAAAATCTGAAATCAAATCTGCAATATATACAAATGTGGGCAGCTGGAAATCTCATATATATATGCTCAATGAATGAAGTACATACATACCATAGCCTCCTCCCAAGGCTAGGACAAAAATCCAACCACCCAAAATGCCCTAGCTAGGGTTCGTCAACAAACCATAGCTCCTCCATGTGCAAGAATCCCTCCAACACTATCTCCAAGGCAAGACATCCTCCTCTTCTACCCCAAATACACCCAAGGGTTTCCAAACCCTAATCTCTAGGATTCAAGGGATGAATGCCCTAACCCTACAATCCAAGATGCTCCAAGAGACCAAGAAACCCTAGAATCCAAGATGCTCCAAGAGACCAATGAACCCTAGCACCCAAGAGAGAGATCAAATGCACAAACAAGAATCTCAAGAAAGAAATCATCCACCTCCTCATTTGCTCCATTAGGGTTTTCTCATGAACCCTAGTGCATCACTAAGAGAGCACCCCAAGAAGAGATACAAATGAATGTGTGATGTGATGCATTTTTGGAAAGACTCTCCTTCCTCTATTTATATGAGAGAAGTAAAGGAGGCCAACAACATATCATGAGTCGACCTAAGCCTTACAAGCAAGACTACTAAACATAAGTAAGCCACACACAAGTGAAGCACTCCACTCCTAAAGTACAAGTGTCAAGCTCTGATGATGATGCCGTGCATAATAGTGGCTCAAGGTGATGTAGTTGTTATCACACCATAGTAGTTGGGCTACTATTCTTGCTGAGCAGATATCTGCACTTTTCAGAGCTTAGCTTTAACAGAGATTAGCTATGATGAGCTTGTTTATATGAGATCACTTATGGATCAGAGCAGTATATTGTATCAGACTTTTATTAGACCTTGTGCCAAGGCTGAGCCTTGAGAGCTTAGATTTGATGACCGATGTGACCCTTTGTTCCATACAGTTTCAGTTCAGTGCCCAGTGATATTATTGCAGCAGTGTTTCAAATGTTTATTGATGATTATTATGATATGATGTGACCTATGGACTTTTGATTATTGGCTTTGGATTATTATCTTGTTGTTTTAGTCAGTTTCATAGCATTGACTTGGTATATGATTCATGATGTGGCAGTACTATTTAAAATAAAATGAAATATATTGGATGATGTTATAAATATAAAATGGATGTATTACTTGCACACTTAGGTTTTCTGACAATATTCATCGGTTTCATTACCCTCCTATGAGCATAGATATAGTCTTTCTTGACATCCTTGTCTGCTAGCTTAGGCACCACATTCATCTGACCCCATCCATCCATGACCTTCCTGATTTGGCTTTCACCCTCAACTTGCCTTCTTGACTTCTTGATACTAAGGACTTCCCAGTTTCTACCTCTGTGTTGGACCGCATCCATGTTTGTTTTGTGTCTCGGCTCTGAGTTGGTGACAGAACTTGCCTTTGGTAAGTTGGATTGTATGCCTAAATCATTCTGGTTGGTTGTCCCGATGTTTGGCACTGTGTAGAAGTCCCCCTAGTCACTTGAGTTGTTGTTAGCTAAAATTGAAAGCTCATGTATTACTTGTATTGGAAATGTATTATGAAAGCCTGTGAACTTAAAATTCTAGAATGTGTTTCTTAACACACGTGAATAAAGGCTATAGCAATGAACTGCTAAAATACCCCTCGAAGGGTATAGAAAAAGGTCCCAAAAGCAATGATTACTCAAAAGTTATATCTATTATTGCTGACCTTGTATATGTGAATATGCCCCGGATGCAAGCTGCGATTAGTTGTGCTTATTAGCACATGTGAAATCCCACAGGGGTCATATAGGCCAAAAGGCCATGGAAATGAAATGAATGATCCTAATGAACCTGGATCAACTTGATGTAGACATGATGCCTAAGTTGAATAAACACTCTCTAAACAACTTATCCATTTGTGAAGCATAGCCCTTCCCTCTGTTATTTTGTCCAGCATAGAGTGTAGCTCCCCCTTTCCCCGTCCAAAATGTCACTTAGTTGAGTTTCGTCAAGTCATCCCCTTTTTCCTAGCCTTGTCCTTAGCCTTCATCCTTTAGCTAGCAGTTAGGCCTGTTGTCGCCCAAAACTGACATGCGTGTGTTGAAGCCCAAAATGTAACACACCAACTGGATGACAACTCTCAGGAGAGAGGCCAATGTCACCACACTCCTCTCCTCTCACTTCAGGTTGGCTCTTCTCCAACACAAGGGGGGTATCCTTAAGGTAGGATCGCTAAGGCAGGTGCAACGGAGGGCAAGGTGAACTGAAGAGGCTGCCTTAGGAAACGATTGTAACATAAAAATGTATCTTGATTGGGTGATGGGAAAGTTGGGAGGATCAGTCCTCAAGAAAAGGCCAGTACCAGTATATCAAATGGGCGAATGGAGTCAAAAGAGAGCTCAAAGGGGCCTTGTGTCATATGTGACTGAGGGGGAAAGATCGCATTATTGAGCAAGCCCTGCTCAATCTAGTGTTTGAAAATCAGAAAGAGTACTTCTTCTTCTCTAGCTGTGGGAGGTGCCCTATGCAAACCAAAGATCAATATTACACAATCAAACTAGATTAAATGCAAAGATCAATACCTGTGTGTGCACGCGTACAAAGGGAAAAAGAAAGCAGATGCTAAGAATTCTTCACCTTCCAATGTGGTGGATTGTCACCCTTCTATGGCCTCTTACACAAAGAAAAGAAGACGCGGAATTTAGAAATGCTCACACTCATCTAAAATATCACAAGATCATGCCACAAAAGTGCTCAGTTTATCCAAAAAGGTCCATAATATTTTTCATTAAGCTCATGGGAAGAAAAGCTCCCAAGTTTTTTCCATCACCCAATCAAGATACATTTTTATGTTGTCCACGGAGATGCACGCCAGCAATAGAAATCTTTCGAAAGTTGTCTCCTCACTACAAGTGGGAGATGTGTGGCCTTGGGGGCAAGCAATGAGCTAGGTACTGTCACCTAAATCACAGCTCCTCCGTTTAGGCTAACTCCTAACGAAGCCAAGGGGGGTTGTCCCTACACAAAGAGTTGTCTATGGCTCTTATGTTTTAAGTGTTTTTTGGTGTTGAGTGATGCGGATGAGTGTTGTTTAGGAGTTTTTTAATGATGAGAGAACAAATAAACACGCAATCCACTTTGCAGAATTACAAGATACAATTTACCAAGATGAAACAATATACTTTGACTTTGAAATTTAAATAAGCATCCACAAGATAATTAAATAAAATGCACAAGGACTAATGGTCCGGATCAAGGTGATACATAAGAGTTTTATAGACCAGTGCCAAATGGAGTCAAAAAAGATGCTTGTGATGCTGAAAATGTAAGTCTCAAAGTAACTGTTTGTGAAATCGTTTTGAAATTGTTCTTGGTAAATTTTAAAGTGTTTTAGATGTTCTTGATTATTAGGGCTAAAAAGGTCAAGGCAAGCATCCAACCGGAAGAAATACTTTCAGTAACTACCTCAGCAACCCTATCGAACCGTCCAATTATCAAGGCTAGGTGTCCCGTGGACTTAACCAACCTCGAAGTCTAAGACAACGGCACTCCGGCTTCACCTCTAGGCATAGTACTTTGAGTATTTTGTCAAAAATCAACGCCAGCTCATTGGTTATGGGGGAAAGTTTTTATTAACGTTAGCACTTGCAAGATTAACAAATCCAATCACCGTTCTGAGTACTAGTCCAACCTTTTAGGGTCGACAGAGCATACTGAGTGATGGATAGCAACGAAGTAAATTTTAAGGGGAATGTGAGTTGAAAGGTTTTAAATTATTAAGAGCACACAGTTAAACTCTCTGAAAGAGAGTGCTCTTGACTTTGCCTTATGACAAAAGTTCAAGAGACTTTAGCTAATCTATATGCTTGATGCAAGGAAATGCAATGGGAATCCTCTCCGACAGAGAGTGCTCTTGACTTGGGTTATTGCAAGTTCAAGAGACTTTGGTTCTTTTTATAAGACAAGCAGCTTGTAAAACATAAACCAAATGATAGCTCAATAATGATGAAAAGATGAAACAATGATATAGCAAATAACAAACTAATAAAACACTTGCAAAATGAACTGAAAGAGCAACTAGTGTTCTACAACAGAAAGAAACTAATCTAGCAAAGGAAGTCAAAAATGACTTCTACACACTGTTCATGAAACTTCCAGCTAGCTGGTCGTACGCAGTACACAGTGGCGAAAGAGAAGTTGCACGCAAAGTCAATGCGGCACTTGGGATCAAATCCCAAGACACTTCTCAGGTCAAAATTAAAAAAAAGATAACTAAAATTCTAAGTACAAATGAAATTATTCCAAAGACTTAAAACAAATCTAAACTAAGCGTGCACAAGACACTCTTCCCCAAATGGAGAAGAAAAACCAAAATGTGGGAGGCCTTATCCCACTTAGCCTTATTTTATTAATGAAGTACAAGTGCCTTGGGAATTTAACCCTTGTAAGGACTTTGAGAGAAAATAGAACTTTGGAAAGACTTAATACAAGCTCTTAAGAGCAAATTACAAAGAATAATGAATAATCGATGGCTTTTGTTTTGGATCATCCTTATGGTTTCTTCACTTCTTTTTGGTTTAGATCTTCTTGTTTCAAAATTTCTCAAGCTTCTTTTCTCTTTCAAGTACCTACACAAACGATTCACTCCAAGGCACCCATCAGCATTAGTTAAAATGCAAGACTTAAACTAATAAATGAGAAAACTAGCTAAATGCCCAAACTTTTAACTTTTTCGATGAGATCTAAATGCCAAAATGCAAGTTAAAAATAAACTAGATGCAAAAATTTACTAAGATTAACAATGCAAAATAGGAAACTAAATGACAATGAACTAGATCCTAACTATGCAATACAAGGCATGAGATCTACCCACTATTAACAAGAAACGAAGCTAACAACTACTAACTCTTTAATCAAATTCAAAGCAGCTAACTAATGCTAACGTTTAACAAGTTTTTTGTTTTGTTGTTGTGTCTTTTTTAGGGCTTTTCTGAAGATGGACGAAAGGAGGAGAAAGAAGAAATCAAAGGGAAAACAGAAAGGGATGAAGAGGACAACTTAGAAAGTGGACGAGAGGAAGACAAAAGGAGCTAAGGAAAGGTAGACGAAAAGGAGACTAAAGAGGAGATTTTGTAGGGAAGAAAGGCTAGAAGATGGAAGAACAAACCAAGTGGGACGAGAGGAGAAGGAGGCAAAGATCAAGACAAACCACAAAGCAAGAAGGCAAGCTTGATGGAGGAGACTAGGCTTGGAGAAAGGTAGATCTAAGGTTTTCCACAGCTTAGAGATGGGTAGGACTAGTAACCAGTAACTGAAAAAGTTTTTTGAATGCTTTGTTGGAGAAGGCAAGAAAGATCCGGAATAGCTCGCAACCCTGCAAACAGAATATTAGAATCAATGGAACACTTGAATGGTGAAGGTATTAGATGTCGAGAGCTCCTAATAGATGCAATCCCTGAAGACACAAACACTCAATGCAAATAGATTAGAAGCCTAAGTACTAGATTGTTAGTCTTCAATAAGCATAATAATCAAATTTGCAATACAAGGGTAAGGTGAAAGAGATATTACTTCACATAGGATGAAGACACAATGCCAAAAGCCCACCAAATGACCTCCAAAGTCTCAATACTTTATTAACAAATAGAAGCTTACAAATTCCACCAGAGTTTCTTTGCACAAGAATCCATGTGAAAGAAGGAGGCAATGCCATCCATTTATAACAAATTACAAGAGCCAACCTACCCTAATTCGAATTGGCATAGAAGGAGCCAATAACACCTAACACAAATTTGAATTGCCATCAAAATCCAATCAAAACTCATGTCAACACATGCTTGGAGTGTTAAAACTCCAATAAACTCGAGTTGCACTTAATGAGGAGTGGCGAGGTGGCCTCCACCTAGGCAAGGCGCCCCCCACTCAAGCTTTGGAAGCTTCACCATACATAAGAATACACACCAAGCGAATAGCAATCATCCACCTTGCAAACTCGTGATCAATAAGGATATGCGTGAGCCAAGTGGGAGATCCACGTGAGACAATATAGGGATGTGGTTGGAGTTGTAATGAAAGCCAAATTTGTGATTGCACATATTTAGGAGGGCGCCTACCATAGGCATAAATGCAAACCAATAACCCATTCCTCATGTGCCAACACACCAATTCGCAGATTGCATGAAGGAGGGCGAAATTCTTTGATGGAGATCTCTTGTAGTGATTGTACAGTTGACTGGAGTTTATTGGAGATGACTAGAATCCTCATTAATGCCCAGTGCCATGTCAATTAGCCTTTTATTTTAATCAATTTGGTTTATTTTGGAGAGATTTGGATTATCTCCAAAATATTCATTTTAATATTTTAATCAATAATTTCTCTGTAAATGATTTTTTTGAGAAATTACTGATTATGAGGCCGAATTGACATCCGAAACTTAGGCTTAGCTGGTCCAGGGGTCATGAGTGATTTTTGGCTTAAGGTTAGAGCCTTCAATCACTGAATTCGGACCTCGGATGACTGACATATTACAAATTGAAATTTTTCCATTTAAACTATGGAAAAATTTATTAAAAAATAAAAATAATTAAAAACCCAAAACTGGAGGACCCGATAAAAAAAATTCGAAATTTTTTCTGAGGGTCCTAGTGACTTAGGACATGACCATAATCTATTCTAATAGTGTCTAGTAGGATTATATACATCAGTTGGACTCTAACAATCCCCCATGGCTAAAATTTTCAAAATCGGGCATTCCAGCTTTGGAGGAAGCGGGAGAAAACCTCATCGATTATAGCTCGGCTATAGGCAAAGTATAATTGACAAGGGAAAAAACTCCCTGGAATACCTTAGTTGCTTAACCAAGTCATGGGGAACCGAGCCACTCAAAAATCCTACTAGCACACTTTATTACAAAATACAAACCCCGTGGGGCCATGGTCATATCGACTGGAAAACAAAACTGGCTAGGCACAAAGGATGGATCATCTGATACACTGGAACACAAACACTTATCATGTTTGTCAAATGGCGGCTCTTCAGATAATCCAACTATGGTACAAATAAGTTGGTAACAAGGCCATGTCCAATGGGTGAGTCTATCATTTAAGCTTTTGTGCAAGTAAAATATAAATAACATTGAAATATATATATGTATTAACTGCCATGGAATGATGTTTATACTTTAAGTTAAGCTGTGAGTGTGATTAAAGGAACATGTATGAGTCTATTGTTATAATCTTGTCCTTGGTGATATTTTGACCTAGTCAAACATAGTTTGACCATGGTCATTCTTGGGATCCGTGATGAGATGGACCACTTATGCTTATGGATGATGATTGATGGTCCCACATACCCTTATTGATGATTCCATATGATGGACATATGATTCAAATGATGATTGATGCAATTGAGCAATTTTATTATTATTTCCAGATCATCAGATTTTACACTGTCCAAGTATGGTGGACCCTACAGTTGACCCCTCAGGTCAACCCATGGTGTATGAGTACACATTTCTAGTAGATTTGGGTCTTCTGGATCCATTGAGACACTTATCTTCTAGTTACGGGCACTTCTGACGATGATAGATGCAATTATCCACCTGTTGACCAGTTTTGGGCATGCTGATCCAGCCTGTCCAGCAGAGGCTTGGAGGCCAGTCGTTGCCTAGGGCGCTGTGTAGGGAGGGCGTGGTCCAGCCACTTGTTTTTACCATTATGCCCCCCTTCCAGATAGCCTGGTGCCCTCAGTTTGATAGCACAGGCACCCTAGGTGGTAGTTTGGGCAATTTCAGGGTTTTTCAGGAGGATTAAAAATGGAATAAAAGGGTCACTGAGGAATTCGATTTGGGCAATTGAAGCAAGGTTTTGGCACTTGTCTTCTCGGAGGTATTCTAGGGTGAACCCCCCATCTCCTAGATCAGTTGGCATCAGTCAGTGAGGTCCACAGTGGCCACAAGAGGCCTTTTACTGCATGTCTCTCTCAGTTTTGGAGACAGGATTTTGATCATTTGTGTTATGTGGACATGTCATAGTCCTATTATTTTATATTATTGTGCCATGGGGATGAGCTAGTGAAGGATTGATACCTCCTAGCCCCACCATGTGTGTCTTGAGTCATGTCCATGTCATATTTGGTGGGCCCATGTTATTTAGCCCCCTTTAAGGGATGACATCACACTCCTTAGAGACTTTTGAGGGATGATGTCACCCTCCTTTTGAGTGATCCATGTGATATATTGCTAGGCTCATCTTAGCCATTGATTATTATGTTGTATCTTTTGATCTCAAACACTCATTTCAAAAAGTGGTTTTGTGGTTTAGGGTTTTGGTCTTTATTATCCTATATAAGGAGGAAACCCCCCCTATTGTAAAAGTATCTAGAGATTTTTGGCTCTTGGCTATTGGAATAAAAATACTTTCTTGGGCATCTTGGATCTTGGAGTTGGAATGCTTGTGGTGATTGTAAATGCTTCTTCCTCTGCACTGACAGACATTGGTGGCCATCTTGATTTTATCTTCAACTAACATTGTTTTGTAGGCAAAGAAGACGATTTTGAGAAGTGTGTATTGGTGGGGAGGCCTACCCTACAAGCTTCAAGAGGACGTTTTGGGTGACAGGGAATTGTTTTGTCTTTGTACCAACAATTTCATGTTCTTCATCTCTTTGTTTGAATCTACTTCCATTCTTGTTTATTGATTGATCTTTGTGTCCTTGATTGACAGGAATAGGGAGGTCGATTTGGTTGAAGGAGGCAAAACGTTGGCAAGAAGGGCTCATCAAGTTTGGCATTTGATCTTTGTGGGAAGTAATCCTCGTCTCAAGCCTCTTCCATCTTCATTTTCCAGGTATGTTCCATGAGGTATGACATTCTTCTATCTTATCCATCTATTCTCTTAGATCACAAAACCCTCATTGATTAAAACCCTCATTTTTACATTTTTTTTAGATCTACTTGGATCTAGCTTGGCTCTGGGGATAATCTTAAGAACCCACCTCTATAGCATCCACGGCAATTCGGATCTATAGTTTGGTGGTGATTGGCCTCCATTTGACACACTTCCCAAAGCACCTAGCCCTCCTCGAGGAAGGCTAGTGGGGCTAGTTCCAAATTGTGGGTAGGTGAGATCCCACTTGATTTGCATAGATCTACCTTGATAACCTACCCCTGGTGCTTCACCTTGTTGATTTTCACCTTGTCGGTCCCATTCCTCATTTTGAGGGATTGAGCCCCACTGGGTCACTTGGTGATACATTTTCAAACTTAGATCTATGGAGATCTAGCTCATATTGGGGCATGCCACTTCAAACCCACCTTGATAATTGCCTAAACTACCCCGATCTACATTTTGGTGAAATTTGGACTCCATTTGCCCCATCATCTCAAGGCACTAGTCTCCCTTGGGCAATTCGCACTCCTTGGGTTAGTGGCCTTTTGCTAGATCCCATATGTGGGTGTTGTCTATCTCATCTTAGATCCACAGATCTACATCATTGCATCCCCTTAGTGCCATCTCACCCCTAATTTGACCAAGTGGGCCCCATTTGGACCATTTTCCACTTTTTAAGGAGTGGGCCCCACTTGTGTATTTTCATGGTACTAGATCTATCCATTTGAGCTTCATAAGTGGCCTTAGTCATTCAATGGTTGAAACACTTGTCACCTCTTAAGCCTCTTCAACCATACTTAAACTCTTGGGTCCACTTAATCTAACTCACTCATTGGTTTCCGTAACTCACTTACACATTTCCCTAGGAACCTTTGGGTTAGCTAATCTTCATTGATTGGCTAGGGTCTCCCCCTTGGTCTTGATTCATCTTGACCTAAAGTGAAGAGTGCCCCGGTTATCGTGACTCCCAGCTTGCATTGGGAACCGTTGCATCTCTTGGGTCACCTCTTTAGTTGTCTATCTCCTCTACCATCCCGGATGGGATACCTTTAGGGACAACTACAAGTTGTGTTATAACGGTAGCTATGCACAACAAGTCCACACCATACCATCCCAAACCTCCACAAACTCCATCCATCCTCCAGAGCCAAGTCCTCCACTGGGGCAACTACACCATGCAAGAACACTATCAAAGCCCCAAGTGTCCCCATACCATCTCCAATCCTTCGAACAAAAAACTAAGCTGCCACATACCATCTAGGGCTTGTAGCCCTCCTCCACAATGCATAATGCTCCTCATATCCTGTAGGGCATTCTCCCACTAGGTGACTCCTCCATGTGGCCATCATGCAAGACATTCACCAGCCAAGAAAGAGACCTCCAATGCCCTAGGGAAGAAGACTAAGCCAATGATCATCCAAGGTCTAGCATTCTCTAAACAAGCTATCACAAGTGTGCATATCCATCATAGACCATCTCTCATGCTACAATCCATCTCAGACCATCTAGGGGCTAAACATACACCATGTACCCCAAACCTCGGGAAGCACTTCAAACATGGTGTAAACACTTTCAGAGGGTCTTGAAAGTCTAACACTCCCTCTTTACAAGGAAAGTGTTCACCAACACCTATCGACTCCCTCTTCAACTCCACCAAATCTGCTATCTACAAATCAATACTAGCTACGGTCCTGGAATCAACCACTATAATCTGCAACAAAGTGGTCAACTATGCCATCACAACAATTCAATCATGTAATGAAAAATGACTTCCTATCAATATATATGAATGTCTCCTTGAAGCAACAGTTAATTGCTACCCTCCATCATCCTCAGTATCACAGGTCAACATCAATGGGATGGGTACCACATCATAGGCTAACCAAGACAACCTACAAAGATAATCATATCTCCATGCAATATCAAATCAATCCTGGGATGCAAAGATCATGGTATAGTCATCGAACTATGCAAGGTCATCATTGACCTATCATCATGAGAATCCCTCTCATGCACCTCAGATCTTCTAGCAATCTAGCTATCCTAAACTAGGCCAACTCCCTCATCTTGAGAGAATCTAGAAGTGTCATCAAGGAAAACTCCCTCTATCTAAGAGAATCCAAGATTCTTGGATTTGTACTCTATAATATTCCAATCAGTTGCAACCTTTGAATCAATCTCAACAACATCCTCCATTACGGCATCAGACCTCTCCAATGAATAACTAGAAGGCTCATGGATGAAGTCAATCTCATCATTACATTTCTCCTCCTCTGTACAACCAGAAGTTTCATGGATGCAAAAAACCAATGCTATATATATCCTGGGTGGTACCCCTACATGCTCCTGAGCCACTGCATCAACAATCTCCACATTCTCCCTTATCACAGGAGGAGAACCCTACACACTGAAAGATCTCATAATTAGAGTGCAAGGATTGGAACGTAGCTCTACATGTGCCTTCTGAGAAATAGAAGACCCTACCAACCTCTCATTGGACTATGTGAGTGCTATTGGATCAGCAAGTAACCTATAAAGGCCACCCTCTCTCACCCCACTAGCCAAAGTCTTTAGAGTTCTTGGTCAAACAAGTTCACCATGTAATCTATATAATTCACCTTCCCTAACCTCAATCGCCTAAGTTGATTTTGGGCTAGAATCCTTCGGTCTTATAAGGACTTGTTGATTCTTGAACTCTACTGCAAAGCTCTTATCTTCCATGACCAAAATTGAAAGCAAATTCTTCTTGAGACTTGGAACAAACAACACATCATTAAAGCCTAAAGAGTTACCTGAATGGCGTTGGAAAGGAATGGTACCAAACTCAATTAACTCAAACTACTTCTAGCACATTCACACTGAACCTGTGCGGAAGTTCCTGTCTGAGCTACATTCTTCAACAAGATCGTGATTGATCATGGATGTTGAATCAATACAATGGATTCAAGATAATATATCCTTGGAGGTGGAGTTCTCTCACATTAAGAAGAGAGAAGACAAATATATTCTTGTTTTTCATGGTAAATTTATCCAGGTATTGCATAAGATTAATCCCTCATTCCAACTAAGTGTTTTATTGGATTACGTCTTCATTTTTTTATCCAAAGTTCTCTTCCCTCTTATGGAATGAGAAACCAACAAGTTTAGGGCAAGTTGTTTGCATCTATGTTGTTGGGAGCGGGAGCGGGGAGCGGAGCGAAAAGCAAAATTTTCAAAAGCTCCCGTTTTGGGAGCGTTTCGGGAGCGTTTTTTATATAGTATATATTTTAATATATTTTGATGGATTTATATCTAAAAAACATGTAGGATGTTGAATTAGCTATAGAAAACATGGATTAAACCATATAACATCAATCATCTAGTAACTTAGTAAGTATAACTTATAACATTATCATCAAATGATCAACCATAACAACTTTTATAGGAGCTTGGCAAAGAAGGGAGGTACCATAACATTGTCATCAAATGATCAATCTAGTATAGGAGCTTTTAGTATAGGAGGGGTAGGGAGCGCCTTGGGAGCGTGCTCCCAAAACTGGGAGCGTTTTGGGAGCAAGCTTCAGGAGCGAGAGCGAGGGGGTGGGGGGCACTCCCACGCAGCAGAGGTTTGCATTACCCTAAGAATGCAAGAATTCCTTGCTGCTGAAAAGGAACAAAATAGTGGAAGCTATGCATGTGATGAACTACCCAACAATGATGAAATTGAAGATGACTCGTACCTGAATGATCGTGAACGAGTAGTTGCACCACTTGGAGCCATATGAAGAATTCCTTGAATATGAATAGGAAAAGGAAGAGTTTACAAGTGGATTTGTTGATTCCTCTCAGTAATAGTGATAAAGTTCAAAAAGAAGAGGAACAAATCAACCATGCAGAATTGATCAAAGGGTTTATCCTTGCATATCCCCACAGTGATCCAAGAGCAATTTGATCAAATACCATTACAGCAGGGGGAGCAACTTTTGGTTCAACCAAAAGATATTTCTCATAGTTTCCCCATGATCCCGCATGCAGATTTTGTTCTTTGAGGAGATCCTCCGAGAAATCATTGCTTGGATATCAGGATTGCTCATGATCCGGTTGAGATGAGGATGATGGTGATGGTGATGGTGATCTAGATTATGTAGAGAATGAAATGAAGGTAGAAGTATAAAATGGAAACGCACACAAAGATATTGCAAAGAGCACAGTTGTACTGTAAAACCCAAATTCTATCAATGAATGAAATGGAAAAAGACTGCAAATTATAAAGCAATACAACCTAGCTAGAATGGTGGTAGCTTATCTCTGAAGAGAGATGTGTCGACTACACTCATTCGCAAAAAAGACATTACAAGTGGCCAAAAGTGCTTTTTAACATAAAGTGTGATGCCTTAGGATGCAAAAACCCTAATCCTATGTGGCAAAAGGAATGTGAGGTGGTCATGGGCAATGACAAAGAAATGTGGTTGTGCATGGCCCGTACTCCCTATCATACCAACTATTCATGGGGCAATTGACAAGCAAACAAGTGGAGGATTGTGGTGGATGTTATGGGGGTAATAATCCAAGGCAACCTCTTACAAGACCTTAGATAAAGTATCATATTTGATGATCGCTGTGTTAAGAGATGACAGATGAGAGTGGTGCAAAAGCAGTTGTGAAAGGTGAAATGAATAAGCCACTCGTTGTCAAAGTGATGGTGGTGAACAGATGGTTAAGACTCAACAAAGTTAGGGAGAGGAGGGTGAGAGTGTGGAGAGGCCCACAAGAGGGTGAGGGCAATGGAGGCATGATCAGCAAGTGGGAGCAGAGGGGAGACAAAAAGAATATGTATGATGGGGATGAGGTATTGGTTATCCATGACAGAGTCGACTACACTAGTAACTCCACTATAAGGGAAAGTCATATACCTAACAAAGAGAACCACGCATGATACATGATATAATTCATAGAGAAAGGTAATAACTACAATGTTTGATCTTTGGACATAATGGACTTAACTCCCAAAAGGTACGATAGTGTCTAAACCATTAACTAAGTAATTAACTTTTTACTATACTTATGCCTAAGATACGTTTTTCCTTTACTTTTGAATTAGGCTTATTTTATTACATAAAGTTAACAATCGTCATTACCTTCTAACAACTCCCCATTAATGACCAGCTTATTAACCTCTATGCCAAGCTTCTCTAGAAATTTTACAAACTTGTCCTTATACAAGGACTTGGTGAATATATAACTATTTGATCACGAGGACAATACAAAAGCTCTAGAGTCTATATCTTTACTCTAGGCATTCTCAAGAATGAAGTGATGATGAATCTCCACATGCTTTAACCTTGAATGGCAAATTGGACTCTTCACCAATTTCAAAACTCTCAATTGTCACAGTATAAGGGGATCGCTCCATCCTGCTGAACTCATGTGTCTTCAAGGATCTGTCTCAACCATACGACATCAATTACAGCACATACAACTTTAATCATCTTCTGTTAAAGATAGTGCAATCGTGGTTTGCCTCTTACTGTCCACGAAATTGCAGCTAAAACCAACCTAAACACCTATCTTGAAGTAGATTTTCTGTCATCTGTTGATCCTACCCAATCTAAGTCTGTGGACCCTGTCAAACTGAAATCAGCATTCCTGATCAACTCTATACCAAAATCAACAGGACCCTGCACATACCTCAATATCCTGTCTGCAGCTTTCCAGTGCTTGACTCTTGGCAAAGTCATGAACGAGGAAATTAGGCTCACTGCAAAGCTAATCTTTGGTCTAGTAAAAGTCAGATAGATTAAATATTTCCTACCAGTTGTCAGCACAAGGAAACATCTACTTATCTTGGATCCTTTTCAACAATTAATTTCAACCCAGACTCCAGAGTCCAATGGCGTTTTTGATGGTTTGCAATCAATCATCTTGAATTTCTGAAAAAAATATTTAGCATGCTTTGCTTCACAAATAAAGACGGTTTCTCCTTTTTGCCATATCTCCAAACTGAGACAGTAGTGTAGAAGCCCCAAATCTCTCATTTCAATGTTGATCTCAAATCACCATTACCCATAATGATAAGATCATCTACATACATGACAAGAATAACTATGCATGTACCATTCCGCTTGATGTACAAATTTGGATCTGATGCGCTGCCCTGAAAACCACTAGCTCCCATTTGTTCATCGATCTTCAGGTACAATGCCCTTGGTCTCTTCTTCAAACCATAGAAAGCTTTAATCAACTTGCAAGCCAAATCCCCTTTCCTGTCTCTCCTCAAACCCTTCAAGTTGAGTCATGTAAACCTCTTCTTCGATATATCCATTTACTTTTAGCATCCATCTAATGGATGCTCCACCTCCAACCAATATTTGTTGCCAATGCCAACACCTACCCAATTGTTACGATTTTTGTCGGTAGGGAAAATGTTTTTTCAAAGTTTAATGCTTCCAATTGTGCATATCCCTTCACAACAAGCATTGCTTTGTATATATCAATGAAGCCATTCAGCTAGTATTTTGTTCAGAAGACCCATTTGCAGCCAATGGATTTCTTCCCTTCAGGGTGAACAACCATTTTTAAAAGTATTGGTGCAATAAAAGTTTTAATATTTGTAGGGTGGTTGTAAAATTTCTTCTTGTCAAAATGAAAAATATGTAACTACTTCACAAAGTTGGATTGCAATCTAATATCTTTAAATTTTAAAGCATAGTATTGATGCCAAATGTTCACCTTCCTTTTTAATAAACTGTTTCCTTTAGCTATTATATTAGTCAAAAATATGTCCATTGCATTTTCTACATAAAGTATGGAGTCATGGACCACTAGAACCTAACCATCTAGTAAGTTTTAAAAGCAAAAAAAAAGTGCCTGACAGGGTTAAATACGAATACATCCAAATAGAGTCTAAATCAAAATTATGTCTAGGACCAGCTGGCCCACAAAGTGTGTTATAACCAACATGTGGCAGCAGCACTCATCGGGCAGTGCAGTGTTCATAGTTCACTTTAGGTTTGGCAACTTTAGAATCCTGCCATTTAGTCGGGCATGACAAACAGATGATTATGTTCACCACCCCAGAAAAAATGATGATAAATAGTTTCCCTCTATAAAATCTTTGAATAAGCAACACATCCTGAATAACTCATAGCAAGGTTGACAAACAAACCTTATAAAAGCAGTTCCACAAAAATCCTCACGCAGGTGAAGAGGCAAGCGTCCTCCTACATAGGTCCAGAAGAACTTTTGCACATAGCTAATATCTCCCTTAGGTGACTGGAATGAAAAATAACAATAAAATTAGAAAGAGATTAGCTGATGTTAAAAGCAATCAAACTGCCATTCTTAACATGGAAATGCTCAATAAGATATTTAACCACAGACAACAGCAATGTCAGTTGTTTTCACATCATTACCTTCTGATGATTAATAATTAGCAAGTATGACATGTTTGATATCATTTAATAAGAATAAACTGGATACAAACTTTAAAAGAAGGCAATTCTAAAGGAGATGCAAATATGGAAGTGCACACAAGCATATGCTATTATGCACCCAACTACCAAGTCAATGATGAAAAGGTAAGTAACACTTGAAGTCAAAGAGATGAAGCATATAGCGATGTGATAAAGTCTAGAAATTTCTACCGAACATCATACAAACCACAAGTTCATTGAATTAGCAATAATAGCATCAACAGGAATGCACTATCTATATTCAAAAAATGGGTTGCCGTGAACTTCTTGCATGGTGTTACAACAATAATTTAATGTCAACATGTTCCTTGCAGATTTTAGAATTGGTGAAGTTAATGCTTAAGTACCAATGCCACTTGAATTAGGAAATAGCTGTCAAGAAAACATGACTCCTGCATTAGCAGTGCACTTGAGACAATTATTTTATCACACAATTGACTAATATTTTATTGAGCTTGTAATTTTATACACTCTTGATACTTTTTTATGATATTAGCTGCTGGCAGTTGCTTTCCTTAGTTTTTGCATACTACTGCATTGATATTGCTCCTCTGGCTGAATTGTAGTCCTCTAGCAGAAATTGGTGCTTTTCTTAAATTTGAATAAGAGCGGACTGATTATTCTAGTTTTAAGATGGCCCTCTTCTAATCTCCTGCAGCTCACATATCAACTGTGTATCAAAATCACAATCTCTCCATCTCTTAATGGGAGATTCCTCTCAAATATTTTCTTTAATTTGCTGATAGGAATTCAAAAAAGGTATACATAGCAGGAAATTTGGCAAATTCCAAAAGAGGACGATACTCAAAGTGAAGAAACAGAATGTATGTATAAAGCTTTAGAAATTAGACTTGATAATGCTTGTTTCACAAATCCATTGTGTATGGAAACTCCCTAACCTTTTACATGCCACAGAGGAACAAGTTAAAGAGAAAAACTTTCTCCCCACTAAATAGAAGGTTGTTAAAACTTAAAACAGATGAATCAAAACTTTACACTCACTCGATTCTTGCATTAGTGGTAAAATTTAATATTCCTATACCTGATGACTTTAAACCATGTATATATTGGTAATGCCTAGAGTAGCACACTTGCATTTCAGGCATGAAACTTTTCAGTGATTTCAAATGTTTGCTGACAGCTGTTAGTTGATTATTAGCTTTAGAATTAATGGGGAGGTAAAGCCAGTGATTAATGATTATTACATTCCAAGCCTTGCATTTAATTTTTGGTGATCTGGGATGGCATTTAAAGGCAGATATGCAGATAAAATCCAAAGCGGATCAAGATATAGCCTTGAGATTGTGCCGATGAAGTTTAATTAATGATGGGAAGGCTCTCTCAATTTAATAACATTGCTTTAGCTGCTCCCAACCTGGAAATCCAAGTGCAGCAATACCTTCTTACTTGTAGGTAGGCTGAATATTTGAGAATATTATAACAGGGTCAGATTTAATTGTATGTGTTACAACTTAATCCCTCACCTGAAGTGTACACTAGTTTAGCAATGGCTGTCCTATCTTGTCTTCTGCTGAATGTGCAGTCACGCCACTCATCACAAACAAACATCTGCTTCAACTCAAACTTACATTGGAGAATAGACTGAAGAGAGATGAAGCTACTGGCAAAACGTGTGATTGTAGGACGCAACAAGTCCCTGTTTTTTGTGAATCTCCTCATGAGGCTAAGGACAAATGCATGGTTATAAACTTATATATGAATTTCGTGATGCTCCTAGCCTGATCAACAACCTTCTTGATGAAGGGTATTTTTCCCATATCCTCAAGCATCAAATCGATGCAATGGGCCGCACATGGAGTCCAAAACAAGGAGGGATGCCTCTCCATTAGCATCCTGCCGGCAGCCACATAATTAGCTGTGTTATCTGTTATGATTTGGACAACATGTTCCAATCCAATCTCTCTGATGAAGGCATCCAACAACTCACACAATAATGCTGCATCTTTAGCATGGGCTGAGGCATCAATTGATTTAATAAACATGGTGCCCCTAGGGCAATGTACCAAGAAGTTTATAAGAGTCCTACCCTTTGTATCTGTCCAACCATCGGACATCACAGTGCATCCAGTAGACTCCCATGACTTCTTTAACTCTTCCAATCTAGCATTGATGTCATTCTTTTCTGCTTGCAAAATTGGCCCCCGCAACTCCTCATAGGTAGGGGCCCTATAACCTGGGCCAACAACAGCGATAGCATCACACTAGGCTAGAAAAACGGATTGGTCTTTGTGATGCTCAAAGGTAAATCGCTCCAAAATATCATCCTCCCCATAAGCATGTCCGCTTCTTCCTTCTCCTTTTTTTTAAGCATTGATCAGATGGAAAGTTGAGCCCCATCTCCGGTTCTTGGAACAAAGAAAGGTGAGGCCCTCATGCAAGGTGAATCAACATTTGTGGAGTCCCTCTCATTACCTTGCGTCCCACTCACAAATCTGCTAGTGCCGGTGGATCTAGCCACTCCACCCGAAGCAATTTCGGCTCTATCAGCAGCTGCCACCTCCTTCTTTCTATCCTTCTCATAAATGGCATCATGGGCCATCCGCATAATTTACGGGGTTGATTCAGTGCAAATTAGAACATCATGGCCCGGAATTTTAGCCAATTTGTATTTCAACTGGCCAATCCCCCCTGTCATAGCTTGGCCACATAGTTTACAAGACAACCTTTGACAGTTTGTCCCATCCTCGAGCTCACCATACTGCCACATTGGATCCAAGCTCTTAGGCATTTTGGAAGTGCAATATCAAACCTTCAACTTCAATCTGGGGCCAAAAAATGGAAAAAAACTAACATTAAAAATAATTTAAAAAAAATCAGTCTGCTGTTAAAGGAAAAACAGCCATCTAAATTGTTTTTCTATCCATGGAAATTCATTGGAAAATTATGACAAGAGGCAAGAAAAAAATATTTTTGAAAACCCTGGCAAAATCTAACCAAAAATGAAGTTAAGAGGGTTGTTAAAGGAAAAACAGTCCCTCAATCTACTTTCTTAGCCACAAAAAATGTTGATAAGAGGCAAAAAATGATGGGCTTTGGAAACCCTACAACAATCTATGAAAAAAAATGCATAAAAATGGGATTTGACTACATACCTTGGATTTTTTATGACCAACACCGTTGAGAGCTTGCAAATTGATTTTTCCACCAATTAAAAATCTTTTAATGGTGATGAAATTAGTTGTTTGATCCTCTAGATCTCCTTGTTGATGTTTGCTAGCACTCTCCCTCTCATTCCCCCACAGTTGCAAAGTCAAATGAGAGACAAAAAAACAAAAACGCCACTTAAAGTGGGGCCCCCGGCACCTGGGCGATTTTCTGGGTCGTGGCACGATTTTTTCTTCACCGCGCGATTTCCATTTTTTTCGTTAACATCGCGATTTTTTCGAGGCAAAAAATCGGCACCTGGAAAAAATCGCGATTTTTCGCGTGGTGGCAATTTTTTCGGCGAAATCTTCAACAATGGTCATGTGTAATAGGTGATATAACAATTTAAATGTCATGTAGAACACACCAAGAATAACCAAAGCGCTCAAGCTAGAGGGCCTCCAACACACACATGCTCACAGTCATGTTAGACTCAAGATAACCAATGATCGTAACCCCAAAAAAGCTCTCCATGTGAGTATCTAATCACCTATATGTGCAATCACCATGCCAAGTGAATCAATAATACCATGGAATCATCTACTATAACACTTGCATATCCTCCAAGATGTGAATCAAATACCCTCGCCAAAACATAGCCTCCTACTAGAGCATCTTGAGAAACTCTAGTATGGTGCATCAATCCACCACAATCCTTCAAACTCAAAGGGTATACACTAATCTCTTTGCACTACAACACTTTTCTCAATGACATCGCACCTCACAGCATTGAGGAAACATGTCAACCAAAGCCATTAGGCCAGTGCCAAGGAAAGTGCGTGCATCCATAACAACCCTTGAGCATAAATATGATGAAATATAAAGCATGATCCATCTAAACCGCATTAGTAACCATGGAAATGGCTCATCATGTATAAAAATAATGTAACAATTGGTTCCATATGAGGATATGCATGCTGGAAGAGAGTGAAAAAGTAGTCCAGAATCTGTAATCCCCCCATTTTGACATGGATATCCACATGTGATTTTGTCACACATTCAACAAGGGTTACAAGTTGATGGAGTTATGGATGGCCTAGGTTCCTTGATGCTAGATTTTTTGCTTCATGTTGTGATGATGTCCTAGTGTTGATGATGCCCTAGCATATGGATGTTCATGATACATTTGGGTTAGTAGCTACGAAATAATTCTAAAATTGTCATTTCAAGCATCGCACCGTATTTTTGTTGCGCATGCCTTTTGAAGCCTTTTCTTGGAGAGCATTCACCTATTTGAGGAAGCACTCCACCTTTTGAGGCCTTTTGCTTGGAGTGCTACCTTTGGAGAGTCTTTGTAGGCTAGGTTTGACTTCTACTTGTCATCATTCATCTCATTTGATGGATGCACCCCCTTCTTGGGCCTTTCTTCTCTTGGATATTGTATTTGTGGCATGGACCACCTCTTTCATGTACTATTTTATTATTGTTGGTTAGTAGTTGGAGTATTTTGGATTTGTTTGCTCCATCCTATGTTAGATCTAGGGTTTTAGCCTAGTTTATTCACATTTTATTGTAAAATGAGAAGGATCGAAACCTATATAAGTGTTTATCCTCTCATTCATTCTTCATGGTTGGATTTTGGGAACTCTCTCTCTCTCTCTCTTGAGCTTGATAGATACAACTTTTCTTGGAGCAAATCTTGTTGTAAAGGATCCCTTCTTGTTCATGTGTGGCGGTTTGATCTTGCTTGGAGCTTCATGGTTATAAGTCGTAATGGGTATTTACATTGTCATTTCTATGCTTTTGCTTGGGCCATTAAAAGGGTATTGCTACCACATTGGAGAAAGGGGTTTTAAGTTAATCTCTATTTCATCCTTTCTTTGCATCTTATTTATACAAGAGTTATGTTTTGTATCTTTACCTTGATTCGGATTGTGCAACCTTAAGTCTTTATTCATAGAGTGCAACCTCAAGAGCTTGAAAGGAAGTGAATTCTTCATTCAACTCCTTCCCTTGTAAACCCTAGTTCACCTTCAACTTCACCTAGTATGGTTTGCATTATCTCATGCAATTTTATTCTCTCTGTGACAAATTAAGCAAGGCCTTCTTAGTTGGTGATTCTTTGACACCATTCACCCCTTGATTGGATCGGCACTAGTCCTTAGAGTGACCTCTTTCTTCCCCCGTCACCTCTTTTATTTCCTATACTACAAAAATACAAACGTTTTGCTAGAGCTACTCTCCACATCACCTTGTACTTCATTGTTTATAAGTTTATAACCCTAGTAATCATATCCTAGAGAAGCCTCCCTTGAGTTGGAGAAGAGCCAACCAAAAGTACGAAGAGGGTTGGTGTGGTGACATTGGCCTCCCCTCTTGAGTTCCCCTTGGGCTAGCATGGCTTCTTTTGGACTTTAATCACAGATTTTGGTTTGGGAGGTAGCATTTTTTTGGCATCATTGTAGGGGATAAAGTTCATTTCCCATCATTTGTAGTCTTGCAACCATGGCTCCAACATGTGGGATTAACTAGTTTGTTTAGTAATTATCATTCGCCCTGCATGACATTGAAAACGACCTCAAAAAGGGATAATAACCTAGGGGTTGTGTTATCACATCCATGTTAGCTGGAGCTACCATGCTGCAGATTGTGTGGTCAGGGACCATACTACATTTTTTTTCCCAGATCAGAGATCATATGCCTTCAGCGGGGGCATTCATTGTATTCAGATTGCCCCGAGCAGAGATATCAGAGGGGATAGATTGTTTTGTATTGGTCCAGAGCTATTACAGAGCAGTGATTACAGGGTCACCCTTCCTTGCCGAGCTTTGCATGATCCCATTGAGAGAGTTACTTAGCCATATTGTGATGAGAGTACTACAGAGTATTGTTGGTTTGCCACTTATTTCCCAGATTCAGCAGAGATCCAGTTCCAGAGTCAGCTTCAGTAGCAGGTATATGGTATGGCAGGTATAGCACTTTATGGTTTATTGCTCATGTTGTTGTTTAGACTTGTTTATTTATGATAGTACACGGACTTGACGTATGATGTTTGATGTGGTGATCTCGGTTTTTCATTATGATGTGTATGGCCCTTGGTGATGTCAGTCCACCCCATTTTAGTAGACTCATGTATATGCACACTGGTCCCTACCCCACTATCGGTATAGACTTGGTCATTTCGTCCTCCTTGGCAGCTAACCTTGGATCCACCTATCACTTCCTTCCACCCATCCGACTTATTCATGTTGGTCTTTCCCGACTTGGACCTTGATTTGTGGCCTTGAGGATCCCCTTCCCCATTGACCTCTGAGTATGTCATGATTCCTTGTCTCTTGTGCCTCGACTCTTTAGTGTGTGAGATGCATTCTCAAACCTGGGATTTGCTCCTGTCAGTTGCCCCCGATGTTGCAATGCAGTATAGGATTGTGTAGACTCATCGGGTGTTCCCCATTGGTCATCGAAGCATGTGCACTTGCCCCCATTACTTTGCAGTATGAGCACCTTGTTATATCTTTTGAGATATGTATGTAGCCCAAAAAGGGCCATGAAATGTAATGAAATGAAATGTAAATGAAGCTAAAAAGGCTATCTGAATGTACAATCAAGCCAAAAAGGCTAAGTATGAAAGTCAAATGTAAAGTCCAAGTAATGTGTTTCTGAACACACACGAACACAGGTCAGCCATATGTATCTGAGCATTGTAGTGGTTATTTCCTCACCTAGTCCTACGGGGCAAGGAGGTGAGATGGAGTAAGGGACAGCTATGCAAATTGTCCCCTAGAGTCTCAAGTTACGGTTTGCCAGACATCCAGTCATGGCGGCTCTAGAAAAGATCCTCACGGAGTCTTCTGAAGGCACGGATGTGAGTTGCAAGGTGCATGTTAGATAATCAATGGTGGTTTCCCTGCACTATACCCATTTGTGAGGCACCGCCCTTCCCTATGTATTATCATGGTATGCTTATGTCAGTGGGTCCCGCCTTCCCCGTTTATCCGAAGAGTCACATGGTCTTGGTCCTCGTCTTCCCGTATCCTTCACCTTGTTTATCCACCTCACCCAAAGTTAGCTAAGTGGTCAAGTCTATAAGTTGTGAATAGCAGTTTTGAGTCTTTGTTAAGGTGGTGGGCCCACCTCACCCGGGGCCTATTTTTCTTAAGATATTATTTGTTTTGATCACCATATCGGCATTATATGTTTTGAGTAATGTACTAACATAAATAAGGAAGCCTTGATGCTTCATGTTGCATATAGGTTTTCAGCCATTGCCATTTTGACCAGATTTGACTTGGTCAAACCAAGTTGACTAGGCCAAAAATGGGCCCGAAAAAAAGTTGCGATCAATATTTCGATTTTGGTCATTTATTATGTCTTGGGGTCCCATATGCGCCTCCAAGTGTCAGAATCAGAAAAGGTTGAGGTGTTGATGAGATTTTTAATTATTATGGGTCACCAGGGACCTGTTTTAATTAAAAATCTTGGATTTTGGGCAAACAGTGCCTAATTGATGGATCGGGGTCGTTCAAGTGACCATGTCTACTATATTTGGGGTCTACGATCGCATTGCAGCAGACGGTTCGTCAATCCGGGCAATATAAGTGGGTCAAAAGTGCAAATTACATCTTCAACAATAAAACCATCAATAAATTAAATATGGAAAATCAAATATGGCAAAGGTAACTATTGAAATGGTAAGTGCAAAGGTTGGCTAAGGTAAGGGGGTCTCCTAAGGTAATTTTTGTAATGTTTGGACACTCAATTTATGTTGTGGGGCCCTCATTTTTGCCCAGCTCAACACATGGGGCGAATTTGCCCATAGAGGGGAGTTTTCACTTAGCAAAAACTTCATTTTTTGTAAATTTTATGTAATGAGATTATGGCTGAGTGGTATGGGGGGCTAAAACAGCCCATAGACACCCCCCAACCACCTATTGTACATGTTTATGGGCCCCACGAATGGCCCCATCCTCCACTTGGGCATTAGAGGGTAATTCGCCCCCCCTCTCTAGAGCTATCCTCCACCATCGATTTGGGCATTGGGAGAGTTAATCTCAGCCCTTAGTTTTGGAGGGAGTTAGGGTTGAGAGTGAGCATTCTCTATAAGAGAAGAGACTCACTCATTTTGTAGCTCTCTTGGGGATTTTTTTGTGAACACTTGGATTGAATAGAGAAGATTCTTGGAGAGTTCTTGAGACATTGTTTGTTTGGATGAGCATTGTTGTGACTGATAGCTATTTGTTGATGTATTGCTGAATTAGCTAGTGCATTTTTCCACCATCTATAGCTGAAACGAATTGCAGGTTGAGAGACCACTTGAGGAAGGGTGCAATTTTTGGAGTGGGAGCTCCACACTTGTGTTTTTCTTCAAGGATTTAACAAGGGAGTTGAATTTACTCGTTGTCTTTCAATTTCTTAATCATTTGTCTTTCATTTTGCTGTGCAAACTATCTATTTGCTTCAGATCTCTGATTTTCCATTTTTGTGGCAGGTAGCAAGGGCGCACTTGGTCTTCGGCTAGCTCAAACGCTTAGGGAAAGTGTTGGTTGCTCATCACTTGAATTTGGCAAGTAGTCTTCATGCAATATTCAGCCATTCATCATTGTTTCAGGTACTTCTCTCATGCTTAAATCTCCATTTAGATTTTTGATGTGTTTTGCTGAGCTGAAATTGCATAAAAACCAAGGGAAAATTTAAAATCTTAAAAACTCACCGTTAAAACTTGTTTTTCTTTTTAAACCCACTTCTGAAATAATGTTAAATGCTTAAATCCAAAGTTTCAATTTAATTAGACTCCATTTACCCTTAGAACTAGCACTGGTCCATTTGACAATTCAGCCCTCCTTGGGCGTTTTTCTCTTGCTGTCTAGCTGGGTCATTTTGGGGTTGTGGGTAGTTTTGATTTGTGTTTAGATTGTCATTTTATCATTGGAAATCAAACTATCATCTGCTAGAAGTGTCTTAAAACATTAATTTGTCGCTTCCCTAGGTCCACCAAGTCACTGCTTCAACCCTCTCCCTTGGGCAGAATTGCTTCATTTCAACACTTCTAGTTTGTTTTGCATCCTTTGTTGATTTCCGGCCACATAATTGTTAGTCTAATTCATTAATTTCATCATACTTAAGTGCTGGTCGCATTCTCTATCACTCTCATTTTATCAATTGTGCCCAGTCGTTGGCTGAAATCAAGCTTAGGGTCTTTTCAACACTCATCTCTTATTTGTATTTGTTTATCTTTTGGGGATTTGGGTGTCCTTTTTGTCTCTCAACCATCACTGGTTGAGCGGAGTCTCCCCCCTGACTTGGCTACTTGCCTTGTCTGAAGTGACAAACGCCTTGTCCGGTGTGACGACCGTTCTTCGAACGGTGGACTGGGTGTTTGCAGGTGTCACCTGCCTGGCTACTTGCCCTCTACCATCCCGGACGGGATATCTTTAGTAGCAGCTAGAGTCAGTGTGATAACAGGTTGATCACAATTGCATCAATTGGATTCCTTCCTAGCAGAAGCTTTGGCTACATTGATTTGGGGGCTGACTAGTCCATCCATAGAAGGTTGGGAAGAGCTATGGAGCACTATCACTGCCGCAACAAATGTTGTGTCCTCTAAGATTAAAGGTTTAAGGAAGGTCTCCACCAGGGTGAGAAAGATGTGGAAGAGACATAAGGGAATGTGACATAATCTGCAATCCAATGGATGATATGGCAATATAGGTTTTGAGGAGAAGAACAAGGAAAGGGACAATTTCGCCCTGGAAACAGGAAACCAATTATTTATCTTGCAGCACTAGGAATCTGAGTCTCGTACCTCCATGACAATATTCGAAGGGCAATGACCTAGAAATGGCCCTTGCCCTGGCTTCTTTACAGAATCTGGTTGGGCGCATAGCAACCCATACAAAACTCCCCCCGAAAACCTGTTATCACATATATAGTAGCCGGGCTACCATACATTATTTTTCTCATTCCAGTACACTATTCAGCCAGTTCCCTTACATTTGAGATGCTGAGATGAGCATCCAGATTGGATCACTATCAGATTGTGGACAGCAGTTGTATTCCCCATGCCATTACTGAGTCTCAAGACACTCAGAGAGATGACCGATATAGCCATTATACCATTGGTACAGAGCAGTCAGTAGTGCCCAGAGTTGCAGCAACAGTTTCAGAGGACAGATGATGGTACAGGTGGATGAGCTTTCAGGTATATGACTCAGCAGGTATATCATGGTGTTATGGTTAGATTGCTTTTATACTTATTCTTATAGCATGTCTTAGCACTTAGTGTCATGATCTGGCGATCATATAGATATTTGGACCTGGTTGATCTATTATACATATTATATTGTCCCTACTCAGACTTAGAAGTTCACTATTCATACTCATTGGTTTTACCCTTCTTCGAGAGAATAGAGGTGATCATTCAACCATACCTTGGCTTGCTAGTGTTGGCTCCATTATTCATTGTCTTCATCCATCCATGGCCTACCTTTTAGATTATCACCCTGACTTACTACTTGACTAGTGGCATGGAGGACTTTTCCCCACTGTAGCCTCTGTATTGGATGAGCTTCCCTGTTTATTGTGTCTCGGCTCTGAGTTGGTGACAAAACTTACCTATGGTGAGTTGGAGTTCCTTGTGAATTCCCCCTAGTCACTAAAGTTGTGTTGGCTAAACCTGAAACTTTTAGTGCTGCCATGAATACAAAATCTGGAAAAATGAAATGCTATATCTTGTATGAAAAGCCCATTCATGCAATGTGTTTCTAAACACACATGAATGAGAGGCATGCCAAATGAACATGGCAATGAAAATAAAATGTTATATCTTTTGGAAAATAAATACCTAGGTAAACAAGCTGTCCATGACACACCTAGAAGTGCTCAGGTAAACAAGTGCCTTAAAAACACACCTGCAGCAGAAAGCCTAAAAGAAAAATGTAAATCTATGCAATGTGTTTGTAAACACACATAGATCAAGGCTATGGAAACTTCAGGCCCAAAAAGCAATGGAACTTAAAAGCTACATCTAAACAATTGCTGGCCTTATTTGTATTATGGATTGTGCGCATCTGTGAAGGTGAATAGACCCTCTTTAAACAACTCATCCATTTGTGAGACACCGCCATTCCCTGTGTTATTGCTCATTCAGTATATACTATGGTGTGTATTCCCTTTCCCTTGCCAAAGTGTCACAAAGTCAAGTCAGTCAAGTCATCCCTTAGCCTAGCCAGTTAATTCAGCCTTCACCCTTCACTAGCAAATTGATCACAACTATGAAGTGAGTATGGTCCTGAAAGTCTAGTCTGAGTAATAATAATAATAATTAACGACACTATATATTTGGATGTAGATCGCCAGTCATGATCATTATGTGTTATAATTGCTATTTGAATAAGTTGTAAAGCATGTATTAACCGTGATACTTTTCAGCAGCCTTGGATGATGGACTGAGTTATATTTGGTCTTGGTTGGACCTAGTTTGACCATGGAGGACCATGGGACATGAGATGGTAGACCTTATGATGATATGGATATATGATATATGGTCTATGTACACATACAGGATGATTCTATGCAGCAGCTACAGGGTTATGATGATGATTCTGAGGTTACAGCAGTGTTTGTATATGTACAGCGCATTATTATTGGCCCTGTTCCGGTATATTGGATATTTATTTTGATCATGCAGAGACTCATATGGTGTATGAGTACACATCTTGAATAGATTTGGACCTTCTGAGTCCAATGGGACAGTTTGTTTTCAGTTCCGGGCACTTACAGTGATGATTGAGCCTCAGTAGGCTGTCCCAGTGCAGTTTTGGTCTGTTGGAGGCCCTGTCGGAGCAGAGATGACTTTTATCCGGTTGACCTAGGGCGCTGATGATGGAGGGGGTGGTCCAGCCACTTGTTTTTACCATATTACCCCCCTCCCGGACACATTGGTGCCCTCACCTTGACAGCGCTAGCCCTCCAGGAGGCTGTTTGGGGCAGTTTCACGCTTCCCGAGGCATTTCAGGATTGGTAGAAATGGCTATTGAGGAAATCGATTTGGGCTACTGAGGCAAAGTTATGGCATGGGATGATCAGTGATGATAGATCGGGACCTTCCACACCTTCTCCAGCAGTTTCAGCTTCATCGGGGCCCGCATCCATCACTTATGGCACTTTCTGTGGATTTTTGAGGTCTTTTGAGGACCACGACTTCACTATGGAGGCACGATTTGGTACATTCATGATTATTTATTGGTTATTGTGCTATGGGGATTGACCAAGGAGGGATAAAATTACCCCTTGGACCCACCATAAGCCTCTTATGATATTTCATCATCATGATTTGGTGGGATTCCCCTCTTCTAGGGCGATTTTGTCCACTTATGTTATATTTTATGTGTGATCCATGTATTATATTGTTGAGCTCATCTCAACCATTGATTAGACTTTTGTATCTTATAATCTTAGCCACTCATTCAAAAAGTGGTTAGGGTTTTGGTGCCTCTCCTTCCTATTTAAAGGAGAGAGTCTCTCATTGTAAAGGGACTTTTGGCTCTGGATTATTGGAATAGAAAATTATTATTGCATCTATCTCCAGTGTTGTGGTGAATGTTTTTGGTGTTCGTTCGTTGGTTCTTCCTTTGCATTGAGTTATTGAAGATATTGTTTGCCATATATTTTGTACCACGATTTTGCATCTACAGGTGGAGGCCGATTTGCTTGGAGGAGGAGGTATTGGTAGGGGAAGACTCTCCCTACTTCTTCTTTGGATCTCTTCGTTGGTAACAGGGAGTATTACTGTCCCAGGACCTTCTATTTCATGTTACTATTTGCATTTCTCTTGTATTTCTTCCATACTTGATCTTACTGATTGAATTTTCATTCCTTGGTTTGACAGGTAGAGGAAGGCGCACTTGTGGGCTAGGGCGTCATTTCGGCAAGCAAAATCAACAATCTCTCATTTGATCTCTGCGGGAATCTTCCTCAACATCAAGGCATCTCATCACATCACTCAGGTATGATCTCAAGGTAAGTTCTATCTCCATGATCTATCCAATTGTCAAAAACACTTAAAACCCTAATTAATCAAAACCCCATTTTTACTTTTTCTCAGATCTACTTAGATCTAGTGGGTTATTGGGCATAATATTGAAAACCCACCTCTATAGCATCCACGGCATCCCGGATCTATAGTTTGGTGAGGATTGGCTTCCGTTTGACCCCTCTCCCACACCAATTTGGCTTCTCCCAAGCAAGGCGCACTTCACTGATTGAGCCGGTTGACCTAGATCTAGGTGATGGGTGTTTGAGATTCCACTTGATTTGACATCTACACATCAAATAACATACACCCAGGTTGTCACTTTTCTGAAATTCACCTTGTGGGCCCCATTCCACATTTTAAGGGATTTAATCCCCTTTTTGGACCACTTGGAACCCTTAAACTCAGATCTACTAAGATCTAACCGTTGGATTACCACGAAATTATAGATCCATACTCCTACCTGACCGATCTACCCGGATCTAAAGTTTGGATGCCATCCGACTTGATTTGACCCACTTAATCCCACTTTTTAGCCTCCTTGGGCAAAGTCGCACCACCTTGGAGAAGTGAGTTGACTCACTTCCAGGAACTGGGTACTTGAGATTTTTGGAGATTTAGAACCGGAATAATTCAAAACCTAGGTCTAGACTGTCACTTTGTCAAATCTTGCCTTGGGGATTGCATTCCTTGTTTTAAGGGATTGTGGTCCACTTGGGTTAAACCTAGATTTAGACACATTCATCCATCAAGACCTCCATTGCCCACTTGTCCCAAGTACTAGGAGTCCTAAACCACAAGTCAACCCTACTTTGACTCCACTTCCCAATTCCCAAGGCACTGGTTTCTCTCCAAGTTAATTCAACTTTCCTAGATTGTTGGATTGACTTGTGGATTTACCTATGCATGGTGAAACAAACCCTTGAAGCTATCATGTATCATGGTCAAACTTGTCATCCGTACTAGTTAGCCCCAATATAACCCTTAACTACCCTGCATTGGACACGGTTCCCAAAGCAGTAGACTTTCCAATATTGAACTAGTACTCTAGCCCTAGATCTCACTATAAACATTATAAGTCACTCTTACATCAACAATGAACCAAAGCTATACCTAGTGAACCCCTCACTTGGCTTATGACTTTACCCTTAGGTCTAGGATAAACCATACACCTAACTTCACTTAGAAATACCCTGATTTGGTGTCTTGGTTTTGATCTCTCCTGTCGGGAGTAGATCGGGTCTCCCCCTTTGTTGTCTGGGCTAGATAACATAAAGCGAAGGTTGCCTCGACTGGCATGACAACCATACATATTTGGAGGTCGAGGTGATCGTGGTTGCACCTTTTGAGTTGCCCTTTCCTATTGCCATCCATGACTGGATCCATCCATAGGGGCAACTACAGCTTAGGTGATAACAAAACCCATCTCTCCCCTTCTCTGGACTTTGCCAATAGCTCCTTACACTCCACTTCTCAAGACCTGCTGGAAAGCTCGACACTGTTGCTTATGGACTTACCTCGCAATGCAATGGGCCTGGTGGATGATGGTGTGAATTCCAGCATAGCTGCCACTACTGATTTCAGCCCTGTGACCTTCAACACTAGAGACCTACCAATCCAAATGGACTCAGTTTCTGAAGCCTCAATGGGCTATAAGTTTATATTTTTTTCAGTTTATTTAGTATGTTTTAACTGATAGACTTGTTACTAGGACAGTTTCTTAAACAGTATACCTGCAGAGACTTAAGTTTGAGGAATTGCACAGTACCTCGGTATTTTTTCGGAAAATATGTACCTATGTGGACTTCAGGATATGGGTGCCCAGAAACTTATGTTTTGTATCTTTATGTTGTACAGTTCGGCCCCAGCTTTTTTAATAAAAAAAACCTTCCTATTATTGTGAAAAAAAGACCTTGCATACAGAAGCTCTTTTTCCACTTTGGCAGTTTCTCAATTGTCATTTTGCAGTTATTATTTATCACTAGAAAGTTAGAAACTACATCATCACGGTTACCAGGGTCGTAGATTACAATGTATCGAGTTTGAATAAACTGTCACATCGTATATAAAGTTCCAAACGGCATTCTGTCTGCCATTAGCTAGTATCCCTTGTTATTAACTTCCTATTTTAACGATCTTTCTAGAAATTATATATACATTCAAATCACAATTCATTTCCCAATTTTCCTGCTTCAGGGGCCTTTTGCCTTCAATATGAGACACTTTGCTGGGCTGGCTGATTACACCTAATGGGCCCAAACTGCTTAAAATAATATTCTTTTGGCTATCTCAAGATGTCATTCAATTTGAATGATCCTCTAAATCCCAGATTAAACCTTACTGACCATTCTCCACTGCCATAAAAAATTTATTATATGCATGTGCATGGCATATCCACAGTACATTGTCATTTCTTTGCCAGAGAAGGAACGCATTTGTTAAAATTGTGCTTCAATAATACTTGGATGTCAGCCCTATGATATGTTCATCCATTGTGCTTCGATAATACTTGGATATCAGCCCTATGATATGTTTATCCATTGTCTATGTTAAGCCTCTCTCTATAACCTTTTATTGAGCTTGAATTATGTTGTTATGTAGCAGTCTAATAGATGTTTTTGCAGGAATAATCTTGTGATAGCAGAGGATATGTTTATCCATTGTGTATATTGAGCCTCTCTATAACCTATCATTGAGCTTGTATTATGCTATTATGGAACTGCCTGCTGGAAGTTGTTGCAAGAATAATCCTTCTAATTTGCATCTCTTTTATTTTGATAATATCGTAGCATCTTGGAATGTTCTAGACACTCCCATAGTCTAGTGGCAACTAATTGTACTCTCTAGTTCAATTGACCTATGCGTTGGTCATTTTTAAATATTAATAAAATTATTTTGCCTCATCTTATCTTGTGATTTTTACAACTTAATTATTATAGAATCAATTATATAAAACAAGATAGTACTCTCTTCAGTGGGTAGAAAGAAGCGACTCTATTCACACATGTTAAAGAGTTTTTTGCAGTGTTATCAGACTCGCCGAGTCTGGCGAGTCTACACGAGTCTGCTGCAAAACGAGTACTTGGCAGAGACTCGGCTAGCAAACTCGCCACTCGCCAAACTCACCAAAGACTCACTAAACTCGCCAGAGACTCGCCAAACTCGCCAGATACTCGCCAGAGATGGTAAGGCATTCTCCTTATCTTTCATTTTATATCCTTTTACTTAAATTTTTAACATTACCATTAATTGTTTCAGGATGTTTGAGAGTGGTTCCAACCTCATCGGACTTCATATGCAAAAAGTAGAATTTTAGATCCCATTCAAAATTCAACAGACTTAACAGTATTAAGAGTTTTCAGGATTGCAACGTTTCCACTAGATTCTATCATGTATGACGATAGGGAATTGGCATTTAATCAAGCACATCAACCCCTCTATGTACCTCGATGTTGGTGGTGTTGATTGTTTAACTCCTTTGTCATGACCTGTACCCTTCACTCAAGCAAAATTACTTATTAGGTACTCGAAGCTTTTTCTACCTTTTTTAATGCTTGGATTAGGAGGTTTCATCAAAATTGTAGGGTGTCAACTAATGTCCTTGGACGATCAACTTTGAGACTCGAGATAGAGGCAAGGGCTAGAGCCTAGAAGTGGGGGGAACATGGTGCTATTGACGAATACGATCCTAATATAGGAAATAGTTTTGATGATATGTAGTTATTTGTTGTAGCATGAAGTTTTGAAGTTTTTTGGACTCTAGAGGCGATTTAGAGCCTCTTTGTTTATGTATTTTGGGATAGATATGGATTGCACTCTATGCAATTTTAGTTACATGCACCCGTACTTTCTATATAAATCTCCCGGGGATGATTTGAGTTGGCTTGATGAGGAGACTGAGGATCGCTCTAGTAAAATGGAAACACCCAATACACCTACATCACAATTGTGTCTTTGGTCTAGCGATGTTGGCACTAGCTCCTCTAGGCCCTATTCTAGGCATTCTACTTCTCGTAGTCATGTATGAGACTTGAGATTGAGCTTGAAGACATTGTCGATTTTGATTTTCTATTTATGTTTTGAGTTATGTAGTTGAACTTGGTACTATATGTTAATTTGTTAAAGGAATCGTCTTTCGGTTCACTATTTTGCATATAAATATGGAGCGTCAAATGTTGTATTATCATACTTTATGAAATGATACAATGAATTTCTACATACAATGTGGTTTTATAACTTGTATGGATTAGAAATGTCATTAGTATATTATTTTGTGCACAAAATTTACTATATTTTGAGTTTTTTTCTATTTGCCGAGTCTTATCCGAGTCGCCGAGTCGGCTGAGTCCCAAGCCAGCCGAGTCTTTGTCGAGTCCGAGTCTGACAACATTGGTTTTTTGTATTAACTATTACATGGTATTTATATTTGTTTAAGGACTGTAATCTTAACTATTACACGGTAGTTATGAACCTCAAGTGTGATCATCTCTTTCCTTCAATAGCAGAAGAAATTGGCCCATGGGTAGTGTCAATTATAGACTTTTGATCTTAGTAACATAGAAGGTACTTTCATGGTTTACAGGAAGTTAAAGTAAACCAAGAGTCATATGACTTCCTTGACCACCACTAGTCAGACCCCATGATCTTCTCAACTCCACCTTGAGAGCTAAAAGCATAAATAAGAGCTAAATAAACTAGCACAAATTCATCTAAACCAAGGTCTGATATGCACTTTGTGTTTCCCCATTTCGAATTTGCACTCTAATATTTGATACAACAGCCATTTGCATGAACTTGAGATATGCATCCTCAAGCTTTGCAACCTGAAGGTGTATGGGTCTGTGCTAATGTCCATATCCAAAGCACCATTACACACACAAACAGAAAATGTTGATGGATTCCCCCCACTGTCATCCAGGATACAAGTACAAAGTACCTTGTGATGTAGGAGCATCCCTGGGCTTTTAGCAATCCTGTATAACCCAAAATATACTTCCAGTTTTGTTTTGTGTTTTGTCTCAAGTTTTCAAATTTTTAGTGAATAGACAGTGGTCAAGTGTTTTAATTGGTGCTCTCTCATACATCTGAATCACAAGTTGAATTCTGGATATGTTATAGAGAAGACATTACTCTACCTTCACAACAAATTTCAGAAGAAGATGTTGAGATTAGAACCCGCACCCAAGCCCAGAACCAGCATGCAAAAAAATCCCTATGCAAACAGTGGCTTAGTATTTTGATCAGCACACACTCATATTTTGGAATCAAGGTCTGAAATTTGGACAGGATGTCAAGGACATATTTCTACATGCTCAGAAATTTTCAGCAACATTGGATGCTGCACAAGTGTACAAAACTAGCGCACAATGTGTTCTAGATTTTATTTTTGCACTGACGGAGGACTAGTATCTTGATTGGCATGCTCTCATACTTTGGACTCTGGAGATAAGATCTGAAATTTGGATATCTGTAGAGAGGACATTCCTCTATCTACCCACCAAATTTCATCAAAAATTGTTGAGTTTAAGTACTGCAACCAAGCCACACCATGTTCAAAGACCACGCGCAGAATTTTCCAGAAACAGGGGATTGAGTCTTGAATTGCGCAAAGCCAATACTTGGAACCAAAGTCTAAATTTTTTCTAGGATGTAAAGGACATCTTACCATACCTTCCCTCAAAATTTTATCAAAAACTATTGAGTTTAAAGAGTCCAAATAATTCGATTAAAAAGCGCAACAAAAAATGGCAAAAATTGGAAGCTGAAGAGACAAGTATCAGCCATTTATTAATTCTGAAAATGTTTGAGCTACTCAAGGGAAATGAAAGACATGGGAACTGACTAGTTAATGCTTCAAGCATAGATATTAGGTTTGTAATTGAGCAAAGGGCCTTTTGGCTCTCCATGGTTTGGGCTTTCTATTGTTGTTGGCTATGTGTGGTCCAAAGATATGTGCATTGTCTCTGTGATTGTCAAGAGGCCCGAGGGCATTGGCCATTGAATAAATAAAGCTGTAAGGATTGTTCTAGAGAGTATCTTTTGCAAATTTTCATGTGACTGTTGATTTAGTAGCAGATTCTGTGTGGAATGTCTGTTCCAGTTAATGCATTTGCAGTGTTCTTGTTGTTGTGCTAGTTTCCGCCATGTGACTTTGATCTGTGCATTTTCTTTGTGATTGTCAAGAGGCCCAAGGGCATTGACCATTGAATAAACAAAGCTGTAAGGATTGTTCTAGAAATTATCTTTTGTAAATTTTCATGTTCCTGTTGATTTAGTAGCAGATTGTTGTGGAATGTTTGTCCAAATGAATGCATTTGCAGTGTTCTTGTTGCTGTGTTAATTTCCACCATGTGACTTTGATCTGCATGCCAGATGCAATATATTACCTTTTGCTTCTCTCGGTACAACAAGCCAAACACCCTTAATCACAATACCCATGAACATGTACCTTACTTTGAACTGGCACAGCTTAAGTTGGCACAGCTTAAGTAGGGAAAGCCTTGATAGTGTTGGTGTTTTCCAATACAGCCAGCTATTGTTAGTTGTAAGCGGACGTATGCATCCTTATCTTCCCAGCTATTCTTAGCTAATGCTAGGACTCTTCCATTGTTATAAATGGCAGACATTATCTTGTATTAAAATCAATCAGATTAATAGAGCATAAGGTATCAATATACTATTTTGGTTTTGTTTCTGATGAGGCTCATTCATGATCCGGGTTAATCCTGGATTTCTACATGGTATTAGAGCAGGCGTTTCCTGCCTTGTTGTTTTATGAATCTGTGTGGAGGCTCACGCCTGCTCATTGCAAATTTGGTATAGGCTGTGTTTCCAACAATCAATCTCAGATTTGTAGCTCTTCATCATTTGTTGAGCCACCCTTCTTTTTGGATGTGCATGGTAGCGTTTAATAATCGTTAGCCGGATTTGTACCACTTCTGAGATCATAGATCTGTCACTCTGTGTGTGGCATCTCCTTTGCTGGCACTGATATTTTGCTTGTGTTCATGGGGGATCTACATAGAGTACGGCCATGTTGTCCATTGATCTTGTGATCTATGGGTGATCTATTGCTCAATTTGTGATCCGTGGGCGATCTGCCCCTCCTTTCATCACCATTGGCGTGGAGTATTGGAACCTCCCTTTTTGAGGAGCCCATAGATTTCGTTTTGGCGGGCCTTTATTGACCTTGTTCACTTGAATCCCAAATTCATCCGGGAGGCTACAATTTTGAAGGCTCATCAACAGCAATGGCTTCAGCGGCGCTCACAGCGTTGGCCACCGTTGGAATCCGAGCTCCCCACATCTCCGTCATCTAACCCAAACACCAGCACCACCAATCACCGCCATCGTCTTTGATCACATTAGCAACAGCGCTTGCCAAGCCCATCTTGCAATGCTGGCATTCGATCTCTCAACTTTGAGTCGTCGCTAGTAGGGGCTAGTTGTTCCTGTTATGGTGGGGGAGGCAACAACAAATCCAGCAGCAAAAATAGTCGTCATTCGCAGCGTTAGAAGGCTTACAATGTCGGCTTACAATTCCGACGCCCCGTTAACACACCTCCAACTGGTAGCTCCCACACCTCCTCAACGGTGACGACGCCGCCAACGTAGCCATGGCAGGGAGTGGTGCTAAAGCCCCTAGCGGCATCAATTGCCCCAAGGTGCTCTTGTGGCTCATACCGGCACCGGCGGGGATGACAAGGAATCCGTAGCAATTGTTGGTGACATTTCGTGCCTTATTGTGGAGAAGTTGGTGTCTGGTTTGTATTTGATGGTGGAGATCAGGGATCTATTTATGAGATTTGAACATAGAGGTCTAGACACATAAGCTAAAGAGATATATAGTGAAAATCAAATCAGCAAGCAACTAATCATGTAACAAATAATTTAACATAAATCATTACACAAAAACTAGAAGCAAATAGGAAGAAAAGAATGATGTATTCCATTAACTAAAATGAATGGATGTGAACAATATTTAAAGGAAGGCAATTCAAATTAGGTCAATAGGCAACTTGAATTGCTCATCCAGTGTATAAGAGTCTAGTCAATCTTAACTAGAGCAAAAAACCGTTAGTTAGCCATGCTTACTCTCCTTCACTGAGTTACACTGACTCATGACTTCACAACCACTAGTTCTACTTCTAACTGAAGGATGCTCAGTTAACTGACTGAATGAACATGCAAAATCTTAAAATCACTCAAGGAGGGCAGGACTATCTCATTATAGCCAAAAAAGAGGTGGATGGAGTCCCTGAACAATGGAGTAAACTCCCAAGATTCACTCTATAACTCAAACTTGCAATATGGGAGCCTAAAATCAAGGAAAATAAGCCCTATTTGAAGAAATTCGCCCTCATATGCCAAAATAGACTTCATGAGTTCTAAAAAAGGCATATAAAGTAGTTTAGGACCCTTGGAGTGTAGAAGTAAGTTCTAGGGTGACTCGGGTGGTCAATATGAGTGAGGTTTGTTCCACTAGAGTGATGAAGTCAAGGTCTAGGTTACTAAGTAGGAGAATTATGCTATGGAGAAGGTTGTTTTGCTCCAACACTATTCCCTTGGTTGTCATTTTTCACAATCAAGAAACTTTGCATTCTTTGCATTTAAAAGGAAATTGTCTTTTGGAGGCATTTTGGGCATAGTTTTTTTTGCCAAATTATTGTAATGAGGTTATTGGAAAAGCTTTTGCCATAACTTTTCATTGGAGTCTCCATTTTTCTGTAACCACTAGGGCATTGCAAAGAGTATTCCGCTCTATTTCAAATGAGTGGTTGCATACCACATTGATTTGCCCATTTGAGATAGTTGTTTTTTCTCATGAGCTCAATAAATATATGTTGAATCCTCTATTGTGAATGAGTACCTAACATGACCTTGTTTGTCGGGACCCATTTCAAAATTATTGTCCTGATGGTCTTTATTTATGTTACTTCTACACCTGTGTAGTGGATTGTGTGCCACTCATGCAGATAGTTCTTAGAGTGTCACTAGGCATCTGACTGCATAACATGACCAACCTTGTTTTGTAGTCATTTGGAGCTAACCACTTCATTTATGGTACCTCTCATTTTGCACCTTTGAGTAGTGGATTGTGTGCTACTCATGCAGATAGTCTTAGAGTGTCACCAAACATTTGCCTCCTTATACTGCATGTTTTGCAATCTCTTGGAACTCGCCATTTGGAGTGTTTCTTCCTTAGGTTGTTTGGCATCATTGACACCTTAACTCATACCTCCATACTTTCACCATCATCTGTGACATCCATTGCCATCATCTTTTCAACCCAATTCAACATTGTGGGGGGATGGTATGCAATGCTTCCAAGGGTGGTTTTTTATTCACCTTTTTATCGAGATCAATCGTCTTTGGAGTGAGCCTTGTACACAGCACCAATTCATATGTTGACTCAGCGTTTGCAGTGGCTAGCGACCCATGCAGTCCGGTGAGATGGATTGGCATCCATAGGGACACTCAATATATGGTGTTTTCTTGATTGTAAATGAGTATCTAATCAGGCCTTTTGTGTCGGGACTCATTTTAGAGGATCAGGTTATTTTGGGAAGATACTGTATTCAGCTCTCGTTGCCTTAGGAGTTTGACTTATGTCTTTTTCAGCATTGGTGATTGACTCCCTTTTGGAGAGGAGTTTTTATCCTACAGGTTTTTCTCCTTTTCTCTGCTTATGACAGTTTGTACATGGGTACCTCAGCAGGCCTCGTTGCCAGGACCCTTTTTTGTCTTCTTTTGTTTACTCCTTATGTTTCACTTACAGGGTGTTGGTGTTTTCCAATACAGACAGCTATTGTTAGTTGTAAGCTGACATAGGCATTCTTATCTGTCCAGCTATTCTTAGCTAATGCTGGGCCTTTTCCATTGTTATAAATGGCAGACATTCTCTTGTATTAAATCAATCAGATTAATAAGACATTCTCTTGTATTAAAATCAATCAGATTAATTGATCATAAGATAACAATTTACTGTTTTGGTCTTGTTTCTAATGAGGCACATTCACGATCTGGTTTAATACCGGATTTCTACAAAAAGGGCAAATAGGGCATTTCTACTTGAATTGAGATTGTACTTGCTATAAAATTGAATCACTTGTATGGGTTAAGAAAACAAATGGAGTATCGGCAAGTTCAGTTCTATATTGAAAGCATTTTATTGCTGCCTGAACTGAAGTTGCACTGCAACATTGTGTTTGACATTATTTCAGGCTTCTGTGAAGCTGAACTGCTTAAATCTCACTTCAATCATTGTGGGCAATCTTCTAAAACTGCCCAAAACATAGTTGCAGTATCACAGATCACAGTTGTGCTGGGATCTTAGCATTCTGACTGTCATCACACAGACAATTGAGTTTTGCGTACTTAGAGAAAACTAGAGGCTGAATCCAAGTCTGTCACTAATTCTATTATAAAATCCATTGAGAGAACCTTTCAGGTTATTGGTCAACTAAATACAAAAGACCAATATGTCCTCCAGAAAAAATAGAATGATAATTAACATTAACCAAAACGAAACGTATGAAGTTTAAGAACCGAAGAAAGAAAAGACATGTTATTGGAAGGAAATAGATACCTGCACAGAACGCTGATAGAGGACAAACTTGGATGGTAAGTCCCGTGAAGACTGCTCCTCATATTTATATTTTTCGTATTTCTCTTCTTCTTCCTCGAGAGGAAACTCGTTAGTAGTTAAAGGGTGTTGCTCTAGTGGTTCAGAGTCATAAGCAGACGAAGGCAAGGGATCATCATCTTCCCTTAACCGAGAATGACTACGGCCATGGTGTTTTCTTCCTTGCTTTCCCATTCAGCTACTAACTTTAATAATGGGAAATGGTTTTCATCACCGGTATTCGAATTGAGACGAGAAGGTCGTTACATATGACTTGTGAAAATGAATGATACTACATTTAGGTTTTCAAATTGTTCCTCGCCAAAGAAATTACATGATGCAAAATTAGAACCTCAAGGAATGTCTCCAAGTTTGACGCCATAAAAATGGAAAATTCAATTCATTACAAATTTTATCTTAAATTTTTTACTGGTTCAAAAAAATTTACATCTTCATAAATTTGATTTGTGTGGATGCTTGATAGATCTGGGTTTAAGATGGATCTATGTTGGTTTTAATTTTTTATTTTATAGGTAGAAGTGGATTTTTTAGTTACGGTTTTTATTTTTATTTTTATTTTTGGTAATGTATTGGGGTCGCTCCTCTTGCTGCAATAAATATAATTAATATGATTAAATACATTTGAATATACAATCAAATTGAAAAACATGTGTGCTTTGCATAATTCCAACACTATACTCTACTATGAACCACATTTTATTTCAATAGTGCAATAATTATTCATTTAAATCATCTTACTAGTTTTTGAGGATTGCAGCAAATAAGCATTTTGATTATGCATACAAGCAAGCACATGAGCAAAAAGAATGCATCTTTTCCAGCGGTGGACACAATGGTGCTCTTCTATTGTGGTTAGATAATAGTGTCATGTATCTCATTGGGTATTTCTTAAGGGGTTAGGTTGCTTAAAGAGAAAAATGATGATGGATGGGGTTGTTGGTTATTCGTGAACTGTGGCAAGTAGCTAATTAAACCAAACCCAAACAAAACGACCCAAACATGTAATTGTAGTTGTGGTGACTTATATCTAATGGAATGTTGATTGTGCTTTTAATTATTATGCCTCTTATGCCAAACTTTAATGTTCTATGACTATTTGATACTTGCCATTGGCCCATTTTTGGGGATAAATAAACGTAAAAGAATTATGTAACTGTAAAGAAAATGTACATCCACAATTACCCTTTTTGGGACTTTGACCCCCACAAACTCCAAGCTTGGTTTTGGGGTGCAATTTTTAACACCTTGGATTAAGTTTAAACTGAGAATTACAACTAAAATAGGTGATCATTTGTATCCATTTCTACCAATTTTATCTTAATTTCTCCTAGCAATAATCTAACTAGCCTTTGTAATATTGACTATTGTTGTGTATATTATTGTCAATTAATTCCCTATACTTGCTCAAGATAGTGGCATTGAATCCCCTTTCGAATATAAGGAAATTAATTCATGTCTCCTCTTCCCCATTCAAGAAGGACTAATCAATAAGAGGGGAGTTGCCACTTGAGGTATTCGAGCTGCATTGGTTTCACCATTACTCTCAAGCACTTGAGCAATTAGGGTTGTTGAAGGAAGTGTTTAAGAAATAAAACTAAATATGCAAATAAAGAGATATTTCAAAGTAAAAAAATGATAAAGGATAAAAGATGACTAATGATTGAGTAAGAAAGATGTATAAGGACATGTTTTAATCTGCATGTCAAAGGGGTACAAAGTGATTGGGCTTACCTAAGGTTGGCCCACATTGATTAATAAATGTTACTATGGCCTGCATAATGTAGCCCAAGTGATGAACATTTATCTTAATTACAAGAATCCTCCCCAAGCTTTTTCCTTGAAGCATAATTTTTAGAGGATATTGCAAATGAATGACTATGCTTCTTTGTAAGATAACTTTAGCAAATGAATTGTTGCATTAGATAAAAGGTCATCTAATTGTTGCTTGATTCCCTCTAGTCCTTTCTCCATCTCCCTTTTAGGATATACATAACCTTCAAGGATTCTATGAAATGATCTCTTACATTGGAAACCACGATGTTGATATGTGTGAAGTCTTATTTCCTATTGCATTGCTTTGGCATTATTTCAGAGTTCAACTTCCTTATTTGTTGCAAAGAGATTGTATGTTTTCCCTTGCCATACGAACTTCATGAATTATTTGTGCAAATATGTGGTGTAGGCACCTAGTAGCAGTAGCAATTATGACTAAGGCTATATCTATTCCATTAAATGACACAACATGGAATCCCAATTATAGTTTGGGTGTTTGTATTTGGAGTGTCTTATGACATCTACTAATATTTTGTTCTTTTATCATTTCAAACTCTAAGGTCCATCACCAGATGCATAAAGAGATCAAATGTATCAATGAAGTCATGAGTCCAAAGTCCACAAGTATGGTCATATACATATTGTTCATTAACATGTTGTATAAATAAATCCAATTTTGACTCTATGTATTATATTTATTGTTCATCTTATCCTTTAGATGGTTGACTTTTGAGATTAACTTAGTGTTTCTCATCATTATTTTTTATGGGGGTGTGCATAATATTTTAGGATTGCTCAAGCGATCTCTTACACTGGAATCCCCAATGCTACTTTGTGCAAAGTCTTCATTTATAGGACATTTTTTTCATTCTTTTGGAGTTCATCTTCCTTGTGTGGCGTGAGAATCATACTTGAAAGAGTCACAAAGAATTGGCTTACAGTCTAAGTGAAGATGAAACCGTCAAGCTCTAGCCACTCACACAACGTCAACCTCAACTAACCGAGCAACAACATGTGGGGGGGCACTCTCCTCCCAACCAATCCCTTGGTCAAAATAACTAAGACCCTCGAGCCTCAATCAAGTAACCAATGTCGATTATCATTCCTATTCCTTCAGGATCCCAATCTCCAAGGATTTCCCAAGACCAAGATTTTATCTAAGCAAAATATAAACTCATTTTCAATCTTCTTGACCTCCATTGCATAAGTTATTAGGAAATTATATTCTTGTAAAATTCTCGTGCATAACATACATCTTTAGTTATCTTTCTTTTTTTATTCTAATGCATGCCATGCATCTTTAGTTAACCTTTTTTTTATCTATTTTAGAATTATAATCTTGTTAACACACAATTTACCTGGGAGATTGTATGGATAAGAGGAATGGTTGCTAAAATATTCATTCATCTTCTTACTGAGAAGATTGTGCCAATAAAAAAACTAATTTTGCATCAAAATCTTGTCTAGAAAGCATCCTAAAAGCCCCTCAAAAGTCATAGTCTTCTCTAGTTGAAAAGACTACTAAAATATTGTCTAGAAAGCATCCCAAAAGCCCCTCAAAAGTCATATTCTTCTCTAGTTGAAAACATTACTAATAATTCAATTCATTTAGAAGCTACTAGCAAATTGGTTAAGCCACATACTATGAATAATAACAAAAGAAGAACTACAAGTAAGTAGTGGTAGATTCTCGAGTTTATTAAATTGTGTCATCAACCTAGTTCTAGAGGTTCATGTGTGGAAGTTTGCAAAGATTTGTAAGCATGGGTCCCATAGTGTAATTATGTGTTGTTGATCTTCAAAGACAAGGCCAAGGTCAAGTAGTGACTTGTTTTACAGCATTCAAGGATGGTTCTCTTCGCATATCTTGGGATTGGATTCAATAAGCATGATCAGCAGCGATTCCGAGCATAAAGGGAATTTGATTAGTATTGACTCTTGACATGCTTATACTTTTTGGTCGTGAGATTTGTTAGTGAAACTCGTATGCTTGCAACAAACTCAGACTATGAATTAGAAGAAACATAAATAAAAGGATTTGTCTTTGATACTCAATTGTTATTTTGTCAAGATGCAATCCACGATCAACTTGTTCATGTAACTACTAGTTCTACGAGGCTAGTAAGCACACCATTTTGGAATCTATTGATTGATTGGTGAGTGCCCACTGGATTTTGTATAATTGTAACAACAACTAATGTTACTTGGGTTTTATGTTTTATGGGCATTAGTTATTTATAATATCAATTGGAAATTTCTCTATATTAACGTGAATCGCAAGGAAGTAAATCATTAGGAAAGCAACTTTACATTAAATGTAATTTAGATTGTAAACAAAACCCTTTGTCTATTTATCAATAGCAAGTTGCAGTTTACCATTTTCAACGGAAAATACTAAAATTATGCCCTTGTTACAAACTAGTTGCAGTCCCTTTTCAACAATTTATCTATGCATCACAACCAACAAATCATTACAACAATTTTCTTGGGCAACATTATCACAGTTCATTGCAAGCAAGGAAGGGACTAGGGTATGGTTTTTAACACGGTCTTCAAGGAAAATTTCCATCATTTTCAACCTGAGATCAACATTGTTGACATGTTTGATTGGGGCAAGTTTTGAGGTTGCTTGACTATGTATGCTAATGTTTATCATGCCTTATACCAACATTTATAACTATGATATTGAGGGGGATATAGTAATTAGTACCGGATTTAAGTGCTTGAGAGATATCCTCTTTGTCAACATAGATAAATAGAGAGAATTCCAAAGATAAATAAAGAGAGATATATTATCTATCATAATTATGGGACATCCGATAGGGTGGAGCTGTCACTTCCATATCGCATTGAACTTGTTCCATAACCTATCCCCCTACTACACCCAATCCCTTCAATGAATACACCACCATCTTATAGTATTGAGCAAGCATGTTTGTGATCTAGGTTGATTCCATGCAAGCCTGCAAAGGTGTATTGCTACTAGTTATGCTAGGGATTAACTATAAGTTCAACTATGGATATGGACGTGCAGTGAATTAACAATGATTGTGGTGGAAAAGATGTAGTTGAGTTAGGGAGCGCATGTAAGTATAAGTCAACAATAGTTGCAAGTGAAAGTTTTCCTCAAAGATAGGGCGTCACCATTGAAAAGGGACAGATTTATCACGTTTTCATGTATCGTAGTTAGTATAAGTGATTTGGATAGCTATTTTAGGTTAGTGCATGTCCTCTTGCCTAAAAAATAGTTTGCATGCATGCCTTAAATCATGCTCTAATGAACCCTTAATTAGTACATGCATTGATCTTAAGGGTGAGTTATCTAAGGGTGAGCATTTATATATATAGTTGTTTTCATATAAGTGTGGGGTGAGTAATCCATGCACAAGTATGCCACTATCCTTTAACAACAGTAACACATAGCATTAACAAAGTGACGTGGGAAACCTAACAAACTATTTGTAGTGTCAAAACAAGTGTGTTATCCAAACAGTAAGCCTTATGGAGTTAAGGCACTATAATCATAGTTTTAGTTTGATAGACTTGATCATATTAGCATGCGCATGCATTCTTTTGCATAGGGCACACTTGCCTCAGTCAATTGAGGTCTATGAGATGAGAATTTTTCATTGTAAAAGGGATTGGATTCCTAGATATTTTACCATTGTAATTCTAGATCGATAGTTGAATAAATCTAAGCCACTGATCCACATGTTGTGTTCCTTGTTTTCCATATAATTGAAATTTGAATAGCGTTTTTTTTACCCTTTTCGTCCAGGTTGTTAAGATCACCTTGCATATTTAGAAGGTCCTTACCTTTGATCTATCTGAACCATTGCATATTTTAGTGACCCTCCAAGCCCTTGACAACCTGTAGTGTGAGAAATCCACTCCTTAGCCTCCTCATACTATCTAGGACAAGGTTGTTATTAGCCAAACACAAGTGCTTGAGTTATATTTTGTTTATATGATGAGATCCATCCATTTCGAAAGTGTCGCCCCTATTATCCATTTCCCTTTGGATGCATGTTCTAGCTTGACTTTGACGCCATCATCCCTTAGTAGACACTAGTTCTCCCTGCTTCCTCCCACCTAATTCTCTTTCTACATAGAAGTTCAAGTACCCATGACCTAATCCCATTGCTTAAAATGTTAGTAAGTTGTTGGTACAATTAGGTATACCCCCTTGGTGTTGGAAAGAACTAACCCTAAGTGATGGGCATGTATGTTGAGGTCACAATGGGCGTAGTGTATGTAGTTGCACCAAGTCTCCATGAACGAAAGCACACGTTCGAGTGTAAACACATCTCTAGTTAATTTTTTATCTAATTTAGAATTCTCATCTTTTTTTTGTAAGTAAGATTTTATATTAACTTTCAAAAGAGAATTACATTACTATCATTCCATCCAACTGGATAGAAAATTGCTCGGCCATATATACCCTTTCAAAAGACTACCCTTCTGTTGCTCAAAACTAGTCTTGCAAATTGTAATTACAAAAATGATACCTTTCTTACGCTTCATATTAGATTGTTTACCCCCAAAACGTTCTTGACACAGACCCAAACAAGATACTAGACTACTCATTCCCACCGAGACCTGATTACATCCTTTACCTTCCGACTACTTCTAGACCAAATAGACATTCAAAAAGACATAAACAACAGAGAGTAACAGATCATAGCAGGATTCGCATAAAAATGGAGCTACACCTTTGGGTTTTCCTTTCGTTTCATCGTCCCTGGTTGGAGTGTCGAACTGGGGCCTGGGGTGTCCGCTGCAGAACTGGTGCCTTGGACGCCACCACAGCAAGGATTTTGCCCATGAGAGTTGCTTCCAGGAGCCTCATTAGCTAGGATGGGAGGAAGATAGAGCGGGATACCCATTTTCATGGTTATCAGGTCAAATGTTTTATGCATTAACCTACAATAATTGTCGTGATTCTTCCACGCTCGAACTAGTTATGATTCACACACAACCTTGTTCTCCCTCTCCATCAGAATGTGTGTGAGCAGTCCCTTTATCACCCAGTAAGTGCTCACTATGCGGTCGTAGGCTTTCAGACATCCCGCTGTTGTGCCTGGGTCATGGACCCACTCCTCTAATTTAGTCTTAATTTCTTCTAGATTTTGCTCATTCACTTGAGCCCACAAGCCTTGCTCCAACTGTTCAATTTCCCCCCGGATCGGCTGAGGGATACGATCTCGAAAGAAGCGAGCAGCCTGGGTTGCTTTTGTCTACTCAAGGGTAGCTTTCTCCGGCTTTGTCAAACATCGTTTGCGAGTTATCCTCCCCCTTTCATTGGGAAGACTCTGCCTAGGATCCATCCTCACCCATAGATGGAAGAAATAAGGCTTAACGTCGAGGCACATACAATGAAAATATCTCAAAAGCACAACATAAGGGTTAGAATTCAGGGGTTTGCATGTCAACCTCCATTTGCCTCCCTCATTTATAGTCATCAAATCGTCTCTTTCCTTAATTACTGTCATCATTCTTCCATCCTTTGGATCTCTCTGCAGTACCGAGATGTCAAATCCAGCGTCTGTTGGCTTCATTCCTTTCTTCATAATTCATTGGTCAAGGACTATCCGGAGCCCCGATCCTCATTATTATCCACTTGGTAATATAAATTTCATGGTCGGTTGAGGTACAGTTGATTGGTGTTCTCATCATTGGCATGTGGGCGGCCATCACTTCGCAAAGCGTCATTTAATCCATCTGCATGGAGCATCGCTTGGATCCCTAGTCTGGAGCTCATGTCATTATTCTGCTTGCCTAAGGATCAAGTGTCCTAGATAGCCATCTGGGCACAGAGTGGGACCCATTCCATAGCTCCAAAGTTGGACAATTTTCCTTGCCTACTTCAGCATAAAGCTTCCACTCCAGCGTTAGCCAAGCAGTCAGAAACCTTGTTACCATCCCTTCTGACGTGGTTGAAGGTCCATGCGTGTGGCATACGCAGTAGAGTCCCCAGGTTTTCCACCCTATGGGTCAACCTCCAACTGATTGCCACTTTGGCAGCTTGTTGTCCTAGCTGGAGATTTTTTTCCATGTGGACTATTATCCTTGAGTCACCTTTTTCTATGAGTGGTTCCCAATTTTTCCTCTTGGCTAGCTTCAGACCATAGAGTAGGCCTTCAATATCTGATGCATTATTTGTGTCCTGTCTAATATATCCATGGTAGATCTGTAGCATTTTACCTTCCTTGTTGCGGATTACTCCCCTAAATCCTGCCGATCTCAGATTTCTTTTTGAGGCTCTGTCAAAGTTGAGTTTAAAAGAACCCTCCCGGGGGGACCAATATTTTGGGCTATTTTGGTCTGAGTGCTTAGCACGTTTCCTGATCCATCCTTGGTCCTTTTTGTGAAGATTCAGCTTGTTCAGAATTATTTGCTCTCGGTCTTCCACTTCCCAGTCTTTGTCATCCCATGGGGTGATCTTCATTGTCTCATGTATATGGTGAATAACTTTTTTCCAAGTAACTTGGAGAGAGGCCTTGGAGTCTTGGAAGATTCTGCGATTGCGTTCCTTCCGAACTTCCCAAATCAAGAAGTCAGGGAACATGAGCCATATCTGAGTCACAATACGATTATTGAATGCTTTTTGGTCCCATTCTCTGATTGTTTGGTCTGATAGCTCGTATTGTCTATTCGAGTGTCTAAAAAGTGTTGTGCCCCAATCCATAGGGTAGAGGTGAATTGACATGAGTCGAGGATATGATTGATGGTCTCTTCTTCCTTGGCGCATAAGGATCATTATGAGGGTCCTACTACTCCTCTCTTTTTAAAATCCCCCCCTATTAAAATCCTTCAGTAAACTACTAGCCAAACAAAAATGGCAACTTTCGGCCATGGATTAGAGTTCCAGATCTTCTTACATGTGTCTTCTGCCGGTATTTCTTCTTGATTTGTCCATAGTTCGTAAGCTTGTTTAGTATTAAAATCACATTTGGTGGAGTATCCCTATCGCAACTTGTATGGCTCACTTTGGATTTTTATATCCGCTCTTGGAGATCCTCCTCCATATGTTTACCTGCCTCATATGGGCATCTCTGTTGCCACCATCCTGGTTGGTGCCATTCCCAATAGTTATCACCTTCCTCTTTTGGCTTCCAGAACTGATAGAATTTTGAGAGGCCAAGCTCTTTGCATAATTCGTGGCTTGCATGAAGGAGAGGTTGGGATGAGAGTTTGGGCATTTGCTGCCAGGAATCCTCCCAGAAGTCTACTATTTTTCCATCCCTAATTTCCCAGAAGCTATGATCTTGGATGATACTCTTGTTGCTTAATGCGGTTTTCCATATGTTTGATCCTTGTTTCTCCTCGTTAAATCTTATGAGTTCTTGCTTGGGTTCTGTCCTATGCATATTTGACATGCCACAATTTTTCCCAAGGCTCCGTGTTGTATGTGACCCAGTTCCACCAAATTTTGGCCCCCAATACCTCATTTTTTTTTCCAGGGTCGCGAAGACTAAGCCCACATTTGTATTTAGATTGACACAATTTATCCCAACTCACCAGAGCCCATTTGGGTTTCTCTGGAATCCCTCCCCACAAGAATTTTCACTGGAGGGATCTCATTTCTCTGATGACAGCTTTGGGAGCCGCTATGATCGAGAAAAGGTATATTTGCATTGCTTGGAGAATCGACTTGAGGAGGATAAGTCTACTAGCAATATTAAGAGGTCTGGATACCCAGTTGGTCATTTTTTTCCTCATTCTATCAAGAACATCCGTCCAAGAGACACTTTTGATGACTCCTTCAGCTAGTGGGGCGCCGAGGTATTTGGAAGGAAGGAGCTCCCTTGAAATCCCAGAATGCATAGGATATTCATTTGGGAAATACTGGGGGTGTTGAAAAAGAAAACTTGAGATTTATCTCTATTTATTTCCAAGCCTGAGGCCTTTGAGAAAGTGTTGAGACAGGTCTTAAGGGCTCTGGATTCCTACACCGATGAGTGGCCCATGACCATGGTGTCATCCACAAATTGTTGGTGAGTTTGTTTTTCTGCAGTTGGATGGATATTGAGACCTCTAAGTTCTCCATTGGCTAACATGGCTTTGATTAATCTGTTAAGACCCTCTGCCATCACGATGAAGAGGAATGGGGAGAGGGGATCCCCCTAACGAATGCCTCTTATGGGACTGAAAGTCTTGGTTGGGTATCCATTGAGCAGGATTGAGAAAAACGCGGTTGAGGTCATGCTCATAACCCAGTCAGTCCAATCCCTCTCAAATCCATATGCTTTGAGCATTTCTCTCATGAACTTCCAGCTCAGTTTGTCATGGTATTTGGATATGTCTAATTTCATAAGCATCCATGGTATTTTGGTTACCCTAAGGGAATGCATGACTTCATGGACTAGGATGGCTCCATCCAGAATTTGTTGTTCTTCCACAAAGCCAGATTGCTCCGGGGAGATCAGTTTGGGGAGAATGGGCTTCAATATATTTGCCATAGCTTTGGTTATAATTTTGTAGATCACATTACAAAGAGCAATAGGTCTGAATTCACCTGGTGAGTCTGCGCCTTCAAATTTTGGGATTAGGGTCATGAATGTGGCATTAAAGGCTCTGAGCACCCCTTTATCTTGACGGGAATCCTCCACAATTTTCCAAACATCCTGCTTGATCATGTCCCAGAAGTGGTGGAAAAAGTTGGTGGTGGATCTTTCCGATCTCGGGGCCTTCCCATCTGCCATCTGCTAGATATCCTCCTCAACTTCGATTAATTCTACCAATTTCTTCAGAAGGTCGTTTTGTTCTACAGTAACGAGTGAAGGAATGTACTGGGTGATCTTAGCTATGTGTTCCAATCTATTGGGTCGATCTTCCTTCATGATAGTTCCAAAGTAGCTCGTTAGTTATTCTTCCATTTCTTCCCTGGTTTCCACATATTGTCCCGTATCCTTCTTTATTTTGTTTATTCTTGACTTTTGTTTATTCTGGATTACAGACAGATGGAATAATTTAGTGTTCCTTTCCCCCTCTTGGAATCATTGGTTCCTTGATTTCTGCTTCCAGTAAATTTCTTCCTGTCTTTCTCGAGCATGTAACTGTTATAGGATTACATGTTCATGCCTTTTCAGTTCTTCACTAAACCCGTTATTCATGCCTTCTCTTTGGATAGCTTATATTTGTTCAATGAGAATTTTTTTGTCTTGAAAGATATTTCCAAACTCCTCCCTGTTCCACGTGCATATTTTTGCTTTCAATGCTTTCAATTTCTGCTGGAACTGATACATCCCTGTCCCCCATGGGGATTCCAATTCTTCCCACCATTGATGGACCAATGATTTGAAGTCCTTATGCTCTAGCCAAAATTGCTCAAATTTGAAAGGATTTCTCCCATTGATGCCCATCCTATCCCAAAAAAGGGAGATCGACCAATGATCCGAACCTGCAAAAGGAAGGATAAGAGCAGTCAAATCACCTCCTGCATTGACTAAGTCCTCTGAAATCAGGAATCTGTCCAGTCTGGACTCCACATGGTTCTCTCCCCCGCGCTTGTTGTTCCATGTAAACCAACTGTTTCCTGTTTCCATATCTACTAGCTTGATGTTCTCCATAAATTCCTTGAAGGCTTCATTGGTTGGTCCTAATATCCGCTTTCCTCCCTTCTTTTCCTCCAGGGTTGTGATCATGTTAAAATCTCTCCCAATGATCCATTGCTTTTCCCCTACCCATCTTGCAGTCCATGTTAGGGATTCCAAAAAGGAGGCTTTTTGGGGAATAATACTTGGGCTGTAAACATTCGTTATTACTCCTTTTATCAAGGTATCATGAATCTCGAAGTCTACAGAGAGAGAGAGAATCTCGTGGCCCATAAATTTGTTAAGCATACTTCCTTTGGACGCCACAAGATCGCGAGTCCTCCTGCATTACCCCGAGCATCAATTTCCATTGTCTAACTGCCTCTCCATACTTTATTCCCTATCTTCTTCATCGTCTCAACTCCACACTTGGTTTCTTGTAAAAAGACAATAACTGGTTTCTCCATTCTAATCTTATTCCTTAGGTTTTTAGTTTGCGTGGTTGATTAACCCCGCGAATGTTCCATGTGATCACCTTCATTGGAAAACCCTATTTACTTCTGAAAAGGCAGCCTTGATGGTGGGTTACTAACCCAATTCAATTAGTTTGGTCCCCACTTCTGCAATCCTTTGCCTGTTTGTCTTCCTTCCTCTCTTCTCTCCTTCTTTGGGTTGTTTCATTTTGCTTCCTTTCCGTGGTTCCGAGGAAATTCCCAGTTGTGGAATAGATTTTGCATTGAGGATCGCATCTTGCAAGAGTTCGATCTGTCTACGTGAGAAATATCCCTGCCCTTTTTTGTCACATCCTTTTTCTATTTCATCTAGATCTAATTCTCCTAGATCCATGTCCTCCGCTTCTTCTTGTAGATTTTCTTCCATTGCCTCTGGATAGTGTTCCAGGTTTTCCTGGGGGGCCTTGGACTACCTCATGTGATTCCTTTGCTTGATTGGATGTTTCTCCCTGATCCTGGTTTCTGGGGTCCTCCAGGTCCTCACCAACTCTGTTTAATGTTTCAAATATGCTTTCCATTGTTGTCTTCTTAGCATTGGTCTGTTTTTTTTGCAGTTGGTTGCTCGTTTTTTGCCCTTGTCTCTACCGACTCACTAGTGTGAAACCATCGTCCGAATTACTCTTATCATTTTCGTGGGAGACAAGCGGGCTGGCAGGGGCTGGGCTATTGTGCAAGCAATCCCGGCTAAGATGGCCGTATTCATGGCATTGTCAACACCTGAAGGGTAAGTGCTCATAGTCGATTGGTTGATACCCATATCTAGTAAAATAATTATATATATATATATATATAATACAATAGGTGCACCATAAAATAATGTATTAACTAAATAATAAAAATGAGAAATTGAAGAGGATCCTAGGAGAACCATATATAGGGAAGGAGGATCCTCATCCGGGGTGGATTTTTCTGCTTGTTTTAGTTTATGCTTGTTTTAGGGTTTTGGGGGGAAGGGAAGGGGGAAGGAGGAATAGGGTTGTGAAGGAAAACTGTTTTGGAGAGCTTCTTTGTATAACTGTTGGGGGAAACTAAGTGGATCTGAACCTTGAGAAGAAAGCTTTACACTGGCATAGTTTTATTGATTGAGAGCTCGGGGGCTCTCAATCTGTGGATTGAGAGCTTGGTTGGGTGGTGAGTGGTCCCCAAAATTTGTTGTCCCTTTCAGTCTTGCAGTTGCTGCTGGATCTATTGTTTCTGCTGGTTGTTGGGGAGGATTTTCTGCAATCAACTGTAAGTTAAGTTTCATATTCTGCCATTTACAGGTATTTCTCTGTGACCTTTCTGAGTCATTATTTAAGTTATTCATCATTATATTACCTGCGTAGTTTGAGTAATAATATAAGATTTGTTCTCTTAAACTATTTATTAATCAAGTTTGGTTGAGCTTATTCATTATTATTATGATGGCACTGTGTTCAATTATTTATGTTTTTAAATGTAGGTTTACTTTTAAACTATGGGATGCATGTGGTTGCCTACTATAAATTGTCCTTAGATTTTTTTTTTATCTCATTAGATATGAAACTAATATTATAGTAATTAAAGTATTTATTCAATCCATTTATTATCCTTAGCCCTAATTACCATTCAGGTCCTTACATTTGGTATCAGAGCAGGGTTCAGACCCTCAAGACCTATGGGATTTTCCCAGTTAATCTTAATTAATAAGGTGAAATTTTATAGTGGTTCAAACTGGTAAAATCTATGGATGTACCTTCAGATCTGGTGCTTATGTCAAATCTAAAACTCTTTTAGTATCTGCAGGTCTGCATGTTAAATCTACTAGCTTGTACAAAGGAAAAACTTGAGTTGAGACCTAGAAATGGGTAAATTACAAAAAAAAAACCTAAATCTCTGTAAAATTTAAAGTCTAAGATTAAAATAAGGTTTATGGGTGCTGGGATTTGAACCTAGATCTCCTGGCACAACATGAGCCTTACTTAGGGTACACCCATGGCTCAGCATAAAGATATAATGTAAACCCGAAGAACTTGCTAATAAATCCACATCAAATATACAAAAAAAATCATTATATATAGAGAGAAGAAATCATTATATATATATATACAAAAGAAATCATTTATAATGCCATCCCCAACTCGGATTAAACTGCTTACCCACTCCTGCATATCATAATAGGGCGATTCCAATCCAATGTTAAGGTCGAGATATTCATATTGAGATGGAAGGTTGACTCGCTTTATATACATAATAAGCCTATCATGATGAAAGTGGGAACGATTTGATCGGTGCTGTTCATCGTAACTTGGAAGTTCCAAGGTCGAGTTCCCTCGACCTCTTGGTATAATGTTGTTGTGTTCAAAAATTACAAGACTGACTGTGTATCAAAAGCCACCAAAGGGTCGATTGTGTGTGTCCCTCGAGATGGTGAAAGGCAGCCTTTATAAGGCACTTGGGTGCTGGCTTGTGTTATGAACTTTGATGTGTTGGCTTGTGTTATTCTTTTGTATTTTTTGCCCTATATCAACCATGCCATAAACTCTTGTAAAATTTAAATATTTTCCATAATTTTATATTGTATTATTCAGTCTTATGGGTTTTTAAACTAATATATAATATTTTTTTGTGTGAGACATTATTGATGGGTTTTTAAAACAATATACAATACTCTTTTTTGTGATATAGTGGTTTTTTAATTTATCAATCCAATTAACAATTAAAAAGCAATATTTGTTTCATTTTTCATCAACAAATGAGATATAATTGCACACTATACAAAAATAATATCATATATATATATTAAAAAAATAATAAGCAAATAAATTATATAATATTTATAAACTAACAAATTATATATTAGATATGAAATATATTTTTAATAAAAAAAAATACAACCTGTCTTGTACATGCTAAATGATTAATTCCTTTAAAACCAAAGATATAAATTAACTTTTATTAATTCTTTTTACAAAAATTTCCAATAACAAATAAACACATCATAAATATTTTCTTTTTCAATAAACATATATTATATCTCAATTATAAACCTAAATTTAAAGCAGGGACTAGCTACTTTGCAGCTATTTTCCTTGTTTATTTAGATATTTAGATATAAAAAAATCTATTTAGAAATGATAAGTATTGTAGAATAAATTTTGCAAATTTTATTTTTTAATATTATAGAGATTGAGAAAGTTATTTTCTTCTATAAAAAAGAAATTAGATATTTATTATCTCTAATTTGTTAATAAGAAAGTTATTTTTTCTTATAATAAAAAAAATTATATATTTATTATTATTTTTTTCTTATAATAAAGAAATTAAATATTTATTATCATCTAAATTGTTAATTAAAAATTCTTAAATATACAAAATAAAATAAAACAAAACAAAACAAATTTTTAATTATGAAAAAGAAGAATACAAACAAAATGGAATTTTGTTTTATTACCTTCTTAGTTAAACTTATAAATTTTTGTTCTCCTAAAATATATAAACATGATTTTAGAAAAAGCCAATTTCTAAGTGCGAAAAACGAAGAAGAAGAGAGAACCAATAAATATTTACTTAGTTGAAATTGGAAATTTTATTTTTCCTTAGAATCTATGCATATTATTTTAGTAAAGACATTATTCACTAATTCATAGAAGAGAGCTTTTAATATCAACTGTAATTAATTGGCGTTTTGACGTTAAACACATTTTGACGTTAAACATATTAATGGTCAGTGTAATTAATTGGCATTTTGATGTTAAACATATTAATGGTCATTTTAATACAAGTAATTTGGTTCTAATTTTAAATTTCATTAATTATTACATGAATTATTAGTCCCTGCAAAAGCAGGGATTATAGCAATGGGTTCATTGTCAAAATTAATTTGACTTTTTCTTAATTTTATCAATTTAATAGTTGTTTTGCAATGTTGTGCAAAAAATAATTATTAATTTTTATTTTTTTTAAATAATAAAATGTATTTTTAATTTTTGAAATTAGAAAACACTGTTTTGTTATTGATTATAAAGGTTGATTTGACTAAATACCCCCGGTTGGAGGTTACAATTAGTTTTTAAAAGATATTTAAAAAATATTTTATTTAATTTTTTTTTGAAATTGACACATAACCATAGTCTAAAAGTTTGATATGACAATTTTTACCTCATTTTAATTCTATTAAATAATATATAAAAAACAATACTTTGAGACCATACATCAAGTTTACGGATGCATTACTATGCAAAAAGGCATATGATTGGAGGATAGTTGTTCACAAAACGAGGGTATATGAATTAAATGTTTATTTTTGAAAACCATGACATGGAAAAGGCATTTGTCTCGATTTGCAGCTAATTGTTTTTACTAGCAATTCTTTGACAAGGATGCAGTTCGCAACAAGTGGATGAGGACGAGGATAGTAAACATTTAATTATTTTTATTTGGTTTGTAACTTAAATAAATAAATAAAATTCATTCAGGACGCTCTTCATTCAGTTTCTCGAGCCATGCATTCATTGCTTTTACGGAGATTTTAAAAGTTTCTTTCACAATTATCCATACATTCATTGCTTGATGTAAAAGTGATTTTTCCAGCAGATGTAAAAGTGATTTTTACAAATCATTAATATTTTATTTCAAATTATATAATTTTTTTTAATAAATTATAATTAGTTTTTTAAATATAATTTTTATTTATTTTTGCAAGTTTTAAATCAAATTGATTTAGCATAACATTTAACAAGTTGTTATGGTGAAAAAAACATTAAACAAATTATTAATTTTAAATTTATAAACAATTTTATTAATTTCAAATTCTAAATCAAACATGTAAAATATAAATATTAATTTTGATAAAAAAATATTTAACAAATTATTAATTTTAAATTAAAAAAATGTAAATATGATTAGGAAAATCAAAGAAGAACACATAACTTAAAAGTAAGGAAAATCAAAGAAGAACACATGCCTAGTTAATGCTTTGCTACTCTTTGGATTAGGAGTCATCAACTATTATTAATAAAATGTTGAACCTACCACTACTAGTAAGTAGGTCACCATACTTCATAGGGATTATTATTTGTTGGTTAACCTTTTCTAAAATACTTAATATTCATGTTACAAAATCAAATAAAATTAATCACTTTTTTTATAAATTTTAAATTAGAGAAGTCAATATTATTAATTTCATTTATTTTAGGAGGTGGATACTAAGCAACAACTTTGCTGCTAAATCCAACCAATGTTATTAATTGTAGGGGTACAACCTCCTAGGCTCTCCTAGAAGGTGCAGACATCATCTTATGATCGGAGCTAGGCATAAGGATTTGATGTTGGAGCATTCTCTTCATTATCATATTCTTCCTCATCTTCATCTATCTTCTTCCTATGTGAACCCAAATTTTTGGAACCATAATCAAAATAAAATAGAATCACAATTTAAATTAAGATTTTGGATTTTGGATTTCTAAAGAGGTTCCGAGTTAACCATCATCATCATCACTAAGTAGCTTTAATGCTAAATCCACTTAGTAAGATTACAAGGTGGGCTAATCTTTACTAAGATTACAAGGTTTGTTATTTTTGTAAATTTGCATTAATTTACACCTACTTCAATACAAAAATTCTTATGCACTATGTAATATTGATCAATATTTTTGTATGAATATGTTTAATAATAAAATTAAGATATATTTTTATGTTTTTACGAAGTGTATTTTTATTATACTATATTAAGTACATAAAGTTATATTAACTTCTTATTAAAATGGTTAAGTGTCTCCCTTACACATACATAGGGCTTTTAATATTATGCACCACTTCATTTTCATAATTTTAAATATCAGTATCATATTCTTATCAACATGTTATTTCTTATTCAACTGATTTTTATCAAACTAAGTTGACTTTTTAAATATTTTCTGTTATCTAAAGTTATTTTTCAATGTTTTGGAAAAATAATTATTAATTTTAATAGGTCAATAAAACAAAAAAACATAGTCCCAAGGTAGGGACTAGCTGCTTTGCAGCTATTGTGCTTGTTACTCTTACAAATAGGGTAGGAATCCTATGAAAGATAAATTTGTCAATTATTGACTTATTAAAATTATTAATAAGTTGAATAAAAAGTGGCATTGGTATTGTTCCTCACTGATGATGGATGGAAATTAATTGGATGAAGCTGTCCCTGAATTAAATTTCATAATAGTGAGGTTTGGACCATTTAAGTTTCATAACTATGAAGGAAATGATTTGATAGAATATATATCGAGGGTAATGATGGAGTTATTATAAAAACCAACCTAGAGTATTTTTTCTATATCTTATTGAGAATGTGGTACTTTATAGTACTACATTTTTCTAAGCATTATGTTGTATAAGAAATCATGCAATCCCACTCATACTAGGAGAAAAATTGAAGAAGGGAACCATCATAACTTAATGAGGGCCTAGATTTAATGTCTTGATTTTGAAGAACCTAATACAAAATTCCGATTGAAAATCAAGAAAGGTAATTGTGTTGATTACTAAAAGCTACTAAATCATGTGTAACCTTGTACAAGTAAATAAGACATTGGATATTCATGAAAGGCTAGGAACAAATTATACTAAAACATGCATTACCTAGTCATAACAACAAGTGTAGGGAGCATACTTATAAGGTTTGTATGGATATGCCGTGGTGGAATAATAATGATGATGAAGTGATCATAATGGCATAATCATAAAATAGTCTTGGTATAGACAAGATGGTAATGATCGATATGAAGTAGAGTAACCCCTTATCTAATCAATATTAAAATGACTAAGATCGAATAAGGAAAACTTAGCACATTTGAGGTATCCCTAGTAGGTAACCTTCAAGAATATCTTTGTGAACTACATGAATTTCCTTAATAGGGAACATGATAGAAGAATCATAAGGTCCATGCTTATTTGGGTTCATGACATGTATCCTTAAGATAAATCTTAGGAGGTTTATGACAACATTGAATTTAAATAACTATTAAATTAGAAGTGTCTACGGTATGGTCAGTGGAGTAGACAGGTCATAATTTGTGAACTCCATGAATAGAATAAGGGAAAATCACTATAGAAATTAGGTATGGTACACATAGTTATTCAATTATTAACGATAGCTAAGAAAGGTACTCAATCTAAATGGAAACACCATGGGAATGATGGGGTTAGAATAGTGAAGTAAAACTCATAATGGTAAATTTATTAAGAGTATATTGGTTACTTGCAACATTTAATAATTACATGAGTAATTATGGAAATTAATGGAGACCATCTAGAATAAAATTATGAAATGATAAAGACTTGCCTCTCTTTCACAATTAAAAGATAGGAATTTACTACAAGGAAGTGATAAGCCTCTGTCTTAATGAGTTGATAATTAGAATGTATGATACACTTAAGACTAAGCATTGTGGAATGATTGATAATGTTTTAGAGAATGAGACTAATTTTGAGGATGTATATATTAGGATCTCAAAAAGGCCCCTCGTAGTGTCAATAAAGTATGCCCTGAACATCATAATGGGGTGTTCATAGGTATCCAAACATTTAAAGACAATGAAAATTAATACTTAATAAGATTGGAGTTGTTTATACTCAACATAAAAATAAGAAGGATGAGAAGGCATCATTCCATGGATATCATACTTAAGGATAAACATAATGGTTTTTTTTTTGTGTCATCCCCATGTGAAATTAACTTCCATGAGAAGTTGGGGATATTATGATATAAATGGGATAAAAATGGCATGGTTAAAGCATGTAAAACATTAGTAGTGCTAAGAAATTGACATTGGATAGTTGTACACGCATGATAAGGCTTTGGTGAAGTAGAACACACATGAGGAAGTCTTTATATTAACGCTTCACTAAGAGTTCCAATAAGGACTCTCATGCTTAAGAGTTCCAATAATGACATATTGTTGGTCCAAGTAGGTGTGTCATTGTATACTTTGGACAATAATTAAAATCATGAAAACTATGTTGAATTAAAGTAGCATGACAACTAGAAATGATGATAGAGTATTAAAATCTTATATGTTATGGATTATGGCTGTCCTGAGAATAATTTAATCCATAGATGTAATGCAACATTAAAAATTTGGGAAATGATAAACATATATAAAATGTTGCAAAATAGGAAATGACACGATGAATTAATAATGAATAAATATAGTAATATCATGATGAAAATAAATTGATTTTGATTTTTGAGACATATTATTATTACCATTTATATGCCCATATTGTTGTAGCCTGGATAATGGGATTACTTATTTTAACATAGTACTTAGGTAATGAAATATACAAAAATAAAAATAAAAAATACACTAGCACCTAATAGCCAAGTTAACTGTACCTACTCCATAAAATACTCATTTTCGTATAAGATGAGGAATTACAATCATAATACATGATAAGTAGTTGGACAATATCACTTGATGAGAAACAAGAAGAAAATTAAAGAAATGAATCTAATCTGAACTTAATCTATATATTGGTTAAGTGTGTGAATGCCTCCTGTATAGAAGGATATGTGATATTTAGGTACTCATTCTTATATGTTCAAGAAATATTAAGGTATCTATATCTATATATGCCATGTAATGAGTTGGTTAATCATGATAGGAGTGTTCTGATATTTATAGTCCGTTCTATAATGATATGTTTTAAGTTGATGATCATGAGATGAATGTTCATAATATCATGCATCCTTGTGTTACTTAAGAAGACATGTGGTTATTAGCATGTGGCTCCATTCCACCTAAGATAAGGTATTGTTTACTATGAATCATGTTGTTCTTTCTATTTCATGATGTGATATTTATTATGATGGCATTTGGTTGTTAACATGAAATTCTATATTAATACGATAGTATTTCATTTCTTATGATGGCATGCAGTGGTTACCATGTAGTTCTTTGATGTTCACAATAGTATTTTATGACGTAATATCTTGCGTGATGGCGTGCAGTAGTGGGAATGTGGTTCTTTATAGTTTCATGATGGTATATCATGATGTGATATTTATTATGATGACCTATGGTAGTTAACATGAAATTCTTTGTTGATACGATAGTATTTTATTTCTTATAATGGCATGTAGAGGTTAGCATGATATTATTTATGAGGTGATATTTTACATAATGGAATGCAATAGATGGCATGTGGTTCTTTATTATTCATGATGGAATTTCACGATGTGATATTTTATTATGACATGCAACAATTAGCATATGATACTCTTTGTTTCATGATGGGATATTCTTAATGATGGCATGTGGTAGTTAGCATGCAAATCTTTGTTGTTAAAATAATGTGATGCTTCTTATGATCACATGTTTTATTGTTATTTTATGGTGTCATTGGTGATGTGACATTCTTATGATGACATGCAAAGTTATGCATATTATGATATTTTCAAGATGACATGATTAATGCTTCGGATCCTTGGGTGAGCCTGAGATCTCGACAGGAAATCTATGCTTGGGCATGAAGGGCCAATTGTTTGATGATCTCGTGGGAGCCCATAACCACGAGGGAGAAAATTTCTAGTAGAAATACTTTATGGTATGGGACCAACTCAACCAATAAACCTATGTCAGTAGCTCTTGACTTTTACCAGAAGTCCACGGTTAGAGGCACACTCACCGGGAGGGAGGTTTATGTAGAAGGAATTCTGATACATGGGGCTAGTACCTTTGTTAAAATTCAATATGCTAAGACAGAAAATAGCAGCATTACATTCCATTTCACAATAATAGCATATACAGGATCACTGAAGAAACAACAAGCACAGCATAAACACAAGAGACAGAGATTTATCCTGGGAAACCCTCATGGGGTAGAAAACCCAGCAAAGCTTCCTCAATATAGATGACCAGCAATATACAAAGATGAAACCTTGAGACATGATCTCCTCCTCCACAATAGCAGACCTCTCCTCCACAAGTGCGCTATCCTCAAGTGTGTGAGTGTGTCAAATGAGGAACACACCTCCTCTATTTATACACTACACTGACATGTATTTTACATAGGTACACGTAGGCTCGTATTTAACCAATGGGTTAAATACCCCACTACAACTGACTGGGCCGACCCCTCTAGGGTGGTCTAATAACCCTTTGACCCACATAACACATAAAGGGCCGACCTCCACTAGGGAAGTCTAATAACCCAAGTTACCACATTCTGACGGAGGAATAAACATCTCCGGATATACAATAAGATCTTTACGGAGGAATGAAACATCTCCGGAATAATAAAGTACAATTATAATATTCTTTGAAGTTACAATATCTCAACACTCCCCCTTAATGAGAAGGATATTATAACAACATCTGCACGAGCAAGGAGTCATCAACATCATACATGATACATCTATAAATCATTGGAAGCTTTCTCAACATCATCAGTAACTCAACTAGTTACTGGAACATCTTCAATACTGGAACATCAACATCATCAGAGTTGATAGTACTCAATCATCAGCATCGTCAACACGCGATCAACACAATCATCAGCATCATCATCACACGATCATCAGCATCGTCATCACACGATCATCAGCATCGTCATCATACGATCATCAGCATCGTCATCATACGATCATCAGCATCACGATCAGCATCGTCATCATACGATCATCAGCATCATCATCACACAATCATCAGCATCGTCATCATACGATCATCAGCATCGTCATCATACGATCATCAGCATCGTCATCGCACGATCATCAGCATCGTCATCACACGATCATCAGCATCGTCATCACATGATCATCAGTATCGTCATCATACGATCATCAGCATCGTCATCATACGATCATCAGCATCACGATCAGCATCGTCATCATACGATCATCAGCATCATCATCACACAATCATCAGCATCGTCATCACACGATCATCAGCATCATCAAAGGATGATGTAAACCAGTCATGTACATTTTGAACCGAAGTCCAGGGACGATCCAGTCCTATCATGTTCTCGGAGACCTCATGTCTACGGCTCAGTTTACAGGACCAAAGTCCAAGGATGATCCAATCCTTACCGTACATTTAGGACAGCGTCTAAGGATGACTTAATCCTCCACCGTACATTTAGGACCACGTCTAAGGATGACTTAATCCTCCACCGTCTTTTAGGACCACGTCCAAGGATGACTTAATCCTCCACCGTCTTTTAGGACCACGTCCAAGGATGACTTAATCCTCCACCGTCTTTTAGGACCACGTCCAAGGATGACTTAATCCTCCACCGTCTTTTAGGACCACGTCCAAGGATGACTTAATCCTCCACCGTCTTTTAGGACCATGTCCAAGGATGACTTAATCCTCCACCATCTTTTAGGACCACGTCCAAGGATGACTTAATCCTCCACCGTCTTTTAGGACCATGTCCAAGGATGACTTAATCCTCCACCGTCTTTTAGGACCACGTCCAAGGATGACTTAATCCTCCACCGTCTTTTAGGACCATGTCCAAGGATGACTTAATCCTCCACCGTCTTTTAGGACCACGTCCAAGGATGACTTAATCCTCCACCGTACATTTAGGACCTCGTCCAAGGATGACTTAATCCTTCAACCGTGCATTTAGGACCTACGTCCAAGGATGACTTAATCCTTAAACCATGCATTTAGGACTACGTCCAAGGATGACTTAATCCTTCAACCGTGCATTTAGGACTACGTCCAAGGATGACTTAATCCTTCAACCGTGCATTTAGGACCTACGTCCAAGGATGACTTAATCCTTCAACCGTGCATTTAGGACTACGTCCAAGGATGACTTAATCCTCCATCGTCCATCTAGGACTTCATTCTCGAAGACATACGTCTACGGCTCTTCTTTCAGACTGAAGTCCAGGAATGATCCAATCCCTTCACATGTTCACCAAGAACTTCATTTTCGAAGACATACGTCTACGGCTCTTCTTTCGGACTGAAGTCCAGGAATGATCCAATCCCTTCACATGTTCACCAAGAACTTCATTTTCGAAGACATACGTCTACGGCTCTTCTTTCGGACTGAAGTCCAGGAATGATCCAATCCCTTCACATGTTCACCAAGAACTTCATTTTCGAAGACATACGTCTACGGCTCTTCTTTCGGACTGAAGTCCAGGAATGATCCAATCCCTTCACATGTTCACCAAGAACTTCATTTTCGAAGACATATGTCTACGGCTCTTCTTTCGGACTGAAGTCTAGGAATGATCCAATCCCTTCACATGTTGTATACCAAAAACATGTATTCTCATCATCAAAACATGTATAGCCACGACATGTATCATCATCAACAAAACATGTATAACCACAACATGTATCATCATCATCAAAACATGTATAACCTCAACATGTATCATCATCATCAAAACATGTATAACCACAACATGTATCATCATCATCAAAACATGTATAACCTCAACATGTATCATCATCATAAAAACATGTATAACCACAACATGTATCATCATCATCAAAACATGTATAATCACAACATGTATCATCATCAACAAAGCATGTATACATCTATCATCAAAATCATCAAAAGTATGTATACATCTATCATCAAAACTAACATCAAAAGCATGTATACTAACATCAAAAGCATGTATACATCTATCATCAAAACTAACATCAAAAGCATGTATACATCTATCATCAAAACTAACATCAAAAGCATGTATACTAACATCAAAAGCATGTATACATCTATCATCAAAATCATCAAAAGTATGTATACATCTATCATCAAAACTAACATCAAAAGCATGTATACTAACATCAAAAGCATGTATACATCTATCATCAAAAGAATATAAGAGTCCTAAATCTAAATAATTCTAGGTAACTAAGTGCAGTAAATAGGTAACCTCATCATTGATGAGATAGACTTGATGTCGGATACTGTGCTACTCCCCCTTTCGAGGAGAGTCCTTCTAAACTACACCAAGCTTGTCTCGGAAGTGTTCAAACTTTACTCGAGACAGAGGTTTGGTCAGGATATCATCAATTTGATCCTCAGTGCTTATATACTTGAGCTTGATAGCTCCTCTCTGCACCATATCTCGTATATAGAAGTATCGGATCTCAATGTGTTTTGACTTATCATGGAATACAAGATTTCCTATCATCTTGATGCAGCTTTGATTATCACACATAATCATAGTGGAATCCATTTCTAAGTCAAACACTCCATATAATAGCTTCTGAAGCCACATTGCTTCACAGCTGGCAGAGCAGACAGCTATATATTCTGTTTCAGTAGTACTGAGAGCCACACTAGATTGTTTCTTGCTAAACCATGAGATCATGGTAGATTCAAGACTATAACATCCACCTAAAGTACTCTTTCTGTCTGAGACACTTCCTGCCCAATCAGAATTTGAGTAACCATGTAAACGGAGTTCATGACCTCCAAGATTATATAGACCAAAATCTAAAGTACCTTTTAGGTACCTCACTATATGCTTTGTAGCTATTAAGTGAACCTTTCTAGGTTCTACTAGATACTGACTTACGGTATTTACAACAAAGCATATATCTGGCCTAGTATTTGTTAAATACATCATTGGCCCAATGATTTGTCTATATAGGGTTAGGTCCACTAAATCCGATGAGTTATTAACTAATAACTTCAAGTTGGAGTCCATGGGAGTGGCCATGGCTTTACACTCCAACATATCAAATCTTTTTAGAAACTTCACAGCATACTTACCTCGATTTAAAAGATTCCTTTTGGATCATGCCATACTTCTAGAAGTAGTGCATTAATCTGAGATCTTTCATTTTTAATTCTGCAACCATTTTCATGATCTGTTTCTCATTCCTTGTCAGAAAGAGATCATCGACACATAATAATGGTATGATAGGTTCATCATCCACAACCTTTAGGTAAAGGTTAGGATCAGATTTACTTCTGGTAAAGCCCAAGCTTTGTCATGAAGCTGTCAATTGTCCATTATTCACACTCTGCATTGAGTGATCTTCTGCATATCTATCTGTGCCATCTCTCGTCAGATGGGTCTACTAATATGAGCCTCAAAGTCATTCGAACTCTATGGTGAGTTTCTTCTTGCATCCATATCATATGTGTATAGAAGCCATATTCAACCTTGTAGCAAGGGTTGAGATCCACATCACCCATGATGATCATTAAGCTCATCAATTGACTACCGATCCTGGGAACCCATACAGAACCTGATTACATTATTAAGAGAATGGTCAAAACATCTCATGATGATTCTCTTCCTCTTTCTAAGAGAATCTCTTAACCATAAGCTTTCTATAGTGTGTTTGATTTGTAAATCCTTTTGTTGAACATCCATCGCTTGTTCATCATTCATCATGATTTTCCCTACAAATCAAAATTAAGTACAGGATTAGTAATACTTCATAATCATCAAATCATATTGACATAATAACCTATTATGCATACAGATATCATTTACATAGTTATGCAACTAATTTGACCAATACTTTGGCACAACACTTTCCCATATCTTGTATGCATACAGTGGCTATCTATATGCCTTCCATCTCCACCAGAACATACTATTGAGAGTGTGCACAGCTCTCGGCATGTCAGCAAAGAGGTTTCATTCTAGACAAGCAACAATGGAATGTTTGTCCAACTTACCAATCATATGCACATTAGTAGTATACTATTCAATGCTCTATGAATGTTTATACTCAGCATTATATATTCTAGAATACAAATATGCATACAACCTATTACAGGCAATATCATTACTATTTCAAATAACAACTCAAATACTTATCTTTTATGTTTGTGTGGTTGCCTCCCGCTTGAACTTTTGTATGTCTTTTGAACTTCTATTCATTCTGTACCACTGTGCATGCTCAAGAGTCATCCTCATGATCTCATGCACAAACATACACTCATTAGTATATTCTAAATGCTATCAAAACATTATAGTACTAAATAATCTTGAAAATGTATAGTCATGATTATAGTTAATAAACATTAGTATTCAAGATTTCAACGAAGTCTTCTTTTACTCATGCATATCATCAATCAAGATAAAAGATATAATATGCATAATCCCTTGATTACTAACTTTATGAATAAGCATAACCAATCATTCCAAGTATACTTATATAAGGGATCCTAACACAAGGTAAGATTCATGGGAAACATACCTGGATTAATATACCTACTTGGTTATGTACAACACACCTAAACAATCTCTTCAATGATTTAGAGATCCTGAGCTAGAACCTGCATGTCTCATAGGTTAAGCATAATATAACAAAGTCATACATACCTCGTAAGTAGAACAAAGATTATGGATGAGTCTTTGTCTTCATGTTTTCATGGTCATGGAACCTGATTTGTCTTTTGTGATGTACCTGTATCTTGTTAGCAGACAACATCAACCTCACACAACATCATAATGCCTTAGTACAATCATAAGTGTCAACACCCTAACCAATGAATATCTTCTATCATGCATTCATAATTTTGTTAAGGTTATACGACAAATCTAAAATCAAAATTGTACTAACTGTAATAACCTGAAGACAAACATACCATAAACTTAATCATGGACAAGTATCGAAACATACCTCGATGAGTCATACCTGTCGAGATTGCTTGTATTCTTCTTATGTAAGGCCTTAGGAACTTCTTCACTTATGCAGGTGACCAATCCATCTTCTTCTAGGATTAACCCAATCCACTTGATTTGCAAGAACTGGACCTGGAGCTGGATATGGGTTTGTCAGAGAAACCCAAAAATTCAAACTTTGAATTTCAAACTTCCGAAAGGATAGAAATATGCGCCTTGATGAGCTGATCAAACTGGTATATTCAGAATTTGAAAACTGCAAAGTTTTACTCCTCAATTTTGCCTTTGAAACTTTCGGATTCACTGGACGTGACCCTGAACTGGGGTTTGATGAAGCCCACTCTTTTGCCCCATCAAAAGGTTTGATCCAAAGCTCTAAGCTTCTATTTTTCTGAGGAGATTCCAGCCGTGGTCACAGATTTCAAAAATTCCCATTTTTACAGAAGCCCTAATTTTCCACTTTTCTGATCAAAGTCCCGAACTAGGGTCTAATCAAGCCCGGCCTTCTGCCCAACCAAAAATTCTGATCTTGGTCTCTAAATTTCTATTTTGATGAGTAGCATCCAGCCGTGGTCTCCGATTACAAAAATTCCAACTTTCTTCAAAGCCCTAAATTCCGGAAGCCATGAATGAAGGTACCAAAAAATAATTCTGTTTTGACAGAAATATGTACCTGATTGTTTCTAGTGTAACTCCGAAATTTTTGATCCACAGGGTCTGAAAAAGTTTTTTGAGATAGCCTGATCTGTTAGCTTTCCATCCTGACAGGTTTGACCTCAATTGGATGTTCTGAGAGAGAGTTATGCCAAATGTCGCAACATGACCTGTTTTGGGAAAATACAGGAGAGCGAACTTGTACGGCGTGCCACGTGTCACTGTTTGACCTTCGGCCTCTGAAAAAGTTTTCTGAGATAGCTCGGCCTGTTATATTTCCATCCTGACAGGTCTGAACTGAATTGGATTCTCTGAGAGAGAGTTATGCCAAGTGTCGCAACGTGACCTGTTTATGGGATAATACAGGAGAGCGAACTTGTACGGCATGCCACGTGTCACTGGTTCAACTTCGGCCTCTGAAAAAGTTTTATGAGATAGTACAGTCTGTGTACTACCTGTCACTTTTCACGAAATTTCATTTGGGGCTTCCTAGCCCAAGTTATGACCTTTTTCCCAAGGTCACCTGATTTTGACTCAGATCTGGAAGAGGCAGAAACCCTATATTGTACAGATCATAAATCACAAAGTACAACAAATTAGAGGTTGTCCTTTGGACACAAGGTACCTGGAGATTTTAGCTTCGTCCTGTAACAATTTCAGATCCGAAAACTTTGCCAAAACGGATTTATAGCGAAATTTCTACGATGACTGGTTTTTGCTATGTAAAACCCTAACCTTCAAATTGTCGTAAGTAAAGCAAGTGTCTTTAGTGCCATACCTTGTCTTCCTTCAGGTTAGCTCTGATACCATGTTAAAATTCAATATGCTAAGACAGAAAATAGCAGCATTACATTCCATTTCACAATAATAGCATATACAGGATCACTGAAGAAACAACAAGCACAGCATAAACAAAAGAGACAGAGATTTATCCTGGGAAACCCTCATGGGGTAGAAAACCCAGCAAAGCTTCCTCAATATAGATGACCAGCAATATACAAAGATGAAACCCTGAGACATGATCTCCTCCTCCACAATAGCAGACCTCTCCTCCACAAGTGCGCTATCCTCAAGTGTGTGAGTGTGTCAAATGAGGAACACACCTCCTCTATTTATACACTACACTGACATGTATTTTACATAGGTACACGTAGGCTCGTATTTAACCAATGGGTTAAATACCCCACTACAATTGACTGGGCCGACCCCTCTAGGGTGGTCTAATAACCCTTTGACCCACATAACACATAAAGGGCCGACCTCCACTAGGGAAGTCTAATAACCCAAGTTACCACATTCTGACGGAGGAATAAACATCTCCGGATATACAATAAGATCTTTACGGAGGAATGAAACATCTCCGGAATAATAAAGTACAATTATAATATTCTTTGAAGTTACAATATCTCAACAACCTTGAGGGTGCAGGTGGAGGATGTTTAGGGCCTTTCAAGATGGCTGGGGTATAATGATCATGATATCAAGATCGGGGTACTGAGAACTAGATGCCGGTCAACATCAATGAGGCCCTGATTCTGGTTAAATTCTGATGAGGCTGTGTTATTACCGGAAGTTGGGAGGGTGGCAATGCCACGGTAAATTCTCAAGGAATTTCTGATGCCTATTGTATGATCCACATACAAGTTACAGTAGAGGGACCATGCCATGGCGAGCGGGACCATCCAGAGTATTGGGGGTTGTTTGGAGGTTAATCAGATGGTATGATTGGGTGAGGGTGTGTAAGGGAGGAAGTGTATGATTTTTTTTTTATTGACTTGATATGATGCATATTTATATGAACTTGATTGAATGTGTAATTGAGTGATTATATCTCATAATAACCATTCCATAAGCATAACAAGAGCATGTAATAATATAGAGCATTATGTTTGTTAATAGTGGATGTGGGAGAATTACCCGTGATGGCCACATGAGTAACTCACCCACATGCACAATAGTACTAGTATATCTAGGTGCATATTTTGTGTTGATTGTGCATATTTGGTGCATGGTTGTGATGATTGTGCATTGCATAAGAATACATAGAATATGATGTAACTTCGGGACAAAGTTTCGTGAAGGGGGGGTGTATGTAATACCCCATATCTAGTAAAATAATTAAATAAATATATAATACAATAGGTGCACCATAAAATAACATATTAACTAAATAATAAAATGAGAAATTGAAGAAGATCCTAGGAGAACCATATATAGGGAAGGAGGATCCTCATCCGGGGGGCTTTTTTTGCTCGTTTTTAGTTTATGCTTGTTTTAGGGTTTTTGGGGGGAAGAGAAGGGGGGAGAAGGAATAGGGTTGTGAAGGATTTTTTTTTTTGGAGAGATTCTCTGTATAGTTGCTGGGGGAAGCTAAGTGGATCTGAACCTTGAGAGGAAAGATTTACACTGGCATAGTTTTATTGATTGAGAGATCGGGGGCTCTCAATCTGTGGATTGCGAGGTTGGTTGGGTGGTGAGTGGTACCCAAACTTTGTTGTCACTTTCAGTCTTGTAGCTGCTACTGGATTTGTTGTTTCTGTTGGTTGTTGGGGATGATTTGTTGAAATCAACTGTAAGTTAAGTTTCATATTCTTCCATTTACAGGTATTTCTCTGTGACCTTTCAGAGTCATTATTTGAGTTATTCATCATTAGATTACCTGCATAGTTTGAGTAATAATATAAGATTTGTTCTCTTAAACTATTTATTAATCAAGTTTGGTTGAGCTTATTCATTATTATTATGATGGCACTTTGTTCAATTATTTATTTTTTAAATGTAGGTTTACTTTTAAACTGTGGGATGCATGTGGTTTCCTGCTGTAAATTGTCCTTAGATTTTTTATCTCATTAGATCTGAAACTAATATTATAATAACTAAAGTATTTATTCAATCCCTTTATTATCCTCATCCCTAATTACCATTCTAGGTCCTTATAGCTGAACCTAGTCTTCGTCCTCCCATGTCAGATTGATGGCTTCAGGTAGATCACTTGCTAGATCCATGTATACATATATTTGGGAAAATGATGTATATATTCTTTGTTTTTTTGCTCAAAGATTTCACGAATTTTCCCAAGGTTTTACCGATATCTTGCAAAATCTCAGGTTCCCAATAGACACAAGACAACGAGTACATCCTGATCCATACATGTGCAATATTCAGACCCTCTTTGTCTGAGTTAAATTGTTCCTTCCATGGGCACAGGTAAAGCCCAACCGAGAAGAAGAAGTATGGGCCTCCTTCCAGTATCTGATCTCTGCCTTCTTGGTTAAAGAAAACTATGTTGAAAAAACCTTTGGCTCCTAAGTGCAAGTCATAATGGACTTTAGGGTTCTAGGTTACCTTAATCCATCTGAGGAGATCCTTCTCCTTCAACCATATCCCTCTGAATTTTCCCATCAGTGCTTTCTCCTTCCACTGTTCCACTCCCTCCCTTATATTCTCCGACCGGATCTGAAGCGAAGGAATCACAATGGATTTAGGCAAGCATCCACCATGTTTTTTCCCTGGCCCTGGTCTTGTCTTGCTGTACCCATCCTCCCCTTCCTTCCCCGCCATCGACCCCTCTAGTATGTTCTTTTCCTGGTCCTTTGCAGGAGCTATCGGCCGACACTGAGAGGAGGGGGATCCACCCCCTCCTATGGTTTCCATATCTAAAACCCGCAAACCCTAAAACACCTTTATTGGACAGAACTTGAGGTTTTGCAATTAAGTTGAAATATCCAATAACAATTCAATTTAGAATTCTCATCTTTAATTAACTTTATTTTATCTAATTTTAGATATTCTTAATTAATTTATATATAATTATTATTATATTGATTATTTTATTATAATGTTTCTTATTCTTTTTCTTATCATTATTATTACTAGCAACAACTACATCAATATTATTAATATGTTTGAATATGTTTTTTTTTTACTAAAACGGTTATGGAGCTTTCAATTAAAATCTGGCAAAAACTACCAGTGACTTTACATCAAAAATTCTGATCTTCCTAAACTAAAAATCAAATTCTTTACATACATATTTTCCAGAATACCATAATTCAAAGAGGAAGACGATCAGAAGGCCAATTCGACCCTATCAGCTGACTGAGAGGAGCTCAGCGATTCCAGGTGGAGAATAATCTGGTTAATGTTGTTACCAACGATTGGCTTCCACTGACTTAGAGAGGAATAACAGTAATTCCCTGAGAAATGACCAATCTGGGGAGCGCTAGCCAGATCCATTACTTGGTGATCCAATGCGCTAAAACCAGGCTTCACCGGTCCAATTTCATTCACCACTAAAACTAAGGAATTCATCAGCAATATTTCTGTCCTGGAGAAATAAGAAGGACACTGTTCAAATAGGAAGGAATGACGATCTGGCTGCTACCTTTCCAATCCAATGAACGCAGACTACCCTATCAGCTACCTTTCCATTCCAATGCACGCAGACTGAGAGAAGCTCATCACTTCCATCAGCAGAGTTCAGCAATACTTGGTGGAGATGATTGAATTTTGACTTCAACTGACTTAGGAAAGAGTAACATTGATTCCTTGAGCTATCCATTGCTGGAAGAATGCATGACTCTGCTGGGGGACGCCAATTAATTGCCCAGACATTACTTGGAGGACCTATGCACTGAATATCACAGGTCCATTCCGTTCCACCACTAAAACTATGGAATGGGCACATTGGTGATGTTTCCATTAAGCCTGAGAACTCCTTTGATCAACTGGACTCCCCTATTCGCTTCATGATCAGCTAACTGGTTTAGATGCCTGAGGACATGAAAGAACTTCAAATCTTCAAAGGCTTTCATCTGATTTATTACTTTCCTGTAGAATTGGGTCAGTTCCATATTATTTGGGGCCTTCTGCAAGTTGAGAGCTTGAATGATAATACGGGAGTCACTTATTATAGTAAGCTTCTTGATGGAGAGCATTCTTGCCTGATTTAGACCCTGCCAGATAGCCAGGATTTCAGCAGCATTGTTGGTTGTAATACCCAGACCCCAAGAGAAGTTGAAAATGTTCCTTCCAGTATTGTCAGACAGAACTCCTCCACTGCCCGCAGGCCCTGGATTTCCCTTTGAGGCCCCATCCACATGCAATATGTGCTCATTCAACGAGGATCTCCATTTAATAAACTCCTGCTCTTCTAATCTGATTTCCCAAGGTTCATGCTGCTTCGTAGAGAGCTTGATTCTAGTGAGAATTGAAGGGTCTAACTCATGGAACCAGCCATGCTTCTTATTGTCAGGGGTGGATTCATTTGATAGATTAGGATTCGACTTAACCAGATCTCCAATCAAGGCCTTCACTTTGGATGCAACCTGGGCAGGAGTACCTGCTTTTCCACGAAAAATTCTACTGTTACGTTCCAGCCAGACTTTCCAGCAGAAGATTTTAGGTACCCACATCCAACACATTTTGATCAGCTTCATACTAGAGAGGGGAAAGGGAGCAAAATCGGACCAAAATGCAAACAGGGCGAAGATGGAAGGGGGGAGAGTCAGGTTCAGCTGAGCAAGAAGGATGTTCCAAAGCTCAATTGCATAGGGGCACTGTAAAAACAGATGTATCGAGTTTTCTTCATGGCTGGAACAAAGAGGGCATCTAGAGGGCCCCTCCCATCCTCTTTTTAGGAGATTGTCCCAGGTTAAAATGCTATTGTGCAGAAGAGACCAACAAAACAGATCGATTTTGGGAAGCGAGGGGTGAAGCCACAAGTTCCTCCATACCGTTGGATCCGGAGCAGCCCAAGGAATTGCTTGCAGGGCTGCATAACCAGCAGCAGCAGAATACCTTCCAGAAGAGGATCCCCATCCTCTTTTATCTTTCAACTTAGTAGACGTGGGGGAGAGACCTTGAAGGGCAGCAAGAAGAGAACGTGACTCAACTTCTAGAAATTGCGGGACAGGCCCCAATTCCCACTTGGTCCAAGAGTCATCCGGGCCCCACAAGGATAGGTCCCATAGGGAGAATTTGCTATTTGAATGAAGCCAGTTTTTAATATTCTCCAATCCTTCCGATTCTTTTAGAGGAGGCTGTCCTAGAATGGAGTCTTCCCAGAATTTTATTTTGGCACCATTTCCCGGAATCCAAGTAAGGTTGGTAGTGATCATGTTCAGGGATTTAAGACAGAGGGAGAGGATTGGGGAACCTTTCCTAGTCCTTGGGGGGTGGTCCAGGCACCTCTCTTTGTGACCTCTAAAGTACTTAGTTCTCAGCGCTTTGGAGCTCCAAGTGTTTTTCCCCCTGATCATTTTCCAAAGGATCTTCCCTCCCATTGCTAAATTTTGAGTGGCCACATCTCTAATTTGCAGCCCTCCTTCCCATTTTGGGGCTTTGATTTTATTCCAGCTTACAAGGTGTATTTTCCTACCTTCATTCCTTCCCCCTTCCCAGAGGAATTTTTTCAACAGCTTGTCGATTTCCAGCACTATTCCTTTTGGGGCTAACATGAGCGAGGCTTGGTAGACAGGAAGGGAAGCTAAAACAGAGTTTATGAGCACAAGTTTACCTGCTTTGTTCAGCCAAGAGGCCCCCCAAGACATGATTTTGCTCTTAAGCTTTTCCATCAGGGGCATCCAAAGGCTCTTTCTCGTGGCAACTTTCACTAGAGGAATGCCAAGGTATTTTATGGAATCCCACCTGGAAGTTCCGTCCATATTCAGCATCCTGGAAATCTCTGTCAATTCGATTGGGGGGCAGTTCCAGCTGTAGATTTTGCTTTTCCTCAAACTGATTTCACTTCCAGATGCCTCTGTGAAGATATCCAACTCATTCTTGAAGGATCTGGCCGTGGAGAGATTTGCCCTGCCCATGAGAAGGGTATCGTCAGCGAACTGGGCGTGGTTCATTCTCTTCACCCTAGGGGAGATTGAAAGCCCCATTAGAGAGTGCAGAGGGGTTCTTTTGTCAAGCTGGAAGCTGAGGACTGATGCTTGAATAACATAGAGCAGTGGGGATAATGGGCATCCCTGCCTTAGACCCCTGGATGCATGAAAGAAGTTGGCCGGTCTCCCGTTCACCAAGGGGGCGATCCAGGGCCCTGAGATGCAGGCTTTGATCCAGTTGATTATGAGGGGATGGAATCCCATCTTTTCCATAACTGCAAACAGAAAATTTAAACGAACTCTGTCAAATGCATTAGCTAGATCTAGCTTGACTATCATACCTTTTTCGTTCTGTTGGCAGCTTGAATGTATTGCCTCTTGAACCAGGATGATGTTGTCTTGGATTTGTCTGCCCTGAATGAAGCCCCCCTGATTCTCTGGCATGATCCTTGGAAGGATTTTTTTTAATCTGTTAGCTATAATTTTGGTAATGATTTTATACCCCGTGTTGCAGAGCGAGATGGGGCGGAATCTGGAAAAAGTTTGGGCTCCTTTTTCTTTAGGAATCAACGCCAGAAAAGATGAGTTTGTGCTCCCTCCGATTTTGCTACAGTTCTGAGATTTCTTCACCATTTTGACCAGATCCTTCTGAATGATGTCCCAGCAGGCTGTGAAGAATCTTGCCGTGAATCCGTCAGGCCCTGGAGCTTTGTCAGGATTCATTCCGTGAATAACTTTGCTTATCTCCTCAGTCGAGATGGGAGCCATTAACCTGCAATTATCTTCCTCAGTGATCAGCGAGGGGATCTCAGAAATGGGGTATCGATCCAGCAGAGGGGCCGTGTTCATATTTTCAGTGAAAAGATCTTTAAAGAAAGTGTGGGCCGCCATCTTTATCTCCTCGAAATTGCTGATCGATTGATCCTGAACTTGGATTTCGCTAATGTCATTAAAATTCTTCCGAGCTTCTGCCTGCTTATGGAAGAAAGTGGTGTTTTTATCGCCCTCTTTAAGCCAAAGACATCGAGATTTAATTCGCCAGAGCTGTTCCTCTTTTCTCAGCGCTGAGTGAAGGTCCTTTTGCAGGTCGATTTCTTCTTTTAACTGCTCCGGGGTGGTCGTGGACTCCTCCATGAGTAACTGGTGGTTACCAAGGGCACGTTGGGCATTCAATCGATCAGAGCTTGGGGAGGGCTGGGACTTTGCCCAGGCTTTCAGAGCTGCTTTCAGTCTTCTCAATTTCTCTTCCCAAATGTAGAACGGTGACCCGGAGACTGCCTTTCGCCAAGTTTCCGAGACCAGATCCAGGAACCCTTCCCTGGAGACCCAGAGGGGACTGAATCTGAAGGGGATGGGTCCCAGCTTTTCTCCCGTGGTCAGAGACAGAGAGATCGGCTTGTGATCCGAGGTGCATGCCTGGAGGATTTCAGATTTGGCAAAGAGACCAAGAGTCAGGAAGGACGTGTGCACTAGAAACCGATCCAGTCTGGCAGCAATATGACCCGGACCAACTCTTTTATTTGTCCACGTGAATTTGCCTCTGCTGGGTTTGATATCTTCCAGATCCCATCCTAAGATGATGTCTTCTACCCACTCCCTCGCCGGATCTCTTACGGGGGAGCCTCCTTTCTTTTCTGATAATGCCAAGGTGACATTCATATCTCCAGCGAGCACCAGGTTGTCATGCTGGTTTACAGATAGGAATACGTTCAACGAGTCCCAGCATTCTCTTTTTTCTGACAGAAGGACCGGGGCATAGATGTTAAAGAGGCTGATCTGCTGCCCCGAATCTCTGTGCTGCAATTTTGTGAAGATCCAATGGGTGGTACCATATTCCTCAAGCAGATTAAGCGTGGAGGAGTGCCAGAAGGTGGCTATCCCTCCTGAGGCTCCCCTGGAACTGACTGCTCTTCCTTCTCCTTTTTTCCAAATTTTTTTGCTAGCCTGAATGGACTCAGGCGCCTCCATCTTCGTCTCCTGGATCAGAAGAATATCTGGGGAATTCATTCTGACTAGATCTTTGATTGCTTCTTCTTTGGACTTACTTCCCATTCCTCTGCAATTCCAAGAGACGACCTGCATCAGGATTAGGAGGATGGGGGGATGGCTCCTTTCGGAGCCCTGCCTTTTTTTGAGGATCTGGTTTCCATCATGTCCGGTATGGTTTGCTGGACTCCTGCTGTTACATCTCTATACGATTTCTCCTCTCTTTTTTTCCGGTCTGACTTTCTTCCTCTTGGAGTCCTTTCAGGAGTACCTACTGAGCTGCTGGTTTCAGTGGCCCCCCCGTCTGATTCAGCTCCAGTTTCAGAGCCTTTTGTGATATTGTCTTCATCCGATTTCAGAGCTTCTGTTGCGATCAAGTCCTTCTTTCTCTTGTCTGGATTTTCAGAAGAGGACGCTGAGTGGGTTTCCAACTCTATACATTCCTTTTCTGGTTCCTTTGGGGACGTTGTTTCTGTTACTAATGGCTCCTTTGAAGGATTCACATTCTCCTGAGGCTGATTCTGCAATTGTTCTGGTCTTGTCTCTTTGGGTTTTGAACCTGGTTTGTTTCTCTTAACCTTTTGCCACCCTTCCTGTTCTTCTTTGTCCAGGAGTTGGTTTTTTGGGCAATTCCTCTGAAAATGCCCATGCTCTTGGCAGAGTCTACATTTGAACGGGAGATGTTCGTAGTCCACTTTCTGGTAATGAGTCCAATTGCCCACTTTTAATTTCACTGCCTCTGGAAGCCCTGCTTCGAGGTTCACTTCAACACAAATCCTGGCACAGTTATAGATGTTCTTGTTGTCTGCCTTATCTACAAATTTTCCTATTCCATTACCGATCATCTGCAGTGCCTCAAAATTCCAGGAGTGGACCGGCAGATTGGGAAGCCTAACCCAGACCGGCACCTCCTTAGGCAGATCCACCGATGGATCGAAGTCTGGGGACCATCGATTAAGATACAGCCCCTGAGAGCCCATAAAGTATGGGCCGTTCCTGAATATGAGATCTTTATCCTCCTTGTTGATAAACTCGAACAGAAAGTAACCACTGCTCAGAGGGTAACAGGTGACTCCATGATTTAGATGCGGCTTCCAATTTCTTTGTATCCAGTCGTCGGTGGTCTTTGCTGAAGGCCAGAGCCCCATAAATTGGCCCACCAGTCCTCTTTCAGACAGAGCAAGAGCAATCTTTACCGTGGTTGTCTCTGGCAAGGCGATTTCAGGGATATCAGCGAGTTTTTTGATGAATTTCGGGACCAGGGGGGAAGCTTTCCTCTTCCCACCACCTGCAACGAGCCTTCTGAACGCATCCATCTCTGCAAGAAGGGGGGGAGGAGTGGGATCCTCACCCCCGTCGGCGGCCATAGCTCTGTGAAACCCTATCTAGCGCTCGCGCCCAGCCTCGAGAGCAGCTCGCAGACCGGCTTGTGACTAGTTGTTGTTCAGCTTATTGCTGTATGGTGTAAGAATTGTTAATATGTTTGAATATGTTAATATGCATATATGTAATATATTAATAATACTAATATGGTTGTTACTAATAACTAATTAGCACCTAAGAATATCTACAAAATATTTATAATAACCATTAAAATATATTAATTATAAAAAATATGATAATTAATTAAGTAATACAATAGTATTATAATATTATGGTTTCCTATGAAAATATGATGAAATTTAAGAACGTTCAAACATAATTTATTCATACTTTTACTATGCATTATTATTAATACTGATTAAATTTACTAAAAAAATTACGTTCAAACATTATTATAATTTATTCATAATTTTACCATACATTATTTTTTTATTAATACTTTAGTTAGGTCCTAATATATTCATAGGAAATAATGAAATTACCTTATGTGCATGTACATTAGTATGTCATCTTATTAAATTCACAGGTTTATATAAATTTGATGAAAGAACAAATTATTTTATTTATTTATTTAAATATCAAATATTAAATTTAAGTAATAATTCATATAAAATTATTTTTATTAATATCTAAAAATATGAAAAAATTGTTTTATCAAATTAATATTATACTTAATTGCAATGTTCTTTATAGTTATGTTACATTGCAACATTTTTTTAAGATAATTTATGACTTTTACAAATGTTATGTCAAATTGGAATATTTCTCAATGGTTATGTTACATTGCGATATTCATATTAGCTAACTTTATGTCAAATTTATTTTCCTTAATGGTTATGTTGCATTCTGATGTTCATTATGGGTTATGTCTCATTGAGTTTGGTTGACCATGATTGCCTATGTTTGACTATGTTCGACTATGGTGGATTGTGGTTGAAAATGATTGCAATGGTTGACCTTCTTCAAGGTTTATGTCACACTGTGACATTAATCTTAAGTAACTTATGACTTTTTGTTGTTTTGTGTCGCATTGGGACATTCCTCAATGGTTATATAGGATTGAAAAATTACTAAATGAATGTCACAATGTGGCAATCCTCCATTGTTATGGCACATGTGACATTCATTATTGCTACGACTTATGTTGACTTGGTATGTTTCTCAATGGTTATTTTACATTGTGGCAACACTCTTCAATGGTTTTATTGCATTACGATGCTCAACAAGGATTATGTCATATTGTGACACTTTGTAAGAGTTTTGTTGTATGGTTATGTCACATTATGAAATTCATCTTGGATAAATTTATGTAGACATTATATGACCATGGTTGACTTTGATTGACCATGCTTAATTATAGTTTAAACATGCTTGGATATGGTTGATCAATTTTCAATAATTAATCATATTTAAACATGAAAAGGTTATGACACTATTATATAATTATAAAACTTGATTAAATTTACAAAAAAATGATTCTAATCAATTTTGTGTTGGGTTATGATACCTATTCATTGGTTGTTCATATTGATTCATATAGTTAAACACAATTAATATTAAGTAATGGCACACAATACATCAACAAATTGCCCATAAATTACCTTGGTAACTTGTCTACCTAGGGGAAAACCAACAAACCAGTGAGTTTTCACTCATATATTCATCAACACTTTTAACCATTGCTTACAACCGTGATTGGCTAGACCACAAATTACAATTTATTACATTCCTCAATTTGCATAGCCATTACATCTTATTTATAGATGCAATAAAACCATTGCTCATTAATGGCAATCCATAACTTCCTAACCACTTTCAGTTATTATATTATAATTGACTTGACTTGTTTAACCTTGGTTGATCACCAGTCAAGCTTTTGGTAATTTTGTCGACCAATAGTTTGTCCTCAACCAAACAACTATTCCAGTCGTCTAGTCGACCAGATTCCCATCGTTTGCTGACTTCTAAATCTAACTGAATTATACCAGTCGACTATCAACTTCAACCATCGATTAAACACAAAGAATATAACATTCCCAAAATTTTCCCACATGTTATCTTCTTTGCATAAAAAAGAGATTCAAAACTTCAATTCATAGGGCTAACAAGCCCATCGTTTCCCTACACCAAGACAACTTTTTCGTACTTACCGACTTGGTCAATGAGTCTACAACATTCATCATAGTGTCTACCTTCTCTAGCAACATCTTTTGGTTCTCCAACATTTATCTCACAAAATGTTATTACACATCAATGTGCTTTGTCTTTGAATTATATGATGGGTTCTTTGCCAGGAATATTGCGCTATGGATGTCACAATCCAACAGAACAACATGTTGACCAAACCCAACCTTTGAACACAATCTATGCAGCCAAACAAGATAATTACATGCATGAATAGATGCCATGTATTCAGCCTCAGTAGTTGATAGTGCAATGACCGACTGTCTCCTACTCATCCAACTCATTGCTCCGTTGAATGACTTGAACACATATATACTAATCGACTATCTGCAGTCGAGATATCCAACCCAGTCAAAATCGAAAAATCCATGTACATTGATTTCCATGGTGTTCACAGGTTCCCATCCATAACAACTTGCATAATTCGTCATGCCACGTAGGTACTTGAATACTCTCTTGACTGTGGTACATAGCTCTTTTCCAGGTGTCAACATGTACCTACTCAATACTCCCACTGCATGGGAAATATCTGGTCAAGTACAGACCATAGCATACATTAGACTACCTACAACACTAACATAAGGAACATGTGACATGCACTCTATTTATTCCTATGACTTAGGGCATTGTTCATCATATAGATTAACTCCCACAGGAATACGAATCTTGATTGGTTTGCTCTCTTTTAACCCAACATTATCTCAACATATTTACTCTGATTTAACCAGAGTCTTCTACTTGCTTGATCTCCTTTATTTTCATTCTAAGAAGGAAATTCGTTGCATCGGGATCCTTCGTGTCAAACTTGGAGGACAGTTGTAGTTTTACCTCCTTAATCAAATCCATGTTATTTCTGAGCAACAACATGTCATTGACCTACAAAACCACATATACAAAGTGATCACTAACTTTCTTTCCATACACAAAATGATCAACCTGACTTCTCACAAACCCCAGCTACTAGATATACATATCAAACTTCTAATACCAAATCCTGGGTGATTGTTTTATACTATAAAGAGACGTCTTGAGCTTGCATACCAACTCCTTTTCTCATTACAATACAAAACCTCTAGGTTGCTTCATATAGATTTCTTGTTCAAGGTCACCATGAAGAAATGTTGTCTTTACATCCATCTGTTCTATCTAAAGATCAAATGTTGTAGCTAAAGACATTAGTACCCTTATGGAATTTAACTTAGCAATGGGAGAGAAAATCTCACCAAAGTCAACTCCTTCGACTTGGAAATATCCTTTCGCTACTAGTCGAGCCTTGTAATTCTCGACTTGTCCTGCTGTATTCAAATTTTTCTTGAACGCCCACTTACTACCGACGGGTTTCCTTCCACTTTGTAACTCAACTAGATCCCATGTTTCAATCTTTCTCAAGGATTCCATTTCCTCTTATAGGGCCCTTTTCCATATTTTACCCTATGTCAAGTCGATTGCTTCCTTTACTAACTTGGGATCATCTTCTATGCTAGATAACACAAAATCAAAGAGAAATCTGGGTGGACTATACCTTTCTGGTTCTGTCCTTACCTGACCATACCTCTCGACAACTGGAGTTTGTTGTTCCACCTCTTCGTCAAAATTAGTCCACTCACCTAAATCTACACCTTCATCGTTCATTTCAAACTCTTGTGTTTCTAGTTCCTTTTCTATTTTAAGCTCTTCATCCTTGAAAGTAATTCCAAATTCTATGAATATCACATATATACTGTAAACTACCTTCCTTGTGACTGGATTCCACAGGTTAAACCCTTTTACTCTATCCTTGTATCTGATGAAGATGCATTTATCTAACTTGTTGTCGAGTTTGCTTATTTTATCCTTTGGAACATGCACAAAATAATCACACCCAAACACTCTGAGTTGTGTAAGAGAGGGATTTTTACAAATCCATACCTCATATGGAGTCTTGTCGACCAGATCCGTCGACGACGAACTATTCACTAGATTACATGTTGTTTTGACTACCTCTTTCCAAAATTCTTGTGCGATGCCTGCACCACTAAGCATTCTCCTCGCTTTCTTCAATAGCTTTCTATTCACTCTTGCAACAACTCCGCTTGTTGAGTCATGTATGGAGTTGATTTTTGTTGAGCTATACCATGCGATCTACAGAATAGGTCAAGCACATTCCCACAAAATTCTCCTCCATTATTAGTTCTCAGCACCTTGATCCTTTTACCAATTCGATTTTCTACAAGAGCCTTGAACTCTTGGAACTTCTCAAAGACCTCAAATTTCTTCCTTCGAAAATAAATCTGTCATTATGGAGAAATCATCTATGAAAGAGATGTAATACTGTAATCCTCCTAGTGAAGGGACCGAAACTGGTCCAAGCACATCACTATGTATTAACTCTATTATTTATTTATCCCTAGTAGCACTCGATGAGAAACTTGCATGAATCTATTTACCATAAATGCAATGTTCATAGAAGTTGAATTCTTAATAAAAGTTAGGGATACCTTTGACCATACCTTTATGCATAGGACATAGACCTTTCTGACTAATATGTACCATCTACTAATGCCACAACGCACTTGAGTCGACTAGACAAGAAGATATGACGTCGAATTCGGGATAGATTACATTAGCACAATTGTCGATGATTTTTCTTCCCCGTAGCTTGTACAAGGTTCCAGTCCTAACTCCTCTCATTAGTACCATCTCTCCTCGAACCATATCGCATGTATCTGTCTCAAATATGGACTATACACCTGCATTCCCCATCTTACTAACTGAGATTAGGTTTCGAGCGAAACCCGGGATATGCAACACTGCTGGAAGTGTTCCTATTCTTCCATCTTTTAGTCTCAGTCAAACTTTACCTCCTCCGACTATGCATGTCGATGAATCATATCCCAAAAGGAAATCGCCACCATCAAACTTCTCATATTCACAAAACCATTTTTTGCATGGTGTCATCTGATATGACACACCGGAGTCAATCAACCAAGAGTCACGATTTGACTGTGTACTTGTGGAAGCCAAATACATATCACCTTTCTCATCTTGTGAAGGCTTATTGTTATCCAAATGACCTTCCTCATACCATTTTCTTCTTTTGACTTCCGTTGATTTACAATTTCGTATATAATGCCCAATTTTACCACATCACCAACATGTTTTCGCCGTTAGACCAGGGGATCTAGTCTTAGATATATCCCTCGACTTCGGTCTTCTACTAAAGGTTTTCCTTTTCCTCTGTTTATCGATCAACCTATTGCTATCAAGGTGTCGTGGATCGAACCTTCCATGTTCTTTTGTCTCATCTCTTTTTCCAACAAATATGCGACCACATCGTCTATCTTCAGTGAAGCATTGTTGCTTCCAATAGCCACAACCAGGCTATCCCAGGAATCTGGAAAAGAACACAACAGATTGACACATTTTCCCTCCTCAATGATTTTAATATCCATGGAAAACTACTGACTAACCACAGTGTTGAATGCATTCAAGTGCTCTGTAACTAATTCATCTTCACTCATCCTTAGAAGATATAACTTCTTTCGAAGAAACAACTTGTTAGCCAGATATTTCAACTAGTACAAGTTCCCCAACTTTTCCCATAGATTCTTTGCAATGTCTTTTTTTGAGACATTAAAAAATACAGAATCTACTAAACAAAGTTGGATTATATTCCTTGCCTTCTGATCGATTTTCTGCCAGTCTTTCTTCGACACACCATCCGAAGTCATTCCTAGCTTGACTGCAACCCATTGTTCTCGATCCATAAGGAGACCATACTAACTATAGATCAACGTTTTCAGAAACTCCCATTGAAACAGATATACACCAATTCCAAGACCAATCCAAACCCTAAACAACAAAAGTGTCCCCTATAGCCAAATATAGCTCTAATATCAACTATTGGGTTAGGATACCTATTTAGTGGTTATGTGTATTGATTCATATAGTTAAACACAAATATATATTAAGAAATGGCATACAAAACATCAACATATTACATATAAATTGCCATGGAAACCCATCTCCGTAGGGGAAAACCAACAAACCAGTGGTTTTTCACTCATCTATTCATCAACACTCTTAACCAGTGTTTACAACCGTAATTTGTTTGACCACGATTCACACTTTATTACATCCCTATATTTGCATAACCATTACATCTTATTTATAGATGCAATACAACCAACTTCTCATTAATGGAAATCCATAAATTCCTAACCACTTTCAGTTATTATGCTACAACCGACTTGACTGGGTCATTCTTGGTCAATTGTCCATTGGGATTCTGATCGTTCCATTGATTTCTCATCGACTAGTCATTTGTCCTTAACCAAACATTATTCCAGTTGGCCAGTCAACCAGACTCCCACCATCTACTGACTTCCAACTCCAGCTGATTTATACCAGTCGACTATCAATTTCAATTGTCGATTACACGCAAAGATTATAACATTTTGCACTATTTTATGAATGCTTTTCAGAGTTCCCTTATGTATTTTTTTGAAATATTCCTTTAAAAATAAAGAAAAAAAACTTTATAAGCATCATTATTCATATTATATATGCCACAACAATATGCTTTGAATTTGTCCATTAAGACCTATAATGATCTATATTACAAATGTCTCTAACACGAAAAGATGGAACAATACCATATCTACATGATATATCACATCTACACTATCCTTACAGTCATGTTGGATTGTGACATTTTGCAATGGTTGGCACCAGTGTTTATCATGTAGATTATAGTAGTCCATGTATTTAACCATGGTTGATTATTTTTGACCATATTTGACTATAGTTTGAACATGCTTAGTTTGAAGCTTATGTTACAGTATGGTGTTCATTAAATTTTATGTTGCATTACGACATTCCTTAAGGGCTATATTGGGTTATAAAATTTCTCAATGGTTATGTCACATTCTGACATTAATCGTGCCTCACTTATATCAAATTTTTACATTTCTGAATGGTTATGGTGCATTGCAGTGTTAATTAGCGGTTACATTGCATTGCGACATTAAGAGTTCAACCGTTAATGTGCTTAGTAAATTCCTACAAGCAACAAGAGTTATGCTACAAGCAACATTAAGAGGTCAACCACATTATGAATGTGCTTAATATATGACAATTTACATTAATAAAGGGTTATGTTGCATTGTGAAATTACTAAAGGGTTAAATGCCATGGTTAACGAGGGTTTGACCATGGCTGGTTATATTTGACCATTGTTAAACATGGTTCACATGAATTTCTATGTTCAACAATAGTTACGTTGGATTATGGCATTCCTTAATGGTTATGCTTCATTGTGAAATTAATCTTGGTTTACTTATGTCAAATTGTTTCATTCCTCAATGGTTACGTTGCATTACAATGTTCATTAAGGGTTAGTTCTGTAGTGCTCTTGTTTCCGGCAGAGCACTAAGATAACTTCCTAAGTCAAATTCCAGGGCTAATTTCAGTTTTTAAGCTCTAATTTTTGTGTTAAGCTCACCGTGAGCATGTTTTGACAGGTTTAAATAAAACTATACTGTTTCAATCATATTTCCATGTTCATGTTTGTTTCTACTTTTACTTAGTTTCTGCAAACATATTAGTGAATAATCCAAAATATACATTTGTACAGTTATTTTCCTATCATAAAATTTACATATTCTCATATCAGCTAGTCATTCTAACCATTTAAAGTATGCATAGAATTGGGATGTAAATGATTAACCAATAGTAAAATACCTATTCTCATATCAGCTAGTCAATCTAACCACTTAAAGTATGCATAGAATTAGGATGTAAATGATTAACCAATAGTAAAATAGTAAAATACTTGGATCCGGTAGGTCGTAGATTGTCCCCTTGCTCTTGTAGCCTTTCCCGTCCAAGCCTTTGCTCCCGCAGACTTTCCGGTCCAAGCCTTTGCTCCCGCAGACTTTCCGGTCCAAGCCTTTGCTCCCGCAGACTTTCCGGTCCAAGCCTTTGATACCAAAAAAGGATGAACCACCCTGCTGACCAGTTCTTATCGTGCTGGCCCTAGGAAATCGACAGGTTTCCTAGCCCTTGAGCCCACAAACCAATAATCCTGACAACAGCTTTCCTTAGTACCTTTCCATAATTCAATAGTAATTTTTCTCTGAGTTAACCCCCACCTCAGTGTTTGAGTTTCCCACATTCTCGAAGCTTCGAGTTCTCCCCCTCCTCGACATTCCTCCTTTTCATCAAAATACTAAGTGTATGATGCAGGGGCATTTAGTCGAGCCAACAATGTGACTGTTTTGTTGTGGCTTGAGGCTGAACTAGAGGAACCTGAAGATCAAAACATAAACTTACTTGAATATTTTATTGAATGAGAAATTATGTAGATAATAGTATGCTGTCAGTTATAGAGTCTAAGTAGGAATAAGTGGCTATATACAGCTCCCTGCGTGGAGGCTGGGCAGTTACTGATTTTTAGAGCAGTTAGTTAAGTTTAGAAAGAAACTCTTAAGTTTGGGCAAGTGGAAGCTTGCTAATGGCAGCTCCAGGCAAAATTTGTAACTCCCGGTTAGGGAGGAAATTAAAGAGTTTTTTTTTTGCTGTAAAAAAGAAACACAAATAAGAAAGAACCGGTAACTTGCCAGAGCAGAAATCAGTGATAGCTACCAATTAATAAAAGAATGGATTCGAAATTTGAGAGAGATCAGGTATTTGTGTGAATAATTTGAGAATGGATGGATAATTTCTGTTGCTTCTTCCTTCATTTCCTGAGTTCATGGTAGCTATGTTACTTGTATGCATTGAGGCATTTTTTATTATCTTCCATCTAGACTATCCTATGAGTTACAGTCACACCAGGGTTTCATTTCAGCAAAATCAGGTTCAGAGTCTAACCATTACACTCGTAAACGCCTTGAGAAAGATCCTGTGGAAAGATTGCATGCAGTAAAACCGTCATTGGAATTGCAACTCCGTTTATGGACAAACGAAGACGAATTTAAAAATTCCGCGATCTGGGTTTTGTGCAGAAGGGAGTCTATTGTATGTCTAGCGAGTTTTTTTTCTTTCAAGAATTGACTTGGTTGAAGAGATTTGCAGAGTTCTTTGAACTGCATTTTGTTAAAGTGCGTGAAGCAACATTGGAACGGTTTTACATTTGATGTTTCTTTATTAACGATTGATGAGGAAAGTTTAAGCAAGGATCCGGCTAATCCCTGCACCAATTTTGGTATCAGAGCGAGGAATTTTGCTTAGTGTAACATAGAAAAGACATGTCTGTTCGTGTTTGCAGAGCTCGGGGTCGTGGCAGAGGACGACCAACAACAAATACAGAGGTTATAGAGGAGTTGAGAGAGCTAAGAGCACATATGGCAGCTATGGAGCTAGGTAGACAGAGAGATCCAGTGGCAGGAGATGTGAGTGAGCCTGAAGAGGAAGAACGTGAAGAGGAGGTAGCTCCTATGGCAGAGACACCTGAAATGAGATGTCTTAGATCCATTTTAGGAACCACATCCATACCAAAGCCTGAGTTGTCTACCTATGAGGGAAGCCTTATTGCTGAACACCTCATTGACTGGATCAGTGAGTTGGATAAATATTATGAGTATGATGAGATTGAGGAGAACAAGAAGGTCAGATTGGCAGTGACACGGTTGAAGGGGCATGCATCCCTCTGGTGGGATAGTGTGCCAGCAGAGAGGAGAAGGAAGAATAAGCCACTGATCAAGAGCTGGGATAGGATGGTGGCGAATATGAGGGACAAATTCTTGCCCAAGGATTACCAGTTGACTCTGTATAGGCAAATGCAGAATTTGAGGTAAAGATTGCTGACTGTGAGAGAGTACACTGAGGAGTTTTACAAAGTAAACTTGAGAGCTGGTTATGTGGAAGAATCATCCGAGAAGACTGCCAGGTATGCAAATGGCTTGAGGATGGAGATCCAGGATGAAATCAATATGATATCACCTAGGACAATGGAAGAGGCCTACCAATGTGCCTTAAGAGCAGAAGAGAAGCTATTGAGGAAACAAAACTTCAATAAAGGAAGAGGTTCAGCCAAAGGAAGAGGACAACCACCTGGAAGGGAGAAGTTTGTAGCCCAAAAGGGAGAGTCCAACAATTCAAATCAGCATGAGCAACAAAGCAGGGGCAATGACCCAAGAGGAGGAAGACCTTACCAAGGAGGTAGAGGTAGAGGGAGAGGAAAATAAACTGTGTTTAGATGTTACAAATGTAACAAGCTGGGTCATAGATCTTTTGAATGCCCGGAGAAGGAAAACATAGGACAGAGAGGGGCCTATGTAGCTCAGAAGGAGCAGCAACAAGAGAAATTACCAGTGGCTGAAAATTTACCTGAGATTGGAGAGGCTTTGATGATAAACAAAGTCTTGTTGAAGCCTGAGAAATAAAGTGTAGAACCTGCTCATAGGAAAGCCTTGTTCAGGACTATGTGCAAGGTCAAAGGAAAATGCTGCAAGATGGTGATTGACAGCGGGAGTACTGACAATTTGGTTTCCACAGAGATGGTGGAGAAGCTGAGCTTGAAGAAGAACAAACATCCAGTTCCCTACAAGGTATCCTGGTTTCATAAAGAACATCAAATCCTGGTAAGTGAGCAATGTGAGTTTGATTTACAAGTAGGTACATATAATGATAAAATAATATGTGATGTTAGGCCCATGGATGTCTGTCATGTTCTTTTGGGGAGACCTTGGCAATTTGACAGGAAAGTAGTGCACGATGGTAGGAGGAACTGCTATAGTTTTGATAAGGATGGAATGAGACATGTCTTACTTCCTTTGCAAGAAGGTAGCACAGTAGAGCAGCAAGCAGCAACAGTTTTAATGTTGACTGGCAAAAAGTATTTGCACTAGCTTGAGGAAGAGGAAGTGAACTATGCTGTGATGTGCAAGCCCAAGGTAGTAATGACAAAGATTAGTATTTCAGATATGCTTGAAGAAATTCAGGAAATGTTGGTTGAGTTTGGAGACATTGTAGTGGATGATTTTTCCGATGAGTTGCCACCCAAGAGAGATATCAACCATCACATTAACTTTATTCCCAGAGCTAGCTTACCCAACAAGGCAGCCTATAGGTTGACACCTCAAGAGAATGAAGAGATTAGAAAGTAAGTGCAAGGATTGTTGGATAAGGGGCTTATTGAGAAAAGTATGAGCCCATGTGCAGTGCTGATTAAGAAAAGTATGAGCCCAAAGAAGGGTGGTGAATGGAGGATGTGCACGGACTCACGAGACATTAATAAAATAACCATCAGATATAGGTTCCCATTGCCTAGGATGGATGACATAATGGATTGTCTAAGGGGAGCAGCGTATTTTACTAAGATAGATCTGAAAAGTGGATATCATCAGATCATAATTAGAGAAGGGGATGAGTGGAATACAACCTTCAAAACAAATGAAGGACTGTATGAATGGCTGGTTGTGCCATTTGGATTATCAAATGCTCCAAGCACATTCATGAGGTTAATGAACGAAGTCCTGAGGGATTTCATAGGTAAATTTGTGATAGTCTACTTGGATGATATACTGATTTTCAGTCAGTCAAAGGAGGAGCATCTGAGATATATCTTGGAAAAGTTGCAATTAGAGAAATTGTTGGTGAATATCAAGAAGTGTTCATTCATGAAATTTGAGTTGGTGTATTTGGGATTTGTGGTTTCGAAGGATGGTTTGAAGATGGATCCAGATAAGGTACAAGCAATTTTGGATTGGCCTTCCCCCCAAAGCATATTTGAGGTAAGAAGCTTCCATGGCTTAGCAAGCTTTTACAGGAGATTCATAAAGAACTTTAGTGGCATTTGTTCTCCAATTGTTGAGACTATTAGAAAGGACAAACATCCCTTCAAATGGACAGCAGGAGCTAAAAATAACTTTCAGTTGTTAAAGAAAAAGATTACTGAGCAGCCCATGTTGGAGTTACCAGACTTTAGAAAACCATTCCAAGTTACATGTGATGCTAGTGGGGTAGCCATTGGGGCTGTGCTCAGTCAAGAAGATAAACCCGTGGCCTATTTTAGTGAAAAACTAAATGATGCAAAACATAAATATTCCTCATATGACAAGGAATTCTATGCTATAGTCCAAGCCTTGAAACATTGGCGACATTATTTGATGCCTAAGGAATTTTTATTGTATTCTGACAATCATGCTTTGTACTACATAATGCAGCAGCCTAAGTTGAATCAGAAACATGCCAAATGGGTGGAGTTCTTGCAGAGTTTCACTTTTGTGTTGAAGCATATTAGCGGACAATCAAATCGTGTAGCTGATGCATTAAGCAGGAGAACCTTGATTGTACAAGAAACTCAGGTACAAGTTTTAGGATTTGAATATCTTAGATATTTGTATGAGATTGATAGTGATTTTCAGAATGCATACAGGGCTTACAAGAACCTTGTAGAAATGGACAAAGAATTGTGGACTGAATACATGCTGCAGGATGGATTACTTTTCAAGAACAGTAAGCTATGTATCCCAAGTTGCTTAATGAGGGAAAATCTGATTCAAGAGAAGCACAATGGTGGAATGGATGGTCACTTTGGAAGTGATAAGACTTATGGATAGCTAAGTCATTTTTACTTCAGGCCCAAGATGAGGTCTGAGGTTGAGAAGTTTGTGAGAAGATGTAGAATCTGTCAGCATGCCAAAGGAAGAAGCCAAAACACAGGCTTATATACACCATTGCCTGTTCCTACCAGGCCTTGGGATTCTGTGAGTATGGACTTTATTTTAGGATTGCCAAAGACTTAGAAAGGAAATGATTCCATCTTTGTAGTGGTTGATAGGTTTACTAAAATGGCACATTTCATTCCTTGTTTTAAGACAAGTGATGCCACCCATATAGCAAACTTGTTCTTTAATGAAGTGGTGAAGCTGCATGGTTTGCCTAGAAGTATTGCAACAGAGAAACTAGGACACGAGATCCATATTTGAATAAAAGATATATTATTGAATTGATAAGATGATTAATGTATTACAAGAGCTTTCCTTTTATAAGGTTTGAGCATGCTTAAGGAAGGGTTACGTCCCTTCAATTAACTAATTTAATAATTTACTGCTTAATTTAATACATCGTTAATATTCATAGCATTGCCACTCCCTTTTAAGGAGCTTTGTCCTCAAAGCAATGGTAATGAGGGATGTAGCTGTCGAAATTGTTCTGATTCACATGTTGCATCTTCTTCAGGAAGATTTTTCCATTTTATGAGGTACTCTTTAATGAATCACATTCTTAAACTCTTCTCTCTAGTATCAATAATAGATTCTGGCTCGAATACGATTCTTCCTTCTTCATCTAACAAGGGAAGTATTGTTTGTGCTTTCTGGTGTTGACCTATCATATTTTTCAAGCATGAAATGTGAAAAACATTGTGGATGCGACTTGTAGTTGGCAATTCCAATGCATATGCCACCTGACTAATCTTCTTATTGATTTTATATGGGCCATAAAAACGTGGAGCCAATTTATTCTTTCCACCTTGTTTAAGTGATAATTGCTTATAGGGTTGTAGTCTTACAAATACCAAATCTCCAACTTCAAATTTTTGTTCTGTTCGGTGTCGATCTTCTTGTTGTCTCATTCTATTCCTGGCAATATTCAGATTCTCTTTAAGTACTTGGACAACCTTTTGGTTTTCTTCTAAATGGTCATTTACTGATGCGACCCTTGCTTGGTTGGTAATGAAATCCTTCCATTTTGGGGTTTCATATCCATATAGGGCTTGAAATGGTGTCATGCTTGCAGATGTATGATAAGTAGAACTATACCACCATTCCGCAAGATGTAGCCATTGGAACCATTTATTTTGCTTATCAGTTACAAAGCAACAGAGGTAGGTTTCCAAGCATTTATTGACGACTTCTGTCTGTCCATCTATTTGGGGATGATAAGCTGAGCTCATGTTAAGAGACGTCCCAATTTGCTTGCAAAACTCTCTCCAAAAGTTCCCTTTAAACTTGGCATCCCTATCACTTACTATAATCTTGGGAAAACCATGTAACTTGTAGACATTTTTACAGAAAGCTTTGGCTGTTTCTTTTGCCGAATCAATTTTCTTCACTCCAATAAAATGTGCATATTTGGTTAGCCTGTCTACCACAACTAGTATTTTGTCTTTTCCATCTGATATGGGTAGACCTTCAATGAAATCCATTGAAATTTCCTCCTATTTTTGATTTGGGATATGTAACGGATGGAGTAACCCTGGACTTGAGATATTCTCAGTTTTATTCCTCTGACAAATGTCACAATCTGCAACATACTTGTGAATGTCGGCATACATACCCTTCCAAAAGAATGACTGCCTTGCATTATAGTAGGTTTTAAAAAATCCTACATGACCAGCGGCTGGGCAGTCATGTGACTCTTTAAGTGCCTTGGTCTTAAAACTGGAGTTGGAACTTAAGTAAATACATCCTTTGTACCATAAGAGGTCATTCTTCCATTCAAACTTTGGATACTGATTTATGTTGTTAATTATGGAGCAAGCCTATGAATTCTTGGCATATTCCTTGCGAATTTCGTCCAAAAATTCTGGGATCACCATGGATACGGCGTAGACTTGTACCTCTTCATCTCTCCTTGATAGAGCATCAGCTACTACATTGTCCTTCCCCTTTTTATGTAGGATCTCCATATCGAAGGTAGAGATTCTCTCGATCCACTTTTGTTGTTCGGTTATCAATGTCTTCTGCTGTAATAAGTGTTGTAGACTATTATGATCTGTTTGGATTAGGAATTTACTTCCCAAAAGTTATTGTCGCCATTTAGTTAATGCATGCATGATGGAAAGCATTTCCTTGTTGTATGTAGACTGTAGGTATTATCTTTTGTTCAACTTCCTACTTTCAAAAGCAATTGGATGACCTTCTTGCATTAGCAGAGCTCCTATCCCAAACCTTGAAGCATCACATTCAATTACGAATGGTTTTGCAAAATCAGGTGTTGCCAAAACGGGAGTTGAAGACATAATTTGTTTCAACGTTTCAAAGCATCTTCTTGCTTCATCATCCCATTGAAAAGAATTTCGTTTTAGGAGATTTGTTAGCGGAGCAGTGACGTGTGCATAGTTCCTGATGAACCTTCGATAGTAACCTGTTAATCCCAAAAATCCTCGCAATTTTGAAACATTCTTTGGTTCGGGCCACTCCTTCATCGCCTGGATCTTCCTTGGGTCCACCTTAACTCCTTCCTTTGAGATTATATGACCGAGATATTCCACTTCTTGCTTCCCAAATGTGCATTTTGACTTTTTTGCATAGAACTGGTTTTCCTTCAGAAGAGATAGAACCTCTTCCAGATGCGTAAAATGTTCCTTCCATGTCTTGCTATATATAAGGATGTCATCGAAGAATACTAACACAAATTTCCTTAGGTATGGTTGAAATAGTTCATTCATAGTTGCTTGGAATGTGGCAGGGGCATTAGTTAACCCAAAAGGCATTACTTTGAATTCATAATGTCCTTCATGAGTTTGGAAAGCAGTCTTTGCGATATCTTCTAATCTGACCCTGATTTGATAGTACCCTGACCTTAAATCGAGTTTTGAAAAATATTTTGCGTCATGAAGTTCATTCAGCATGTCATCGATGAAAGGGATTGGAAACTTGTTCTTAATCGTTATTTTGTTTAATCCTCTATAATCTATACATAATCTAAACGATCCATCCTTCTTCCGTACTAGTACGACTGGAGCTGCATAAGGGCTTCTACTCTTGGTGATGACACCACAATTCAGTAGGTCTTGAACCAACCTTTCTATTTCCATTTTGTGGTGGTGGGGATACCTATATGGTTTAACCTTGACAGGATTTGATCTAGGTTTAATCTCGATTATGTGCTCTATACTCCTTTCTAGTGGTAGTTGCATGGGTGAGTCTTGAAATATGTGTTCATGTTTCTGGAGTAATTTTTGGATTTCCTTTTTGAACTCATTTGGTTCCTCCTCTTTTCCTTCTAGTTGATAGCATTGGATTACGTATGCTGATGCTCCTTTTCGAATGAGTTTTTCCATATGCTGAGATGAAACTACTTGTGTGTCTGGTGGTTGAAAACCATATAGCTTAAAATTTTTCCCTTGCCATTTAAACTTGATGAAATGTTTTTGGTGATTGGCGGAATATGTTCCCAATGTTTGTAACCATTGGATTCCCAAAACGATGTCTACTCCTCCCAACGGTAAGGTGTAGAGTTCTGATTCCAGTTCAAAGTCTTGTATTTGAAGTCTCACCTTGTGGCACTTTCCAACTTTTTCAATCTTCTTGCCATCTGCAACCATCACCTTCATGTCTGGAACTGGATGTACGAACAACTTGAGTTTTCTTGCAACTCTTATATCAAGAAAGTTGTGAGTGCTTCCGGTGTCTACTAGCACTGTAACATTCTCATTTTTTATATGCCCTTTTAACTTGAGAGTCTGTGGTTGGCTAATGCCTGTCATGGCTGCTAGGGAGATTTTGGGGGTCTCGTCGTTTCCGGATTCCATATTTGCGGTCGCCTCCTCTTCATCTTCTGACTCTTCTTCTTCTTCTGATTTACTATTCTTCTCTGCTTCACAAGTATATAATTTCTTTGAGTTGTCCTCGGGGCGACACCTATGTTTAGGATTCCATTTGTCTCCACATCGTCGACATTTTACTTCCCTCATTCGTTGATTCTCGAGGCTCTTCCTGTCGTCCCTTCTGGGTGGAGGGATGTATTTGTTTGTATCATCCTCTGGAGTCGACTGGATATTTCTTTGTGAGTATGACTTCCCTTTATTTGGTTGGAAACTGTCAAATTTAGCCTCAGCTGCTTTTGCTTTATGTCTTGCCACCTCGATGTTTGGTATGTCATTAATCCTTAGTTCCCTCTGTATATATGGTTTAAGGCCTCCAAGATAAGTTTCCAGCCGTTGCTTATGTGATAATCCAAACACTCTTGTGGCAAGCGATTCCCATTGTTGTGTGAACTCCTCGACACTTCCTTTTTGTTGTAATCTGGTAAGCTTTGAAAAGAATTCATCCTCATCGATTCCTTGGAACCTTTTTAGGAAATCGTTTTTGAACACCTTCCAAGTATACGATAGCTTGTCTCCTTTCCACCATATGTACCAATTGTATGCGTTCCCTACTAGGTGCATTGACACATATTTTACTTTTTCTTCGTCCATCGTAATATTGTATATGTGGAAGTATTCTTTAGCCTTATTTAACCATGCGACACATTGGTCGTCACTTCCGTTGAACTTCGACAACTCAATTTTTTCTCTTGGTGGGCATATTATAAAGGGTGGATTGTCTTTTACTTTGTCATGTGCTGATGACTCCAAATTGCGGAATGATCTTGTCAACATATCCGGGCCACCTCGTTCTTTATTCGCATCTAGTATTTCTATGATGGTATTCAACTTGTCTTATAGTGTTTCATGTTTCTCTTTCATGCCCTCTAACTTGGTGTCTAGCCTTCTCTCTAACACTAACACAACTTCCTCCTTGAGTTCCTTTTTAGCTTTGCATTGCTAATTTTAATTTCTTCTTTCAAATCTTGGTTGTTCTGGGTGATCCGCTCATTGAAATCTTTCTCTAATATTTCAATTTGGTCTCGTAATTCGGCCATGGTTCTTGATCTGGTGTGGGGAGGTGAATATTTAGACCCAATTTTGACTTATGAGGAGTGAGTGATATTCGTGGGATTTTTTTTTTGGGTGGGCTTGATTAAAACCAAGTGGTAGTAATAATAATAATAATATAAAATTATTATTATTTGAAATATTATAAAGTTAAAATATAATAAAGTTAAATATTATATTTATTTAACCTTATTTTTTGTAGGGTTCTACGTGGAGAAATTGGGAGGGTTGGCGAGAGAGCAAATGGAGGAAGGCGGTGGTAGGGTGAATGTGGAGGCGGGGGTTGCTCGCAGTGAAAGGGTGATCAGCGGGAGTAGGGCGTGAGCGTGATGAGGATGATGGAAGCGGGGAGGCTGCGTGGAAGGAGGTCTGGGTGCAGTCGACTGGTGTGGAGGCAGCGTGGGTGTAGGATGCAGGAGGACGCATGAAGGTGTGTTGGTGTGCAGGAGGACCCAGGCTGTCGTGGAAGCGGTGGTGGAGGTTGCTGCAGGTTTGGAAGGATTGCAGTGGTGGGCAGTGGATATGGAGAGTGTTCAGGCTAGGGAGGGAGTGAAGGCGTGTGGTGCGTGGGCGTGTTGTCGTGTGAAGGAGTGTTGGTGTGAAGGCGTGATGATGGATTTTGTGAGATGGTGAAGAGCTGAGGGGAAGATGGGTGCGGTTGGGAGAAAGGCGAGTAGTGACAGAATATGGGCATGGCGTGAAGCAGTGTGGATGGATGCAACCGATGGCGGGGAAATAGGAGCAGCGATATGGAAGCCTGAGATGAAAGTGGAGGACGATCCCAGCTGGAGCGTGGAACGCAGGAGTTGATGCCGAACGCAACTTTGATACCAAATGCAACAGAGAAACTAGGACACGAGATCCATATTTGAATAAAAGATATATTATTGAATTGATAAGATGATTAATGTATTACAAGAGCTCGCCTTTTATAAGGTTTGAGCATGCTTAAGGAAGGGTTACGCCCCTTCAATTAACTAATTTAATAATTTACTGCTTAATTTAATACATCATTAATATTCATAGCAAGTATTGTCTCTGATAGAGATGTGAGATTCACAGGTCACTTCTGGAGGACATTGTGGAAGAAGCTAGGTACTAAGCTGAATTTCAGTTCAGCTTATCATCCACAGTCTGATGGTCAGACTGAGGTAGTCAACATGAGTCTGGGTAACATGCTGAGGAGTTTGGTTGGTGAAAATCCAAAACAGTGGGATAGAGTATTGGCACAAGCTGAGTTTGCCTATAATGACTCGCCAAACATAAGCACAAGTATGAGCCCATTTCAGATCTTGTATGGTATGCATCCTAGATGGGTGTATGAGCTAAGAGATTTGGGACAATTGGAGAAGAGGAGTGCAAATGGAGAAGATTTTGCAGCTAGGATCAGTGAACTACAGGAGGAAGTTAAGGAAAGATTACAGAGAAGTAATGCAAATTACAAAGCAAGAGTTGATTCTAAAAGAAGATAAAATAATTATGAGGTGGGAGACCTAGTGTTAGCCCATCTGAGAAAGGAAAGGTTTCCTGAGGGAGAATACAACAAATTGAAAATGAAGAAGATTGGGCCATGCAAAATCCTCAGAAAGTTTTCTGCTAATGCTTATGAAATGGAAATGCCAGCAGGAGTTGGCATATCTCCTATTTTCAATGTTGCTGATATTTATCCTTTTGTAGCAAGTGATACTGGACAAAACATAGGAGGCAAGGACCCTGATGATGAAGATTTGCAGTGGATGAAGCAAATGCCAGTAGCATAGACCTTAGAAGCTGAAGAGATCTTGGACACTAGAATTGCAAAGAGTACCAGGCAGAGGGATTATCTGGAATATTTGGTAAAGTGGAAAGCACATCCTGTAGAGGATGCCACTTGGATGAGTGCATCAGAGCTAGAAGCCAAAGGATTTGCTGTTGATGAATTTTTGAATAGGGGTTCAATTCTTCTCACCTTGGGAGTCTGATGCAGGGACATTTAGTCGAGCCAGCAATGTGACTGTTTTGTTGTGGCTCGAGGCTGAACTGGAGGAACCTGAAGATCAAAAGAGAAACTTACTTGAATATTTTATTGAATGAGAAATTATGTAGATAATAATAGTATGATGTTAGTTATAGAGTCTAAGTAGGAATAAGTGGCTATATACAGCTCCCTCCGTGGAGGCTGGGCCGTTACTGATTTTTAGAGTAGTTAGTTAAGTTTAGAAAGAAAATCTTAAGTTTGGGCAAGTGGAAGCTTGCTAGTGGTAGCTCTAGGCAAAATTTGTAACTCCCGGTTAGGGAGGAAATTGAAGAGTTTTTTTTTTGTTGTAAAAAAGAAACAAAAATAAGAAAGAACCGGTAACTTGCCAGAGCAGATATCAGTGATAGCTACCAATTAATAAAAGAATGGATTCGAAATTCGAGAGAGATCAGGTATTTGTGTGAATAATTTGAGAATGGATGGATAATTTCTGTTGCTTCTTCCTTCATTTCCTGAGTTCGTGGTAGCTATGTTACTTGTATGCATTGAGGCGTTTTTTATTATCTGCCATCTAGATTATGCTATGAGTTACATTCACACCAGGGTTTCATTTTAGCAGGATCAGGTTCAGAGTCTAATCATTACACCCGTAAACTCGAGAAAGATCCTGTGGAAAGATTGCGTGCAGTAAAACCGTCATTGGAATTGCAGCTCCATTTATGGACAAATGGAGACAAATTTAAAAATTCTGCGATCTGGGTTTTGTGCAGAAGGGAGTCTATTGTGTGACTTGTGTTTTTTTTTTTTTTCAAGAATCGACTTGGTTGAAGAGATTTGCAGAGTTCTCTGAACTGCATTTTGTTAAAGTGCGTGAAGCAACATTGGAACGGTTTTACATTTGATGTTTCTTTATTAACGATTGATGAGGAAAGTTTAAGCAAGGATCCGGCTAATCCCTGCACCAGTGTACTTCTCCAAAAGAAAACCAACCCCCCCTTCTTCGTGAAACCTTTCCTTTATATCCATTTTCCTCCTCCAAATTTCATTCTTACTCCACCGCCTTAGCCCTCCATGTTTTTGGGATTCTAAACCATTAATACAATCACACTAATCAAGGATAAAATAATGTTTAAATATGTTTGTCAGATTCCCTATTTCTCTCGAGCAGTGGAATATTTCAATTCTAATTAAGGTTGTCCTTTTGTGTAGATTTCCTATCATTTTCTTTTATTCAAAAATTAAGCATGACTTGCCTTATTTAAACTTATGGGACAAGTTAAATAGTATAGAATTTATTCCACCGCTTGATCTTTAAATGCAGATAGGATAATATAATAAATGCAAACTTGACTTTACACATGGAGGATGCTCATGTCTTTATTATTCAACTAAATCCTGATTCGACAATGTTCTTTGATTTACAATTAAAGTTTAAATAAAAATATAATATGGAATATAATAATATCACAAAGACTCACTTTCAATTGTTTTTAAATTAATAATATTATCCCTTTTTACTATTCACATAAAACAATCGAGATAAATTCATCCATTTATGCAAAACCATTATTCTATGTTTATTTAACAACAATTATAATAACAATAAGATTATGTATGTTAATAACAACATTAATAATACTAATAACAATAATAATAATAACAACCACATAAAAACACCTTCAATGGTTTAAGCATAAAACACCTTCAATGGTTAAAGCAGTATGATAAACATGTTAATTTAGAACTATACTATTGGTGTATACTGAACAGTATCTGTGTTATTTACAATAACTATCTCATGATGATTCCTAATGCATCACTTATATGTAATTATTAACTAAACTAATTGACCTATCTATTCATATCTAAATGATTAAACAATCATTACTCGAACTCGATTAATGCATGACTGACTCTTATCCAAAATAACATTACAATCATTTAGCATGTTAAGTATTTATCACATCAATACTAGCGTACATGTACCAGGTATGCGTGCATGGCCAACGTACGCATAGATCATATATGTACTATAATGAAGCATCATTTTACCTATGTATATTTACTAACTGAAGGCATGAAAATCATTCGTGCAGACATAACAAACATACATTCAACATAAGCATTTTAGTATCTTTTAGTCATTTAACAATTAACAAACAAGTTATAACATCATTATATTTTCAGATTCTTAATAATTAATCAATCAATTATTTTCAAGGAAGAGGTACCTACTACTACTAAGTTAGTATCAAGGGATACCCAACCCTCAATAGTACTAACATATCCTCCCATACTAACCTACTTCCGCATCCTCCCTATCCTTCCTCTGCTAGTACAAAAGTGGATGTCAGCTATACTGACCTAGCCACATAAAACCTGAGAGTGGTAGCGTCAGCTAACTAGCGGACCTAGCCTCTCCTAGCAGGCATCCGACCGTCGTCATCACAACAACTTGGGGAGCGGGTCTCAGCACGACCCTCCCACGGCCTCAGGTATTATAGAAACATAGGGTGGAACATACATCCATCCCTCTCAACATCCTGGGTCTATACCCTATCAAAACCATACTGTGTTGCTATTGAGATTATTGGTCTGTGTCATCGTATCATCAACTTTGGTAAACAGGGCTCTCTGCAAAATAGGTACTACACCATACTTCATATCAAGTATTTGGCTATTACATAGCCCCTGTGTCCTGCGGATTAGTACTTTACAACCATACATTTATAACAATATTTCCATTTCATGATCATCTGATCCATATTATCAACACCATTTATTTCATCACATAAAATCCTTAAATCGATCACATCATACGTAACACATCATATATATCACATTTCATCAAGGACAATTATTACGCATACACTGTCATTAGGAAATAAAAGAATCTCATGATAACTACAACATAGTAACCATATAAACATAATAACATCATGAGAATGGTAACATCATAATTGTAGTATCAGTATGAGCATAGTAACCTCATAAACATAATAGCAACATATAATCATGTCTAATCATGCCGAAATATAGTTTACTCAGTCTAGTTGAGTCCAACGGATAATAAGCAAAATAGAGTGCAGTATGTATGACAGGTAAACATGCCTAGTCAAAATATGGGGCATTACAAGTTCACAGTGAGACATTAAGAGGTTGACTAAAATATTATGTTTCATTGTGACACTAAGAGGCTTATAATATGGTTATATTTATTGTGATGTTCATGTTGGTTGAGTTATGTTGACTTGTTATGTTCCTCAATGGTTTTGTCATACTGTGACATTTGAATTCCTATGCTCCTCAATGGTTATGTCACATTACAACATTCCCCAAGGGTCATTCTAGATTGTAATGTTCCTCAACGGTTAGCTGCGGTTGACCATGTTTTACTAAGAATCACTATGTTGACTATGGTTGAGCATGAATGCCTTAAGATGACATTGTGACATTCATCTTACGTTACTTATGTTGATTGTGATGTTCATCAATAATTATGTCACATTATGACATTCATTTTGGTAGACTTATTTCAAATTGTTATGTTCCTCGATGGTTTTGTTTTACTATGGTTGACCATGTTTGACTATGGCTAAACATGGTTTATTATGGATGACCATGTTCTCTATGGTTTCACCTGATTGACTTTATATATATATATTGTAATGTTCATCTTGGTCAACTTATGCTGGCTTAATACATTCCTCAATGGATATGTTGCAACATGACATTCATGAAGGGTTATATCGCAATTGTTTATTGATATGGTTTTGTTGGATTTGATGGCTTTTATGGTTGATATACTTTTGGTTTCATTTAGATATAAAAAAATATTAACAAAATTCAACATTTGTATTTATATTTAAACATAATATATGATGATGTTTAACATTACATGTAATTTGTTTTAGCTCATGGCTTAATTATGAAGATTATTAGATCTCGATTTTTATTTTTATTTTTATTTTTTAAAAGAATTAGAAAGGATATTATTATATTGTTCTTTCACAAAAAGGTCCTTTCATCATTATGTCACATTGAGTGTGGTTGACTTTGGTTGGATATGGTTTAACTATGGTTGGAAATAATTGGAAATTATTGACCATGTTCAATTATGGATGGTTGATCATATTCAACTATGAATGATTGATTATGTGACATTGTGACACAAAGAAATTTATAATATGGTTATATATATTTTGATGTTCATCTTGATTAACTTAGGTCAACCCACTATGTTACTTAATGGTTATGTCACATTGTGGCATTCACCAAGGAGTATATCACATAGCAACTCTCCTCAATGGTTATGACACATTGTGATGTTTGTCAAGGGTCATATTACATTGTAACATTAAGAGATATAAAATATGGCTATATATCTTGAAATGTTCATTTGGGTTAATGAATGTTGACATGTTATGTTCCTTAATGGTTTTGTCGCATTGTGACGTTAATGAATAATTATGTTGCATTGCTACATTCTTTAATGGTTATGTAATATTACGAAGTTCCCCAATGGATATGTTATATTACAAAATTCATTTTAGATTATTTATTTGGAATTAGTACATTCCTTAATGGTTATGTTGCATTGTGACATTCATAAAGGGTTATGTCACAATTGTTTATTGGTTATGGTTCTTAATGGTTAACTAAGTTCAACTATTAGGAATGTCTATGGTTGGTTATGGTTGAATCCAATTTATTACTTTGGTTTTCTTTGTTGAATTTGATAGTGTCTTGTTGATTAATATTTTTGTCCATCATTAACTATGGTTTGACCATATATGACTATAGTTGAGTATGGTTGGTTGTTTTTCAATATCCAATCACATTGTGACATTAAGATGTTAACTTCAATAATATTGAATTGTTATAGTAAGAGATTTATAATATGGTTATATCTATTTTAAAGCTCATCTTGATAAATTTATGTTGGTTTAATCCATTCCTCAATGGTTGTGTCACATTGTGACATTCATGAAGGGTTATGTCACATTGTTATGTTCATTAGCTTCATGTTGTATTGTGATGATCATCAATGGTTACATGATATTGTGACACATAGAGGTTTATAATACTAGTATATCTATTTTGATGTTCATCTTCGTTGACTTATTTCAACTTGCTATGTTACTTAATGGTTATGTCACATGTGACATTCACTAAGGAGTATGTCACATTGCAATGTTCCTCAATGGTTATGAGACATTGTGACATAAAGAGGTTTACAATATGGCTATATATATTTTGATGTCATCTCAGTTGACTTATGTCAACTTGCTATGTTACTTAATGGTTATGTCACATTGTGACATTCATTAAGGAGTATGTCATATTGCGATGCTCCTCAATGGTTATGATGCATTGTGATCAATTTTTGTCAAGGGTCACGTTACATTGTGACACCAAGAGGTTTATAATATGGTTTTATATCTTGTAATGTTCACATGGGTTAACAAATGTTGACATGTTACGTTCCTTAATGTTTTTATCACATTGTGACATTAACGGAGAATTATGTCACATTACTGCATTCTTTAATGGTTATGTTGCACAATGATGTTCCTTACGATTATGTTGGATTGTAACATTCTTGAATGGTTATGTTGGATTGTGCTGGTCATCAATGGTTACATGACATTGTGACACATAGAGGTTTATAATATGTGTATATCTATTTTGATGTTCATCTTGGTTGACTTATGCCAACTTGATATGTTACATAATGTTTACATCACATTGTGACATTATTCAAGGATTATGTCACACATAGATGAACTATGAATGGTTAATTATGTGACACTGTGACAAAAATAAGTTTATAATATTGTTATATTTATTTTGATGTTCATCTTAATTGACTTATGTAAACTTGCTTTGTTACTTAATGGTTATGTCATAATGTGGCGTTCACCAAAGTGTATGTCAGGTTGCGACTTTCCTCAATGGTTATGAGACATTATGATGCTTGTTAAGGTTCATGTAACATTGTGATACTAAGAGGTTTATAATATGGTTATATCTCTTGCAATGTTCATATGGGTTAACGAATGTTGACATGTTATGGTCCTTAATGGTTTTGTTGCATTGCAACGTTAATGAAAAATGATGTCATACATTCTTTCATGGTTATGTCACATCGAGTGTGATTGACTTTGGTTGGATATGGTTTAATTATGATTGACAATAATTGACAATGGTTTATCATGTCTAACCATGGATAATAGATTATGTTACATTGCGACACAAAGAGGTTGATAATAGGTTTATATCTATTTTGATGCCCAATTATGAAGATTATATGACGTTGTGAAGTTTATGATTGCACATAAACTTCCTTAACTCATAGCTTAATTATGAAGATCTTTAGAACTTGGTTTTTTAAGAAAAAACATAAACATATTATTCCATAAAAAAATGTCATTTCACTATTATGTTTATTTCATGATTGATAACTCTCAATTACTCATATTAAATTAATTAGGGAATCCCATGTCAAAATGAGACACTAAAGGTGACATCAACAAATAGCAAAAACATTCCATATTTGATGGAAACATCCCATATTCTAAATGGTTGAGTAAAAAATGACCATATTATATGTAACAAACTTCAACTTTTATATTTGTATTTAAACATAATAAATGATGATAATGTTTGTGATTGCATATAAATTTTGTAATTCATACTTCAATTATAAACATAATAATGAAATTGATTTTTTCTAGAAAATATTTAAAAGAATGTCACTTCATTATTATGTTTATTTCATTAAACAATTTTTTATAACTCCTAAATACCCATTAAAATTTTATTTTAAAACTTTTTGAAACTCCATTGAAGAATCCTATGTTAAAATTAGATACTCCCTTAAAAAAAGGTTACATCAACCCATAATTGAAACATACCATATGATATAATAAAAAATAACCATTTTATTATTATATATATATTAAAAATTAAAATATTCTTACAAATAAAAAATAGATTTTTTTTTTAAAACAAATGCACAACATTCCATCTTAATTTAAACATTTCCTTTTTTACACAAGTTTATAAACTTGGACTTCTATCATTTTCACACATCACACAAACATTATATTATAACAAGAGACATGAGGTGGCAATGTCCCTGACATTATACCTGTGGTGGTTGGTGGTTTGCAGTTGCTTATGCAAAAAAAATTAAACTCAATAAAAATAGAGTGAATTTTGTTATAGCCCACTTGGCAGCTTTTGAGGGCCGTAGAGCTCTGATTGCTTAGAAGACTCTGGATTCAAGTTCTATTTCAAGGGTTAACTACCTACTTTTGAACCTTTTGTTCACACTGCTCTTTACTTCGACCACCTTATCATAATTATTTATATTTAAGATAAATATAGATTTAATTTAAATTGGAATCTCTCAAATATTTAGAGGGATCAAATTTCTTGAGGTGTGAAATTTTTTACAATCTTTTATCAATATCACATAAACAATACAAGCTTGCAAAATCTTTATATTGTGGTTTTTTTCTTAATACTTTAAATTATTCCATATTTCATATAACCAACATAAGCTTGCAAAAACCTTAAATTGTATAGCCTTTTTAATTGCATTAAATGATCTATTTTAAAAATAAGAAACTACCATGATCACAATCAATGAATTTTCTTGTTTGTAAGAAAATAAACTTTATATTAAAAATTAATATAAACTTGCAAAAACCATACATTACATAGTTAATATTTATAATTTAATAAATTTTATATAAATCAGTACAAACTTGCAAAAAATTTACATCATATAGCCAATAAGCTTGCAATAGCTAATATAAGCTCATAGTTTGTCGGTTCACAAAATGTTGGAGCAACTCATCATTCCAACAAACTAAACCTAAACCTTAATGAATTACACAAAAATGATTCTTCAGAATACTAAAGCAAAATATCGTAAACATTGGTCTAGTGATAAAATATCCCATTTAAAAACTACGGTGAACAAAGATGATTCAGATTATATGACATGTTTGGACTGATTTTTTATTTACTCTTGAAACTCCCTAAAAAATAATTTTTCTCTCTTCCACTAATTGATTTTATTTAGATAGAAGCAATAATAGTATTCAGCTCTCTGAGAACATGATAAAAAGATGGATTTGAAATGTGAGTCGACCACTTTCATATTTTCCCATGTAGGTTTTAACATAATATTATGAAGAGCATATGTTCCTTTCATCCAATTTATAACCTAGAGTCAAATCCCACAAAACCTGTACCTTGTGATGATGTTGTGTCATTGACAACACAACAGGAATTCACTTCCTAGAGTTGGCTCAAGGTAAGAATATTTTTTGTTTTTTTTTTGGATTATGTTTTACTGCAAGGTGGCTCGACCCTGGGCATGACCTCCCTCCAAATGTGTAGATTGACTTTGAAGTTTTTCTGCTCTTACTCTATTTGTGGAGGGGTGGCCTTGTACTGATGTCCTCCCTTTTATTATCCTTCCGCGTGGCTTGGGAACTGCAAACTTGGTGTTTGGAGAGAAGGTTCGAACTTCGAACACGTAGTGCATGTATTGACTTGTGGGGTCACGCTTTGGCTTCTGGCCGATAGTTGGCTTGACCACTTGACCACCATCCCTCATCAACTCGCAGGAATATGTTAAAGGTCTCTCATCTAGTCTCTCCTCCGTGTTAAGACTATCCGAGGGTTTGCAGTGGTTCTCCCTCTCCTTTTTTATATGAGGAGTGGCAAACAGGACATGCAACCACATCTATGGATGCCCAGTGGTGTGAAGACCCCTTTGGGTGTTGGTTGGAAGGGCTACTAAGTATGGAAACATTGGTATCTTTGGATTTTTGTGGGCAAGTGGATACTTGAAGTCCCCCCGACTCTTGCTAGTGCCTAGGCTTGAGTCATGGCTGCACCCATGGTCCGTTGTGTGCGATGCCCATGCCCTACTTAGTCGTTCCTCAAATTTTTACATGCAAAGCAGATGTAACCCCCCACGACGTAACACATTGTGCACAAAGCTCATCCCACGGCTCATGAGTAGGCTTCTAGGTCATGAAACTCAGCTACTAGGCCATCTAGAGGCATGAGGGCTATCTTTTTTTCTTTGGTGGCCATTCCCTTTATCTACAGCTGCATAAAACACCAAAATCTAAACTTTGTTGTATGGAAATGTAAGTAAGTAGATAACAATGAACTAAACTATGTATACAAGCAAATGATTTTAAAGAGGTATTTGAGAATGCTAAGATGTAGTTACTTATTTTGATTTTCAAGAATAGATTGTGTTTTTTTGACAACTTTTTGTTCCTCGTATACAACAAAGCCTCTTTTTTACAGTTTGTAAAACATTTTATATTGATGACAATAACTTTCAATTTTGTGAAGTTTGTAAAACATTTTATATTGATGACAATAACTTTCAATTTTGTGAAATAAACAACCTGATATGTTCTTCCCATTTAAACAAATATCTTCCAATTCACAAAAGGAAGTAAAAACATAAGACATAAGAACCCTAATACAATACATTGAAAAACACCATCTTCAAGTGCTTTAAAATCAATCCAAAATTTGTGGCCTACCTTCATCTGAGTGCATTTATTCTAGAACCAAAATTTGACTTGTAGAGGTTCCAGACCAAGTTCTCTACTAAGCTATTTTCTCTGCTTGTCATCTGGATGTAAAAACTCTTTAAAAAACCTACAAACCAAAATAAAAATTCACTGGGAGAACGTTATGATGTTATCCTACAAGACACCTCCTCTAATATCCTGTAAAAAGGCTATGCACTATTCAAAGTAAAACTTACATTTCCATTTCTTGATAGATGGGTGAACTATTGGGGAAGAAATCGGTCTTGGCCAAAACCTCCAGTGCCTCACGCAACACAATTCATTGCCTTAATGCTCCAGTCGCCCAACATAGGAGAGATGTTGCTTGCTACATTGCCTGCATGCAATGCATCGATAGGTGGTCTACACCAAGCTTTGAGTCCCCCTCGATTGATGAAATTTAATTAAGGTGTTGTAAGGTTCGTCTAGAAAGGTAAATTTTTATTTATTTATTTTTTAAATAACTCCCATCGTCCATAATAATATCCATCTTCTCATTATTACTAGATTCCACATTCAGACATCATGTTCTCATTACGACACAGATGTACAATACATAAGCAACTTCTTATATAATAAGATCTTCACATTAGCTAATGGAAGTACAACCATATAAACATACAACCTATATATATATGGACCTTCAATATATATATATATATATATATAATCATCTACTATGTATAGATATATGTAACTAATCCCTTTCAACACTAAACCAATCTTCACTATACACTTTCTCTACATAAATACGTACAACTAATTCCCTTCTTCATGTTACACACAGAAATACATATAACTAATATATATTTACTTCTATACTAAACACATATTTACTTTATAAGTTACAATTCCATTCATACTAACAATATGCAAATAATAATGCACTATCAAGTTATAAATATTGACATTATGTTTATATCTCCTTCAACGTTCAATTAAATCTTAAAGGACTATAAGTTATGAATATAAATATTAGCCTAACCCAAGATTACATATATCCTTGTAAAACATAACGGTTAGGTGACAAGATGTCAATATACATTAATCATCTATTGGTTAATTTGATGGTGTATAGCTTTAACTACAAGCCAACAATAATAAAATATCAATATTCATCATTTATCTAGCATCACTTTCTTGATAAATTAATTAACCTTAATATAATTGAATCTTTAAACAAGAGTCTACAAATTTTTTTATGTATAAATGAAAATAATAGAATATTTAAACATAGAGATAAAGCCACCGTTATAGTTGTTCAACTCCACTCAGTCACCAAGTCAAAAAATATTTACAGCATATAAATAATCATTCACTTCTAGTTATTCCAAATGCTTTACATTTCATGTAGTTCATGTTATCACATGATTATGATAAAGTATGAAAATAAAATATGACATAATATATCTTATGTTTTTCCCTTAATTCAAATCATTGTATCATAGGATATACGATTAAACTAGGCAATCTCTTACACTAGTTTCTATTATTTAAATATATAATTAATTAAATACTATATTTATCTTTTTATCCATACTATAAGTGAATCACAAGTTATAAACAACATAATACTTTCCCAAATGATCATTTTAACAAGATCTGAAATGCTCATTCAATTTTTCTGAATGGATTCAATTTTTCTTCTAATTGTTTCACAAATAAGTAATGCTATAAACATCTACCCAATGTCCGCTATTATTATTTTCACCCATAATTTTTATTATAAGAATTGAGCACATAAATGCACATTTGTAATAAGTAAGATAATAATACTAAAAGTCCTTCATTGTAAAACATCATATGTTCTTACTAACGCTCATTCAGTTTCGAAAAGATGTAAAGAGACTTAAGATTTAGTAATCGATTCGCTTCAGGATTTGGAATTACCATGCAATTGGATTCCTAGTAATTTAATCCGTAATAGATCTAGAAACGCCAAGTTAGATTGCGAACATTTTTTTTTTAAAATGAAATTAACTTCCCACAAAGCGATCCTGGAATATTGTTTGGGGAAAACGACAGAAGTTTGAAGGAGCAAAGCCACAATTCGCATTCATGATTCAGAAATTTCAAGAGTGAAGTCGACATAAGTTATAATGAATTTCAGGAAAATGTTTTTTTCATAATTGCCCCAATAAACAGAGATATTTAGATTGGTTACCAAGCAGATTGAGGAAGAACGCAGAGGGTAAGAAATACAGAGGTGGTGTTGGTCAATCGGCAACACGCAGAGGAGTAGATATGATCATTTTAACAAGATCTGAAATGCTCATTCAATTTTTCTGAATGGATTCACACAAATGAAGACAAAGTTTAAGACCAATTGGTAATTCGCATCACTTTAACTGAAAAAAAATGCCAATCGGAGGTCGGAGGTCGAAGATAGCTATTCGAGGAAAATTGAAGGGCCAATTCATGATTGGATTTCGAAATTTTAAGAAACACCAAAAGAGGGGAAATCCAACAGATTTTAAATAAATCAAAACTCCGATCGAAAGCGTTTTTGAATCATTAAATGGAAAACGACAGAGTTGGACTAGTCTTATGTTCATTCGATTTCTGGCAAAAGAACTGGAAATGCCAAATACATTGCAACAATGGATTTAACTTCAATGGATTTCTTTCTACCATAATGACCTTTAATAGGTGAACCCTGGATCCCAGTAAATCGAGTTCCAGCTGAAATCGGTGATCGACTGCTTAAAATACATTTGCAGAATATCAATTTTGGATTATCTATAAGCTTGAAAGGGAGGATCTACATAGGTATCCGGATCTAGGTCGCTCGCCCAAAAGCAGGGCCACACCATAGCTCAACGGTTCAGATGAATGGTACAAAGGCAGAAAGCAAACATCAGAAACTTAATCGATTAACAGATACAATGCCGACCATATCCATTAAGATTTTACCGGTTTCAGAATCAATTACAGTACATAAGGTATTAGATCCCCAATAATTTTAGAAATCGATTACAAACTTGGAGTCGATCACAGTTCTTTTTAAATGCCAGACTCAGGTTTTAGATCTGCATTCGATTCGGCTTGCAATAGTCAAATAAAGTCAATCTTAGATTCAATACACAGGTTGCAGAAAGGTTCTAAGAATCAATTAAAATCGAAAGCAGGTTCTGGAGATGCCAGAGAGAAGTGGATTCACGCAGTATAAAAATGACAGTGAGTCATTCTATTCAAATTAAAAAAAAATGCCAGAAAGGTTAGTATAATTCAACACTTTAATGCAACATTGAAATCGAACTGAAATTGGGGATCGAGCTCTTCAACTGAGATGCAGAGTCGATCTCTGGTTCTTTTATTTTACAAGAAGTTAAATTCTGTGTAATGAACTAAGACTGAAATTTAACGCTGTAATGCAATATTTAAAATCTATTTTCAAATGGGGATCGAGCTCTTCAACTGAGATGCAGAGTCGATCTCTGGTTCTTTTATTTTACAAGAAGTTAAATTCTGTGTAATGAAGTAAGACTGAAATTTAACGCTATAATGCAATATTTAAAATCTATTTGCAAATGGGGATCGAGCTCGTCAACTGAGATGCAGAGTCGATCTCTGGTTCTTTTATTTTACAAGAAGTTAAATTCTGTGTAATGAAGTAAGACTGATATTTAACGCTATAATGCAATATTTAAAATCTATTTGCAAATGGGGATCGAGCTCTTCAACTGAGATGCATAGTTGATCTCGGTTTCTTTTATTTTACTAGAAATTAAATTCTGAGTAATGAAATAAGACTGAAATTTAACACTAGAATACGATCTTGCCCAGAAATTTATTATATATGCATTCTACATTTCTGATTTTTGGGTAATTCAGTAAATAAAATAGAGATGACTAAAAAATTTAAATGGATAGAACCTGTACAGACGTAGCGTCCAGCCGTTGTAGCAGATCTGCGCAGTCCACCACTTTAGCTCCGCCGTTGATCTACACGGTTCGTTGACGGGCACCTCGGTAAACCACCCTACCACTCCGAAAGTACTCTCCTTCCTTCAGGACCCCCGAGCTAGTCGGGCTGTAGAGTTCACACACGTATCTTAGAAATCCAGCTTGGGATTCCCCTCCCACCAGGATTTCCTAGCCAAACCCTTGAATAGCTGCAAATCTTTGAGGCACTTGAAAATTACGACAATCATCCAAATTATGGGCCCTTTACCCATTCCCTAAGCCTTCCCTATAAAGGAAAATCTCATGCGACACATGTCGCTTCATGCATAATTAAATATTTTTAATTAATTATTTAATTAAAACACTCACCCATCCAAGTGTCAGTATCTCTGGGAAGTGCACCTACACCCCTAAGTTTGCTCTAGTTTGTCCCCCAGATATTTTAATCAACTCCTAGCTTTTAGTTGACTAGGTGTCTAATCCTAGGATTCTATTTTGCTCCTAAATAATAATTTCTATTATTTTAAATGCTCAACAAAATAACTATTCATGTGCAAATGTCTAAACTATTTTTATGCATTTGCCAAGTAATAATCTAGAGTTATTCTCGTAAGTTTTTATGAAGTTTAATTTAACAATCAAACTCACTAGGATCACGGTGCCACGTCGTTGGGCTCCTGGTTCCTTAATTTTTAATTCCGTGACATGGAACCACTCCGTTGGGTCCAATCATCCATGGTTTCCATTCCTTGGCATGGTACCACCTCGTTGGGTCCTTGCGTCCATTCTTTCCGTTCTTGACAGGGTACCGCGTCGTTGGGCCCTTCTGCCACCATACTTCCATTTTGACTTGCGGGAACTCTTGTAGGGATTTTTAGGAATCGTTACCATCCATCCTCCGTCTACTTGCTATCTAGGGACTAATGGCGCTGAGGAGTGAGTTCGTTCTCACTGCGCGCCCCTCAACTCGTACGTGACCAGCTCCGTCGTGGCCCACCTCGTACGCCCTCACGCATTCCTCTTGAGCAAGCGGATCAATGCTTATCTGCTCATGCGTGGTATTCTTTTCGGAAGTCGACATCATCGTCGCTCCCCTTGTGTGTGATTTACCCGTACTCTACGACCCTTCAAGTTCCTTTGTGTGTCCGTCGGTGAACCGTCTCACTTGTTTCTACACACACTTCTCACAACAAATTATTAGTAGCACTGTCCTCAATAATCATCATCTGATTTCTAAATCTAGCATTGTTAAACATTTATGATTTATTCAACTTCTTATTTATCTAATCAAATATACATCTCGTCGACAATTACATAATCACCATACAGCTAGTCGTTAAGCATTATTTATCAGCATAATTTTCCATAGTCATAGCTAATCGTTTAACATATGCAATTATTCATTTAACTCAACAATTCAGATACACATACTCAAAAATAAGGTCAAAAGGTTATTTAATTAATGTTTCAATCGGTCGGGTCACTCAGCAGGTGCCCTCAATGTCTACAAAAGTCTAGGGGCACTACAGGTGTGACGTTAGACTGCAAACTGGTGCATCGGTTTGGGATAAATGAAATGACTATCAAAATAAATGGCTTGGGGCTTGGAATGGTTCATAAACAGGTTTGAACGAGAAGCAACTGCACTTCGTGCTAGTTCATGCGCTGGTAAGCAGGTGTAGTGCTCTGGTTTTTACAGCAGAGCACTAAGTAAAATTTCAGAGTTAATTTTCTACGTGTTAAACTTATCAAGTGCATGGGAATAAATTTCTAACAATTACTATGTGACTAAATGATATTTAGTGTACTGTCGTGTTTTCATCAACCTTACATTCGTAATTTAAAATAAACAAACATATCATTATTTTCTTTTCAACAATCATGTTCTAGCATAAGAATATGTTTCACTACTTAGTAAATCAGTAAATAGCAAGTTATGCATGTTTACAGTAAGTTTTAGCATAATAATCAAACAACGTAAATAACAAGGAATTTACCTGATGCTGATGCTAACCGTAGGTTGTAGCAGGTTGTATAACCCCTTAGACAGCCAAACTGAAGTGTCCACCCTACCGACCAGCTATTATCTTGCTGGCCCTTGGAAATCAAAGGATTTCCAAGCCCCCCGAGCCCACAATCTGATAATCTCGAGAGCAGTCCTCTCTTCTGTTCTCCAAACTTCTTTTCTTCCCCCAAAAAAACCTCCTCCTTTCTCCAAGCTCTCCCCCTCTATATAATTTCCCTTCCTCGAGAATATCTTGGGCTTACTCCACCGCCCCAAAATCCCCCTCTCGAGCCCCTCAACATTTACTCCTATCACCAGTTCATTCATACACGGTTCTTTATAAAAATGTATAATTAATTACTCTCATGGAAAAATGAGTTGGTTTTGGATTGACGGTCGTAAGTATTTATTACGGTGGGAATTATCACCCAAAGGTTATCCATTCAGGACACGGTCTATTAATTACAAGTCTTTTCACTAAACCTTGTATTTATTGTTATTAAGGTTTTTAATAAAATATTATATAAATATTTGACCCCTTTCCACTTGGACATGGCGTGTCTTAAGGGTCTACCTTATCTGTCGAGATCCCTTATCTTGAGATTTAACTTCTACTATTCATATTGAATAATTAAATAGTAATAACCCATTTTCCATCACATCACGTTCATTCCAAAAATTATTATCCTATTATGTCTAACTTTTGAAATGGAAATAATCACACAATATTAATTTATAAATCAATATTTTAAATCTTACTTATATTGCAATTGTTACGATAGGGATATAAATGTTGCTGGAATATTATTGATTAAGTAATAATAATAATTAGATCACCATTTATTAATTAATAATAATAATTAAATCACCATTTAACAATAATAAAAGGTGAATTAATCATAGTATTCTTAATTATTTGTTTATCACATGAGTACCCTATCATCAACATAGCATCCTTGTTCTTATAAACAAAGCACTTGTGAGGGCTTAAACAATTTTACTAATTAATTAGACACTATCATTACCCTATTCACAACAGTTCTCCTATGACAATGTTAACTGACGACACTTGTCTTAATTTATTGTTACAATGTTTTCATATAATTACTAATTCACTTATTTACACATTGACAACCTAACCATTCATTACCTAAGTTGATTGATGTATCCTTAACTGAGTTATCTATGACATTTATACTACTATTCAAGCATGACAAGTATGTTATATACCAGTAATATTGTACACGTACAAGGTGTGCATGCATGGCCAGTGTATGCACATGTCGGATATGTACTATAAACAAACCCCATTCCGCCTATGCATACCTGCTAACTAATAATAGTATTTACCCCCATGCAGAAGAGCAAGCATAATATATAGTATAATTACTTTAACATCCTCGGTTATTTAACAGTTAACCCTTTACGATTTCACATCATTCTCTTTATCTTTACATTAGTTTAATCAATCATGTACAAGGAAGGGTGCCTACTTCCACTAACTCGGAATCAAGGAATACTAAACCCCCAACAGTACTAACTAACACATCCTCCCATCATAACCTACGTCCAGCATCCTCCCTATCCTTCCTCTGCTAGTACAACAGTGGATGTCGGACTCACCGATCTGACCACATAGAACTTGAGAGCGATAGCGTCGGCTGAACAGCGGACCTATCCTCCCCTAGCAGGCATCCGACCATCGTCATCACAACAACATGGGGAGCGTGTCTCAGCACGGCCCTCCCACGACCTCGGGTCTCATGGAAACATAGGGTGGGAAACACATCCATCCCTCTCAACATACTGGGCCTACGCCCTTATCAACTCATACTTGCTGCTATCGGGATTATCAGTTTGTGTTATCGTATCCTCATTTTGGCTGCTAAGGTTTGCTGTATGAACATGTTTTTCCTTTCCAATATATATCAGATCAAGTAACTGGCTATCCCATAGCCCTTGTGTCCTGTAGGTTAGTGTTTTGCAAAATACAATTTATAGAAAGCATTTTCCATTGATCGCCAATTGATCCATGTTATCATTTTATTTCATGTCACAATTTTATCTCATCACAGGTATGCATGGAATATAACAGTTCTATCAATTTCATCATAGGATGGAATCCATGTACAACACCATATATTTCACATTTCATCAATGAAAATGCTAAAACATATATTGTCACCATAAAAGCAATGAATCTCATGATAATCATAACTTAATAACTGCATGAACATAGTAACATCATAATATCGTGGCATCACAGTCATAATGAAAACATAACATAGTAACAACATAAACATGGTAGCGACATATAATCAGGTCTATCATGTCATAACTATTGTTTACTCATCCTAGCTGAATCCAACATATAATAAGAAAATAAGGTGTAATATGTCTCACGGATAAACCTGTCTAGTCGAAATATGGGGCATTACAGCAGGACCTAACATCAACACGCTGCCACCTCCTGGGCGTGGAAAAATGAAGACGATGTTAACGTCCAATAGCCAATAACAAATTTACAAATTTATTTTTAAAATTTGATTTTATAAAACAATATTTCAACCTTGGCCCAAACTATAAGCAAAAGAAAAAAAAAAGTACAGGCTAATATAGGCTCTAGCCTAAATTAATAGAGATTTAATCATCATCCCCTGAGACATAACAATTGTGTTTTTACAATATATTTAAAAAAATCGATTCTCTATTTTTATCAATTTAATATATTATAATAATTTCTCTTACATTTAAATTGTTTTTTTTTCAATTTGTTTTCAAAATAGGTGAACAAACCAATTTAAAGACTTAAACATTAAAATGAAACACATACTCAAATTTAATAGTTAAAAAATTCATTTAAGCGTTCTCAAACTACAATTTTCAACAATGAACCTATTCAATAGTTAAAAAATTCATTTAAGCGTTCTCAAACTACAATTTTCAACAATCAATCTCATCGTATTATAACCTCATCCTATTACGTTTAACATACTACGATCAACGGTTCTATTTTCCAATACATAAAGACATACCATTCTATCAACACATGATGAAGACTGAAACTTAATAATATTTGTAAAACATATATATATATGATGAAGACTGAAACTTGATAATATTTGTAAATTATATCAACACATGATGAAGACATACCATTCTAGTACTTGGTTTAACCATGATGAAGACATACCATTCTAGTACTTGGTTTTGGTTATTTCAAGGTAGACTTCAAAGCTATTTGTTTTTCTTTTATCTATTCACAGTTTGATTTAATTAATAGTTTTGTGCGCAGGAAAAAAGACATCAAAGAACAAATTATGTAGAGTTATGTCTTGAGAGGCTGTGTGAAATGTTTTCATTAATAAAGGAAATAATTTTGGCTCACATATTTTTTGCCTCTGTTTCTTGTTTACTCTTATTTCATTATCTTTTATATATACATATCTTTAAAATTTTTATTTTGTATTTTGAAAATTTTAAATTTTACATTCCAAATTCTCACATTTAATTTAACTTATACATATTTAGTTAAATCTTCACTTTTCTTTTATATAATTGTTTATTTCTTTGTTATTGTATTTTATTTTATTTTTTAAATATATATAAACAAAGTAATATAATATGTTTCAATTTTTTATTATAAACTAAACATAAATGAAATATATTAATTTTTTTTAAATTTTCGTCTATTTACTTTTCTTTTATCCACACTTTAAACTTTTAACTTATGTAAATAACTTGTTAACAATTTGTTTCTTTTATTAGTTAAGATAGGTTAACTTTTCTTTTTGTTATTTCATTTATAATAAAACAAATAAAATAAATTAAAGAAATTAGTATATGTAAATATAATAATATTAATACTAATACTAATAATAATACTATATTTTTAAGGTCACTCTCAAGTGAGACACCAATTTGGTGTATGAGATCCCCTTGTTTGTGGGACAAGGGACCCCCCTCTACGCAACAATTTAACTGGTAAAGTCTACAGAGGTGTACATACCCTACACCCTTCGGATTTGAACCTATGACCTCCTAGGAGGGAGCACATGTTCTTAGATCTGATGAACCTATGGAGTTAATCTAGTCCATTTTTTTTGCCTAAAAGAGAGTGATCAACTTCTTGTTTTCTCTTATTAGTTTGCTAGTTTGAAAAATCAACAAAATAATCTTTCATATCTGGAAGATGAATTCCAAATAATGAATATATTTATTAATAATTTGATATTTATGATTACAATGATAATTGGCCAATGTTTATATATGGCCAATAGTGAAAGAACATATCTCTTCACTGATGGACATGTCGTATTATAATTAATATTTAACAACTAAGTAATAATTAATTTAGGTATATTACACATCATCCCTTCTTGAAAAATCTTCATCCTCGAAGCTCGGCAAAAGAAGAGTGCTTTGACTTAAACTCCGTATTTTCTTAATTGGTTGCAACTTCAGGAAGGTTATTGAAAATGATAAGACACTTTTTGACAAACGAATCTTGTTCAATTGTTTATCCACAATTGGAATGGAAAACTTATCTTTAATGGCAATTTGGTTTAATGCTTGGTAGTCAACATAAAGTTTATAAGGACCATCCTTGTCTCTTATAAGTGTGACTAATGTTGAAAATGAATTCTTGCTTCGAGTAATACTATCACTATTCAATAATTCTTGAACCAAATGTTCATCCTCTATCTTAAGCCTATGAGATTGCTTGTAAGATTGACTTCCAAGTCACATTGAATCATGAACCAATTCTATGAAGTGATATCTCGAACAATATGGAAGAAAACCATGAAGTGGGTCCTGAGAATCGACACAAAATCTCCCACAGATCTTATTTGTACCCTTGAGATCATCAATTTTAGAAACTACCTCCATGGAATAACTGTGCAAAAGATCAGGTTGGGATCCTTTCTTATTTATCTTCTCCATTATATCAGACGAGACTATCTGGGGAGAAGGGAAGATGATTCCATGCAACTTGTACTTCCTTCCATTTTCAAAAAATATTATAAATTGTTTTTGTAAATTTAATCCCACTGTACCAAGCGTGGTCAACCATTGAGCTCTTAAGACCACATCTACACCTCTAATTCCCATAGCATACATAGGATATTTTAATTTGTAATCATCAAGAGCTAACTCTACCTTATGGCATTTCCCATCACATGGAGTAGTTTTATTCCCCATAATGGTGACTTGAAAGTCTAAAGTAGGGTAGATAAACATGTTTAATTGTCTTGCGATCATTGTGTCTATGAAATTATGTGAACTGCCACTATCTATAAGCACATTCACCTTAGTATTCTTGATGTAGCTAGGGATTTTAAGAGTTTGAGGTTGAGAAATACCCATCATTGCGGGTACATAAAGTGTTGGAGCATCGCCAGGCTTCTAGGTGCTAGATTCATCAGAGTCCGTTTTTGTATCAGAAAGGACATCCCCGACTACCTCATAATTATCACTGTCATTATTATGATTTTTCTCACATAAGTAGATATTGGTGTCCTACATCTATGAATTCGTGTAATATACCTAAATGGTTATTACAATTATTAATTATTAGTTTATTAGGCCAAAGGTCACCTCCCTCCTTATTAAAAGAGTGCAACCTTACATAAGCTTGTAAGTATATAATGTAATCATTTCAATGTAATTTTCATCATTAAATTATAAATATTAATAAAAAATACATTTGAAAGAAAATCTCTTTCAATTGGTATTAGAGCGTTCAATTCCCAATTCTCGTCATATCTCATCTCATCCCTCTCTCCATTCGCTACACGTTTCTCCATTCACTCCCTCACTCCCCAATCACCCATTCTGCTACTGCAATCCAATCCTCGATGGGGGATGTACTTCTCACCTTCACTCCCCCATCGACATCCCTTCACTATACATCCCCCATCGACTCTCTTCTACTTACTTCTCACCTTCACCCCCCCCCCCCCACTGGATTCCCCTTCAAACAATTCCCCCCACGCCAAATCATCCCTCCTTTGCATTATCTACTTTCACTCCTCACCAAAATCCACTCTACGCCTCTCCCCAAGCACCTCTTCCTGTCGTCCTCTCCCTTTGGAAGCACCTCTCAACCAACTCATGATTCTCTATGCCACAATCACCTCCCTTTGGTGCTACACTCCAACCTGTAGTCTCACACCAAAACCTTGCATGTCCATCCACATCACCTCCCCACACATTCCTTCTTCCACACGCCATCCCACGTGCAGTCCTCACATCTCTCATCCTTGAACACTAAACACCATCCTCCATTGCGCCTCCTCTCCATTGATATACTTTCTCCTATCCTTCTGACCACCAATGTTCCTCTTAACACTTCACTTCTATTCTCTACCGTACATCACTCCCCACTATTGCTTCACACACCACCTCTCCTATACACATCACTCCGTACATGCCCCACATTGCAACGCTCATACCTGCACATCACCCTCACCCTTCCACTTGTATTATGCCCTACTTGTGCCTCCTCCAAGAACTCATTTCCTCCACACCATGCCCTCCTCGAAACTCTCCCCACCCACCACCGTTGCTCCCACTTCGTGTCTTACGTTGACCTAAATTTAATAATAAATTATTATTAAAATATTTAATAATAATAATAATTATATAAGTTTTAATCCTATTAAAAACTATATATATATATTATTAATTTATAATAATAATAATTATCATCAATATATATATTTTAAATTTTTCGATAAAATTCCAAAGTCTTCAGAAATTGCAATGTCATCCACTCAAGATATTGTTTTGAAGGAATGGTAAAAGTAAATGAAATGTGGGGAAAATGTGAAGAAAAAGTTACGCTTCTCGATAAAGAAATAAAAGAAATGGTTAAAATCCATTTCAATCAAGACAGTGAAAAAGAAGGCGAAAAAGAAGATAATCAAGAAACTATCCAAGAACCAATCCATGAAGAAATGTTTGATGAAGATGAAATCAATGAGGGTAAAGACACCATGGTAAAAATAAGTGATCATGAGAATAAAAAATATCTCAGAGCAGACCATCTGAACCCTCATTATGAGATAGCGCAGCTCAAAATTGCTACTGCTTCTGGGATAAAAGAAAAACAATATCGACTGCCTCCTTATATCCCCCCTCACCAAAGGATCACTACTATCCATATAATAAAAGAAAAACAAAAATCATATTGATCGACTCCTTATATTCCCCCTCACCAAAGGATCACACCATTAGATAAAAGAAAGGATAAGAACCGACTTTTCAAACACAATGCTTCAAATGGGATGCATGGTCATGAATACGCATAGACACCATAAATTAATAAATATTCCGTCACCCTTGTGTGCAGCTTCTTACAAGGAACGGAAATGAGTTATATAAATTTCCACACAACCGTAAAATATATAAAAATGCCTAGTGTAGTTCCAGAGCAAAAACGAACCAGAATCCATGCTGAGAGCCCAAACCATAGCCAAGGCCATTATGAGGAAGACAATAACAATGAAATTGAAAAGAAAGATGTAGAGAATGAAGTCCAAAGTGTGGAAGATCAAGGTGAATCTGAAGAAGAAATTGATGAGAAAGACAAGAATGAAAACAAAGATACAGATTCACCAATTATTGATGAATATAATGTCGATGACGACTGCGAAGAAGATGAATACGTAGAAGAGTATAATGATGAAAATAAAGGCAATGAAAATAATTATAATCACGATATTGTAGAATATGAACATCTAGAAGATTCTTCGACACACGAAGATATAGACAATCTGCAGGATGTCGCAATTCAATGTGATCAAGAATCACAAGAATCAAAAGATGCCAAGAAACAATTGGATAAGATCTTGTCAAATAAAGATAAGAAAATAAATCATTTGAAAAATCCTAATCAAACACGATTTAATGCAATAAAAAAATTAAAATGTAAGGGTGTTTCAATCTTGAAAGTATAGGTCAAAACTACAAATAAAGACACCTTAACCAATCTGATTAAATTAAGTAAGTTTTTATTAGTTTCGACTACAGATAAGGAGACCATAACAAGTGAAACTAAAGATTCAACAATGTTTGAAGATTCGTTGATCATTGAATTATATAAAAATATCATTAAATACATATTTGAAAGTGTTTGCTTTCAATTGGTATTCACAAAGGAAGCCATATGTCAGCTAGAGAATAGTGACATACTAAAGCATGCAAAACTATTAGAGATCAACACAATGACACAAGTTTATCATGAAAATATCAAATTGGAAACTCAAAAGGGTCCTCCCTATGTTCATTGTATTTTTATCTACAAAATCTTATGCACACCATACATGGATAAATATCAATGGAAACGCGAGCATTTGTGTCAAGGATTATTGAATCATAGTACTATTATTCCAGATAAACTATTGAACAAGCTCCGTTTGTCAAAAAATATCTCATCATGTTCAGTAACCTCCCTGAAGTCGTAATAATTTACGCTAATACAAAGCTTAAATGAAGCGCTCTTCTTTTATCCAGCTTTGAGGATAAATCTTTTCAGGGTAGGATGACTTGTAATATACCTAAATGGTTATTACAATTATTAATTATTAGTTTATTAATTATTAAATTACTAGGTCAAAGGTCACCTCCCTTCTTATTAAAAGGGTGTAACCTCACATAGGCTTGCATGCATATAATGTAATCATTTCAATGTAATTTTCATCATTGAATTATAAATATTAATAAATAAATACATTTGAAAGAAAGTCTCTTTCAATTCGAGGCCAATTAGGAGCATTACATTTAAAACATGGATTCTTATCATTCTTTTCATTCGATGATGAGATCCTCTGGTGAGGAGGAATATACTTCGAGCTTGATTTTTCCAATTGAAAATTTTGTTTACGAAACATCTACCTTGCTTCAATGAGTTTGGCCTTTTGACGCAGTGATTCAACATCTTTGGGTTCTAATACTTTAACTTCGTTCTGTATGCTTGGTTTCAACCCGATTATGGAAACATGTAGAAGGCATTTAGTAGATATGTTATCGACGCGCATGGCTAATACATGGAGCTCATTAAAAAATCATCCATTGTCTAGGGAAATTTTTAGGGGCGAAATTTAGCCAATTGGCTATTTTTTGGACCTTTTTTCAAAAAATAAATTCGTTATTTGGTCATTTTTAGTCTCTAGTATCGTCTATATCTACATAAAATATGTTTTTTTTTATCTTAATATTTGCCAAAATTTACAAATTTCAGTATTAAATTGTATGTTTCATATGTATTATTTGCCTACCAATCTATATTTATGCTTTTTTTCAATCCAAAATAATCGCCTAGAATATTATACTTAAGTATACTTTTATAATCCTTAAAAAATACCCTGCCATTGTCCCTACCTATTGTAAGTGCATGAGTTTGTTGAAGAGTTCGCCTTCTTCTATATCTTGGAATCATTTGAAAAAATTCTTCTTAGAGGTATCCCATTCTCTTATCAATCCTCCTCGACATTTAGAGTCCCACCACATGAACTAGTCACATACTATCTTCCTTAGGTACATTGATGCAATGTTGATTTTGTCATATATATGGTGCATAGTGAGATAGTTTTCAATTTTATTAATTCATCTCATGCCTTCTCGATTGTCCTCGCCATCAAATTTTTGGTATATCTATGTTTACTTTGTGTATAAGGTTATTGAATGAACCAGTATTTGATGAATAATGAGGTTGTGAGGATGAGTTAATGCTACTCATCCTTTATTTGCATTTTTTGAGGCCTCTAAATCAGCTTTAAATGATAGGACTTCATTAAGTTTTTTGTTGATTCCTTGGACATCCTGATGATATCCTTGTATTTCTTGGGCTATGTACTGACAATAACCTTGAATTACAATGAGAATTTTGGATTTGATTTCGCTCTTGATTTTTTTTACTAAATCCTCGGAAGTGTTGGAAGTCTTTTTCTCATGATTTCTTGTTTTCATTTTTAGAATTTATTTTTTGAGAATGCAGAGGCAAAATAACTATTAATTAATAATAATAAAAATAAAAATAAAAATAATTATTTAAATAATAATATTAATATTATTATATATGTGTATATTTAATAGTATTTAAATATTTAAAAATATAATAATAATAAATTTATAATATTATCATTATTATATATATTTTTTGAAATGGGTGAGGAGGAGCGAGCTGGAGGTGGAATTGTATGAGCATGGGTGTGGAGGAGTAAGCAAAAAGATGGGAAGAGAGTGTAGGAGAGCACACGAGGTGGTGAAATGTGGATGGTAGCATGGGCGTGGGCAGTGGAGAAAGGAGTAGCGTGGCTGTTGGGTGCACAAAGTGTGGAGGGAACGTAGGTAGAGTGTTTCAGAATGGGGCGGCGGAGTGTTGGAAGTGCTAGATAGGAGGGGGTGTGGGGAGGAGCCAAGAAAAAGTGGGGGTGTGCGTAGTAGGTGGGGATAACTGGCATGGAGTGGGCATGGAGGTGAATGGAGAGTGCATGAGGAATGAATAGGCGTGGGGACGAAGTATGTAGGGCACAAGGGAGGTGTAGGAGCACATGCTGGAGCTGGAGATGAGGAGCATGATGGTGGAGTGGACGTGGGGAGAAATGAAACCGGGCGAATGTGGGAGGCACTGGAGATGGGCACAAAAGGAGTGTGGGAGGTGCTGAAGATGGTGCGGGAGGGGGGAGTTGTGGAAAAAGGAGGAAGCGAGCAAGGGGAGGAATGGAGCACGACATAAGGGAGAGGTGACTATGGAAGGGAAGTGGGATACAGTTGAGTAGTAATTAAGGAGCATGGCATAGCATGTGGGTGGAGTGGTGTGGAGGATAAAAAATGAGAGATGGAGGAGAATGAACAGGTGGTGACAAAAAAAACCAACAAAAACTCCCAAAGCTACTTCATGTCGAAACCTAGCTCTCACATCACCTGGAAGATGAATTCTAAATAATGAATATATTTATCAATAATTTTATATTATGATTACAATGATAATGGGTCAATGTTTATATATGGCCTAGAGTGAAAGAACATACCTCTTCACTAATGGACATGTTTGCACCTCAGGATATTTGATCCCTCTCGACGCTTGATAGAGCCTAGGATTTGGATCTAGGTTGGTTCCAGTCATGGGCGGTGACAAAAAAACGGAAGTTTGATCAACATTGTAAGGAACATGTTAAGTTGAAAACACAGATAGAATTATGAGGATTATCATAATGTAAGTATTATGAGGATTATTTCGTCAAAATTTTTAACAATGCAGATGAATATAGATCAAATAAGACGATGTTTAAATATGATATATGTCAACATGTTGGTTGATTTTATCAAAGAATATAAACCTATATAATGTTTAAATACAACTATATTACAATGTGATCAACTTTGATATTTATTCTTCATTTTTTCTTGATTCCACTCCTACTCCCTTTGGCATCTTCTCGTATCGATCATATGTGAAAGGAGGAAGACCATCCAGACCTTTTACTCTTGATATTGTTGTAAATGGGAGTCTCCGTCGTTCTTTGTTTCCAATATTTATAGTTTCCTTCTCCAATGTTAATCCCCATTTTTTTTTTGCATTGTTGATGTAGATATATTAAATGTTGCAACACTGGTTGGGGCCAAAAGAAGTAACGGTGACTTATCTGGTAAATAATCAATTTCTAGTGTTTGTCTAATAGCTCCAATCAAGTAAGATTTTCTTGTACCTGTAGTTCCTTGGATAATCATTCGTAGTGGTTCATTATTCCCACCTTTGTAATGCTCAAGAATAATCTAAAATGATTATTTGCTTCTCTGCTAAGATTTAAATTGAATAATTTTGAGTATGATTATTATGAACAATGGCATTCAATTGTCGGTTTTCAGATATGAACTGTAATACATGAGTGGAAGTTTCCATATCAACAAAATTAGAGTTCCAATTTTCCTTGTTATCACATTCCATGTATTTAAGTATGTCATATTCATTGATAGTTATATACTGATTCCTATATAACCCTGAAATTATCTCCCATTCATGCTTTTGAGAATCCTTTTGCACAAATAACACTTCTTCATGATCTCTTTAGTTCACGGTCGTGTTTTCTATGTTCTTCTATATGTTCTAATGATTCTTTTTCTCTTTCTCTTCTATACATTTGTTGTACTTTTATTTTTTGATTATCAATATCTTCATTATTTGCAATATTATCATGATGATCCACAATATACCCTAAAATAGAGAAAAAAACTTTAATATGTTAAAATCATTGCAAATAGTTTTTCTATTAAATAGATAAATTCAATGTATAAATGTAAATAACAAAAAACAATGCATTGTTTAAATCAATGCAATTTTTTTACTTTTTATTAAATTGATAAATTCAATACATACATGTAAAAAAAAAACAAAATATGTATTGCTAAAATCAATGCAACGAATCAAATAAATATGCATCTTATGTTATTAAACAACATTTATGTGTGGTCTATTGGTAAGCAGTAAGGTTATTGGGCTTGTGTTAACCTAGAGACCAAGGTTCAAAACCCTTTTTGCTTGGAGTTATATTTAGTTATAAAATCTAACTATTATTATGGCTGGCATTGTTGAAATCAATGCAATGAATCAAATCAATATGCATCTTGTGTTTTTGAAGAACATTTGTTTGTGGTTTATTAAACATCGCATTGTTGAAATCAATGCAACAATGTTTTTTATTAAATTGATGAATTCAATGCATACATGTAAAAAATAATAACAATGCATTGTTGAAATCAATGCAACTAATCTAATCAACATACATCTTGTGTTTTTTAAGAACATTTGTTTGTTGTCTATTGGTAAGTAGTGAGATGATTGGACTTAAGGTTCAAATCTCTTTTATTTTTTTCTATTTCTTATGTCAGCTATAGTAATTTTTTTATTTCTTTTGTTTCTACTTATATGTATTATAATATATTTTTTACTTCTTTATTTTATTTCTTATATTTCTACTTTTTATGTCAACTATAATATTTTTTACTTCATCTTTTACGCATTGTTGAAATCAATGCAACCATGTTTTTTTATTAAGGTTCAAATTCCTTCTATTTTTCTATTTCTTATGTTGGCTATAGTAATTTTTTTTTTTTTTGTTTCTATTTCTTATGTCTACTATAATATATTTTTTACTTCTTTATTTTATTTTTTATATTTCTACTTTTTATGTCAACTATAATATTTTTTACTTCATCTTTTATGCATTGTTGAAATCAATACAACCATGTTTTTTTATTAAGGTTCAAATCCCTTCTATTTTTCTATTTCTTATGTCGGCTATAGTAATTTTTTTTATTTCTTTTGTTTCTACTTCTTATGTCTACTATAATATATTTTTTACTTCTTTATTTTATTTCTTATATTTCTACTTTTTATGTCAATTATAATATTTTTTACTTCTTTATCTTTTAAGCATTGTTGAAATCAATGCAACCATGTTTTTATTCCCTGCCATAGGCATGAGACTATATGTTCCGGTTGTTTCTATTAGTTGCAATCAATATATTGTTTTTACTAAAGTTAGATAAGGGTTACCATAAAATTTGTATTTTAAATTAGTTAGAAAAAATAAATTACTATTTTATAATTGGACAATCACTTTGAATTGACTATTTTTTATCATTTCTGAGCATTAAAATAAATAAAAAATATAATCTTATGTTCAAACTTACCACCATACAACTTCACTTTCCAATTTACTTTGCAGGTAAGTAATCAACTGCTATTTCTGCCGCAGTGCAACTTAGTATTAATGATCCACATTGATTTATGTGTGCATGGATTTATGTATACATGACAGTTGAATGCATGTGGTCCACCTGTAGGATGAGATGAACAGAGAGATGCTGAGAGAGTTTATCAAACCTAAGTGGCCTTGGGAGGCTGCTTTGGTTCGAGCATGGAATTCGTGAGGCTCATTGAAGCAACTGAAGAGGATGCTTACTATTACAAGCAACGTATGAATCTATGGCCTCTAGCTCTGTGTTTTGTTGTTCCAATTTACAGTAATTTGCTTTAGCGTGGAACAATGCCTCTGTTATTTTTTTTTGGATCCTGGAATTGTTTTGAGGTTAAAATTTTTATCTTTTTCAGCTTTGAAAGCTTCTGTAGATTTTTGTAGATTTTTTGGGAATAAATTTTGTTTTGATGGGTGTGATGAATTTGATGGAGGATGGCATCCGCCCAAAGATCTTGATTTTTTTTCCAAAGGAAGGCTTGGGGCTTCTAGCCAGTATAACTTCTGGAAGGACCTATTTTAACAAGCATACAGTAGCGAGAACTTGAAGTAAGCGGTCCCAGCACCAAAATAAGCAAGACTCCCAATTGCTCTGCGCCTTACTTGGATGGTAAATTAAGTAATCAAAGGTGGCATTGCAAATGCTGTTCCACTTAGCAAACGACTGGTAAATGAAATGGCGTTTAATAATAGGGCTCGACCGACTGCGGGATGGATGCACACAATCATTATCAACAATGTAACATCCATTATATGCGTGCGATCATGACGCTTCCTCCTATTATCTTGTATAGGATAATAGTCAAAAGTTTGGAAATGCTGTACGCGCTGGAATTTGGGACTAGCTTATTCATATAGATATGGAGGTTTATTATTATTGCAACTTTCGCTCAGTATGGGATTTGACCGCGGGTGGATCATAGCATTTATATCTCTATTTGGTGGGGGAGGGCTGGGCTATTAAACAAGGTAAGGGGTTGTTTTCCATTATAATTTCAAAGTACTCAAGTTTTCCATGATATTCAGCATGATTTACTCTAAATTTTTTACAGGAATTCTCGTTCTCGCTTGGTTTTATTAAACAGTCGTAGCAGGTATGTGTTACTGTAGCACTGTGGCACTTTTTGGAGACCTAGAAGATAGCACCGACTGATATCAGCTATCAGCAAGTACATTCTAAGTTGTCTAGCATAATTTGGAGGCTTTTGTGAAAATTACACATCTCATAAAATAAAAATTACTACTTCGCACTCAAGGAATTATTGAGCTTACTGAAGAGGATGCTTACTATTACGTGCAGCGTATGAATCTATGGCCTGGTGCTTGTATTAAGCCCTCTTTCAGCTAGGACAAATAAACATGTGGCTTCACGGCATGTTTTGAACTTTTTTTAAAGATATTTCAAGGTACACGTTCTTCTTTAAGTTCTTCCTGCATGCTTATTTGGAATATTTTTTATAGAATTTTTCATTTCTATGACAACATTTCAATTGAAGTTTTTAGCTTTCTTTGGCTTTGTTGGATTGTGTTCCAGAGTTTTAACACATTCATAAGGGAGTTGGGGAGCTGGGTATGTTCCTAGAGTTCCCGCACTGCTTCCAAGCAAAAAGGCATAGAGTTACATTTGCTGGGCGCATTTCACATCGTCTATATCAGGCATCAAACATTTTTCCTTAGTTCTGGGCGTTTATTGGAGATTGTCTACCAGCTGGGCGCTTCACTAGTAGATGTGAATCGTGTATCCTGTTTGCTGAAGGAGACATTGTGGAAATGCATCTATGTTCTTCTACATGACTGTCCAAGCATTTATTCCATTTATACACTGCTTTTCTGAATATTCTATAGTCACTGCTGGTAAAGAAAGTTTGTATATTTATTGTATGCATTAAGATTGTGCGGTGACCAATTTGTCTTCCACAAGGTACTAGCTTTTATCAAATTCAAGTTTTAGATTTTGATCTATAATTGTAATAACATAGTGCAAACTCATCATAAGAAGATAAACTTAAAGAGCATTGTGTATACTCTTTACCTTTCCATCTGTGATATATATGTGAATTATTTTTGCCCATTTTCTTCATGGACTCATTTATTTTTCCCAGTGTCACTTTTTGGTCTTCTTCCCAGGCTTCAAATTTTAGTGAACCACTCCCATTTGGAAGTAGTCATACATACAACTCCCTTATTTCTTGATGTAGTGCTTGGGTTAGCTATTTTGTATTGTTTCTTCATGCTAAGATGGTAGACAATTTTAAAAAATTTGCTATAATATTTGTTCATTTAAATTTGCCAACAAAATTTCATAGTTTCCATTAGTGTTTTTTTTTTAAATTGTACCGTACATACATCTATGTGATCTGTGTTAATGAGGAGAACTGAATCAATTTTATCTTTCATTGCATCTCTGCAAGGGAATCCTTCTGTTTGGTCCTCCAGGAATTGAGAAAACAATGCTCGCCTTGAAGTTGTTGCAACAGAAACTGGTGCAAATTTTATAAATATTTCAATGTCAAGCATTCCGTCAAAGGTATGGTATCTGTTTGACTGGTAAGTGTTGGATTTTAGTTCTCTATGCAGTTATTCTGAATTATTACAGTGAACTTCATTTCTCTCTTGTTTGTAATGGCAGGGGCATGGTGAACCTGAAAAGTATGTCAAAGCTGTATTTTTATTAGCAACTAAAATTTCTTGAAGTGTCATATTTATTGATGAGGTAATTTTTTATATTCAGTTGTAGCTTAAGTTATTTTATCCACATTGTAAATCTCTTACCATAGTTTCTCCTTTGCAGGTTGACATTATGCTTGGTCAGAGGGGGAAACCGGAAGAAAATGAGGTCACGCGTAGGATGAAAAATGAGTTTATGGTAAATTGGGATGGGATTTTCCACTAATTATGAGGAGCAATTTCTCGTTCTTGCTGCAACTAATAGACCTTTTGATATTGAAGAAGCTGTCATCCGAAGACTTCAGTCTAGTTCATGTGCTTGATAAGTTGATGGTTCAAAGAGTTTTTCTTTCGGTAGTTCAGCAGTTCCTCTATGAAATGGAACCCTAGTGTATGTGACGTACGTGGTTATTTTTGTAATTGATGTGGTATTTGTGATAGCTTTGCAGGTTAATTGTACATTTTCCAGGTACAATGAACATGGTTAAAATCTTGAAGGTGATACTTGCAAAAGAGGACTTGGCAGCTGATGTGGATTTCGATGCAGTTGCAAATATGACAAATGGATATTCTGGAAGTGACCTCAAAGTAGTTTCAGTTTCAATTACTATTTTCCTATATTGAATTTAATTGAGTATGTATGTTGCAGGGTTGGTTGACCTAATATTTAATGCTTCTTTTGCTGTAGAACTTGTATGTTACAGCTGTATACTATCTTATTCGATAAATTTTGGAGAAAGAAAAGAAGGTATTCTCTTTCTCATATATATAGCACTTGTTACTATAGTATTTCAGTGATTTGATAATGAAACATAACATAACATTTGCTTGCTTAGGATTTTACCAAATGATTTTTCAGTGATTATTACTTGAAAATATTTACTGTGTATTTATTAATTAGAATGGGAGTGATTTTTCTGGGCATCACATTTGTCCCTAGGATGAGTCAAAGCTATTAGAAATGTACATACCTTCAACACTGACTGCAGTATCTCCATCAACAGATGCCAACGATCAACACTGTAGCATCTCAGCCAATTCCATCTTGTAATTCAATAAGATTTTCTGGATTTCAAGTGACATATATATAAATACATAAGCCCAAATAATATTTTATTTTTCTTGATTGATCACTAGAAATTGACTAATTAAAAAATTCCCTTAGTGCATTCCAATCATATCGTATTAAGGGTGAGTTGCAGATAAGGTTGCAACTGGTAAGTTTAATCAGTGAAACTCATGTCCATAAATGGCTTGTGTTCGTGAGCCGTGAGTTCCTCATCCATTTAGTTTTAATGGCAGTTTTGGCAATAAAAATGTAGCCAAAAAAAAATCTATCGAAATAGTTTGTAGTTTTAACAAATGATTTTTAAAACCGATTTCCCAGGCCTCTCTTATATTGAAATACTTATTTAAAATTTTATATTCAAATATTAACATATAAGGATGTATGAAGTAGATGTGTAAACTACTGTAAGAGGCATATGAAGGATGATGTGCAGAGTGGATAAGGGTTAAAGCTACAGGTGTAAAATGTAAAAAACATGTCAAAACAATTTTAACAATTGTTCTTAGAAGTAGACACATGAGTGACAGATCTCCACTAAGCGCTTCCAGCTATCGTATTCTCGGCAAGTGGATGCTTGCAAGGCCAGTATGAACTTAGCGTTCCAGTTAAAACTCAATTTGTTGCATCAGGCTAGCTTATGAACTAAGCATTTCCAATTAGCTTGTTCTTGGCAAATAGATGCATCACAGATGGCTATGCACTAAGTGTTTCTAGCTTCACTATTTTGCGTCAAGATAACTTATGTAGCAGTCATGGTATGGTAATGAAAATGGAAGTGTAATTGGAGCACTGTAATCAACCAGACATTGGTGATACAGATGCTATCAAAATTCAATGGAATCAATTATGAATAAATTAATAGGTTATGCAATTTGATTCTTATTAAAAGATATGCAAATGAAACCATACTAAACCAAAGTTGTGATAGGTATGATTTACAGAAGAGGTAGAAAAAAAATTGGTGTTGGGCCGAGTTATATGTATATCTCAATAAGCACTAGAATCAATGGTTGAATAGAAGATATTAGAAAATGCCTATATAAATTTTTAGGTTGTACTACATTAAGAAGCAACAAAGAAAGTATACAATCTAGAGAAGAACCTTGAATTAGTAATATTAACATAAAACCTCAAAACTTTGCAGCGTGAATTAGTAAAGATCATTGTGCAAACAAAGCCTGATTACTTGAAATTATTTGCTTTTGGTCTGCAAGGGGGCATTTAAAATGTCATTGTGAGCATTTAAAATATTATTGAGTACAAACAAAACTTGTTTACTTGAAATTGAAATTGTCTATTGGTGGATTGTAAGGGGACATTTGAAAGATTGCAAGGGGCATTTGAAAGATCTTAGTGTGTAATCAAAACCTGATTACTTCACATTTTGCTGGTGGTTTGTAAGGGGGCATTTGAAATGCATTGTGTGCAAACACAATCCGATTACTTGAAATTAATTGCTAATGGTTTGTAAAATTATTTGCTAGTGGTTTGTAAAACTTGTTTACTTGAAATGGAATTGTCTACTAGTGGATTGTAAGGGGACATTTGAAAGATTGTTGGGTACAAACAAAACCTAAACCTGATTACTTGAAATTATTTATTTGTTTGGTTGTTTGCAAGGGGGCATTTGAAATTATTTGAAAGATCATAGTGTGTAATCAAAACCTGATTACTTCACATTTTGCTGGTGGTTGTAAGAGGGCATTAGAAAGATCATTATGTGCAAACACAATCTGATTACTTGAAATTAATTGCTAATGGTTACTTGAAATTAATTGCTAATGGTTTGTGAAATTATTTGTTGGTGGTTTGTAATGAAATTATTTGCTACTGGTTTGTAATGGTGCACTTGAAAGATCATTGTGTGCAAAGTAAACTTGATTAGTTCAAATGTTTACTTGACATTATTTGCTAGTGGTTTGTGAAATTATTTGTGAATGGTTTGTAAGTGTTAAATTTTTAGAATTTACTTCAATCTGATCTAGGATCTTAACTGAGAGAACAACATGTACAACAAATCTACAGCATATCAATCATGGACACAATAATGCAAGTACACAAGAGACACAGAGTTTACTTGGGGAAAACCATAAAGGTAAAAAACCCCAATAACTTCCTCAGAGATAGATAGAGCAATGATACAACCAGAATACAAGAGATAGTCTTCTCCTAGCAGCAGATCCTCCTCCTCCACAAGTGCGCCACTCTCCCAAGTGTGAGTGAGAGAATAGAATGTATAAAATGAGAGAGACACACCCTCTATTTATACACTAACTTGACTTGACCTTTACTCAACTAGGTCGGCCTCAACTTAACCACTTAACATAATGCTGACTGGGCCGACCCCCACTAGGGTGGTCTAATAACCCTTTGAACCACATGGCCGACCCCCAATAGGGTGGTATAATAACCCTTTGACCCACATGACTTATACAAGGCTGACCCCAATAAGGTGGTCTAATAACCCATCAAGTATAAGTTATGACACTTACAATATAAATGATGACACTTCCGTATAGAGGAATAATAACATCTCTATAGGAATACAATATACATATATGTGAAATACATTCTGAAGTTACATATACATCAATAATCCCTCTTAACTAGGAAGGTATTTCTCGACACAGGTCTTCTAGCACAAGTCATCTTCTCCGGATCATCGTCACTAGATAATCGTCATCGAGTCATCATCATCGTCACTGCTGCTGTTATCTCAATCAATATTTGAATATACTTGTCATAGGAAGTTCTACAGAGCCAATCCTTTTTCATACTGGATGTAGGCCCACCACCTGCAGGTCTTCGTCATCACTGGTCATACTGTGGAGATCTCAGGACTTATTACGTCCGTCAAAAAACCTTAAAAGAGTCTCTTGACTAGCAATAACTCTAAAGAGCATCTGAGGCCTTTTTCATCCTGTCTAGATCTCCAGGATTTATTACATGTGACCCCACCACAAAACCTCGAAAGAGAATCCCAGGACTGATTACGAGCACAAGGCTCAACCTATCGGATCTCCCAGGGCACAAATTACATGTGGTCACCACAAAACCTCGAAAGAGCATCCCAGGACTGATTATGAGCACAAGGCTCAACCTATCAGATCTCCCAGGGCATAAATTACATGTGGTCATGGCAAAACCTCGAAAGAGCATCCCAGGACTAATTACGAGCACACGGCTCAACCTATCGGATCTCCCAGGGCACAAATTACATGCCATAGGACACAACCTCAAAAGAGCATCTGCCAGATATCCCAGGGCACAAATTACATGCCATAGGAAAAACCTCGAAAGACTATCTGCGGATCTCCCAGGGCACAAATTATATGTCCTCCCAAGCAAAACCTCGAAAGAGCATTTGCCAGATGTCCCAGGGTACGAATTACATGCCATAGGAAAAACCTCGAAAGACCATCTGCAAATCTCCCAGGGCACAAATTACATGCTTATCTGCACAACTTGTTCCACGGCTTATCAACCTGATACTCACCATACATCATCCTGATGTACACATGATCATCTTGATCATCACTGCAACATCCTGCTGCATGTCATATGGAGCAACATCCTGAAGCTCGTCATCCATGATCATCCTGATCATATAATGCATCTACCTGATGCATACCAAGTATCTACCTGATACATATCATCATACATGATCCACCTGATCATACAGTGTATCCACCTAATACAAATACAAATACATGATACATATCACCATACATGATCCACCCGATCATACAATGTATCCACCTGATACATATATAGATACATGGTCCAAGCATCCAACATGATGCTTATACAAAATACATACACATGATCCAACCGATCATATCCAGCATCCAACATGATGCATACATACATACATACACAAAAATGATCCAACTGATCATATCCAACATCCAACATGATGCGTACATACATATACAAAAATGATCCAACTGATCATATCCAAGCAGAAACCAGAACATCATCCTGATGCTTGTCATCCAGCGCTTACATCCATAGCCATGTGAAGGATCCTCCTTCCAACATGCTTGGAATGTCTTCAACAAATGTGTCCATCACTTCTTCCTCGAAGTGTCCTCGATCTGAAGAACGCCAAGCCTCTCTCTGAAGTACTCGAACTTCACCCTAGATAGTGGCTTCGTCAGCACATCTGCAATCTGCTCGTCCGTCACAACATACAAGAGCTTCACAGCTCCTCTCTGCACCATATCCCTGATATAGTGATATTTGATCTCTATGTGTTTCGACCTGTCATGAAACACTGGATTCTCGGACATCTTCACACAACTCTGGTTATCATAGAAGATACCAGTAGCATTCAACGGGAGATCAAATAACTCAGACAGTAGCTTCCGTAGCCATACTACCTCACAACTAGCTGAATAGGCTGCAACATACTCTGCCTTAGCTGTACTCAGTGTTACGCAGGACTGCTTCCTGCTGAACCAAGAGATCACACCTGATCCCATACTGAAGTAGCACCCAGATGTGCTCTTCCTATCTGCAGCACTGCCTGCCCAATCTGAATCAACATAAACCTGCAGGTTAAAATTTTGATTCGCTTCATACTTGAGCCCATAATCCACTGTACCCTTCAGGTACCTCAGAACATGCTTTACAGCAACCGGGTGAACACTCCTCAGATCCGTCAGGAACTAGCTCAATGTGTTCACCGCAAAGCAAATATCTGGTCTCGTGTTCGTCAGGTACATCAAGGAACCAATCATCTGACGATACATAGTGATATCAACCGGCTCAGATGAAGCATCACACAGACGCTTCAAGTTCGATGCCATAGGTGTGGCCATAGCCTTGCAGTCCATCATCCCGAACCTCTTCAGGATCTCTACTGCATACTTCCCTTTTCCAAGGAAGATTCCATCTGCACTCTGCCACACCTTCAAGCCAAAAAAAAAATAGTGCATCATCCCCAAGTTCTTCATCTCAAACTCGGCAGCAAGCTTCCACTGCGTGTCGGCAATCAATCTATCTTCACTTGTAACAAACAGGTTATCCGCATACAAAAGTAGTATCACTGGATTGCCTTCCTCAACCTTGTAGTAAAGGTTGGAACCCGCTTTACTCTTGGTAAAGATCAAACTGGATAGAAAGCTGCCTATCCTACCATACCAAGTTCTGCACATATATGATTTCCTATCATGTGTCTCAGAACCAAGTGGCTGCTCCACATACACTTCTTCTTCAACTACACCATTCAATAAAGCTGTCTTGAAATCCATCTGGTGTATCTTCTATTTCATCACTTTTATATTTCCCTATGCTGCCGTCTGCAGCATGCCTGATCTTGATAGATCCATATGGAAGTCATAACAAACTTTCCTTCAGGTCTTGGGACTACATCCCAAACATCATTCTTCATGATCAACGGATCATGGCATTATTCCCATATCTTGGGAACTTCAATATCTTCAATAGATAATTTTGTTGCTGAACAAATGTTGTAGTTCTTCTTTTGTAGGAGATGGCATACGATCTTTCCTACACAACAAGTTAAATTGCATGATTAGAAAACATCTCATAGTTTTCAGAACAAATTCTTACACATAAAGAAATATGTCAAACAGTCATGCAATTATCTTAGCCAATGCTTCAATAAAACATTTATCCATATCCCGTAACTTTCTAGATGCCTTCCAATCTCTACTAGAACATTGTTAAGAGTGTGCACAACTCCCAACATGTCAGCAAAGAGGTTTCATTCTAGATAAGTAGCAATGGAATGTTGTACAGTGCCATAGGCTACTTACCCATGCATATTAGTAGTATACTGTTCATCAATGCAACTATTCTAATATGCATAATACACAACCTAATTCTAGGAACATCAGTATATACATTATTGAACATTATTATTTAAACAATAAAATATGCAAGTAATGACAATTCAAATACTTATCTGTGTTTGTTTGTTGGGTTGACTCCCTCTCAGTCTTTGCTTCTTTTCTGCAACTCCATTCTTATGTGGATTGTGAGAAGTGGTCAACTCCCTCTGAATATCTGCATCCTTGCAGAAACTACTGAAGTGTGCTCCTTTGCTTTCTTGTAGGAACAACTGGAGTGTGCTCCCTCTTGATCTTTGCTTCCTGGATTACCTGTCCTTGAACTTACATCCATCTTTAATCACTATGCATGCTTATTAGTATCATCATTGTGTTATCCTTGAGGTCTCATACATAATCACACATTTATTAGTATAATCTTAATACTATCAAAACACAATAATCTTAAACATGTATATTCATGATCATTCACAGATAATAAACATTAGTATTCAAGGTTTCAGGGAAGTCTTCTTTTACTCATACATTTTCTTATTTGATCATAGGACTCTTCTGGTTAGTTGAATCATCAATTATGGTAAGAAACATAATATGCATACAACCATGATTATTCAAACCTATGACTTCATGAATAATCATTATCAACAACACAACAGTATAAGATCCTAACACAAGGTAGGATTCTAGCTTGATATAGGAAAACAATACCTGGATTAGCATGCTAGCTAGTTATGTCTAACATACCCGCATAATGTCTTCTGGCTCTCTTTAGTGACTTGTGCTAGTAACCTGCATGTCTCATAAGTTAACCATTGTAGAACCAAGTTATACATACCTCGAAAGTAGATCTTCTATGTGATCCATGACAATGGATGAATCCTTGTCTTCATGTCACCATGATCATATGTTCTTGAAGTAGAACATGATTTGTCTTTCTTGGTGTACCTTTTATGTTAGCAGACAACATAAACCTCATACAACACCATAATGCATTAGTACAATCATAAGTGTCAACACCCTAACCAATGAATATCTTCTATCATGCATTCATAATTTTGTTAAGGTGATACGACAAATCTAAAATCAAGATTGTACTAACCGTAATAACATGAAGACAAACATACCATAAACTTAATCATGAAAAAATATCGAAACATACCTCGATGAGTCATACCTGTCGAGATCGCTTGTAATATTCTTATGTAAGGCCTTAGCCTCATCTCCCTCTGAAACAGGAACTTCTTCACTTATGCAGGTGACCAATCCATCTTCTTCTAGGATTAACCCAATCCACTTGATTTGCAAGAACTAGACCTGGAGCTGGATATGGGTTTGTCAGAGAAACCCCAAAAATTCAAACTTTGAATTTCAAACATCCGAAAGGATAGAAATATGCACCTTGATGAGCTGATCAAGCTGGTATATTCAGAATTTGAAAACTGCAAAGTTTCACTCCTCAATTTTGCCTTTGAAACTTACGGATTCACTAGACGTGACCCTGAACTGGGGTTTGATGAATCCCACTCTTCTTCCCAATCAAAAGGTTTGATCCAAAGCTCTAAGCTTCTATTTTTCTGAGGAGCTTCCAGCCGTGGTCACAGATTTCAAAAATTCCCATTTTTACAGAAGCCCTAATTTTCCACTTTTCTGATCAAAGTCCCGAACTAGGGTCTGATCAAGCCAGGCCTTCTGCCCAACCAAAAATTATGATCTTGGTTTCTAAATTTTTATTTTGATGAGTAGCATTCAGTTGTGGTCTCCCATTACAAAAATTCCAACTTTCTCCGAAGCCCTAAATTTCGGAAGCCATGAATGAAGGTACTAAAAAATAATTCTGTTTTGATAGAAATATGTACTTGATTGTTTCTGGTGTAACTCCTAACTTTTCAATCCACAGGGTATGAAAAAGTTTCCTGAGATAGCCCGACCTATTTTCTTTCCATCTCGATAGGTCTGACCTCAATTGGATTCTCTGAGAGAGAGTTATGCCAAGTGTCATAACGTGACCTGTTTATGGGATAATACAGGAGAGCGAACTTATACGGCATGCCACATGTCACTGTTTCAATTTCGGCCTCTAAAAACTTTTCCTGAGATATCTCGACCTGTTGTATTTCCATCCTGACAGGTCTGACCTCAATTGGATTCTCTGAGAGAGAGTTATGCCAAGTGTCGTAACGTGACCTGTTTATGAGGTAATACAGGAGAGCGAACTTGTACAACGTGCCACGTGTCACTGGTTCAACTTCGGTCTTTGAAAAGTTTTCCTGAGATATTATAGTCTGTGTACTACCTGTCACTTTTTATGAAATTTCATTTGGAGCTTCCTATCCCAAGTTATGACCTTTTTCCCAAGGTCACCTAATTTTGACTCATATCTGGAAGAGGTAGAAGCCCTATATTGTACAGATCATAAATCACAAAGTACAACGAATTATAGGTTTTACTTTGGACACAAGGTACATGGGGATTTAATATTCGACCTGTAAAGGTTTCAGATCCGAAAACTTCGCCAAAACGGATTTATAGCGAAAGTGCTACGATGACTGGTTTTTGCTATATCAAGCCCTAACATCGTAAGTGCAACAAGTGTGATACATGCCATATCATGCCTTCTTTCAGGCTAGCTCTGATACCATGTTAAATTTTCAGAATTTACTTCAATATGATCTAGGATCTTAACTGAGAGAACAACATGTACAACAAATCTACAGCATATCAATCATGGACACAATAATGCAAGTACACAAGAGACACAGAGTTTACTTGGGGAAAACCATAAAGGTGAAAAACCCCAATAACTTCCTCAGAGATAGATAGAGCAATGATACAACCGGAATACAAGAGATAGTCTTCTCCTAGCAACAAAGCCTCCTCCTCCACAAGTGCGCCACTCTCCCAAGTGTGAGTGAGAGAATAGAATGTATAAAATGAGAGAGACACACTCTCTATTTATACACTAACTTGACTTGACCTTTACTCAACTAGATCGGCCTCAACTTAACCACTTAACATAATGCTGACTGGGCCGACCCCCACTAGGGTGGTCTAATAACCCTTTGACCCACATGGCCGACCCCCAATAGGGTGGTCTAATAACCCTTTGACCCACATGACTTATACAGGGCTGACCCCAACAAGGTGGTCTAATAACCCATCAAGTATAAGTTACGACACTTACAATATAAATGACGACACTTCCGTATAGAGGAATAATAACATCTCTATAGGAATACAATATACATATATGTGAAATACATTCCGAATTTACATATACATCAACAGTAAGGGGGCACTTGAAATATCATTGTGTGAAAACCACGAAGGTGCCACAACCCCTCCATTGGATAAACCATGATGGTGCCATTATTACTTGAAAGATTTAATGTCCCTTTCTCTTACATAGACTTATAAGCACTAATATAATATGTTAACATATTTTTTACCAAATCATTAAATAATAATAATGGTTTATTTTGAATGTTATCCCATCATAATCTATGCTAAATATATTAATAATTTTTTTAATTATATTTATAATTTAGGCTCATTCTATTTCTTCACCAAGTTGGAGATGACAAAGCTTGTTTCTAGAATTTTGTATTTTGGTTACATAACCACCATTTCATACTCATTTTTTGTTTTGACGGGAACAATAGGTTTCTATTCCTACCTCTGGTTTGTCAGACAATATACTCATCAATGAAGATTGAATGAGGTTCTGCACAAAGTGGCCATTTTTCAGATGGGCCCTTTAAGTTCCGGTTTAGGGGAATTGTGATTGCTCGTTGTATGTAGTTTAAAGTTTTTTTAGGTAACATGAGACTTTACCACTATCAATGTGTCGATGTGGGAGTTAATAGTGAAGATGCATACTAGTGTATGTTTCTTCTTATATTTAATTTCCTACTACATTTTCTTGTTGAGATATGGAAACTCAATTCCCATTATAATCAGTTCATAAATATTGATGTATTTCAATTAACTCAATAACATTGTTTTTTTGTTTTTTTTTAAAGTAAATAAAAATTCATTAATATTTATTATTTGTTTTTGTAGTAATCCACTAGGGCAAGGACTAAGCTGCACACATATTGATTTTATTAAGGTAGAGGCATAACATGTTTGTGGACTTAGGATTTTACCAAATGATTTTACAATAGTACTACATATTTTTCTTTTTTTTATTAATTTTTTAAGGGCAATTAAATGTAAAACTGCTTTCACCATGTATAGTGTATCATCAAATGTACCCACCGTACCCACCACTTTGTCAATCTTGAATCATTGTATTTTAATTGATATATAGGGAATTTTTATTTTGATGATTTGTATCAAGGTCAGGATTGGTATTTCCTGTTGTTTGTTTGTCTGTATTTTTTTTCATGATGAAGTTTTCTATTTTAGTTATGATTCCCAAATTGCTCGTTTGGGTTTGGTTATATTGGTCCAAAGTCTGATTTGGAGTCACAATATCTCAGTTTTATGTTCATCTGTTCTTTATACACCAATTAGTTTTTGAGTTGTTGCTTCTCATTTTAAATCTGTTTTTGACCGAGCTAATGTTTTACAACTATTAGGAAAAATAGCAAGTTATAGCAGATGGCAGACCTCCGCCACCATTGAGTGTCAGTGATGATGTTCACCCACTAAATATGAATGACATGCTACATCCCCAAAAACAGGTTTGGGTTCAAAATTATGTTTTTTAAGCTGAATAAAATAGGTTTGAAGATGCAGTAGGCCTCTTATTTTATGTTCACTTTACCTTATTGTAGGTATATGCGAGTGTTTCTTCGGAATCCATAGATATGACAAAGCTACTTCAATGGAATGATCTCTATGGTGAAGGAGGTTCAAGGATAAGGAAGGCACATAATTATTATATCTAAGAAATGTACTTATAGGTTGGATTGGACTCTTATTTCTTGCTTATGGAATTGGTCCTTTGGTAGTATGGAATTGGTCCTTTGGCATTCTTTTCGAATGGAATTGTACTTACTGAAGTTGCAATTTACATACCATGCCTTATGCCTTATGTGTCTTGCTTATGGTTTTCGAAATTAAGAGTCTGAGTTGATTCTTGGACATTTTGTAATTAACGGTTTAAATATTTTTTTTGACCATGATCCCTTCGAATCATGGTCAAGAATCTGTTAAGAATCTGTTTGGTTTTCATGGTTTTATTTAGTCTAAAATATTTTAAACATTAAACTCTAGTGCTACATTAGTATATGAAATATGACAATGCTGACTTTTATTAAAACAATTTTTATGAATATAAACTAATAAACTTTTTTTTTGACTTAGAACTTATTAATTCTGCCGCTTAGTGAAAGGAGTATTCTAAATATGTTAAGATTTTGGATTTTTTGAGGTTATTTTTATTTGAAATATTTTCATATTTTTTTTAAAAATGTATATATAAATTGTTGACATTATTAAATTGTTTAAAATACTTTCCAAATTATTACTAAATTGATAGTCATTTAAATTTTTTTACATGTTTTTCTTTTTCAATATCTAAATTGAGCAAAGAATGGACAAAATCTACATAAGCATTATTGCATTATGCCTAGATATTTAATTATGATCATTTCTTTAAAATTTTAGGAATATTTTTATGAGACTTGTAAAAAAAAATCATATTTATGTTAAAAGAAGGATGTTTTGATTGTTATTAGATTAACTAATTCTTCATCAATAACTTTTTATCTATTTTAGAGTATTTTTATCGGATTTGTGATAATAAAAAAATTATACTTAATGGATTGCTTGCTGCTCATTCATCTTCATTGTCTATCCTAAATCAATTATTTTTATCTATTTTAGAGTATTTTTATCAGATTTGTGATAAAAAAATTAATTTATACTTAATGGATTGCTTGCTTCTCATTCATCTTCATTGTCTATCCTCTGAATCAATTATTTGTTGCTCAGCCATCCTACTGTCTAAAAGAAGAGGGATTGGAATTATTGCCTCAATCTTTTAAAATTATAGGATTCTTATCGAATTGAATACCTAAAGACAATATGATTACTTTTCATGCTCCTACCTCTAATAGAAGGAAATTTTCATAGGATTCTAGTCAGATTTTTGACCCAAAACATTATATTCCTAACCTAAAAAAAATCTGATTTCTAGTAGATTAGCTTGACACTTGATCAATTACTTGCTGCTCGTTAATCTTCAAATTCTGTTGTGTTGGAGTAGAAGGAATCAATGATGCTGCATCAAGATACTATTCCTACTTCACATCTAGCTTGGGCATGCCACTTCTCCACAATAGCAGAATTGATATAATTCGCATCCAAGTCAATCGTATTACGCCCATAGAGTCCTCATAATCATCTCAGCCATGGCTATTTATATGATGTTGTTGTAGGTGGCATAGAGACATATCCTTAAATATTATATGATATAGATATGGAACATTAATAATTAAATATGATTAAATAAATTTTTAAATTCTTAATTTTTATAAAATTAAAAAATATTTTGAACATTAATAATTACAACTTCAGACGATGCATAGTTAGTTTTGTTGAAGTATCTCAACTTTCTTCATTGCAATACCCATCCTAGCATGTCCATTTGATCGGAGGTGGACAACAAGGAGACCTTGATGCATACATGAGTACTTTTGCACGGCAGCAATTATTAGTTTTGGTGACCACAACTATTGAATACCTATTTTATTTTTTTAACATAAAAATCAAAATAACAATATTTATTATTTATTTTTAAGATAAAATTTGAAAAGATATATTAGTAAAAACCATCCTATTTTATACTTGTCTTTTAAATGAATATAAATTTTGTTAACTCAATAATATTGTTTTTTGTATTTTTATAAGATAGCTATTAGTTTGTATTTAATATTAATTTGTTTTCTTATACATTAAGGCATGGACTAAGCTGCACACAACTCTTGTTTTATTAAGGTTCAAATCCCTTCTATTTTTTTATATTTCTTATGTCGGCTATAGTAATTTTTTTTTATTTCTTTTGTTTCTACTTATTATATCTACTATAATATATTTTTTACTTCTTTATTTTATTTCTTATATTTCTACTTTTTATGTCAACTATAATGTTTTTTACTTCTTTATCTTTTACGCATTGTTGAAATCAATCCAACCATGTTTCTTTATTAAGGTTCAAATCCCTTCTATTTTTTCTATTTCTTAGGTCGGCTATAGTAATTTATTTTTATTTCTTTTGTTTCTACTTCTTATATCTACTATAATATATTTTTTATTATTAATAATTTTATATTATGATTACAATGATAATGGGTCAATGTTTATATATGGCCTAGAGTGAAAGAACATATCTCTTCACTAATGGACATGTTGTATTATAATTAATATTTAACAACTAATTAACAATTAATTTTGGTATATTACAACATCCATGTTCTAGTTTCACACATTCTACCTCTTTTGTGCCATCCAAGAAGTTGAGGGACGACCATACCCCCAAGCAGTGTGGTTTTAAGAGGACTTGCACTCAAATCCCCCATCTCTCTTTTTCCCCCTTTTTTATTGCCTAAAAAACCAAACCATCTGAGGTGCGGGTAGCCTCTACCTCTTACACAGCTATCAAAGAGGTTGTAACTGGATTTGCTGCCAGATAGGTGAAATCCATCTCAATGGACAATATTTTCTTATAACAAAGATGTTTTAAAGAAACCTAGAGATGAAAAAATATGTGAAATAACATTGGATATGCCGAGGCCTCAAGGCATTACAAATATAACTTATAAGAAAATTATGCAAGGTCATTACATTAGTACGCAATTGTGAATTCTTGCACAAAGTTCAAGAGTAGACAATGTGAGCATTGCATTAGATAATGTGAAAAGGAGATTTAACACATTAGGACATTAGTGCAATAAGGAGAGGAATATCTATAGATGATTATCAATATTTTTTAGGACCAAATAGATGGATAACTTTTTTTGAGTCTACTTAGGGATTGCTTGCTACATAATGGACAACCAGAATAATCTATCATGGATTTGAAATCTTCAGATTAGATGGGTATATAATTTGTAGTTTGTCTAGTGTTAAAAATCATCTACTTGAGTTCTTCTCCATATAAAATTGTCAATGACTTATGATGGTGCATTTATGTATGCATGTTTTTACTATTTTTAGAATTGAAACAAAACAAGTTTTACTATTTTTACTATGATAGTGTAGAGACTTGAAAACACAATTTCTATTTAGAAAATAAAATGCAATGTATAGTAAAAATTTGGTCAAATGTTATTTGGAGGCTTTGATTAGTTTTAGCTTCCCCTTTGTGTCTGTCCATCCAATGTTGATTCGAAGTGGTCTTTGACTTAGAATACTACAATTTAAGTCCTTAGCCTTCAAATGTGTTATCCTTTGAACTTGGGTGACAAGGTATTTACCCTCCATGTGATTTAGATGGGTTTGAAATTTGTCCAAATAAAAATTTATGTAGGCTTGCATTGTATTTTGAATAAAGTTATCCATATTAAACCTAATATTATAGAGAATATTTTCAGTTGTATCACCCTCTTATAGGTTCTACATAAACCTTTTGGTAGGACTATTGTATTATGAGGGTGATCCTCTTATAGGTCTCCCATTTCATCATCTCATCCTCTTAGTTGTCTCTTGACCAATTAGCTCTTCTAAAATTTTCATTAGCCATTGTGTTTTATCATCCAACTATAGTTCAAGTCCACAAAACTTGTGCTATGTTGTGGTTTCTTCATACAAAATGTTGTATTTTTAATAATACATGACATTTACATACTTATTTCACTCTCGTTCATAATGACTATGCTTGAGGAGGAGATCCAATTATTTGATTTAAATCTAATATGATCCAAAAAATACTATAGGCACTCTACTGCAAATTATTATCTTGTAATGACTCTCAGAATTTTCCTCAAGGGTCTCCTAGATTTTCCCTTCTCATTTCAGCACCATCATTGCTTCCATCGCCTCATATTTTAGGAGAGGATCTTGCATATTCTACCTACAAGACAATTTTAATTTTGAGTCTCCATAAACACTTGCACTTCTAAATCACAAATTCAAGAAAAGTTTCAAGTGACATTCAACCCAACTTGTATGATCATCAATAATTGCCAAAAAATCACATCATGAAGCATTGCCAAAAAAACACACCCCTCCACCTCCCGCATCTTGTGGATTATCCTTCGAAGCTTTATTGAAGACAAAGCCATGTTTACCATGGTCACAATCTAGATTTGTTGTGTGGCTAGCTTTTCATTTATGTTGGGACTCCTAAGACCACTGTATTAACCAATTTTGAGGTAGAAATAATCTCAATCACCAAAATTTCACTTTAGAGTCTACCTGATGAGTGTTTTCACATTTCTCCCTAATAATTAGCTTATTCTTATTGAGCCATTTCTGCCACCAAATGTTTTTAACTAGAGTATTCCAAATATTTCTCAAGGTTGCTTTGACTATGAATCCTTATGGTAAGCCATCATCCATAAACAATCTACAATATGAAATTTAGTTATTGATTTTTTCTGTTTTTGACTTTATTCCTTTATAAATAAAATAAAGGAGGATATTTTCAATTTTAGACGCCACCAAGTGATGGATGTGGGTGTAGCATACCCACCCCCTCCATGACAATCAAGAAAGTGGGACACTTATACCTTGATTGGAAATTAGTTTATTGGCTATGGACCACAAGATTTTGAAATTTAACCAAAGGTAGAACAAAATTCTAAACTAGACCATAATTGTTGTAATCAACTAACTATGGAAGGATACAAATAAACCGTCACAAATACATCATTCACAACAATATAAAGTCACAAAAAGTTTTACTTATATGTGCTAATATGGTTGAACACATGGAATGGTTGTAGGGGAATGATTTTCCTACTAGCCATTGAATATGATAGGATTGCTACCCCCAAGCTGAGGCCATGGAATGTCATGGAAATGGGTGCTTCTCGAAATTCCCCTCTTAGAAAGAACACAACCCTATAATGTAATGGAATGGAGGGTTGCAAAGGACACCCATATTATGCATTTCCCGAAGGTGAATTTCCAACTCTTGAAAAGATGGTCACCATGTCAAAGAAAGAGAAGAAGACTCCATTTCCAAAGAATGATTTCCTTTTACCATTGCATGAAAGGCTAGATATCACCCTCTAGAAATACTCTAGAATGGGTAGGTAGGTTATCATTTTGGCATAAATATCCTAGCTCATCTTCTCATAATGATCAGTCATAATAGCTCGACCATTCCATTGCTAGATCACACCACACAAGAAACCATTCAAAGTCTGGTTATAATTCTGTTATGAAAATGCTACATATCAATTATATAAATGAACTATATTGAATATGTCCTCCCCCCCAGGAATTCAGTCGAATCCTGTCGTAAGGCCTTGTTAAGGTGCAACTCATAACAAATCCATAGCTAGGTTGCCACACTAGATGATTAAAGCAAATCCATCTATTCAAGGTGATCAAGATCCAACATAAGCTTTCAGTATAAGCACATGAGTATCCTCTTCATTCTCTCAAGCTTCCCTAAGCCAAAATTCTCTTATAATCAGTGTAAAACATGCACGCAAACTTACAATGCAATCTCATGTATGCTCATATTGACATAATATTCATTAGGTGCATATCATATAAATGCATATTTGTTTACTTAACAAAGTCATCACCATGAATATATATATGTACACTCTTGATTTTGATATCATAGCTCTTATAAAAGGTCAATAATCAACCCATATAAATTCAGCCACATAAGCCACATATAGGTATGAATGGCAAGGTATATGTGTAACGTCCCCACACTTGGACCTAATGCAAGGAAGGGAACCTGATTCCATTCTATGGGACTTTTCATAAAAACTTAGCCAATTCATTAGATTTTAAAGCAAATAAATACATATGTGCAGATGTAAATCAATTAAATATGCACAGCGGAATGAAAACCTCATCCACACACATATTACATGAATGTTATTCAATTTAACACAGTCAAGAAATTAACACATTTGCAGAAGTAAATACACAATAAAATACTCATCTTGATGCAATGCTGTCCCAAACAACTAGCTATGTCGCTACAACATTCCTCCCAACCATAGGTCTCTTCCCAACCTGTATTCTTTCAGCACTCAGAGACCACCCCTGAGCTGGGCATGATATCTACAAGGAAAAGGGAACCCTCAAGCATAGCACAACCCAAAGCAATGGATACCCAACTCCACCTTAGCATTCTCTTGCACCCAAAACTCAGATATGGGTTCTGGAACACACTTTCAACAGTGGGACTTAGGAACTAGATGGACAAGGGTTTTCCCCAAAACGTAGGCACACCAAAAATGGATTTGTGAGAGGGAAAACCAACCATAGGGAAGAAAACGATTTCTCCCATAGATATACCATCTATCCGTGAGCCAAAACAACCTCTATGGTCCCCAAATCGATTTCCCTTTCTTCCCCACTATTATACAACACAAAAATGCCCTTCCCAGCTAGGACAATGAAGGAAAACACAGGAAAACCATGGGGGGGGAACTTCCCAGGAAGGTCCCAACTCGTGAGAGAGCAAACTGATAGGTGAATAATGGTTTGGGGAGCAATTTCGTGGCCCTTTTCTTGCCCAAGAAGCCAAACATGAAAATCTAGGAAGGGTGGCTTGCCCATACTCGAATTTGGACAGCCATACCTCCCATTCCCCAAGGCATTAACTACCTCAACCAATTCTTGGGAGAAATGAATGATTGGGTACAAAATTCAACATGGGTAGTTTAGGGTTCATGGGTTCTCTCATTGACACTTGGCTTGACTTGATTGGCTCAAGGGTTTGAATATTTCCCTCCCAATTTCCTTGTAACATCATGCCCCCATCTCTTGTTGCATTGCATAGCTAGTTGTGGGCTTTTATATTAAAATGCATATTTACAATTCCCATGGTTCACTAGCACATGGGTAGCATAATATCAAATACTTGCCTCTTCTAGATCGAGCGTTCACTAGCGGGGCCTTGGCCTTGAGCTCCACGCTAGGAATCATACATAATATGCATACATTATTTACATTATAGCCCAAAATATTACAAGGGTCAAAATGGGGGACATTACAATATGCATATCCTTAAAACAATCAAAGTATGAATAACATATTTTTTCGTACAAGACTTCAAAGAAGATCCATAGATAAGAATGTCGATGATAGGAATGCAAAATCTGCACTCTATATATGAGAGAGACAATTTAATCACCCATGCCAAATGCGGTTTTGGTAGCTATCGAAGCATGACGATTTGTTATGGTAAAGATAAGGATCATATCCCTTATCCCAATTGAAGGTAATCGTTCGTTTCTTTGTTTTTAAGAAAAAAGGGGAATGAATTTTTTGTATATTGATTAAAGGGTCTTCATTTTGTTCATTGGTAAAACAAATCAAAGAGATATATCTCCAAGGCATGATGCACATCAAAAGGGAACAACTATCTATCTTCCACCATGAAAATGGAAAACCCATGACTATCTGTCTTTCACAGTTCTCTTAAACGTATATGGATGCCAACTGTAATTTGAGTAAGAGGTAAGAAGAAGCATTTGCATATAAGGATGCTGTGATTTGGGTGTAGAGTCGAGACACTAAGCTACACATTTAAACTTAGACATGACATAACTTGGCTCTGATATCATGTAAGATAGAATATGAACTTGAATGAGATGTGTTTGTGCTAGAAATTGTCCCTAGACTACATAGGGGCAAGCTAGTACAATCTCAACAATCTCAATATCATGAACATAAAATAGGATTCTGTTTTTGTATTTTATTGGTTTGAGGGTTTCATTTCAAGGAAATAATCAACATCCAATCTCAAACTAACACAGGTACTAAATCATGTAACAATCAAGAATTGAGATATTAAAGCTGAAAAGAAACAAATGTAAACCATTACATTCAAAGCACACACTGGTTTTGTTCACAACATAATGAGCATTCACATGAATAAATACATTAAACAAGGAATGAAGTCAATTGCTGAGTGATCAAACTGATCAGAAACAAAACAAGCAATTATATAAAATGGCTTATATGTATATAAATCTATCTCAGTCCTCAAAAAATTACATAAGAGTGGTTTGTATCAGTCTGTCATGTATATCCCAAAAAGCTCCAGTTTCAATACAAGTTTCTTGAAACAAAAATCGAACCCCTGAACTGTATGTTTGTCTTCCTTTTATCATTACAACAATAGAGTAGTCCCATAACTACCTTCTAGGTCAAATTTTGAAGTAGTTACATCAATTAGTTACACTCTATAAACTTGAATCTTTAAAGACAATTAACTAAAAATAACAAATCGGACTTTGGGAAATTAGGTGAATTTCTGGAAAATTGGGTCTCAAAGACGCCTCCATATCTCTTGATTCAGGACACCTGTTAGAAACATGAGAGAGTTTTTTTTAAATGAGTCCATGAAGAAAAAAAAACACTCTTGGTTTTCAAAAATTCCTCTCCAATTGATCAGAAGACGTGCCGAAAGTTTGTGAGTAAAACATTAAATCTTTTAAACCCTGAAAAATAGTCCACAAATATGAATTCAAATATTCCAAACAAGGACAGTTGTTGTAAAACTGAGAGAGGTTTTTTTAAATGAGTCTGTTGTGGACAAAACCCTCTCTTGGTTTTCTCAAACTCCTTTCCACCACGTCGTAATCCGTGCTCAATTTAATTGACAAAAACAGGAAAAAACAGAGGAAAACTATGCATTTCTACCCCAAATGGAATATTCAACCTCTTAAAGATTAACTCTTCTTCCTGCTGATTTTTGGCTGTTGCACCGGAGAGAGGAAAAGCTGAAGTAGATGGCTATTCAATACTTGGGATAATTCCCTCACCATTTCTTGTTTTGCAACTATTTCACATTCCTTAACAATTTGAGCTATCATTTCATTCAACTAAATCTAACTGAGCTCTACCATTCCCATCCTCTTCACCTAAAGAGTCTTCAATAACAGTAACGTTCTCTTCCTTCAGCTTGGGATCTATTAGCCTCCTCATATTCTAGAATCCGAGATCCCAAATATGAAATTGTGACATTAACAACCCCAATTCATTAATGATAGCTACAAATGGTTTGTATAGATGTCATAATGAAGTAAACATGTGTTTGGAAGCTTGTCCTTCATCATCAAATGCAATGGCCACGTTCTGCTATCAAGAAACCACGAACCCTCATGATGCCTGATTCCTGCAGCGCGCAAGAGTATTTGATCTGGGCCTTGCGCTGCGGGAATACTCCACATGCAATTTTGGCACATAAACTCATATACAAAGGTTAAACTTTACATTTTGTATAAGTGTATAATTTTAAGAAGCATTTAAAGGACTTTGAAAGATATATAATACTTGATAAGCCATTAAAGGTACCATTAAGGGTAAACTAATTAAAACCAAAGGAAAACTATAACATAACACAAAAGAGAAAATCAAAGTCATTCATAAAAAAAATTTAAAATTTAAATAAACATAAAATGAAAATGAAAAAGAGGAATAAACATTTAAGACAAACACACAAAAACTGAGGACAATTTTCAGTGTTAACATTTGGCTCCGACTGGTGGATGAAAGCCTCCTTGCGAGGTTTCAAGATCATGTAGACCTTGTGCCTTATTCATTGGGAAATGGAGTCATTTGTATCTCATTCCCCAATCTATTCCAAACTTGTAACCCTGTTCTTTTGACTGTTAAAAACAAACTGAAACTGCTCATTCCAAACCATACTTGCACACTACAAACTGAAACCATGCTCAAGAGATGAGCTTATTTATTTACAAATCCCTATATTAACCAATTGAAAACTGCTTTGCTCATGTATATACATGTAACGTCCCCTTCTCCATAGAACAACAGGGAAGGAAACATTAACAACATACCGGGCTTTTGTAAACTTGGCCCAATAATTTTTGCACATAAATAACTAACATTTTAAAACTTCTATATGCAGATTCAATTCAATATAAACACAGCGGAATTAAACAATACATATGCACACCGTTTCATCATGCATTCAACATATAAACAACAGTCATTATTTAAAATGCTTGCAGGGCATAGAATTAACATCAAGAATACTTATCTCGAATTATAATGGTCCAAACGACTGGCTACGTGAGAGCAACGTTCCACCCAACCATAGACCTCTGTCCATCCTGTATTCTTTCAGCTGAGAGATCACCCCCGAGCTGGGCTGTGTATCCACTAAGGAGGAACTAGATGGCTCACTCACAGTCAGGGTTTCACTCAAACAGCCATGCTAAGCCAACACACGGTTGGGTTTCTCAAGCATGCAATAGGAGATGGAGGAGGATGCTAGTCCACTAAGCTCAAACCCAGAGCCACATACCCTTCCAACTAGACTCAACAATCCCATCCTCTATTCATACATCCACAATCAGATTTCTCACAACCTGTCACAAATAACCCAAATCCGTCACTGATTTTCCGGGCCATTAAAACTGGGTTTTCCCATGGCTTTTGGGGTAGCTATTGCTCCCAAATTCGCCCCAAGGTTCCTACCAATGGATCCCCCATTGGATTTCACTGTCCAATACCAATTCGGGACGTTTTTGGCTTCCCAAAACGTGGGTTCTCCCACAGTCGCGATTTCTGGTTTTCCCCCTGTTGGGAGCTCGTTTTTGGGTGGAGAAAGATGCTAGATCGTTTTCCCATGGAATGGGGTGAGAATGAAGCAAAATCCCATGAGGTTGAGTGACTTCTTGCCCAAGCAATCAGAGCCCATGCCCACCCATACGAATTTCAGGGCTGCCCCATCAAAGTCATGGGCTGAAATCTCAACCACTTCCTTACAATTGGCATTAATGTCACCTAAAGGAAGTCAATGGGTTCACATAATGACAAATGGCAACCTATGGGTCACTTCCATAGCCCCCTCACCACTCCCTAGTGGATACACGTGGCCCCTTTTCATTCGTTGCCTCCGTAGCCAGTTTTGGACATTTTATATTGCCTGATGTTTATTTACATCCTATTACAATTTCCATGGCTTAAGAGCACATGGTATCAAAATATCAAATACTTGCCCTTTAAATAAAATTCGGCTTTCACTAGCGGGGCCTTGGCCTTGAGCTCCACGCTAGGAAAACATACATCACATGTACACTTATTTACATTAAAGGCTCATATATCCTAAGGGTCGAATTGGGGTATTACATTCCCCTCCCCCTTAGAACAACACCGTCCTCGGTGTTCCAAGACTTAGGCATACATATACAATTTACACATGTCCAAAACTTCAAAACTTTGCAGATCTGTTCTGCATTCTATCATTTACTTTGAACTTTCAGGACCAAGTCCTTTGACCTTCACGAGATGCTCCCGCTGATTCGGATCTTCCAGCTCATCCATAAGTCTGAAAACTTTACGGCTGCTACCTTCTTGAGGTTCTCTTGTTGGGCAATTGCGGAGGCAATGATCCCCTCCACATTTCCAACACTTCACTGGTTGCTTCATCTTTACCTGCTCGATTTCCTTTGAGTCTTTCCACCTGGAGCGTTTCTTAATCGGACGATTGGATGAATGCTTCTTCATTGATCCACTTTTCTCTCCTTTGCTGATTGCTTTCACAATGCTTTTTACCTCTTTCTGCAGACGAAGAGTGTCCTGCAAGACCTCGTGGTTCATCTCATTCTGCTGCTTTTGCATCTTGAGCATCTCTCCAAGATTTTCTTGGGTCTTGGCAATTGTTTGAAGAAGACTTCCGGCCAATCCTAATAGCCCTTGGTCTGCCGCCATGGTCAATGGAGACAACTGACCACACTTTGCTCACTAGCACACCTGCCTGTACCGACTGCAACCAATTGATTCAATTTCACCTGTGAAATTCATCATTACAATTCTCGTTAGGTCAAGCATAACCCAAAACATTAAAAATCAGTCAATGGTTTTTCCCCAGTTGACATGGATAGTCCATGCTTTACTCATGAGACTCCCACACTTTTTATGCTTGCCCAACATACACATGAACTCCTTCATGTTTATCCATTCACAGGAAATTCATTACTTAGCATTCACAACTCACTTTAATCAAATAAACACACTGTTACTTTCAGTCATGCATGCATTCAGCAATTTTTCTAATTATATAAATGCATCAATAAAAGGAAAGAGAGAGAGAGAGCAGTAAGAGTTTCTCCTCTTAGTTTTGTTCCATTCTGGAACCCACACCACCACTGTGGTTTTTCATGCTCCAGTCCTCTTTCACTTCACGCGAATGCTCGACTTTCCCTCCTCGGCTATGACACGTAGTGTCTATGGTCTATTCCAGATCTTTCAACCATGGAGTTCCTCCACTTGGTTGGTCAAACTCTTGGCTGTTAGAACTCACACCGTTCTACTAGCTCCATCTTTCATTACTGCTCATGCTGAGCTCTTTAGGGTGGTTACATGTCCACTCGCATCCTTAAGGTGCTTCCATAGTCATTACTTCCAACAATACCTACACTCAAACATTGAATTAATTCACATGTTTAGTTTGTTTTCATAGGAAACCATAACCAAATCATATACACATGTATATTCATAAGCAAGAAATTACACAATAACCAAATACTTATCTGCACTAGATGTCTTCACTTTATTCCATAGGGTCCTTCTTTGCTTTACAAGCCTTTGGAATCGCCTATGGATTTGGGTGTTTGGCCAGCGCGTAGGCTGCCCCTCAACATCTAATAGTCTTGTATGTTTGTCCAGCACGCAGGCTGCTCCACAACATCAAATAACCTTGTATGTTTGGCCAGCACGCAAGCTGCTCCAAATCATCAACAATCTCGCATGTTTGGCCAGCACGCAGGCTGCTCCAAATCATCAACAATCTCGCATGTTTGGTCAGCACGCAAGCTGCTCCAAATCATCAACAATCTCGCATGTTTGGCCAGCACGCAGGCTGCTCCAAATCATCAACAATCTCGCATGTTTGGTCAGCACGCAGGCTGCTCCAAATCATCAACAATCTCGCATGTTTGGCCAGCACGCAGGCTGCTCCAAATCATCAACAATCTCGCATGTTTGGCCAGCACACAGGCTGCTCCAAATCATCAATAATCTCGCTCAACCAGCCACTTTCTGGATTTGCCAAGCAACTTTTAGTTCTTTCAGGGTCCTTGCTTCCTGTATTGACCAAGGTTTCCAACAAAGAAACAATAATGCATCAACTCACTGTTACAAGCTTTATGCTTGAAACCTTCATTATTTCAAATAAGAAATGAATGAAAATGAATACTTATCTGTACTGTGCATTTCCTCTCTGGTCCACAGGGTCCTGCTTTTACTTTATAAGCCTTGGGATCCTCCTGCGGACTAGGATGTTTGGCCAGCACGCGGGCTGTTCCAAATCATCAAATAATTAATGCCCTACCAGTACACCTTCACACCGACTGGGTTTACCAAGCATTAGGTGGTTCCCAACCAGTCCCATACCTGGTTGGCCCTCTCCATTGCCGAGCCAGCACATACGTCTGGGTCATCGACCAATGGAAGGTAACTGCGCCACCGACCACTACAGGTCAAGGCTCCACTACTCTGCCTTAGGCTTGCATAAGCCTTTCACGGTATCACAATCCCTCAATGCGCATAACAATTCTTCACCCACACAAGGGTGGCACTTCTTCTCTTAGGTAAGCCGGCGGTTCCATTAAGGAATTCTTTAGGTGACTTTCTTAACTGCAGGCTATCATGGCCTCATGATACCCACTCACCCTACGCAAGGGTTACCACTGCTCATACAGTCTTCTTGAGTACTATTTTCTTCACTTTTCTCTTTAATGTGCAGCACTGAGTTTCATATGTATAATCTGTCAACACAAAATGGATAGCGAGCTCATTAGTATCGCTGCCCTAGAATTGTAAACATATTTCATAACATTCACTATCCAACCTTGAAACACCAGGAATGCGTCCATTCCCTTAAGGCGTAGTCAATGTTGGCATCCCTAACATAACTCAGCACCAGAAAGGCGTGCACTCCTCACTGATGTGAACTATGAAGGTCCTAATCATACTTCAAGCAGTCTTTCATGATGGAAATAAAATCAAAACATGCTCTGCATATTAACTCTAATAATTAGATATATATATCTATCATTCAGGGTTTATGGAAAACTTATCCATTTTGCAGATGTTATTTCTCTTCTTTAATGAGGAATGGAGGCTCCTTCTATGAGTTGACAGTCCCTCGGTTTGCCATCCCAATTCCTTTTGATGTTACCTAACCTTCATATGTCTTACTGACATATTCTTCACCATCCCACTCATATTGTTTACCAATCATGCAGTGCAGATGAAACATTAATAATGTCTTATGGCATTTCACCTGAAACCCATTTTCAAATCATGGAATCCCTTCCCATGAAGTTTGGCTTATGCAGGACCTCTCCCATGGTCTTACTGCAATGTGTCTCCCTGGCACACTTATTAAACAGCCAAACAGTCAGCAACATTTAGCAATACAATTTCAAATCCGATTGCTCCATAACCAATCCATGGCTCTAATAATTAAATTCAATATGCATTTGCAACTTTGTCTGCTACAGAAATTGGTTTTCTTATCCATGAGGCTATCCTCATATTGTTTGGCTCCTGTAAGTGATACCACTTTGCCCGTTGCCATACATGAGCATCCACTTACAGCATGTCCTCCTGACACTTTTTCATATAAGCCAAACAGTCATTAGTAAAAATTTCAATCCGAAACATTTACAAATCTGATATTTACAACTGTTCTTACTAACAGAACTCAGAGCTCTCAACCATGAGAACCTTCTCATAACCTTTGGCTTGTAAATGGGGTAGATTCCGGTCTCTACTATGGACTTATCCTCATTGCCATATCTAAGACTTTTCTACCTGAAACTAAAACTTCAATCAGCCAAACATGTCGTGAATATCTATGCATATTATCATTTCATTGCCACAACAGTTACTGAGGTGATCTCAGAATTATAATGCTCAATAATTCAAACACCTTCAGCTGTTACATTTGAAATGCAATGAAATATTTACACTTCTATATATGCATCCTTATCACAATATAATTTCAAGACATAGTCACCATATCCATGCAACTTAAATAAATCGTAAATACTCATTATTCCACAGTCATATCATTCATACAATTCTGTCCTTCCACAAAGTATTCTAGCAGCCCATCAATCATGATTGGGCTCTTCATGCACTTACTATTTTGCATTCACAACAATTCATGAAATGATCCTAGAATTATCATCAATTCGTCATTTCATTCATTATTTATTTTGCAATAACATATGCATCATCCCTATGCATTCATATAATGCATCACAAGATTTATAAAATCTCTTAATGCACATCTACTAAATGCTACCTTGCATTGTTTCATGAGTACTATGCATTCAAGCATATTATGACCGAGACATGACTATCTCATATAACTTGCATTATCATAATCAGGACCACCAGTCCTCACTTGCTTTGGTTATTAAGCACATAACCAACATACACATGGCATGATATAAATTCATATGAATGCATTGAGATTTTTAAACAATCATAGGGTGTAAGGATCATTTCCTTCACTTACCCACACCTCACCAAGCTTGGTAGGTTAACAGTCTCAATCGGTATTCAATATCACAAGCAAACTAACTCAACATAGCTCAAACATAGTTGAAGAGATCTTACCAAATCCTCTTTCAACATTCCTGCAATTTGGCACTAATAATCATTACCTGCATGGTTACCATTAACATCGCCTGATGTTACCTGATCAGTTGGCCTCTTACCAGGGCTGTTCAGTCCTTGTGCCAACTTTATGATCATAGATTTGTTGCACCATCCTTTCCACGTAAGGTGGTTGGCTTCATGCAACAACATCCCCAACACGTTTAGCCATGCTCTTTGTTATCTTTGGTCCTACAACCAATACCAACGTCAAAAGTGATTATCAATCACAATATTCTCCATTAGTGATTCATTGCATTTGCAGACTTCATTATTTTACCAATATGCAACATCCCATTTATGCACAAGCATTTCCATATGCACTATGCAATGTTTGTTAAGATGCCATCTAGTGCATATACATCTATGTAATCCCTTACATTTTTAACATTTTTATGCCATATGACAATTTCATAATTATAAGTATGATAACAAACAGAGGTTTAAAGAATTCTTCCCTTTTCGATTCCTCCTCGTATCATGGAATTTCTCTTCCATATCATGCAATTGTAGAAATTGCCCACATTGACAACAAAATTTGTTTGTCAAAACAGCCGCTGGCACTCTTCTGCACTAAATAACTATGATATCTGTAGACCTCATTCAAACTCTGGTCATGCATCATTGTTCCCTGCTGGACAAGCTTTCCAATGCCTGTCTTCATGCTCCATTCTGACATCAGGTGCGGAAATTGCATCCCTTCAAAGATGACAACTTTCACTCCAGTTTTGCACATTTTACACAGTTGCATTTTGGTCCCGAATGCCAACTTCAGCCACCTGTGGAAGAAAATCTATGAGGAATCACAAAAACTTATCTATCGGGCAAAGTTATTCCATATAACAAGGAGCACTCAGCAATTCACGGATTTCAATTCCGATGCACCATTCATCTTCTATGAATTTCTGGATTTCACTACTTCTCACTTTTCACATTTTCCCAAAATTCCAATTTTTGGGCCAAAAACAGCTATCTCCCAAACGGTGCATTTCTGGAAAATCTTCGTCTAACGGAAGCTGTCCGTCTTAATGAGAATATGAAATGTCTAGTTCAGTAAAATTTATGATTCCCACATATAGGGTCACTTTTACTGCCCACAAGCTTTTCAAAATCCCGAAAAAGTGGCCCGGAACAGTGCTTTTTGGCCTTCTCGCTCATCCCGACTCCACATCCTTTGGATTTTGGTTCCAAGATTCTGAACTTAACATCGTGTCTGCTTCATGACTGCCTCGTATCAATTTCAGCTCAAACCGACCTTCTGTCAAGCCTCGGGACTCTGTCCTTCAAAAGTCACTATTATCCAATTTCTGTCAAATCGGAGTGTAATGGACTTGGGGTCTTCACTGGTTCTTTCATGGCCTTCGTCAATGGCCTCCGAGCCCCACAGAAATCATCCCATTCTGAGCCCCGGTGCTCCTGCTATTCAGAAATCAAGTTTTCGTCACTTTACTCTTTTTTTTTTTTTCCCCGGGCGCGCGGGCCGGTTCTCCGAATGCTTCCGCAACACGGAGCAGTTCGGAGAACGCTTCCGCAGTTGCAGAGCAGTTCGGCGAATGCTTCCGCAATGGCGGAGCGATTCGCTGAATTCTCCCGCAACTGCGGAGCCATTCGGCGAATGCTCCCGCAACTGCGGAGCCATTCGGCGAAGGCTTCCGTTGCGGAGCCATTCGGCGAAGGCTTCCGCCGTTTCGGAAGACTTTCCCGAATCCTCCCGCGATTTCGGAACCGTTCGCGGAATCCTTCCGCAGTTTCGGAAGACTTTCCCGAACTCTTCCGCAATTTTGGAACCGTTCGCGGAATCCTTCCGCAGTTTCGGAAGACTTTCCCGAACTCTTCCACAATTTCGGAACCGTTCGCGGAATCCTTCCGCAGTTTCGGAAGACTTTCCTGAACTCTTCCGCAATTTCAGAACCGTTCGCGGAATCCTTCCGCAGTTTCGGAAGACTTTCCCGAACTCTTCCGCAATTTCGGAACCGTTCGCGGAATCCTTCCGCAGTTTCGGAAGACTTTCCCGAACTCTTCCGCAATTTTGGAACCGTTCGCGGAATCCTTCCGCAGTTTCGGAAGACTTTCCCGAACTCTTCCGCAATTTCAGAACCGTTCGCGGAATCCTTCCGCAGTTTCGGAAGACTTTCCCGAACTCTTCCGAAACAAACTTTAAACGAAATTTTCGAAAACACTTGGAAAATTTTCTTCTTTTTCGGAGCATTTCGCCGAATTTTTCCGCGTTGCGGGACAACTCACGGAATCCTTCCGCAAATTTCGGAAGAGAATTCCTTCCGCAATTTCGGAAGGGAATTCCTTCCGCAAATTTCGGGGCAACTTCCCGAACTCCTCCGCGTTGCGGAAAACTCGCGGAATGCTTCCGCAGTTTCGGAGCAATTCGCCGAATGCTTCCGCAGTTTCGGAGCAATTCGCCGAATGCTTCCGCAGTTTCGGAAGACATTCGGGAATTCTTCCCGAAACAGTCTTAAACGAATTTTTCAAACAGACTTAGGAAAAATTTGAAATCTTTCATTCATTTAACATTCGACAATCCAACCAATGTATTCACAATTAATCTCCAAGCAACCAACAATCATGGGCAAGGAAACGCATGAGTATAAGGGCGTAATTTGCAAGCTTTCCTAACAATTGACTGTTCATGCTTTTATTCAGGAAATTAACAAACAGAACTCGTTTTGCAACAACACAGTATTCCAAGAAAAGAACATTGCACTTCTTTAGGCATGAAACAGCAAATCAAAACAGCATAAGATGGCAGAGGTTGCCCATGCTCCCTTTTTCTATTTCATAGAATGCCATCAATGCAAACAATGCAATCGACTTGCAAAAATCCCTAAACAGTCATGCAATCTTGAAGTTTCTTTAATGTATTTTAGTTCCAAATACAAAATGCATGAACACACAAAATGCACTTCAGTTTCTTTTAATGCGTTTTAGCTCCAAATACAAAATGCATGTACACTCAATGATTTGTATTTCTGTGAAGGGCCCAACAGCCGTAGGGTTGAACCTAGAGCTCTGATACCACTCTGTAACGTCCCCTTCTCCATAGAACAACAGGGAAGGAAACATTAACAACATACCGGGCTTTTGTAAACTTGGCCCAATAATTTTTGCACATAAATAACTAACATTTTAAAACTTCTATATGCAGATTCAATTCAATATAAACACAGCGGAATTAAACAATACATATGCACACCGTTTCATCATGCATTCAACATATAAACAACAGTCATTATTTAAAATGCTTGCAGGGCATAGAATTAACATCAAGAATACTTATCTCGAATTATAATGGTCCAAACGACTGGCTACGTGAGAGCAACGTTCCACCCAACCATAGACCTCTGTCCAGCCTGTATTCTTTCAGCTGAGAGATCACCCCCGAGCTGGGCTGTGTATCCACTAAGGAGGAACTAGATGGCTCACTCACAGTCAGGGTTTCACTCAAACAGCCATGCTAAGCCAACACACGGTTGGGTTTCTCAAGCATGCAATAGGAGATGGAGGAGGATGCTAGTCCACTAAGCTCAAACCCAGAGCCACATACCCTTCCAACTAGACTCAACAATCCCATCCTCTATTCATACATCCACAATCAGATTTCTCACAACCTGTCACAAATAACCCAAATCCGTCACTGATTTTCCGGGCCATTAAAACTGGGTTTTCCCATGGCTTTTGGGGTAGCTATTGCTCCCAAATTCGCCCCAAGGTTCCTACCAATGGATCCCCCATTGGATTTCACTGTCCAATACCAATTCGGGACGTTTTTGGCTTCCCAAAACGTGGGTTCTCCCACAGTCGCGATTTCTGGTTTTCCCCCTGTTGGGAGCTCGTTTTTGGGTGGAGAAAGATGCTAGATCGTTTTCCCATGGAATGGGGTGAGAATGAAGCAAACTCCCATGAGGTTGAGTGACTTCTTGCCCAAGCAATCAGAGCCCATGCCCACCCATACGAATTTCAGGGCTGCCCCATCAAAGTCATGGGCTGAAATCTCAACCACTTCCTTACAATTGGCATTAATGTCACCTAAAGGAAGTCAATGGGTTCACATAATGACAAATGGCAACCTATGGGTCACTTCCATAGCCCCCTCACCACTCCCTAGTGGATACACGTGGCCCCTTCTCATTCGTTGCCTCCGTAGCCAGTTTTGGACATTTTATATTGCCTGATGTTTATTTACATCCTATTACAATTTCCATGGCTTAAGAGCACATGGTATCAAAATATCAAATACTTGCCCTTTAAATAAAATTCGGCTTTCACTAGCGGGGCCTTGGCCTTGAGCTCCACGCTAGGAAAACATACATCACATGTACACTTATTTACATTAAAGGTTCATATATCCTAAGGGTCGAATTGGGGTATTACAATACAAATTTCCAAAATATCCAATCAAGTAACTGATTTCTTGGCATGGCTTTATGCTTGCAATTGTCTGAGAAAACATACAAAAAAATTATTGTATGCAGCAAAAATTTCTTGGACAGCCTATACTCATAGTTATAACGAAACACCATGCCAAAATTGTCATCATGTGAAGCTTTTGAAAATGAAGATTCCATCCATTCAACTATGGGATCTTGAAACTCTTGACAAAACATTCTCGGCTGATAAAAAAGACATAGCTGCCACTGTATTTTATCTTGAACACTTTCATGAATTTTCTGAACATAAACTATTTGAATAGCACTTAAAATATCACGGCAGTCAGGAGAAACAGATGGCTGCAAATTACTTGCATCAATTTCAAAAATAGGAACATCATGTGCAATAGGATCTCGTCTCTGCTGGAATGTTTCTTCATGCATCTGATTGGTACTAACATCCTCAGCTTCATTCTTTTGCTACAAATAAAATCCTTGACTAAAACTTGAGAAAATAAAATCTTGAAATTCATCATAAGTCAAGAATGGCAGTTGATCTTTAATATTGATGGCAAGACACTGAGGAGCAATAGCTTGATTTGAAAGGAAATTATCCTTATTCGCTGCAAACTTATCCTCCTGCTGATAAGCATGATCATCCTTATGAAAATCAGTCAGAGAATTCATAATAAAATAACTCTTATATTTTGAACCAAAAGAATTTTCTGTTGCATATATGAAATCATTTTGTTGATGCAATTGAGAGGTAGATGCATCTTCCACATCACTGATAGCTGACACATCTAATTCACTGATTGTAATAGTTGGGGTTAAGGATAAATCTGAAGATGACATATCAGCATTTCGACAAGAATAAAACCTCAAGGTTGATCCCTGCTGTTCATACACTTCTTCCATATCCTGCACATTAGAATCTTTATCAAGAATTTGATCATGAAGCTTACCAGAAGCCCATAGATTGTTCTCCACTTCCTTAGCATCAACAAACATCTGCTGCAAGGATGGTGCCTTTCTTTCTCCGAGATAAAGAACTAAATTTGATTGTTGATGAGCTGCCGCATAATATATCATAGCAACTTTTTCTGAAGGTCTGATCTCCCTGGGCATGTTGAGATAAAAACTATAAAATCTTCGATTGAATTTAGTATATGTTCATCCTCTTCCCTTTTAATGGAAAAGAACTCAGAAAGATATTGCTCCAAAGATTTGTTCTCACCCCAATACCTCAAGAAATCATCATGTAACTCTTCCCATGATCCAATTGAAACGGCTTTTAAACTTCGAAACCAAGACTCGACATCTCCAACTAAAGATTTCAAAAATAACCTCATGACAACATCCTCATGCATGATTTCAAAATTGTCAATGAAATTATGAAAAGATCCCAAATGCTTCTCTGCTGTGATATGGTCTTCTCCAATAAACCGAGGAAGATACTCGACAAAGTAGGAAGGGTAAGGATGTAAGTGAGATGGCAGCCTAAGAGGTTTAAACAACATATTTCTGATTTTAGTTTGAAAAGTAGTAGACTAAAAATGAGGATTAACAGGATGATGGCAAGGCTCACTAATAATGGACTCATTGAGGTTACATGGATGATCAGATTCGGGAAGGACTTGAATACATACATCATTCTTCTCAATAGATTGAAGTGAAGGGACATGCTCAACATCTACAATGCAAGAGGAATGCAAACTTTTTTCTTCGAAATAGGGATATGTAACTGAAGGTTCAGAGTAGACAAAGCAAAGGATGATTCTTTTGACATGTAATGGGAAAGGCAAAAAAGAGCTGATGAATAAGAACACGATTTCATGGAGAAAACTAACAAGCTGATACCTGGTCTTTCCATTTGGCTTCTTCATTTCTTATCAGCAAAATTCTTCTTCCAGTAGAGTCTTTAATCGTGGAGTTGCCAGGTAGATGATTGCAGTCTATATCTATGTCCTTCTCTTGTCTGCCATCAAGAGTCGGATCTGTGTCGTTATGGTTCTTCCCGAGGAAGATGATCTTCACTTCCATTCCCAGCAATGGCGTCAAAGATGTTTGTGCTAGAAATTGTCCCTAGACTACAGAGGGGAAAGCTAGTACAATCTCAACAATGTCAACATGATGAACATAAAATAGGGTTCTGTTTTTGTATTTTATTGGTTTGAGGGTTTCATTTCAAGGAAATAATCAACAACCAATCTCAAACTAACACAGGTACTAAATCATGTAACAATCAAGAACTGAGATATTAAAGCTTAAAAGAAACAAATGTAAACCATTACATTCAAAGCACACACTGGTTTTGTTCACAACATAATGAACATTCACATGAATAAAGACATTAAACAAGGAATGAAGTCAATTGCCGAGTGATCAAACTGATCAGAAACAAAACAAGCAATTATATAAAATGGCTTATATGTATATAAATATATCTCAGTCCTCAAAAACTTACATAAGAGTGGTTTGTATCAGTCTGTCATGCATATCCCAAAAAGCTCCAGTTTCAATACAAGTTTCTTGAAACAAAAATCGAACCCATGAACTGTATGTTTGTCTTCCTTTTATCATTACAACAATAGAGTAGTTCCATAACTACCTTGTAGGTCGAATTTTGAAGTATTTACATTAATTAGTTACACTCTAACTTGAATCTTTAAAGATAATTAACTAAAAATAACAAATCGGACTTTGGGAAATTAGGCGAATTTCTGGAAAATTGGGTCTCAAAGACACCTCCATATCTCTTGATTCACGACACCTATTAGAAAACTGAGAGAGGTTTTTTTAAATGATTCCATGAAGAACAAAAATCTCTCTTGGTTTTTAAAAATTCCTCTCCAATTGATCGGAAGACGTGCCGAAAGTTTGTGAGTAAAACAGTAAATTATTAAATCTTTTAAACCCTGAAAAATAGGCCACAAAGATGAACTCAAATATTCCAAACTATGACAGTTGTTGTAAAACTGAGAGAGATTTTTTTAAATGAGTCTGTTGTGGACAAAAACCTCTCTTGTTTTTCTCAAAATCCTTTCCACCACGTCGTAATCCGTGCTCAATTTAAATGAAAAAAACAGGAAAAACAGAGGAAAACTATGCAATTTTGCCCAAATGGAATATTCAACTTCTTAAAGATTAACTCTTCTTCCTGTTGAGTTTTGGCTGCTGCACCTGAGAGAGGAAACGCTGAAGTAGATGGTTCTTCAATACTTGGGATAATTCCCTACTCTATCACCATTTCTTGTTCTGCAACTATTTCACATTCCTTAACAATTTGAGCTATCAATTCATTAAACTAAATCTAACTCAGCTCTACCATTCCCATCCTCTTCACCTGAAGAGTCTTTAATAAAAGTAACCTTCTCTTCCTTCAGCTTGGGATCTATTAGCCTCCTCATATTATAGAATCCGAGATCCCAAATATGAAATTGTGACATTAACAACCCCAATTCGTTAATGATAGCTACAAATGGTTTGTACAGATGTCATAATGAAGTAAACAGGTGTCTGGAAGCTCGTCCTTCATCATCAAACACAATGGCCACGTTCTGCTATCAAGAAACCACCAACCCTCATGATGCCTGATTCCTGCAGCGCGCAAGAGTATTTGATCTGGGCCTTGTGCTGCGGGAATACTCCACATGCAATTTTGGCACATAAACTCATACACAAAGGTTAAACTTTACATTTTGTATAAGTGTATAATTTTAAGAAGCATTTTAAGGACTTTGAAAGATATATAATACTTGATAAGCCATTAAAGGTGCCATTAAGGGTAAACTAATTAAAACCAAATTAAGACTATAACATAACACAAAAGCGAAAATCAAAGTCTTTCATAAAAAACATTTAAAATTTAAATAAACATAAAATGAAAATGAAAAAGAGGAATAAACATTTAAGACAAACACACAAAAACAGAGGACAATTTTCAGTGTTAACAAGATGTACACAATATGATATTATATATATATGCTTTTTTTTAACACAAATTTGACACATATCATGTTACGAAAATCATTGGTGTTTTTACAATTTATATGGAGTGCAGATTTTGTTATGAGATCTAACTTATTCTTATTATAAAGATAGTAGTAAAGAGTGTTTGATCCATATTATGTTATGAAAATCACTGGTGTTTTTATAGTTTATATAGAGTGCGGATTATGTTATAGTTTTATTTCTATGCTCGAAAGCTTGGAGATGAGCATTCCTAAATTATTATAATTTTGATGAGATAAAAGGTTAGGTTTTGTATTGTAACACAAATTATGAAACTGAGATTTTATGGGTGTACGTATGATAATCTAAGAGGTCGCGCTTTTCATCCTCAACACTCATAGTCTCACAAATAGATAGATCTTTTCAGCCTACAACAGAGTTTTAGAAAAAGGTCCAATGCCTTGTTTCACTATGCAGCTCATGAGAGTTCGTTCTTATTTTAGCTATGTGGATCTTATAGAGATAATTTTGATATTCAAGATTACGGTTAATGATCTCCTTGCAATATCTTAATTTTATGTTATCCTCTAAATTTTTATCACACCACAACTTATCTTTGAACTTCTAAGTAATAATATTTTTAGTATCATCTATATTTTGCAAAGTGAAATTTTTTTGTCAATCCTCCACATCTTTAACCAATAAATGGTATCTTTATGCCAACCTTCTGGAGTCTTATGTGGTTTTGACTAGAATTTAAAGCAATTTTTGGAATTCTCAAGGCTCAATTTTTTTTGTACATAAGGTACCTAGTCATAACTATGCACTCAATGGAGGAAAGACCCACTTCAATCAAGAGAATAGAATATGGCATATTGTTTTTAATTTTAAGATTGTAAGTTATAAAATGCTTATGAATCTACTCAATCATTTTCCAAGATTCTCAAAATGGATAAACTTCACACCCATATAAGAGAGAGAGTGACTAGAGTTTCAAAAAAGAATTTATTTTTATTCCACATCACAAAATTTGCTAAGGATGAATTATAATTTTAAAATTATAATTATAATTATAATTATTAAAGAATATATATTAATTTTAAAAACACATTTCTAACTTAAATTACAGAAATACAGATAGACAATATTGAAAATGGAATCCAAGAGCTTAAATTTCAAACATATAGAATACAATACACTTATGTTTGGAAACCCTAAAACCTGAAGGAAAGAACACAACGTTTAAATCGTGATAGTTGTGTTTAATTTCTGAAAGAGAAATGCAAATTACACATGTTTTGGCTTGGAATTGTTTGCCCTTTTCCTAAGCGGATGAAGTTATCATCATAATGAGAAATTCATCAAAGCTCACGGATCCATCTCTGTTGGAGTCGATTCCTGCAATCATAGTCCGACAATCTTCCAGAGAAGAAGTCTCTCCCAGGCTATCGAAAATCCTCAGCAGTTCATCGGCGGAGATGAGTCCATTGCCGTCGAAATCGAACATGCCGAAAGCGCTCTCCATGTCGTCCAGGCCGCGCGCTTCGTCGACACTGAAGGTATTCATCACCACAAAATCCGACAAGTCGATGAAACCATCGCCGTCGGAATCGGCCATGCTTATCATGAGCCGAAGCTCTTCGTCGGTGCTAGGACAGCCCAGGGATGTCATAAGCATGCCGAGCTCCGACCACGAGATCTTACCGTCGCCATTGTCGTCGAATTTCTCGAACACCGACTGCAGCTCCCATGCGGTGCTCGGCAGGCGCGACCCGACACGGTGTCGACGGCGTGGAGAGCGCATGCCAATGTCGGTGTCAATGTCGTTGTCGATGCCGTTGCCGATGTCGACATCGATTTCGTTCTTCCGTCGCCTGAGAGAACGAGTCGACTTGTCTGTCAGCCGCGCGCTGCTCGTGGTGGCGGAGGAGGACTTGGAAAAACGCGGCTGTGAGCAATTTGCAGATCTGAGGCCTCCCTTTATGCGCTTTACAAGCTGTGGGATATTCATTATTATCGATTTGGAAGATCTGACTACAAATATATCCAATATTTGGTCTTCGACCAAAGGTGACCTAAGCTATAAGCTATTTGGCTTCTTTTCGCTTCAGAAGCGAATGAAAGACAGCCCGATTTAGAAACCCTGTTTCTCTTGGATTAATATATAGTCTCCACAAATGCCTACCATTCATTTAATTATATTACATTGCAGATGCATGAAAATGGATTGGGTGAGAGTCCCGAACTTAGACAAGCATGTGATATGCATGAAACGTATAAATAAATAAATAAATAAACCGACAACGTGTTTTCATAAGCCCTTCGGCCCTACGAAGCTCGCCAGGAAACTTCCGAGCATCAATACCTGCCCCCCCACCGCATTTTAAACGACTGCAAAGTGGAGTAAATCATGTTTCGATTGCATGTTTCCCATTGTTTTATGTTGTCTCATGTCGTGTCTTCCATTGTTTTATGTTGTCTGATGTCGTGGAACGCAGGCCGTTTCACATTCTTTACGAGTTTTCTTGACCGACATTGTCGGATAATACAAATTGTTACGGCTTTAAACGCTTTAAACGCAAAAACTTTATGAAATATTATTGTTTTATAAAACTTACTTTACATTATTTGAATATTTTATTCATCAATAACTTATGGATTAGGTGGTAAGAGTTGTTTTTTTTTTGAATTTTATGAAAATAAATGTAATCAAGTTTATTGTGGATTATGATATGTGAGTGGGTTTGAAATCCATCTTTGAAAATGATATTTTTGTTTATGCATTGAGTAGATTTGAGAGCATCTTTTAAGTCATGATTTTTATTTTACTAAAATAAAAATTTAAGATAGTAAATAAACATAACTAGGTTTTATTAATTTATATAAATTATTTTATTATTATTTTTGATAGATAATATTATGATTATTTTATTTTAAAATTGTTATAGTAATTGAAATTATAATTTTTTTAATATGAATGAATCGAAACGACGAGGGAAGGAGGAGGTGATAGTGACTTGTCCTTCAAGTTTAACCGATTTCATTGGCGCATTTAAGTAATTGTAAATTCATTTTTGTATTAGATAAAGAAATGGAAGTGGTAATGAGGATTAATACATTAATAATTATGCGGGTCCTCGACTCTAGCCTTCGCAGTTTAGGATGATATTTAGTATCAATGTGAGGTGGAGATTGACATCCTAAATCAATGTGTTCTTCTTGGTGTGTAGTTTAGTGGGTTTTGGGTACTTTTTTTCAAAAAGGTAATTTGGGTGCACATTGAATATGGGGAAGTTAGTCACATTAGGTGTTGAGCAAACTTAGGAAATGTATAGTATAGCCAACAATAAAGGAAACGGCAACAACTCATTATAGCCAATTTTTAGATGAGATCAAAAGTGTAGTGGAAGACAATTGAAGAAAATGTGAGAGCAAAGAGATGTGAATTTTAGTGAGCAAGTTGATGAGGGGATTTTGTAATGGATTGTAAATATTGGCTTTTCGAGAAGCATGGAAACCAAATTCTTTAGATTTGTGGAAATTTATTGGCATATGAAGATTTTCATAGCGACAATGGAGATAGGAGGTGCTTAGCAAAATGAATCCCTCAACAAAGTGCACCAATTAGAAGGACAATTGGATCATATTGATAAAAAACATGTCAATCTAATCTATGAGATTTGGGGGTCAAAGGTAAGAAGTGAGGATTTGGGAGAGGAAAAACAACCTAAAAAGAGAAGGAAGAGGAGTTGGGAAATGTGGATACAATGCAATCTTAAGTTGCTCCGAGGACCAATCTAGAGGAGGACTTACCTTTGGAATAGTCATCACCGTTGACTCATAATTTAAAGATTAGCCTTGGTCATCTTAGGGGTTTGTTGTTTCATAATGTTATATATATGGTTATGTTAACGGAACATAATTCTATGCATACTTAGAAAAGTATTATTATAGGCTTATCTTATTTACAACACTGTGTGGAACCTTAACACAACCTGGGCATGTATATTTTGAAAATTTTGATACTCTATTTTCATGGAGAATAGGTTGCATATAGCTCTCTTTGTAACTCTTTTTGTAAAATATTAAATTACATAAAAAAATCACTTAATACATGTCAAAAAGTGTGTGGTAGTTGCATTTATCAACGTTAAGGACATCAAGTTATAATAAATAATTTTTTCATTAAAAAAATATCAATTAAAAATGTACATTAAATATAAGGCTATGATCCCTAAAATACCATAAAACTGTTTAATATGTTTCATTACAATGTACTTTACTATAAATTTGTCCTAGGTGAATATTGGTGGTCACCCACATGTTCCACTGATTCATAATGGTTCCATATCTTGGTAGTTTTACTACAATTTTTTAAGTCTTGACTTTCAATACATTTTTCAGGCATTTCCCTTGTGTATTTGGTAGTTGATATGGGCCATGCAATCTTTGATTGCATGGTTTGTCAAACTCATAGAGCATAAATTGAGTTTTGTAGCAATCCAAGAAATGCCCTAAATGGAATTTGTATGCAAAAAGGTGTGCCCTCAAGAAGTGGGTGTAGTAGTTAGTTTCCATGGGGCCGCACATTCCTTTTGCCACATCATTTCCTAGGTTTAGGGTTTTCAATATTTAGGATTTTTCATCCTAGGGCATCCTGCTTTATGTAAAAAGGAATGTTTTACCTCTTGTAATGTCTTCTTGTGAGTGGGTGTAGCCGGCGTATCTCTCTTTAGAGATAAGCTATCACCATTCTAACTAGTTTGTATTGCTTTTCATTTTATAGACTTCTTCCATTTCATTCATTAATAGGATTTGGGTTTTACTTTGCTACTTTTCTCTTTGCCTTGAGTTCATACTCTCTATAATTTAGATCAAAATCACAACCGAAAATTATTTAAGCAAATGATGTGTAGAGTAAATAAAATTGTCAATATAATTCAATGAAATCTCCCCAATGAATATTAAGCATGAGTGACTTGAAAGTTGACTTTTGTAATCTCAAAAGGTTGGAGTATCTCGAATGGCACATTTCTTGCATTGTTTCTAATAATTTGAAGTTTGTAAGTCATAACAACATGGGAATGATGATTTAGAAGTTAATTGTCTATTGAACCTTAACTAGATTTTCTAATAGATTTGAAGGTGGAAGAGAATTTAACTAGGAAACAAGAAAGTTCTATAGGTAAAGGGACAAGAAACAAGAGGAGGGGGAAAGAAAACAAATGGAAGAGCTCACACAAATATGAAGAGTAAAGAGAAAACAACTACTTGTAATCAAACTTTGAGGGGAGGCAACAATGTTGACAAAGAATGAGGATATGGAAGAGGCAAATATGAATTTTTTTTGACACTTGATTTAAGTGTGATATAGTTGGACATTCAGCATGTGAACATCTAGATAATAAAAAATAAGAAGAAATAATGCTAGATCCCAAGTGACACAAGCAATAGATTAAGTGGTTGGAGATAAAATTTGTGAAATTCAACAAGAGCAAGATTGGAATTTGACGTTTAGAAGGGTACTATTGAAGCTAGAGAAGCAACTAAAAGAGGACCCAAAGAAAATGAAAAATATGTTCAAGGACAAGTGTAAAATTGTAGGTAAGTGCTTCAATTTTCCTATTGATGGAGGTAGTATTGAAAACTGAGTTTCTACATAGATGATTCATAAGTTAAAATAAAAATATACACCTTCAAATTGGATATTATAGAGATTAGGTGTTGTGTGATGTTGTACCAATGTATGCTTGTCACTTTATATTGAGCAAATCCTAGTAGTATGATAGGAGTTCTTTCCATGATGAAAAAAAAAAAACATACCAATTTGAGAAAGATGGATGCATTTTTTTATTACATAAAATGCAGGAAGTTGGTGGAGAGAGTAGCAACAAAATGAAGTTGTGTTCAACCATTTTTTAAAGAAGTGGAGAACTCAAAGTTTTTTCTTGTAATTTTTCCAAAGAATAATCAAGGGGAATAAATAGATATATTGGAAAAGGTAAAAGAGCTCTTGATGGATTAAGAGGATATGCCAATGGGATTACCACTAGTAAGAAGAATTCTCCAACAAATTGATTTAATTCCCGATTCAATTCTATTGAATGAAACCCCAAATAGGTTGATTGATTTGAACGAGATTTGAACAAAATGAAAGAACATGATATTGCTGTGATAACACAAGAAGAATATTGAAATTAGAGTATTACAATGAAAACCAAATTCTATTAATGAATCAATTGGTGAAAATCATAGTATTATACAAAAAGAATACAAAGTGGCTAGAGTGGCGATAACTTATCTATGAGAAGAGATGTGATGAACATTTCCATTTACAAAAAAGGTCCATAATGAGATGATAAAACTACATTATATCACATTGTCAATGAATCTAAGAGGAAAAAACCCTAAAATATAAAATCCATAACATTAGGAATTGAGGTGGCAAAAGGAATGTGAGCCTAATTGTTACTTCAACTTCTTGGGGCTATAAAATTTCACAATGAACTCTATTTTTTGTTCTCCTTGTACCATTACAAATATATTACGACCTATATGTTTATTCTCCATGAGAATCGAATATCTTTGCATCATGAAAATAAAAAATGTGCACAGGAAGGGCCCCAAAAAATGTGCCATAAGGTCAAGAACTGAAAAATATTGTAAATATGACAAGGTTCATGACCATTCTTGAGATAGTTATAGTCCTATATGGCCAAATTGCACACTTGTTCCCCAATGGGAGCAATTTTTCCATTGCATCATGTTCTTGCAATATATGGTAGAACTTCTATTGAAGTAAATATGTACACACCTTGGTGAAGAAGTTACATTGGTTAGGAAAATAAAAAGAGTTATACGATCTGTCTGTGAGTGCTTTTCATCTTTGTGTCCATGATCCAATCCTTTACACATTTATTAAGGAAATAAGGGTTGAACTCTATAGGGATAAAGTTGATGCTCTACAAGCCAATGTTACACAACAAACACACAAAACTACAGAACAACATAATTTATCAAATTCAATTGCATAAGAACATATGAAAATCAAATTATAAAAGATTTATTTAGAGTGAATTCACTAGACAATGCCTTAGGACTTATCACAATAAAAGGGATCACCCTTGAAAACCTAGGCCCACACTCGACTAAATTCTTAATTAAATTGAGAGTTCACACAGTTGGTCTCTTTCCCAAAATCTATCTTTAGACTTTCAATACCCATCAACTCCTTTCCTACTCTCGAATTCTTCCATTTATACAAAAGAATGAAATAAATTGCTCTATCTATGAATACTCAATTGATGACATTCATGGCTATACCAAGTAAAACATAATTACATTATTAAATGCCTTCGAAAAACATTTAATAAACTTTACAATACAAAATACACATATTTTTGGAGAAAATGGCACTTCTTGATCTGTAAATGAACTCTTGAAACCATTCACAATGCATCTTTCCATAAGCTCTAAAATACATTTCATGTTATAAAAGTAATAATTATGTAAAACCTAAGAGAGGTTAGAAAAATGGAAGCCAATTTGTATTTGAGCTTGCCTTGTGGGATTAAAAGGTATGAATTAAATGTATTAAAAAATTTCTATAGAACTCGTGTCTTCCGTTTTCCAAGTTAAATTTATAGAACTCGTGTCTTCCGTTTTCCAAGTTAATTTTCAAGTGCATGTAATTAATTTTCCAAATCAACAAAAACCATGATTTGACCTGTTTTTGCACTTCTTCAACCTAAAATATAAAATGCATGCTTGAGCTTCATTTTAAGTCCAATTTGAGTGATTCAAATTGATAAGTGTACCTAAGAACATGAAGTACGTTCCCATAGTGTTGTATTTCCATGCTTAATCCCCAAAAAACTATCGTTGTGCAAAAATACTACAAAATTGGCAAATTCCATAGAATGTCAAATCAAGCTCAATTGTCTTAGTAAAATGCATATTGACCCCATTAAAATATATTATTTTAACAATCCAAAGTTACTATGACCTACCATTTCACGTTTTATACTAATCCAGTTGTCATGTTCTCTATAACTACCTCCAAGTGAAGATATGCTTTGCCAAAATAGGTTTAACATTGATTTTAAACATTTTAGGAAAATGCAAATTGCCACTCAAATGAATGCCATTACCTGGTAACTGATCCAAATCCACTTCTATTTTTTTTCTATATTCTTCATTCAATTGCATACAAACCTTTTTCATTTGATGTCCTAATTCCATTCGTATACTCTACAATTTCCATTCGTATACTCTACAATACGTGAAAGAAAATACCTTATTTCGAAAATTCAGTGAATGCATGTTTGAAGTATACACTCAGGTAAAGCAAGCATGCTCAAGACCTCAAGTTTAAGATATAAATACTTCCACAACTATCTAAGAATTCATAATGCATGAAGGATACAATTTTTGGCCAATGATTCCACTTTAATCTTCTCCTTCTCTTTCTTCTACTCTTCGTTGAAACATTCTTCAGTAGGAAACTGTTAATTTTTGAGCAAATATGATGAGCTTTGAACTTTAAAACTTTAAGTGCGAAAATATTAAATACTTGAATCAATGAACCATTCAATCACACGAAACATTCATCCATAACACAAGATGTACCCTGGGGAAAATTCTCAAAACAATGAGGATGAAAACCCTCAGCAAATATTCAGAGTATAATTATGATAGATAACAGAGAATGTCTTTTACAAAATGGCATTTTGCTTTTGGCACCCCAGGTGCTAGATAAGAGAGAATACTGAGCAATAGAGAATAGAGATCAACTGTATCAGCTTGCCATGTGACCAACACATTAATAACAAGCAAGAATCATTGCCATGCAAATTGTAGCGAATGGTTGCATGGGTAATGGTGTATCGCATGCAAAAATTGTGAATTTCTTTCTTGGAGAATTATCCCATGTATCGGTTTCTTCAATCATGCACAAATAGAAGTGCCTTGCCTTCAAGGGAGAAGAGAATTCGCTTCACATTGAAATCATCAATCCTTTATAACATATTTATGCATTCTTCACATGCAGTGGCTTCTATTTTTATCTTTTGACTTCATGATGAACTCGCCCTCCATCTAGATGAATCAATCTTGCATGAAGAAGAGCACCCCACTTCTTATGCAGTGCATTAGCTTACTGAACTAAGTGTTAGGATGAACTCGCCCCTTAACATAAATATTTCCCACTTAGTTAGGTGGCTAACTTAAGTGTCATCATGCAAGTGTCACAACTCAAGTTTCATCTTTTAGTTTAACATAAGTGTTGTTTTTTAGTTTAACATAAGTGTCGTCATGCAATAACACTTATTTAACTAGATCTTCTTTGTTACCACTTAATTAACTCTCTTTAACTGATTCTTTCTTGTTAACATCACTGTAGTGATCAATTTGAGTTCTCTAATTGATTGAGGCATACATTGTGGCTTTAACTGAAGTTTAACAATTCGAGTTCACTTAGTCATCTCACGAGCAATTCGAATTCTCTTTTTCTCTATGCATTTATCTTTATCTCTTATCTTTACTACATGGTCAATATGTGTTAAATTTAATTATATATCATATCAGATAATGATCAAACGATTTGTCAGATGTTGTGATCATATTATATTACTCTCAGACCAAATGATCATATGCTAAAGTAATTCACTCTAGAGGTGGCCAGTCTCTAAAGGACACTTAATAGAAATCGATGACCATGGTTAGTAATACATCACACAACATTACTGCTTCAACATGCAAAGAATCTACCTCTATAACTAGAGGTCCACCCCATGGGCACCTAATATAACTGGAGATCCACATGAGAATCTGACTTGACACACAAGTCTTGAGCCTTTTCCAACAAGACTTTACAACATCGTCACTTTGATACATCAAAGCATTCACCTCAACACATGAGGAATAACCTTTTACAATTGAAGGCTTAATCATTGTTGAGTCCAACATGAGAATATACTCCAAGTTCCTGAATTCAACTCAGGATCCCTACCTCAACACATGAGGCCCAATCCTGGATGCATAAGACTGGCTTGGAGAATGACTCGTGATGCTGTACATTTAACATAAACACCTCTTACCTACCTTCAACTCTGTCACATTCTTCTGGTTCTCCTCCATTTTCAATTCTATATTTGGTTGCAATTATATCCCAATGATCCTAACTCTTTCAAATTTCCCAAGTTCAGAATGGTGCTCACTCCCTCCCCTTTCTCCCTCTTATGCACCATCATCAATGTATGTTGCACTTTTTCATCTTCTTTTCTCTTTAATACCATCACCTATTTCTGCATCTACTCCATGTTCCGGAACACATCAATACCATGTGTTCCTTCATATTTAACTTTGGTTTGTTATTTTGTTGCAGGGATTTTGCTAACATTCTTTATAGTCACAATAACTTCTTCATCACCACATTTTATTTTCTTGTATTACTTCCTTTATCTTCAACAAAATAAACAACTACACCAAAATAAGCATGGAGAAAATTATGGGAGTCATGAAATCCCATGTACCACTTTTAATAGAACTTCTCTTATCACATTACTCTTATTTTATGTATACCCATTCTTTGATGCAACCTCATCTTCTTATTTTCCCTATATGTTTTCTCCATCAATCCATCTCCTTCAGAACAATTATTCAACATAAACATTTGTCCACCAAGATTCTCCCCTCCTCTTGTGGTTTTAATCATTGTTGTAACATACCCTTTTAGCTGGAAAACATTTTGTGTTAGCAAACATTATTATAACTTTTATTGTAAAGTTTTATGTTGGATAGGTGTCCAAGGATGACTGTAATTTGCACAATATATTATTATTAAATAAATAAAATAGGAGACAAACACCTAAGAGGACTGTTGAAAGAGTGGTTACTGATCCACTAGGTGGAATGGAATCTAGGGTAGAAGTCAATGGACAAGTGGCAGCATCATGATGCAACTAACTAGCTGTTGGTATGGGACAACTCCCTTGAAATGTGGTCATAGTGCCCTAAAAGATGGGACTGGAGCTTGAGGCTCATTTATTCCAAACTGACCACTAAAAGACCTAGGCAGTCTATATAATAGCCATCAAATATTGAACTGAGGTTCATCACTTTTCCGGACGAGGAAATTTACCTTGGGGTTTTGCTGTGTTTGCACCCAAGAGATTTGATGAGGGGATATGCTATGTTGTTGATCATGTTGTGAGTCTGCCAAAATCTTATTGAGTTCAGGAGGTTGATGCTGAGTGGAGAAGGCATTTTATTTCAGGAGGTTGATGCTGAGTGGAGAAGGCATTTTTGAGTGCCTTGCTTCTACACAGATTCCACCCACTTATTGGATCAGAAATCAGGCTCGGGGTTCACTAGAAGTTAGCAGTTGATCTGCTTCTTCTGAAGCAGGTTGGGAGGAACAAGACTCCTTGGGTTTTTGTCGGCCCTATCGTCATTTACAGGTTCTATTTGTTTATCTACTATTAGTAGTTAAATCTATTTCTTTACAATTATTTAATTTACAGAATGTGTTCTGGTTTAAATGCTTCTACTTTTATTTTCTGAATCAGTTTAAAATTATGAATAAAAATGCTGAATGAAATAAATGATCTCTGGATTTTTCCCCATGCAAAAAGGAACAACATCGTACTCTAGTACAGAGACAGATTAAAATAGATAGGTATGATCGACAAGATAGCCATGTGAATGAGAAGATGCAAATGATGTATTTCCTTAAGTTACTGTTTACTGTAAATTTTCTATGTTAACATATATTAGTGTTTATCTTTGTTATTTCTGTATAAATAATTGCTCTCAGATTTTACAGTATTGGTTGTTCTCATTTTATAGATATCAGCTATTTAGGAATAAACAATATTCCCCTTCTAAGGGTTATATAAATTATTTTTCTCGGTTATAATATTTAGTAACATAGCCAAACTTTATAAACAAATAGTTGCAGGTTTAGAATCCAAACATACAGCAAAAGAAACCCTAAACCCTAACAGTACATTTATAATTCACATAACACAAAACTAGCATTTTATGTTTTATTTTTGTACAGAATCATCTACTCTTAATACTGTGTAAAAGCATTGTTTTTCTTTTATGTTAGAATCAGATCGCTGAACCTTCAACACCTAACCAAAACCCTATCCATCTGATTTACGATCTTATCTAAGTTGTGGAACCCTTACATTTTAAAACAGAGTCAAGTTATATCTGTAAAACCTTGCTTTTCACTCTCAGTACAGAGTTAACTTTTAAACAGTCATACACTTTAAGTCGAACCATAAGCTCATCCGTTAATACAAATATTTAAATTGTAAATCGCTCCTACAGATCAATTTAGACAACATGCTGGTGTTCACTTTCAATATTCACAATAATAGTAGACAAACCAAATTAGACAGAAGTATCAAGAAAAGCAAGCTTGAATGCCATTATCATATCAAAGATCTGAGCCAAAAACTAAACATTTACACTATAAAAATGCCTGTTGGTCGAATAGTTAAGTTTATAGCATCAATGTCAGAATGTAGTTATCCTAACGTCTGTAAGAATACTTTAAAACAAAATAGTGAACATTAGATTTATGCCAAGACCTCATCAAGGATCAACATCAAACTTTACATTCCCAAATGAAGGCTAAAACCCTAACCCTGGGAATATTTTCCTATTTTTGAAAACGCAACAACATTTGTTACAAATCAATGAAGTGCATATAGGCTGCAAGCCTTCCATAGATACATTCATCTACCCATTGTTCCTAGAAAAAGCAAACAGTCGTTTCATTATTCATAAACATTCACCCATTGTTTTATAATTAAGATAAACGTGGAGGTCTGCTAAAACATAATACACTTTCACATTATTGACGAGCTACAGGTTATGTTCATGGGTCAGCCCAAAACGACTAAACCAAATGACTAATGCAACTGAGAGTTGTAAAACATTCTTCTCAGTTACAAACTTGACAGAGCTCGAAACCTAATCAACAGAAATTACATTTCACAATCAACACGGCTTTTGCCCTGTGGGTCGAGGAATCCTCCTCCCCATTCTTTTAAAAGTTTACAAACCCTATCGAAACTCTCTGAGTTAAAAACACAACACACAGAACATCACACAGTCGGCCATCATCTTCATATACACAGAGTTTCAAGGCAACCGCCGAGGCTTACCAGTTGGTATAGCTGCAGCCAACCTACGACACCCAAACAGGAGAAAACCATCGAATCGTTGCCCTGTAAACAACAACATTAATGTTGTGGTCAAAACATTTATCTTTTCAAGAAACGAGACTAAGTATTAACAAACAAACTACTACTGTGTTAAATGTCAAATGTGAAAGCTACAAGAGGAAGTTTCGAACACATTACCTTTAAAATAGTTGGCCAACAGCAACAACAACCACCAGACACGCGCAACATCAACTGAACTTACTCATACTATCAAATTCCGAGGCATAAGGAAACCCCACACAGAGCCATCAACTTTCAAATAGTTAAACAGTGCCAAGACTTGGAACAACCATGGCGAAGGCTTGGTTTCTCATTCGAATCAAATTTCAATTAAAAAACCCTCAACAAGTTTGAGAATCGAACCACAACAAGAGAACATACCCAAGCTACAAACCATAACAAGTATATTTTGTACAAAGCACTGGAGAGCTCGCCTCTTTAATCTTCACGAGTCACGGGTTCAAAACCCAGGTCTCACAACTCAAAAATGCACAATAGAAAGACCTGCAAACCCTCGGCTTGTCGGCCAGTTGCAGAGCCATAACCAATGTTTTCCAAGTTCATAATAAACACGGTAATCAAAACCAAAGTAGGGTTTAACTCACACCCATCATTACACAGCCAGATCAACGGTGGAAATCACCAGGTAGACTTATGAAGCATCAATTCCATCTACCACATTAAATGTGTTATCATTACAATCGCCACGAAGGAGCCAGTTCATTAACCGTTGAACTATTATGTTTACACATCATCGTAAGGAGGATCAATACCACCGTATTGGCACGTGAACAAACCAGCTATACCATCCACGATGGAATCCCACTATCCACAGTAGTTGTAAGCATTCAATGCATAAGTTATGGTTACACTTTCCAACCTGTGACATCAACATTCAAATCATAACAATTATTACATTGGACCTTGCATATGATATAGTCATGATATACCACCTTGCTAAGACATGTTTGTACAAGGTTGGTTAGATATTGCTAGGGTTCATATAGTAATGTATGTTTGCATAACATCATTTATCGCATAGTATCACTTATTGCATATAATTCACATTTGTATAGTATCACATTGTGTACATAGTGTCACACAATTGCATAAGTGCCACATAGGGTCACCATAGTGCACACAACGCACATATCATATGGGATATGTAAATATATAGTTAGAGTTTTAATAATATCTCAAATTACATCATAATATAGATCATATAAATAAATCAAAGAAACATACATTCTATTGTATGGTGATGCATTCTATTGCACGGTGTAATGAAAGTCATAATGACAATTAAATCATTATCACCATTGTAGAATATAGTCCCTAGGAATAATATTAAACGACATTACATAGAATTTCTATAGTTTGCCATGAGAAAAGAAGTTAGACAGTTGCATACAGTTCGATTTGAATGGAAGCTATATATATTTCTAAGTACAAACCAAGCCACGATCGATAAAGACCTTCTCATGATTTTAAATACAAGCTTACAATTTCAAAATGTGAGATGTACTGTCTGCATAAATAGTCATTTTCTGATATCTTAAACTTGAACGAATTTAAGTCTCGAACCAAGATTCTCACCGATAGAATTCTCAAAGTCTTTATCTCTTCAATTAATGACAAAAGAGATTTACTGAAAAACAGGTGGTCACTTGTCGTAATTTAAACCCTTACCTGTAAACTGTCACAAGTACGAAAAATCACATGCTTTAGCACGAATGCTAAGTAAGCCTCGGGGCGGGGGAAGGACCCCTTCATCAATCAACAAAGCACATTAGTCAAACAGTTGATTCAACATTCATAACAATAACGATAGAAATTGCAATAGTGCAGCCAAACATAAAATAACATCAAGACGTAATCTGAATCCTTTAGCCGCAAATTGTTTTAATGAAATCAGTATGGCATTTAGTACAACAAGATAACATTTCATGCATCGTTCTATTTCTGCATACATTAAATAAGCAATAAATGTCACGGAGAAAAATTTTAAATTTTTGTGATTTTTCTGGGATGTTACAATTGTGGCCACCACCTCCTCTCTTACTACAACTTCATTATTTGTTCTTCTCTTTGTATGGCCCACTGCTACTCTAGCACGGTGATCTTCATCTTCACTACTTGGCATCGACATCTCTTTCTAAAACTAGTACATATTAACATTTCATCTCCATGTTCACCTTTAGTCACTTTATCTTCATGTTTGTTGGGATTCTCTTCATCTTAGCAATTGTTTCTCCTTCTTTATCTACTACAAAATATTCTTCCTACAATAAAATCAATAACGACCATATCATGGAATTAATAAATATTGTCTGTAGTTAATCTTCAACAACATTTGTTTGCAATTTCTCCACCATTCTTCCTTGGCATGATTTCAATCCCACAACCTTCACACTTACAATATTTGTCAACCTTTATACTCTTCTACATTTTAATAATGTACTCATTCTTCAAACAATATTGGAGGCATTCTTCTACTGTAACACCTTCTTCATGCTACAAACATCATCACATATCTTCTCCATTTCTAGATATTGTCTAAAATCAGAAGGCCCTTCTTCATTATCTTCATTGATTTCATCTTTTGGAACACATTTTTGTTGGGTCAATTCCTCCCACCACTCCTTCATTTTCTCAATATTCTTCATCAATTTTACAACAAACTTCCTATCACATGGATGTAATTGGATACATATTGTATTCTTTGCATGTAGATTTAGTCACACACTGGTGGGGGTTTAAGTACTACCCCCTAAATGATGATTGTCCAAGGGGAATGTACCTCTCAGATGGGTGGAAACAAACCCCCATTTAGGGGCAAATCCCCAATATTTTTTTTGGTTCCTTATGTATTTGTTTTGACCCATTGTAAACTAATTTTGGTTAAGGAATTAGGGTTGTAATCTAATCCAAGTTAACAAATCAGGGTTTTGGATGCTACAATATTGTATTCTAAACAACAAATATTAAAACAATGAGATAGATAGAGGAATGAATCTCAGTTAGGTTTGTTTTCCTGGTTAATGGTTCCGAGGTTAAATTTCTATATATTGTGTGCGTGCCATTGCTCTTTCCTATGTTTTAGTTTCTATTGGCATTGGTTTTCTTACATAGGTTTATCAAACTCTTCATTTGGTATCAGAGAAATGTTATTGGATTCAGGAGGATGCTTTTATTTATAGGATTTACCTCATACTATGAAGATCAAAGGTATCTTGGGTTTGTGCCGAAACTTTGTTTGAGTGGGAGCTTTGCATAGTGAATATTGTGTAAAGAAAAAGGTGAGTAGTTAAAAAAAATAGAGAACTTTAATGGCCAAATCTTCAAGTTATGGAAGCTGAAGATGGAATATCTTCTAGTGGATGGAGAATGGTGGGTTGTTGCGGATATATGTACAAAACCTATTGGTATGTCAAAAGAAGATTGGAAAAATATAAAGAAAATAAAAAAAGCAAGATTTGACTTTGCATCTTTGATTTGGTGTTGTTGAATGTATATGGAGAAAATAATGCAAATAAGTTGTGGGATAAGTTAGGGAATTTGTATCAGTCAAAGCCCCTGGTAAACGAGTTATTTGTTTGAAATAAGTTATATCATCTTATGATGGAGGATGGTGACTCCATGACAGAGCATCTAAATTCCTTTAATACTCTAGTAAGTCAACTTATCTCTATTAATATTAAGATGGAGGAAGAAGATAAGGGTAGTTCTTCATTATGTTCTTTTCTAAGCTCTTGGCACTATTAAAAACATTCCATTAGTGCTGGATTTTAGTATCATTATTTTTTCAATTTGGCATGGTTGCATGACGCTAAATTAGGTTTTAAACAACATTTCAAATAATGTCGGGTTAAGCTTCCTTTTAAACATCAAGTTTAGCTCCCTTTTTAGTGCTAGGTTTATCTTCCTTTTTGGTATTAGGTTTAGCTTGCTTTTTAGTCCAGTTTTAGCACCAACTATTTGTAGATTGAAATTTATGGAAATAAAAATATAAATAGTAAAAAAAAAAATTAAAAAGTGGTAAAGGAATGCTAGGATTTGAATCTAGATCACTTGTTCTATGTACCTAGGGAGGATAATATGGGGTATTTATGAAGGTACCCAAGGGGATACCTTATGTAATGTGGCCATAATTATGGAATAGGCCCACTTGGTAGTTGGTGCATAATAAATACCCCCAATTGGTACTTAAAGGAAATGATATAGTAATAAGGGCCAGTTCCCTTAGGGACACTCATGAGAAAGTAAAAATATACATGATTGGTATCATTGTATGAGATATGTTGGATGAATTGTATTGTAGTGCGATTGTAGTAAGCATGGCTTGTGGAGTGATTCCTTTTATAAGGAGTAAATGATGGTGTTACCCTACCTTAAGGATTCTTCTCTACATTCTTGTGTTGTTTATGGTGTGAATGTTTCTTGGTATTTCTGAAGTATAAGGGATTTATATCATTGTTGTGATTCAATTTTTGGGTTAAGGATCACTACAAGTGGTTTCAAAGCACTTTATTGGGCCAAAAAAATGAAGAATTTTTTCTTTTCTTTTGTAGATTTTTGAAGGAAAAAAGAGGATGGCGGAATTCATGTAGAATTATGAAATTTTTTGAGCAGAATCTAAAGAAATGAATTGCATATTTGATTTATTCTCATCAATACACTCAATTTCAATTTTTTTGTTCCAAAATAGACTTCGGGAAGTGAAGTTATCACAACTTTAAAAACAACTATTTTTAGGGTTTTCCAATGATGGCCACACATATTGCAACATTGATATATTTTGATAGAGTGACTAGATTTCAGTCAAACCAACTCCAATCAATTTAGAATGACCATGGAATTTCATAGCTATGGTCATAATAGAGATTCCAGGAAACATTAATGGATTTATGCTCATTTTAAATTTGTTGCATCAAAAGTAAGTGATTTTCTTCAAATCCTTATTTCTATTTTGGAGTTATGGCAAGCAAGCAGTATTTTATAGAAAATGACGATGATCCTAGTATTGAAGAGTACATAAGTTATGAAAAAATATTGTAGCAAGAGAATTGGAGATATCGTATACCTTGTAGTTTAAAAGAAGATGTTGCTAGATGGTGGCATTTGCTTAATCATGTCAAGATGAAAAGACTTTTAGATCAGGAATTTGAAAATGTACTTTTAGACAACTAGTCTCATGTTTTGAAGAATGATAAGGAAAGCACTAAGGTTTTGTTTTCATGCACAAAATTACCATTACATGTTTATGGACATATTTAACAAGAAAAAATTATTATTTCTATAAACCCTAATGACAAGTATAATCCCATCGAAGTCAATTTGGCTAAAAGATTGCAAATATTTGTAAAGCATATTCAAAGCACACAGGTTGAAGGTGAAAATGTTCACATTTTTAAAGATTTGAAGATTACCATGGACAAATATGTGTTACATTCAGATTTTATGCTATTGATATGAATGATGTGGATGTTTTTTTGGGATACCCTTGGGTGAAATTTGTTGGTGCATTTAATATTAATGTGCAAAAGAAGTTCCTAAAGCTTTCATATAAGAAGAAGAAAGTTACCTTACATGATATTTTTCTTATTGAACAAGATGGGTCAAAGGGGGCACGTGAAGAAGTATTTGCTGGTAAAATAGTTGAAGTCTCTACATACATGGAAGATGTAGACTCAAATGCTAAATCATAAGAAGCAAAAACTATAGAAATACATGAAGAAAAAACCCATGAAGGAGATAAAAAGGAAGAAGTATCGAAGGAGATACATGCCCCCAAGAACCACACGTTTAAGAGTCAAAGAAAGAAGAACCAATAACTAAGGTTGTAGTCTATCGACACCCACACCACCATGAGAAACAATAGTCATCAAGGAAAGGTTGGGAGCATCGATGAACATGGAACCAAAAAAACAACCAGTATGGAGGAAAATGGAGGACCAAAAGCAATGGATGGAGATATCATAATAGCAGAGAAGTAAAAATGAACCAGAGTAGCAAGTAGAATCAAGATCGATGTGGCAAGGAAGCGGGTGGAACCCAATTCCAAATTTTAATAGGATGGATGGATGCTCGTTTTTGGTACTAGTCGGCTATATTGCTTAGTATATCATATTGCATTGCTTCCTCCCATGCTTTGAGGACGAAACATGCGAAGGGGGGTGGAATGTTATGTACCTAGGGAGGATAATAAGGGGTAACTAGGGAGGAACCCAAGGGGATAATGTATGTAATGTGACCATAATTATAGAGTATGCCTACTTGGTAGTTGGTGGGTGATAAACATCCACACTAGGTAGTTAAAGGAAATAATATAATAATAAAGGGTAGTTGGCGTAAGCCCCTTAGGAATACTCATAAGTATAAATATACACGACTATCATTGTATGAGATACGCTGGATGAATTGTATTGTATCAAGCACATATTGTGAAGTGAATCCTTCCATAAGGATTAATTAATAATGTTATCCTACCTTAAGGGTTCTTTTCTACATTCTTGTGTTGTTTATGGTGTGGATGTCTCTTGGTATTTCTGAAGTATAAGGGTTTATATCATTGTTTTGATTTAATTTTTGGGTTAAGGATCACTACAACATTCCAAAAGATAAGATCTAAACTTGATCCCATAAAAATATACCATTAAAAGTGTAGATCTAAACTGGAACAAGACTAAACTAGTGAAAACTAGAATTTACAGAAACATAATAAAAAAACAGTAAAAACTGAAAACATTAATGGAGAATGGTAAGGGAATTCTAGGATTTGAACCCAGTTCACTTCCCAAAAGGAAAGAACTCTACATGATCTACATTACCACATAAATATGCCACATATATAGAGTGAAATTAGCCTAACCTATGCATGTAAACAAGTGAATAATGTAGATCATAGATAAATATCAACATTTAATGCAAAGGGAAAACTAAGTAACAAGAGAAATATGGGTTCCAATATTTGAACTTGTATCTCCTTACAAAAATGCAAGGACCTTCCTTATGCCACACCCATGAACTAGATCTGTGTATTAAATTGAACCCTAAATGTAATGTTTCTTCTTCTTTCTCCAATATAACTGCAACAAAGAAATAATTGTAAACATTAACAAATCAATAAAAAATCAAATTAAAAGAGGAAGGAAAGAGAATATGGGAAATGATAAGGCATAACCTTCCTCATGGAGGTTCCCCATCAAACCTCGGCCTTCATGCATGAAACCCTAAACTTGCAACAACAAAAGAACAATAAACATTTGCAAATCAATAAAGTATAAGAGGAAGGAAGGATAGAGGAGAAGGGAAGGGAGAAGTCATTACCTTCATTATGGAAGTTCTTGATCATGAAACCTTAACCTCCATGCATGGAACCTAGAACTTGCAACAACAAAATACAACACAAAATAACAAATTAATAAAGAAACATCAATGTAAATTAGGAACAAAGGAGGAGAAGGGGAGGGAGAATCCATTAACTTTCACATGGAGGTTCCTCCATGAAACTAAATCCCAAGCTTCCATGATGATGAAACCCTAAGGGAAAAAAGGAGAAGGGTAGAGAGAAAGAGATGAAATGAGAAGATAATGAAAAGTAGGTATTGAGGTTTTTATGAGGGAAAATAAGAGCTTATAAGTAAAATAATAGAAATTCCCTGACACTCATGAGGATTGAGACAAGCGGCTTACTTTTAGCCCTTAATATTTCTTAATTGTTTTTTGAAAAGGTTCCCTTTTTTTATTTGGTTACTTAAGAAACTTGGTTCTAAAGTGAAGGCTAGAAAGGCAGCTAAAGTCTGTGCTAAAAAGAAAGATACACTAGGAGCTAAAAATAAAGTTATTCCTAGCACTAAAGTTGGCACTATTAGAGTTAATTTTAAGTAAAGTATATGTTAAAAATGAATCTAAATTTGTCGCTAAAATGGTAGCTAAAGTTGGTAATAAAAAGGATTCTATTCCTGGAGCTAAAGATTATGATAATAGCGTCGCCATTTGCACCAATTTTAGTGCTGACCCATTAAATAACATCGTTTTTTCTTAAAAACTACAAAAAAAATCACTAAAAAGGTTAAGGGAATAAAAAAAGGAAGCTAAAAAGGACACTAATATGATGGTTTTGTTGTAGTGTGGGATAATATGGTTGCAACAATTGGTAGTACCACTCATTCCACATTAAAGTTTGATGATGTAGTTTCATCCTTGTTATAAGAGGAAATGAAGAGGAAATCGATGGAGAGTATGATCAATGATGCTTTATGTATGAGAGGTCATCCCAAAGAGAGGACAACAAAAATCTTTGGGGGGTAGATCTAAATCTATAGGTAGATCCAAATCTCCAGGACAATTTACAAGGAAATGTTGGAAATATGGTGAAGCTAAGAATTATGAGAAGGATTGTAGATCTAAGAATGTTGATAAAAGTAAGGGGTATGATTATTCCCATCCCATATAAATGAAAACTTCTTTAATACCCATATTTTAACCCTTGGAATATATTGGATCCATTTTGTAAATGTTTTCCTTATTTGAGCCGCGTGATTGACTCGTCAAGCTAATTAGAGTGCTATGCAAATATTATGTTGGTTAATAATATAAATGGTCCAAGATGGCTGTGTAAGATGCACCAAAGGGACTATAATTTCACTGGAGGGGAAGAGGAAAGGGGGTGTAGGGGGGATTGAATCCTTTACTTCGAAGTGTTAGCCATAGATCCAGTCCAACTGCTACCATGAAACTTGAATGATCCAATTACTTCCTTTTTATTGCATTCACTCAAGCATTATATTATTATGTGATGTTGGTGGGAGAATTCACTTCATGAATTTAAGGAAGCATGGGGATGCAGGTGCTTCTATGACAGTTTAAAAGCCCCTTTCTCCATAGTTAGAAGTTATGTTGGGGGGAGTTCTCCTCTATCCTACCCGGGGATTTAAAGTTGTACACCTTAACTTTTCATGCAAGCATGCTCGCAGACTCATCACATATTCCTCCTTATGCTGGGACTTACACATCTTGTTGAGACTCATTCACGCGGACACCAACCTGATCACACTCAAACCCTCATCTAGTCATTTTCCTCACAATTGAAATTCCTAGTTTTTCTTACACCAAACTCATGCACACATTGGAAGCACCTAGAAAGATGGATTGGCGAGGGACCCAGATTGGTGAAGGGATGCCTGAGCCTTGAAGGGTTTTGGGTGGGATAGATTGCTTTCATTTACCCTCTCCCAGACTCACCTGATACTTATGCATTCGTTCACTAAAACCTTCGATCACATGCGGAACCAGGCCCTCATTACACTAGACCATGATGCGGATTTATGATCCCTAATACTCATTCATGCGTGGAATTTCCCGATTTGCTTACGTGGATCCCTTTTCTTGGTTCACCCTCATGCATAGGTCGTTACACTGCATAGAAATTCATCGAATCACCCTCGTGCATCACACTCCTACACTTTCTCAATGTCACATACTTGTTTTGAGACCAAATTTTTTGTTACCCTATAATCCCGATCTCTCTCCCTCTCTCTCTCTCTCTCTCTCTCTCTCTCTCTCTATACATATATATATATATATATATATATATATATAGAGAGAGAGAGAGAGAGAGAGAGAGAGAGAGAGAGAGAGAGAGAGAGAGAGAGAGAGAGTTGGTTGTGAGTGAGCCTGAGGCCTAAGATCAACCCATTGAATTATGATACTATTACATGCCTAAGAATCCATGGACTAAGGATACAAGTAGATCTCCAGTAGTTTGCACCCAGTAGGACTCTTTCTATGCACACATTGGAAGAAATTGGCAAGTCAGATCGGCCGAGGGACCTGGATTAGTGAAGGGGATGCCTAAGCCTAGAAGGTGTTGTGTGGGGCAGGTATTGTCGATTCAATAGTATGCTAGATGAGTGAGACGATAGGCTATAGGTATATCTCCAACAATATGCAACCGGTTGGACTCTTTCTATGCACACACTGGAAACACATGGAAAGATGGATATCCCAAGGGACCTCGATTGGTGAAGGGGATGCCTGATCCTAGAAGGCGCTGTGTGGGTATTTGGGGAAGGTATTGTGGAGAAAAGGGTATGCTTAGCTGGGTGAGACTACTGTAGATATCGGTATGAACCTTTTACTCAGCCTAGAGAGTTGAATTGGTTATGGGCATAGAGATATAGAAGCTTGTAGGTGTTTTCCTTCACCCTGGTGGACTCATAGCTCGACTTGGGAGTGGATTCTCATCATAAATAGTATATGCTAGACATAGTACCTATGGTTGGGAGGAAAATGGCACTTACGTAACCAATTTCTTGGATCTTTATTCTAGATTAGTATTCTCTTGTATCTGATTTGTGATTGATCTACTGTTTAATGTTATATGAATATGCCATTTTGTTATGCTTATGCCTATGGTGATTTATGCTGGTAAATGCATGTGTTACATGTGTGGAGTGAGTTAAATTCAGCTGTGTTTATATTATGCATTTGCACATGCTTTTATTTCTTGTTTATGGATTGTATGTGGCCTTCGGGCTTGATTAAGAACTTGTGAATCGCCTTATCCCCCTCTATGATGTTCGAATGATGGACAATGATGTTACAATTTCCGTGAAAGAAGGAGGCGATTTTTACTTGTCATCTATAGGGACACATGTAGATCATGATGTATGGTTGTTGGAATCGAGTGATTAATTTCATATGACTCCTCATAGGGAGTGCTTTATTGAATATAAAAAGTACAATGGAGGTGATTTTTTCCATGGAGATGGATCGATAACCAAAATCATAGGACACAAACGGGTCAAGCTATTACTCAAATATGGAAGGGTTAACTTTTCCTGGGGTTTTGCACATTTTAGATCTAACCAAAAACCTAATATCTGTAAGTAAGTGCATGCTGTATTTGAAAAGGACGCATGCAAGATGGTCAAGGAGAAATGGTGTTGATAAGGGGATTTATATTGGAACTCTATACAAGTTGTTAGGAAGTACTTTTAATAATGAGTGTAATAGTTCTATTTCTCCCAAGGACTATAATGAAGAATACAAGACCCCTATTATCACTAGAGAGAAGACATTATTATTGCATTAAATACTAGGACATATTGGATAAAAATGTCTTCAATAATTACATGGTAAGTGTATGCTTGAAGGTATGTATAATTGCTCATTGTATTTTGAGTTATGTGAACATTTTATATATGGTAAACATAATTGGGTGAGGCTCCCATCTAACGCTACAAGAGAAAAATGAATCTTGGAGTTAATACAAAGTGATGCATTTGGCGGTAGTTCCATTTAATCACTAGGTAAATCTATATATGATGTTTATTCATTGACGATTTCTCAAGGAAAACATGGGTTTATTTTCTCCATAAGTTTAAGAAGTATGTGGTTTTCAATAATTCAAAGAGTTTTAGTTGTAGAAAACTAGTACGAGAAGAAAATAAAGGAATTGATGATAGATAATGGTAGAGAGTTTTGTGGAAATGAGTTAGAGGAATTATATATGAAGTGTGATATATCAAGGAAAAATACTACTCATAGAAACCTCAATAAAATGGAGTTATAGAAAGATTTAACAAGTCACTTATGGAAAAGGCAAGAAGCATGCTCAGTTGTGTAGGGTTATCACATGATTCTGGTAAAGGCAATGGCTACTACATGTTAATTGGTAAATCTATCACCCACATCAACATTAATTGATTTTTTTTGTATGAGGCATGTAATGGTAAGAACCCTTCTCTTAAACATCTTAGATGTTTTGGTTGTGTTGCTTATGTGCATGTTCCAAAGGAAAATATGAATAAGTTGGATAACAAAGATGAAAAATGTATATTTATTGGTTATAAATATGGTATAAAAGGTTATAAACATTGGAACCCATTAACTAAGAAGACTATTTAAAGTTGGGATGTTATATTTAGAGAGGTTAAATTTGTTCACAAATAGGAATTCTAACCAAGAGAAGAAGAAATAGATAGAATAGAGTTTGACTTGGATGGTCCAGAATTTGACTCAACAAAAGAACATGAACTAGAAGAGGAAGAACCTCAAACTTTGGGCTTGAGGAGATTGGTTTAGGAAGAAGGAAAACACAACTGTATACTCCATCTTATTTTTGTTCTACTTTTGTTCTATTTATTACTAATGATGATCCTAGAACTATCAGGGAGGCAATGGATTCAAAAGATAGTATACTCTAGAAGGTCATGATTAAAAAAATGGATGCCTCGGATAAAAATAAGATTTGGATCTAGTTGAGTTGTTGTTTGGAATAAAATATATTGGTACCGAATGGATGTTAAGAAGAAGTTGAATGTAATAGCTAAATCTCACCTAGTACCAAAGGGATATTCCTAGGTGGATGGAATTGATTTTGGTGGGATTTTTTCTCATGTTGCTAAATTAACTATTAAATTTATTTTGTCTATGTTGTTGCTTTTGATCTTGAAGTGAAGTAGATGGATATGAAGAAAACATTACTACATAGTGATCTTGAAGAATAAATCTACATTAAACAACCAAAATGTTTTGTTGTCAAGGCAAAGAAGGAATTGGTTTGCAAGTTGGAGAAGTCCCTGTATGGACTGAAACAATTACCAAGAATGTGGTATAAAAAATAAGAAGGATATAATCAAGGATCTTAAGTCTCATTTATCCTCTAAGTTTGACACGAAGGATCTTGGTGTTGCAAATTTTATTTTGAGCATGGAGATTAAAAGAGATTGTACTAATAGAAAACTCTAGTTAAGCTTGAGGGAATATGTTGAGATAATTTTGCAAAGGTTTGATATCCAGGAACTTAAACCAATCAAGGTTCTTATTCATGTAAGTGAAAATTTATTTTCATAATAGTGTCTCAAGAAACAACAAGAGGTAGATTACATGTCTTGTATTCCCTATGCTCATGTTGTTGGTAATTTGATGTTTGCTATGGATTGTACTAGACAAAACAATATTTTCCATGCACTAGGAGTTTTGAGAAGAAGAATGTCAAAAGAGAGGAAGGAGAATTTGATAGTTGTAAATAGGGTCATTATATATTTGTGTGGCACTACATATTATGAAATTACTACTAAGGAAGACCTAGACCATATAGAGTGATATATGTGCAGAGATTTACTAATGTAAACTAGGCTAGATATCTTGATTGTAGAAGATCTATAAGTTCTTATGTATTTAACCTATTTGGAGGAGAAATTAGTTGGATGAGTAAGAGGTAGGTACTACTTTCACTTTGAACTACAAAATATGAATAAATTGTAGCCATCCATGGAAGTAAGGAAGATGTATGATTCGAGAGATTTTTTTTAGGTATTGGTTTTGTACAAAAAGCTATAACGTTATATTGTGATAATCAAAGTGCAATATTCTTGGCAAAGAACCCCACTTATAATGCTAAGATGAAACATATTGATGTATAGTACCACTTTATGAGAGCCATCGTTGAAGACACGAAGTTGTTATTGGATAAGGTACATACCTTGAAGGATGTTGCAGACTCATTGGCAAAATTTGTTAGTATGGAGAAATTCCCTTTGTGTGGAGAATGAATGGGCAGGTTTCCATGGATACGTGACCTTATAATTCATGGGCCCTGTAGTTTTGGAAAGAAAACATGAACAAGGGAGAATGTTGGGGATGTTTTCTATTATTTGCATGTAACTTTTGCACTAACACATGAGGCATTAGTTGTAGCTTGTGGATGATTAGATTTTCATCCATGAGCATTAGTTGGGGTTAAAGGTAGCACCCTAAAATTTGTTTGGGGGCTGATTTTTACTTTTTGCTTTTGTGTTTTTCCAACACATTCTAATCTAATTATGATTAAGGGAATAAGGTTGTAATATAATATGGGTTAGTAGATTAGGATTTTGGATGTTGTGAAATACCTAAATGTCATATTTTGAATGATTAATTTAATAGACTGAAGAAGATAGAGTTTCAACTCTAAGTTTGACTAGTTTTCTTGGTTAAGAGTTTACAAGGTAAAATCTATGTGTATTGTATGAGGATTAATGAAGTATAATGGTACATTGATCCTTTTATGGAAGGGCCAAGTCATGTTCACTTGCCTCTTCAAGGGGCAACCTCCAAATGTGTTAGGGTCCAATATAGTAATATTCTTATACATGATCACATAAATTTGAGTGTGTCCTTATTTATACTTACCTTGAAAACTCTAACCATAACCAAATACTAACTAAATCGTGGGCCTTCTTTAATAACCAAATTAAATTTAATCAATACTAACTCTTTGTGGGCATTATTTTTTTTTAACAAAAACGGTTAAGAGCTTTTGTATATAAAAAAGGAAAGACAAAGATTACATAGTTCTGAAGACAGGTAGATCCCAAGAGAGGACTAAGTCAAAGTCTCCTTGATCATCTACAGCCAGTCTTGACTTATCCTGATACTTTCTTGTTCTATGGAGAATGATACTTCTAACATACTTCCCAAAGAGGAACTGGGCTACATTTACTACTAGCAAGACAAAAATTGTTGTTGTCCTACTTCTTGCAGACAACACGATACAATCCAGAGATTAATGATATGAAGTTTGTTGGCTTCTTGTTTTTCTTGGAGAAGTTAAAATTTCTTTTGGATTCAAAGAGGGTGAAGCTCCTCTTTTCTTTTTGCAGACTTTGGTCCAATCTGACGGCTCGACAAAGGCTTCGAGTATGGGGACTGCATTTTCGGGTGCATCCTGTGGGGTGGGACTTTTCGGATCCATCAATTGGATAGCACTATCTCGTGGAGCTACATGTGGATCTTTGTCACTGGCGGGGATCCTTTGTTCTCCTAGAATGTCCTCTATTTTAACCTGAGAAGATTCCTTAGCTTGTGATGGAGCCTCTTCGGATAGATCTTCATTTCTGCTTACTGTATAATGCTTGGGGTTTGCTCCATCCCACCGGGTGGATTTGCGATGAAGCTTTTTGGATTTGTGGATCTGAGAGGCTTTTGGGCAGTCTTTTACAAGATGTCTGGTTGCAAAGCAAGATCTGCATCTAAACATCACATTTTCATAGTCTAGCTTTTGTACCCACACATAATCCTTGCTGGTCAAATGGATCTCAGTAGGAAAGCCAATGTTAAAGTCCATTTCCACACAGATGCGAGCAAAGGTAGTTTTGATGTAATTATTTGTTTCTGGACTTCGATCCTAGAAGGAACCCAACGCATTGCCAATAGCTTCAAGCGAGGCCAAGTTCCAGAGATGCAAGGAAAAATTTGGAAGCTGAACCCAAACCGGAGTAGATGAGATCTGATTAGTAGTTGGATCAAAAAGAGGGCTCCAGGGTTTCATATAGAGCCCTGAACTTCCCCAAAACCACGGTCTAGAGTCAAGAATGATCTGCTTTTCCTCAGGAGAATCGAAATCCACAACAAAAAAACCCTGAGCAAAGGGGTAAATAGAAATTTCTTTTGAAACAAGGGGTTTCCATACCTCAGAGATCCACTTATGGAGAGAAACCAGGCGAGGCCAGAACCCATTGAAGCAACAAACCAAGGTCGACTCTACGAAATTCCTTGCTTCAATCATAGATTCTTCTACCACCGCAATGGATGGCGCAGGAATTTCCTGAACACACAAGGGAGGCTTCCTTTCCCCCATTGGATAGCACGACCAGGATCGAATCCCCGCCTGGAGACGAACAGACGTGGATTGCGGAGGCGTAGCTTGCCGTCATACTGGAACGTGAATGCAAGGAGACGTAGGGCGGCGGCTGAACCCTAGCCGTTTCAGCTAGACGCGATCTAGGCCATCATGCTGGATTGTGAACGCAGGGAGGCGAGCATGCTCGCAGCGACAACCGAACCCTAGCCATTTCAGAGAGAGAGAGAGGACAAAACTAACCCTAGTCAATATGTTAGCTTAAACTATTGATGTGCATCCTTTGTGGGAATTATTTAATAGTGGACCTACTCCACATTACATTAATTGCCAACCATACCTATCATATTATTAACTTTAATGGGCCCATAAGCCCCTATTACACCCGTAGAGAAGATAAAATGATTATATCCCCTTTGAGAAGTGTTTTCCTCAACACTTGTAGTGATGATGTACAACCATAACTAGGGTCCCATGTATCGGTGCTAACTACAACACTAAAGTAGTTTATGAAACCCACCCATAAGCTAGGGTCCCATGTATAGGTGATAGCCTCAATCTCATGTATAAGTGCACTTGTTTACTCCTAAATGAAGTCACATGAATGGCTAAGTGTGGTGCTCAAAAGGCTCACCACAATCATTGGATCCAAATAGATAAGACCCTCCATATAAAAAAATATCCACTATATAGTTCTAAAATGGTGGCTCTAGAAGGGACACTACCATTGCAAAACAATAATACTAGAAATCGTTAGGAACCACTTGCTAATTTGTTCCCTCAGTGATGTCTCTTCACATGAAAGGGTACTATGTGCATCACAAAGAATCTAGAAGTAATTGCCTTACCATAAATGACAAATGTTGATATACCATTCCTTGCAAAACTTGTCTAAAACACACCAATGAGATTTCTCTCTTGTATACTCTTCAACATGTCTCCAAAGTTCCTGTTGGAACATTCTAACTATCTCAACCTTGGTTTTTCATGCAATCCATGTAGTGTTAGTTGAGTCTCCTAGCACCTAGTTCTTGCTTTTGCCCCCCTGGTGCTTCCTTTTGGTCATCATTAGCCTCCTTATCCACATCATTGAAGTGTAAATGTTCCCTCAATGCATGATTTTAGGAGTCTACGTAGTCAGTTCCATGAATAAAGGCGCCTTGTCCCCTTGATTGCTTTGTTAACTGATTGTTACACCTAGTCTCACTACAACTGAGTGTTGGAGTGCCTCTTTTGACCACTACATTTCAGTTATGCACCTCCTTGGAGTCTCCTCCCCTAATTTCTAGCCCCAATGACTCAATCATGCACCATTCCACTCCAGTTGACTAGTCATTCATCATTAGTGGCCACTAGACCTTATCAGGTGATGGTTCCAATGCAAACTAAGCTTGCCACTTGAGGTGAATTAAAATCCTACAAAAGGCTATCGAATTCTTTGTATTGTAATATCTTTTGTTTACCAACTATTTGTTGTATGATAGAGCAACAATAGTTTTTCATCTGAGTTTCAATTCATGAGTGAATTTAACAAATTTTCTTCTTAATTCTTTCTATAAAAAGCTTTGTGAAATTAGTGAGGTTTGTTCAACTTTGTGAATCCTACCTATGGAATTTCACAGTTCCAACTTTTGGATTGCTTCACATGCTTCCTACATTTTGGTACTATATAACTAAGCAATAGTTCTATATAGACTGCTTCAAGATATGAATAATATTGAAGTGGCTTAGAAATTTCTTCAACTTCAAGTAACCACTTCTTCTTATGCTCTTCATACTCCATAACAAATTTCAAGAAAACTTATAGGAAGGGACACTTCCACATAATTTCCATTTAAATGTAAATATGCCTTAATGATTTGGGCTAATACATACACATGCTAAATGCGATATTCCATTGTAACTATGAGATATAGTGCTTTAAGAAGTAGCTTTCTTTTAATAGAGATCCTTTGGTGGCTCGGGTTTGGATTGGGCCATATGAGAAGCTTGTATTTTGCTAAATATTAACCGGAAGTATATCATATAACATATTAATATGTATGAGGTAATCCTTGCTTGCTAGATACAAAAGATATACTTTCATTCAACCCATTTCAGAAATATAAGTAACTCTTAAACAACGTACAAAGACTTACAAAGTGCAATGAAAATTCATGTCTACAAAAAAAAGAGAATACATTTGAATGGAGATATAAATGCCCTTGGAAGATAAAACATGAATCATTAGTCTACATTGATATATGGACATCCTAAACCCAACACACAATTATGCTTATATGGACATCCATAATTCGAGTCTACTTCAAGCATGGCTAGCATATGTGGATTGCCTGTGGCTTGAAATACATGGTCAAATATGCTTCCAAAGGAGAGGGAAAATCAAAGACCTACCATCATATGATGACTAAAATCATAACTACATCATATCCACATGACTCGACCTGTATGCCTATCATCATTTGCACTTAAAAACATTTATAGAAATGAGACTTACCTTCAAACACATAAACTTATATTATTTACATACACATAACTTTTTCTCATTTTACAACATATTGAAGCTCTTCTTTAGGTTTCATTTCCCCAGCTTTAGGGTATGCTAGTGATCTTTGACCACCCAATGTCGAAATATAATACTTTGGGACATAAACCTCGTTTGCTTTGCCTCTCATGTCCCATTTGGGCTGGCCATGTCGTGTCAATTAAGCCGACGCCGTCATCATGGTAAGAAATTCATCGAAGCTGACGTATCCATCACCGTTGGAGTCGAAACCTGCAATCATATTCCGACAATCTTCCAAAGAACAACGCTCTCCCAGCCTCTCGAAAACCCTGAGCAGTTCAACAGGGGAGATGAGTCCATTTCCATCATAATCGAAGATACCGAAGGCGCTCTTTATCTCCTCAAGGCCGTGTGGGTCCTCCACACCGAAAGTGTTCAGCTCCACGAATTCTGAGAAATCGATGAAACCGTCGCCATCGGAGTCGACCACGCTGATCATAAGTCGGAGATCGTCGTCGGTGGCACAGGAACCCAGGGATATCATGAGCGTCCCAAGCTCCGCCCACGAAATCTTACCGTCGCCGTCGGCGTCGAATTTCCGGAACACCATTTGCAGCTCGCTTTCGGTGGTCGGCAGGGGCGACAGAGGCGGCGAGGGAGAGCGCCTCTCCCTGTCGCTGTCGGTGTCGACTTTGGGAGATGTCGGAGTCTTCTGTCGCCTCGAAGAGCGAGTTGATTCGTTTGTCGACGACCGCGTACTGCTGCCGCTGCCGGAGGATTTAGAACGACGCTGCTCTGAGCCATTTGCACCAGATTTCTGGCCTCCATTTATGCAGTTTGCAAGCTTTGGAAAATACATTACTATTGAATCCGAGAATCTCACTGCAAATATATCTAATATTTGGTGAAAACCAACCAAAGCTATCTGGGTTTTCTTGCTTCATCCAGTCTCTCAATGATGAATATATAATCTCCAGGGATAGCTCCCATTCATTTAATTAATTCGATTGCAAGTCTATGAAACGGATCAAACCAAAATTCCTGAATTAACAATACAAGTGGTATGAATCATATAAATAAACAAACGACAGAAATAATGATTCTATAAACGTTGAGGTGACGCCCAAATCATTGTTTAATCGGCCTACGAAGCTCGCCCTGAAACTTCCGATATAGGCATCCCTACCTGCCCGGCACGTCTGCAAATTCTATTCTTATCCGTCAGTCGGTAAGATTTGCATGTTGTCCATTGTTTAATGTCGTGAAACGCAAGTCGTCCCCACTGCTTTACGTTGAAAATTTTGTGTTTGTTGTAACTTCTTGCCTGCTCTGCCCTAAACCATTTATTTATGCCATTAATTTCAAGAGCAAAAGTTTTTGAAATTTACTTTTATCGGTAAGAAATTAGTTTATTCTATTTTATTTATATAATATTTTTGTCATTTGCAGTCGGCCACAGAAAGGATGGAACAGTGGGATGGTGTCATCTTCATTGGTTGTTGCCTCTTTTCCATTAAATCCAAATTTTAAAGTCTCTTGAAATTTACTTTTATCTCTAAGAGTTTATTTTATTTCTTTAAGGGGTTGTCTAACAATGTAAGGCTTTGCACTTCTTTGGCTCGGCAATTCAAAGAAGGTAGAGTTTCAATTGATCTGGAACTTTGTTTGATTTTTCGAGCATTTGAGTGAGTTTAAAATAGGAAAAAACCCCAAGGGCATGGTTACATAGTGGAACTCTACCACTACATCCTTGGAACTCTGTACCCTAAGGATTTTCACTAAATACACAAAAAAACTCTATCAGAAAAACCAACGGAAAATGTGCAAAGTGTTGTAATTTTAGACTACTTCTTTTATTTATATGATATTTCTGTCATTTGCACTGTGCCACAAAAATGATAAAAGAGTAAGATGATGTTGTCTTTATTTGTTGTTGCCCTTTTTTCCATTAAATTCAAATTTGAAAGTCTCTTGAAATTTTCTTTTATCTCCAAGAAATTAGTTTATTCTATTTTATTTATATAATATTTTTATCATTTACAATCTGCCACAAAAAGTCATTACTGGATTTAATCCTCCACGAAAAGTCAAAAAGTCCGAATATTCCGACCAATTCAGGGTGAAAACTCGAGTCAATCCCTTAGCAAAACTGGGATAAAGTTGAGCCAAAAGATCCCGATTCAAAATAAATTCATGAGGAAGTGGTATCTCTTAAGGATCCACTTCAACGTCTAGAAGTTGGTTAATGGGTTGCCCTTTTTTCCATTAAATTCAAGTCCGAAATTACTTTGAGGAAGTGGTATCTCCTTAGGATCGACTTCAACGTCTAGAAGTTGGTTAGTGGGTTGCTCTTTTTTCCATTAAATTCAAGTCCAAAATTACTTTTATCTCCAAGAAATTAGTTTATTATATTTTATTTATATAATATTTTTTTGTCATTTGCAATCTCAATTCGAAAACAACTTTTGGCTTCACAAAGTTTGAATTCGATGGACATGGCCTTTTCCTTATACTACGGCCTTCATCCTTGATCTGTGAGGACATGGCCTTTTCCTTATACTTAGGCCTTCATGCTTAATCTTTTATTTATATGTGGGTTTGAATTTCTTGACTTCTCTGGCCTAGCCTTTGGTCATCATAGCTTATCTTTTTTAATAGCTTGGAACTTATGTCTTTGATATGATTTTTAAATTCATCCAAGTGTTTTTCAGAAAGATCAATGGGTGAGTTTACCATGCTTGTCTCAATCATGGTGATATTTTTTGTTGTAGTAATGGAAGGTTTCTTTGTTTCCTTGGTCATTTGGACAACTACCTATTGCTTCGCCAATGCCTTATCTTTTGTTTCCAATTCTTAGTACAACTAAGCCATCATTTGAGTGAACCTCTCCTTGTAGCAATTATCTACCCGAATTACAGTTTCTCCTAATTCAGCCATCAATTGTATCCATAGTCGTCATAACAACTAGGAAAGGGCCATGCCAAGAGTAATCACTGGGAAGGATCAACATGCAGCTAGGTCATGCATGTGCACAATAGAAGTGACAACCAACAAAGGAGACATAACTGAGATGTATATCGGGCATTGTGGGATCGCGTGCATGAGGCAGAGAGAGTGCCGCGAGCTGGCAGAGATCGGGCACGGATCGACATCACGTCTGAGTCTTGGGCACAAGAGTCTTCCAACAGAGTGGAGCCGTGATGGTGTGTGGAGAGAGTGCCACGAGCTAGAAGAGCTCGACTATGGATCAACATCAAGGCATCGGGCATGGCTCAACAGAAGCACCGATGTAGACTAGGGAGAAAGTTGCAGGTGTTGGGGTTGTCGTCGCTATACTGGAATCCACCAGCTAAGGGCGGGGAAAAATACAATGGACTATGGTAAAGGGTGTTAGGTGGAATGAGTAATAGCCACTAGGGTTGCTGTAGCTGCCAACAGAGGTGGTTGTGTGCAGGAGTGCAGGGTGCTGCAGGTAGGCGGAGATGACTGGGAGCTGGCCAAGAAATAAGGTGGCTAGAGGTCCACGCATGGAGAAAAGGACATGGAACTGGCTAAGGAGGTCATGTAGCTAGGTAGAGGAGCCGACACTAACATTTGTCGAGGTGAGCCAACCAGCCGCTGCCAGCAGCCGCTAGAGTAGGGATAGCGGCTAAGGATTAGCCGAGCAGCCTAGGGAAATCATCGGGCAATCACACATGCCCGAAGCAGGGAAAGAAAATCCGGGCAGACTGTTCACTAATTGTTGTTATTTGCTCATTTATTCGGTCATTTATTATCGTTGTTTGGTAGTACATTTAGTCATTTATTTAGTAACTAATTGATGTTAACTAGTCATTTATTTAGTCATTGATTGTTGTTAAATGGTCATTTATTTAGTCATTGAATGTTGTTAACTGGTAATTTATTTAGCCATTGATTGTTGTTAATTGGTCATTTAATTAGTCATTGATTTATTTAGATAGGGCATGGAGGAATCGAACCACCAACCTCCTTCCTATAAGGCAGGTGCTCTTCCATTGAGCTAGAACCCTTAAATAGAATCAAAGTTTAGACTAAAAATATATCACAAACTCTTACAAACATTAAAGTCTCTTAGAAGACTTAGTAAATAAAACCTTAGTGTGATTTTCATGCTCATCATTCAATATGAGAAAGAATAGTTCGTGATTTGTCTTTATTAATTCACACATAGTATCTCTCTAATTCGGTTAGATACAGAACCAAGAATCAAAGACTGTATCAGTGGTAGATTGTTTCTCTCTCCAGGATCATTTCTTTTCTATGAAAAAAAAAACCCAAGCAATTCTTTGTATGAACTACGGTATTGACTGTTGGAAAGCTCACTGTTAATACTTTTTGCATATTCCTAGTTCTCTGTTGATATTTACAACATTTATGGACGGTATATATACATACTAAAACTCAAGTTAGATTGTTAGATTGTTTCTCTTTGCGGCATTTCTTTTCTATGAAACAACACTCCATGCTATTCTTTGTAGAAACTACAATATTGACTAATGGAAAGCTCATTGTTAGTAAACTAAACTACTAAAATTCATACTAAACTACTAAACCTCAAGTTAGATTGCTAGATTGTTTCTCTCTTCAGCATCACTTCTTTTCTTTGAAACAACACTCCATGCTATTCTCTGAAGAAACTGCAGCATTGATTGCTACAAAGCTCATTGTTAGTAAACTAAACTATTAACATTCATACTAAACTACTAAAAAAGTAAAAACAAATATGACTAAGATGCATATGATGAGAAGGACAATATGCCACTATGATGGAAACTATGACTCATCTTGTTAGCCCTTTTTTGCTTTCAATTACCCTCAAATTTTTATGCCAAAACTCTAAGTCCAATATTGTGCTTTAGGAATCAAGCTCTAATCCACTAATAGAAGTAGCTTATTTTAATTAAAAGAAAAAAAAAACAAGCATTACAAAGCACATAGAGACATTACCGATGTTAGCACTAAAATCCATTCGCCAAATTTTTTAAACATTCCCCAAATTTGCATCAAACCCCATTAAGTATCCTATTAGTTTCTCAACTTTTTGCATACTTAAATTTCATGAGTCAGTCATCCTTTCACTAGTACAAAATGGGTGATAAGTGACTAAAAAAATGACTAACAATGAGTGATAAATGACTAAATTTGGTCAGGTGACTAATGGTCATAGTAAAATATCTATCACAGTAGGATCCAGCTACTATAGATTACCTCGCAGTTGAAAGAAATAGCTTACTATGAAAGATATATGTGCAAAGAGAATTCTGGAATATAAATGATAAAAAACCGATCACAAATGATAAAAAACGAGTAAATAAATGATCAAAAACCAGAAACACAAATGATCAAATATCATAGTTTATTAATTGTCCAACCCAATAATGAGTTTGGATCATCCTTATATAACAATAGGAATAAATCGAATGCCTTAGGAGGCTTGACAAGTGGCTAGCTTAGATTGGACTTCAATCCCCCTCTAGGTTGACCAGCAGGCTCCCAAATGATCCCAAATAGTTACAAAATAGTCATGTGAACATTGGGTGAGCATGGTAAGTCATAAATGAAGGTCACACATATGGTGGATAAGATTGGGTGGTGGTTAGGTATCCAAGGAGAGTCCAAAACAGTCAAATACGGGCCAAAAATACTAGATTCATTGCATGGGCACCCTTAGTCAAACTCAAATCCATAAAACAAGGAAACATGGTGCCTTAGGCCAAATAGTGGTAATAAATGTTGGAGGTGGTCATAATGAGGGTGCCTTATAGCTCATATAACCAATTTTGGCCCATAGAATGGTGGATAAGTCATCATTTGGCGTAACTAACTTCTAACCACCTTCTAACAACCTTGGATTGCAATTATTAACCTGTTTTGGACCAATTAATCAATAATATGACTTATGACTAAGGTCCTAACATGTAATAATGCTCTAACAGCCCCCCATAAGCTAGACTTGTGTCAATAATCAAAATAAGGCCTTGGAAACTAGGCTCAAGTAACCTTTTGCAACAGCAATGTTTATTTGTCCTTGTAACTAAGGAAAGAAGGAAAACAACATGGGAAATAAAACCTCCCCTAAAAAATGGACATGTGGCATATCTGGAAAATTCACCAATCTTCACCATGCATCACTCACCCCAAGGATTGATCTAAGGTAAGTGAAGGTCTTCTCAGTGAAACTCTTGGTGAAGATATCAATAGTTTGCTCAGCAAAAGGGCAATACTACAATGCTATGATCTAGTCATGCACCAAGCCTCGAATGTAGTGCATGTGAATCTCTATGTGCTTGGTCCTCTTTATCTGTATTAGATCAGTGGAGATATTGATTGTGCTTTGATTGTCACACCAAATGACTGTGGGTGAATCAAACACAAATCCAAACTCTCTAAGAATACCTTGTAACCACACACATTGTGTAGCTGCATTCACTGCTCCCTTGTATTTAGCCTCAGCTGAAGATAAGGAGATGGTGTGCTGATTATTGCTTGACCAACAAATGGGACCATGTGCAACGATAAACACATAACCAGAAGTAGAATTCCGATTAGAACTATCACCAGCCCAATTAGAATAAGTAAAACCAACTAGTTCAAGAGATGAACCAACTGCATAGTGGATGCCAAAATGCTTGGTACCTTGTACATAATGTAGGATCCTTTTGGCTTCCTTCCAATGGACCTCATGAGGCTCTTGAATGTGCCTTGCAATAACCCCAACAACATAATACAAATATGGCCGAGAGTGAGTAAGATACAACAAGTTCCCAACTAGTTGTCTATACAGTGAGCTGTCAACTAGTGGTGAAGAACCCCAATCAGTCAGCTTAACTCCAGAAAGGAATGAGAATTTTGCAGACTTACATTCAACCATATTGAAATTTTGTAGCATATCTGGATTGATAAACATAGATCCCATCCACAATTTGACCAATCTCCAAACCCATAAATTGTTTCAACAACCCTAGATCGATCATGGCAAATGCACTGTCTAATGCAACCTTAACTAAGCCCAATTCTTTGGTGTATCTACTAGTGATAAAAATATCATCAAAATATAGTACTATAATCAATATCAGGTCACCAACATGATGCATATAGACATTAGGATCATACTTACATCTCTCAAAGCTTTGTGACAACATAAAATTGTCCATCTTGGCATACCAAGCTCTAGGAGCTTGCTTGAGACCATAGAGGGAATTATTCAACCTGCAAACAAGTGTATGATATGCAATGAAGCCTTCAAGATGCTTTATATATATCTCCTCATCAATATACCCATGAATAAATGCACTCTTAACATCCATGTGGTGAACCTCCCATCACTTGGAAGCAACAATGTCCAAAACTAGCCTCATGGAGTCCATCTTTACCATCGGTGCAAATGTTTTTGTATAGTCCACTCCATGGACCTGAGATAATCCCTTAGCCACCAAACTAGCCTTATACTTCACATCAGATTCCTCAGATGCCATTTTGGTCCTATAAACCCATTTACATTGCACTAGTTTCCTCTTGGGAGGAAGAGGGACCAAATCCCATGGTTCATTGTCATGGAGGTAGTTCATCTCTTCTGGCATGGATGTTTGCCACCTTGGGTCTTTTGAAGCTTCTAAATATGATTGAGGATCATATCCAACCATCAGAAAACATCTACGATGCAGATCTGGATCACAAGATGCAAAAGCATTGTGAAACTGAGATCTAGTTTCCTAGGATCTTGAGGATCTCCTGCAAGCTCACCAGTAGCTTGTATGGTTTTCTCAGCCCACTTGGGCCTTGAGGGAGGGTCTTGGTCTGCAACAATATCATCATACTCATCATCCATATCAGAATCAGAAATATCAGAGAAAGAACCATCACTTACATCATCTCCAAGTAGGGGGTTTGAGCATTCCCCATCACCTTGTTCTGTAGCATGCATGGGCTCTTCTTCTTTGAACTAGACACTTATTTCAATGAATGTTTTGTGAGATGAGGGATCAAAGAGATTGTATCCATTTTCATCTTCTGCATATCCAACCATGATAGAATCCTTGATTTGGGGGTACAAGGCCTTTCTCTTCTTTGGAGGAATTCTAGCCCAAACCTTTGAGCCAAACACCCTGAAATGAGAAACATTGAGCTTGTGGCCCATCCAAATTCATATGAAGTCATGCATTCCAAGGATTTATGTGGTGCTCTGTTTTGAACATATGCAGCACAATTCATAGCTTCATCCCATAGCTTAGGAGACAAAGACTTAGCCTCCATCATGCATGTGGCCATCTCCTTCAGTGCTCTATTCTTGCGCTCTGCAACACCATTTTGCTGAGGTGTGTAAGGCACATAATGTTGCATTTGGATGCCATGATCTTCATAGAGATGTTGCATGTCCTTATTGACATACTCCCTTCCATTATCAGTCCTCAAGACCTTCATATTCCTCTCACTAAAGTTCTCCACATAGTTTTTGAAAACTTTGAAACATTAGAAAACTTTAGATTTTTGCTTGAGAAAATACAACCAACAATACCTTGAGGGTGAATCCATGAAGATGGGTGTCTATTTTGGGGGGTCTTGTGAGAAAATAAATCTGATTTTTTCATTTTTTGAATTTTGAGCGAATAAAAGTGATATTTTTGTTTAGAATTTCACTTTTCACTAAAAAGAAAACTTTTAGAGAATTATGTTAGCTTTCTATTCATAATTTTTTCAATTATTTTTATTGAGATTTGATATGTCGATTTGGTAAATGTTTGACAGTGTGTTTTTATAAAATGAAAGGACTACAAAATAGTCATGTTTTGTTGCAAACGTAAAATCATTGTTAAACTTGTTTTTGCAAAAATAAAATATGCTACAACAATCTACACACAATATACTACTGCATGACTATAAGTTTGTAACCAATGGATCTATATACTAATTATTATATTTTTTTGAATTCGATCAATGGGGAAACCTTGTCGATTTTCAACATGTTTTGTCTTGCAAAACTTTTCTCTCAATTGACTATAAAACTAAAAAATCTACGAATACCCTTTTGAAAGACACATCAATTAACTGCACCATATTTTTTTCAATTTTTTTGGTGGTGTATTTTTAAAGTCATGGATTTTTCATTTCACCGCATTTTGAAAGAGACGAAACCAAACTTGACACATGTTAAGAAAAAAAAATTAAAAATATCAGATCTCACCTATGCATAACAAAATCTATACATACGGAAAGTAGATTCAATGATGAAACTAATGGTATCAAGTCCGATAGTCGCTTTGTAGTGTTAGAGATTGTTTTTACCTTTCGAAAATGGAGAAACTTGAAAACTGTGCAGAACCATGAAGTTTTCAGGTTTCAGAGGTTATTCAACCGAATAATCGTTTTCCGTAACGGAACCGTTATTTACAACAAAGGTTATTCATCCGAAAAACCAAATGCAAAAAATTTTGCTTCGACCGGAAAAAATAAATACGTTGTCTATACTTGTATAAATAAAACTAAATACTTTCATTATTTTCGCATATTTCTGGTCAGAATATTTTTGAAGGGGTTTTCAAAGGAGATTTATTTTGCAAAAGGACTTTTTTTTACAAGGTATTTTTCTTCATATTTCTTTCTAAGGGGTACATTCAAAGAATATTTTTTTAAGGCATTTTTGCAAAGGAGTTTTTATTCCAAGATATTTTTGCACTACTCATTTCTTTGCAAAGGGTTTTTTCAAAGAGTTTTTTTTTCCAATGTATTTTTGCAAATATTTCTTTGCAATGAGTTTTTTGAAAGTATTTTTTTTCCAAAATATTTTTGCAAAGGAGTTTGTTTTTATAGAGTATTTTTCCAAGTGCTTTTTTCAAATAAAGTTTCTTTCCAAATGGTGCATTTAAATAGTTTTTATTCCAAGGTATTTTTGCAAAGAAGTTTTTATTCCAAGTTATTTTTGCAAAGGAGTTGTATTTTTCCTTCTTATTTCTTTAAAATGAGCTTTTCCAAAGAGTTGTTTTCCCAAGGTATTTTTGCAAAAGAGTTATTTTTTTGCAAGGGTTTTTTTCAAAGTATTTTTTTTCCTAAATATTTTTGCAAAGGAGGTTTTTTTTACAAAGTATTTTTTTGAGTGGTTTTTTCAAAAAAAGTTTTTTTCCAAGGGGTGCATTTACATAGTTTTTATTCCAAGGTATTTTGCAAAGAAGCTTTTATTTCAATGTATTTTTGCAAAGGAGATGTATTTTTCCTTCTTATTTATTTGAAAGGGGTTTTTTCAAAGAGTTGTTTTTCCAAGGTATTTTTGCAAAATAGTTATTTCTTTGCAAGGGTTTTTTCAAAGAAATTTTTTTCGAAGATATTTTTGTAAATGAGTTTTTTTTCCAAAGTATTTTTCCAAGTGGTTTTTTCAAAGAAAGTTTTTTTTCTAAGAAGTTTTTTTTCCAGTGGGTTTACAAAGAAGATTTATTTAGGTGTTCTTAATATTTTCCAATGAGTTTTTTCAAAGGTGATTTATTGTCAAGGAGTTCTTATTTATTTCCAAGAAGATTTTTTTCAAAGGAGATTTCTTTTCAAGGGGTATTTTCAAAGGAAATTTTTTTCCAATGAGTTTTTCTTCAAAAGACTCTTATAAGATTTTGATAAGGTAAAGTAAATTTCAGTTCATGTGTTTATAAATTTCGTAACTGTTTTTAAACCTTAATTTTTTTTTTACTATAAATTGATGATTTTTTAATTTATTATCTATAGATTAAACAATCATGGGCAGTAAGAGAAACCGCCAAAGAAAATATGATCGTAAACGTGATGATGATGATGATAATAAAGAAAAACAAAAACTCAGATATCATGCCAAAAAAACAAGGCTTGCAAAAACGCAATAGACAATTATTGAAGATATAAATATAAATTTACATGATAATGTTGATGAAATGGAAATTGAAAATAGAGTACAAGAAGAACAAATTGAAGTTGAAGAGACCATTGTTGAAGATGTAAATAGTGATTTACATGCTAATGTCGATGAAGTCAATATTGAAGATCAAGTTCAAGATCCAGAAATTGAACCCGGTATGTATATGTCATGTATTTTCCAAATTTATTTTTTATAATAAATTGTATTTTTGGATATATGTTAAATTAAATTTAACTTGATGTATAGGTACTTTTACCATTGATGATGAAATATTAGAAGACATTGTTTTCAACAAATATGGAAAAAAAATACCCAAACATGTTGCACGATATCGTGCTCAAAATTTTTATGATGATGTTCTGAAGGATTATTCAATAGCAGGACAAACACAAATTTTGAGATGTTTCTTAGTGTCCAAGAAGTTAAAAGGTGTTATGTCATTATTAGGTATTCACAAGGCGACAAAATAGTCAAAATTGAAACATAATGTGATAGAAAATATAGGTGATGCAATAAAAAAATTTGAAAAATTGATACGAACAGTTACACCAAAACCTCGAGGTGTTAGTGAAGGCCGCCCACTAGGATCTTAACATCCCACCACGCTCTGCAGTCCAGACTCTGGGCTGGATGTGCGCTCGTACGGTGGTGTCCCCTTTGCGCCGTACGAGCCTCGGACGAACACTACAATGCCGACGTTTCCACCCGCTCTGTGACTTGAACCTTGGTGGAGGCTCTGATACCAAATGATATGAACTGTTACACCAAAACCTCGAGATGTTAATGAAGGCCGCCCACTAGGATCTTAAAAAAAATCCAGGAAGAAAGATATAAGTGCTGCACGTAGAGCAATTCAGAAAGCAATTGTTTCAGTTAGTACTAGACAAAACGTTTGACAACACAACTAGCAAAAGCAGTTGGAACCTCAAAAAAGACATTATACAAACATAGCAAATTCAGAATGCAAATAGATGAAAATGATGAACTTGCTTGTTGGGCCATTATTTGTCGACAACCTTACAAAGAAAGAATGAGAGCAGGTGTTAAAGATATTGTACGGGAATATTGGTTGGCACATGCTCGAGTTTCACCAAATTAAAGGGATGTGATACGACAAAGAGTATCACAGAATAATTATGAAAGCAGTCCAAAACATATAATGGAAATGACACAAGTACAATTGTTCAATAAATTCAAGGAAGATCATCGTGGAATTAATGTGTCAATCATTACATTTGTGCAACAAAAACCATGGTACGTTAGACCTATTACTATACGTGACACATGTTGTTGCCGTTATTATGTGCAATTTCAATTATATTACGACATGTTTCTTGAATTTGGTAAAATGTTTTGGACAAATTCACCACCTTCGCCCACAATACGTAAATTCATATCTCAAACTCTATGTGAGAGAGATCACGATGAAGTATTTTATAATAAGAAATGTGTCAATGGAAAACATTGTCATCGTTGTGAAAATTTGGTCTTATTCCACAATAAATATCCTATCGATAATGATCAGTCGCTGTCAAATGTAACCATTGATTGGAGAAGATATGAATACATCGGTTATGGTACAAATTCTAGTGATGCACATTCCAAAAGAATTGATTTGCGAGAAGATAAAATATGTGTGACAGATTTTCTCAAGAAATTTGAAAGTGAAATTTATAAATACACCAAGCATTCACATAGAGCACGATGGTAAGACCTTCAATTCAAACAGTATCGTGAAAATTTTCCACCAGGAACAATTTTGTCAGTCGTTGATTTTGCAGAAAACTATACATTTGCTGCACAAAAAGAGATACAAAGTGAATACTATCATTTTGACCAAGTTTTGATATTTGTCCATGTTCTATATAGACATTCTCAACAGGATGTTGATGGCATTGAAAGCACGTATGACAATCGGGATGTGATTAAAGAATACCACTTTTATATCAGCGATGATCGTACACACGATACACATTTTGTTCAGCATTGTATTGAAAATATTTTCTACGATTCACTAAAAAGACGTGAAGTTAAATTCAATGAACATTGGATATGGTCGGATGAATGTGCAGGAAAATTTAAATCTTCACGATCATTTATTGGTTATGTCGACTTCATAAAGCATTGAATATTAAACATCGCTGGAATTTCTTTGAAACTGGACATAGAAAAGGTGAACACGATGGTGCAGGAGCATGCGTAAAAAGAGCATTTCAAAGATGGTAAATGAACCATTCTTTTGCACGATTTCATTAAGCTGCAGAGGTTGTCCAATGGTGTAAATTAAATCTAAGCCATGATTATAATCAACAATCAAAAGATGTGCGCAGGTATGTACACAATTTTTTTTAATTTATATTAATTGTCAATTTAAAAAAATGTACACTAATATTTAAGTATATGTACACTAACATCAAAAGTTGTCATTTGTGATTTATCATTTATTGTGTAGGTTTTTTTGGCTTGTTGGGCTCTAATATATAAATAGATCAATACCATACGACGCTAGCACCATACATAGGACTAGAGATTTTCACTCTATTCAAACAAAATTCTTCCAAAAAGTGTTTGCATTTGACAGTAGAAAGCAATCATGCTTTTGTCATATTTGCACTGAAAATGTTGAATCTATAAAAGTTTGTGAAAACATAACAAAACAACTACATAAAATATTGGAAACACATAGAGATTAATCCTAAAGGAAAAATGCCACTAGCAAGCGTAGAAGAATTAGAATCAGAAGAAATAGAAATATCCTCTGATGGCGACAGAATTTCAGATCTTGTTAGAGAAGGTAATGATCTTACAACTTTTTTGTCGATTGTTCATTCTTGTCCATCACCTTATGTGTATAGTCAATTTAATTGATTTAAAAACCCTAACGCCAATTGTAATTTGCACAGGGGATGTTTTCGCTAATTTTGCACCTATAAACAACAACGAAAATGTGAAGTATTATTTGATGCGATGCATTGAAGGAAATATGAAGTTATTGGAGGACTACAATGACAACAGATATACATACGAGAGAGGATCCATCATTTTAAAAGGCTATTTTTTTCAGCAGACCCATATGACTGAAAATTATGTCTACTTTCAGGATTATGAACCTGATGTTATATGTTGTCAATATAATCATTTAGTATGTGCATCTCAAATAAAATTGGTACAAGTTCCATTGAAAAAATAATTAAAAACTAAAAAATGAAAACTGTCTAAATATGACCATGAACGGATAATTGAGGACGACATTCCATTGTGATGTTTTTAACTATATAAAAAATGAATCGATCAATTTTTTGTCCAATGTCAAATGTTGTGTACAATATATTTTTCCTTTGAACTATGACTATGATCTTGAATGAGAACTAGAATAAGAGTTTAAATGATTATATTTTAGTATGCTGCAATGAATTCGAAAATTATTTGGTAATGAAAACTTTAATGTGTAATTTCGTCTTAAATTCTGTGTAAAGTACTTTATTCGGGTCCCCATATGTCTATTAGACCACTTAAGGGATGAGATAACGGATGTGGCTGTCCCCACACTCTGCCCCGAATCTTTACTTTTGAATGAATGATGTAAGTGAGGAATCACTGAGAAACCTGCTAGATTTTGTATTCATCTGATCCATTTCATGCTTCTCTAATGTACTTAATAAATGAGAAATTATTATTCTTGATCCATTAGATGGGTTGATCCATTACTAGTTTTGTGGTGGGTTAAACAATCCATATAAATATGATCCATGAGTTTTTTAGAATATAACTTGTGTAAGTTCACATAATTGAAATCATGGCAAATAGAGATAACGATCATTTGATTTTTAATCACAAGCAAGGATTCCAGGATTGTGAAGCTTATGTTAAATTAGAGCAATGATTATTTACCACCAAATCGATGAAAATCCACCAAATTGTTGTCTAAAATCATTGCTCTAATTTAGCTTAAACTTCACAATCCTGTAATCTTTGCTTATGGTTAAAAAACAAAAAATCGTTAAATCCTCATTTTCCATGATTTCAGCAGCATACAATGTACCTGAACATTGAAAATAGGAATCACTTATACAAATTTCAATTTATCATTTATATGAAATTCAAGTTTTATGTTGAAACCAGGATTCTATATATCAAACAAATATTCTTTCTTAACATTCATAACATTAGATTGCACCTATCAAAACTTCCTAACATTCATTCTTAATATTCTTAACATTCCTATCAAAATTTGAGCATAACATTAATTCTTAACATTCCTAACATTCTTATCAAAACTTCCTAACATTCATTCTTAACATTCCTAACATTCCTATCAAAACTTCATAACATTCATTCTTAACATCTATTCTTAGCATTCCTAACATTCATTCTTAACTTCCAAACATTAGATTGCACTTATCAAAAGTTCCTAACATTCATTCTTAACTTGAACCTAAAATTCATTCTTAACATGAACCTAAAATTCATTCTTAACATTCCTATCAAACTTCCTAACATTCATTCTTAACATTCATAACATTCCTATCAAAACTTTCAAACGTTCATTCTAAACATCCATTCTTAGCATTCCTAACATTCATTCTTAACATTCCAAACATTCCTAACATTAGATTGCACCTATCAAAACTTCTTAACATTCATTCTTAACTTGAACCTAACAGTCATTCTTAACTTTAACTTCCTAACATTCATTCTTAACTTGAACCTAACATTCATTCTTAACATTCCTAACATTCCTATCAAAAGTTCCTAACATTCCTAAAAAAACTTGAACCTAACATTCATTCTTAACATTCATAAGATTCCTATCAAAACTTCCTAACATTCTTGCTTACATTCCTAACATTCCTATCAAAACTTCCTAAATTCTATCTAAACTTTCTAACATTTATTCTTAACATCCATTCTTAACATTCCTAACATTCATTCTTAACATTCCTAACATTAGATTGCACCTATCAAATGTAACGTCCCATCCATCATGGCAGTGCGATAGAGAGAACTTTAGACTAAATCCAGGGCAACAAGCCCCATTCTTAATAAATATAATTCTCAGAATATAAAAATCACTGTCATATGCAGATGTACATATATATATATTGATGAAAACATAGCGGAAGTAAATTCAATTACACATTTAGTATACATTCAACATATTCATGCCATTCATCAACTAAAGATAATAGAGAATTAACACAAGAGAGTACTTATCTTAAAGTAAAGTAGTCCCGAGCAACTGGTTATGCAACTGCAACGTTCCACTCAACCATAGGCCAATTGTGCTTGTCAATCTCACAACACAACTGCCACCCCCGAGCTGGGCATGATTTCTACAAGGAACCAGGGAACAACAGACTCACACATAGCCCGAAGATACACCAAAATCAGCCAAGCCACTCTACGATTGGGTTTATCAGGCTGCTAAGGCAATGGAAAAGGGAGAATTGCTAAGCTAGTGAGCTCAACCCCAGAGTTATGGACACTCTCTACAAGATCTATTTAGCCTGGTCCCCACAATACCTACACACCCGGCACAAGAAAGTATTCCCTTCACTAATACACAGTCCCTCAGGCCATACCTTCCATTCTATTGTTCTTCAAGGTGTGCATAGAAAAGCAACCAACCCTTTTGATACTCTTGAGAGGTTACCTCTTCACTAGGTTTATCAAACCAATTCTAGTCCACTTCCACTCCTAATTCTTGCTCACAATTTAAAACCAACACAGGGATGCACCCAACAACAAAAACAAAAGTGCTGAAAAACGTGGGCAACCAAAATGAACTGGTAGATGGGGAATAAACCTTGGGAGAGCAATTCATTTTCAGAAAATGTTTATATGCATTCTAGGGGTAGAAATGACCTCTATAAACCCCCAAAATGTGACTCTCTTCTTCCCAGCCACTGTGCAATACAAAAACGAGTTCCTAGCCATGGAAAATACAGGAAAATGGTAGAAAACGTGAAGGAGAAAGACCCAATTAGCTCAGACTGCGTGAGAGAGGAAAGACAATGGGTGAAGAATGGCTTTGGGCACAATTTCGTGGGTGTTTTCTTGCCCAAGAAGCAAAAGTACATTTTTCTAGGTTGATGGCTTGCCCATGCACAAAATTGGATGCCATACCTCTTCATTCCCAAGGCATTAACTGCCTCAACCAACTCTTGGAAGAATTAAATGATTGGGTGCATAGTCAGAATGGATAGTTGGGGTTCATTCATTGACATTTGGCTTATCACCATTGGCTCAAGGGTTTGAATAATTTCCCTCCCTATTCCTTGTAGAATCATGCCCCCCATCTCTTTGTTGAATTGCATAGCTAGTTGTGGGTTTTTCATTAAAATTCGTATTTACATGATGTCTTAATTTACATTGTGCATGTCTAGCACAAGAACCATAGGCATCTATTTTTAATTGTCAATACATAAAACACTAAATCAATGGTGGGGCCTAGGCCTTGAGCTCCTCACCATGATTAAATGACAATATTTACATCATTTATGATTTAATGCAAAGGGGGTCAAAATGGGGACGTTACATTCCCCTCCCCTTACATTAGCAATATCCTCAGTGCTCATCAAAATTGAACAAAAATGGATATGCCACCCTCATGGCATCCTCCAGCTCCCATGTAGCCTCATCGGGACTGTAGTGCTTCCATTGCACCTTTACCTGTCTGATGGCTCGGTTTCGGAGCAATGTTACCTTCTTTTCTAGGATGCACAATGGATCGGTTTGGAACTCTCCCTCGGGTTCCACTTAGATCACATCCCAATTAATCACATGGTTAGGATCATGTACATATTTCTTAAGCAAAGAGACATGAAAAACATTATGAGCTTTAGTGTTAGCAGGCAATGCAAGTCTATATGCAACTGGCCCTATTCTTTCAAGCACTTCAAATGGCCCACAATATCTAGGTGATAGCTTGGCACAACTCCTAAGATTCAAGGAACTCTTTCTTGACTTCACTCTAAGATATACATGATCGCCAACACTAAATTTCATTAGCACCCTATGCTTATTTGCATAGCTTTTCTGTCTATCCTGGGCTGCTTTTAAATTCTGCTTGGTCTTTGTAACTTTTTGCTCCATTTCCTTAAGCTATTCTGGCCCAAGTACAATTTTGTTCACTGGATTGTCCCAAGTCACTAGTGTCCTGCACCTTCTTCCATACAAAGCCTCATATGGATTCATTCCCAATGATTCTTGCTGCCCATTGTTATATGCAAACTCCACCAAGTGTAGATAATCCTCCCACTTGGATGGTTTGTCCATTACATACATGCGAAGCATGTCTTCAAGCACCTGATTTACTCTTTGTATTTTTCCATCTGTTTGGGGATGGTACGCGGTACTAAAGCTCAACTGTGTACCCAAATCTACAAAGAGACCTTTCAAAATATTGGAAGTGAACTTGGTATCCGTGTCAGAAATTATTTCCTTAGGAAATCCATGTAATCTGAAAATTTCCTTCATGAAAATATTTGCAATGGCATCGGCTTTATGTGTGGACTTAAACGGTATAAAATGTGCTGCCTTTGTTAACTTGTCCACCACAACCATGATGGAATCATGTTGTTTCACAGTCATTGGAAACCCTGTAATAAAATCCATAGAAATTACTTCCCATTTCCATTCTGGGATTGGCAATGGATGTAATAAACCTGCTGGGTGTCGGTGTTCAACCTTCACCTACTGACATTTCATACACTTAGAAATGTATTCAGCGATGTCCTTCTTCATCCCTGGCCAGAAATAATATTTTCTTGCTGTAGAATTTTTTTTTTCTGATATCCTAGGTGACTAGAGTATGGGGCTTTGTGGATTTCATCCATAAGAATCCTCCTTAAATCTGCCGCATTTGGAATATAGACTCTATTCTTATAAGTAAGAAGTCCGTTTTCTTCCAAATGATATCCTTCATACTTCTTTTCAAGGTCTTGCTACTGCAAATTTCCCTTTATCTGCTCATACACTTCATCCTCAACCATATGGTTAACAATCTGCTGCCTCAAATCTGGTTGACAAGTACTAAGTGCTGCCACATGCATTTCATGTACCTTCCTGCTGAGTGCATCAGCCACCTTGTTTTCTTTCCCTTTTATGTGTTTAATTTCAAAATCAAATTCAGACAAAAATTCCAACCATCTAGCTTGCCTAGCATTTAAAGTTGGCTGATCAAACAAGTATTTCAAACCACAATGGTCTGTCCTCAGCTCAAATTTCCTTCCCATTAAGTAATGCCTCCACATCTTTAAAGCATGTACTATGGTTGCAAGTTCTATATCATGAGTAGCATAGTTCTTCTCATGCTCCTTCAACTTCCTTGACTCATAGCATACCACGTGGTTGTCTTGCATAAGAACTCCTCCAAGTCCTTGATTGCATGCATTGGTACACACCATCTTTTTCTGGGTCTGCAATCTTCAAAATAGGTGCACTCGTAAGAAGATTCTTCAACCGTTAAAAAATTTTCTCACATCTTGGTGACCATTCAAACTTCATCCCCTTCTTTTGCAAAGAAGTGATTAGGTTTGCGACCTTGGAGAATCCTTCGATAAACCTCCTGTAGTAACCAGTAAGGCCCATAAAAGATCTCACATGTGTCACATTTCTTGGAGTTGGCCTATTCATGATGGCTTCAATCTTCTTAGGGTCTACAGATATTCCTTCGTCGGAGATGATGTGACCCAAATAATGAATTCTATCTTTATAAAAGTCACATTTTCTCAACTTTGCATACAGCTTATGCTCTCTTAGCAACTGCAATGTCATTCTCAAATGTTTTTCATGCTCTTCTTCATTCTTAGAATATATAAGAATGTCATCTAGAAATACAAGAACAAACTTGTCCAAATACTTGCTAAAAACATTATTCATGAGACACATGAATGTAGCTGGTGCATTTGTGAGACCAAATGGTACCACTACAAACTCATATTGTCCATACCTCGTTCTAAAGGCTGTCTTATGAATGTCTTCTTCTTTGATTCTTACTTGATGGTAACCAGACCTCAAGTCAATCTTTGAAAATACCTTTGCTCCTCTCATTTGATCAAAAAGGTCATCAATTCGGGGTAATGGGTATTTGTTCTTCACAGTGACTTTGTTCAACTACATGTAGTCGATACATAACCTGAGTGTCTCATCTTTATTTTTCACAAATAGAACAGATGCTCCCCACGGGGACACACTTGGCCTGATATATTTCTTTTCCAACAACTCTTGTAATTGCATTTTCAATTCTAGCACTTCCAGTGTACTCATCATGTAGGGTGTCTTAGACACTGGTGCCGCTCCTGGAACAAGTTCAATTGTAAAATCAATGTCTCTCTTTGGAGGGAGTCCTGGAATCTCATCAGGAAAAGCATCCCTGAATTCTTGCAATACATGATAGTCCTCCAATTTAAGAGTTTCATTCTCTGCTGCCTCTAAAACGTGGGCTGCATACAATTGACAACCCTTCCTACAGAACTTCTTCAGCTGCATGGCTGAAACCTGCCTAACAGAAGTCACCTTTGGAATGCCCTTTACAGCCCTTGGGTTTTCTTCTTTGTCCATGCATTCAAATGTCTTATTGTAGCAGTCAAGTTTAACCCTGTGTGCTTCTAACCAATCCATTCCAATGAGAATATCATAGGAACCCAGTGGTAAAACATTTAGATTTGCATAAGTGAATAGCCTATCCATCTCTAATGGACATTTCTCTATGATTTCACTAACTTTTCTCTTGGTTCCAGTGGCTATTTGAACTAACCAAGATTTACTATGTTTTAATTTCTTAAAAGCACAAATCTCAACAATTCTAGGAGTGACATAACTGTCAGTGGATCCAGGATTAATCAAAATAGAAACAGATTACTTAGCAATCTTACCTTCAACTTCAACCACAGTTGATTGATGATCTGCTTGGCGGTCTTCTACTACTGCATAGATTTTAGGGATTGTCCTCGCCACTTGACCCACAGTTTCAGCTCCCTGGATGTTGTGAAGTTGACTTGGGTTCCCATTCCAATGTGGACAGTTCCTAAGCATGTGGTCTCCTCCACAACCCCAACATTGAAGTGGTTCTCTTGGCTCCTTTGTATCTCTTGGCTTGTCTCCCATCATCCTAGTTGGCCTAGTCACAACTTGTGATGGCTGCCTTTGCTGATTCCTGAATTGAGGAGGCTTGAACCCCTTCTTTCTTTGATCAAACTTTTCATTTTTTTTATCCTTCCATGCCTTATGGAATTCTGGTTTGCTTTTGTTTTGATCAAAACAATACTTGGCCTTTCTTATGGCCTCCTCTAAAGTTCGAGGTTCATCGAACTCAATTCTATCTTTATATGACTGGGGCAGTCCACTTAGGAAACGCTGAATTTTCACCTTAGAATGTACCTGACATATCTTAGCAGCTCCAAGAATTTGTTTGTATATTCTTTCATGGTTAATTATCCCAATCTCAACTCATGGAACTCTTTGATCTTATCATCATAGTACCTATTAGAGAGGTACTTCTGCTTGAAGTATTTCTTGAACTGCTTCCACACAATCTTCCTTTCATTGATCTTCCTCACTTGCCTGATGTGTTCCCACCATATAGATGCTCTTCCATTCAAGTTGAAGATGGAAATCCTTGCCTTTATATTCCCAGAGTAGTCTTGGACTTGGAAATACTTTCTCATCCCAAGAATCCAAGCTTCAGCTTCTTGACCAGACTTTACCTCTCCATCAAATGTAGGAGGTTTTGTCTTCTTAAATTTTCCATGCGAATTGTTCTTGTAGTGCCTCTTCCTCTTACTCCTGCGGGATGAAGAGCTTGAACCCTCAATGGATTCCTCTGAGTCAGATGATCCATTAGAAGAGTTTTCTGGAGTATATGTTCTGTCTGTAGAAACTCTCCTTGAGCTACTGGCCCTCTTGCGGGAATTCCTCCTAGAACTACTCCCACCCCTTTCTAGATTTGATGTTTGATGCCCAGAGTTTATTTGCCTTTGGATGTTTGTTAAATTCTGCAGCATGGCTCCATTCAATTGATTTTGTTCTTCCTGAGCTTTAATCATCTTTTCATTATCTTCTCTATAGCTTTGCAACTCCACCCTTAGGCTCCTCATGGTGGTTGCAATACCTGGAGGAGTTTCTTGATTTCTTCTCCCATTAGATTATGTTTCAGCATTTTCAACATGTATGTTCTCCCCCATGGCATCTATATCAGGCTCAGAGGGATCCTGTGCATCATCCATGATGTTGATTTTATTGGCCCAACCAAGACCCAAAACTTCCAATTGCACTATCTAGAAGGCTGCCTTGATGTAACTGTGATTCTGCAAAATGTGTTCATCAACACAATTGTTAGTTGCATTATATTCTCATAAATTCATAAATTACTTTCATGCACATGGGAAAATATTATATTGACAATTTGTCAAATCATAGGATTTTCTCACAATCAATGACACATGAGGGGGACGACGGGGGTCAAGGGGGCTTGCCCATTGTGGATTCGCCACTGCAGGGCGGGTCGAGGGCAGTGCCCTCACTTTTTTGTTTTTGTTTTTGTTTTGTAAAACCCTCAATTTCGCGTAATCTGGCGCATAAGTTCATGGCAATTTTCCCATCTTCGGTACTTAAAATTCTCACTGAAAAACTGCAGAAATCTTATGTTTTGGTGGAATTCATCATTCTCTTCCGACCCATTGTGGATGAACTTGCTGAGTTTCGTCGGTCCTCCAACCTGTTACGGATGAACTCGCTGAGTTTTTTCGCCATTGCAGACGAACTCGTTGAGTTCTTCCGGTCAGCAAACTCATCCATCTCTTCCGGTATGTTGTGGACCAACTCGCCGAGTTCTTCCACCGTTGTGGACCAACTTGTCGAGTTTCTTCCGCTGTTGCGGACCAACTTGTCGAGTTTCTTCTGGTGTTGCGGACGAACTCATCCATCTCTTCCAGTCCGCTGTGGAGCAACTCGTCGAGTTCTTCCGGTCGATCATTTCGGAAAAAACTTGTCAGTTCTTTCCGCCGTTCCGATGAAAACTCACAAGTTCCTTCCACCGTTTCGGCGAAAACTCACAAGTTCCTTCCGATATAGATTTAGACAAAATTTTCAAAAACACTTAGAACAATTTTGGATTTTTCTTTCTTTCAAGGATGCTCACTGTTCCATAGGAGGTGATCTTACCTCTGCAATTATCCAACTTAGCCCATTTAATCTTGATTCTGTAACCTGTGGTGATCAGGAAAGAATTTTCCTTTGTAATTGTGATTAGATTTGGCCCCTAGAGTCCCAATACTGTAGCCTATGGCTCTGATACCATTTTGTAACGTCCCCTCCATCATGGCAGTGCGATGGAGAGAACGTTAAACTAAAGCCAGGGCAACTAGCCCAATTCTTAATAAATATAATTCTCAGAATATAAAAATCACGGTCATATGCAGATGTACATATATATATATATATATATTCATGAAAACACAGCGGAAGTAAATTCAATTACACATTTAGTATACATTCAACATATTCATGTCATTCATCAACTAAAGACAATACAGAATTAACACAAGAGAGTACTTATCTTAAAGCAAAGTAGTCTCGAGCAACTGGCTATGCAACTGCAACATTCCACCCAACCATAGGCCAATTGTGCTTGTCAATCTCACAACACAACTACCACCCCCGAGCTGGGCATGATCTCTACAAGGAACCAGGGAACAACAGACTCACACATAGCCCGAAGATACACCAAAATCAGCCAAGCCACTCTATAGTTGGGTTTATCAGGTTGCTAAGGCAATGAAAAAGGGAGAATTGCTAAGCTAGTGAGCTCAACCCCAAAGCTTTGGACACCCTCTGCAAGATCTATTTAGCTTGGTCCCCACAATACCTACACACCTTGCATAAGGAAGTATTCCCTTCACTAATACACAGTCCCTCAGTCCATACCTTCCATTCTAGTGTTCTTCAAGGTGTGCATAGAAGAGCAACCAACCCTTTTAATACTCTTGAGAGGTTACCTCCTCACTAGATTTATCAAGCCAATTCTGGTCCACTTCCATTCCTAATTCTTGCTCACAATTTAAAAACCAACATAGGGATGCACCCAACAACAAAAACACAAGTGCTGAAAAATGTGGGCAACCAAAACGAACTGGTAGATGGGGAATAAACCCTGGGAGAGCAATTCATTTTCAGAAAACGTTTATATGCATTCCAGGGACAGAAACAACCTCTATAAACCCCCAAAACATGACTCTCTTCTTCACAGCCACTGTGCAATACAAAAACGAGTTCCTAGCCATGGAAAATACAGGAAAATGGTAGAAAACGTGAAGGAGAAAGACCCAGCTAGCTCAGACTGCGTGAGAGAGGAAAGACAATGGGTGAAGAATGGCTTTGGGCACAATTTCGTGGGTGTTTTCTTTTCCCATAAGCAAAAGTACATTTTTCCAGGTTGATGGCTTTCCCATGCATGAAATTGGCTGCCATACCTCTTGATTCCCAAAGCATTAACTGCCTCAACCAACTCCTGGAAGAATTAAATGATTGGGTGCATAGTCAGAATGGTTAGTTGGGGTTCATTCATTGACATTTGGCTTATCACCATTGTCTCAAGGGTTTGAATAATTTCCCTCCCTATTCCTTGTAGAATCATGCCCTCATCTCTTTGTTGCATTGCATAGCTAGTTGTGGGTTTTTCATTAAAATTTGTATTTACATGATGTCTTAATTTACATTGTGCATGTCCAACACAAGAACCATAGGCATCTATTTTTAATTGCCGATACATAAAACGCTAAATCAATGGTGGGGCTTAGGCCTTGAGCTCCTCACCATGATTAAATGACAATATTTACATCATTTACGATTTAATGCAAAGGGGGTCAAAATGGGGACGTTACATCAAAACTTCCTAACATTCATTATTAATATTCCTAACATTCTTATCAAAACTTCCTAACATTTATTCTTAAAATGAACATAACATTCATTCTTAACATTCCTATAAAAACTTCTTAACATTCATCCCTAACATTCCTAACATTCCTATCATTATTTACATCTCAACACTGAATAAACATGCAAAAACACATTCTAAACATTTACCACACAGAATATGTAAGTTCAATGTACATGTGTATATAATAAAAAAAAAACATTCATGAACATGTGAGTTCAATGTACATATGTATAATCCAAAAATAAAGCTCATCGATGTCTAAAACTACAATGTATATATCAACAAAAAAAATAGCAATATAAATCATTCTCTAAATGGAAGTCCACCACTATCCTCCACTAGGGTCGTCCCTTGGACTCGACCCAACCTGCAACATGTATAAAAGCAGATTATGAATATCATAAATTATTTAAACAATTTTAAACTAAATTTAAGCATTAAAATATTAAACTTATATCAAAGAACAATTCAATTATTAACAAAATTACTTCAAATTCTCTAAATGCAAGTCCACCACTATCCTCCACTGGAGTCTTCCCTTTGTCTTGAATAGATCGAAGAGACCCCTCCACTGGAGTCTTCTCTTTGCCTCAAAGAGACCCAAGCTGCAACATGTATAAAAGCAATTTATGAATCTCATAAATTATTTAAACTATTTTAAAACAAATTCAAAAAATTAAAATATTAAACTTATATATCATTGGACAATTCCATTATGAACAAAATTACCTCGGTGCCAATATCCACATCCATCAAGTAACCTATAAGTTCACTGCCAATTTCCATATGTTCTCTTCCCTAAAATTTAAATTTTGTTAATAAATAAAACATAGTGCAAGCAAAAAAAACTAAAATTAAGTAATTAACTTAAAACCGAAACAAAAAATTAAAATCATTAGCTCACAAGATATGGAAAATCATCTAAAAAGTTTGAATCTAAAGTAACCTACATGGATAAATAAAATTAACAATAATATACATAGTTAAATTTAAAAAAAAAAAAAGATAAAATATCTTTCAAACATAAATATAAATATGTAAATAATAAATATATCTCTCCAAGATGCTCTTCTACATTTTCTACATTTTCAACATTTTCACTAGTGGAGACTTGAAAATTATATTCATTCAACATTCTAGAAAACTGCAACCAATAAACATTTACGTAATGTATTTATTACTATACATCAAAATAAACATAATATCATACAACGATATAATGTAACAAAAAGTTCAATTCAAAATGAATAGAAAAAATAAATAGATTAAAAGTACACACACCTCTCCTAAACTTGATGTGTCATTGGATAGGACATTCGAAGCTATATCATGACAAACCTTAGCATAAGCCTTGAGATCTTCAATGTTCATTCCATCTAACTCATCGTTCGTTTTGTAAACAAAATTGTGCCGGATAGTGGCTCGAGTCCTCTCTCGACTCAATCCCACATAAACTCCTAAAAATGTCGAAGTTAAACTTTCAACAACAGCATGCCTTGTAGTTGTCCCAAGTTCCGATGTGGGTTCCATCTCTGATTTGTAAGTCATAAGCCTAGGTGGGCGAGATATCTGAGGTGGAGGTCGAAGAGTAGTGGGATCTCTAAGAGCACCTTTTCTATCGTACATTCGCCCCTTTCCAACTCCATAAAAGTCGGAATGAATATCAGTATAGTCTGGCTTCATATCTAAAAAAAAAATCGGCATAAAAAAATTGGCAAAATAATTAGAAACCTCATCATTCCATGGAAACTGACCATAGGCTGCAAGGAACCAATCATATAAACGATGTGCAAGATGAGGGTGCTTAAAATATTGCACTTTCAATGCTTTTCGCTTTAGGCCCTCTTTGAAGTTAAACATTCCCATGGCCTATTCTTTGGTCACTCTCTCCTTCACAACAACCCACTTATCTGGACCCATCACTTGGCCCTTCTTCTACGCATCAAGTCAACAAAACCATCTGTTGTTGGTCCAAGATCCTCATATACCTCAATGAATTTTTGTAATGATCCCAAAACAATCTCTATACTTTGTTTGTTCTCTGGAAGGAGATCCAAACAAGAAAGATTATGTTGCAACCCGTCATAGTGAGATTTACAACTTTCAAGGGTCATTTGTGCAAGACCACTTTCCCATGGAAGCTCCGCAGATAAATAATATGGATAAGTTGTTATGGGTGTACAACCCTCGGCTAGTTCAACAAATTGCGTCCTGGCTCGACCTTTGTCACCCTGTGTAGGATGACGAGCCTCTTGGGGACCTTGATCTGCACCCATGTATATCTCCCTTGCTTCCTTCCTCTCCGCTTCAAATACAAACAAAGTTATGTGTAAACATGTACAAACTGCATACACACAAAAATACAATTTATACATGTATTAAAAGATTGATGTTCATACCGACAGAAGGTCGAGATTGACGTTCTCCCACAGAAGATAAAGGGGAACCATCTGTACTCCTATTGCCTCGCCGATGATTGGATGAATGTGAACTGTACAATAAGCTTGAATCACGAGGTGAAGTCGACAATATTCGATTGTCAAATGGGACACCAACTACCGAAGAATTTGATGACCTCCTACGCTTTTGCCTCAAAGACTGATATCTTTCCATTTGATATGATATTTACACTTACACAACTATCAACTCAAAACATATAAGCATGTTAATTCTACAAATTCTAAGACCTAGCTGCTAAAGAAATTAAGTTCTTTAATAAGGACCTAAATATACCTAATATCATCTAATAGTTTTTAAAATGAGTATAGCTAATATTGTTGGATGTATTTGGAATTAATGTGCCAATCTTTTAAGTGTTTTTGATGTTTTAAATGAATGGAACCAATATGGTTAAATATTAAGTGAAGGTTACATTTCTTTATGTCAAAGAATCAGTTCATGAACATGTTAAATCTTAAATTAATAACTTATTTGATATTTTAATAATTTAAACATAAATTATATCTACAAATATTTTCATTATTCCATAGAATCATAAAAAATTGTTCTCGATTTGAAACTGGTACCTTTTTACTTTAAAATAGTCCTATTTTTCCATGAATACAGAAGCAAAAAGCTCTTAACACAATGAGAGCTTGGACTATACAATATATTTTCATTAAGTGATTGAATGAAGTAAACCACTTCCAATAACTATTTTTTCAAAATATTAAATTTTTTCAAAATATTAATTTTTTTCTACATACTTGTACATATCATCATCAAACAAAACTGTTCATGAACTCTGTCCACATGAACTTTGTCTCACGGAAGATAACAAGTGTTCAGCCTGGCAATGGTGACAATTCATGGTATTATGTTTCCCGAGTTTTCCATCTTGCAACCTAAGGAAAAATAATACCATGAATCGTCACCTTTGCTATAGAAGCTGTTATAGTTAACGATATGTGAATTACAGAGTCAAAATAAAGCTCATAGCTTATGACATAATAATGAAGTAAGTCCATTAGTATATGAGCTTACATAGGTAGTTAAGATGAGTCTTGTATTTACAAGATGATAGAACTTAGCTAATTATGTATATAGTTATTATATGAATTACAGTACTACCAGCTAGTGATCTTGATGTCACATATTGGTCTTATATCGAATAACAAGCATACTTGAGCTATGCTAATCCTTACAACATCAGTATTGGTATAATTACTAATAATGTTATTTAAGGCTCTTAGTTTGTATATGTTCAATGACTTATATGCTCTTATTGATCTTATAACTGTCAACTCTTAAATATCCTTATACGTTGATCTTACTATTAATCCCATTGGTTCAGCTGTATACGTAATATATGGTGTTACAGTTGTACTAAAAGCTGTTCACATAAGTGCTTACTTTGTGTCCATATTACACTATGATCCTTATGTGGGTAATTTGAGCAGGAAATGTAAATATTACTATAATCGCTCTGAAAAATGATAGCAAATTAATTAAGTGTGAGGTAGTCATCTTTGAAAAATGATAGCAGATTAATTAGAGTAGAAAATGTAAACATAGAACCATCAGTCCACACTGTCCAGCTTTCCAGATTAGACATACAGAGATTTATTTTAAGTCCAAATAAATCACACCACAAACTTTGAAACGTTGTCCCATTATCCAAATTAGAGGCACCACTCCTTGTTTTATCTAAGCTAGCAAGAGAAGGTAAAAACATGAGGAATTTACTATTGGTTCAGAAGCAACCTCTGCCCAAACTATGTAGAGGATCATTGTGTGCTCACTTGACCTATTCCAATTCCTATGGTTTATTAAAAACACTAGGGCAATGAGGAGACTAGTAAAATCTCCACAATAAAGAAATTAACTTCGAATCTGAGATAATAATTTTTTGTTTGGTGCATAATACAATTGTCTTTCCCGTGTTAGAAATTCAACGTAGTATATTGATCTATGAACTCTGTCCAAATGGACAGAGTTCATGAAATCTTTCCATGGACAGAGTTCATGTGGATAGAGTACATGAACTCTATTTTTGAAAACTATGTTATGTAACATTATGAGGGTGTAATGGGAAATACTAAATGATTGTTATGGATGATAATTTGTAATCTTATTTGATAATGCTAGTTAAAGATGATTATATCCTAACATAATAAATTTTAGGAATAAATAACCATTTTGAATTTATTAACAACTAAATTTATTGATTTTGTAAAAAAAAGGTGTAAAATAGAAAATGTTTTTTTAAACACAATATCCACCATTAACATTTTTCAATAATACTTAATTCACCTTCTACGTTGCACCTTACAAAATTATATAACAGTAATAAAGTGGGCAGAGTTCATGAACTCTGTCCATGTGGGCAGAGTTCATGAACTCTGTCTACATGGACAGAATTCATGAAATATGTCCATGTGGACAGAGTTCTGAACTCTGTCCACATGGATAGAGTTCATGAATTCTGTCCATGTAGACAGAGTTCATGAACTTTGTCCATGTGGACAGAGTTCAACATAAACCAACTGTAAAAACTGTTTATCATAATTTAAATTGACAAATTAATTGAGAGTTCGGAAAACCTATATTTAAATTTTAATTAGAAGGCATACCTATTTATTTTTCACTGCTGAAAGACACCGATGAAACCGAACTCGAGCGTCCGAAGCCGAACAACGAAGGAACCAAAACAAAGCCGAGAACCGAAAAAACGAAACAAGACCTGCAAACAATGTATAAAAATTAGAAATAACATTAACAGACCCTAAAATATGAAAATTAACAAAAAGAAAAAAATAAATTAAATTACAATACCTTCACTGGACGCTGTCCAACTCCACAATGACCAACCACCATGCAAATTGGACGCTGTCCAACTACGCGCCGAACAAGCACCCTGAACTCTGCAGGAAGCGGAGACAAAACCAGGCCGAAAGGAGGCCGAGAGGAGGCTGAAAGGGGCAACAAAACAACGCCGAGAGGAGACCGAAAGGGGCGACAGAACCACGCTGAGAGGAGGCCGGAAGGGTGGCGGATCTCCACGCCGAGAGGAGGCCAATAGAGTGGAATATCTCCACAGCGAGATGAGGACGATAAGGTGGCGGATCTCCACGTCAGGAGGGTGCGGGGTGACAAGCGGGGCCCGACAGCGGCTGGCGGGGAGACGGACGGGGACCAATCGACTGCTGTGAAGAACCTGCAATAACTAATTAATGAAAACACATGATATAACAGAAATAACAGAACTCAGAATCACTTTTATATTGATCGCATGCCACTTCGAGGGGGCAACCTCCTTTGAGCAAGCTCAATACAAATAACTTCACGGTACCTTCATTGGTCTCAACACAAACTTATATACTAAGTCTATGCACCAATACCATGGGTCAATACCATGTGTCAATACAAACCATGGGCCAATACAAAATATGGAACAACAATTACTACGGGATGACTTATAAAGCATATACGTCCAACAACAATAATACAAACTATGGATCAACAAATACTATGGGAGGACTTACAAAGCATATGCGTCCAACAACAATATACTAACAAAGTAAATAGAAGGGTTGACATGGGTTCTTAACATCCCCTATCCCTTAGAAAAAGCTTTGTCCTCAAAGCTTTAGATGCGGAAATTGATGCAGAATATGAAGGAGTGGTTCCCCTGTAGCATCCTCGGGTTGCATTCTGGGCCACTGATGCCTTGTGAGTTTTAGGGAGGGTTGCTTGGAAGGCTGTAGATGAAGAAGAACCATATTAGCTGTGTGAAAAGTGCGCTCAAAATGGTGTTGATTGCCTTGTTGTTTTAGTTGAATTCTTTCCATGTGAAGATTGTCCTGTAGAATGAGAAGAATCTGATCATGGTTTCGAAGAACCGAGTCAATTGCTTGAACTGGGGAGCTGCTGAGGGTGTATGGAAGAAGAATTGGCGGTGCCTGTCCATAGATTTCTTCATATGATGTCCTTGTAGATGTGGTATTGTACCACTCGAGTGCTTCTAGGAAATCCATAGAAATAATTGTCCAAATCTGTGTAGGGATGGGAAAGGGTTTGAGCAGTCTCGAAAGGAGTGTCATTTCACCCTTGTTGTCCTGGAAAGTATCACAGTCAGCCACCATCTATTGAATTGTCATTTTCAGTCCCTGCCAAAAGAAGTTACATTGTTCCTGGTCATACATTTTGAGCAACCCAGAGTGCCCTACTGATGAAGAAGCATGGAGTGCATAGAAGAGATAGCCCTGTTGAACAGATTGCAACCAAATGGGAACAAGCAGAGAAATAGCTGGAAGAGAAATTGTGTCATCAAATGTGCGAGAAGGAGCATCTGCCACCATATTGTCCTTACCCTTCTTCTAAGTGATCGCATAGGCATAATCCATGAGTTGGATAACCCATTTCAGGTGTGTTAGGGAGGAGACCCATTGTTTCAGGAAATTTTTCAGACTCTGGAGATCACTCTTGATGGAGAAATAATTCCCTAATAGGTATGGTTTCTACTTATGTACTGCATGCAAAATAGCCATCATTTCCTGCTGAGATGTAGATGTGGCTAAATTCTTACCGAATAGGTCTCTTGAAGGTGACAAGCCCACTGGTTTAGCAAGGACACCTGCATATCTATAAAAGGAAGTAGGGGAGACCGTTGATGTGTGCATCTGAATGGAATGGAGTTGAGCGATGACACCATGTGAATTCTTCTTAAGGATCTTTTCCAAGCGATGTGAACTGATGATGCGAAGAGACCCTTGTTGTAAGCCCTTAGATTTGTGTTGTTTCCCATTGACTGAAAACTGCATCCAAAGTTCAGTAAAATCCCATAAGATGGGGCCAAGTGTGCGTAACCATTGAACGTCCAAAACCATATCACATTTGCCTAAGGACAAGGCAAACATGTCAGAGCGCAGGTTATAATCTTCCAGAGAGATACGCACATTGTGACACTTTCCCTTGCAAGGTAAGGTGCCCCCATTGGCAACCATGACTTCAAAGTTGGAGCAATGATGGACAAAACAATCAGCATGTTTGGCGATCTGCGGCTCAATAAAGTTATGAGTGCTACAAGAATCAATGAGTATTGTAAGAGGAAGCTTCTTAAAGTAACCCCTGACCCGCATTGTTTGGGGGGTGGTGACGCTGGATAAAGCATGGAGAGATATCTCTGGTCGGTCTTCCTGAGATGGAAGGTCAATATGCGGCTCCTGAATGTCGACTTGATCATCTGGTGTATGTGGAGCCTCTTCACCAACTTCAGAGGCGGGTGGAGAATCCACATCCAAGAGATAGAGCTTTTGTTGAACACATCTATGTCCCCGAGTGAATTTTTCATCACAATTATAACAAAGCCCTTTTTCTCTGCGTGCCTACATCTCTGTTTTGGACAAATGATTGATAGGAGTTGGTCGAGGAGCTGGCGGGATGGGAGGTCATTGGGAACCCATATTTCAAAAGGGAACAAAAGTGGGTTTGGAGCGCTGTTGGGTGGCAATCTTGTCTTCTGCCAACTTAGACAACCCCAGGGATTCCATCATTGTGTTGGGACAGAACATTTTGACCTCTGGGTGGATTTCATCCTTAAGACCACTGATAAAACAACTCCTGTACAAGTCATCAGACAATCCTTCTGTGTGGTTGGCTAGTTTCTCAAATTCTGTCTGATACTCTCTTATAGTGCCAATTTTATGAAGTTTAGTGAGTGCTCCAGTGAAGTCATCAAAAGCACGAGGACCAAATCGTTGCAAAAGGATTTGGCAAAAATCTGTCCATTTTGACTCGTCATGAGCCTTGATGTACCAACGGTACCATTAAAGGGATTCCTATTCCAAATGAAAAGATGCAAGTGGAACTTTTTGGACATCAAAAGCATTATGTAGATTGAAATACTCTTCTGCATGATAGATCCATCCAGTCGGATCAGTACCATTGAAACGAGGAAATTCAAGCTTCAGACCACGAAAAGCGCTGGAAGAAGAGAACCCATTGGCTGCAGACGATTCTTGCTATCGGTTATTATTCATGGTTGAATGCTGAAGATGGAGGTTAAGAAATTTTTCATCCACATCTTGGAGTTTGGTTTGGATGGCTGCAAGTGCTTCCTCTATGGTTTTTGCTCCTGCGTGGGTGACAACCATAACCAGGAGTTTTTTTTTTGGGGGGGGGGGAATGGATAGAAAAACACAAATAAAAGCTTATTTAATAAAGGGAAATTTGGATTTGGGAAAAACTTGGATGGGTAATTGGGGTTTGAATAGGTTTTGGACACTTTCTGATGGGTAGGGAAGCAAAAAATGGAGATTTAAGAAGCGGGGTGAAAGAATGAGAAAATTTGTCAAAAAGGGACAAAGAAGCAGAAATAGGGAATGAATAAGGTGGCAAAATTTGGAGGCGAGTGGGTGAATTGAAGAAGTTATAGAAAACCCTAAAAATAAACAAATGTGAGATTTCTGGCTTTGGGAAGTAGAATTTGGGATAGGGTCCTCAAGGATAAAATATATAGAATGGGATTGCAGGGGTGTCCGAGAAGTTTCAAGGGAAACAGAGTTAAAACAAGGAAGATATGGCGAAAAAATGGAATTTTATACTTTTATTTATTTATTTTCAGGAATGGATCTGCAACATGCAGAAGGGATCAGAACAGATAGATCTGCAACGGCATTGAAGGGATCGGCAACAGATGGATCCGAAACGACGCCAAATGGATAAACAATGGCTAGATCTGAAACATCTTTCAGAATAGATCTGAAACGGCTGGATCTAGAACGATTGTCAGAATGGATCTGAAACAGCTAGATATGAAACGGCTCGGAATGGATTTGAAATGGCTCGGAATGGATTTGAAACAGTGTGGAAGTGATCGTCAACAGTTCGACTGAAAATAGATATGGACCCCAGGTATCTGCAGCTTCCTAACAGTTCAGGGGTTTCACTAGGCCACCAATGCTGTTTGATGGCTTGCGTATTGGGGCAGTACCCCTCACTCCACGACTCAGGTAAAACTGATAACTGCTTTGCCACAAACGACAACTCTTGGTTTACCTCACGGGTGGGAACTAGTCAATCAGGTAGGGGTCGTTGCCCTTTTCGCTGGCAGGTCCTCTCAATAGGCCAACTACTTTGGGGTTCCTGTGGTACTCCTCACAATGAGTTTTAGGGCTTATGCCCAAGTACTTCCCACAGTTAAGCGGATAGGGATTATTCCCAGATCCAAACTTGCAACAGATGCGAAATTTTTTTTTTGCAGAAATTCCACCCAATGAGCCCAAGAAAGTGCTTCGATACCAGATGTGAAGAACCTGCAATAATTAATTAATGAAAACACACGATATAGTAGAAATAACAGAACTCAGAATCACTTTTATATTGATCACAGGCCACTTCGAAGGGGCAACCTCCTTTGAGTAAGCTTAATACAAATAACTTCACGGTACCTTCATTGGTCTCAACACAAACTTATGTACTAAGTCTAGGCGCCAATACCATGGATCAATACCATGTGTCAATACAAACCATGGGCCAATACAAAATATGGAACAACAATTACTACGGGATGACTTACAAAGCATATGCATCCAACAACAATAATACAAACTATGGATCAACAAATACTACAGGACGACTTACAAAGCATATGCGTTCAACAACAATATATTAACAAAGTAAATAGAAGGGTTGACATGGGTTCTTAACAACTGTAGAGCGAAAAATTCCCAATGTGGGATGTAACCGACCTTTTATGCAGAATAATTATTTGGACGAATAATTGTTTGGCCGAATAATTATTCGGCCAAATAAACATAGAACCACCAGTCAAAATTACTGTCCGGCTATGCGTTTGCACATATTTTGAGGTTTCCGTCAATTTAAACGGTTCACCGTTAAACGTTATTGGCCGAATAACAAATGTGATTCGGCCGAATAAATATGTTTATTCGGCCGAATAGCTTACGTTATGTTGCTCGGGCACCCGATTCTCACGGAAGTGTTACCCAGCTTCGCGTTTTCACCCTTGAGAAATCATCAATGAAGGTAAGCACATACTTTGAGCTGCCATAAGAGGGAATGGAAAGAGGACCAATTGGATCCGAATGCACTAAACCAAGAGGTTCAACAGCCTTACTTCCCTTCCCTTTCTCATACTTCTTCTCAGCGTGCTTCCCAACAATGCACCCTTTGCAAGTGCCATTGGAAAATATGATTGTTGGAAGCCCTTCAACCATCTCTTCTTTGCTCAAATATTGAATATATATGTAGTTGAGGTGTCCAAACCTCTCATGCCATACCTTGTTGACTTCATTACCATGTGATAGAAGTGCATTTGGAGAAGAGTACTTAAGAAAATGTGAGAACTTGTACATCCTCGAATCATGGTTTGCAACACCCACTGCTACAACTTTTTCAGTCGAAACTTCTGAGATCTCCACATCATCTTGGGTGAAGATCACTCTCTTGGATGAACCAGTATGGTTCATTTGGTATACATAGAGTAAGTTTTCTGCAATATCAGACACATACAGTACATTACTGAAGTACTCATTTTCCAGTGAGATTTTTCCAATGCCTTTAGCAGGGATTTCTGATTCATCTCCCATGACAATGGAAGAACCACTGTATGGAGCAAGAGTAGAGAATGAATCTCTTGAAGAATCCATGTGCCTTGAGGCACCTGAATCTATGATGAAAGAAGAGGACTCTTAGGTACTAGCCATCAAAGCATGGCACCTCTCCTTGTCTTCAAAAACACCCTCTTTCTTCTTTGAACTTTCTAGAAGAGAAATGTTGTTTTTCTGTAGGAGATGGGTCATCATGTCAATGATTTTCTTCATGCATGAACTCTCAGGGTGCCAACCCTTTTGACTGTAGGTGAATTTTGTCTTATCTTTTTTCTCTCCCTTGTCTTTGATAGGATTCGAACCCCCATAAGAATATTTGGGATTCTCCTTGTATTTCTTCTTCTTTTGTGGTTTCGAACCCTTGGGATTTTGCTTGCCTCTCCCTTGTTTCAAATCTCCAGCAACAAGAACTTGATATTTTTGCTTAATGGAACCCATCAAGACCAACTTATCTTTCTCTTGAGTTAGCATCTCCATGAAATCAGCCAAAGATGGCATCTTCCAATTTCCAACTATGAGTTTTGTGGAGTGAAATGTAGAGACAAAAACTGAATACTCAGGACCCAATTTTGAAATGATGGACAAGACCAACTGTTCTTCTTTCTTGTCAATGCCACACTATTTGATTTGCAAGACCAAGTTCTTGAACTTGGTGAAGAAGTTCTGGATGGAGTCAAAGTTGCTTGGGCTCAGTGAGATCAACTCATTCTCAAGTTGGTGACCCCTCATCTCATCAGTCTTACCAAACAAAGACTCAATCTTGAGCCATACTTCATTTGGTCTAGCTAGAATTTTGACATGAAACAGGAGATCTCTCGAAATACCGAGACAAAGGAGGCCGAATGCTTCATCCATTCGGTTGAAGAACTTGGACTTCTCAACTATAGAGTTGGGCTCAACCTCAGTACCCATGGTGATTCTGAAGAGACCCTTGGATCTCAACTAGATGACCATTTCAGCCTTCCAGTCAAACTAGTTGAATGGAGTGAGAAAATGAGCTTGAGTTTTCTCCATCTTTTGTTGCTTGTGCACTTGGTGACAATGGTGCACTTGTGTACCTGCAATAAAACTCTCAACACTCAGGAGGGGATCTACACTAACAGATTCGAACCCTGTTTGATAGTGGGTACATTTGGGAGAGCATCACACCTGGATACACTCCAATGGATTTCTCCAATGGCTTCAATGTAATGGTTCCGGGGACTTCTATGGTTTCTCTACTGCTTCTGGCACACCACTAAAACAGTCTTTTGGTTCGAATAGCTCCAAGAGCTCTGATACCATGTAAAATCTCTATCATAGTAGGATCTAGCTAGTATAGATTACATCAGAGTGGAAATACTGTAATATCCCTCTTTTCTCCCTTAAGGTTTCTGTAGCAGAAAGTTCAACTGTGTACCCACCAATGGAAAGGAGCTCATGGCAAGAGCTCCGTAGGTAAAAATTTGTAAGTATGATTATGTTTTCCTAAGTGTTAAGTGAATTTGTATACTTAATAGACTGAAGGCTTGACGCAACGAAACAGATGGGGCATGGAATCCACTAGGGGGAGAGGGTGAATGGTTTGATGGCCATGAATTTTAATGACAGTGGTCATCCTAATGTCGTGAGCACTTAAAGTGAACTGAGATGTTCACCAAGCAAACACTTAAGTTTAAAAGTATGTTAATAATTAGTCCTAGATAAGGATGCTAGAGAAACTTCTAAATGTCGGAAGGCAGTAATAATCTACCTTGACCTAACTATTTGCATGGAGCTAACCCATATTGAGTACCATTAAGTAAAAACAAGAAGTTAGCCTAAATAATATTAGTACATTGGCCTTGAAAAAATATTTTGTTAAAGTTCCTAAGTAGAAAATGATTAACATTTTTCTAATTATAAATTAGGAATAAAGATAAAAAGATTTTATTATTTCTAAGAAAACATATTGTTATTTATAAATAAATATTTAAATTTTATTTCAAATAAGATACATAAATAAATTAATATTGAAGAATGACTGATTGTCCTTGATTAAAAGCAAAAGATTTAAAACTATAAAATTTATTTACCAAAGAAGAAAATGTTAACTAGCAGTTAAATGCATGGGTATGCAAGGATAAGTAGTAACTAATCCATGAGTATGCATGGATAACTCTCAGCTATTAATATTCAATTAACAAATTAAATAAAGATCGACTATGTAGATCAATCAATTAAAGCTAACTAAGTTAATGTTAGCTAAGTTAAATATCAATTAAACTAATTAAATAAAGATTGACTATGAAAGTCAATCAGTTGAAGATTAGCTAACTAAGTTAAGGTTAGCTAATCTAAAGGATAAGTTTAGATATCTAGTTATGTTTAGATAAGATAATTATGTAAAGTAAATTAATTACAGTCAATTAAAGATCAGTTAACTGATTAACTAAGGGTCGACTGAGTAAGTCCAGCAGTTAAGATTAACTAAAATTAAAATAAGTCAAGTTCGAACAAGAACTTGCCTTGGTAGTCAAAACCTAAATACGACTATAAAAATGACATTATGGTGTTCGAAAAGGGGGTTGGTTCTTCTCCTTCTTCTTCTTCATCTTCGAAGGCAGGATGGAAAGGAAAGATAAATAAAAATTGAATAAAGGAAAGAGAGTATCACCCTGATGCCCTAGTGGATTCGTGCCCAGCTCAGGGGTGGTCTCTCGGTAGGAAAACCTACGTTGGACAGAGATCAATTTGGATGGGAAGAACGTTGAAGTCAAACTTTCACTCGCCCATTCTAATTACTGGATATAAGTGTCTTCTCTTATAATTTTCGAGGAAGATATTCTGTTTTAATATGTGAGTCTAAGTAATTGTTTTAATTATTTGTTTTAATAGAAGTTTAATTAATTGTTGAAATTAACATTTAGTATTTGTTTAGATAAAAGTAAGTTTAAACTCTTTGTCCAATTTAAATTCTAGTTAATTAACTGTTTTAATTATTTGTTTGTTTTAATACAAGTTTAATTATTTGTTGAAATTAAAGTTTAGTATTTGTTTAAGTAAAAGTTTAAATTCTTTGTTTAAATTAAAGTTTTAGTCGTTAGTTATTTATGTTCAAAAGTGGACTTATTTTACTAGTTTATTTAAAGTTTTTAAATTGTAATCTCTGATCAAACATCGGTGAAGGAACTGCGCATGGGTATTTGAAATCTAGTTAGATAATGAAAGCATGGATCCGATTTCTTTTGCTGGTTTATTTAAAGTTTTTAAATTATATATCTCTGATCAAAATTTCGTGGAGGAAACTGTGCATGGGTATTTGAAGTTTAGTGGAATATCCATAGGCACATCATGAAATCTTAAATCTCACCTTTCAGCGCCGTCTCTGTCGACCGATATTTGTTATGATGGGTGAAATGTTATATTTGAACTCTGCCATTTTTATCGAATCATCCATTAAAACTTACAGTAATAATCCGGAGTGGGAATTATCATTAAGTTCCATAATGATTTAGGCGCAGATTGTAATTTGATTGAGTAGGAGTTATATTATCCTGAGCGTGGGAGTTGTGCTTCATGTTGGTTTTCATGTCTGTCACAGTAAAAATCTATGGCTACCCTTTATGTTAAATTGCCAGATGTTTTCAATCCCTACGAAGGCTCACGCTTTCTTTCTGTGATGCATTCTTTTTTCCTACCCCTATATAAACTGGGTCCGAGGATAGCTAGTGTCACGCGGGTATAATAGCCATGTGTTGAATTACATTTGTTTGACTGGGTTTTCTCTTCTGTATTTGGTAATGTTATGTAAGTATATGATCTCCATATCTGAGATATGGAATTAATTGATAATATATATATGTGTATACATTTTCCATATATGAGATGGTTTTATTATCGAGTTGAAAAGTTAGATTAAATTATGTATCTTCCATAGTATAGATTTGTTATATGAAATTCAAATAAATGAAATGGATGTCGATAATAATTAAAAAGGTATTATTGATATATGTGTATATATATATACTCAGATTATATATACATACTTAGATTATAATTACTTATGAATGTCCTTAATATAGATATAAATTTATGCTTACATTTATATAAAAGAAAAGAGATTGGATTAATATTGTATATAAGAGTGTTATGTATTTCAATTGATACTCTAATTGTCACATAAGGTATGGTCATTGTGTTAATAGGAAAGACATGTAAACGTTATATAGAAGGATTTCAGATGTTTAAAGGAAAGGAGGAAATGGAAGTTAGATAAATTTAAAGGTTATAGGATTCATATGTTAAATAGAAGTCCCTTATTATTACTTAAAGGGTATGGGATTATATGGAAACGAGTGTTTGCATCTAAATTGTTATATGTTGGCTAGATAGGTCTATATAGATATATATTTAGATTATAATTCTTGGTAATATAGTTTATGGTGATTGGATATATATATATATATATATATATATAGATTTTAATCTACATATGAATACCCTTGATTAAAATGTAATAAGAAGAAGGGTACTGAATAAAGAGTTATATATATATTTGTTTGAGACACGAGGTTAATTATATTCCCATGGAAGAGATTGTTTATATATATGCTTTAGGGTATGGTCAGTAATTTAGGGTTTTAGTTAAAGTAATACATACATGATATATGTTGGACTAAAGTGTGGATAGATAAACTTAAGAAATATGATGTGGTCTACCTTAATAAGAATACGGTTAAAATGAAGATTGTGTTGATTAAGTCATTATAAATCAAAATAGTGGTAATATTGTTTTAGTATATTATTTCTCTTGTTGTAATCATGGATAATTATCAAGTCAATTCTTTTTAAAGGTTTTATATTATTAATTGCAAAAAGAATGATCCTCCTTATATCAACATCTAGTCATTGCTTGGATACAATAGTTCCCTATACATTAGAAAGGATTGCTAGGTGTACTAAACTAAAAATCCTCCCTAAAAAGGTTAGACACTATTTAATGTATGAACCTTAAAGATAGTGAGCTTAGTATAACATAGGTATTATGAAAGTTGATAGCATCCATAATACGAAATGTCAAGTACTTGGCTAAAATTGATATGTCGATTAAGTACATTGTAAATATTAAGTTGACTATTTTTTATTGTCGAAATGTGTACGAGTCGAATATACTCTAATCAGTATAACAAATAAGTATTGTGACAATATACTTAGATATACGAGCAACAAATAAGGAGAACATCAATTAAGAAATAAGTGCTAAGGGTAATTTATGAAAGCATGTGTATTACGACATTACAGAGACCCTTAGGATTTTTTTTTAGGGTGTATTTTGAGGGACATTACAAATAAATTGATTACTATGAAATATATATGTGCAAAAATAATTCCGGAATATAAATGATCAAAAACCAGTCACAAATGATGAAAAACTAGTAAATAAATGATAAAAAACCATAAACACAAATGATCAAATATCATAGTTTATTAACTGTCCAACCCAACAATGAGTTTGGATCATCCTTATATAACAATAGGAAGAAATCGAATTCCTTAGGCGGCTTGACAAGTGGCTAGATTAGATTGGACCTCAATCCCCCCTAGGTTGACCAAGAGGCTCTGAAATTATCCCAAACAATTACGAAATGGTCATGTGAACTTTTGGTGAGCATGGTAAGTCATAAATGAAGGTCACACCTATGGTGGATAATATTGGGTGGTGGTTAGGTATCTAAGGAGAGGCCAAAAGAGTCAAATATGGGCCAAAAAGACTAGATTCATTGCATGGGCGCCCTTAGTCAAACTCAGATCCATAAAACAAGGAAACAGGGCGCCTTAGTCAAAATAGTGGTGATAAATTCTGGAGGTGGTCATAATGAGGGCTCCTTACAACTCAGATAACTAATTTTGGCCCATAGAATGGTGGATAAGTCATCATTTGGCCTAACTAACTTCTAACAACCTTGCATTGCAATTATTAACTTGTTTTGGACCAATTAATCAATACTATGACTTGTGATTAAGGTCCTAAGGTGTAATAATGCTCTAACAGTCATAAATTTGCAGTCACTTATTACTCAACCAAATTGGTCATTTATCACTTAGTCATAAATTGCTTGAATTGCTTCATGAGCTGGTGATATATTTAGTCATTAATTGTTGTTATTTGGTCGTTTATTTGGTCATTAATTGTCTTTTGTTTAGTCATTGATTGTTTTTAACTGGTCATTTATTTAGTCATTGATTGTTGTTAACTAGTCATTTATTTAGTCATTGATTGAGGTTAACTGGTCATTTAGTTAGCCATTAAGTGTAGTTAACTAGTCATTTATTTAGTCATTGATTGATGTTAGCTGGTCATTTATTTAGTCATCGATTGTTGTTAACTGGTCATTTATTTAGTCATTGATTGATATTAACTGGTCATTTAATTAGTCATTGATTTATGTAGATGGGGAATGACGAAATCAAACCACCAACCTCCTGCTTGTAAGACAAGTGCTCTTCCATTGAGCTAGTAACCTTTTAAAATATGAACACTTTTCACCATATAAATTCAAATTATTAGAACTTGTGATGTAATAAACACCAATAATGGTTGGACTATTAGAAAAACAATAAAGGATTCGGACAACATATTCCAAATGAACTATGGAAACATAAACAAAATTAAAAGTTAGGTATGTCCACCCTATTTGGTAATTAAAAATATATGCAATAAGTGGTGCGATCAAAAGTAATATTACGGAATTGAAAAACTATTTTGTCCACCTACAAACAACTACAAGGATTTTGTAGTAACACAAGTAAGTTTGGTGCTTTTCCTAACATAGGAGGAAAGGTATGGAAATTGCACCAGCTAGAGAGGGGATTCTCTCCTATAGCATTCTTTAACAAGAGAGAAGAGATAGAAAGAAAATCCCTCAGTCCATTCCAAAAAGAGATCCTAGTGAAGACATAAAAATTGCCTTGATGATCAAAATATATACCTAGGGAGTCATATCTCAAATAGGGTCAATTGAGAGTCTCACTATAGGACAAATCCTATAGTGAGACTCTCACAATCTTGCCTCTGGACAAATCGTAAAAGTTGGTGGTTGAACAAATCTTAAAAATCCATGGTATAAAAGAATTTATCATCTTTGTAGTATAAAAATATGAGATATTTGTGGTTCTATATAGACCCACATTAACACTATTAATCTTTATAACCTAACTCATCAAACCCCACTTTTAGATTCTTATATATAATAAATTACATAAGCAATGATCATCATTATCAATATTTTTCAAAATGGAATGTCATAATCAATATTTTCTAAAATCACTTTCAAAAATCTTATCTAAATAATCATTATTATTCCTTGCTAAGGCAGGGATATACTAACCGGGGTTAGTCAAACTCTTTTGACTTGTAATATTTGCATTTTTTCCACAAATTTTTTTCCAAATTTTTCTAAAGGTTTTTAAAAATTTGTTATTAAACTTAATAATCTTCAAAATTAAAATATTTTCAATGATTTTTAAAATTCAAAATTTTGATTTTTGGATTAGTTTGATAGGACATAAATTTATGGAGGAGTGCTGTGAATTAATAAAATTAATAAATAAATAAAATTAATTTATTAAAAAAATGTGATAACACCAGTTGTCATGTCCTGGTCCTGTCCCGGTGTACAACATCTCATCATCATAAAACATCTAGCCTCCAAACAACACAGAATCGAAGACTTAACAACTAGTGTGTCGATACCCAACTAATCCGTACACCAAAATGGTAGATGATGAGTTGCTCTCCAACATTTGATACCCGACCATATATTTTTGAGACCAAGATTTATGCCTTGGGTGCACAAAATTGGCATACGATGAGTTGCTCTCCGGTCATCATTTCATAGCCGCGCATATATTTTTGAACCAACATTTTTTCCATGGTTGAAGATAGCCATCCATATATTATTAAGATCGGTGCACTAAAATGCTAAATGATGAGTTGCTCTCCTTCAACATTTGATAGCTGGTCATATGTTTTTTAAACAAATATTTCTGCCATGGATGAACATAATTGGTAGATGATGAGTTGCTCTTTGGTCATCATTTCATAGTCGCCCATATTTCTTGATATTGTGAGAGTTCAACCATGGGCACACAAAATTGGTAAATAACGAGTTGCTCCCTAGTCATCATTTTATATATGCACATCCATTCAATTATAAGCCTTGCATATTATTTTTCAACTATGGTGCAACACTTGGGTAATAAAATATAAGGTGGGAAAGGAAGAGCAAGATCTGAGCCATCATTCAGAAGGATGAACTGTAGAGATATATGCTTGTTTGTGGAGAATTTATTTTGGCCACTAAATGTTAGTCTCATCTCTGCAAAGTTTTAATATTAAGTATGCAAGTGATGACAAGTCTTTTTAAAATGGCAAACTTTCTATACAGACGGACTAGTAAACCATGACCAATATTACCTTAGTGATGATCTCATCACGTTCAAGAGTGGGTGCATTCTAGGAATTTTATGGTCATGAAGAGTACGCCTTTTGCTTTTGGAATCATACATTGAAATCGCTTGCAACATTTTCATGCTATTTCTTCAAAGTTTAATCTATTTTATTGGTTCCATTGGACCAATACTTATCGACATTTTTTAATCCACTTCATTGGTTACATTGTAATAATTCTGATTTTGGAGTTACAATTTTGTTTGCTACATTAACAAGAGCTGCAAGTAGCAATGTCCATGAAATTAGATTGCAATAGAGATGTATGGGCATGCATAGACATGCAAATGAGAATTGAAAATGCCATTGTAGGCAGGATACCAAAGACAATTGTGTATGATAATTGCAAATGCCAATGGAGGCATGATACCAAGGACAATTGCGTACATGATAATTGCAAATGCTAATGGAGGTAGGATACCAAGGACAATTGTGTTCCATTTTTATCCCTTATGCAATGTCGCTCTAACCTGCCCAATCTGAACCAATCCAACATAGATATTGAGTATTGAACTCGGCTTCCCTGATGCACCAGGATTCGACTTCACCTTGTGCGTCTTCTTCAAGTTTGATGAGTTGGAGGCACCTAGTTTAGGAACTGATGAAACTGAATTTGAAAACAGTGACTTGCTACTTGAGGGACGCCCACCAATTTTAGAGGATTCCCTTGGTTCCTTATCTTCAATTCGGTTAGCTTTGAGAGTAGTCACTCTGACACTACCCCCAATTCTTGTAGGGTAATGAGTACTCTGTGCCTCATGATTTTATTCTCAAGGAAAATAAGCACCCCTCCTAGGAAGTGCATTTCTCTTGTACTTAATCTTCCAATACAAAGATGCAAGGAAGCATAAGTCTAAAAGGAAACTGTTGGTTTGTGGAGCTTGATCTTCCAGTCTCATAGATGATGTTGTTTTAGCCGTGTTGTCCCCTAGGTTTGGTTATGATCCCGGCACGTGCCCCAGGGGGTCAGCGGGGGTTCGGGGGTGTATCCCTTGAAGGAAATTTTTGGGTTGTTTCGCCAACAGATTACGGGCCCATGGTTTTGGGTAACCCGTGGTATTTTCCCATTGTATTTCCCCTTCTAAGAAAGACATTGTAATACAACTAGGGTTGATGTATTAGATATTATGCATTGTAAAGATCTCTAAGATCGTGAAGAGAGACTGTGAAACAGTGAAGAGGAAGTTCAGCGGATGTGCTGCAGGTTGTATCCCTTCATTTGCTGGATGGTTTAATATTAAGGACTGGAAATTTCAGTGTGGACGTAGCCCCTCTTGGGTGAACCACGATATATTGGTGTCTCTCTTGTAATGTGTCTGTGTGATTATATTTGCATTTCTGTTTATTGTTATTGCTCTGCGATCCTGTTTTTCTAACATAAACCTTTTTCTCAGGCAAAGTATCTTGTTATCAACCAAACTCCTTAATGTATAAAAACCTTGCGGTGCATTTATCCTAACTTAAGTATCTGGATCAGAAGTAAACATGTGAATATAAATAACAAATTGCAAAGTCTAGACACATATGTGCATACAAAATGTGCACAATAATCAATACTCATAATTTCTATCATTAGTGGATCTCAGAAAGCTCCCTATTTGATATAGGCTGAGCTTACATTGATGTTTGATGATTTTATATAGAATGGGGATGTATGAGAGACAATTGAAATGGAGGAGGACAAGAAACTCCGCCGAACTCTGATGTACAAGAGATAATTGAAATGTAGGAGTAGAACAAGAAAATGAGGTAAATTTGAGGTGGAGTTAAAAACACATGTATATTTGTTGAAGATAGGAAGAATAGTATGATATGAGAAGTGGGGGGTTTTCCATTTGTTTGATAGACTACAACAATTTCTCAACTTAAAAATATGTCACACTCCATTGCTCCTAAAAAAAATATATTCACACTCCATTGCTCCTAAAAAAGCATAAAATATACTTACATCATTGCCTTTGCTATTTTCTACCGTCCAACTTTATTTCTTCGTACTTTCTCATTATTTAAATCTAGCATACTTATGAACATCTCCCACATTTTTTTACAACTAATAAGTCCCATGATAATGAAAGGGAAAAGGGGGTTTGATACATGTTTTTGTTTACTAATAAGTCCCATGATAGTGAAAGGGAAAAGGGGGTTTGATACAAGTCGTTTTTTGGTAATGTAAATTTTTGTTTTTGTTTTTGGTTTTTAAAATGGTTTAAATTTTTTACCATTACACCTTTTTGTCCATGCGAATCCTTTTTAAAAATTTCTATGCTAATGCTTCACCAAGGAATTAAAGTTTAATGAGTGTTGTATATATTTATAAACACACATGATACAAGTAGATTCTTCCCACGGCCCATTGAATTTCAAGGGTTGTTATTTCTTAAAATAGTTTTTTACCAACTTAATTGAGTGTGTGCATGCCATGCTTTTTAAAAATCTTAGTCCCTAATGATACACAGTCAAATACAGGATCTTCCGATGTGTTATCGAGTGCTCAAAGTAATTGAAATAAGCAGAGCCTTATCCCACCCGTTCCAGTCAATTGCAAATAAGTTTCCTCACCTCTCTATTTGCACAATTTTATGACTTTTGAACCTTCCTATGCAACTTTTCCAATGAATTTAAAGAAGCATGGAGTCATGGCGATGAAGTGAATTCACAGAACGCTGCAATATGGAGGTAGAGAGAAATGGGTAACACTGCTCTTATGTTGATGCTTCTTAGATTTTTGATCTTGATGGATGTTGTGATTGTCGCTACTTTTATTTTCTCAAGGGAGCTTCCATATTACTCTTCTTCTTATATCGATGGGGAATATGATCATACCCTTGTTGGAACTACTAATTCTCTTCATCCCCCTTATTTTGATTCCAAATAACGCAGTCTCGAGGATTCAACGTATCAATTGACATTATCTACTGGTCAAACGGACGTGGAGGTGCTTATGTCGTTAAGAAATTCCATGATCAAATTGGATCCAGTAGGATCGCTGTCCAATTGGATTGCTGAGAATTCGAAGAATGTATGCTCATGGAATGGTGTTTTCTGCAGACAACACACTAAAAGAGTTGTTGCCCCAATCCTTCTTTGACTAAGTCTCCAAGGTACTTTTCCGCCATCTCTAGGCAACCTTTCCTCATTGCATACGTTGAATATTTCAAAAAATAGTTTGAAAGGAACCATACCAATAGAATTGGGTCATCTAGTCAAATTGGAATATCTCAAGTTAGGCAACAATTTTCTCACTGGAATTATTCCAACTTCTCTAAGCAATTGCACATCTCTGCGAGAATTATCCATCTATGTTAAAAAACTCACTGGTTACATCCCTCCAGATTTGGGTAATTGTACTCAGCTATTGTCTGTTAATTTTTCTTCCATGAAGCACTTGCATGAAGCTAATTGAATGTGAAGAATAAATTTAATTGAGAATAAAACAATTTTGAGATCAAAACCAATTTTCTGAAACTAAATTTGTTGTTTGTATGGGACAAAGAGACTAGCTGTTGCATGACAAGCTTTAGCATGCATTTCTAAGAAATTTCTAATTCAGTTTACCATCCAAGCATTTGAACAAATTTGTTAGCCACTTTGTTCTATTTGCATGGTATAAGCTTGCCAAAACTTGAAAAAAAATCACCAATGCAACAAAAAACATTAGGCTCAATCTGTGAATGTGTGGTTAGTCCTTATTGAGTGCCAAAGTTTCCAGTAGAGGGTGTAAATGTTAAAAATATTAAGATCACACGCCTGCAATATCGAAAGACATGCTTATATTCTAGTACAGAAGACATGGAAGAGGAGCGTTGTGACTCAATAGTATAGGATATTATCTTGGAATGTATGGTATGAAAGGCTATGGTGTTAATGGTAGTAGAAACAACATTCAATACTCCAATCCCACCTTCTTCCAATGCTAGCAGAAGATCATAATACACAATCTAATGTTCAAACATGTTAGTTCAGACCTGAACAATTGAACTTCTAGATTGTATTTTCAGTGTAGGGAATTCCCATTGGGATCCCCCAATCAACGGAGCTTTAGTGCAAAATCTATCATTGTAGGATAATCGCACTGATTGGGATGAAACTTTTCCATTATTAATGTATTTAGCCTTCATTTTATCTCTTTCTAAGAAATATCATCAGCTTTTTGCTGTAGATGTTGAACGTAATTCACAGCTTCCTACACTTTTGGTCTGACACTGCACGTTTTCCCTACACAGCACAAGATCACACTTACATTAATTTAAAACCCTAGTGAGTATTTTTGAAGTCTCTAATGAACAAAAGTCTTGTGACAGATCCAAGAAAATCATACCCGACGATTTTCACCTGGAAGCAAAGATCTGAGAATTGACCAATTTTCTGAATCTAAATTCGGCTAGTCTATATGAGACAAAAAAAACATCAAATCAAAATTGATAACCAATTGTTCCAATGAGAAGTTGCTTTAATGTTATACCCCTGGTAGTTCATGTTATTGCCATTGTTTTGACATACATGCCCAAAAAGTAACTTTGTGTCCACATCAACATGAGAATACGAAGAAATTGGGGAAGTGAGATTATGTCGTCGAAGCATCAACTCTAAAACAAAATGTTAGTGTCCCGTTAAAATAGATCAGCGCATCAGATAAGTGGGGTAATATTAGCGTCAATGGAATGCTGGAATTCCTAATTTTTTGTATTTAATAAAGTCTACACTGGATTAACTCATCATATCCTGTAAAGCGTATAACTGTTTTAGTACAAAATATTGGATGCACACCAGATACGTTGCAACACCTTTTGAGAAATTGTAAAAACTATCCATCTCAAACAACATAATTCAAATTAGCATTTAGAAGGCATCCAAAAAATTGCACCTTAAAAGTCGACATCTCTTTGCAAATCGTTTCCTGCGAACACTGCAAATCAATTCATGTGAAACAAAACATGAAACATGCCACTATTGTTATTAGACAAAGAAAATATATCAGACAATGAACAAGAAAACATGACGGTATTGTTATCACACCCAATACTTGAGATAGGAGAGGTGAAGCTTCCTTTGTTCAAACATAGAACACTGGCTAGTTATAAACTAAATAAGCAAGTCTTGCATCGTGTACCAAGAAAAATGTGGAGAATTGCGTGCTTGTGGCAGTTTATACGTCAAAATATGGATGGTCCATGAGTATAGTAGGGTCCGCAACCATGCTGTTGGCCTCACTTGAGGGGGAATTGACTGTTAGACCCATTTGATTTCCTGCTATGGTGTTCAGGAGCTCCGAAAATATGTCGCACTACCTATTGGTGGATTCCAGTAGGTTGTGCAACCATGGAAGAGGGGAAGATATGGGTATTGAATCCTGCAGTGGATGATGGGGAGAATATTGTATTGAAGGAGAAGGAGGAGTAGCAAGTCGCGAGCCTTGAGCGACATCTAGTTCTTGATGATCCTCGGTGCATTCTACATCTCCAGAGGAGAGTTTAGTATTTGACGTGTCTCTGACATTGAATTGGATTCAGAATCATAGTGGGAATTATGTCCAAAGCCACTGATGCGAACTTCTTGGTGTGCAAATCCTTAATTCATAGACAACAGGATGCACGCCTAGGTTGCTCACGATCCATTTCACGACATGGCACATGAAGCAAGAAGTCATGCTGGATCCTAGCACAACGTTGGCGTATGGGCGACGAGATTTTGGCACAGACAGGACATCACAGACCAAGGACACGCGGCTGCCGAGACCCCCGCTCCAAATTACAAGGAGGTCAAAACATTTGAAAACTTAAGAAATTAAAAAATTGAGTTGCGTACGAAAAGATTAATATGTCCAAAATGACAACAATATGTCATGGACATAATAATTCTAATAATACTAAATCTATTAACGTGACTTTGACATAATTTGATATATGATATACTATAATATTTTTGTCTTTGATATACAATATATTATTATAAATAAATAAATAATTTATATTTGACTCTTAATTTTACTTTTAAATTGTTACTTTTGGTTTCCAAAAATATTTGTATATTATGAACTCTAGTTAGAAAAGCTCGTACTAGGCTTCAGCCGCCGTTGATGTGATTCACAATCCTAGCCATAAATTGGAAAAATAATGCACTTCAAATCTTCAAGAGCTAAAACCCCTGATATATTTTATGACACAAATCATCTCTGAGGACCATTTATCAAAATTCTTTTAAGTCCGATCTGAATCGCTTCACAAATTGTTCTTTAACATCCTTCGAACGCGTCACCTCAAAGTCTACATATTGGAGAATAGACTTATAGACTTATTGTTGCAGCAGGCATTGTTCCATATAGGAGATCCAATTATTGTTCCTTCTATTCTGATTAGTTGTTGCTTTGGAGTGTTTGGAACATATTTATTTTTCCAGGTCTTTCCCCATTATTATTTTTTGTATCTATCCATCTCCACCATAATTTGGCACCTATAGCTTGGTATTGAAGGCATGGACCATGCGGACCTAATCCTCCCACCATTTTCGGTTGGCAGACTTTATCCCAGGATACCATTGTCAATTTTTTATTATTTAGATCCTCCCCATAGGAAATTTCACTAAAGGTTACAAATAGCTTTGAAAATGTGCGTAGGGGTTTCCATAACTAAGAAAATATATGAAGGCAAAGATTGAAGGATAGACTTAAGGAGGGTTAACCTACAACTGAATTAAGGAGGCTTAACCTACCTGGGAAATTAAGAGCGTGAAATGTCCAACTTGAGAGCGTGCTTTCCAAATAGGAGAGAAGAGGCTTTCAAGAGACATTTCGAAGAGAATTTTCAAATAAGGGAATTCCCATGTATTTGGAGGGAAGAGAGATTCATTGGAAACCAAGGAGTCTGGAGATATGAATTTGAATTGAAGGGGTAGTATTGAATATTTTTTTTTTAATTTTTCAAGATTTATCTTTGTGCTTGAGGCTGAGGTTAAGAGTAGAAGAATCTTGTTGACGGATTTGGATTCTTTGATTGTATGGATTCCCATTATCATGGTGTCATCAACAAATTGTTGGTGTGAGGAGGGGGAGGGCTCGTTGTTAAGATTAAGTCCAGAGATTTCTCTTGAATGTAAAGCTTTAGAGAGTGATCTTCCCAAACCCTCTTGCATTGGGATAGAGATAAAGGAGGATCCATTAAGAAGGATGGAGAAAAAGGATGAGGAGGGGGAGATGGTAGGGGTGGGGGGGCCATTAAGAAGGATGGAGAAAAAGGCTAAGGAGGAAAGAGAGATGATCCAACTTGTCCATACAATTGAGAAACCAAAAACAAGGAGAACAGATTTAATATAGTGCCAATTTAATTTTTCAAAATATTTAGAGAAATTAGGCTTTATCATCATACCTGGTTTATTTTGAATCTTCAAGGAATGGATGGTTTCGTTTGATTTTGAGTTTACTGTATCACTACATTCTTTCAATATATCTTTGTGTACTCTATTCTATACATGTTCTTTCATTTCATTCTCGCACAAACCCAGATCAATGGTATTAGAGTGGTCTACTCTTTATTTGTTTCTCTATACATGTCCCTAACGAGGTTAGGGTATAAGGAGTTGGGACTCGAGCTACTTGAGCCTCTAAAAGATCATCCCCGCCGACATTGACAACCACCCATGAGACAAGTTTCAATTTGTAATTTTTCTTAACCAGTGTGAGTGTGTCCTCTTCTTTCTCCTCTTTCAAACAAAAAATTATGAGATTCAAGGATCTTTTGCTTTAGTCATGGTCTAATTCTATAAGCTTATTCATTTATTCCTTGATGGGTTTGATATCGAATTTACCCTCCAAACTATTTATGGTCAAATTGATATCTAGTTTTTCTTCTAACTATTTAATCTTGTTCTTCATGTTATGATTTTATCAACCTCTCCTTCTTGTGTTGATTGTTTCTTTTCTTGGCTTTAATTTTCTATTTGCTATAATCTCATCTCTATTTTCTCCATATTATTCTCCAACTCGATTATTTTAACGTCTATTTGTTTATGAATCTTGTCAAATGATGCAAACTTATTATGAAACATTTCCTCTAGCTTTGCTTGAAGTTTATATTCTTTCTTCCTTGTGTTTATTTAAAGATTCTATATATTCACAAATACTTTCTAGGGTTACATTGCTAAGTCTCCCCTTTTGAAATGTTTTTGGTAAATGTGGTGACTTGTTTATACTAGAATAAAGAAATAAAGAAGAAATATAAATTATAACCAAGATCACGAAAAAGAAGTTACGTTCCTTGCTAAGATTGTTGATTAAGGTATAAGGCTATGTTTTATGATTTCTAATTATGATCATACAAATTAAACAAAAAAAAATAACTAACCAACATTATGTAACACTAATTTATATCATAATATGTACTATTTTAAATACTCTAATCACAATGTTACTCGGGCCCCAAGGTTTTGATGCTACCTATATTAGCAAGAGCACTAAACACAAGCCATATAATTCGAGATCATACTTTACATACAAGTTTTGCATATCGAAACTCTCAATACACATTATTATAGAAGAATTAAAAATTATATGAACAAAAATAAAATACATAATGCATAATCTAACATGGAATAGGTTATGTTTTCTTCCTTTGGTTTTGAAATTCAAATCAGAAAGTTCAATATAAAATAAAAACAAGATAAAAATTTCAAAAGTGAAAAATACGTTACATTCTATTACCTCTTAGCCACACCAATAAATTATACAAATCAATGCCAAATGAATTAATCCAATAAACCAGAAGTTAAAAGAGGACTTAGTCCTATGTGGAAGCCTGGAATATCCAAACCCTAACAATCAACTAAGATTTTCCTTCTTTGACTATAGGGATTCCCATTAGCATGGTGTCATCAACAAATTGTTGGTGTGAGGAGGGGGAGGGCTTGATGTTAATCTTAAGGCCAAGGATTTCTCTTGAATGTATATATTTGGAGAGCGATCTTCCCAAACCCTCTTCCATTAGGATGAAGAGAAAGGAAGAGAGGGGGTATCCTTGGCGAATGCCTTTGGAGGGGGAGAAGTTAGGGATGGGGGAGCCATTAAGAAGGATGGAGAAAAAGGCTCAAGGGGAAAGGGAGATGCTCCAACTTGTCCATGTAGTTGAGAAATCAAAAGCAAGGAGAATAGATTTAATATATGCCAATTTAATTTGTCAAAATATTTACAGAGATTGGGCTTTATCATCATACCTGGTTTCTTTTGAGTCTTCAAGGAATGGATGGTTTCGTTTGAGTTTGAGTTTATTGTATCACTATGTTCTTGCAATATATCTTTGTGTACTCTATTCTATATGTGTTCTCGCACAAACCCATATCAATGGCATTAAATTGGTCTACTCTTTATTTGTTTCTATATACATGTCCATAGCGAGGTTGGGGTATAAGGAGTTGGGACTCAAGCTACTTGAGCCTCTGAAATACCATCCTTGACGACAACGACAACCACCCATGATGGAAGAAAAGAGAGATGAGGGAGTAGGAGATCATATTAAGATGTTGCTCAAGGAATCCCTCACCTAAAAGAGGGACGAGATGATAGAAAAAATTGTCAAAATCCTTTGATGGATTCCAATAGAAACAGACACGTCTTCATCGAGCGACCACTTTAGAGGCACCGCCCCCTTCAAGGTACAAGTTATTTTTTATATTCTTGTATTTGAAGGTTAGATAGATGCAGATGCTTTGGAAAAATGATTAAATATGCTAGACAGGTATTTCTTTGTCCACAACTTTTTCGATAGGGAAAAAATCATCCTTGCGCTCCTTAAGGCTGCCCCCCATGTCAAAATTTGGTGGGAAACCTAAGTTATGAGAAAAACTCCGCAGAGGAGTCTGAACTGTTTGGGGCTAATCCCACTTGGGCCTCTTTTGTGGATGCCATGAAGGAACAATATTACCCTGTTGGAAACTATGATGACTAGTACACGAGATGACCACAGTGCATCATGAGAGGGACCAAACAGTACTGGAGTATGGAAAATTTTTATCTAGATTGTGCTTCTTATAAAAGGTAGAATTAATAGTTAAATCCCGCTAGCACGGTTGGTTTGGACAAGCCTCGTTCTACATGGCGATCCAAGTTTGAACTCCATAAGGTAGTTGGGAGGAGACACTTAAAAATTCAATTATGCTAAGGGTTGGTGTGGCCCATGCCGAGTGTGATCCTTGGGTCATTTTGATGGTTTATATGCCCTTAGGTCATGGTTTCTTAGACCATAGGCTAGTACCCCATGTCACATAAAAAATAGCAAACAAAAAAAAGGTAGAATTAATAGGCGTAAAATAACATATGTCTATATAAATATTTTTAGCATTAATATCTAAAATCTCCATCCACATGTACTAATTGAAAGACTCTTTCTTTTGAATCCTAATATGAGGAGAAATGTTCTTCTTTATGTAACAAACTATGCGTATGATCCCTCTATGGTAGGATCTCTTATTCCATGCTGACCACAAGACAAATCATTCTATGTTAGGGACCTGGGATTCTCCACGCTCCCAAGTTTCAACATGCAAGATAATATCAATTTCACTAAGGATCCAACTTAACATGGGACCATTGTTCTATGGAAAGCCATGACAATTTCAAGAGAGGATCCAGAATGTCCCAAATTTCTAGTTATTATTATCCTTTTGGTCTCTATCCATAATAACAGATTTTTTATTCTTGATTATTGCCCATTTTCCTTCCTTTCTAGATTATATGAGGAGAAAGGTTCTTCTTTATGTAACAAGCTATGCCTCCGATCCCTCTATGGTAGGATCTCTTATTCCATATCGACCAGAAGAGAAAATCAATCTATGTTGGGGACCTTGGATTCTTCATGCTCCCAAGTTTCAACAAGCAATATAATATCAATTTCACTCGGGACCCAACTTAACATGGGACCATTGTTCCATGGAAAGCCATGACAATTTCAAGAGAGGATCCACAATGTTCCAAATTGCTATTTATTATTATCCTTTTGGTCTCTATCCATAATAATAGTTTTTGTATTCCTGATTTTACCCATTTTCCTTCCTTTCTAGCTTTTATATTTTGAACGTCATCTCTTCATTTAGCTCGATCTTATGGAATGAGATATTTGTTTATAAATATTCATAGCACTTTTAGACTTGGGGTTTTACTGAGTATTCCATAGTTATGGTCATTAGAGCTCACATTAACAAAAACTAACCTATCTTGGTGCTCGATTATTTTTCCTAGCCTCTATGCTTCTCTAAGACAAGTTTCAATTTGTAATTTTTCTTGACCGATGTTAGTGTATCATTCTTTCTCCTCTTTCAAACAAAAAAAATATGAGATTCAAGGCTCTTTTGCTTCAGTCATGGTCTAATTCTATAAGTTTATTCATTTCCTCCTTAATGGGCTTGATATCTAATTTACCCTCCAAACTATTTATGGTCAAATTGCTATCTAGTTTTTCTTCTAATTCTTTAATCTTGTTCTTCATATTATGATTTTATTATCAACCTCTCCTTTTTGTGTTGATTGTTTCTTTTCTTGGTTTTACTTTTCTATTTGCTATAATCTCATCTCCATTTTCTTCAACTTATTCTCCAACCAGATTATGTTAATGTCTATTTGCTTTGGAATCTTATTCAAATGATGCAAACTTATCATGAAGCATTTTCTCTAACTTTGCTTGAAGTTTATATTCTTCTTCCCGAAAGACTATCTAGGATTACATTGCAGCATTCTCTAACTTTGTCTGGGCAGCTGTTTGGTTCAGCAGGACTGAAAAACCAGCACGATATATAATCATCGGAAATGGCTCCCCTTCGATTGAAAGTGCATGAAACGGATCTACAAACAGAGCATGAATCATAGAAATAAATAAAAAAGAGAGAGATGTGATTATAGAAAGCATAAGCCACGCCTCACTCATTTTTTAATCGGCCGACGAAGGTGAGTCGAAGCTTCCGAGAGGACTTCGGAGCTTTGAGTGCTAAGTTTTGCATTGTTGATGTCGTCTCATATTTCGTAACACTACAACTCTACTTGAAAACGTTACATTTTTTGGATTTGTTTTTGCGAAAATCTAGTTGAAATGATTAACCAACTCTAATCTTATAGCGACACGGGACACGCTTATTCAAAACCGGGGCTGTACGCGACACGCGTCAGAGCTTTTGGCCGCCCGCTTTGCCGCCAACGGCCGCTCATGCGATTATTCAAAACTGGGGAGTCACTGTAGCGATTATTCAAAACTGGGGAGTCACTGTACGCTTTGGCCCACTTTGCCGCCAAAGGCCGCCATGTATGCATAATGGGGTATTACAATTTACAATACGTCATATTATCTAATAATATAATTATATATAGATTATAATGTTTTCCATTCATTTAGATTACTTGAGATTAAGTCATTCTTCCTAGCAATTAAGCTTGTCAAAGTAGGATCATATAAAACAAGGTAGCAAAGCTCCTTAATATCTGCCTTTCTGTTAAAAAAATTTAAAATTTTAAAATATACAATTTGAGTTGAATTATAAAAATTAATAAATTAATATTATATTTAAATTGAGTTTAGTTTTAATTGGAAAATATATTTTTAATTGAAAAATAATATATAAATTGATTTTTTTCTTATTAAATCTTTATTAAACCTTAATGGCCTAGGTGTTATGTTTTTTACAGTCCAAAGTGGATGAAAAAAACTAAATATATAAAAAAATCCAAATTTAAATCGGTTAGATTGTAAAATACAATGATATAAATATACATCGAATTTCAATTTCAATTTTCCTTTTGATAAATAGTTACAAGTAAGTAAATCTTTGCGTGTTAGCTAGTCTTTACTTGATTTGATATACAAAAGAGACATATATATTCAAAACAAATTGGAATAGTTGGCAAGTAGATGATTCTATGGAAATATATATGATTATATATTGTTAAGTTAATAATAAAACAATAAGTTAGATATTAGTTTTGTGATAATTGCAAATTAATGAATAATTGCAGTATTTTGCTTCATAACTAATTAATTGATGCATTTGATTCCAAATTGGAATAGTTGGCAAGTGGATGATTGTGATGGAAATATATATAATTATATATTGTTAAGTTAATAATAAAACAATAAGTTAGATATTAGTTTTGTGATAATTGCAAATTAATGAATAATTGCAGTATTTTGCTTCATAATTAATTAATTGATGCATTTGATTCCAAATTGGAATAGTTGGCAAGTGGATGATTGTGATGGAAATATATATAATTATATATTGTTAAGTTAATAATAAAACAATAAGTTAGATATTAGTTTTGTGATAATTGCAAATTACTGAATAATTGAGTAAATTGCAAGTATTTTGCTACATAACTAATTAATTAATGTATCTTTAGCCTATTTGCCTATTTTGTATTTCACTTCATTCTCTCACATGTATTGTAACTAAATATGATTATTACTTTATTACAATTCATCATTTTGATTGTGTAAATGGGTCAGTGCAAGCTAATGAGGGTCACTTTTGGCGCGTTAGATATAATAGAAAACTGAAAAAGCAGGAATCCCTCAACTTACTTGGATTTTTTGATCTACTTACGCAAAATATCTTGCATTGAGTAAAAAAGATGAAATGTAGGAAATTGAATCACGTTTCTGAATATATAGCTTTTATGTATTGAAAATTTGCATAGCTATGTCAAGTTTCATTTTTCCTAACAGACACTTTTTATTTTTCAGGCAAATGATAAGGTATATGTTTTTGTGGGTAGAGTCTTTGAGGGCCTAAATGATGGAATCAAGCTACAAAAATCGGCATGCATGTAGAGAACACATAGCACTTGTGCGCCATTATTTTTCGAAAATTAAATTAGTAATTTTATAATTGTCTAAGTGATCAAACCTCGAAAATAGTACCTCTTTTGTGGGTAGAGCCTTTGAAAGTCTTAATGCAAAAATCTTGAAATGGGTTTTTCATAGAACGTGGAGGTTAGTGTCCTCTTGTGCACCATACAATTGTTTTTTGAAATGATTGAGAATTGAAAAAGTTATGGAAGAAACACTAATAGTGTGTTTCACGAGTTAAGGAGGTAGGACAGAAAATAAATTGAAAGAAAATAGGAAAAATTCATATTTCAAAATAAAAGTTACATATTTGGAATCTACAGAAAAATGCTATTTGTGTCTAAGATTTCGTAAAAAATGACTCTGTGTAGCATATTGTAACGAGTGGCTAAGCACAGGCTTCTCCAGAAACTGGAAGAAATACCCAATTAGCTTTGGTTTTTCATTAACATAGCACAGGTTTGGAATTACCGAAGCAAACTCCAAAGCATACACATAGGATTATTGTTGACATGTGAGCATGTGATTCGGCCTGTTTAAATTCAAAAATATTGCCGCGCTTTTAGATGTACATAACGCGTACGCGTTATATAACTACATAACGCGTGTGCGTTATATAACTACTTAACGCGTGCGCGTTATATAACTACATAACGCGTACGCGTTATATAGTTAAAAAATGCGTTCGCGTTATGCAAATCATAAAATACATGTTTAATACTTGAGAAAGAGAGGGTGTGGAAGACTCAAGGGAATTTTTGTTTAATATTTGAGAAGGGCTAGGGAAGGGTCAAGGGAATCTATGGTTAATATTTAATAAGGGTGGGGAAGGGTCAAGGGAATCTATGGTTAATATTTAATAGGGGTGGGAAAGGGTCAAGGGCTTAGAAGGATGTTGGAAGCTTGAGTGGGGAGAGATGAAGGGAATGAGAACATGATGGGCTACAGGGGGTGAAGGGAAGTGGAGCTTGAGAGCACTATTAGGAGTAGAATAGGTTCTGAAGAGGTATAGGGTTAGAAGTTGAAAGTGAGACTTGAGTGACAAGGGGAATGTGAGAGAGAAATAAAGAATACAAGGGGGGGGGGGAAACAGAGAGCGAGGGAGGGAGAGGGACAATGGGGAGGAATGGATTTGGAGGGAGTGAGAGATAGATGGGGATAGAACTAAATAAGAGATAGGAAGGGAGGGACAGAAAGTGTTGGTGGGAGACATGCAGGGAGTGGTGGCGATGGAGAGAGAGAGAGAGAGAGAGAGAGAGAGAATATGAGAGGAGGGGGAATGGACATAAAGTGTGTGAGAGAGAGGGAGTGATGGAGAGATTGGGATAGGTTGAGGGAAAGATAACATGAGGGAGGGATAGAAGGTGAGAGATAAGCGATGAGAGAGGGAGGGAGAGAAGGTAGGGTGAGGGATGGAGGGAGAAAGGTGGAGATAGATATGGATGGAGGGGGGATGGGTTTGAGAATGGAAAGTGACATAATGTGTGTGTGTTTGAGAGAGAGAGAGAGAGAGAGAGAGAGAGAGAGATTGATGGTTGGGGAGAGAGATACTAGAGGGAGTTGTGAGCATCATATTCTCCATCAGCATCATATTCTTCATCATGATCATCTTCATGACCATCATCATCATATTCCTCATCAAATCAACATCTCCATCATCATTATCATCATCTTCTGAAATCATCATGATCATCATCTAAAAATCACTGTCACCATCATCATCAACATCTTCATCATCATCACCATCACCATCATCATCAAAATCTTCATCGTCATCACCATCACCATCACCATCACCATCACCATATTCATCATCATTGTCATCTCTAGGTTCCCCATCAACATCAACATCTCCATCATCATCATCATCATCATCTTCATCACCATCATCATCATCATCAATGTCTTCATCATCATCATCATCATCATCTTCCTTGAATCAGATCAACATCTCCATCATGTCACCATCATCTTCATCATCATCATCATCATCATCATCTAAACATCACCATCACCATCACCATCACCATCATCATATTCATCATCATTACCATCACCATCATCATCAACATATTCATCGTCATCACCATCATCATCATCATTGGAATTTGTAGGTTCCTCATCAACATCTCCATCATCATCATCTTCTCCATCATCATCATCTTCATCACCATCATCATCAGCATCAACATCTTCATCATCATCACCATAATCATCATCTTCATCGTCATCAGGTCAACATCTCCATCATCATCATCTTCTTCATCATCTTCACCATCATCATCATCATCATCATCTTCATCACCATCTCCATCATCTTCAACATCTCCATCACCATCACCATCACCATCATCATCATCTTCATGACCATAAACATCTTCATCATCATTGTCATCTCCCCCTTCCTCATCAACATCTCCATCATCATCATCATCATCATCATCATCACCATCTGAACATCACCATCACCATCATCGTCAACATCTTCATCATCATCATCATCATCATCAGCATCAGCATCATCATCAAAATCTTCATCGTCATCACCATCACCATCTTCATCATCATTGTCATCTCTAGGTTCCCCATCAACACATCTCCATCATCATCATCTTCTTCATCATCATCATATTCATCACCATCATCATCGTCATCAACATCTTCATCATCATCACCATCATCATCATCATCATCATCATCATCATCTTCCTCATCATATCAACATCTCCATCATGTCACCATCATTATCATCATCATCATCATCATCATCATCATCATCATTACCAGCACCATCATCATCAACATCTTCATCGTCATCACCATCATCATTGGCATCTGTAGGTTCCTTATCAACATCTCCATCATCATCATCATTGGCATCTGCAGGTTCCTCATCAACATATCCATCATTGTCATTTTCTCCATCATCATCACCATCATGATCTTCTAAACATCATCATGATCATCATCTAAACATCACCATCACCATCATCATCAACATCTTCATCATCATCGCCATCATCATCATCATCAAAATCTTCATCGTCATCACCATCACCATCTTCATCATCATTGTCATCTCTAGGTTCACCATCAACACATCTCCATCATCATCATCTTCTTCATCATCTTCTTCATCATCATCATCTTCATCACCATCATCATCGTCATCAACATCTTCATCATCATCATCATCATCATCATCATCATCATCATCATCATCTTCCTCATCAGATCAACATCTCCATCATGTCACCATCATCTTCATCTTCATCATCATCATCATCATTACCAGCACCATCATCATCAACATCTTCATCGTCATCACCATCATCATTGGCATCTATAGGTTCCTCATCAACATCTCCATCATCATCATCATTGGCATCTGCAAGTTCCTCATCAACATATCCATCATCGTCATTTTCTCCATCATCATCACCATCATCACCATCATGATCTTCTGAACATCATCATGATCATCATCTAAACATCACCATCACCATCATTGTCAACATCTTCATCATCATCGTCATCAGCATCATCATCAAAATCTTCATCGTCATCACCATCACCATCTTCATCATCATTGTCATCTCTAGGTTCCCCATCAACACATCTCCATCATCATCATCTTCTTCATCATCATCATCTTCATCACCATCATCATTGTCATCAACATCTTCATCATCATCACCATCATCATCATCATCATCATCATCATCTTCCTCATCAGATCAACATCTCCATCATGTCACCATCATCTTCATCTTCATCATCATCATCATCATCATCATCATCATTACCAACACCATCATCATCAACATCTTCATCGTCATCACCATCATCATTGGCATATGTAGGTTCCTCATCAACATCTCCATCATCATCATCATTGGCATCTGTAGGTTCCTCATCAACATATCCATCATCGTCATTTTCTCCATCATCATCACCATCATCACCATCATGATCTTCTGAACATCATCATGATCATCATCTAAACATCACCATCACCATCATCGTCAACATCTTCATCATCATCTCCATTAGCATCATCATCAAAATCTTCATCGTCATCACCATCACCATCACCATCACCATCACCATCTTCATCATCATTGTCATCTCTAGGTTCCCCATCAACACAACATCTCCATCATCATCATCTTCTTCATCATCATCATCTTCATCTCCATCATCATCATCATCAACATCTTCATCATCATCACCATCATCATCATCATCTTCCTCATCAGATCAACATCTCCATCATGTCACCATCATCTTCATCATCATCATCCGAACATCACCATCACCATCATAATCAACATCTTCATCATCATCACCACCATCTTCATCAACAACATCATCTTTATCATCTTCATCTGCATCATGATCATCTTCATTGTCATCACCCTCCTCCTCATCATCATCTTTATCATCTTCATCTACATCATGATCATCTTCATTGTCATCACCCTCCTCCTCCTCATCATCTTGTGCACTTATGCACTTAGGGATTAATGTTTAGAAGAGGGTCTAAAGGCCTTTATGGGGGAGGGGCTCTAGGAACAAGGTAAGACAGAGAGGGAAAGGGGGAGGGATAAAGGCATAGAGGGTTAGTGATTAAGGGAGAAGAAGGGAGAGAGTGCTATAGGGAGGGATAATGACGAAGATAAAGATAAGGTGGAGAGATGGAGAGTGGGGTGGTAGAGACATGGCTGGAGTAAGGGAGAGAAAGAAACATGAAAGAAACATGTAGGGAGGGATGTAGGGAGAATGAGGAACATATATTTAGAAAGAGATAGGGGGTATCTAGGGATTATTGGGAGAGAGCTAGGGGGTATTAAACCATACAAAACATTTGTTTTGTATGTAACCATATAAATTATTAGTTTTCTTTTGATTTTGTTCATTGCCCTAGCCGTGCACCTAACCTATTTATTGTGCTTGACTATATCGCATTCGCGTTTTTGCACTACATATCATGCACGCGTTTTTTCTTTATATAACGCGTGCGCATTTTGTAACTCCACAAATAGTGGACTGTTCTTGTCCGAGAGCAACTTCACTCTGTCTGAACCAAAACAACAGTCCCGCGATTTTTCGAACAGCATGAGCCCGCCATTGGAAATTTTCACATTCTACACCAACTCCATCATTTTTTCTTATGCAGGTGCAGCATTGAGGACATCTTTCATGGTTGCTCAGTGTGGTGTTGGGTTATATGGCCATATTTGAAGAAAATAATCAGCAAGCTTGAAGAATCTCCAATTGAATAACACCAAAGATAAGGCCTTTGAAAGATTCATTTTGCCTATATTTGAGGATCACACAAGATAAGATATCAAGCTTCAAGACCAACAAGGAAGAACTTCCATTTGCTTATTATTGAACAGCTTGTAATTGAGGAGCAACAGAAACAAACTATATTGAATTGATCATTGTGGTGATGGGGAATGCACGTAACCGAGTAAACAAATCAACAAGGAAGAAGAGACCTCAAGAAGTCATTGAAGAAGAGAAAGAAAAGAAAAAAATATACATGATGAATCGGAGGCTTTCTTTGGAAACTAATCCAAATCCAATTGTAGAGGATACCACGGTTCATCCTATTAATCCACGACAAGAGGGACCTTCAATTTCCACAATAGTTGTTGAACAAGCACCCCATGGAAGTAATCAAGAAGCAAAACGTAGGTGCTCATTAGGGGATGTTTCAATTCCCACTTCAAGTCAAAGTGATAAGTTACCATCTCAAGATGAAGCTCATGAAGAAACACCCAATTTTCTATCCGGATGTGGTTATACAAGCGATGAATTCAGAGAGGCGTTGGACATTTTGCCTACTGTTGAAGAAGAGAATGTTATCCACACCATTGATGAGGATGTTGGACTTCCACAAGGGGATGTTGGACTTCCACAGACCATCGATGAGGATGTTGGACTTCCACCATCCAACTACCAGGAAGAGAATGAAGGACACCAAGCTACTACTGAAACGCTAGAGTGTCTTGGTGATGCGCTACATGGTAGAATTCCAACCCCCTTACCTCCATTAGCAAGCACAAGTCGAAGAACTCCAAAGCGTATACAAGTTGATGAAAGACTTATGAATTCCATTGAAGGTACGCTATCTAAACGTAGTATTGCTTATCAAACTCAACAGATACTTGATAAATATTTTGTTTCTAAATGTGATGGAGATAAATTTAGATTATTTTTATCATTGTTAAAATCTAGGAGCATGAATGTTGTTAGGAAAAAGTTAGGGATAAAGATGATAAAGAATTCTGAACCAAGTTCTCATATAGTTAAAAGCCTAGTAGATGCATTTGGTAAAATTGGTAAGAACACACGTTCAAAGGACCGCAATGCTACTCGTCGTGTGTTGTCACAATCAATTGCAAATAAGAACACTAGGGCCATTTGTATTCTCAGGCCTACATCTCGAACTAGTTAATTTGAATGTAAAAACCCTTCGTAGGTATTCTATTAGAAGAGAACATCTTGACACAACCGATCAGACAAATTTTTGGGCCTTTGTTGGTCGGTTGCCACGTCGTGACATGAAGCTAGTTGATGCAAGTAAAGGGGACTAGTGCACAGTTTTTGGCATGATCACACAAGGCCTTCTTCAAACCGAAAGGATGTACTAAAACTAAGAAGGGGTTCAAAGGATCGTGAACCACATACTAAGCATCTTCTTGATATAACACAGATAGAGCTTTACGAGAAATTTAGGATTGAGCATAGACAATTGAACTTGGGGCAAAGATCTTTTGAGAAATGTAAGCCATGGTATGTTAGAATAAATACTCTTCATAACACTTGTTGTTGTAGATACCATGTAGAATATGAATATTACTATGAAACATTTTTGTACGTTCGTCGTGGTGTTGCATACTAACATTGTGCATGGATTGCTCCATGACAATACCACCGACTTCATCAAGAGAATTCAATTCATAGCATCATTTGCAATAGGCCCGAGGGGGCAAACATACTATGCAAAATCTTGTTTGGATGGAACATGCTCCAACTGTGTTGGAATGGCATTATTGAGCCAATGTATGCACGAGAATGGAGACAGTGAATTTGGGAAAATGGTTACAGACATGAAAGTTTCAAATATATCAACTATAAAAATAGTCCCAGGGAAAGAAAGCAAAAAAATACAATTGGTGACATCTCAGGTATGCATTATATCTATAAAATTATGTTGTAATGGTTTACATTTCAATCCTTACTTACAACAAAAAACTGACATTGAGATCATTTTGTGTCACCAGGTACAAGTTAGAGACTTCATCAAGGAATTTATTGAAAAGACACATCAATATGTTCAGCATGTCCACGTGGCACGATGGCAGGATGAGAAGTTTAGAATATGCAGAGATACATTTCCCCTTGGTACTATACTTTCAGTTGTTGATTTTGCCGAGAAATACACTCTGCAACCTCAAAATGAGATCCAAAGTCAGTATTATCACTCTAAGCAGGTTTCCTTGATGGTCCATATCACATATAGGCATGGCCCAAATAGCACTGAAGAGCAAAGAGAAATTCTGAAGGAATATCACTTCTACATAAGTGATGATAGGTGCCACGACTTCCACTATGTACGTCTTTGCTTCATCATGTTCTATGATCACTTGAAGGGAAGGAACATACAGATGTGATCGACACTGATTTGGTCTGATGGTGTGCTGGTCAGTTCAAAAATGCACGCATATTTCAGTGGTTGTGTTCATTGCATAAAAACTACAAAGTGCCACATATGTGGAACTATTTTGAGACTGGGCATGGTAAAGGAGAGCATGATGGAGCCAGAGCATGTGTCAAAACAACCCTACGAAGAGAGGAATTGAAAGTATCTACAGAATCTACTATTCTAAATGCTCAATCTATAGGTCAGGTGGTGCACGTCAGTAATGGGATGAGGAATCAACTATGCGATTAGAATCCACAAGAAAGAGACATGTGGAGAGATTTTTTTGGGAGGTGGTAGACATAGATCGTTCACAATGCATGGGAATGCAAGACTGTGCCTGGGGACTCGTGGCTTTCATTCAGTTCGAAGCTCTGATAACCCAGTATTTGAAATTTGGACCAGAAAACTCGCTTGTTTTTGCCCGCCTTGTTGTGATGGTGACTGGGATGGGTGTGAATCATTGGATTGGGTTGATGGATGGGATCGCATATCACTTCCACTTGATCAGCGTGCAATTGTTGAGTTAACTCCGTTGGAAGAAGACCAATCATCTATTTCTTGCAGATTTTGATCATGTCTCAGACCTTGTACAACCCGGTATGATGCATTTTCCTTAACATTTTTTGTTTGTTTACGTAGTCTTCAAATGCACATTAATGGCCTTGTATCGCATGAAAAATATTTTGATCATATACCTACAATCATATAATGCAGGGCACATATACGCAAGTGGTTGCCTCAAAAGATACTGAATGGGGTGATGAATACATGGTTGGCACGTTGTATAGATGGAAAGCAAACCCTCATTATGTCCATGACTGATGATGAAAACAACCACTTTCCAACTGGGTCTATGGTTGTTAAAGGTGAATACTTGACACGGGATAACAATGGAAGAAAGAAGGGTGGATATGTTTACAGGGATTACAAACCAGGTGCAAGTGTGTATCACTTTACCAACTTAATCATTGGCACAAACCTTCAGGTACGAACAATGCCTAGTCGAAAATACATCGAAGGTACGCTACTTCTTACCAGATACAGAGCACGAGAGACTAATGGAAGGACCATCAGTATAAGAGATGATCCCGGAGGGCATGGTTGTATGATAATAGGTGGGATCTAGCATGATGAGGTACGTTACATACTTTTAATACTATAACTATTTATACTATTTGTAATTGAATATTGATATATGCTCAATTTTCACATGTATGTTTCATATTGAATATGTCAATTTTTCATTCTTGATATGCCAAATTTACGTTTACGTTGTTTATAAATACGCCAAAAGTTCTCTTTTATGTCAAGTTTATGAATATGCCATTTTTTACATATGATCAGTAAACCCTAAAATTATATTATGTTCATCATGTTGGTTATTGGCTTCACCCAACAAAATTAATTCAATTCATGCTCACTATATTAAACAATACACTTATATTAAATTTAATTCATGTCTTGTTAAATATTTCATAATGAATTAGCTATTTGAGAGCACCACCTTAGACCAAGCCATCATCATCAACATCTTCATCATCATCACCATCATCATCATCATGGACCTGCAAAACCCTAGTTTCCAAAGTGTCTAGGCAGGTTCGGGCTGGGAACACTAGCCATACCCGCCCGGTGGATGATTTTCCAAAGTTGATCCCCGTGTGCAAAAATTGCACACTCCCACACTGAGCAAAACCCTAGTTTCCAAGATGGACCTGCAAGGTGACACATGGGCCACCGGGTAGGAGGGGAGGGGCACCCCTAGCACTATCCCGGTGTGTTGAATCCAACGGAGTCGACGGTTCGTCGATCCGAGCCACGGTCTTCATTCTATGGCTCGTCCCGTCTCACTGCCAGAAGGCCTTCAGGGACACCTGCTGGATACCTACCGGGGGCATAGAACTCCAACCGTGCAACAAAACTGGGTTCCGGGGAGTCCTGCAGGTGTGTCTAGACAGGTTCGGGCTAGGAACACTAGCCATACTTGCCCGGTGGATGATTTTCCAAAGTTGACCCCCGTGTGCAAAAATTGCACACTCCCACACTGAGAAAAACCCTAGTTTACGAAATGAATGTACAATGAAGCCACTGGGCCATGGGGAGACGAGGGGGAGGGTCCCCTAGAGGTAATCGCATGCCAGGAGACCAACGGAATTGAAGGTTCGTTGGTCCGATGTCCGGTTTTCGAGTTATGTCGAGTTGCAAGTCGCATGAAAATGTCGTTCAGGGACACTTGGTGAATTTCCGTCCGGGAGCCAAAAAGCAAACGGAGCAGGAAGACTGCATGCCATTGGCTCCTGCAAGTTTGTGTGGGCAATGCCGACGTGGGAACACTGCCAACACTGGCTCGGGGGAGGTTTTTGCAGATTTGACTCACCAATGCGAGATTGCATGCAATTAAACTGAGCAAAACCCTAGTTTACGAAATGAATGCACAATGAAGCCACTGGGCCATGGGGAGACGAGGGAGAGGGCCCCCTAGAGGTAATCGCATGCTAGGAGACCAACGGATTCGATGGTTCGTCGGTCCGACGTCTGGTTTCCGAGTTATGTCGAGTTGAAAGTCGCATGAAAATGTCGTTCAGGGACACTTGGTGAATTTCCGTCCGGGAGCCAAAAAGCAAACGGAGCAGGAAGATTGCGTGCCGTTGGATTTTGCAAGTGTGTGTGGGAAATGCTGACGTGGGAACACTGCCAAAACTGGCTCGGGGGAGGTTTTTGCAGAGTTGACCCACCAATGCGAGATTGCATGCAATTAAACTGAGCAAAACCCTAGTTTACCAAATGAATGCACAATGAAGCCACTGGGCCATGGGGAGACGAGGGAGAGGGTCCCCTAGAGGTAATCGCACGCCAGGAGACCAACGAAATCGATGGTTCGTCGGTCTGACGTCCGGTTTCTGAGTTATGTCGAGTTGCAAGTCGCATGAAAATGCCGTTTAGGGACACATGGTGAATTTCCGTCCGGGAGCCAAAAAGCAAACAGAGCAGGAAGATTGCGTGCCGTTGGCTCCTGCAAGTGTGTGTGGGCAATTCTGACGTGGGAACATTGCCAACATTGGCTCGGGGGAGGTTTTTGCAGAGTTGACCCACCAATGCGAGATTGCATGCAATTAAACTGAGCAAAACCCTAGTTTATGAAATGAATGCACAATGAAGCCACTGGGCCATGGGGAGATGAGGGAGAGGGCCCTCTAGAGGTAATCGCACGCCAGGAGACCAACGGAGTCGATGGTTCGTCGGTCTGACGTTCGGTTTCTGAGTTATGTCGAGTTGCAAATCGCAGAAAATGTCGTTCAGGGACACTTGGTGAATTTCCGTCCGGGAGCCAAAAAGCAAACGGAGCAGGAAGATTGTGTGCCGTTGGCTCCTGCAAGTGTGTGTGGGAAATGCCGACGTGGGAACACTGCCAACATTGGCTCGGGGGAGGTTTTTGCAGAGTTGACCCACCAATGCGAGATTGCATGCAATTAAACTGAGCAAAACCCTAGTTTACGAAATGAATGCAGAATGAAGCCACTGGGCCATGGGGAGATGAGGGAGAGGGCCCCCTAGAGGTAATCACATGCCAGGAGACCAACGGAGTTGACGGTTCGTCGGTCCGACGTCCGGTTTTCGAGTTATGTCGAGTTGCAAGTCGCATGAAAATGTCGTTCAGGGACACTTGGTGAATTTCCGTCCTGGAGCCAAAAAGCAAACGGAGCAGGAAGATTGCGTGCCGTTGGCTCCTGCAAGTGTGTGTGGGAAATGCCAACGTGGGAACACTACCAACACTGGCTCGGGGGAGGTTTTTTCAGAGTTGACCCACCAATGCGAGATTGCATGCAATTAAACTGAGCAAAATTCTAGTTTACGAAATGAGTGCACAATGAAGCCACTGGGCCATGGGGAGACGAGGGAGAGGGCCCCCTAGAGGTAATTGCATGCCAGGAGACCAACGGAGTCGACGGTTCGTCGGTCCGACGTCCGGTTTCGGAGTTATGTCGAGTTGCAAGTCGCATGAAAATGTCGTTAAGGGACACTTGGTGAATTTCCGTCCGGGAGCCAAAAAGCAAACGGAGCAGGAAGATTGCGTGCCGTTGGCTCCTGTAAGTGTGTGTGGGAAATGCCAATGTGGGAACACTGCCAACACTGGCTCGAGGGAGGTTTTTGCAGAGTTGACCCACCAATGTGAGATTGCATGCAATTAAACTGAGCAAAATTCTAGTTTACGAAATGAATGCACAATGAAGCCACTGTGCCATGGGGAGACGAGGGAGAGGGCCCCCTAGAGGTAATCGCACGCCAGGAGACCAACGGAGTCGACAGTTCGTCGGTCCGACGTCTGGTTTCTGAGTTATGTCGAGTTGCAAGTCGCATGAAAATGTCGTTCAGGGACACTTGGTGAATTTCCGTCCGGGAGCCAAGAAGCAAACAGAGCAGGAAGATTGCGCGCCGTTGGCTCTTGCAAGTGTGTGTGGGCAATGCCGATGTGGGAACACTGCCAACACTGGCTCAGGGGAGGTTTTTGCAGGGTTGACCCACCAATGCAAGATTGCATGCAATTAAACTAAGCAAAACCCTAGTTTACGAAATGAATGCACAATGAAGCTACTGGGCCATGGGGAGACGAGGGAGAGGCCCCCCTAGAGGTAATCGCACGCCAAGAGACCAACGGAGTCGACGGTTCGTCGGTCCGACGTCCGGTTTCCGAGTTATGTCGAGTTGCAAGTCGCATGAAAATGCCGTTCAGGGACACTTGGTGAATTTCCACCCATTTTATAATTTAAGCCACTTTTAAATATTTGAACTTCCATATTATTTTTGAAAGAGTAGAATATTTCAAAACTCCTAAAGAGACAAAAACACATGATCAAAACTCCTAAGGCTGCAATTTAGAGTAGCAATAATGGGGGTGATGGAGTTGAATTTGATCCTATGGAAGATAATGATACTAATATTATTGAGAATAAAGGGATAATAGGTTGATCCATGACACCTTTGTTTGCATGGATGAGGATGCACCTATGTATGATACTTATGATAATATTCATGATGTACATCTTATTGATAAGGCACACAAAGGCCTATACAAGAGATCAAAGATGAGTCACTTTGTCTACTAATTTGATGTTGATAAAATTGAAGGTATTGAATGACATTTCAAACAATGGTATGACAAAGATCCTAATGTATACACAATAACTCTAATGATAAATATAAGTTTTTAATATTTTTTTTTATTGTAATAACTACATTGCGATATCCATTATTTAGTACATAAATTGATTTTTTCTTATAGATTGTTAGGTAATGTTTTCCTATAACCATCAAATACTTTACGTTGCACATATTGAGAATTGTGTGCCCTTATGAAAGATACAATAAAGGAGTATCAAACAATTGATGCATGTCCTAATTATGATCAAATGATATATTATGGACAACATGCAACAAATTTAAAATGCCATGAATGTGGGATCAATAGATATTGAACTAATTAGGTAATATATAAGGTGCCCCATAAGGTTCTTTGTCATATCCCTATAATTCTAGGTTTTTGATGATTGTTTAGGTTAAAAAACATAGCACATTTTATGGATTATCATGTACAAAGATAAGTGAAGATGGTATTATATGAGTGGCTACAAATGGTTCCCAATTTACGATCATCAAGGAAATATTACCCATTTTTAAAGGAGAACCTCATAATGTTAGACTTTCATTGGTAGTTGATGGCGTCAATCCATTTAAAGAGATTAGATCCATTTATTCAGTTTGGTTATTTTTTGTTATAAACAATAACCTTTCTCCTTAGATGTCAATAAAGAGGGAACACACAATATTTGCATTAATTGTTCTAGGAATTTATTTATGGGAATATTTGCATTAACTAGCAATTTCCCTAGAATGTGCAATGGGTGTGCATGAGTGAGTTCGTTGAAACCTTGAAAAACATTGTATTGCATTTAGTTTGATCAAATTACACGAGCAAGAACTTTGACATAACTTGTAATGATCATCCAAAATCACAAATTTTAATTAGATACCAATTAGTGCATGCATGTAGTGAAATTGTTGAAACCTTTGAATATAATAGTTTGTTCTTTTGACATAGTGCATTCATGAGTAATAGATAATCCACACAAATCAACACATTAGATTGACACAAGAACACATGGAAACCGAAGAACAAATACAAAGTGAAATGTATCATTCATTTATAAGTGAAATGTCAATGTGCATGTCTCCAAAAGTACATGTATCCAAAAGTACATATATATCCAAAAGTATCCAAAAGTGCATGTCTCCAAAAGTACATGTATATCCAAAAGTACATGTATCCAATGAAGTCAATGTACATGTCTCCAAAACTAAATGTATCGAAAAGTACATATATATACAAAAGTATCCAAAAGCACATGTGTCCAAAACTATGCAAAACTATCAAAGCCACATGTACATGTATCCAAATGTACATATATCCCATAAGACACATCAAAACTCAAGCTTCCTCTTGTTCTTTCCCAACGTTGATCCTCTAGGCACATCTCTAGGATCAATGTGCGTCTCTGGATCCTGCAAATTAAATATCAATTGTTAAATTCAACTAACTAGTTACACTAATACATTAGCTCAACAATTATCAACTGGTGCATGGAAAGTGCATGAAACACTTGGTCACTGAAGGACATCTCACCTCAACTGACAAAGGAGATTGCGTTGCTTGTGTAGCAGATGGAGCCGTTGGTTGAACATCCAAGATGGTCGAACCAGGGGGGCCAGGAATTGCTCCTGCTGGTGGTGGCTACAATGAAAAAATCTTGAAATAGTTAGAAATGCATGAATAAACAATAGACAACAATAATAAACTATGTAAAGATAATGTTGAAATAGTTACATACCTGTGTGTGATCAGTTGCCATTGCAGATGCGGCACTAACTGCTGCATCAACCATTGATGCAAGGTTTTCAGTAGACAACTCGGGTTCCTGATGCAGTAAACATGCAATTCAAACATTAACAAAAATGATTTATGCATTGGATTTCAAGTTAAACAACAAATATCATCGAAGGATATACATTACCATGGTGTGAGTAATCCCATGGTCGTGGGCAGCTGGAGTCTTTCTAGGAGTAGAACGCCTCACATACACACGACCCTTGTTCACGAATGGCCTGGAGGGAGATACAAATCCAGGCAATGGTCCAGATGCCTCGGATGGTGCCTACAGTCAGCAAGTGTTCATGTAGTTAGACATGCATGATTCAACAAACAAACATATATTTAAAAAATGTCATTTTTAATTGTTTACCTGGAGCCCAGATGTTTCATGGGACGGTATGACCATGGGTGCTACCTCCACATTACCTTGCCCCAATGAAGGATCTGCCATCTGCAAGCTTAATAATTGTAAATATTAGATTGTAGATAGCATTAATGAACTAAAATGTAAAGTATGTGGAAATTAACAAATTAACAAGTATTAAAAAACTGAAATTTTAAAATGTTTACCTCGGTGTGAGATACAGCAATAGGTGCTATATAAGATGGGCCTACCAAATGGGTAGCATCATGCCCCCCTGTAGAGTTTGGAACATCCGGCTCTGGGGCGTTGCTTCCGGCATAAAGCATCAACTGCAAGTTCACAAAATTAATATATTAGCTCAAACTATATATATGTGTACAAAGACGAAAATAAATGAAGAATTTATTACAATTAACCATCAACATACCTCTCTCAAAAACCCACTGAAGGAAACATCTGAGGCAAGACCATAGCAGGGATGACCACATGATGTGCACTCATGAGGATCAGTACTAGGATGGGGATGTGTCGATGGTCCTGCACTAGTGGATGGTCTTGATGGTCCTACACTAGTGGATGGTCCTGATGGTCCTGCATGGTGACGAGCTGGTGTATGTACCACACCAGGGACAGATGTCCCTTCCTCACCCATATGTTGAACCATAGTGCCATGGCGAACAACCGCCCGTGCCAAACTCAAAAATGCATCCCGTGTCTGCGGAATAATACGATGTACAGGTGGGACATCTGTCCTAGGAAACTGCCTGCGAGGTGCAGAGATAGGGTGATCCTGGTCTCGAAGCCTGGCATTGGGTCGATTTTGGGGCATCCCCCCACCGATCCCCTGAAACTGCAAGATGCCAAAATAGTTAACGTGTTTATGCAACACGAACTCTGCGTACATCTTTCGAAGGAAATATAAGGGAATTTCCCTGTTGTTGTGTGGTGGCATATCAAAAACCATGTACCATTTGTCCATCCAGTCATCAACAAATGGTTGAAACGTGCACCACTCAATGGAGATATGCAGCCTGTTTGCATTTGGGATTTCCCCCGTACGAGGGTCCCTAAAAAATGCAAATATGAGCTCTTTGGATATTTTCAACTTTTTTATTGCATTGTAGTCTAGCCCATCAGCATATTGTTGTCTTTTTCTTTCTCTATATGATGCAATATCATATAGTACATTGGTAGATTGTGAAATGGTGTCAACAATTGCATCCAAGGTTGATGCAAGCGAACGGCGAATCCTGTCACCACCACTAAAAGCTGCACTTATGCCCCTCAAGGGGGCAAGCTCAATCAATATCTCGGCATTGGTGTCCATAGCCGCAACTGCAATAAAGACATTAATACGAAAATCATTAGAAACATATACATGGTATATAATGACGTCTCTTCAAAATTGAAAATGTATTAAATCAAACTCAAGTAAGCAATTTAATGGCATACACTTACATACATTTAAAACTTAAAATTAAACATTTGACAATTAAAAAGTAAGTTAGTCAGATTGGCAGAGAGGAGGAGGAGGAGGAGGAGGAGGATCAAGGCAGTGATGAGTTTGTTGATTCAGGCATGGAGGAGGAGGATCAGGGCAGTGATGAGTTTGCATCTATGTGTCTCAATGTCTCATTGTGATTTGTGATTGTGAATGACAAATGTGTTGTGATTTGTGAATGATCTAATTTCTATTGAATATTTCATATTTGTAATTGTAAATGTAATTTCTATTGAATATTTGTAATTGTAAATGTTAAATTTTATTGGATCTATATGTCTATATTTTTAAATTTTAATATATTTTAAAAATATATTAATTTCGGGGGTCACCGTGTCCTACGTGTCCTAATTCCGGGGGTCACCGTGTCTAGTGGGGACCAAGGATCAAATTTGAAGGGTGGGGTCCCATTTCACTATGAAGGGATATGAGATATTGAACCCTTCAATGCTGCCATGTAAAAATAAGTTATTCTTTTCATTTGAAAATGTAATAGTACATCAAAATTTCAATGTTTACTGACGTAGTAAAGTTGAGAGGCTTTATTTTTCAGTGGATATAGAAGCACTGAACATTATATATGTCATATAACACAACCATATTTCGCCCCGATCTAGCGGCTCAGTCTCTAGGCCACTATGCCACCTTTTCCATCTTAGCAGTTTCCCAAATTGAGTAAAGAGAACTATCTGACTCCAGCCAAATTTTGTTCTCAATAGTTAATCATGGACCCTGTATGCTTCTTCTTTATAGCCCCCCCCCTAGATCCCGTTATACATACTACATCCGTGGTATGATGGAGTAGAGGATGGGTTGTGAAGCATAAGTAAAACGTAGGTAGACCAAGTAGAGAGAAGATGCATAGATGGTTGAAGTTCTTGTTATATGGTTGAAGTTCATGTTTTTTTCCAGACCAACCGATAAGGGAAACAAAATCAAAAGGTAAAGTAGCATTGTCATTCTAAAAATCAAGATTACAAAAACATTTTTGTCCCAGTTCATACAGTCGAATGCAGATTGTAAGTGCAGTAGCATCGGTGGTCTTCATATTAATAAATACCAAGAATCTTAAACCGTGTACTAGAGGAAGGTGTCGATTCGATGAATGAGCAATTGGGGAAAATAGCTCATGTAATATAGTTTTAGATACAAAGTACGGATTCTTGATTTTACTCATTAACTAGATGTATGGAGGTTGGGAAAGTAGGAACTTCCCCAAATCCCCAGGCTTTTTGGCAAAGTTCGGGGGCGCATTGCGCACACCTGTTTCCCATAGGGATGCAACCGTGTCTAGTGGCAGTTGAATGGGGAAGCACTCGGTTTCAGAGTGAAAACAATGGTCTTCCTTGTCTCCTCCATTTCATGAAAGTTAAAGGGTAGCTAAATTCTCAAGAGCTTCGATCGGGCGACAATGGAAAATAGGGAAAGTCAAGGAGCACATGGAATCATATATATGCGTATACACATGACATATGAAGAAATAAGAAATTGTTGTTGTTGCTACAATTAGGAATTGATAAATGTCGTTCTAAACAGCCTCTCACGGAGATTTGTGACAAACCCACTCTCGGGTCTAGGCTTCAAATTTGAAGCCTTCAAGGCCCATTTGAAGTAACAAAATTTCATTCAAATAATAATATTGTGTTTGAACTTTGAAGTTACAGAATTTTAATCAAATAACAAATTTTTTAAATAATTGATGGGATCATGAATGGATAAAATGATGTACATACCTGTAAATTCATAGGATGTCAAAAATCTAGTCAGCCTTGAAGTTGAGCTCCTCAAAGAAAATGAATTTCTTTAAATATGTTTATGGCAGGTTGGCATTACCAGCTTCTCTCCGCAAACTCTCCTGGAGGACTGGAGGAGAGAGGGTAGGTGGAACTTGGAAGTAGCTCAACCACAGTGGAATAGGGGTATAAGAAAAAGATTGTTTCTATTCATGCAATATTATATATTGATGGTCAGAGCCATGGAAGCATGGAATTCGAGCATTGACTTGATACAACAAAGAAAACAAAAGGTGGAACTCGGGAGCTGCAGGATTGACTTGATACAGCAAAGAAAACACAGGGTGTGAGGCTGGGAGCCGTAGACGGTAGGATTAACTTGATACAACAAAGAAAACACAGGGCTATAGGTAGGGGCCACGGGCAGGAGCAACAACCTGCAACATTACAAGAAGTTTATGGATTGTGGATTTTGTCTGAAATGCCAAATTTGCGGGGGCACATTAACATAATATATTATACATTGAATACTCAATTAACTCACGGAGTCAGCATTCACGAATTGGTATGTGATAACTTGTAACTTGGTAAGCCCGCTAGAAACAACACGTATGAGCCACCTACCAGGTTTAATAATTTTGTTGATGCCATTAAATGTGTTAAACATGTAAGCGCTCGCTACAAACACGAGAACTTCGAAGCGTTCAAGCCATGGGCTGCTCAGTGTAAGCCCGTCCACGTAAGTTGCTCAATGATATTATTAGAGGCCCAATGGTCCATGATCCATGGATGATCGAACACGTGGATATTGGAGAGTAACCGAGTCCCACTCCCAAGTCACCTAGCTAGTAGCCGCATTCTGTTATAACTTGAAATTACACCTCTCCGTCCGTGACGACACTTGCTTCCCTTGGTCGCATGACAACACTTCTTGAGATCAAGTTAAGTCACACAACATGACATTTGTGGATGGAGGAGTCATTTGGGACACTAAAAATGGTTGAAATTACCTCATTCTTGACCCATTTGATGTATATGACCCTTAGGAACATTTTTCCAGACCAAACCATCTCCTGAAAATGAGCAGAAAAGCCTGTTTTTGGCCATTTTTCAATATGAGCGCGACTCCACTGTTGAAATAGTAGCATGTGTACGCGACTTTGTCTCATTTAAAGTAGCGCCCATTTCCATGTGTACGCGACTTTGTCTACTATAGAGTAGCGTACACCCGTGTTTTGGTCAAAATCTCGAAATTCGAGTAAGTTAAGTTGGTTGGGAAACCTCTTGAGTGGTTGTAACTTCTTTTCCTCTTCCTCACTGACTATATAAGGAGGGTAGAAGGGCCATGTGAGGGGACTAAGCCCAATTACAAAGTTATGCTGGAGGAATGGAGACCCTCATCCCCTCTCTTGTGCTTTAGTTTTGGTAAACCCTAGTACAATTGCTTAGAGGCTGGGATCTTTCGAGAACAGAAGCAGGAGACCTTGAATCTAGGTTTCGTGAAGTGCCAAGCTTGAAGGAAGGTATAATTGTATGTACTTGCTTTCATTCATTAATAAAGATCAGACGTTCTTCTCTTTCCAAATATGACCTATTAATGTGTCTTAGATTTGATTACTGTTTGATTATAGTTTGATGTCTTGTTATGTCATGGATATCAGTATTATATATGTAGTCAAATATGTTTGAGAAAGGTATCAAGTTGTTTTGCAGGTCTGGGCATTGCGATACTGGATAAGCATTGAAGAGCGAGGGAGGCAAAGCTAGGATCAACCTTCTGAATAAGGTGCCTACATTTCTAAACCCTAATCTCTTCATTTATTTGGTGTACTTGCAGAATGATTGTAAGTCTATCTTTATCACCGTAAGTTGGTAGTTTCTCCCCTGAACTATAAGTGCATTTTCCCCACAACACATTCCCAATTTCCCACTAAAAACTGTTGATGGGTGAAATTTGAAGCTACCCTTCTGTTGCAATTTTAAACAGTAGTGGTTAATTTAATTATTGAAGGGCTTACCATGAAATTACATTTTTTTTGCATGGTAAAATTTGAAGTGGCCTTCTATGACGTGTAAAATGACCTCTGAAGGGTCCTGAAGGCTTCAAATTTGAAGCCTGGTGGGGACACTCGTGTCCCGTGTCCTCATGTCGGGTGAGTTAGATGGATACATTGTGGAAAGGGGGGAGTTCTATTTTTTTCAATTTTTGGTTGGATTATGAATTTTTGAGCTTTTGAAAAGTGATTCATTTTAATTATTCACTCATCTTGGTTGAGGGAGATGTGAATTTAATTAGAGATTGGGTATTCCCAATTTTATCAATATTACAAAACTAGGTTGTTTTAAACAATAAAAAAATAGTAATTTAGGTTAAGAAATGACAAAAAAATGGTATGGGTGAATGAATTACCTGATTAGATGACAATCCACCGGTGAATTTGTCTCCCCTCCAGCTAAATCGAGCAACACCGATACTTGAGTGGGCCACAAACCATCCTCGTCCAGGGTCTATTTCGCGTTTCTGATGCGTGAGTGCCACGGGTGGTCGAAAATCGTCGGGACTGTGTATTTAAATTGATTTTAGATTTCAATAACGCGTACGCGTTTTGTAACTACATAACGCGTATGCGTTATGGTTACCTATCCTACATGTCCAATGACATGTTAGGCTCGGGTCTTAGCATGGCAGGTGCTAAATATCAGAAACGCGTTATGTTTTATGTATCGGGAACGAGTTTTGAAAAAGTAGCATTGCATCTAAAGTGACCCTCATCTTCTTGCACACACCCAAATATTTTTAAAATTTTCTGGATGAGATGATTTCAATGTGATAATTTTTGTTTTTCCTTTGAGACGTTTCATGAAACATTTATTTAGATTTACTTCTAGTGAATAAAGTATCCACTAAATAAATTTAACTTAATTTATAACCATAAATTTAATAATTATAATAAATTTATTTTATTTATAACTATAAATTTAATAATTATAGCAAATTTGATTGTAAAAATACGATTGAAAATTCTAACAACTATACTCTAAATCTATGACATTTCACAATTTCAACTTTATTTATAAATTTGCAATGTATTTGATTCTTAAAAGAAAACATAATTTAAACATCATATATCAATTTTGCAATTTATTTTTTTAATTATAAAATTATATTGCAAATATATATTCTCTCTCACACATACATATATATAAAACAAAATAATCTAATAATTATTATTATTAACCATACTAAAACACTTCCATTTCCAACTTAAATCTAATCATTGATCATGCGAAAACTTAAAGCTAAAGCTCTATATTATTTTATATGTAAACAACTTATACAAAATTCCTAATGAGATCTAAACAAAGTTAATAACCACATAATCCAAGAAAATAATTCCAACTTAAATCTAATCATTGATCATGCGAAAACTTAAAGCTCGATATTATTTTATATGTAAACAACTTATACAAAATTCCTAATAACCACATAATCCAAGAAAATAAATAAGTATTTGACACTCACAGTTGGCTTGGTTGAGGTACGTGGACTTAGTTAAACTGCTTTTAAGTATATTATGGAATTCCCTTAATTCCATATTAGAATCACGAGATCCCTGAATCCATATGGAATTACTCTAAAATAAAACTTTTTACATGGATCCGCAAAATAATGGTATTGCTCTATAATTACATATGTAAGATTTGGGCGCTTGAATTTTCAAGATGGATCTATGCTTATAATGAGTTTTAACCTTTAGAGTTAAGTCACAAATTACATGGAGTTTTATCCTTATTCTCTGCAACCATTTTCATTGCCAATATTTGAGTTGATATTCAAATATAGTGCCATATTATTGTGCTTACATTTAACCTGAAGTCCGAATAAACCATGAAGTGACCAATGTGAAGTTTAGATTGTGAATAAAGTTTGTTGGAAGGTAGTAGGGCAATGGGAATGCTCTCGGTCAGTTTCAATGGTTATTAAAATATTTAGCTCTAAAATCTCCATCTCAAGAGACGATGGTATAAGGAAGCCATGGCTTGGTTAAATAATTGGGGATTGATAGAAATACCACTTTGAAACATATCAACAACCTCAAAAATATTATCACATATTTAAATTCAAAGCAAAAATGTGGGAGGAGAATGTTTTGGAGGGTAAAAGAAATAAGGATGAACTCCCATGAGCTTCATAGAAAAACAAGGCACTGGAAAATTCCTAAACTGCCAAAGGATTTTCCAGTTCTCTAAGTCTATGAGTGTTGAGGACTATTCTCACTTTCTTTTCGAGTGCCCTACGTACACCCACATTTGATAGGCGTTTCCTAATCTTTGATACAATTATAATCTCCATGATCTTCTAACTTGTCAAAACTATGAGGGCCTAGGAACGCTTCTTTCTCATCTTATTAATCATATGAATCAAATTTTACAGAAATCCAAATAATTCATTTTTTCTTTTCTTAATGTCTAATAGATCAAACGGTTTCATTATCATCATCATCATATTGAAATTGTAATTTCTTGTAAGTCAAAGATTGAAGGACTTTTCACGTCTGCATGGTAGTTTACGGAAGATCTGTGATAATACATATACATTAATTGATTCCAACTGGGGCTAAAAATATGATTGATGTTCTTATAAATCCATTTCACGCTTATCTCATTGAACATTGACTTCACAACTTACATCCAGTTGTCATAGAAAACAACATATCGGAACATCTTTTAATTAAATAGAAATATTGTAAATATTGTTTGATAGAAGAAAAAAAACTAATCATCTTTGAAATGAGTACAACTTTATATGTAAACATCCTTTAATTAAATATAAATATTGTTTGATAGAAGAAAAAAAACTAATCTTTGAAATGAGTACAACTTTAGAAAACTTGAAATTTAAGTTCAAACAACTTCGAAAGTAAGGAATGGTTACTCTGCAGCAAAGCTACCTTATTAGTACTACTCCACTGTTTTGAGTAAAAATGAATTCAATTTTTGAAGAATTGAGCCATATAAAATCTTCACTCCATTAATACAAGGTAGCAGAGGCGAACCGGCATATCAAAATCAAAGGTCTCTAGACTTATGTGTTGGAAAATATGTATTTATGAGCTGATCGCGTATCTACTACGCCGGATCTGTCAATAACCCTGTCAGTCGTTTTGTGTCAGTGCGCAGAGTCTGCAATGTCAGTTTGTCAGTAAGTTAGTAGCCAATCCGGCGCATGTCAAGTTTGTATTAATGTAACCGCGTTAGTAGTTCGCATGTCAAAAATTATTAGGTAAGAAGTAATTACAGTGTTTAAAGCAATCCTGTAGCTTCCACATGAAGCAATCTTAAGTCGATTGTTAGGAAACTCTATAAGTAGAAGCTTATAGTTGAAACTCAGAGAGAAACGTGAAGAGGAGAAGAGTAGAATTGAAGATCCGTGAAGATTGTATCAAGAGCCCAAGCTCTGTGAAAGTAAAAGATCAAAGTAAAACTCATTTCCATGTATTGAGGCATCTCAATTTACTATGGTAAATATATAAGTCTATAGTTTTATGTTTCATTCTCAAGAATGTTCAATATTGCTTTGCACACATCTTCTCCATATGCACTTATGTGAATGTTGCTTAGCAGTAAAAGATATCAAGATTTCAAAATATTTCACCGAAGTGAAAGTTCTAATTTAACAAGGAATAACTTCGCGTAAGATGTTTTAGTTGTTATGCCTTAGAAAATATATTTCATGATAAAGTTTGTTTTAGTGATCTGCGAAATATTTGTGAATACCATGAAGTAAAGTATTGCGAAGTTAACTGCACATCATTGCGAAGTTCAACTGCATAGTAAAAAGTTGAAATCTGCGCAGTTAACTGCTGCGCAGTTAATCTGCGAAGTTAATTCTTAGTGAAGCAAGTGTTCCGCGAAGTAAAATTTGGGGTTCTGTTGGAGGGGCCTAGGTCGGTCTGTCGACTAGGCCTCCGCCTGACCACTCTGCAGCACATGTCGATATGTCATGTCGACTAGTATAGGTCAGGTCGGTCGGTTAGACTGACAGACGGTTATGTAACCATATTCATAGATATATATATAGGCTGTTGAACCGATGTAGAAGCTAGATTGGTTCTATGATTGTATTCTGCTCTTGCTGGTTAATATAAAGGCTTGTGTTCTCTCTATCTGTCTCGTCTCTTGTATCTGTATCATTGTGTATGCTTGCTTATATTATGTAATGTATATATGGTAACCACATGAACCTTGGGACTACAACATCTGGTTCCATTGCTATAAGGTTCCCTATTGTATGATCGATGAAGTCCGAAGCAAAGAAAAAGAAGATATTCATCTACTGCGCAGTTAAATCTTATTTACTGCGTGGCGTGCTTTTCCCTTGATTATGATGATTCCACAAATGCTTCTCTAGTTCGGTCTGCTAACAAATGTCCAAATTTGGAGGTAGGAAAACCTCATAAATTCAAATGACAAATAATTTATGCAGAAGAATCTTGCCTCCTTTAACAGAGTATCTCCCCAGCGCAGCCTTTCCTATCAGAGTAGTGATTATATGGAGTTAATGTCCAGAATTGGAAGAAGGAAAATTGTGCAACTTCAAACGAAAAAATAATTTATGCATAATAATTTTACTCCAACTCCAACTTTAAGATAATAACTAATTTATTTACATTAAAATTATATTTGATAAATTGAATGTATTTTGAATTTTTTTTTAATTTTCATATAAAATGGAAATAACTAAAACACTAATTATATAATTATATTTTGCTCCTGAATTATCACTAAAATAATGGTTTATGGAGTTATTAATTAAGCTAAGAAATTGTTACAAGTGTTTGAATGTTCGTAAACATAGACTTTCACATCTAATTTATTATAAATGACATTTTTTCTTGACATCACACAATTGGGGCATACATCCATGCTAGTAAAGACATCTTACACTATTCAATTAAGACAATGACTAATGCTTTCAATTTCTATGTTACTTTGATTTGTATTAAAAAAATTGCAAATGGATCCTTTTTAATAGGACTATATACTTTTTTATTAAATTGTAGCCTTATTTAATAACAAAATATTATAATCCATGTTTTGTACTATGTGCTAGGTGATTAATTTTTTTAAAAATAAAGATATAAAGTAGTTTTTATTGATTCTTTCTATTTAATAATAAAAGTAGTATCATAAATAGTAAGATTTATTTTATAAGCACATGAACCAAAACTCAACCATAAACAAAATGTTAAGATAACCACTAGTTGCTTTGCAGCGATTTTCCTTATTTCAATACATGGAGCGAGGTTTCATATTTTCAATTACAATTATGGATTTTGTGATAAGGATTTCAGGATAGAGAATATCCATAGTCATGTCCACTAAATCGATGGCAGATGAAAATAGAATAATAATTGATCATAGAATAATAATTGGACATAGATGTAGACATGTAGCCTTCGCAGATATTTTCCCCATAATTAATATAGTTTTGTAGAAACCTATGCTTGATCATTATAAGAAATTATTATTTATTTTGACATTAGGTCTGATTAGGTATGGATCAATAGAGTATCTCGTCCTATGGAAAGTTACATAGAGTGTCTTTATTGTTGAATCTATCAGTTTACATTCATGAATATATATTTCTTAATTTATACAATGAAGTCGTTTTGATGCATAATGCACTCTTTATGTAAAGTTTTCTATAACTATTATTCTATTTTTGGCTCCTTGTTTCTATCAATTGACATAAATGTTCTAGACATTTTTTTTATTTAATAGACATCATCTTTAGAGATACGTTTCTATGCTATGTTTGTCCATATTTGGATGATTTCCTCTTGAATCTGTTGGGGAATACGCCCCTGAAAGAACCTTGCAGCTTGGGTATCCTTTGTCTTCTCCTGATTGGCACTCTTCCATTTCTGGGCATAGTGCCGTTGGTATCCCTTCCTCCCCTTTTGAGTTTGTCTCTGCTTTGGGGCCATACTCAACCTCGAAATGCCAAGGAGAGGCCAAGAGCAAAGGCACAAACAAAGAAGGTCACTTATCAGTAGCAACAATAATCTCAAGCTCGTGGATATGCATGTAACCCTGCTAGAGCCTTCCTTATTTATAGCTGCCAACTCTCTTATTGCCTTTATTCCTGTCATAATTCCTCTTAGCTCTGGATTTGATTGTAGTACTAACATATCTAGTCCCTCCGATCCGGCACTTTCATCTTTCATTCCTGTCATCAATGATTCGTTGGTCTCGGACTGTCCTGAGTTTGGTACTCATTATCATCCACTCGGTTGATTAAAAGCTCTGGGTGTCTAGGGTACATATTGTTGGATTTCTCACCTCTATCACGTGGGGGGGCATTACTTCACAAGGTGTCGACATGATCCATCGGTCCTGGTGATCGTGTTATTATTTTGACTTACTAAGGCACGAGTGTCCAAGTTATCCAACTAGACACATTGAGTGGCCCACTCACCTGCTCCGAGATCCGACATGGGTCCTTCCCTTATTCTGTGGTGTGACTTTGCTCCCACGTTTTCCAAATAGTCATCCACTTTGTTTCCTTCTCTTCTGACGTGGCTAAAGTTCCATGTGTTTGACCTCCGTAGAATGCCCCACATGTCTTCCACCCTATGGGGTAGCTTCCAGCTGACAACCACCTTTTTTGGTTGTTGTCCGAGTTCGATTTTCTGTGGATTTTCTTTGCAATGGTGATTATTAGTCTTGAATATTGTTCGACTATGAGGGGCTCCCATTTCTTCCTTTCAACAATCCTTAGTCCCTGTATCATACCTTCAATTTCAGCAGCATTGTTTGTGTCGAACCATATGTGGCCGTGGAATATCAGATGAATTTTTCCCTCCCAGTTATGGATAACCCCCCCAAATCTAGTCGGATCGGGGTTCCCTTTGGAAGCACCGTTAAAGTTTAGTTTGCAAGAATCCATCAGGGGAGGAGACCAAGAATTAGGACTGTTTTGTGCTTGGGCTATGGCTCATTTTCTGGTCCATCCCTGATATTTTCTACTTTTAAGTTTAGTTGGTTTAGAATTCTAAGTTCCCGTTCCTCCGCTTTCCAATCTTTGCCATCCCAAGGAGTGATCTTCACTGTCTCCTATATGTGGTGATAATTTTTTGCCAAATCTTTTGGGTTGTGGTTTTGACGTCTTCGAATATTCGTCGATTGCGCTCTTTCCAAATTTCCCAGATCAAAAATCCAGGGAACATGAGCCATCTCTGAGTCACAATTTTGTTACTAAAGGATTTCTGATCCCACTCTTTAATTGTTTGATCAGGACATCCAGGTTTTCGGTTGGATCTTCTAAAAATCTCCGCTCTCCAATCCCATAATGAAGAGGAGAATTTGCATGAGTTTAGGAGGTGATTTATGGTTTCTTCTTCTCGATTGCAGAGAGGGAATTGAGAGGGACCAACGAATCCTCACTTCTGAAGGTTTTATCCAGTTAGGATCTGTCGATGGATAACCATCCATACAAAAAGGGTAACTTTTGACCAAGGATTAGACGACCAGATCTTCTTCCATATGTCGTCTCCTGGTCTTTCTTCATGATTTGTCTATAAGTCGTATGCCTCTTTGGTATTAAAATTTCCTTTTGGGGTATATCCCCATCTGAGTTTATCGTTCCCTCTTTGAATTTTTATTGACCTTTCTTTGAGGAATTCCTCCATGTATCGGCTTTCCTTGGCCGAGCATCTCTGATACCACCACTCTGTTTCTTTCGATTCCCTAAAAGTGTCTTCTTCCTCTTCTGGTTTCAAAAATTGAGAGAATTTTGAGAGACCTAGATTCTTACATTGTTCCCTGCTGTCATGAAGGGGATGGGAGGAAGCAAGTTTGGGTCTTTGCTGCCAAGAGTCCTCCCATAAATATGTCGTTGTTGCATCTCTTATCTCCCAAAAAATATGACCTTTGATAACCTTCTGACTGTTAATAGCATTTTTCCATATGTGTGAGCCCTGTTTCTCTTCATTAAATCTTATGAGTTCTTGTTTTGGTCTATCTTGAGAATATTTGGCATGCCATAGCTATTCCCAGGGTTCTGTGTTGTAGGTGACCCATTTCCACCAGATTGTTTCTCCCAGGATTTCATTATTTTCCCCTAGGTCTCGCAGGCCTAGACCACGTTTTAGTTTAGGTTGGCATACTTTCTCCCAACTCACCAGTGCCCATTTGGTTTTTCTGGACTTCCCCCCAATAATAATCTCCTCTGGATGGAACTCATTTCCTTGATCATGGATTTGGGGGATTCTAGAACCGAAAACATGTATATTGGAATTACTTGCAGAACCGATTTGAGGAGAATAAGTCTGCTTGCAATATAAAGAGGCCTTACCACCCAGTTGGTCAGCCTTTTCCTCATTATGTCCAGAAAATCCATTCAGGAGACCTTTTTTATGACACCTTCAACTAGGGGAGCTCCAAGATATTTGGATGGAAGGGAGCTCCCCTAAAACCCCAGAATTCGGAGGATATTTCTCGGGGAAATATTGGGAGTATTAAAAAAGAAAACTTGAGATTTTTCTCTATTTAATTCCACGCCTGACGCTTTAAAGAAACAATTCAAGAAGGTTTTGATGGCCTTGGCTTCCTGAACTGAAGCATATCCCATAAACATAGTATCGTCCACAAAATGTTGGTGGGTTTGTTTGTCTGTATTAGGGTGGATATTGAGGCCTCTTAGTTCTCCATTGGTCACCATGGCTTTGATCAATCTGCTAAGGCCCTCTACCATCAATATAAAGAGGAACGAGGATAGAGGATCCCCATGACAGATGCCTCTTATCGAGCTAAAGGTTTTAGCTGGGGATCCGTTGAGCATTATCAAGGAAAAAGCAGAGGAGGTCATGCTCGTAACCCAGTCGATCCAGTCCCTGTCAAAGCCACAGGCTTTTAACATTTCTCTCATGAATTTCCAACTCAGTTTGTCATAGGCTTTTGAAATGTTGAGCTTTAACATCATCCCAGGTATCTTAGTCACTCTAAGGGAGTGTATGAATTCATGAACCAGGATAAGCCCATCCAAAATCTGTCTTCCTTCCACAAAACCCAATTGCTTGGGTGAAATTAATTTGGCGAGGATGGGTTTCAACCTGTTTTCCATGACTTTAGTTATAATTTTATAGATTACATTGAAAAGAGCAATAGGTCTAAACTTACCTATAGTGTCCGCTCCCTTAGATTTTGGGATAAGAGTCATAAAGGTGGAATTAAATGCTTGGAGCACCTCGTTGTCTTGTCGTGATTCCTCCACAATTTGCCATACTTCCAGCTTGATCATATACTAGAAGTGGTGGAAGAAATTGGTGGTGAAGCCATCTGGTCCTGGTGCTTTTCTTTCTGCCATTTGATGAATGGCTTACTCTACTTCCAGTAAATAAATCGGTCTCTTCAAGAGATCATTTTGTTATGCAGTCATTGTTGGGGGTATGAATTGGGTGATCTTGTCTATGTGTTTTATTCTATTAACCTGATCTTCCCTCATTATGTCTTCAAAGAACTGTGTTAGTTCTACTTCCATTTCTTCTCTGGTCTCCACATATTGTCCTGTGTCTTTTTTTATTCTATTTGTCCTTGACTTTTGTTGATTCTAGATTATAGATCGATGGAAAAATTTAGTATTCCTTTCTCTTTCTTGAAGCCATTGGTTCCTAGATTTCTATTTACAATAGATTTCTTCCTATATTTCTTAGGCATGCAATTGTTTCAAGATGGATTTTTCCTGTATTTTCAATTCTTCATTGTACCCATTGCTCATACCTTCCATTTGGATAAATTACATAAGTTCATTGTGGATTTTTTTTGTCTTGGAAGATGTTCCCAAACTCTTCTCTGTTCCACATGCGTATTTTGGATTTCACGTTTTTAGTTTTTGCTGGAACTGGTACATTCTTGTCCCCCTATGGGTGTCCAGTTCCTTCCACGGCTCTTGTACTAGGGGTTTAAAGTCCTTATGCTCCAGCCAAAATTGTTTGAAGCGAAAAGGATTCCTCCCTCTCGATCCTGTCCTGTCCCAAAAGAGGCCGATCGACCAATGATCCAACCCTGCCGAAGGCATGACAAACACGTGTAGATCTCCACATGCATTAGCTAGACTTTCTGAAATAAGGAACCTATCTAACCTAGAAGCCATGTGGTGTTCCCCCCCATGTTTTTTATTCCATGTAAACCACTCATTTCCTGTTTCCAGGTCCACCAGGTTTCTAGTGTTAATAAATTCTTTGAAGGCTTCATTTGTTGGTCCCAATATCCTTCTCCCTCCTTTCTTTTCTTCCAGGGTTGTGATCACGTTAAAATACCCCCCTATGATCCAATGTGTATCCCCTGTCCATTGTGTTGACCATGCCAGGGGTTCTAGGAATGCTGTTTTTTTAGGAATAATGCTTATCCCATACAAGTTGGATATTACTCCCCTTCTCCTGGAGTCAAGGATCGTGAAATATGCAAAGAGTGAGAATATTGTAGCCCAGAAGTTTGTAAGATCTATTACTTCTGAATGCCAAAGGATCATAATTCCTCCCGCATTCCCTCGAGCATCAACTGCCATCATTTTGTTGCCTTTCCATACCTTGTTCCCTATTTCCCGTATTGTCTCTGCACTACACTTGGTTTCCTGTGGAAAGACTGTAACCGGTTTTTCCATTCTAATCTTGTTCCTCAGATTTTTTATTTTACGTGGGTGATTTACCCCACGAATGTCCATGATATTACCTTAATTGATATACCCTGTTTACTTCTGAAAAGGCAGCCCTAATTGTGGGGTACTGACATGATCCAATCAGTTTGGTACCCATCTCCGCTATCCTTTGCATGTTTGTATTTCTTCCTCTTTTTTCCCCTTCCTCTGGTTGCTTCTGTTTGCTTCCTTTTTGTGGTTCCTTAGTGATACCCAGTTGTGGTGTGGCTTTTTCTTTGAGTATAGCAGCCTGTAGAAGCTTTATCTGTCTACGCAATACATATCCTTTCCCTTTTTTGTCACATTCCTTCTCTATTTCATCTAGATCTAGTTCTCCTAGATCCATATCCTCGGCTTTTTCAGGCATGTCATCCTCCATCGCTTCAAGTTGATCTTCATGTCCTTCTGGGTTGGTGTTGTCCTTTTCCAGGTTTGGTGCATTCCCTTGTTCCGTTTTCTCTGGATCTTACAGATATTCCCCCACCGTGTTTAGGGTTTCAAATTTATTAGCCCTAGTTAGTTTTTTGTATTTTGATTGTTCCCGTTGCTGCGGATTATTCGGTTTCCTTCTTGGTTTTTGTCGGATCACTTGGGTAAACCCTTCCTCTATTGATCTCTTATCTTTTTCCTAGGGAACCTGTTGGAGGGCAGGGACTGTGATATTGTGCGGGCAGTCACGATAGAGGTGGCCATATTCATGGCACTTAAGACACCTAAATGGTAGGTGCTCATAATCGTCTATCTAGATCCAGTCTTCATCTTCCCAGGTCAAGTTGATAGCTTCAATATTCAGTATTCAGTCTTCAGTATATAAAGTTTCAAATATTGGACTTTCCCCAAAGTTTAAAAGTGACAACAATCTCTCATGAAGATATTCCATATGTTCATTGTTTTCCTAGAAACATTCCATCTATTCTTTATGCCCCTCTTATTACAATTAAAAATAAACGGCTTTGTATTCCATCCAATGGGTCCCTGTGACTAGATGTGAGCCCACCGTTGATAGAGATTCAAAAATTTCAACTCAGTTCACCAATAGATATGAGTCCAAGTTGTTATGAGTTCACCTTGATCAAATTTGGATGCCTACAATTTGTTTGAGTTATTCCTTTCTCGTCCACCTTTTCACTCGTAATGAGTAAACGTCAAACCAATACTTTTATTTAATGCAACCATCAACCATTCTGGAAGTGCTGTCAACTCAACAAAATTATCGAGATCAGCTTTAATGTCATTGAGTTTTTTTGGTTGTTAGATAGATTTTCCCTCCAAGAGCTTTGATGTTCAGCTTGAGATCTTCTTTGCTGAAATCCATTTCTGCTTCTTCCTCGTGAAGATCCGGAAACTGATCATCTATCGCTCTGGCTATCGTGACGTTTACGTACAACACCTTATTTCTCCATAATCTCAATATCTGAAAAAGGAGTACCTTACCAAACCACCCTAACTTGGTCCCTTCCTCGCAACAATATTTTTAATGAGAATGTAAATTTGTTCCTTTTAGGCTCGAGAGCACTATTTACATAGAATCAGACTACATTTTCCTCTTATAGGGCAATTAATTAAGGTGGGGCCACGGGGACATGTCTCGCTTTACAATTAATTAACTAGCATACCCCATTTTGTAAAATGAGATAAAGTTGTGTGTACTTAAACAATATAAATTTGTGTGTTTGAAACCAAGTCTAACTAATTTATGGTAGGGATAGTAGTCGATGAAATTGAAAGGAAAACCCTGTTGCAAGTACTAATAAGCAATAAATAGAAACCCATGTAATAGATGGAAAATAAAATGAATTGTACGTTAATTTGTCATGCCTAAATGAACCTGTAGTAAAATAAATATATTTGGTATTTTCATTTGGTAGGGGGAGTGCAAGGATTGAGCGGATTGCAATTTTCAATGTGAAAGGGATAGTGTAATTCAGATTGGAATTCTAATGTTGTAGTATGTGGGATTCACTATGAAGGTAAATCCTTACATTCTTTGTGAATGATTGTGCTTGTAATATGAAGTAATGGCTATCAAGAAAAAAAAACAAGAGTCCAATGATATTCAAGCACACAAAATGCAATTGATCCATATATTTGAATTTTGAACCCAATCAAGGTCTAGGCAAAAAAAAAATTACCAAAATATTATAATAAAACCTTCTTAAACATGCATTTGATCTAATGCACAAAGAAGAGCATATCCCTTACAACATACCATGTTTCCAAACTTATACAATGCTTCCCCTTAAAATTTTCTCTCTACATCACATGTTTGGTAGGTCTTTATTGTTTTATTTTTTTCACATTTTATAAAATTTAACAAATGATTGTTTTACCAAGCCAAAAATACCGTGCTTTCTCCAAACAACCACCACGAAGGTTCTTATATGCACTCAATCTCCATTTGTATTTTAGAATTTTTTAATAAGGGCGAACTAATCCATAAGCAACTTTACGTATCTCTATCGCACATCCCAATCTAGAGTGACTGCATAATTTTGGTTGCGGGCTATAAGATTGATGGGCACCAAGGCTAATCCAATACCTGTGTGCCAAGAAGCCCATGTTCAACAAAATATCATTGGCAATAATTCGACATTATAACACCATATATAGATAAAAATGCATGCACTGTATGCAAGCTTGCTCATATATTTCACAACAAATATTCAACACACAGTCACGCGCAACAATCTCTTTCCACAGCTACAGTGATCTCCACACCAACCTCTGATACACATATGTCAATTTTGCGCTTTGTTTAATATCTAGAGATATGGATTTAAGGAATTGAATACCTGGAATAGTTTACATACCTTGTGATAGATACAAATCCTCGTGCAGGAAGAGAAACCCACATGGAAACCATGCCTTTCATCATTCCCTGACTTGGCACACATGCACTAAAAAATAATATTTGGACGACAAATAATATGTATAGTGGTTCTTGGAAGGGCAAGGAGAAATCAATGAATGTTCCTCTTGTTCCCCACATGAGCAAAAGGCTACCTAATCACCCCGACCAAGCTTCACCTCACATACAAGGGTGTATGGCTTACATCAACGAATGGATTCCAGCTTCATGCCCAATTCACCAGGCCTCTCCTTGAATTAGAGGTATGGGATGTCTAAAGTTATCTGAACATTTTTGCTCATTTCATATATCCTCTAGTTATGCATGCTTCAACTCATAGTTATTATATCATTCTCCAATGGATCTGGAAAGCTTTCTCCGCGGCCTGACACTATGATTACTCTATAGTTTCCATACTGTGTTGGATTGAATACTATAAGTCTCTCTGTTGTTGTATAAAGATAACACAATTATTGCATAGAACTCTTAATTACTCTTCATTTTTCATGATAGTTTCTTTTCCCATGGCCTCCTTCGATTAGTGGAGATGTAGTGTATGGTATTAATGTTCAATAAATTTCAGAGAAGAGTTTTATGGTCCACATTTCCATCACTAAGCTGTGGATGAGAGCATGCACATGTCTAATTCTCATTTCTCCCTAACACCATCAATTTAAATGTTTTTGAGACCAAGTCCGCAACTATGTTGATGCTTAAATGCGCATACATTAGAAACACTCCGCAATCAACTAAAAATGGCAACAAAGTAATGAGGAACAAGAGAGAAAGTTATATTATACCCCCTCCTAGCAAATTTAGGCATTTCAGCTTACCCTTGAAACACGGTAACTCAGATTATAACATATAACCCTAAACGAAGCGAAGAAATACCCCTCAATAGAGCCTGAGCGATATAGTCCCTATTCATTATAATGATACCCCTCAATAGAGTCTATAATAAATGAACTAATATTTGTTTGCTTCTTGGACCCTTGAAATACCTTTATATAACGACATTAATCAGATTGACGATAATTTAAGCTAATTGTTGACTTTTGAATAAGGGTCAGTGCAAGCTAATGAGGGTCACTTTTGGCACGTTAGATGCAATAGAAAACTGAAAAAGCAGGCATCCCTCAACTTACTTGGATTTTTTGATTTACTTACGGAAAATATCTTGCATTGAGTAAAAAAGATGAAATGTAGGAAATTGAATCACGTTTCTGAATATATAACTTTTATGTATTGAAAATTTGCATAGCTATGTCAAGTTTCATTTTTCCTAACAGACACTTTTTATTTTTCAGGCAAATGATAAGGTATATGTTTTTGTGGGTAGAGCCTTTGAGGGCCTAAATGATGGAATCAAGCTACAAAAATCGGCATGCATGTAGAGAACACATAGCACTTGTGCGTCATTATTTTTCGAAAATTAAATTAGTAATTTTATAATTTTTTTATAATTGTCTAAGTGATCAAACCTCAAAAATAGTACCTCTTTTGTGGGTAGAGCCTTTGAAGGTCTTAATGCAAAAATCTTGAAATGGGTTTTTCATAGAACGTGGAGGTTAGTGTCCTCTTGTGCACCATACAATTTTTTTTTGAAATGATTGAGAATTGAAAAAGTTATGGAAGAAACACTAACAATGTGTTTCACGAGTTAAGGAGGTAGGACAGAAAAGAAATTGAAAGAAAATAGGAAAAATTAATATTTCAAAATAAAAGTTACATATTTGGAATCTGCAGAAAAAATGCTATTTGTGTCTAAGATTTCGTCAAAAATGACTGTGTGTAGCATATTGTAACGAGTGGCTAAGCACAGGCTTCTCCAGAAACTGGAAGAAATACCCAATTAGCTTTGGTTTTTCATTAACATAGCACAGGTTTGGAATTACCGAAGCAAACTCCAAAGCATACACATAGGATTATTGTTGACATGTGAGCATGTGACTCGGCCTGTTTAAATTCAAAAATATTGCCGCGCTTTTAGATTTAAATAACGCGTACGCGTTATATAACTAAATAACGCATGCGCGTTATATCAATACTTAACGCGTACGCATTATATAACTACATAACACGTACGCGTTATATAGTTACAAAACGCGCTCGCGTTATTCAAATCATAAAATACATGTTTAATACTTGAGAAAGAGGGGGTGTGGAAGTCAAGGGAATTTTTGTTTAATATTTGAGAAGGGGTGGGGAAGGGTCAAGGGAATCTATGGTTAATATTTAATAGGGGTGGGAAAGGGTCAAGGGCTTAGAAGGATGTTGGAAGCTTGAGTGGGGAGAGATGAAGGGAATGAGAACATGATGGGCTACAGGGGGTGAAGGGAAGTGGAGCTTGAGAGCACTATTAGGAGTAGAATAGGTTCTGAAGAGGTATAGGGTTAGAAGTTGAAAGTGAGACTTGAGTGACAAGGGGGAATGGATGGAAGCAAGGGGGATGTGAGAGAGAAATAAAGAATACAAGGGGGGGAGAGACATAGAGCGAGGGAGGGAGAGGGACAATGGGGAGGAATGGATTTGGAGGGAGTGAGAGATAGATGGGGATAGAACGAAATAAGAGATAGGAAGGGAGGGACAGAAAGTGTTGGTGGGAGACATGCAGAGAGTGGTGGCGATGGAGAGAGAGGGAGTGATGGAGAGATTGGGATTGGTTGAGGGAAAGATGAGGGAGGGATAGAAGGTGAGAGACAGGCGATGAGAGAGGGAGGGAGAGAAGGTAGGGTGAGGGATGGAGGGAGAAAGTTGGAGATAGATATGGATGGAGGGGGGATGGGTTTGAGAATGGAAAGTGACATAATGTGTGTGTATGTGTGTGTGTTTGAGAGAGAGAGAGAGAGAGATTGATGGTTGGGGAGAGAGAGACTAGAGGGAGTTGTGAGCATCATATTCTCCATCAGCATCATATTCTTCATCATCATCATCTTCATGACCATCATCGTCATCATCAACATCTTCATCATCATCACCATAATCATCATCATCATCATATTCCTCATCAAATCAACATCTCCATCATCATTATCATCATCATGATCATCATCTAAACATCACCATCACCATCATCATCAACATCTTCATCATCATCACCATCACCATCATCATCAAAATCTTCATCGTCATCACCATCACCATCACCATCACCATCACCATATTCATCATCATTGTCATCTCTAGGTTCCCCATCAACATCAACATCTCCATCATCATCATCTTCTTCATCATCATCATCTTCATCACCATCATCATCATCATCAACATCTTCATCATCATCACCATCATCATCATCATCATCATCTTCCTTGAATCAGATCAAGATATCCATCATGTCACCATCATCTTCTTCATCATCATCTAAACATCACCATCACCATCACCATCACCATCATCATCATCATCTTCATCATCATTACCATCACCATCATCATCAACATCTTCATTGTCATCACCATCATCATCATCATCATTGGCATTTGTAGGTTCCTCATCAACATCTCCATCATTATCATCTTCTCCATCATCATCATCTTCATCACCATCATCATTAGCATCAACATCTTCATCATCATCACCATAATCATCATCTTCATCGTCATCAGGTCAACATCTCCATTATCATCATCTTCTTCATCATCTTCACCATCATCATCATCATCATCATCTTCATCGCCATCTCCATCATCTCCATCATCTCCATCATCATCACCATCACCATCATCATCATCTTCATGACCATAAACATCTTCATCATCATTGTCATCTCCCCCTTCCTCATCAACATCTCCATCATCATCATCATCATCATCATCATCATCATCACCATCTGAACATCACCATCACCATCATCGTCAAAATCTTCATCATCATCATCATCATCATCATCATCATCAGCATCAGCATCATCATCATCACCATTACCATCTTCATCATCATTGTCATCTCTAGGTTCCCCATCAACACATCTCCATCATCGTCATCTTCTTCATCATCATCATCTTCATCACCATCATCATCGTCATCTTCTTCATCATCATCATCTTCATCACCATCATCATCGTCATCAACATCTTCATCATCATCACCATCATCATCATCATCATCTTCCTCATCAGATAAACATCTCCATCATGTCACCATCATCTTCGTCTTCATCATCATCATCATCATCATCATCATCATCATTACCAACACCATCATCATCAACATCTTCATCGTCATCACCATCATCATTGGCATCTGTAGGTTCCTCATCAACATCTCCATCATCGTCATCATTGGCATCTGCAGGTTCCTCATCAACATATCCATCATCGTCATTTTCTCCATCATCATCACCATCATGATCTTCTGAACATCATCATGATCATCATCTAAACATCACCATCACCATCATCGTCAACATCTTCATCATCATCGCCATCAGCATCATCATCAAAATCTTCATCATCATCACCATCACCATCTTCATCATCATTGTCATCTCTAGGTTCCCCATCAACACATCTCCATCATCATCATCTTCTTCATCATCATCATCTTCATCACCGTCATCATCGTCATCAACATCTTCATCATCATCACCATCATCATCATCATCATCTTCCTCATCAGATCAACATCTCCATCATGTCACCATCATCTTCATCATCATCATCATCATCATCATTACCAGCACCATCATCATCAACATCTTCATCGTCATCACCATCATCATTGGCATCTGTAGGTTCCTCATCAACATCTCCATCATCATCATCATTGGCATCTGCAGGTTCCTCATCAACATATCCATCATTGTCATTTTCTCCATCATCATCACCATCATCACCATCATGATCTTTTGAACATCATCATGATCATCATCTAAACATCACCATCACCATCATCGTCAACATCTTCATCATCATCGCCATCAGCATCATCATCAAAATCTTCATCGTCATCACCATCACCATCACCATCTTCATCATCATTGTCATCTCTAGGTTCCCCATCAACACAACATCTCCATCATCATCATCTTCTTCATCATCATCATCTTCATCTCCATCATCGTCCTCATCAACATCTTCATCATCATCACCATCATCACCATCATCATCATCATCTTCCTCATCAGATCAACATCTCCATCATGTCACCATCATCTTCATCATCATCATCATCACCATCATCATCAACATCTTCATCACCATCATCATCAACATCTTCATCATCATTACCATCATCTTCATCAACATTATCATCTTTATCATCTTCATCTGCATCATGATCATCTTCATTGTCATCACCCTCCTCCTCCTCATCATCTTTATCATCTTCATCTACATCATGATCATCTTCATTGTCATCACCCTCCTCCTCCTCATCATCTTGTGCACTTATGCACTTAGGGATTAATGTTTAGAAGAGGGTCTAAAGGCCTTTATGGGGGAGGGGCTCTAGGAACAAGGTAAGACATAGAGGGCAGGGGGGAGGGATAAAGACGTAGAGGGTTAGTGATTAAGGGAGAAGAAGGGAGAGAGTGCTATAGGGAGGGATAATGACGAAGATAAAGAGAAGGTGGAGAGATGGAGAGTGGGGTGGTAGAGACATGGCTGAAGGGAGAGAAAGAAACATGAAAGAAACATGTAGGGAGAATGAGGGACAGATATTTAGAAAGAGATAGGGGGTATCTAGGGATTATTGGGAGAGAGCTAGGGGGTATTAAACCATACAAAACATTTGTTTTGTATGCAATCATATAAATTATTAGTTTTCTTTGATTTTGTTCGTTGCCCTAGCCGTGCACCTAACCTATTAATTGTGCTTGACTATATCGCGTTCGCGTTTTTTCACTACATATCGCGCACGCGTTTTGTATTTATATAACGCGTACGGATTTTTCAACTCCAGAAATAATGGCCTGTTGCTGTCCGAGAGCAACTTCACTCTATCCGAACGAAAGCAATAATCCCACGATTTTTCGAACAACACGAGCCCGCGTCTGAAAATTTTCATATTCTACACCAACTCCATCATTTTTTTTAATGCAGGTGCAGCATTGAGGACATCTTTCATGGTTGCTCACTATGGTGTTGGGTTATATGGCCATATTTGAAGAAAATAATTAGCAAGCTTGAAGAATCTCCAATTGAATAACACCAAAGATAAGGCCTTTGAAAGATTCATTTTGCTTATATTTGAGGAGCACACAAGATAAGATATCAAGCTTCAAGACCAACAAGGAAGAACTTCCATTTGCTTATTATTGAAGAGCTTGTAATTGAGGAGCAACAAAAACAAACTATATTGAATTGATCATTGTGGTGATGGGGAATGCACGTAACCGAGTAAACAAATCAACAAGGAAGAAGAGATCTCAAGAAGTCATTGAAGAAGAGAAAGAAAAGAAAAGAATATATATGATGAATCGGAGGCTTTCTTTGGAAACTAATCCAAATCCAATTGTAGAGGATACCATGGTTCATCCTATTAATCCACGACAAGAGGGACCTTCAATTTCCACAATAGTTGTTGAACAAGCACCCCATGGAAGTAATCAAGAAGCAAAATGTAGGTGCTCATTAGGGGATGTTTCAATTCCCACTTCAAGTCAAAGTGATAAGTTACCATCTCAAGATGAAGCTCACGAAGAAACACCCAATTTGCTATCCGGATGTGGTTATACAAGCGATGAAGTCAGAGAGGCGTTGGACATTTTGCCTACTGTTGAAGAAGAGAATGTTATCCACACCATCGATGAGGATGTTGGACTTCCACAAGGGTATGTTGGACTTCCACAGACCATGGATGAGGATGTTGGACTTCCACCATCCAACTACCAGGAAGAGAATGAAGGACACCAAGCTACTACTGAAACGCCAGAGCGTCTTGGTGATGCGCTACATGGTACAATTCCAACCCCCTTATCTCCATTAGCAAGCACACGTCGAAGAACTCCGAAGCGTATACAAGTTGATGAAAGACTTATGAATTCCATTGAAGGTACGCTATCTAAACGTAGTATTGCTTATCAAACTCAACAGATACTTGATAAATATTTTGTTTCTAAATGTGATGGAGATAAATGTAGATTATTTTTATCATTGTTAAAATCTAGGAGCATGAATGTTGTTAGGAAAAAGTTAGGGATAAAGATGATAAAGAATTCTGAACCAAGTTCTCATATAGTTAAAAGCCTAGTAGATGCATTTGGTAAAATTGGTAAGAACACACGTTCAAAGGACCGCAATGCTGCTCGTCGTGTGTTGTCACAATCAATTGCAGATAAGAACACCAGGGCCCTTCGTATTCTCAGGCCTACATCCAAACTAGTTAATTTGAATGTAAAAACCCTCCGTAGGTATTCTATTAGAAGAGAACATCTTGACACAACCGATCAGACAAATTTTTGGGCCTTTGTTGGTTGGTTGCCACGTCGTGACATGAAGCTAGTTGATGCAGTAAAGGGACTAGTGCACAGTTTTTGGCATGATCACACAAGGCCTTCTTCAAACCGAAAGGATGTACTAAAACTAAGAAGGGGTTCAAAGGATCGTGAACCACATACTAAGCATCTTCTTGATATAACACAGACAGAGCTTTACGAGAAATTTAAGATTGAGCATAGACAATTGAACTTGGGGCAAAGATCTTTTGAGAAATGTAAGCCATGGTATGTTAGAATAAATACTCTTCATAACACTTGTTGTTGTAGATACCATGTAGAATATGAATATTACTATGAAACATTTTTGTACATTCGTCGTGTGTTGCATACTAACATTGTGCAGGATTGCTCCATGACAATACCACCGACTTCATCAAGAGAATTCATTCATAGCATCATGTGCAATAGGCCTGAGGGGCAAACATACTATGCAAAATCTTGTTTGGATGGAACATGCTCCAACTGTGCTGGAACGGCATTATTGAGCCAATGTATGCACGAGAATGGAGACAGTGAATTTGGGAAAATGGTTACAGACATGAAAAGTTTCAAATATATCAACTATGAAATAGTCCCAGGGAAAGAAAGCAAAAAAATACAATTGGTGACATCTCAGGTATGCATTTATATCTATAAAATTATGTTGTAACGGTTACATTTCAATCCTTACTTACAACAAAAAACTGACATTGAGATCATTTTGTGTCACCAGGTACAAGTTAGTGACTTCATCAAGGAATTTATTGAAAAGACACATCAATATGTTCAGCATGTCCACGTGGCACGATGGCAGGATGAGAAGTTTAGAATATGCAGAGATACATTTCCCCTTGGTACTATACTTTCAGTTGTTGATTTTGTCGAGAACTACACTCTGCAACCTCAAAATGAGATCCAAAGTCAGTATTATCACTCTGAGCAGGTTTCCTTGATGGTCCATATCACATATAGGCATGGCCCAAATAGCACTGAAGAGCAAAGAGAAATTCTGAAGGAATATCACTTCTACATAAGTGATGATAGGTGCCACGACTTCCACTATGTACGTCATTGCTTCATCATGTTCTATGATCACTTGAAGGGAAGGAACATACAGATGGACCGACACTGGATTTGGTCTGATGGGTGTGCTGGTCAGTTCAAAAATGCACGCAAATTTCAGTGGTTGTGTTCATTGCATAAAAACTACAAAGTGCCACATATGTGGAACTATTTTGAGACTGGGCATGGTAAAGGAGAGCATGATGGAGCCGGAGCATGTGTCAAAACATCCCTACGAAGAGAGGAATTGAAAGTATCTACAGAATCTACTATTCTAAATGCTCAATCTGTTGTCAGGTGGTGCACGTCAGTAATGGGAGAGGAATCAACTATGCGAGTAGAAACCACAAGAAAGAGACATGTGGAGAGATTTTTTTGGGAGGTGGTAGACATAGATCGTTCACATGCATGGGAATGCAAGACTGTGCCTGGGACTCGTGGCTTTCATTCGGTTTGAAGCTCTGATAACCCAGTATTTGAAATTTGGACCAGAAAACTCGCTTGTTTTTGCCCGCCTTGTTGTGATGGTGACTGGGATGGGTGTGAATCATTGGATTGGGTTGATGGATGGGATCGCATATCACTTCCACTTGATCAACGTGCAATTGTTGAGTTAACTCCGTTGGAAGAAGACCAATCATCTATTTCTGCAGATTTTGATCATGTCTCAGACCTTGTACAACCTGGTATGATGCATTTCCTTAACATTTTTTGTTTGTTTACGTAGTCTTCAAATGCACATTAATGGCCTTGTATCGCACGAAAAATATTTTGATCATATACCTACAATCATATAATGCAGGGCACATATACGTAGTGGTTGCCTCAAAAGATACTGAATGGGGTGATGAATACTGGTTGGCACGCTGTATAGATGGAAAGCAAACCCTCATTGTGTCCATGACTGATGATGAAAACAACCACTTTCCAACTGGGTCTATGGTTGTTAAAGGTGAATACTTGACACGGGACAGCAATGGAAGAAAGAAGGGTGGATATGTTTACAGGGATTACAAACCAGGTGCAAGTGTGTATCACTTTACCAACTTAATCATTGGCACAAACCTTCAGGTACGAACAATGCCTAGTCGAAATACATCGAAGGTACGCTACTTCTTACCGGATACAGAGCACGAGAGACTAATGGAGACCATCAGTATAAGAGATGATCCGGAGGGCTTGGTTGTATGAGAATAGGTGGGATCTAGCATGATGAGGTACGTTACATACTTTTAATACTATACTATTTATACTATTTGTAATTGAATATTGATATATGCTCAATTTTCACATGTATGTTTCATATGAATATGTCAATTTTGCGTTCTTGATATGCCAAATTTACGTTTACGTTGTTTATAAACATGCCAAAAGTTCTCTTGTATGTCAAGTTTATGAATATGCCATTTTTTACATATGATCAGTAAACCCTAAAATTATATTATGTTCATCATGTTGGTTATTGGCTTCACCCAACAAAATTAATTCAATTCATGCTCACTATATTAAACAATACACTTATATTAAATTTAATTCATGTCTTGTTAAATATTTCATAATGAATTAGCTAGTTGAGAGCACCACCTTAGACCAAGCCATCATCATCAACATCTTCATCATCATCACCATCATCATCATCATGGACCTGCAAAACCCTAGTTTCCAAAGTGTCTAGGCAGGTTCGGGTTAGGAACACTAGCCATACCCGCCCGGTGGATGATTTTCCAAAGTTGACCCCCGTGTGCAAAAATTGCACACTCCCACACTGAGCAAAACCCTAGTTTCCAAGATGGACCTGCAAGGTGACACATGGGCCACCGGGTAGGAGGGGAGGGGCAATCCTGGCACTATCCCGGTGTGCTGAATCCAACGGAGTCGACGGTTTGTCGATCCGAGCCACGGTCTTCATTCTATGGCTCGTCCCGTCTCACTACCAGAAGGCCTTCAGGGACACCTGCTGGATACCTACCGGGGGCATAGAACTCCAACCATGCAACAAAATTGGGTTCCGGGGAGTCCTGCAGGTGTGTCTAGACAAGTTCAGGCTAGGAACACTAGCCATACTTGCCCGATGGATGATTTTCCAAAGTTGACCCCTGTGTGCAAAAATTGCACACTCCCACACTGAGCAAAACCCTAGTTTACGAAATGAATGCACAATGAAGCCACTGGGCCATGGGGAGACGAGGGAGAGGGCACCCTAGAGGTAATCGCACGCCAGGAGACCAACGGAGTCGACGGTTCGTCGGTCCGACGTCCGGTTTTCGAGTTATGTCGAGTTGCAAGTCGCATGAAAATGCCGTTCAGGGACACTTGGTGAATTTCCGTCCGGGAGCCAAAACGCAAACGAAGCAGGAAGATTGCGTGCCGTTGGCTCCTGCAAGTGTGTGTGGGCAATGCCGACGTGGGAACACTGCCGGGAGCCATAAATCCATGATAGTAAATTAATTCATGACAAAAAAAACTGAATTATTCCTTTCAATGCATGTGGTTTTCAATTTCCTATGTTGTTAGGTCAATTTGGCACATTCATTGAAAGAAATTGTAGACTTTAATGATGATCACAACAAGTGTGTTTGTTAAAACCTTGTGAAATAGAGCATCAAAAGACCTACATTGTAGGCCATATAATTGTGTTTGTTTACCTTTTGTTTGATGGACCATGCACAATAAGTAATAAAATAATTTTTGAAGTAGGTCATTTCATTTTTCTGATTTTTTCTTTGGTGGTGTTGAAAAAGACCATTGTTCTTATTGATGGGATTTCATGTGCTTATGATTCTTTGGATAATCTGGACACATACAAGGACACCATTATTAGACTAATTCATTATGAACAATTTAATATGAGTAATCTACATAAATGAATTGAAAAATTAACAAAAATAACAAACAACCCATATACCTTGGAATATAACACAAGAGTGACCATGTTAGGCAATCTTACTTATCTACTTACCTATGGTCATTTAAGTAGGCCATTTGGATCATGTCTATTACTAATGATCTCCATTAACTTTTCATGTTCACAATGAGGCTTGAAGTATCATACCTTTGATGGGTGCTTCCTTGGCATTGTTTGTAGTTTGAGGTTTGTATCGAAAACTAAGTTTGTAAAGTGGTATATAGATTCACCTAGTCTAATCTTGAAATACATAACCAACCTTCTTCCATGTTTGGTCATCCAGTGTTAGATATTATCCTTTAATAACCATCAAACTGATTACAAGTTGATCACCATTGTCATCTATTAGTGAGACATGAGGGTTTGGTTCGCCTTTAAGGAACATGCCAACAAATAGTGAGTGCCCCATTCATTATCTTTCAGGGAAACCATTGCATATATGTTCATTTTAAAAAACATTAGTTCCAACGTGTGAGTCCACTAAATAGACAAAATGTAATGTATTCATGCTAGTTGATAAGATTTAATCTCATATTCCCTAAACTTGGTTGTACAAGATTTGAGACATGATCATAATGTGGTGAAATGGTTGATTAGTCCTCATCCAACTAGGATAATTCAATATTTATACCTAGAATAATGGGGAGTGATAGAATTTTCTTGTCCATATTTCTACTATAACATTGTTTGAGTTTCAAACTAAATGAAATCCACAAATTCCATGCATTATTCTATGTGATTGATCTACATCAACCACCTCCCAAAAATATCTTTGCACATGTCCTTTCCTTATTGAGTCCTCTTCTCGTCTTCTTGTTCCATCTACAATTATTGAAGAACACCATTCAACAATAGATTTTGTGTAACTAATGAGAGAATTTCTCGTAAACTTCCATTTTTACCTGCAGAATGTAATTTTTATGCACACAACATCTCGATCATGATCCCCTTTCCCACACTCAGTTTCAAAAGTCCTGTAAAGGCAACCTTTACATTTACATTTGCATTAACATGACAACCAAGTCTCAAAAATGAGATTGATGGTGTTTATTCTCATGCTCATGTATACAGTTAGGATTAAGACAACTGTATAAATCTATGGAATTATAAATGGAGATATTTATCCAAAAGGAAGCCAATGTTGGCCTTGCCAATCTTTTCTTCCCAATGCAAACGAAATATTAGATTCCATTTTGCTATGTTTCCATGTAAAATATATTTGAAAAAAAACATATATTTGGATTATATGGAAATCCTTCTTACCTTTGACATTGTTTGGGATCTGCAGGATGGGAATGAAGTATTTTTTAGGGATTAAGAGGAGTATTCAATTACGCAAACTTATGAATGCCTATTGTGACAAGCAATCCATTGATTTCAACTCCATCACATTTCTGTTTGATGGATGATGTTTGCAAGGTGAGCAAGTTTAACCCACCAATGCGAGATTGCATGCAATTACACTGAGCAAAACCCTAGTTTACGAAATGAATGCACAATGAAGCCACTGGGCCATGGGGAGACGAGGGAGAGGGCCCCCTAGAGGTAATCGCACGCCAGGAGACCAACGGAGTCGACGGTTCATTGGTTCGACGTTCGGTTTCCGAGTTATGTCGAGTTGCAAGTCGCATGAAAATGCCATTCAGGGACACTTGGTGAATTTCCGTCCGGGAGCCAAAAAGCAAACGGAGCAGGAAGATTGCGTGCCATTGGCTCCTGCAAGTGTGTGTGGGAAATGCCGATGTGCGAACACTGCTAACACTGGCTCGGGGGAGGTTTTTGCAGAGTTGACCCACCAATGCGAGATTGCATGCAATTACACTGAGCAAAACCCTAGTTTACGAAATGAAAGCACAATGAAGCCACTGAGCCATGGGGAGACGAGGGAGAGGGCCCCCTAGAGGTAATCACACGCCAGGAGACCAACGGAGTCGACGGTTCGTCGGTCCGACGTCCGGTTTCCGAGTTATGTCGAGTTGCAAGTCGCATGAAAATGTCGTTCAGGGACACTTGGTGAATTTCTGTCCGGGAGCCAAAAAGCAAACGGAGCAGGAAGATTGCGTGCCGTTGAGTCCCGCAAGTGTGTGTGGGCAATGCCGACGTGGGAACACTACCAACACTGGCTTGGGGGACGTTTTTGCAGAGTTGACCCACCAATGCGAGATTGCATGCAATTACACTGAGCAAAACCCTAGTTTACGAAATGAATGCACAATGAAGCCACTGGGCAATGGGGAGACGAGGGAGAGGGCCCCCTAGAGGTAATCACACGCCAGGAGACCAACGGAGTCGACGGTTCGTCGGTCCGATGTCCGGTTTCCGAGTTATGTCGAGTTGCAAGTCGCATGAAAATGCCGTTCAGGGACACTTGGTGAATTTCCGTCCGGGAGCCAAAGAGCAAACGGAGCAGGAAGATTGCGTGCCGTTGGCTCTCGCAAGTGTGTGTGGGAAATGCCGACGTGGGAACACTGCCAACACTGGCTCGGGGGAGGTTTTTGCAGAGTTGACCCACCAATGCGAGATTGCATGCAATTAAACTGAGCAAAACCCTAGTTTACGAAATGAATGCACAATGAAGCCGCTGGGCCATGGGGAGACGAGGGAGAGGGCCCCTAGAGGTAATCGCACACCAGGAGACCAACGGAGTCGACGGTTCGTCGGTCCGACGTCCGGTTTCCGAGTTATGTCGAGTTGCAAGTCGCATGAAAATGTCGTTCAGGGACACTTGGTGAATTTTCGCCCATTTTATAATTTAAGCCACTTTTAAATATTTGAACTTCCATATTATTTTGGAAAGAGTATAATATTTCAAAACTCCTAAAGAGACAAAAACACATGATCAAAACTCCTAAGGCTGTAATTTAGAGTAGTAATAATGGGGGTGATGGAGTTGAATTTGATCCTATGGAAGATAATGATACTAATATTATTGAGAATAAAGGGATAATAGGTTGATCCATGACACCTTTGTTTGCATGGATGAGGATGCACCTATGTATGAGACCTATGATAATATTCATGATGTACATCTTATTGATAAGGCACACAAAGGCCTATACAAGAGATCAAAGATGAGTCACTTTGTCTACTAATTTGATGTTGATAAAATTGAAGGTATTGAATGACATTTCAAACAATGGTATGACAAAGATCCTAATGTATACACAAGGTTAATATATAAGGTGCCCCATAAGGTTCTTTGTCATATCCCTATAATTCTAGGTTTTTGATGATTGTTTAGGTTAAAAAACATAGCACATTATATGGATTATCATGTACAAAGATAAGTGAAGATGGTATTATATGAGTGGCTACAAATGGTTCTCAATTTACGATCATCAAGGAAATATTACCCATTTTTAAAGAAGAACCTCATAATGTTAGACTTTCATTGGTAGTTGATGGCAATGGGTGTGCATGAGTGAGTTTGTTGAAACCTTGAAAACATTGTATTGCATTTAGTTTGATTAAATTACATGAGCAAGAACTTTGACATAACTTGTAATGATCATCCAAAATCACAAATTTTAATTAGATACCAATTAGTGCATGCATGTAGTGAATTCGTTGAAACCTTTGAATATAATAGTTTGTTCTTTTGACATAGTGCATTCATGAGTAATAGATAATCCACACAAATCAACACATTAGATTGACACAAGTACATGTATCCAAAAGTACATATATATCCAAAAGTGCATGTCTCCAAAAGTACATGTATATCCAAAAGTCTCCAAAAGTGCATGTCTCCAAAAGTACATGTATATCCAAAAGTATCGAAAAGTACATGTATCCAATGAAGTCAATGTACATGTCTCCAAAAGTACATGCACAATAAAGTCAATGTACATGTCTCCAAAACTGAATGTATCGAAAAGTACATATATATACAAAAGTATCCAAAAGCACATGTGTCCAAAACTATCCAAAACTATCCAAAACTATCAAAACTATCCAAAACTATCAAAACTCAAGCTTTCTCTTGTTCTTTCCCGACGTTGATCCTCTAGGCACATCCCTAGGATCAATGTGCATCCCTGGATCCTGCAAATTAAATATCAATTGTTAAATTCAACTAACTATGTACACTAATACATTATCTCAACAATTATCAACTGGTGCATGGAAAGTGCATGAAACACTTGGTCACTGAAGGACATCTCACCTCAACTGACAAAGGAGATTGCGTTGCTTGTGTAGCAGATGGAGTTGTCGGTTGAACATCCAGGATGGTTGAACCAGGGGGGCCAGGCACTGCTCCTGCTGGTGGTGGCTACAATGAAAAAATGTTGAAATAGTTAGAAATGCATGAATAAACAATAGGTCCAACAATAATAAACTATGTAAAGATAATGTTGAAATAGTTACATACCTGTGTGTGATCAGTCGCCACTGTAGATGCGGCACTTACTGCTGCATCAACCATCGATGCAAGGTTCTCAGTAGACAACTCGGGTTCCTGATGCAGTAAACATGCAATTCAAACATTAACAAAAACGATTTATGCACTGGATTTCAAGTTAAACAACAAATATCATCGAAGGATATACATTACCGTGGTGTGAGTAAGCCCATGGTCGTGGGCAGCTGGAGTCTTTATAGGAGTAGAACGCCTCACATACACACGACCCTTGTTCACGAATGGCCTGGAGGGAGATGCAAATCCAGGCAATGGGCCAGATGTGTCGGATGGTGCCTACAGTCAGCAAGTGTTCATGTAGTTAGACATGCATGATTCAACAAACAAACATGTATTTAAAAAATGTCATTTTTAATTGTTTACCTGGAGCCCAGACGTTTCAGGGGACGGTATGACCATGGGTACTACCTCCACATTACCTTGCCCCTGTGAAGGATCTGCCATCTGCAAGTTTAATAATTGTAAATATTAGACCGTAGATAGCATTAATGAACTAAAATGTAAAGTATGTGGAAATTAACAAATTAACAAGTATTACAAAACTGAAATTTTAAAATGTTTACCTCGGTGTGAGATACGCCAATAGGTGGTATATAAGATGGGCCTACCGAATGGGTAGCATCATGCCCCCCTGTAGAGTCTGGAACATGTGGCTCTGGGGTGTCACTGCCAGCATAAAGCATCAACTACAAGTTCACAAACATAATATATTAGCTCAAACTATATATATGTGTACAAAAACGAAAATAAATGAAGAATTTATTACAATTAACCATCAACATACCTCTCTCAAAAACCCACTGAAGGCAACATCTGAGGCAATACCATAGCAGGGACGACCACATGATGTGCACTCGTGATGATCAGTACTAGGATGGGGAATAGTCGATGGTCCTGCACTAGTGGATGGTCCTGATGGTCCTGCACTAGTGGATGGTCCTGATGGTCCTGCACTAGCTGATGGTCCTGCATGGTGACGAGTTGGTGTATGTACCACACCAGGGACAGATGTCCCTTCCTCACCCATATGTTGAACCATCCTGCCATGGCGAACAACCGCCCGTGCCAAACTCAAAAATGCATCCCGTGTCTGCGGAATAATGCGATGTGCTGGTGGGACATCTGTCCTAGGCAACTGCCTGCGAGGTGCAGGGATAGGGCGATCCTGGTCTCGAAGCCTGGCATTGGGTCGATTTTGGGGCATCCCCCCACCGATCCCCTGAAACTGTAATATGTCAAAATAGTTAACGTGTTTATGCAACACGAACTCTGCGTACATCTTTCGAAGGAAATATAAGGGAATTTCCCTGTTGTTGTGTGGTGGCATATCAAAAACCATGTACCATCTGTCCATCCAGTTATCAACAAATGGTTGAAACGTGCACCACTCAATGGAGATATGTGACCTGCTTGCATTTGGGATTTCCCCCGTCCGAGGGTCCCTAAACAATGCAAATATAAGCTCTTTGGATATTTTCAACTTTTTTACTGCATTGTAATCTAGTCCATCAGCATATTGTTGTCTTTTTCTTTCTCTGTAAGATGCAATATCATATAGGACATTCGTAGATTGTGAAATGGTGTCCACAATTGCATCCAAGGTTGATGCAAGTGAACGGCGAATCCTGTCGCCACCACTAAAAGCTGCACTTATGCCCCTCAATTGGGCAAGCTCAATCAATATTTCGGCATTGGTATCCATAGCCGCAACTGCAATAAAGACATTAATACGAAAATCATTAGAAACATATACATGGTATATAATGACGTCTCTTCAAAATTGAACATGTATTAAATCAAACTCACATAAGCAATTTAATGGAATTCACTTACATACATTTAAAACTTAAAATTAAACATTTGACAATTAAAAAGTAAGTTAGTCAGATTGGCAGAGAGGAGGAGGAGGAGGATCAAGGCAGTGATGAGTTTGTTGATTCAGGCATGGAGGAGGAGGATCAGGGCAGTGATGAGTTTGCATCTATGTGTCTCAATGTCTCATTGTGTTTTGTGATTGTGAATGACAAATGTGTTGTGATTTGTGAATGATCTAATTTCTATTGAATATTTCATATTTGTAATTGTAAATGTAATTTCTATTGAATATTTGTAATTGTAAATGTTAAATTTTATTGGATGATCTATATGTCTATATTTTTAAATTTTAATATATTTTAAAAATATATTAATTCCGGGGGTCACCGTGTCCTACGTGTCATAATTCTGGGGGTCACCGTGTCTAGTGGGGACCAGGGATCAAATTTGAAGGGTGGGGTCCCATTTCACTATGAAGGGCTATGAGATATTGAACACTATTGAAGGGCTATGAGAAATTTATTAATATTTATTCTATGTGTATATATGGATGTGTTCATGTTGCATGGATTGGATTCTAGGTTAACCGAGGCGTTTTTAGAGCAAAGAATGGGGTAATTACTATTTGGAAACAAGTTTTTTATCAAATGTAAATTGCGGTGATGGAAGATATTGAGGGTGCCACATGTTGTGGAGAAAGTAGTATTGATTCCTATGACGTAATAGGGAGTTCAAAAAGTCTGGTTTCAAGTATTGTCATGCGTAGCTCGATTGATTTTTCTCGCGCTAGGGTTGTAGCAACTGTTATGGCCATTACTGTTAAAAGGATTGATGGGGTGGAATCCCGTGAAACGATGAGTTCTTTTGTTGTGGATCATTTAAAATGTATAATTTATTTTAATATTGGGAAGCTAAATTCAAATTCATTAATATATTAATGTGATTTGATTTTTTTATTAATAATAAGTTATTCTTTTCATTTGAAAATGTAATAGTACATCAAAATTTCAATGTTTACTGACGTAGTAAAGTTGAGAGGCTTTATTTTTCAGTGGATATAGCAGACCTGTAAATTCATAGGATGTCAAAAATCTAGTCAGCCTTGAAGTTGAGCTCCTCAAAGAAAACGAATTTCTTTAAATACGTTTATGGTAGGCTGGCATTGCCAGCTTCGCTTTGCAAACTATCCTGTAGGACTGGAGGAGATAGGGTAGGTGGAACTTGGAAGTAGCTCAACCACAGTGGAATAGGGGTATAAGAAAAAGCTTGTTTCTATTCATGCAATATTATATATTGATGGTCGGAGCCATGGAAGCATGGAATTCGAGCATTGACTTGATACAACAAAGAAAACAAAAGGTGGAACTCGGGAGCTGCAGGATTGACTTGATACAACAAAGAAAACACAGGGTGTGAGGTTGGGAGCCGTAGACGGTAGGATTAACTTGATACAACAAAGAAAACACAGGGCTATAGGTAGGGGCCACGGGCAGGAGCAACAACCTGCAACATTACAAGAAGTTTATGGATTGTGGATTTTGTCTAAAATGCCAAATTCGCGGGGGCACATTAACATAATATATTATACATTGAATACTCAATTAACTCAGGGAGTCAGCATTCACGAATTGGTATGTGATAACTTGTAACTTGGTAAGCCCGCTAGCAACAACACGTATGAGCCACCTACCAGGTTTAATAATTTTGTTGATGCCATGAAATGTGTTAAAAACGTAAGCGCTCGCTACAAACATGAGAACTTCGAAGCGTTCAAGCCATGGGTTGCTCAGTGTAAGCCCGTCCACGTAAGTTGCACAATGATATTATTAGAGGCCCAATGGTCCATGATCCATGGATGATCGAACACGTGGATATTGGAGAGTAACCGAGTCCCACTCCCAAGTCACCTAGCCAGTATCCGCATTCCCAATTTCCCACTAAAAATTGTTGATGGGTGAAATTTGAAGCTACCCTTCTGTTGCAATTTTAAATAGTAGTGGTTAATTTAATTATTGAAGGGCTTACCATGAAATTAAATTTTTTTTGCATGGTAAAATTTGAAGTGGCCTTCTATGACGTGTAAAATGACCTCTGAAGGGCCCTAAAGGCTTCAAATTTGAAGCTTGGTTACAAGGAAGCGGGCTCAGAGCGCGCTTCAGGCCCGCTTTTTACCTCCATGTGCGAACCCTATCCGGCTGCACAAAACCACTGGTAACTCAACACCTGCATCCACCCAATAGATCTCCAACTCAGACTTGTGGACGTGCTTGCTCGACTTTATTGAGTTCAAAGATGCTGCCTGACATAATCCCTTTCGAGGAAGGGTCTACGGCATGCTTCTCCTCTCCGATATTCCATAATTCCCATCCTGGCGAACTCATCGGCACATTTTGCCGGCATTGGCCTCCTGATATCTATCGGTAGGAGAGTGTTACATGAGAAGCAGAGGCATCTGAGAAATCAGAAGTGAAGTAATTTGTTGTTGTTTCTTTTCTAACCTTTCTTTCGTCTCCATTTCTAGCAATTTCTCTTCTTTTGCTTTTTAAATTTTCCACTGTTCGTCAGGGGTTCGATTCTCGTTCGGATTGTTTTATTCCACAGCAAAAAGGGCTTCCAGGCTGGATGGTATTATGAAAACCAGCTACGGGATGGGGTGTACTGCGTTATCTGTATCAGTTGTTATAAATTTCCTTTCAATCGTTTCAGCATTATATGATAATTGTATGTATTTGGATTTGATGTAAACATGCATGGTGCAGATGTACCTATCTCTTGAGAATGACTGCAAGTGGGGGCCAAACTGCCAGCAGTCGCCACACCTGATTCCACAGTAGTAGTCGTAGTCTCTCTAATTGGTGCCTCATAAGTTCAGAGTATCATTATCTTTTCACATGATACAAAACATTTTCACATGATACGAAACCTTTCCAGCTAATGAAAAGACATGAGTGCACTCATTTTCATTATATTTAGTGAGTTGTGGCTGGCGGCGGGGACACTCGTGTCCCGTGTTCTCGTGTTGGGTGACTTAGATGGATACATTGTAGAAAGGGGGTCCAAGTTCTATTTTTTTCAATTTTAGGTTGGATTACGAATTTTTGAGTTTTTTAAAAACGATTCATTTTAATTATTCATTCATCTTGGTTGAGGGAGATTGAGGGAGATGTGAATTTAATGAAAGATTGGGTTATTCCCAATTTTATCAATATTAAAAAACTAGGTTTTTTTTAAAAAAAAAATAAAAAAATTTAGGTTAAAAATGATAAAAAAAGAGTATGGGTGAATGAATTACCTGATTGGATGACAATCTACCGGTGAATTTGTCCCCTCCAGCTAAATTGAGCAACACCGATACTTGAGTGGGCCACAAACCGTCTTCGTCGAGGGTCAATTTCGCGTTTCTGATGCGTGGGTGCCGCGGGTGGTCGGCAATCGTCGGGACTGTGTATTTAAATTGTTTTTTAGATTTACATAACGCGTACGCGTTTTGTAACTACATAACGCGTACGCGTTTTGTAGTTATATAATGCGTACGCGTTTTATAGTTATATAACGCGTACGCGTTATTGTTACCTAGCCTACATGTCCAATGACATGTTAGGCTCGGGTCTTACCATGGCAGGTGCTAAACATCATAAACGTGTTATGTTTTACGTATCAGGAACGAGTTTTGAAAAAGTAGCATTGCATCTAAAGTGACCCTCATCTTCTTGCACACACCCATAATTTACTCTTATACACCTAGAAGAGAATAAGAGTGAATGCAATAGCAATAAATATATGCTTGAACATATACACAACCCTCATCATATTTGGGGTGACAGGAGCCCAGGGCTTGAAGGAGCCATGATTAATGAAATATCTACATGAACTACTAATCTATACTCTCCTATGTAATAATTACCTGTAGGATACAAGAAGATAAACACATGATATTATTTTCGAATGGCCGATTAATAAGTAGACAACTGCAAATTAAATAAAACCCTCGAAGCTTAAAATTGAACTTACCTTCTTCGTTCAAAAGAATAAAATTGCAGAGTCGATGTAAGACCTCAACGCACAAATTTATTAACTGCAAAAGAGAAACATTGTTCAAGGATCGACTAGTCACACAAAAGGGGTTGAGCTGTGGAAAAAAAGAGGAAGGAGGCTATGTACTGTAGGGATTCACAGAGAACCGGTCATGATCGGATCCAATACTGAGATAACCTTAGCAATGGGAGCACTTTGAACATGTTGAACGCAAAATCCATGAATTAAATGATGAAATGCAGGGAAATAATAGGTACTTGGTCTCGTCCCTCAAATTTGGAAATATTCTTAGAAACCCCAACAAAAAATACCCTTGGAATTCTTGCTAACATGAACTTGTTCAACTTAATCCTCGTTTGCCACATTTTATCAAACAGTTCCAAGGCTTTCCTATTGTGCCCACGACTGGAATAAGTTGCAATTGCAGTAATCCATGATATCACATTCCGTTTGGACATCCGATAAAGAACTCCAAAGGCCTCCGTTAAGATGCCACACTTAACACACATGTTAAGAAGCATATTATCGATATACATGTGTGGTTTAAATCCAATGTTCACCATATGGTATGGATTATCATGGTTGCATGTAATCTCTTAAAAATTTATGAAAATTATGTTAAAAGAGAAATCAATTAATTTATTTTTATTATTATTTACTATATTAATTTATTTGGAAGGCCTGGAATACATTTGGAAGGCCTATATGTAGATTTGTGTCGGATTCAAGGCCCGTTGCTAATGTAGATATTGGCTCCTCTTCCATCAATAGTCGTGTGCCTTGTGATCTCTGTTTTCATCATTACCATTCGAGAATGCACAGGCATAATTAGGTTGACTATACCAGTGTGCTGATTGTTGATATCTAGACTGTATATAGTCAGACTCAATTTCATGGCTATCAAATTGAGCATAGAATAGCTCTATTGCTTCGTCTAGGTTCTAGTTGGTTGTCTGTAAAAACTGTCGTTCCTTGTCTGTGGATTCCCCCACTATTTCAACAAAGGAATAAATCGGTTCTTGCATCTCTCTTGACGTTTACATTGAATGATGCCCTTTTCTCAAAGAAACAGTGTGGCAAATCCATAAAGGATAACCATGAATGTGGCTACAGCTCATGTGGTGCTGTGAGAAGCACCGGATTTGCTCGAACTCAATGAACCGATTGATGGGCTGGTTGTTGAACGCCCTCCTAAACCTGCTAAACCTGTTTGTGAGGAAGACGAGCCCGTTATAGGACCGACCGAAATTAAGCAAGAATAGATTAGATTGAAACAAGAGATATGCAACTATCAATTGCCAAAGATAATATCTTAGTTAAGCAATTGTATTGATTTTATCCGGTATTCTATATTCATGTCAAAAGTATGTGTTGAACATCTAATCCTAAAGCTTTATTTATTCTGAAACCTTGTTAGCCCCTGCTTAATACACGGAATACCTTTCTGGTTTAATTTTAGAGTTCATCACAACCATTCTCAATTATTTCATCTCTGCACTCCCAATTCTTGATACTTTCAGCAACATGAATAAGGTTTTCCACTGCAATATTCATGAGTTTGAAAATATTTGACGGTAAAGTATTCAACATGTACGCAAATGTGATATTATGCTGAGTTAGTCTCATGACCAATGAATGAGCTCTATCTGCTGCTCCATGATGTTGAAAACTCTTCACTATTCTGTCATGGGGGCATTAAGCATGGCGTACACCATTTCTTCATTTAGAACTGCAGGCTGGCAGCGTTTCCTGTATATCCTCCCGCAGAATCCACAATTATGTAATCAAACAACCCATAGATTCTATTTACAAATCCTTCCCCGGAAAATATAGGGAGGTCAAGCATATCCTCTCCATTTATTCCGTAGTACCGAACTTCATTGGCTGCAATATGTTCCAGCTTTGATTGCCCCAACTTGACCTCTATCAAATCCAATGGATTGAATATATGTTGCTGCACATACTGACCATAATCCATTCCTGTAACTTTCTCGATCACTCTTCCTAGCACCATGTATCCACTATTTCTATACTCCATCGTTGACCCGGGATTGAAATCCATAGGTACACTTTTCATGTACCGAGTGGCCTCATGGGTAGTTGGAGGAGAAGTGTGGCCTAGTGAATGCGATGCACAGAGAGCTGCAGGGATTGTGAGTACCTGGGTTTGGGATGATATAGAGTTCCAACCTCACATGTGTTGCAATAAGTTCTGCACAGTTATATTGAATAATCTTTCGTCCACAATGGCACCGCTTGGAGGTTCTATGTTATCCAACAAACTAAATGGTTGGTCTTCCAGAACGAGCTTCCCTTCTTATGGAAAGAGTTTAAAAAAAATAGACCAACTGAGAAATTCAACAAAAAATAATTTAATATCAATAAAGAACTGCATTAATTTTCTATGTTCTGACTTGAACAAGCTTGAAAATGGCAATTCCCATGATGACTTTGGAGAAACTATTATATCTCATAACATTCTTTGTAGTGATTGCTTCAACACTGTCACGATTGGCAATTCCAAAATATTTGAAGTATTTGAGGTGGCCTCCTTTCGCCACAGCCAACTGAGCTCCCAGAGCATTAGTGCATTGCATTAACAGTTTCATTACTTCATCAAACTTTTCCATATCAGATGAGTGATGTCCAATATTATTAGCTTCTGTTTTCTCAAGAAAATAAGCTTGAGAAATGAGGAGGATCAGTGGAAAGAGAATAACCGAGTTGTAAAAGGAAAATTATTAAACAATGTCGCTACCATCACGTTTCAAAGCAATATTATTCCTAGCTGGCTGAATTCAATGCTTGATGCGTTCAATGTATAATCGGCATAATTAAACAACCCCTCCTGGCGGTATTAGTGGGATGTTTTTTCTTTGAACCATGCTGTTGCAATGCCACAAAAAAAATTTGCTATTTTTATGGCCTCAAACTCAGGGTTCATATGGCCTCTTAGTTAACCCAAAATGTTGAATTTCCAAAGAAATCGACTTCACCAAAAATAAAGCTATTTGACAGTCCTTTATCAAGCTCAGATGCTCCATAGTGGGTAAATAAAAGTTAGCCAAGGCAGTACCAAATAACTTATGATATTAATATGGTGTCAGGTGTAAATAGGCTAACACGGAGTGGCGCCTAACAAGCTCGTGACAGACGATGAAGCCTCGAGAGGCACCATCCCCTTAAAGAACGCCTTGTAATAACTAGCATACCCCCAAAGCGAGGGAAATGAAACGCCGAACATAACTTAGTAAATTTAAAATGAGAGAAAGTTGTGTGTATGTAGATTATGTAAGTTTATGATGAACTTGCACGGTCAAGCTAAGAGGTATCTTGGTCCAACAAATTTGTGCCAATCAGAAATAGATTGTCCCACTGTGGTGCTAAAGCTTGGCGTATTGTCCAATGGACGCTGAAATGAGCCCTACCATTTCTATCTAGAGGATTGCATTTGCATCAAGCTCTGGCAGTGATGATCCTAGCCACCAAAATCAGTAATATAAAATCTTTGATCTTCAATGAGTTAATTTTACATGACAAAATATTTTTCCTCCATCATCTCAACATAATTGGTAGCAGAACGAAGAACGACCTCATTTCTCCAGTAAGTTTAACTTCCCAAGTTAAGCACAACGGTTTGCAACAAACAAATCATAGCATAGGTACACTATAAGAAATCGCATGCTAAAAGAAATTAATGACACAACATTAGGAACAAGATCATAGCTTGGGATAAGATATGTTCAATCTCATTATTAGAAATTAAGATGTAGGTATAGATTAACAAAATGTGCCTTAATGCTCTATTTTGGTTCTCAACTAACTCTCTACACTACATATCTATCTCTTGGTATTTCTTATGGATCCTTTAACCTAACTCTAATAACAACAATCCTTTTTTTCTCTTTTCCTATTCACTCTTCGACTTCCTCAACAATTTAAGTTACTCTTATGACTTTCAATTTCCATCTTAGTAATTGAATACATTTATGTTGCTTCAACTTCCTCTAGTTCTCTTTAGCTCATTTTGTGACTTTCCATCATCCCTCTACCATGCACTTTCATTGTCATGTATCTACCATGCACCAAAGTCATACTTCGTGCACTTAAACGTTGGTATGCACTCTCTTTTGATGCACATTTCTTCCACAGTGTACGTGTTTTTTGTTTAGAAGTACTGAAAAAAAATGGAAATTAATTTACATATCTTTTTAGCATAAAATTATAGAATACAAAAGTTAAAGAGCATAATGCAGTAAATACATTGTCTGGTTTTCGAAAATGTTACGCATTTCAAGAAATTTTCAATAACCACTTTAAGATTAGATAAGACTGAATAATTTGATCAACAATTCCATGAAATGAAATGAAGAAGATTCGGCCTTATTGCCTTGAAAAGCCTTACCCTTTACTTCTTTTACAAACATGATCTTCCCCACAGGAAATACGAGCGGCATCAAATACTTTACCCTTGGATTTCCTGCCATCATCATGTAGGAAACATAACTCATGCATACAAAATTAGATGTGTCAACCCACAAAAGCACCAGTATTATTGTTTTTATTTTGCCAAAAGCAAAACAATGAAAGTGAAATAATAGTAGCTGAAGACACCTGCCCCTGTGCACAACGCATTACAGTGAAATACGCTACCTCCACTACATGTTTGGAAACAACATTTTATTGATGTTCGACATATATCTCCGCCTACGCGTTTGGAAACACCATTTTATTGATGTGATCATGCCTACTAATTATGGCATCCTCAGTTGTCAATCAATTATTTTGACACTTGGTTAGCGTAATAGAGTAGTTGTTGTGAATCTGAAAAAACCCTGGTACATGTGGCTATGAGTCCAGTCGCAATCGTTAACCGTAACCTGGGAATGGAAGGAAGTAGCTTTAAAAGATGGGAAAGTCTCACTCGTTTCCATCTTGGAAGGTGGTAACTTCTACTTTTTTGTTATCTTGTTTTTTTTTAATTTGTTAAAAGGGATTTCATGAGAGGCGATCTGGGGGCATGCCTTCCTCTTATACATTTCTTCCCCTTCAAGTTGGAATGGGCTCTAGATTCAAGAGATTTAGATCTAGGTTGACACAGATCTACTTATTTTTTACTCTATCTTTGTTCACTTAAACCAATTTCATGCTAAGATCCCAAGGAAAGGATGAAAGAGAAATGAATAGTGAACTTTATTGACAAATGAATACATGTACCATGAAGAATTTTGATGATCTAGCCGCATATTTTTTATTTAAAAACATAAGAGTGATGTGGTTAATAAATATTTGAATTAATAGAATCCATCAAGAATAAAGTAGAGACTTTCATAGATGCAGTTTGGCATGTAAGCTCCATTGATTCATGACATCTATGTATCAGTAATGTAGTTTGGAAAAATCTCAGGCTTGAGATGGTAAACTAAAGCGATCGATTGGGTACTTATTTGATTTATATATCTTGTGTTGTGATTGATAAGAAGCAAGTAGAAGGTTCTCCAATGTATCTAAAGACAATTGTAAAAATGTATATGGGAATTCCACAATTGACATCAACGTTATAGTCCAGTGGTAGTGGGTCAATTTTTGGAATCTCCTCCTTTTCTCTGGTATGAATATGAATTTGAATTCCAATTTGATGCTTGCATGAATTTGAATTCCGATAATTCGATGTTTTGTAATAAAAATGCAATGAGAATATTTATCTTTTTGACATTGAGGCCAGCGCAAACAACTTTAGTCATTGTTAATCATCGTGCTATAATTCGCCCCCCATAAGAGAGGCCCAGCCTTTGTTAATGGAAAGTAATGCAGCCGTGCAGAAAAGAAAAAGCCTTATGTGACAGTAATCCTACTTTTACTGCATCACCATTCTAGAGTATAGATTTACATATATGTGATATCAGTTAATTTACATATAGATTTGTTAAATGATTATTTGAAATTTTATTATATGATATTAGTTAATTTTACTTTTTATTAATATAGTTGGCTTCAAATGCTGTAATAATTTAAATTATTTATATTCAAATTTCCAAAACATGTTTAAAAAATTATGTCCCTTTTTTAAAGTAAAAGCAACATTATTTGTTAAAGTATTATATATATGTATGTTAATGTGGTTTTTTTGGGCCAATAACTACATAAAATTGATAGCTATACATATTCTTATGAAATTAGCATTAAACAAATAAATATTACATTTACAAGTTCTAAGTAAATATTAAATTTACAAATTAAAAGATTCCTTATTCAGTATTGGTCATAAGAAGAATGAATAATAAATATTGTAATCATGATGTCACCGTGGATTTCATACTCCAAGCCATTACATATAAGCTCACCAAGAATACACGTCAAGCCATTGCATATAAGTTCAAGAAACCCGCACAGGCAGGCGCAAAGGCCGTGGCTTGAAGACTACACTAAAAGTAGTTTTCAGCAGTTTTTAGTAGAGGATGGTTGGGATCAACCTTCACAAAATGCTGACTCGTCGTGCAAGTTGCATCCTGATGAAATTATCTTCAACGACAGGGTGTATATACATGCGAGCCAGTAGAACTTGTACACATCAAATCCCAACCATGCAAAATGCTATTCTTGGCAATTCTATGTTATTTCACATTGCAGATGGGAGGAGTCAATAATATGGGATGGTGGGAGGGTCTTCATGTGAAGACCATTTCCCTCTTGCAAAATGCCCAATTGCTCCCAGTATCGAGGTTGTTGGTTAGTGGTTGTCCAATAAGACGGGTGCCCTGGAAGTAGGGGGCAGATTCATTTTCCAATAGGAGTATTACAGTATTAGCAAAATCGATCATAACACCGGAAAAAATAGAAGAAAATGCCCAAATATTATACTGCGAATCCCGCCACAGTTGTGATCACAGAGATCCCCAAGTAAGGAAGATTATGGGGACACTCTTGAGAAAAAAAATGCACAAAACAGGATCGTGACAAACACCTTGCATGACCGACGCATACAGCTAAGGAGTTTGCCTGCGTATATAGGCAATTAAAAGACCATATTACAATACAATGGGAATTACATGGCTAAGGATGCCTCTTCATTTGGGTGTTCTTATCTATTGTATTTTTGTGTCATATTGGAACTCACTATATTTGTTGTTGCAAGCTTGTTCTGTTGTTGGAGAATCTACACCGTGCTGCTTATTTCACACCATTGATAGATATATTTAGAATGTTCATTCGATCTCTGAATCCAACCCTACGTGAATGCAATCTATGCAAGCTTGTTCTGTTGTTGGAGAATCTACACCGTGCTGCTTATTTCACACCATTGATAGATATATTTAGAATGATCATTCGATCTCTGAATCCAACCCTACGTGAATGCAATCTATGTTGGATAAACACGTGTTTAATTCGATTGTAGTGCCGGAGAATCCCAAAGCGGAAGCTCCTTTTAAAATAATATATACTTGCCCAGCAGTCCAGGAAAAACGGTATAGATGGCTCTGGGCTTAAAGCTTGACCAGGTCTTCCAACGCCAACCTTCATCTGGTATTAAAGATGAGATTGGGGATGTAGCCGGCACTGGCTGTTCAGTAATGGATCCTAAGCGAGATGAGATTGGCGATGTAGCCGGCACTAGCAGATCAGTAATGGATCTGAAGCGAGGACGTATTTTCCTTCAAGAAGAAGAAAGGGCCTCTGGTTCTCAAATTGACAGAGGAAAGCTTACTAGGGATATATCCACAAATGTGGGGATTTGGTGATTTTATATATATACATATATGTTGAAAGCATTTGGTTTATATATATTTCCTTTAAACGAAAGAAATGGCAGGTTGCATATCGTACCGTATTATGTCTAAACGGTCTCGTCCAAAGTTGAGGCAGGCATTTCTGACGCGGTTCAAATCCTTAAAAACATGCCGGAGGTATTAGAATCTTCCTCATCTTCATCAGAGGAAGCTATGCTTTCAAAGTAATTATTTTCCACCAATCGTTCCATTAATGAAATCCATTCTAGCCAAGGGTGTTGTATTTCTACTTTGGAATCGAACCCAGAACCTCTTGCCTCTACAGGGACGTCGTTATCTTCCTCCTCGAGATGCTGGGAAACTGCGTGTTCTGTTTTGTGGGATTGGAGGTTCTGGGTGTGATTTACAACAAAACCCAACTTGGTCTCAGTTGCTTCTGCAGTCTGTATATCTGCGTTGGCAGAAAAGAAATCGCGAGGTATCATGGCTCTACACAGGTAGAATGATATTCTATGAGAGAACAACGGCGGTATGCTTCGTCTTCCGCAATACGGTGATGGTACGCTCTTCTGTAGCAAACGAAAGAACATGCAACCCCATTTCGCCCCAGGGTTTAAGCTGCTCGGGCGCGAGTGGAACATATACATACAATCAGTTCAGAGCTGCCTAGGTCTTAAGAACACGCTCCTGGAGGACAAGCGGCCATGTACGGGAGGAGAATGAACGTGGCAGAACGTATCTTACTTTTATTTGATGGAGGGACGACAGGTGGCGGCTCCTCATAGGCCGTCGACAGACGACGATGGCCTGAGGGGAGCCGGGCCCTTAATATACGCCTTCGGCCTAAAAAAATAAACAAAAGAAAAAAAAATTTCAAAAGTTAAAAACACCTTACATTCTATTAACTCTTAGCCACAACAATAAATTATACAAATGAATAAATCCAATAAACCAGGAGTTAAAAGAGGACTTAGTCCTATGTGGAAACCTGGAATATCCAAACCCTAACAGTCAACTACGATTGTTTTTTAGTTCGCGGAAAGTTTACGAAAACTTGTTTGTCTGGATTACAGATATTACATTCAACGGGAGGAATGGGATTAATACGGTTCATATTTTCATTTTCAAAGTCACTCCTTCATTAATCCATTCATGCACGCGGTCTGAAAATTGGCACTCCGTATTTCGCTTTTTTTCGCTGGCCGCCTCTCGTGTCATGTTCTTTGACTAACCAGACGAAGCCGAAGCCGTCATCATGTTCAGAAATTCGTCGAAGCTGACATATCCATCACCGTTGGAGTCGGCGCCTGCTATCATACTCCGACAATCCTCCAGAGAACAACGCTCTCCCAAGCTCTCCAAAACCCTCAGAAGTTCATCGGGAGAGATGAGTCCATCGCCGTCAAAATCGAAAATACCGAAGGCGCTTTTCATGTCCTCCAGGCCGCATGGGTTGTCCACGCCGAAATTATTCAGATCCGCGAATTCTGTGAAATCGATGAAACCGTCGCCGTCGGAATCGACCACGCTTACCATAAGTCGGAGCTCGTCGTCGGAGGCAGGGTAGCCAAGGGATGTCATGAGCATACCGAGCTCCGACCACGAGATCTTACCGTCGCCGTTGGCGTCAAATTTTTCGAAACACCGCGTGCAGCTCTCCTGTGGTGCTCGGCAGAGGAGAGGGAGATGGCATCTCCCTGTCGATGCCAATGTCGGTTTCGTCGACTTTGAGAGATGTTGAAGTCTTCCGCCGCCTCAAAGAGCGAGTCGATTCGTTTGTCGGCCGCCTACTGCTGACGGTGGTGGAGGACTTGTTGCCTCCCTTTATCCAGTTTACAAGCTTTCGAAAATGCATTATTATCAAATTCCAAGATCTTACAGCAAATATATTTGGTCTTGAACTTCGGATCATTAAAAAAAAAGGCAAAGTGAGCAAACTAAATTAAAGCTAAGCGAGAAGCTGTTTGGTTCAGCAGGACTGAAAAACCAGCACGATATAGAAACCCAGTCTTTCACAATATATAATCATCGGAAATGGCTCCCCTTCGATTGAAAGTGCATGAAACGGATCTACAAACAGAGCATGAATCATAGAAATAAATAAAAAAGAGAGAGATGTGATTACAGAAAGCATAAGCCACGCCTCACTCATTTTTTAATCCGCCGACGAAGGTGAGTTGAAGCTTGCGAGAGGACTTCTGAGCTTTGAGTGCTAAGTTTTGCATTGTTGATGTCGTCTCATATTTCGTAACAGTACAACTCTACTTGAAAACGTTACATTATTTGGATTTGTTTTTGCGAAAATCTAGTTGAAATGATTAACTAACTCCAATCTTATAGCGACAGGGGAGGGGACACGCTTATTCAAAACCGGTGGCTGTACGCGACACGCGTCAGAGCTTTTGGCTCGCTTTGCCGCCAACAGCCGCTCATGCGATTATTCAAAACATCCGATTATTCAAAAGTGGGGACTGTACGCTTTGGCCCACTTTGCCGCCAACGGCCGCCATGTATGCATAATGGGTATTACAATACGTCACATTATCTAATAATATAATTATATATAGATTATAATATTTTCCATTCATTTAGATTACTTGAGATTAAGTCATTCTTCTTAGCAATTAAGCTTGTCAAGTAGGATCATATAAAACAAGGCAGCAAAGCTCTTTCTGTTTAAAAAAAATTAAAATTTAAAAATATACATTTTGAGTTGAATTATAAAAATTAATAAATTAATATTATATTTAAATTGAGTTTAGTTTTAAGTGGAAAATAGTTTATTTTTAATTGAAAAATAGTATATAAATTGATTTTTTCTTTATTAAATCTTAATTGCATAGGCGTTTTTTTTTTATAAATATTTACAAGAAAGTAAATCTTTGCGTATTAGTTAGTCTTTATTTGATTTGATATATCAGGGAGACATATATTCAAAAAAAATAGAATAGTTGACAAGTGGATGATTGTGATGGAAATATATATATGATTATATATTCTTAAGTTAATAATAAAACAATAAGTTAGATATTATTTTTGTGATAATTGCAAATTAATGAATAATTGAGTAAATTGCAAGTATTTTGCTACATAACTAATTAATTAATGTATCTTTAACCTATTTTCATATTTTGTCTTTCACTTCATTCTCTCACATGAACATGATTATTACTTTATTACAATTCACCATTTTGATTAGTTCTAAAATCTTGGTCTCAAGAGAGGATGGTATAAGGAAGCCATGTCTTGGTTAAATCATTGGGGATTGAACTAAATACCACTTTGCAACATATCAACAACCTCAAAAATACTATCACATATAAGTTCAAAGCAAGGAGGAGAATGTTTTAGAGAGTAAAAGAAATTTAAGTTATTACAAAGAATTCATTAATCCTAATCTAGAAGATCAAAAGTAAATATATGTTTTAACTAGTTCAAAGAAGAAGGTTAATATAGCCAAGATAAGAAAGAACTCCCATGAACTTAATATAGCATTACTTAGTTAATTAAATAATATTAATAAATTAATTAATAATTGAACTTGTAGCCTTAACATTCATTTCCCTTTGAAACATTCAAGTAGAAAGGATATACTTCCACTATTTTATTTTCCCTATAATTAATATAGTTTTGTAGAAACCCTATGCTGGATTATTATAAGAAATTATTATATAGTTTTGTAAAAACCTATACATAAGAAATTATTATTTATTTTGACATTAAGTCTGATTAGGTATGGATCAACAGAGTATCTCGTCGTATGGAAAGTTACATAGAGCGTCATTATTGTTGAATCTATCAGTTTACATTCATGAGTATATATTTCTTAATTTGTACAATGAAGTAGTTTTGATGCATAATGCACTCTTTATGTAAAGTTTTCTGTAACTGTTATTCTATTTTTTGGCTCCTTGTTTCTATACATTGACATCAAATATTCCGGACATTGTTTTTATTTAATAGATATCATCTTCAGAGATAAGTTTCTATGCTATGCTTGTCCATATTTGTTATCGATTTGTTAGGGCAATTATATCTGCTTCTCTCCTGTGGTAGTGTTGAATTTTGGGTTCTATTCGCTTGCAGAGTTGTGATCGTTCGATACTATTGGACCACAAACGTTTAGCAGAGAAAAGACAGCAAGAGGATTCGATGTTATAGACACGATAAATAATCAATTAGAGGCACCCAACATGTAATGTTTGGAAGGCAAGACTCCCCCGTCTACGAGTTTAAGTGTTGCCAATAAAAATAACAATGAACATCATCCGAAAACTCGAAGAGAACAATTTTTTAACCAAATAATTAAAGAAAACAATTAAAAAAATTCTTTGTTTTATATATTAAATAATATTTTTTTAGATACATGCACGTCTCACGTTTCTTTTCAAACAAGTTTTAATGAAGAAATTAGAGAATGACAAATTTATTTACATTATAAAATTAGTAAGAGTGCAGGTATTATTAAATCAATTTGATAAAGATGTATTTATTATTCATATGATAAGAACATTATTATATGCATTAGAAAATAATCTATGTTTCATTAAACCCTTTAGGTTTTCATGAATACAATATTAATACAATACATTTGATAGGATGGATAAACTTTTTTTTCCAAAGTTTTATTAGATTATAAGATGGTGTATACATGTAAAACCTGTATAAAGTAAAGACTCTCTGCATGCAGCAGCATATATCTCTTAACTACGGCAATACACTCATATTATTTGCCATATTCTTTGGAAAGCAATAGTTGGAGGAACGGTTGTTACAGTACGACCCAGCTTCAATTCTGGGAAGAGACATTATATTTGCTTTATTACGAATAGATTCTTTGTAATTTTTTTTTTTTTTTTTTATTTCAAGTCTATATATATGTGTGTGAATATATATGTGTGTGAGAGAGAGAGCGAAACTCTAGATGATTTGTATTCAGAATTTGGTAATATTTTCGGTCAAAATTGGGTTCAAATTGTTGAAATCTCAGTTTGGGGTTGCTGGAATTTTTCCTTCAATGCAATTTCAGCAACTGAAATTGTAATTTCACCAATTTCTTCATCTTAATTTTGATTCGGTCATGGTTTTTTTTAGGTCCATGGTATTTGGTGGCCCATTGTATTGCCTGTGAAGAATCTTATTTGAAAATTTCCAGGATAAATGTTCTTTGTCATTATGTGTGTGCTTGGTTTAATTATTATGTTTATTATCTTTTTTTTGTTTAATATATTTTTGTAAACTTTTTATTTTTGTATTATATGAAGTAAGATATGAGAATTCAATATTTAATTTTTAACCTTTAAGATAGATCAACAAATTTCAACCATGCTTAAAACCTAAACCTTGATTACAAAAGATCTTATTTATCATATTTATATTGTAAAAATTAAACATGATAATTTATTAATTTATTAAGAATGAATATAATTAATTTCTATTTATACTTAAAATTAATTTAATTACATTAAGAAAATTAAATTAAATTAAATTATAATTTATATTTGTATATAGTAAATGTTTAAATGTAATTATGTATTAATGATGATGATTAACGTCTCTTGAGAGAGGTCTATCAAACCAAAGTTATTAATTAATAAGTTTTTAATTATATTTTATTTTATTATAGTTATTAATCTAGTTTATCATCTTCAATATATTTAATTTATGATATTAATTTAATTTATAACATATTATACATTATAATTATAATTTTGTATTTTTATATAGTAAATGTTTAAATGTGATTAATTATTATAGTAAATATTTAAATGTAATTAATTATTATTATTATATTTAATTTTAAGTTATTAATTTGATTTATTATCTTTAATATGTTTAAGTAACTATTTCATTTGTAAAATTTGATAACTTCAAAAATATGTTTTATAAAAAAGATATTTAGTACAATGATATTTAGAAGTGTTAAAGTCAACAAAACTGCAGGAAACACTTAGATCCATAGTTAACAATTTTTTACAACTCACAATATATAAGATCATCTACTTAAAGAAAATTATAAACATTGACATTGACATTAACATTAACATTAACATTAACATTAACATTAATGTTAACATTAACATTAACATTAACATTAACATTAACATTAACATTAACATTAACATTAACATTAACATTAATATTAATATTAATATTAATATTAATATTAATATTAATACTTATGATTCATCTAAATTAATAAGTAAATTTTATATATAATTTTATTATTAACATTAACATTAACATTAACATTAACATTAATATTAATATTAATATTAACATTAAAATATAAATACTTATGATTCATCTAAATTAATAAGTAAATTTTATATATAATTTTATAAATAAAATGTGAATAAGTTATATATATATTTATATTATTATTGTAACATACCCATTCTAGCGAGGTTAGCATTTAGTGAATTTTCAAGAAAATTAATAAAATAACTTTGATGACAACATAAAAAATCTCTATGAGCAACGATCGTCTAACATTCTTTCCTTAATGAGATGGTGATTACTTTAATATGCACCATCATTTCCTTTCAACATCCATGCAACTTCAATCTGTTATCAATGTGAGTAATAAGTCTCCAAGTGTTTATATTATACTTGGAACAAAAATATTACCATTATACCCTATATCGAACATTAACAGATTTCTTGGCTGCACCACTAACTATCTAAACCCACGATTCCTCATATGTATTAGTTCATATTATCTGTATGGAATTCTTATAATAATTTAGATGTGCCTGAATTTAAAACAATAAATACCTCCATATCCACGAACAAACAGGTAACAAGAAATATCCTTTCCACCAAGAAACCATTTTGACAAGGTACTCTTATACATCTATATAAGAACAACAAGGCCATCAGTATCATAATACAAGATGCATGAAACATAATACAAGACGCATGAAAGATAATACAAAACGCATGAAACATAATAAAAGACGCATGAAAGATAATACAAAACGCATGAAACATAGAGACACCAATATACGTGGTACCATATGTAACATACCCATTCTAACGGGGTTAGTATTTAGTGAATTTTCAAAAAAATTAATAAAATAAATTTGATGACAACATAAGAAATCTCTACAATCAAATTCCGTTATGGGAGCAACGATCGTCTAACATTCTTTCCTTAATGAGATGGCGATTAATTTAATATGCACCATCATTTCCTTTCAACATCCATGCAACTTCCATCTAGTTATCAATGTGAGTAATAAGTCTCCAACTGTTTATATTATACTTGGAACAAAAATATTACCATTATACCCTATATCGAACATTAACAGATTTCTTGGCTCCACCACTAACTATCTAAACCCACGATTCCTCAAATGTATTAGTTCATATCATCTGTATGGAATTCTTATAATAATTTAGATGTGCCTGAACTTAAAACAATAAATACCTCCATATCCACGAACAAACAGGTAACAAGGAATATCCTTTCCACCAAGAAACCATTTTGACAAGGTACTCTTATACATCTATATAAGGTACTCTTATACATCTATTTCCACCAGGAAACCATTTTGACAAGGTACTCTTATACATCTATATAAGGTACTCTTATACATCTATATACAGGTAACAAGGCCATCAGTATCATAATAAAAGGCGCATGAAACATAATACAAGACACATGAAAGATAATGCAAAATGCATGAAAGATAATACACGACGCATGAAAGATAATACACCAATATATGTGGTTCACCCAAATCTCCAGGCTACGTCCACCACAACTGCTATCGCCATCATGTATTAATTGTCCAAATAAAGGTTACAACTCGCAACATCATTGTTGCGATACTTCTTTTCTGCTTTATTACAGCCTACATCATGGAAAGCATTCACCATGACAATCCATGACATTACATAAATACATAGGACTTTCTCTCTATATACTACAACTATACAAAGCTGATATTAATACAAATCTCACATAAATTAATGAGTCCTATATTTATTTTCATTACATATATATGTCTATATATAACATGTTGGCCTTTCACCTTAACATAATATATATATACCTTAACATAATATATATATACAGAGATCTAATACAGGACCCAAAATCGTTGACATGATCAATAGTTAGCATGAAAATCGACAAGGATCTAAAAGCAGTAAACAAATACATTAGACATCCATAATGCTTCGTGGTAGTGATACTATAACATAATATCCTACAGGGTTCAAAACTCATTCAAGAAGCAAGTAAAAAAATTATAGAGATCAACATGCTTCAATGCTGCATAGTATAATGAGAGCGATTTCTAAACAAGCGCATACCCTATACAGAGATGGCCCTAATTATTCATCCTTCAGACTGCGAATTAATGGGTGACTACTTTTACTATGTAGATATCAATTTGCATCATCTACAGGGGACAGTATGGATCGATAACTTCCGTAAGGATACATAGTTTAATCCTGTTCTGGGGTAAGACATTTCAATCTAGAATTCATTACCGTCTAGTTTATTAATAAAACACCCACCTCTATTCAATAGAAAATACACTTGAAATCTAGCAATAAGCTATCCCTTCCCAATGCGAAATGCAAGGATCGTTCTGTCCCATAGAATGCGTGGTATGATCCATAGAGAAATGTTTCCAGATATAACCAGAGGTTAGTGGGAAACATGCTTAGGGATATCCCTTTCCATTTCATGGTGCAGTAATTTAAACAGAGAATAAATATAATTATGCTGCAATCATCATAGTGTATATACATATACAACTACACAACAATCCAAAGTATATACAAACCCCATAATGAAGAAGCCTGCAGACCGTATGTTTAAGAGCTACGACGGAAAGGAAACACATACTGTCATAGTTCCAGCACAATGATCCATACCTACAGGAAGACAGGCATGTAGACAACATCTCCCAGTATGCATATATGCGCTCGATGAAGGCGCCGAGATCTTGCTTCATTACTTCCTTCTTCTTCCATTGCCTGGTGAGGATTTGCAAGCCTGCTAAGCCAAGGTTCATCAAGACCCAGACCTAGGCCACAAACGACATTCTGAATTTTCTCTAGACCGAATGATGGAGAGAAAAAAATCGAGCGATCGAAGCTAGACAGGTTCAAACTTGCGACCTCATGGCAACGATGCACAAATGCGGGAGTAGCGATTTTTCCCTCTCCATAGCTGGGCAGATTTCAGACTTATAACAGAGAACCTGTCCCGACTTCTAACGGGGATCAAGCTGTACATAGCTATCCCTTCCCTCTCTTTCCCCCGTTCCCCTTTAGGTTTTCTTCCCTTTTCCTCCTCCCTAAAGCTGGAAGCTGCGATCTCTTATAACAAAAGAGTGTTCTTCGAGGAGGTCGCCTGAACTACACGTAACCTCTCCACTTGGCATCTTAAGGAGTCCGTTAAAAACTTGTAACAAATACCCCTCCACTTGGCAGGGTAACAGTGTTTAACTGGTCGTTTACGAAATCACACTCTTAAGCTATCGAAAACTCTTTTGCGGATAAAAATTCCAAAATCGTACTTAATGCAATTGCATTTTGTCTTTATTTTCTTCTTAGGGGAATAAATCAATGACCTTACTCATTATAATTCTAAAATATGTTCTTAAACTTACTTTGATAATTTAACTTCTGATCATGCCACTCAAAGTATTCGTTGTGTACACATTATAGGTTATGATACATGTATATTATATGTTTATTAATCATAACACACTATATGTTATTGTCCCAATATTTAATCAATAAAACAAACATATATATTATATGTTTACAATCATAACTTATGAGTATGTTTGGCATATCTTACTCTCTCTCTCTCTCTCTATATATATTACCTTAATAGTAAAACATATACATATACTTTATATATGCATTTTACCTCAATAAATTACAAGGTTTTAGGTTATTAAGCTAATAAATAGTTCACTTTACTTACAGTGCCCGAGGCACGAAGGTGGCCCTCACTTACTAGTAATTAGACTCACGTGGTTTCTTAGTAGTTAACCTCTTCCCCCCCCTAGTGTCTCAGTTTCCTGTTGCTTAGTTGCGTCTCCATCCTTTAGTCTCCTAGGTAATACAATTTTACAACTTAGGAATTAACCACATACCTACAAGGTTTATTGGTGGGGCCTTGGCCTTGAGCTCCTCACCAAAAAACAAGTACAATAAATAATTGTATTTACAAAATATTAGGGCTTAAGGGATGGATGTTACATCCTCCTCCCCTTAAGAATAACACCGTCCTCGGTGTTCATACTTCTCAGCAATTCGTCTTCTCTTCTGTCGTCTTTTCTTTGGTTTTCTTGCTCGTCTTCGGACCTTCATGATCTTCACAAGTCCTTATGGTTCGTACTTCTTTCAAAACCTGTACATTGTACATCTCATACAAGATTCTTCAGCATAACATAATTATACCATTTGTAATTTTAAACATAAGGTAAGCACAAGTCTTTTGGAACACCTTATCATTCACACATTAGCCTCATATACTTCACAAATTCCAAACAGTAAACGTTTAAAATCTATCCTTCATCCTCATCCTTGAGGAAATTTTTGCTTACTCAAGCATTCATAGAATTCACACATAAAGACATCAATAGTCTAGTTACAAGACAAATCATTAATATTTGTTATATCATAAACAAATCTTTTAACAACACTTTGTTGATCATCAAACTCTCCCATGAGTTTGGAACTTCAACAACCCTTTGTTGAACACATAATTCTTCCTCGAATTCTGTCACCAATTCCTGTGGACTCATGGGCTACACTTTTGAGGTTACTCTCCTTTTTGATTGCTAGTCAAAAAGTTTTCCTCCTCAAGACATCAAACAATGTCCTATATCCAGATGTCAATCTTTGTGCCTAGGTCTTTGCCATTGATACCACAAAACTCTTTCACAATTCCCCTCAAGCCTTCTTGCTTGAGTCGAGGAATTTCTTTTCCACCCAACCTCTTCCTTGAGTCCAGGAAAAGTTGCTTTAGTAAAGCAGAGTTGGGTCAATTTTTGCCACTTGGTGTTTTCCTAGTGGAAAATTCCTTTCCCCTCAAGTCCTCTTGCTTGAGTCCCGGAAATATTATTTTCCCCCTCAAACCTTCTCATTTGAGTCCAGGAAATCACAATCATTTATTATTTCTTGTAATTTTTATTAACCACAACATGTCACATAATAGCAACAAAATACTAACATCGCATATGTTCACCTTTTTACTCATCAGTTCGAACGCATGCTTTTAACATATCCTTTCATGAGTCCTTGATCTTTACTCATCTTCTTACCATATACTTACCATGTATACTATATCACGTCCTTGTCTTTCCACGAGTTTTGACCACCTTTGTCAAAGCGACCGCATATCTCCTTATTAAAATACCCTTGTATGCCGAGGTACCAATTTACTTGTATCATCATGTAATAGTATTCCACTCAATATCAAATGAATCTATACATCCATATTTACCTATTGACGATTGTGAGGTAGCGATGTGTGAAAATAAAATTTGCTCGACATCAACATTCAAAGTATTAGTCGTATTAAATCATAAGAACAATGATACATATAACCTATGTCCAATCATCTCCTTTACTGGTTTCATAAAAGCTTATACATCACTTACTTCTGATCTACCATGGAAATCTCATGACATTAACGTTTTTCCTCAACTCATAATGCGGATATAAAACAGTCATTCCTTACGGCCACATAAATACGTCAACAAATTAAAGCGTCCTACTAACCTGTATTACCATTTCATGTCGGTTCTGGATTTCCAATACTTTTATTCGTACCACAAAACATACTCATTTGGCACAACTTAATTTCGTCTATGCGGCCTTTATGTGAACCACATGATTACCATAACTTGTCTTTGTAACAAAATACTCACTTAACGAAACCTATAATTGTACAAGAACAACAATCATCATAAATCTTGATCACATAAAAGTATAACTTTTATTACCACTACTCATAGTATCCCCACATCCTTCGCAAAGATCACTGGAACAAAGAGATCATGCATTTTCATCATATATTCTATTCCTTACCTAACTTTTCAGTTGTAATCATAGGGGAAAATTTTCAAACTCTCTTAGTTGGTTGGTTAACAAAATCTAGACTAGTAGATTTTCCTTTCTTTAGTTTAACATAAGTAACCAACCCATAATTTCTAGTTGATATTCCGCAATGAAATAGAATTTTGTGTTTAAGGAACAAAATCAACATAATTATGCTTCCTTAATAAGTAATGGAATACTTTTAATACACAAATAAGATATTCATTCCCATTGACTCCTCTGGCAACATGCATTTTTATAGAATTTACTAGTTTTGTCAACAGCATAACTTTATATGGAAAAGGAACTCAACAATACCTACATAGTCGGAACACTAGACCATCTTAATTAGTCAAACTTTCACATATATAAAAAAACAACTTAATGGATCTTTAATAGATCTAAGTTGCTTATATTATCCATCTGAATCTCATATTCAGAAATCCTGACGATTGGATTAATCAAATTCGTTTAGTCATATACAGTCAACAAAATGTATTAACCCTACTCTCTCAAATAAAACGTTTGTTGAAACTGAAAGGTATCCACTCTTAAGGATAACAATACATGTAGAGAAGGTGATAAGTATTTAAGCCAAAAAATAAAATCAACAGATTTAGGAGAGTTCCTCAGTTTAGCATATTCACAACTAGGATGACTTTCAATATACTCAAGACTCATTTCATAAGCCCTTAACTCTGTTATCCTAACTATTATAAAGAGTACTTTCTAATGAGTCTAGTTGTAGAGTAGGAGGAGATATTCATCGACTAATATTTACCAATAACAGATCATTCATCTCCATAGGGAAACATATACAATGTTCACCTATAAACAATGTCATGCCATTATAATTCTTTCACAAAATGAGACATACTTACTTGCGATTCAATGACGACTTGTCGGCTACTTTTTGTAATTCTTTGGAAATGAAATTTCCGCTGCGTTTTATAAATGAAGCCCATTTTCTAGTTCAACTATATTATATTCGCTTCCTTCGGCTGAGCCCAAACAAGCCCGAGTGTTTGCAACCTGTGCTCTAATACCATATGTAACATACCCATTCTAACGGGGTTAGTATTTAGTGAATTTTCAAGAAAATTAATAAAATAAATTTGATGACAACTGTCACATACCCACCCTTGGACCCAGCGCAAGGAAGGGAACCTGATGCCATTCTATGGGGCTTTTCAAAAAATCAGCCATATTCAGTAGATTCACAGCCATAAAAGAGATGTGTGCAGATGGAAATCGAACAAACATGCACAGTAGAAATGAACTCATCCACACACATATTACATGACTGTTATTCAATTTAACAGAACCAACAAATTAATGCATTTGCAGAAGTAATTACATAAGAAAATACTCATCTTGATGTAATGTTGTCCCAACAACTAGCTATGTCGCTGCAATGTTCCTCCCAACCGTAGGTCTCTGCCGAGCCTGTATTATTTCAGCACTCAGAGACCACCCCCGAGCTGGGCATGATATCTACAAGGAACTTGGGACTCTCAAACCCTGCACATCCAAAGCAATGGATACCCATCTCAACCCCAACATTCTTTTATACACAGTAGCTCAAAACTGGCATGGATACATAAATCAACCATGGATTCATAGAATAGGGTCTATGGGTTTTCCCCAAAACGTGGGCACGCCAAAAACGGATTGTGGGAAGAGGGAATCAACCCCAAGGAAGAAAAATGATTTCTCCCACATATGTATGAGCATTCAGTGGGCCAAAACAAACTCAATTAAACCCCAAATCGTTTCCCCTCTCTTCCCCACTGTTAGCCACAACAAAAACGCCCTTCCTAGCTAGGAAAACGAAGGTAAACACAGGAAATTCATGGAGGGAAATGCCCAGGAAGCTCCAAACTCGTGAGAGAGCAAACTGATGGTTGAATAATGGCTTGGGGAGCAATTTCGTGGCCCTTTTCTTCCCAAGAAGCCAAACACGAAAATCTAGGAAGGGTGGCTTCCCATACTCCAATTTGGACAGCCATACCTCCCATTCCCCAAGGAATTAACTACCTCAACCAACTCTTGGGAGAAATCAATGATTGGGTACAAAAGTCAACATGGGTAGTTGAGGGTTCATGGGTTCTCTCATTGACACTTGGCTTGACTTGATTGGCTCAAGGGTTTGAATATTTCCCTCCCAATTCCTTGTAACATCATGCCCCCATCTCTTGTTGCATTGCATAGCTAGTTGTGGGCATTTATATTAAGATGCATATTTACAATTCCCATGGTTCACTAGCACATGGGTAGCATAATTTCAAATGCTTGCCTCTTCTAGGTCGAGCGTTCGCTAGAGGGGCCTTGGCCTTGAGCTCCACGCTAGGAATCATACATAATATGCATACAATACTTACATTATAACCCAAAATATTACAAGGGTCAAAGTGGGGACGTGACAACAACATAAGAAATCTCTACGATCAAATTCCTTTATGGGAGCAACGATCGTCTAACATTCTTTCCTTAATAAGATGTCGATTGATTTAATATGCACCATCATTTCCTTTCAACATCCATGCAACTTCCATTTGGTTATCAATGTGAGTAATAAGTCTCCAACTGTTTATATTATACTTGGAACAAAAATATTACCATTGTACCCTATATCAAACATTAACAGATTTCTTGGCTCCACCACTATCTAAACCCACGATTCCTCAAATGTATTAGTTCATATCATCTGTATGGAATTCTTATAATAATTTAGATGTGCCTGAATTTAAAACAATAAATACCTCCATATCCACGAACAAACAGGTAACAAGGAATATCCTTTCCACCAAGAAACCATTTTGACAAGGTACTCTTATACATCTATATAAGAACAACAAGGCCATCAGTATCATAATACAAGGCGCATGAAACATAATACAAGACGCATGAAAGATAATACAAAACGCATGAAACATAATACAAGACGCATGAAAGATAATACAAAACGCATGAAACATAGAGACACCAATATACGTGGTACCTTCTAACGGGGTTACTATTTAGTGAATTTTCAAGAAAAATAATAAAATAACTTTGATGACAACATAAGAAATATCTACAATCAAATTCCTTTATGGGAGCAACTATCATTTAACGTTCTTTCCTTAATGAGATGGTGATTAATTTAATATGCACCATCATTTCCTTTCAACATCCATGCAACTTCCATTTGGTTATCAATGTGAGTAATAAGTCTCCAACTGTTTATATTATACTTGGAACAAAAATATTACCATTGTACCCTATATGAAACATTAACAGATTTCTTGGCTCCACCACTAACTATCTAAACCCACGATTCCTCAAATGTATTAGTTCATATCATCTGTATGGAATTCTTATAATAATTTAGATTTGCTTGAATTTAAAACAATAAATACCTCCATATCCACAAACAAACAGGTAACAAGGAATATCCTTTCCACCAAGAAACCATTTTGACAAGGTACTCTTATACATCTATATAAGAACAACAAGACCATCAGTATCATAATACAAGACACATGAAACATAATACAAGATGCATGAAAGATAATACAAAATGCATGAAACATAATACAAGACGAATGAAAGATAATACAAAACGCATGAAACATAGAGACACCAATATACGTGGTTCACCCGAATCTTCAGGCTAAATCCACCAGAACTATTATCGCCATCATGTATTAAATGTCCAAATAAAGGTTACAACCCGCAAACATCATTGTTGCAATACTTCTTTTCTGCTTTATTACATCCTATATCATGGAAAGTATTTACCATGACAATCCACGACATTACATAAATACATAGGACTTTCTCTCTATATACTACAACTATACAAAGCTGATATTAGTACAAATCTCACATAAATTAATGAGTCCTATCTTTATTTTCATTACATATACATGTCTATATATAACACGATGGCCTTTCACCTTAACATAATATATATATACCTTAACATTATATATATATATATATACAGAGATCTAATACAGGACCCAAAATCGTTGACATGCTCAATAGTTAGCACAAAAATTGACAAGGATCTAAAAACAGTAAACAAATACATTCGACATCCATAATGCTTCGTGGTAGTGATACTATAACATAATATCCTACAGGTTTCAGACCTCATTCAAGCAACAAGTAAAAAAATTATAGAGATCAACACGCTTCAACGCTGCATAGTATAATGAGAGCGATTTCTAAACAAGCGCATACCCTATACAGAGATGGCCCTAATTATTCATCATTTGGACTGCGCATTAATGGGTGACTACTTTTACTATGTAGAGATCGATTCGTATCATTTACAGGGGATAGTATGGATTGATACCTTTCGTAAGGATACAGAGTTTAATCTTGTTATGGGGTAAGAAATTTCAATCCAGAATTCATTACCATCTAGTTTATTAATAAAACACCCACCTCTATTCAATAGGAAATACACTTGAAATCTAGCAATAAGCTATCCCTTCCCAATACAAAATGCAAGGAAAGTTCTGTCCCATAGAATGCGTGGTATGATCCATAGAGAAATGTTTCCAGATATAACCAGAGGTTAGTGGGAAACATGCTTAGGGATATCCCTTTCCATTTCACGGTGCAGTAATTTAAACAGAAAATAAATATAATTATGCTGCAATCATCATAGTGTATATACGTATAGAACTACGCAACAATCCACAGTATATACAAACCCCATAATGAAGAAGCCTGCAGACCGTATGTTTAAGAGCTATGACGGAAAGGAAACACATACCGTCATAGTTCCAGCACAATGATCCATACCTACAGGAAGACAGACATGCGGACAACATCTCCCAGTATACATATATGCACTCGATGAAGGCGTCAAGATCTTGCTTGATTACTTCCTTCTTCTTCCGTCACCTAGTGAGGATTTGCAGGCGTGCTAAGCCAAGGCTCAACAAGACCTAGACCTAGGCCATAGATGACATTCTAAATTTTCTCCAAACCGAATGATGGAGAGAAAAAACCGAGCGATCGAAGCTAGACAGGTTCGAACTTGCGACCTCATGGCAACGATGCACAAATATGGGAGTAGCAATTTTTCCCTCTCCATAGCTGGGCAGAGTTCAGACTTATAATAGAGAACCTGTCCCGACTTCTAATAGGGATCAATCTATACACAACTATCCCTTCCCTCTCTTTCCCCCGTTCCCCCTCAGGTTTTCTTTCCTTTTCCTCCTCCCCAAAGCTGGAAGCTGCGATCTCTTATAACAAAAGAGTGTTCTTCGAGGAGGTCGCCCGAACTACACGTAACCTCTCCACTTGGCATCTTGAGGAGTCCGCTAAACACTTGTAACAAATACCCCTCCACTTGGCAGGGTAACAGTGTTTAACTGGTCGTTTACGAAATCACACTCTTAAGCTATCGAAAACTCTTTTGCGGATAAAAAGTCCACAATCGTACTTAATGCAATTGCATTTTGTCTTTATTTTCTTCTTAGGGGAATAAATCAATAACCTTACTCATTATAATTCTAAAATATGTTCTTAAACTTACTTCGATAATTTAACTTGTGATCATGCCACTCAAAGTATTCGTTGTGTATACATTATAGGTTATGATACATGTATATTATATGTTTATTAATCATAACACACTATATGTTATTCTCCCAATATTTAATCAATAAAACAAATATATATATTATATGTTTACAATCATAACTTATGAGTATGTTTGGCATATATATATATATATATATATATATAACCTTAATAGTAAAACATGTACATATACTTTATACATGCATTTTACCTCAATAACTTACAAGGTTTTAGGTTATTAGGCTAATAAATAGTTCACTTTAGTCACAGTGCCCAAGGCACCAAGGTGGCCCTCACTTACTAGTAATTAGACTCATGTGGTTTTTGTAATGTCCCCATTCAAATAATTGCATAGTAAGACAATCCCATCAATCCTACTAGTTTCCTAGGTTGGATGGGCACATGTAGAATTGTAATAAGGAAGATAATAAATTATGTTTAGATATTAGAAGGGTTCAAGTATTTAATAAATAGGGTGAATAAATAAATTCAAGAGAAATTCTAGGTGGCAAGTGGTTTTGGAGACATATGGAGGGTGTGGGACCCACACTAGCTTGATTTTTCAATGACACATGGCATCTCTCTCTTGCCAATTCGAATTCATGGGAAGGTGAACACTCTCGGGCGAGTTGGTAAATCATAACACATGGCATTGAGCATCTTAGGTCGAATTGGGATGGATTGGTAACCTCCATGGAAGATAAAAAGTCAAATTGGAAGTTTGTGGACACTTGGGCTAGATTCCCTAGCCCCTATGACACCAATGATGGAGAATCTATGACAACTATGAAAAATTGCAGACCTGACCTCTGACATCTAACCATTATGACATGTCAGCCCCAAAAATAGGCTCAAGGAAGGCGCTCATGGGAGTGGAAGAAGCCAAAGAGACTCAAATTCGAATTTGGGAGAAGATGGAAGGTTGGAACTAGGAGACAAGTGGCAAATGTGGAATATTTCCTAAGTGGAAATCTCTTGACTCTATTTAGAGGATTTTGACCCTTAGAAGGATAATGTTGGTTATAAAATGTAGAAATCAAGTATGAGAATGGCTTTTGATGATTTGAGAAAAATTGCATTTGTGAAGAGAGAGCTAGTGGATGACTAGTTTCTTGCCTTAGCCAATTTCGAGGGTGAAAGATTCCCATCCAAGTTGGTGTTTGGAGAGGCCACTCAGGTATTTCATGGAGATTTAATGGAGTTTTATTTGCAGGTATCAGCTACAGGGCAGCTTGTGGTTTTTTTTAGTGCAGTACCATCTCTCAACCATTTCCAGTTTTGAAGGCATATTCATGCTCCTTGAGGGAGGGCGTTTTTGGTGAGCTATTGTGATTCTTGGGAGAGATTCTCATTATGTATTTTTGATTGTAATAGATTCATATCCTATGTTATTCATATTCTGAAAGTATCAGGTCGAAATACCCACTGGTTGTATGCAAAAATGTTGATTAATGAGCAAACAATGTCCATTTCCCCACTACATTGATGTATATCATTATAATGCTGATGATTTTGAATGAATGGATGATTCTATGATACATTTATGATTAATGGACTACCATGGATGTGTTTTACAAGTTTCATTTACTGTACTTGAGCATTTGAAGTATTTTTACTCAGTTTAATTTCATTGGGAAAAGAAATAGTGCCATTTCCCCAAGGGCTGAATTGGTTATTTTTGCAGCTGAATGGGAGAGGGTTGGAACAGAGATAATTATCAATTAATAGTGCAAATAATAACTTAATAAAATCCTTAATACATTCCCCAACTCTTTTCAGAAATTCGAGGGAGTTTGGAATCATTTGGGAGGCCATTTTCAGAGTTACCCCCAGGGGGGATTTGATGCACAAATCACTAGTTAAAATCCCATACATTGACTAGAATGTAAATCAAGTTTGCAGAAGTCTTTTGAGGGTTATAAATCATCCTTGAACCTAATATTCAAGTCTCAATAACATTCATATACTCTTACAGAAGATTTGGGAGCATTTGGGTTAATTTGGAGGCCAAAATAGTAAAACTAGTCAAAGGTCAAATTTGGGGAAAAAGTGGAAAATTTGGCATTTTTATAAAAATTTTAAAAAGGGACATTACAGTTTCTTAGTATTTAACCTCTTCCCCCCCTAGTGTCTCAGTTTCCTGTTGCCTAGTTGCGTCTCCATCCTTTGATCTCCTAGGTAATACAATTTTACAACTTAGGAATTAACTACATACCTACAAGGTTTACTGGTGGGTCCTTGGCCTTGAGCTCCTCACCCGTAAACAAGTACAATAAATAATTGTATTTACAAAATATTAAGGCTTAAGAGAGGGATGTTACAATTAATTAATTCTACTTTTATAACTAATTAAAATTTTCTCTATATTATAAGTAAAAAAAATATTTTATATATAATTTTTAAATAACGTATTCATATATAAATATAAAATAATTCAAATCTATAAAGAAGTTTATATAATAATAATAATAATAATGTATATTAAAATGATCCAAGAATGTTTATCTTTTGAAAATGTGTTGTAATCTTTTATCTTTATAATTCTAATAAGCTTATTGTGTATATTTGCAATTACTAAATTTTAACATGTAACATGTTTTATAATTATTTATATATAATATAAATAATATAATTGTTGAGAAAATCAAGCTTATTGCGTATATTTGCAATTATTAAATTTTAACATCTAAAATGTTTTATAATTATTTTTATATAATATAAATAATATAATTGTTGAGAAAATCACTAATTTTGAATTGATTTATGTAAATTAAAAGTAAAATTGATTTATAAATGAAAATTAATATAATTTTAAAAAATATATTCATATTTCTTATATTTCTTATAATGTTTATATTTTTTTTAAGCATAAATTTATTTATTGTTTTTTTCTTATACTATGTTAAGGGTATTAGCTTTGAATTGAAAATTGACATTTTATTTTAATATTTTCAAATTAAATTGTTTTCACTTCAAATACTTTAGTGAATATACTCTATATTGAAATGTGACATTGTATGAATTTATTATGCATCAATTTTAGGAATTGTATTTAAACATTACAATTATTGCAATCTGACAATACTCATGATAAATTTCACATTACAACATAATTTTAGATGAACATGGAAATGAGATATAACCATTGAGGAACATAGCAATTCAACCATCATCAACCATGAACAACCATGGTCAACCATGGTAAACTATGAACAATAGTGGTCAACCATGAATAACCATGGTCAACCATATTCAACCATGAACAATAAGGGTCAACCAACTAGGGCCAACCATGGTCGACCAAAGTCAATCATTGTTGATCATAGTCAACCATGGTCAACTAATTAAGGTACACCACAGTCAATGTTAATCCACCACTGTTGATCATAGTCAACCATGAACAACCATGATCAACCAACTAGGGTCAACCATAATCAAGCATAGTTAATTTTGGTCAAGAACGGTTTTAAAACAACTAAGTTAAATTGTAGTCAATGATAGTCCACCATGGTTTACCAATTAGGGTCAACCATGAACAACCATGGTCAACCATAACGAAGCATGATCAACCATAGTCAACCATGGTCGAATTACAATTCCATATTAGCATTCTCAAACTAAATTGTTCCAAGTTCAAACATTTCAGTGAGTATAGTCCATATTGAAACATGTCATTGTATACTTTTACTAAGTATCAATTCTAGGAATTGTATGTAACCATTGAAAATTATTGCAATCTAACAAAGCACGTGACAAATATCACATTATGACACAATTCTATATAAACATCAAAGTGACATATAACCATTGTGGAACATGATAATTCCACCATACCAAAACATAAACAACCATGGTCAACCAAAGTCAACCATGAACACCCATGGTAAACCATAAACACCCATAGTCAGCCAAGAACAACCATAGTTACCATGAACAACCATCTTTAATTAGGAACAACCATGATCAACCATAGTAAACCATGGTAAACCACAAACAACCATCGTTAACCATAGTAAACCATATTCAAGCAAAGTAACTGACCTAATTTGAAAATGGTCAACTATAGTCAATATTACTCAAACATTGTCAACCATAGTCAATCGTGGTCAACATAAGTTAACCATAGTTAACCATAAAAAACACATGATCAACCATGGTCAGCCACACCCAACCAAACTCAACCATGGATAAACATATTCAAACATGACAAACCATAGTTAACCATGATCAATAACTGTAAACTATGGTAAACTGTGTTTAACCATCGTTATATGGTTAACAATATTATTAAAGTCAACAATATAAAGTCACCCTTAGTCAAACATCATAGGGAATCCATGATAAACCATGAACAACCATAATCAACCATTAACAACCACAATCACCCATAGTCAATCATGAACAACCATGGTCAACCATAGTCAACCATGAACAACCATCATTTACTATAGTCAACAATGAACAATCATAGTCAACCATGGTCAACCATGAATAACCATGTTCAACCATAGTCAACTGTGGTCAACCATGAAAAACAATGGTCAACTATGAACAACCATGGTTAACCAACTAGGGTCAACCATAGTCAACCATTTAAAAAAAGGGTTAACCATAGGGTCAACCATAGGCAACCACAGTTAAACATGAACAACCACGCTAATCTGTGAACAACAATAATCAACCATAGTCAACCATGAACAACCACCATCAACAATAGTCAATCATAAAAAAACATAATCAACCATGGCCAACCGTAGTCAACCATAGTCAACCAAAGTCGACCATGGTTAACCAAAGTCATCCATGGTCAACCAAAGTCAACCATGATCAACAATGGTAAACCAAAATCAACCATGGTCAACCAAAAGTCAACCATGGTCAACCAAAGTCGACCATGGGCAACCAAAGTAAACCATGGTTAATGATGCTGGGGCATCTTGACAGCTGACGAAGAAAACCAAGAACCTCAAATCCGTTCTTTGTCTTGCTGCAGGAGTGATGCCTGGACTGACAGGTGGTAGGTTTAGGAATAAAACATGAATAAAACTCATTTTTCAGTAGTGTTGTAACCATCTCGAGCATGATCGCAGATGGCTAGGGATGGCTGTTGGTTACCCTCATTCGAGGAAGAGAGCTAGGCTCTGTTTTTTTTGTTTTAAGCTATTGAATCTGTTGTTTAGGGGTTAGAATACAGTGTATAGAGATTGTGTACTGGATTTCTCTTCTGTGTGAACAAATAGAAATCAGAAATTGTCAAACCAGATTGTATTCTCTATTTTGAGTGTGTGTCCTCCATTTTATAGAAGACTAACGCAGTTGTTATAGCCTGGAGACGAGGTTCAACCATTTAATGTTCTGGTTGAGTGATTCCATGCGTGAAAGGCCCTTTTATCAGACTAACATTATGTGTCTACGAAAATCCCTGTGTGAACATTTGTGAGAGTCTCGTCCTCTCTGCGCCGAGGAGCAAGAGCTCACTCATGGGGTCCAAAAGCTTATAGGGGTTCAGGTAGAGGACGAACATATCCTGAATCTACATTGGAGATAGCAGCGTTGGCCATCCAGGTCGACATCATTTTGGTATCAGAGCCTGAGAAAGAACTTGAAACAAGAAAATGGCAATGCGAATGAGAGGAGGCAAAGCAAGTTGGAGAGGTATACCTATTGCAAATGCTGAGCTGATGGAGCAAATGAGGCCTATTCAAGCTAGAATGGAAGCTATGGAGCTGGCTAGGCAACGAGAACCATACCTAGGAGATGAAAGTGAACCAGAAGTAGAGGATGGTGAGCAAGAAGAAGAGGAAACACCAGAGACAACTGAGATGAAGTTGTTAAGGTCTGTGTTAGGTTCCAGCTCTAGACCAAAACCCTCCTTGTCTACTTATGATGGGAATTTGTCAGTATAAGGGCTGATAGAGTGGATAGGGGAGTTAGATCAATATTTTTATTATGAAGAGATAGAGTAGGACAAGAAGGTAAAATTAGCTGTGACTAGATTGAAGGGCCATGCAGCACTATGGTGGGATAGTGTGCAAGCTGAGAGGAAGAAGAAAAACAAGTCAGTGATAAAAATTTGGGATAGGATGATTGCTAAGATGCGAGGTAGGTTCTTTCCCAAGGACTACCAACTAGTCTTTATAGACAGATGCATAACCTTAGGCAAAGGTCACTGACTGTTAGAGGGTATACAGAAGAGTTTTACAAGGTAAACTTAAGAGCAGGTTACGTTGAGGATACCTCCGAGAAGACAGCTAGATACATAAATGGGTTGAGAATGGAGATATAGGACGAGATTAGTATGTTATCTCCTAGCACTATGGAAGGAGCTTATAAGTATGCTCTAAGGGCAGAAGAGATGATATCCAGGAAACAAACCTTTGGTAGAGGAAGAGGAGCTACCAAGGGAAGGGGACAAAAAGTTGGAAGAGAGAAAGTCCCAACCTACAAGGATGAAGCTGGTGGTTCTAACCAGCAATACCAAACAAGGAAAGGAGATGAACCTCAAGTTGGAAGACCCTACCATAGAGGTAGGGGTATAGGCAGAGAGTCAGTTTACCAGTGTTACAGATGCAACAAGCTAGGCCATCGGTCCTATGAATGCCCCAACAATAAAAATGTAAGACAGAGAGGAAATTACATTGCATAAGGAAAGCAGGCAGAGACACAAGTGCTCATGGTAGAAAATGCACCTGAATTTGGGGAGGCTCTCCTTATGAAAAAGGTACTATTGAAACCAGAGAAGGAGGTGATAGAGTCTTCACAAAGGAAGGCCTTATTTCGAACTACATGCAAAGTGTAGGGAAAATGTTGTAAGGTAGTTTTTGATAGTGGTTGCACCGCCAATTTGGTGTCCATTGAAATGGTGGAAAAGATTAAGCTTAAGAGGGTTAAGCACCCAACACCTTACAAGGTGTCATGGATGCATAAGGGACACCAATTGCTGATTATAGAACAAAGTGAAGTGGAATTCCAAATAGGCAGATATCAAGACAAGGTGACTTGTGATATCATACCTATGGATGTGTGCCATGTTCTGCTAGGAAGACCTTGGCAATTTGATAGGAAAGTTGTTCATGATGGTTGTAAGAATTGTTATAAGTTCGAGATGGGTGGTGTTAGCACCTAGTTTTCTAGCATAAGAAATAAGGTGAAACAGATGGAGATATTGAGAAGCTTCTTGAAGAAAGGCTTAGATTCCCTTCATTCTTCATGGCTAGGTGCTAAGGTATGAGAAAAGGTTGATTTGGAAGGGTTAAATATAAGAAGACCAAGGGAAATCCAAAGGAAAATGAAAAAATGCGACCAAATTGAACAAAAGGGGGTAAAAATACTATAGTCCGAACAATAAAATTGCAAAGAGTAAATCCAGGGCAGGTTGAACCGTTGATCGGGTGCGCATGGGAGACCAACGGTCCTTGTTGATCGTCGCATAGCCAAGCTGCGCGGAGCATATGGGAGATAAGTGGTCGCGATGGATAATACCGGTAGACAGGTGGTAGTTGGAGAACGCGTCGCAGGCAGGGTAAGCGGTAAGTAAAACCACCTCAAGAGAATGCAACACCATTGTGGCGGAAGGCATGGTGTTAAGATCGACGGCTCGGGTTGCAAGGAGAATTGAAATCAACGGCGATGAAAGTCGAAGGTGCGCGTAGGATAATGGTATGGACCCCATTAGCGGGAGGTGTTGAAAAGCTAAACATGTTGCAAATCTCCACCATGGATGCAAAGCAGGAAAGGATCGACGGTCTCAGAGGATTGTCACATTAGGAAGATGCGAGACAGTTAGAATACATAGGTGGTTGCGACAAAGTATACCACCTAACAGGTGTCAGCACCAGGACTCGTCGCAAGGAGGATGAGCGGTAATGAAAACCAGTTTAGAGAGATGCGACACCACTTTGTTGGTATGTGGTGCTAATAAATGGATGGTGGAGATCAGAGCATAAAAGATGATCCGACGGCAGATATGGAAGGAAGGTCAAATCAATAAAAAGGGGATCAGATCTGATGGCCAAGATCAAGGCACGAGAGATCGACGAATATAGAAGGCGGACAGCTGGCAAAGAAGACCAAAGTTTAAAGGGAAAAAGGTTATATATATAAGAGTCAGCATGATAAGGTTGACATTTGTTCAGGAAACTGTCGTAGTCAGAAGCTTCCGGACGTGTGGAAAACGAAGAAGATGACAGGAGGTCATTCTCGGAGGTTGCTAGCGATAGGTAGGCCCTTTCAACTGTTCCCACCAGTGATAATAAACATGTTTGTTGCAAATATGGAAGAAGATTCAAGTTCAAACACTGTTAGGGTTAAGAATGCTCTCGAAAATAGGGATTTCAACATTTTTGACATAGACATTAGACTTCTTGTCGCCGAAATTAGGAGAAGATTGAAGGCTTTACTTACAGAGGGCCTAGATGTGCATAGGGTATTCCAGTCGTCTTTTATCCTATTTTGTCCAGACCAAATTATGCCTTTTCCCGAATTCACAGCCTGGTGCGCGTCCAATTACTCCGAACCTCAGTGAGTTATCATGAATGCCGAAAAAACCATAATAGTCTGCTCCATAAATCCATTTGTTGTAAATACTTCCTTCAAAATTCCCATGTCCCAAACTGCTGAGTCTGAAAGTTTTCTAAAGAGTCAATTGTCGCCTTATACCACTAAATTTCTCCTGAAAGTCGGCAAGCTTTTCTGAGTACATGTCTTAAACCTAATTTGGAAATTGTAGATACCCCATACCCTCTTGATGTTAATTTCTTCAATGACAACACTCAGTTGGTCCCTTCATTGATGGCGCAATTTTCAGGTCATGATACTGATATGTTAATAACAGAATTACAGTTGAGTCTATTGTTTAGAATAAGTGTCGGTGTGCCCGGAGTTGAGTATGAATCAGTGTTGAGTCTTAAGTTTGAAGAATTTGTGGCAGAAAATATTCATTCTCAGATAGCAGATTTTCCCAACACAAGATGTTTCAGGTTTCGAGCACGATTGATGAAAATGGTCATGTTTAGTAGTCGAGAAGAGTTACATTTTACACCAGAGGTTTATGCAGGCATTTTAGAGGATAACATGTTCAATTATATGAATTTTATTCTATCTGAGTTGTACAAAGTGATTTTTGGAGAAGAATTGCCGCGAGTTTTACCCGAAATGAAGTCCATGATGCAGTTAAAAAAGGAGGTAGCAGTAGGAGACTGGTTTTTGTTAAAGGATTCTACAGTGATTAGGTTGTATGGTTTCGTACATGGACCTTACATAGTACCCGCCTTTTTAACTTTGAGAATTTTTACTTTAGAATGTGTTAGGCAGAAGTTGATTTTAGAAGATGAACACTTTTTGAAGTTCAAAAAAGGAGCTAATTTAAAGTATCCATGGACAATAGGCCCATTTATTGTGAAAAGTAAGGATGCCCTTTCAGATGTATAGAGATTGTTGGAGGCTATGGAATTCAGGAAAGATATAGCAATGGAATATGACCCTCTTCATATTATTTCTGAAAGGAGGCAGCTGAATAACATTCAAGCTTTTGAACACAAAGAAATAGAAGGGTCTTTAAAGGGAAGAAATTTATTGCAATACGAACCAGAAGAAGAAGCAATGTCAAACTTACAGGTGGAAGATCTCGCTTTGGTAGAATAAGTAATAGAGGTTGATATTTTACCAAAGGTTGCAGAAATTGGAGGAAAGAGGAGTCTGTAGGAAATAATAGATGAACATGACGAAGAAAGAGAAGGAGAAAAGAGGCTTAAGGCTGAGACTCAGGAATTAGTAGGGACACAACAAGAGTTGGCAGTTTTGACAAATGATGAAATTGGTGAAAAAGAGGGGATTTCAATCATAGAAGTACAGGTACAAGAGTATAATTTTCAGGAAGCCAAAGATGGTGGAGACACAAGTATATTTCCGTCCAGGGTTGAGTTGTACAAACACTATGGAGAGAATAAACAAACTCCCGCTCAGTTTTTTTATAGTTTGTTACCAAAATTTAGGGACTTATCAAAGTCAGATGTCACTTTAGTGACCAACAGGAACGTCAAAGAAAACGCTTTGAATCTGGCAGTAGCGACTCCAGATAAATTGAATGAGATGAAAGTCAATTTGAAAAATATAATTGTGCCAGATAAAATTCAGCTGCACAAACAGATAGGGGAAGTGATATATGAATATTTTGTACAAGTAGTTTCGAGAGTTGACAAATTGGAAGATCTTGTAAGCAAAATGGACAGTCAACTGAAGCAAGAAAGGTTGGAGAATAAAGCCCACCAGCTGCAGGTCAAGAAGTTACAATTTGACTTAATCTCAAGTGATGGTGGAGGCAAGGCAAGCAAAAAAAATTTGATTGAAAATGATAATTTGATCTAGGCCTTGCAGAAAAAGATGAAGATTCCAAATACACAGTTGATTCAAGCTCCAAAAGAAACAAAGCTAGAGCTAGAAAAAGAAGCTTTGTCTAAGGAAGTCAATGATAGCAAAGCAGAACTATTGAAATTTGCTGAAAAAGAAGCTAGCTGGGAAAAAGAGAAGATAAGCTTGAGAAATCAGATTGAAGATTTGAAAAATAATTTGTCAAATTTGAGCATCTAACAAGCAAGTACAGGTTCGAATGGAGATGGGAATGATGCTGATAGTCTTTTACAGGCTATGTCCTAGATTAGTTTAAAGGATGTTGAAATTAAGGAATTAAGAGAAGAAGCCCAGAGATGGAAAGAAGAAAGCGAGAAAAAGGACCAAGAAACAAAATCCTTACGAGGCAAATATAAGGAATTGGTTGAAACTAATAAGAAATTGGCACACCAAGTGACAGGGAAAGAATCTATGCAGGGATGCAAGCACATGGTATGGGACTTGATCATTAAAGAAGTTGAAAATCTTAGACCATATTTAGATTTCATGAGAGTAAAAGAAAAAACAGTTAAAGATGCTTTTACCAGTTGTACTACAATAAGAGAAAATCTGAATAGGAAGCCCAAGGAAACAATGTAGAATGCGATCACTTTTCTGAATAGTTTAACGAAGGAAGATCTAAATGCCTTAGATATCAAGAATAAGATTTCAGCAATTACAGCAGCAAGAAGAGTTCTGGGAAAACATGCACAGGTCAAGAACGTAGAAGCCAGGGCCGAAGTAATGGGTAGGAAGGTAGCAAGGTTCAAAGGACAATTTGAGAAGTTGATCGAAAATGGCTTGCCCTCTTTCTGGGATGAGAACTAGGGGTTTATTTCCCTGAATGAATATAAAAAATTATTGTTTGATATAAGAATGGATCACATGAAATTTCGACATTTAAATTCTTTGCTTACAGGGAAGATTCTGATGGAAAAGATTGCGGAAGACTTTGAGATGCTAAACAAGTTGGTCTCTATTGGTGAAAGAATTCCTAAAATTTTCATTGCAGATCACATTGAGATGAGAGTCAGGGTGAAAGAAATGGCAAGCTACGACCTTCCAACAGCCGAGCAATGGACCAGTGTGGAGAGATATGGGAAAATGAAGTACACACTTCATACTTCAAATTAGCTATTGAATCTTATTTCAAGAGAAAGACTTCATAAATATTTTATTTCTAAGAAATTTGTAATATTTTATGACTTTGATTCAAAGACAGGCTCATGAAGAGAGTCGGTTAGTGAAAGCATCCAGCTGGAAGAGTAGCTACCAAACTTTTTGTCTTTTTGTATGAGTCAAGTGTCATTTGGTAAAAAGTACCGGTAAATGTGAAAAGCAGTGAAGCCTGTTTCTCCCATTTTTGTCTTGTAATGATGCTGGAGAATATGCTCGGTTATGTGTCACTAAAATTTGTAACTGTCTTCTAGTATGAATGGGTCGAGCATGAAGTTCGAGACAACTATATATTCCGTGTAATTGAATGAAGAAGGGTTGAAATTTTTTGGAGCTTAGCCTATTGCTCTGTGTTGTGCATTCTAAACCGTGTTAATAAAGTTGACAGAGCCGAGTGGGCATTTTTCAGGGATTCCTGTGTGATCGGTCTTGCAGTTTGTTTCTTCTCATTTCCCATGTGATTTGTGTTTCCTTTCATTGTTAATCCATTCTGTAATTCTTTTTTCATGCTTGTTTCAGTGTAGCATTTGAATAGAATTCATAGTCTTTATGCTCTATTCTTATCATACCAAGTATTCCACAATTATGTTTCTGCTAAAATCAACATAGAATTCATGTTTCCGTGCTTTATATTGGTGGACTGTTTCATTTTTCTTCTAAATCATCCAACTAAAAGCTCTTTGACTGTAAGCTAGTGGCTACCTTGCCCCTATGTGAATGTATTTGCATATCCCTTGTCAATGATATGCATGTATTGTTTAATTTGACTCCATTACCCAATAGAGATCCACACTGCTTTCAACCAACAACTTTAAAAAACCAAGCATCACACTAGAAATATGACCTTCTGAATGAACTATGTATGAACATTTTGAGTATTGAGGCTCTACGTTTCTTTTTGAATATTTCCAGTCCTTTCTTAAGAGAGATCCCTCTCTGACTATGCTGGGTCAGTAGCACAAGTCTAAAGTGGTTAGTGGTTACCCCGATTCTGCCTCTCCACAACCTTGGGGTACGTTTTGGGTGTTAACAAATTGACGCCACTGCTGGGGAAGTGAGTGTTCTATCATCCCTAGGAAAATGACAAAGAAGTTTGAGTTTCAAAGAAAAGAGAAATCCCTGTGGGCAAACAGAGATTTCCAGATTTTCGAGAAGGTAGTGTTTTTTTGCCCTGGCGACTCCACTCGTCAAGATTTGTATTCAAGGGAGACTCCACTGGGGGAGACCAATGAGCCAAAGTCCATTTCTAAATAAGTTTTGAAGGGCATCCTGGCCTCGAGAAAGATCCATACCCGAGGTAACCCTTTGTTTGCTAGGGGTGGATAATCCAGAAATTTTGCTTAGACATAGGACTGGAAAAGATAAGGCTAGTACTTCTAACATTGAAAGAGCCGTGTCTAAAGAAGAACCATCTGTTTTTCATGATTTAGATTTAGAGATATGCGTTGGGAGGCCTTTGCTAAGGAAAAAGTCCGAATAATATCTAAACCTAGGTGAAGAAAGTTTGAATACTCCTGAGTCATATCTATTAGATCCCGTATGGTGTGAATTGCAGAATACTGCCAAAGTTGAAAGAACTAAGTCTTGTTTTCAGATCTCTAAGTCCCATACCATAAACCCTGCAAATAGCCCTGCTCAGAATATTCTCCAGGATATCCCACCCCTTGCACAAAATCCACCTATACCCATGGCTACTAGATTTGCACCTTTAGACCTACCAATTTTCCTGCATGCCCTCCCTCAGAATTATTCCCAGAGGATCATCTCTTTTGATGGAGAAGGAGATCTTTCAGCAAAGCAGCATGTAGACAGATTTGAAGATTTTGCTGATTTAGAAGAAGTAGACTATGATGATGCAAAGATGAGGCTGTTTGCCCAGAGCTTGTTTGGAGAGGCTAAAAAATGGTTCAGGCAACTACCAAATGCTTCTATCCCCGATTTTGCATCCTTTAAGGCATTTTTCCTAGAAAGGTGGGAGACAACGAGGAGCGCCTCACTGGTTCTGTCCCAGTATAACCATTTAAAGAAAGGGAACTTTGAGTCCATCCATGAGTTTTCCGCTAGATTTATGAAGGCATACAACTCTATCCCAGATGATCTACGACCCTTAGTAGGTGCTGCAAAGCTCCATTATGCAGAGGCTTTTGAGGGAGATTTTTCATGCATGCTGAAAGAAAGGAAATCAGCCTCCCTACCTGCAATGTTAAAGGATGTCATAGAAGTAGAAGCAAACATGATGGGTTCAAGAAAGTTGAAAGGCAAGGTAGAAGTGGAGAAGAAGAAAATAGAAATCCACACCTCCACTTCCACCTCCTCCTCTGTTAATGATGTGAAGTTCGAAATGATGATGAAGACCTGTTGGCCCGATTTTGTGACCGAGGCCAACGAAAGAGAGATAGCCCACAAAGGTTGCTTACAGCAGCTTCCAATGTGTTTGAAATAGCTAACTCTCATAGGAATAAAGGCCCTGCTGCCTTATGAATTTGCTCTCAAAAGAGAGTCTATCAAACTACTTATCTGAATGCCTAAAACTGCAATTAAAATCTTAAGATGCAAATTAATCTAATCTATGATGCAATTTAAAAAAAATAATTGAAAAACAGAAAAATTAATAGCTCCTAAACTGTAAACAACAGTTTAGTAGCTCCTAAAAATCCCATAGGTTCAACTACAAAATAAATTAATCGAAAACTCTAACTAATCTATTCTATCCTAACTATCATGATCAGGAGCAAGCTTGAAAATTTTGACATGTAAAAGAATAATTTTAGTTTACTGGTTTATTTAAACAAAATTTAAATAAACAATTAAACATTTGAAGCACATCAATATCATAAGATTAACAATAACCTTTTACATATTGTTTACACATCAAATTTGCAGTCATCTAGCATGATCCATTGAGTAAAGAATATTGATTTATAAAAGAGCATAAAATCTCTCGGCAAACTTCTATTCAACTGTAAAAATAAAATCTTACAGATCTCAATCAAATACAAAGATGATTGCAATGTCACTAATCTCTGGTCTCAAATTATGCCTGGGTAGATATAATACAAGGCTTCCATCGATATCCAGAAACAGTAGCAAAACAGTAGCAGAGAAGATTACTGATTCTTCTTCTAGATAAACATTACAGAAATCGAATATCCTACAGTTCCCAGGTAAAGACCTTTAAAGCTGCAAAGCTCTCTCCCCTCTGGCAGCGTCTCCCCTCCTATCTATAAACATAAAGATTTATAAACAGAAACAGAACTGAGAATAACAAAGTCCTCTCTATTCTGCTGAGAAACCCCCCCCTTCTATACGGTCTACACCCTGTTGTTTTTATAGGCTATCCATCCTTTCTAGAACATAACACGTCCTCCCTTTGTAGCGAGCCCCTCCGATGTTAAAGAATCTGTTTGCATTTAATCTGGCAGGATCTCAGGCGAATTGTTGAAAATAACTCCATATTCATGCGAGTCTTGCTCATTTCCGTGTTGAAATGGCTGTGATTTCATTTCATCTTTATCCTATCTGTGCAACGAGTTTCTTCTTGCCGTCTCTTGGATTAAATGAGTGATTTCATTTCATTCCTCGCGAGCTACAATATGCTTTGAATCTGGTGTAACCCCCTATATCGCTGGTGGACAGTTTCAAGTTTATGTAATTCCATTCCAACCCATCTTGATTGTTAAACCTGCACATGAGATCAATATAAATCAACCATGATAAAAACATACGCTAAGAAATATTGAATAAAGAAAGAAAATCCGCAACAAATAATGAAAGGGAAAGTATTCTATGAGAAAAGAATCATCTGTGAGAAATTATTTTCCACGCAAGTAACTTCGATGAAGATATCATTCTCGATAACTGTAATCTTTAGCTTCGACAATCATTTAATTCTCTCAGGTGACTACTTGGTTATGAGTCGACCAATCGGATTCCCCATCCTTCTTCATGGTTTGTTGAATAGTTTTCTTTTATATGTTACCACGCTGTCGAATTATTCCAACGCATCTTGACCACTGAGCCTGCAAGAATAACAAAAACAAATAACGCAATAGAAAAACAAGATACATTATTGCAACATATATGTTTAAAGAAAAATAGAGAAAGGTTTCGAGAGATAGGAAATCCAAAAAATAAAGAGCTACGCTCTTTCAATCTATTGTTCCTTCACTCCACCATCGAGCGTGCAACCTCGACGCGATTCTATTGCAGAAAAATTTGGGTTTTCAATGCAGTTGGTATTACTCAAGCTTCGTGATCTGGTTGAAACGTCCTCTCCGATCTAATGCGTGATGATCTCAGTTTCCATAAATTTGAACAAAACAAGACGTGGAAAATTAAATAGTGATCTCTTCGTGGTATTTTGTATTTTAAATTTCCCATATGCCTCATCAATGCATGAGTGGTGACTGTCCGATCTGGTTTGAAGTAGTGCATTAGTCTTCAAATATAAGTCCACGACCGTGTAAAAGAAAACCTTTGAGATTAAAATAAAGAAAAAGAATAGACCTATCAATCATATAATATATATGATATTTGAATACATGTATTCAAAAAGCTTAATGAATGTTTAGGCTCTCAAATGTATTTCTCAACGGATGAATGCTAAAAGATTCCCATAAAAAAATATAATAAAATATTTTAAAGGAATGATAAAGTTGATCAAATATTCAAATATCCTTTTTTATTTTATTTTATCATTAATTCATATGGTTAGCTTGACGATTGTCGTCATATGTATGATAATAGGATTTTAATGATAACTTCACACTCACATACTTGAATGTTCACTTTAAAATAAAATTATTTGATCATTAACCATTTTTTTTTTTTAGCTTAGATGGTTAGTTAATGAATAACTAAAATCAAATCAATAAAATAATAATATAATCATGGTTAGTTAATGAATAACTAAAATCAAATCAATAAAATAATAATATAATCAATCTTTAAAATGTTCTTCACTGGTCCAAGTTGAAATATAGATGTATTGAAAATAAAATGGTTTTATAACATATTTAACCAATTCAAAGAAGCTCGATATAACTCATGCAAGTATTTGAGAATCGTCAAGAAGCCAAAAGACCCAATTATAGTGAAATGATAGAGATCAATCAAACCATCGAAATCCTCATGAAAAGAAAACCAAGCCAAAGACCAAGCATCGCAAAGAATTATGGATCGAAGAAAAGAATCCATGGAATTACCTCTCAAACCAAGCAAGATAAAATAAAAGCAAACCAAAAATATTCATATTTACAAAATCTACATGAGGGGATCCCTTTATTTTGCAAAATCAAAGGGAGTTGTTGGGGTGCCAACAAGACCATGGAAAAATTAATGGATAGGCTGGCCCTAGACAACAAACCTCCTAATAGAGAACTGCCTGAAAATCAAGTGAGGAATCCAAATTTTAGAAGACCACCTCCCCCGAGAAATCAAAGAAACCCTGATGACCAGCAAATAAGACCTCCTTTCCCTGAAAATATGGTAGATGGAGAAGGGCCAGAGGACCCAATGAATGAGTAGATTCATCTTTTTGATACCCTAGACCATGAGATATATATGACTGAAAGGGAGCATGATTTTTTCACCAAGGGAGCTTCCACTTCAAATCCGGAGTTGGATTCGGAGCAGTATCAGATGGGCTATCAAAATGCAGTAGATGAATTCCAAAGGAAACTGAAGCTAAGAAATAGGGAGGTTAATGTGACCAAAGGAAAGCCTAATTTGAACCAGCCCTCTGACACCCAACAGAGCCCCGATAAGCAGAAAGAGAAGCCATAAGAATCTGCTGTACCAAAGGGCCTAGAGAAGCCAAAGGAAAAACAGTAAGAGGCCACTGCACATAAGAATTCAGAGAGCGGGGAGCAACAACCCAAGGAGCCTAGGAATCCCGAGCATGTAGACCTGTGTAAAGCAGTATCATCTTTTAGTCTAACGACTGAGCTATCAAAGGTAAATATATCTATCCCTTTCTATGAGTTGTTAAAGAACAATGAATATAGGGAACAGATCACCAAAATGGTTAGTGGCCAAGATGACTATCATCAGGATATTCTGGAAGTAAATGATGATGCACCAACAATTGTTTTTGGGCCCAAGCTTGAGGAAGAAGATGATGAGGATGCCCCCCCATTCTATTTGAGTTTAAATGTTCATGACATGACTCTACACAATGCACTAATAGACTCTGGTGCCTCTCACAACTTAATGCCCAAATCAATGGTGGAAGAGCGTGGGAAGAGATGGGTTTGGAAATCACCAAGCCTTACAAAAATCTGTACTCCTTCGATTCTAGGAAGGTTAAGTGCTTGGGGTTGATCAAAGATATGGTGGTAACGTTGACACAGCTTCCAGCCAAAAGCATCATGATGGACATAGTAGTGGCCGACATCCCTGCAAAGTTCGGTATGCTATTGTCCATGTCTTGGGCATCGAAGTTGAGAGGGAGCATGCAGCTAGACTTATCTTATGCTACCATCCCTCTATTTGGAGGAAACAAGAGACTATACAGGGAGAAAATATTGGCTTATATGGTTAGTAGCCCAAGCAAGCCTGAGAACCATCCTATCTATTCTGTTGATACAGATCTGGGGTCATCCATATTCTTCAATGATGGGCCTAGAATAGACCCCAAGGTCCCTATACATTTGGAAGTGGTGGAAGACAAGGAATTTGCAGTGAGGCACGAGGCTCTAGAAAGGAAGAAAAACAAAGAAGGCTTGTGGAAGATGTATTTTGACGGGTCTTTGAGTAAAAATGGTGCGAGGGAAGGAGTCTGGATTATTCCCCCCGATATGGAACTTAAGGCCTTGTCATACAAGTTGACGTTTGAATGCACCAACAATGTGGCAAAATATGAGGCTTTGTTATTGGGCCTGCAGGCTTTGAAGGACATGGGAGCAAAAAGGATACATGTGTTTGGAGACTCAGAGTTGGTATTAAACCAAGTAAATGATAGCTATCAAACAAAGCATCCGAGGATGAGGGCCTATAGAAACGAAGTGTGGGGTATGTTTGGTAACTACTTTTCAGAGAATAAGATCACCGTGATACCCAGGATAGAGAATCAGGTGGCAGATTCTTTAGCCACTACAGCTGGGGGTTTTAAAACTCCAATCTATTCTCAGACAAAGTATGAGGTGGAGGTCGTGAATAGGCCATCAATCCCAAATAATTCCAAATATTGGTAGGTGTTCGATGACGACCTGCAGATAAGAATATTTATGGAATTTACTGATGAGTTTGTGAATACCCAGATCGATGCCGATGATGAAAATATGGAATGTCTCCAAAACGGTGAAGAGCAGGATGAAGATGAGGAAGCTGGAGGTAAGAAATGGAAAAACATGACGGGGGGTAAAGACATTATCCAATTGAACAACAACCATATCCCTAAAGTCCTGATACCTTTGGAGAAGTTGTTTGACCAAGACGATGTGGCTAAAAACCCCAAAGTTGAACCTACTAGCGACGTTGTGGAAGATCAGAACTTGGGAACGACAGAAGAGCCTCGACTTGTGAAGCTGTTTGAAAAATTGCCTGATAGAAGGAAGGAACAGTATGTGAATTTAATGAAGAAGTATTCTGATGCGTTTGCTTGGAGATATGAAGACCTGAAGGAGTATGACACCTCCATTATACAGCATTCAATTCCAATCAAGCCTGGAGAGAAACCTTTCAAGCAGAAGCTGAGAAGGATCAATCCTAAGTTACTACCTGAAATAGAAAAGGAAGTCAGGAAGATTTTCAATGCCAAAATCATTGTCACCCTGAGATTTTCCAAGTGGGTAGCCAATCTAGTTCATGTCAGGAAGAAGAATGGAGAGATAAGGATCTGCATAGACTTCAGGAACCTGAATAGGGTGTCATTGAAAGATAACTACCCCTTGCCTAAGATGGAACATATTTTACAGAAAGTGGTAGGAGAAGAGGGGATCTCTACCATGGATGGCTTTTCAAGGTGCAATCAATTCAAAGTATGCCCCGAAGATCAAGAGAAGACTGCTTTCACCACGCCCTAGGGCATCTTCATGTATGCAAAGATGTTGTTTGGGATAATGAATGCAGGAGCCACTTTCCAACGTGCAATGGACATAGCGTTTCCTGAAGAAAAGAACAAGTTTGTGGTGGTGTACATGGATGATATAACAATATAATCCAAGTCTGACGAAGAACACCTTAAGCATTTGGAAAGGGTTTTCATCAAATGCAGGAAATATGGTATCTCTCTTAACCCAAAGAAGTCCCAGTTTGCGTTGGAAGAGGCTAAGATCCCAGGACACATCATTTCTAAAGAAGGTATCAAGATTGACCCTGAGAGGGTTAGTGCTATTCAGAAAGTAGGGGAGCCAATAAGTAAGAAAGAAGTGTAGTCCTTCATTGGGCAAGTGGGTTTCCTAAGGAGGTTTATTCCAAGTTTTGTAGAGATAATGAGAAGTATCACCAACATATTGAAAAAAGAGAATCAGATAAAATGGACTGAGGAAGCCAGGGATTCATTCAAGGGTATTAAGAAAGCTATCACCAAAGCCCCAGTATTGGCAAGCCCAGATTTTTCCAAGGATTTCCTAATTTTTTCCTATGCATCGGAACATATGGTGGCAGGAGTGTTGTTGCAAAAAATGCCCAGAATGCTGAGCAGCCCATTGCATTCTTCAGCAGGGTGCTGAGGGACGGAGAGCTAAAGTATGATATCATGGAAAAGCAAGAATACACCCTGATAAAGTCATTAAAGGATTTCAGGGTCTACATCCTCCATTCACACATTATTGCCCATGTCCCAGACAACGCTGTAAAGAATATCCTGACCCAAGCAGATCCCGATGGAAGAAGGGCCAAGTGGATTGCTGTGCTACTGGAGTATGACCTGGAAAGAAAGCCCACCAAGCTAATAAAGGGGCAGGGTTTGGCAAAGTTGATGACTAAAGATAATTGTGATTCTCTACAGCTGAATTTCTTAGAAGACTATCTAAATCAAGTGAACACAGGAATGTAGGTAAGGCCAGAATTTTCAGCATCCCCCTGGTATGCTAACATTATTTATACATTGCAGAATTTGCAGGCTCCTGCAGGTTTGAGCAAAACCAAGGCTATGTCTGTGAAGCTGAAAGCTGCCAAATTTTGTATTATGAATTAGTTTTTGTATTGGAAGGACCCAGGGGGTGTGCTGCTGAACTGCTTATTAGAGGATGAAGCTCAACATACCAAGAAGGAATTCCACAAAGGAGATTGTGGTGGGAATCATTCTTGGAAAGTGACAGTCAAGAAGATCTTGAGGGCAAGGTTTTACTAGCCTACCATGTTTGTTGATGTGTATAAGGAGATTGTTACCTGCCACCAGTTCCAGATCTTTGAAGGTAAGAGGAAAGTTGTTTCACTTCCCCTTCATCCAATCATAGTAGAGGCGCCTTTCTAACAATGGGGATAAGATTTTATTGGAGAAATAAATCCTAACTCCTCTGGCCAGCATAGATGGATTTTAACAGCTACTGATTACTTCACCAAATGGATTGAATCCATCCCCACCAGGAATGCAACTAAGATAGTAATCATGGATTTCTTAGAGGATAACATCTTGTCTAGATTCGGTTGTCCCAAGAGGATAGTGACAGACAACGCACCAGCATTTAAGTCCAAAAATGTGATAAACTTATGTCACAAGTACCATATCAGTCCGAACCACTCCACAGCATACTACCCTCAAGGAAATGGGCTAGCCGAGTCCTCTAACAAAATCCTAGTAAGGATCATCAAGAAGTTGCTAGAGGAGAATAAGAGAGCTTGGCACACAAAATTAAAATATGCTCTATGGGCTGATAGATGTTATAGGTCAAATTTGCACCTCTCCATCTGTGATCACCTTGAGCTGTTGATCACACAAAAGGACAACTTGGATTGAGGAGCATGATGACCTTAGATGACACATTGGCCTGATTCACCTCCTTGCAAGCTGGAGAAACCCTAAAAAACATCATTTTGAGACATGGGCGCTACTTTATCTCAATAAACTAGCGCATATGCTCTACTCCAGTGTGTAATAGTAGCGCACACCTCCTCATGGGTGCTACTCCTCTTCAGTAGACTAGCGCACAGCATCTAAAAAGTGGTGAACGCTTGTTTAAAACATTGTAGCTGCACCCTAGGCGCTACTCCACTGTGAAATAGTAGCGCACACCTTAAAATATGATCAAAAAATAATTAATTTGACAAATGGGGATTAGTTGTAGTTGGTTTCCCAACTTCCCCAACTTCTCCTACAACCACCTCTCGTCCTAAACTGCCTACCTTGTCTTATACATAGAAGGAAGATTAAAGAGAGGGTTTAGAAATAGAGACTTTTTAGACATGAGAGCCATTGAGAGACTCTTCTATATGAGAAGATTGTATTGAAGGAGGTTATGCTGGATGAATTCTGAATTCAGAGAGGAGTAGGAGCCTAGGATCAGGTTGCATGAGCATGCTGCAAAGTCAGGTATACTTTGTATCATCCATATGTTTTTGACAATAAAAGGTTGAAGCATCTTTCTCGTCCCAAATCAAGTGCTTATTGGATTATGTGTTTATTTGGATCATGTTGGTTAATGCTTGATGTTTGAATTACTTGTCAATTCCATCATTATTATATTGGCCAAGATATGCTGAGAAAGGTCTTTGTGTTGTAGTTTTATTGAACGGGAGATCGGATCGAGGATCGAGCGCAAGATTGGACAAGAGCAAGGATCAAACTTCGTTGACAAGGTATGTCCTCAAGATCTATAATCTATTTCCATTTATAAACATCTCTGTAATGCAATTAGTATGCTTACCTGTCACCCCCTTAAGTTGATAATGTCCATTTCCTCATTATAGGGTAGTATTTCCCGCCAACAGACTGGCGACTCCGCTGGGGAAGTTGTCTTTTCTTCTCTAGGAAACCCTTCTTGATTGTCTATCTAGTACTTCTTAACCCCTTTGATCTTCTGAGAAGCCCTGTAGGTATCCCCTGCTTGCTTTTCTTTGCTTGACTCGGTGTTTTTGCATCTTTTCAAAGTTAGTTTTTAACTCTTTAAGACCTGTGCGCTACCCTGATATACATACAGTAGCGCCCATGCACTAGTATGTCTCTATACAGTAGCTCCCACCTCTCCAAATGCGTTAGTTTCCCTACTGCACAGTAGGGCACATTCCTGTAGCCTTCTATTGGTTGTTTGGTTGAGTTTTCTGCCTTTTTGGGTAGGTTTCTAACTTTGTTTTACGTCTCCTTGACTAGTCTTTGAGGTCTGTAACTCTTCTTTGAGTCTCAGTACCCTTCTTTGAGTCTTTTTGTCATTTTTAGGTCACTTGTTTACTTTTGAAGTGTTTGGTTCATTTGTGACTCTTTTTTAAGACTAGGCATTGTTCGTTAGTGAACACAGTTGCTTATCTTTACCTTGATAGTGTGTTGCTGACCTACAAACCTGTATGCTTTGCATTTGCTGTTTGTGGCAACACTTGTTTGCTCTTTAGGCATCTTATCCTTTGTTTTAGGGTTTGATCCATTTTGGAGTCTTTAGGGTGTCTTCCAAACTTTTTGAGTTCCAACATTTCTTGACTTCATTGTCTTTTCCAGTATCAAGTGAGTTTGGAGTACTTTAGTTTGCTTCATTTTTCATCCATTGTGTCAGTAAGGTGGTTGTTAGTTTGCTTTCCTACCTAGTCCTTGGCTTAGTGGTCTTGTCAGGGTTTGATGCTTTGAGACATTCCTCTTGAGTTTGATTTCTAGCTTTGAGCATCTTTCCTCTTTGTTTTCTTCCTGCTTTGCTTCCAAGTGTGAGAGCTTTTTCCTTTGAAAAAACTTGTAGGACAAGTCTTTGTCGAACCATTTTTTTGACAGTTGTGAGGTTAGGAGCCATTTTTCCATACTTACACATCTTGTATAAGTCTTATTTGCCTCCTACTTTAAAGTTCTTTTTCGTTCATAATAACAGAAAAAGAAAAAAAAAATTGGTAGCTTAAGAATAGTGAGGCTTATATCTTTTGCGAAATAGCATAGTTTATTTTGTTCAGAATTTCAAAAGAAAACAAAAAAGAAATTTTTCTTAGATTTGCTTAGTTTTTAATTTGGAAAGAACATTAAATGAAAAAATAAAAATTTTTGTTGTTGAAAGTTATAATTTATGCACTTTGTTTTTATGTTGCAACCACGCCACACAACGCACTACCTTTTGAGTAAAAAAGTAACCCTAAAAATCTTTAATAAAATTAAATAGCAACAATTCTCTTTTTAGGGATACACAACACCAACTAGTCTTGGTCAAGATCTTGGGTTTAAATCACCTTAAACCACCCAAGATCACACATTACGCAAAAATCGTAGTTCCACTATCACAGGTAAACCCACCTCATTCAAAGATTGCCTGGGATCTATGCAGTAGGTCTTGTGAGATCAGATTGTTGGGAATACTCCTCCTGCTTTCTTTTTCGAGCATATACCAGGATTGGATCGCGTTTGGGGACTCTTTTGAGTTTTGGGCTCAGTTACCCTGCCCACACCTTTTGATTCGACTAGAGACTGTTCCCCCAGGAGTTTTCAGTGTGGTGGTATCCTTAGTATCTGAGCATAGGTTCATACATAGGTGACAGCGGAGGGTATATCTGTTGTACCTAGGACAGATGTGGGAGGAAATCCCTTGCAGGTCTTTGGGAGGGCGGTTAGGTGATTCCAGCACTTACACCCTTAGTCATTGTATTGTGGACCTCGGGTAACTATCATCCCAGACTCTTCTCTGGAAGGCATCTTGTTTGCTTGGTTTGCATACTTAGGACCTTTTTAGTTGGCATGTTGTTTGCCCCCTAGTCTTAGTGGCCACTAGGTTTTTCTAGTTTTATTTTTATTATAATCGTGGAAGACCAAGAACTTCGTAGGTTGAGAAGGTTGCAAAACCTTCCCCCACTTAGAACGGAAACACTATCGCTAGCTAGACGACAGAGGGTAGACTCCAGTGTTCCTTTGGAAACCACTGGTGAAATAGAACTTCCTGAGGAACTACAACTTACAATAGAAAGTCTTAAAATAGAAAATCCTGAGGAACTACAACCTGCAACAGAAAGACCTGAAATAGAGGTTCCTGAGGAACCACAACCTGGGACTCCAGATCAGCCAACTTTTAATACAATTGAGATCGAGTATTTCACTTCTGGTGAGTTCAGTACTCCGTTTAATCCTCCTCTGACTAATCTTAGAAATCCGTTGCTGATACCCGTTGGTTTCCAGGAACTTGATTATAGTGCATATCATTTCACACCTGAGCATTTTATGACTAACACAGGAGGTGAACAGGGAGTTCCACAAACTCCCACAATAGGTATGAACACAAATACTGTAAATCCTCCCCCTACTGCTACGCCGAGTTCGGCACAGACAACCTTTGTATCAACTCCGTCCTTCAGCTTTAATGCTGGCACGTTAGGCATGCCGAGTTCAACAACTGTAGAATCTGTCTCTACACCCATTTTTGGAACTAGCAGTACAATGAATCTTGTTACACTGCCTATGACTCAACTGTTGTATCACATACCCAGCACTTGGATTTCCACACCCGCTGTAGGGCCAAATGCTTCTACAACTGTGCCTGTCATGAGTACCATGACTGCACCATCCACGTCAGCTACTACTGGTTTTAATACCTTTGTAGGTCCCAACTTGAATCAAGGTAATATACCTGCAGGAAACGTCCCTTTCTCTTTATTCTCGGGAGGAGGGGGTAACATTTTTAACCAGCAATATGGTGGGGCTAACATCCAGCCATAGTGGACGAACCCACAGAGCACTAACCCACTTTCATATGGGTGGGGGAATTTCAATAATACTTTCACGCAACAACAGATGGTTGGGGGCAACCCCTACCAACAAATGGTTGGTGGCAACCCCTACCAGCAGATGGTTGGGGGCAACCCCTACCAGCAGATGGTCGAGGGCAACCCCTACCAGAAATTCACAGGTCAGACTATGGGTGGTTCCCCCTTTATGACCCCAACTTATCAAATGTCGTCTTGCAAGCCTCGTTTACCGTTTCTGGCAACTCTAAATTTTCCAGACCTTTCCAAGTTGACAAACGATCCGGTGTATCACAACACCACATGGCCACCAATTCCTACCAAATTACCTTCGGACATTCCAAAATTTGAAGGCAAAACTGGCGAGGACCTTGGTGATCATGTTACTACTTCCCATTTATGGTGTTCCTTGAACTCATTAAATGAAGATTCCATTAGGTTGAGACTGTTCCAAAGGACCTTAACTGGCGCTGCAGCCAAATGGTACATTGAGTTACCTGCAACTACATTCTTTAACTTTTGGGATCTCGCGATTGTTTTTCTGAACCACTTCCAGCTTCCTGTTCGGTATGATGCCGGAACAGACCTTTTGTCTGCATTCAGAAAAAATAAGGCCACTCACTTATATGATCACATTCAGGAGTGGCGGAGATGGAAGAGGCTCATTAAAGCCAACATACCTCCAGAATTCCTGCTTGAGTGGTATTTGAAATCACTCCTTCCTTATATTTCTAAGGAAGTAGCTACTTCTAGAGTGTCTACCGAGGAAGAAGCCATTTTACGAACCCAGCAGCTAGACCTTGTTTATGCACAATCTGGGTTACATTATGAAATCATACCTGATGCACCACGATCAAATACTGATCTGAGTAGACCTAAACCCAGACCGCATGCTGACGGCATAGTGGGTTCAGTTGATTCTACAACCTTCGAAGCATTGAACAAGTAGGTTCATGCCTTATCCGTCAAACAACCGACTGCAGAAGCTACTTCCGTCACAACCTCTCCTTCTACTTCTGAATCTGTAAACCAGGTTCAGAACAATCAAAAAGGCCCTTGGCATCCCAATAAAAAAAAGAAGGGCAAGAAAGGATAGGGGAACCAACAAAATCCCAAGAATAAAGAAAATTCCAAGGAGGGTAACAAAGAAAAGAAGAAGGTTAAGTTCCCTTGTAAGATTTGCAAGTAGGATCACCTTACTCACCAATGCCCTCTACTCGAAGAAGCCCAGAAACTGCTTCAAGAAAAGAAACCTACCATACTTAAAGATCCATTTCCTAAGGGGCAGGGTTCAGCTTTTGGCACCTCCAATACTGGGGGCACTACACATGCTTCGGTTGATCAAACCTTTATTAACATGGTTAACTCAGATGCACTCTTACAAATGAGAGCCAGGAATTACACCCCGGATGCACAGAAGAAGGATAAGAAGATTCTAGAATCTTCCACTCCTCTCCACATACCTGTGGACCCACTGCCCAAGATCCCGAAAGGTGTCTTGAAACGGGCATCACACAATCCCAACACTTGGGTTGCTTCCAACTACAACGTGGTTGAATATCTATCCCAGACCCCTTGTGCTATGTCTACCTTAGAAGTCTTGCAAAGTTGTCCTTTACAATGAAATGCACTTCTGGCAGCTATTGGAAGTATGGAATCATCTAACATGTCTGCGTGATTTGATATGGCTGATATCAAATATTGGTTGCCGTACCACATTTCCCTTCAGATAGAATTCGTCCATGGCCCAATGACCATCAGACGAGCTGTCATAGATGAGGGGGCGTCTATGTGCATAATGGCAATTTCTTGTTGGAAAGCTTTGGGTTCCCTTGAGTTAGCCCCTTCTAACACACTGCTTACTGCATTTGATGGCAGGACTTTCCGTCCACACGGAGTTTTGCCATCATTTGATGTCACTTTGGCCGGTAAGACAGTTGCTGTAGAAGTAGAATTTCTAGACGCTCCGCTTGATTACAACATGTTAGTAGGCAGGAGTTGGACATATGCCATGCGAGCTATTGCATCGACAGTTTTTCAAGTGGTTATGTTCCCTTTTGAAGGTAAGGTCGTTACAGTCGACCAACTTTCTTTCACTCAGAGAAACAACCAAACTTCTTCAGAGTCCACCATTCCTTTAGTTGATCAAATCGCCTCGGTAAGCAAGAGTTTAGGAGCAGGGCTTTATGGGTCATTAATAGGCACGTTTGACCTACCCTCTCTAGTTCTTTTTATGCGTTCTGATGTGGGTACTTCTACTGAAACTTTCACGGTTGGTTTAAGAACTAATCCATGGATCCTTCCCACTACATCGGAACCTTTAGTGCCTCTATCCATTGTAGAAGTAGCCTACATGGAAGCACAACATGCTGCAATGGAACATATCGTGACTCCACCAGTCTTTGCCGAGTCAGATATGGACTATGCTCCGGCATGGTCACTGAATTCTACCCACTCTTTCGACTGTTTAGATACGGTCTTTCCGTCTGATGAAGCCATTTTGGAAGCCATGATGGGCATGGACTAGCCATGGGAACATATGCATCACAGGTCTTACCTACTTCCAAACCTAGACAGGATAGAGAGAGGAGAATTCTCTTTGAGACCCGGTGGATTTGTTGATTTGTCATCGTTTCCTTCTACTTCAAGAGTTGTTTACGCTGAAGGGAATATGGCTAATGTATCGAGAACAATTCCAATTAACATTTCCACCAAACCCGGGGTCATGGAAAACCTTTTTATTGGGGTAGACTGTTCACCATAAGAGATCGCTTTGTATACCAAGCTTTTTAAAGAATTCTGCGACATTTTTGCCTGGTCATATGAGGAGATGCCAGGCATTGACCCAGCCATTGTTGAGCATGTCATCACGACATACCCTAACACAAAACCTATGAGACAAAAGCTCTGTCTTGTGAATCCTCGAAAAGTGGCCTCCATTAAGGCGGAGGTTGAAAAGTTGCTTAAAACTGGATTCATCTATCCGATTGACATGACGGAATGGGTTTCAAATCCTATTCCGGTTGATAAGAAGCAAGGTACCATCCGAGTCTGTACCGACTTCCGGGACTTGAACAAAGCTTGTCCAAAAGATAACTATCCCACACCGTTTATTGACCAAATCATAGACGCTTGTGCGGGACATAAGATGTTCTCTTTCATGGACGGATTTTTGGGATATAATCAAATACAAATCAAACCCGAGGATCAGCACAAAACAAATTTCATTTTACCGCGGGGAACCTTTGCTTATCAGAAGATGCCATTTGGCTTAAAAAATGTTGGAGCCACTTTCCAGTGAGCGATGAATTTTTCTTTTCACGATATCAAACACATAGTTGAACCTTACTTGGATGACCTCCCAGCGCAATCTCGGAAGAGACAGGATCATCCAGCTCATCTTAGACTTGTGTTTGAAAGGTGCAAACAATATAAGATTCGTTTGAATCCTAATAAGTGTGTATTCTGCATCGAATCGGGATGTCTACTGGGATTCATTGTCTCCAATCGTGGCATAATGGTCGACCCGTTGAAAGTTGAGGCGATTGTAAATCTGCCTCCTCCTCACACCTTGCGACAGCTTCAAATTCTGCAAGGCATGTCTAATTTCTTACGGCGCTTTATTATAAACTATGCTAAGATCATAAAAGGATTTATGAGATTGCTCAAACAAGACACCTACTTCTTGTGGGATGAGGCAGCTCAAGCATCCTTTGAGGCCTTAAAAAAGGCACTACTGTCAGCCCCCTTGTTGAGCCCGCTGGACTATGCAAAAGATTTTCTCTTATATCTGGCAGCGTCTCTTAATACAATTGGCATAGTATTCGTTCAGGAGGATGACATGCTCCAAGAGCATGTTGTTTGCTATCTTTCTCGCTCATTGATAGCTCCCGAGGTTAAATATTTGCATGTTGAGAAGTTAGCACTTGCTGCAGTCTATGCGGTACAAAGGCTTCGTCATTACATACTTTTACGAACAACTACTGTGATAGCAGAAGTCAATCCCTTTCAGTATGTTCTCACCTGACGAATCATCAGTGGGAAATATAACAAATGGATTGTAATCCTACAGGAATTCGATTTGGTCTTTCAATCGGCCAAGTTGAAGAAATCACTAGTGTTTGTTGAGTTAATCTCAGAGTTTCCGAGTGACTTAGAGCATGTCGAGGAAGAATCATCATTCCCGGATGAACATATCTTCCTCATTGCCTCCTTTGACCCATGGTACGGGGATATCTTAGTATATCTCCAGACTTTGAGGTGTCCTATCGCTTTTTCTAGAGAAGAATGATGCAAGCTGAAAAGCCATGCGAAAAACTATCTCATCATCTCAGATACTTTGTATCGACGTGGGGTAGATTCCATCTTACGATGTTGTTTAACTTTAGAAGAAGCTGAAGCAGTATTAAATGATGCCCACAGTGGAGCTTGTGGGGGACATCTTTCTAGGTTGGCAACAACTCAGAAGATACCGCGTGCCGGATATTTTTGGCCCACAATATTTAAAGATTGTGTGGAAGCGGTGAAACGCTGTCGTCCGTGTCAATTTTTCACCAAGAAAATGAGGGCACATCCAGCTCCTCTTCATCCTGTGATTACAGCAGGCCCTTTCACAAAATGGGGGCTTGATTACATGACTTGCAATCCAATTTCGGCTGGAGGGCATCATTATATCATCGTTGCCATCGACTACTTCACCAAGTGGGCGGAGGCAATGCCTACTGTCAAGGCAGATGAAGAAACTGCCACTTATTTTGTATTTAATCAGATTATTGCACGGTTTGGTATTCCTAAAGAGATTGTGACTGATCACAGCAGTCATTTCCAGAATAGGATGATGACAGATTTGTACACAATGTTAGGTTTTCGACAAGAACATTCGTCTTCATATTATCCACAGGTGAATGGACAAGTTGAAGCAGTTAACAAAACTTTAAAAGTGATAATGCAAAGAACTGTCAATGCCAATCGAAACAACGGGCACATCATGCTATACCCTTCTCTTTGGGCCTATCGAGTGAACGCAAAGACTGCTACCGGGTTCTCTCCCTTTCATCTTGTGCATGGGATAGAAGCAGTCATTCCGATTGAATGAGAGATTCCTTCGTTAAAACTGGTTGTTCAATTACTACCGGATACTTCAGTACTGGAAGAACGTTTGTTGCATTTAGAGCATCTAGATGAGCAGTGCCGCGACGCGCTCACAACAAACGAAGTTCACAAGAAACGAGTCAAAGGACAGTATGATAAGTCCGTCAAGCCTAGGGTGTTCCTTAAAGGAGATCTTGTTCTACTATGGGATCAAGACAAAGAACCGCTAGGACCTGGAAAGTTCAAGTCCATGTGGCTCGGGCCCTACATAATTTCCAAAGTACTGAAGAAAGGTGCTTACAAGCTAGTAGAGGGTAATAAGCTGCCTGAGCCTAGAAATGGGCTCTACCTGAAGAAGTACTACGCCTAGGCAGTTGTGTTTTTTCTTGTAACATAGCTGTATATTTTGTAGAGCTAGTTTTTTCTTGTGTTTGCGTAGTTAATCTTATGTGTGTCTTCATTTCGTGTATCAGATGTCGACTAGACATTTCTTAGGATTTGTTGATGGCGCCAATCGCCACACTCGACAGTTGGCTTTGGCAGCATGGGTCATTTACTCACCAACTGGCCAACTGGTCTCGTCAGGGGGGGTTTGTTTGGGCCCCACTACGAACAATGTAGCTGAGTACAGTGCGGTTATAGAGCTTCTCCGAGATGCCCTTATTCACGGCATTTCACATTTGGAGGTAAGACTTGATTCGCAACTAGTTGTATTTCAATTAACGGGTGTTTACCAGATTAGAGATCCTGTTTTTCTACGACAGTTTTTGCAAGTTAGATTATTGGAAAGACAATTTGATTCTATCATATATCAACACATTCCAAGAAATTTAAATGCATTAGCTGATTCATTTGCAAATTATGTTCTAGATTGGCATTTGTATCATACACTTCCATAAACTGCATTTCACACATAAAATTTAACACATACACATGTAAATAACCGATACTGTATATATCCGGTACTGTATCAAAAAATATATGAGTTTTGGATCACAAGTCTATCACAAGTAATGTCATAAAAGTACAAAACTAGGCACAATGGTCTCAAAAATATACATAGAATGTATCCATCTCCTGTGGAGAAGGGGGGGCCTCATCATCATCCACTGCATTCCGATAACATATGACTATCCTAGCTATCTTCCACAGCACCCTAAGCCATGCTGGGGGCACCCCAACTACATCTTCCTGAATATCAATAGGTGTCTGATCCATGCGGCATGCAGGAACGTCGTGAGTCAACCGACTCACTTTCCTCTCTATGGTCCCTAACATAGCATCTGCTGCAACAACATCAGTTGGCCTCACGAAAATGGTAGGATGTCCCTCGGGACGGACAGTCCCAATATTTGCATATGACACTTGTTTACTACTTCAAAATTCATTCATAAAAATTAAATACTTGAAAAGTTTGAAAAAATTAAATAATTCTTAAAATAAAAACATACCAATAGCTCCCCAGGCTCCACCTGGAGGAAGCACCAGCTCTGGATCATGGCGGAAGTCCAATCCAGCATATGGAAACTACTCGAAGGTGGGCACCTGCCTCTCCCACCACCCCTAGAAATCATCAGTATGATAACAATAGTGACTTTCCCCACCACCCTGGTGGAGGAATATGTCACCCCAACGGCCCAATCTTGGCTCACGGGGGCTAGATGGAGGTAGAGGCATCCCCAAGCTAATAGCAGGTACCCTCTCAAAGAAGAAGGTACATAGAATGTTGTCGTATCCAAATTTCTTCATTCTCCGGGATTTACAACCCGTGAGTTGAAGCTTCATGTTTGCTAGTAAACTAGTGCACCAGTCGTACACATGACCTTGCAAGCACCGTACACCAATATGCATGGAATTCCTGGAAGCTAGGTGTTGTGTGGCACTACCTGCCATCCGGTTGATCATACTCACAATCATCTTTAGAGGGAGGCCTTCAATGGTAGAAACCAAGATTTGGCTACCTGATTTCTCAGCTCCAGCCACATAATATGTATTCAAGTACTCTTACACCGATGATACACCCACATTGCTAGAAGACCCCTTCAAATTTATTGCATCTCCCCTCCTAGAGAGTCCAGTAATGAAGTAAATGTCCTCGGGTGTAAGCTCCAAGGTTTTCCCTCGAATGACAAAGGTATTGGTATCCACATCCCAGTACTGAACAAGTCTTCGAAACAATCTATTGAGTGCCCTCATGTTCATGGTTCGGTAAAACTTCAACAAACCTCATCTTCTAAGAGCATGGAGAGTGACTGGGTCTTGCATTGCCAGCCTATCCATGTCCTTGTAATGTATTTCGGCCATCGCTTCCCTATGACCTCACACATTAGGGGGCATCTGTTATAGGTCAAATTACATCTCTCCGTTTATGATCACCTTGAGCTGTCGATCACACAAAAGGACAACTTGGATTGAGAAGCAAGATGACCTTAGATGACACCTTGGCCTGATTCACCTCCTTGCAAGCTGGAAAAACCCTAAAAAACATCATTTTGAGACATGGACGCTACTCTATCTCAATAAACTAGTGCATATGCTCTACTCCAGTGTGTAATAGTAGCGCACACCTCCTCATGGGCGCTACTCCTCTTCAGTAGACTAGCGCACAACATCTAAAAAGTGGTGAACACTTGTTTAAAACACTATAGCTGCGCCCTGGGCGCTACTCCACTATGAAATAGTAGCGAACACCTTAAAATATGATCAAAAAATAATTAATTTGACGAATGGGGATTAGTTGTAGTTGGTTTCCCAACTTCCCCTGCAATCACCTCTCGTCCTGAACTGCCTGCCTTGTCCTATAAATACAAGGAAGATTAAAGAGAGGGGTTAGACATAGAGACTTTTTAGACATGAGAGCCATTGAGAGACTCTTCTATATGAGAAGCTTGTATTGAAGGAGGTTATGCTAGAGGAATTATGAAGTCAGAGAGGAGTAGGAGCCTAGGATCAGGTTGCATGAGCATGCTGCAAAGTCAAGTATACTTTGTATCCACCATGTGTTTTTGACAATAAAAGGTTGAAGCATATTTCTCGTCACAAATCAAGTGCTTATTGTATTATTTGTTTGTTTGGATCATGTTGGTTAATGTGTTAAGATCCTATTGAGCGGCCTTCACTAACACCTCGAGGTTTTGGTGTAACGGTTCGTATCATTTGGTATCAGAGCCTCCACCAAGGTTCAAGTCACAGAGCGGGTGGAAACGTCAGCATTGCAGTGTTTGCCCGGGGCTCATATGGCACAAAGGGGACACCATCGTACGGGTGCACATCCAGCCCAGAGTCTGGACTGCGGAGCGTGGTGGGATGTTAAGATCCTAGTGGGCGGCCTTCACTAACACCTCAAGGTTTTGGTGTAACAGTTCGTATCATAATGCTTGATGTTTGAATTACTTGTCAATTCCATCATTATTATATTGGCCAAGATACGCTGAGAAAGGTTTTTGTGTTGCAGGTTTATTGAATGGGAGATCGGATCGAGGATCGAGTGCAAGATTGGACAAGAGCAAGGATCAAACTTCGTTCACAAGGTATGTCCTCAAGATCTATAATCTATTTCCATTTATAAACATCTCTGTAATGCAATTAGTATGCTTACCTGTCACCCGCTTAAGCTGACAATGTCCATTTCCTCATTATAGGGTAGTATTTCCCACTAACAATATAATCAGTACAAAGAGAGCCATTGGAATGTCGGCCTTTCAATTGGTATATGGGGCTAAGGTGGTGTTTCCAGTATCCCTAGGGTTACCATTCATGAGGTTGTTGCAGGGAATGGAAGAAGAGCCAAATCACATGCACAGGAGGGTGAATCAAATAGTTGAATTAAACGACCTGATAAGTAGGGCTTATGACAAAGTGCAGGGGCACCAGGAGAAGGTGAAGAGCGCCCTTGATAGGAAAACCAAAGAAGATCAATTTCAATTTAATGATTTGGTTATGAAATGGGATGCTCCCAGGGAAGATAAACATGGGAAATTTGACCATATGTGGATGGGGCCTTATGTTATTGCAATGAACCGAGAGGTGAACTCTTTCATCCTGGAGCACCAAGATGGGTCTCCCTGGATGGGGGAACCAGTCAATGGTAGGTTTTTGAAGCATTACTTGTCCTGATAAGTGACAGGAAAGCCTCTGTACCATAGTTTGTATATATGTGTGTGTGGTTTTTTGCAGTTGCAAATAAAAGATCAATGGCGTACCAAAGAGATGAAGCCCGAGGTGAAGTCCCTGCGAGCTGCGAGAGGTCGCCGTTGTTTTTGTCATGTCCATACGTTCAGAATAGCCCCAACAGAGTAGGAGGTGAGGTTTTTGTTCTACAAGCAAGATTTTCTTGTGGGAGCCGACCAATGGATCAGGCACCGATTTTTCGGAGGTTCTTTGCTACCTCGCGGGGAGGATAGCATCCCCAGTTGGAGCCAGTTGTTAGCACCTAGTTTTCCAACATAAGAAATAAGGTGAAACAGATGGAGATATTGAGAAGCTTCTTGAAGAAAGGCTTCGATTCCCTTCATTCTTCATGGCTAGGTGCTAAGGTATGAGAAAAGGTTGATTTGGAAGGGTTAAATATAAGAAGACCAAGGGAAATCCAAAGGAAAATGCAAAAATGCAACCAAATTGAACAAAAGGGGGGTAAAAATACTATAGTCCGAACAATAAAATTGCAAAGAGTAAAACCAGGGCAGGTTGTACCGTTGATCGGGCGCGCATGGGAGACCAACGGTCCTCGTTGATCGTCGCATAGCCAAGCTGCGCGGAGCATATGGGAGATAAGTGGTTGCGATGGATAATACCGGCAGACAGGTGGCAGTTGGAGAACGTGTCGCAGGCAGGGTAAGTGATAAGTAAAACCACCTCAAGAGCATGCGACACCATTGTGGTGGAAGGCATGGTGTTAAGATCGATGGCTCAGGTTGCAAAGAGAATCGAAATCAACGGCGATGAAAGTCGAAGGTGCACGTAGGATAATGGTATGGACCCCACTAGTGGGAAGCATTGAAAATCTAAACATGTTGCATATCTCCACCGTGGATTCAAAGCAGGAAAGGATCGACGGTCCTGGAGGATTGTCGCATCATGAAGATGCGAGATAGTTAGAAGACATAAGTGGTTGCGACAAAGTATACCACCTAATAGGTGTCAGCACTAGGACTCGTCGCAAGGAGGATGAGTGATAATGAAAACCAGTTCAGAGAGATGCTAATAAATGGACGGTGGAGATCAAAGCATAAAAGATGATCCGATGGCAGATATGGAAGGAAGGTCAAATCAATAAAGAGGGGATCAGATCTGACGGCCAAGATCAAGGCACGAGAGATCGACGAATATAGAAGGTGGACAGCGCGAAAAGAAGACCAAAGTTTAAAGGGAAAAAGGTTATATATATAAGAGTCGGCATGATAAGGTTGACATTTGTTCGGGAACATGTCGAAGTCAAAAGCTTTCGGACATATGGAAAATGAAGAAGACGACAGGAGGTCATTCTCAGAGGTTGCTAGAGACAGGTAGGCCCTTTCAACTATTCCCACCAGTGATAATAAACTTGTTTGTTGCAAATATGGAAGAAGATTCAAGTTCAAACACAGTTAGGGTTAAGAATGCTCTCGAAGATAGGGATTTCAAAATTTTTGACATAGACATTAGACTTCCTGTCGCCGAAATTAGGAGAAGATTGAAGGCTTTACTTACAGAAGGCCTAGATGTGCATAGGGTATTCCAGTTGTCTTTTATCTTATTTTGTCCAAACCAAATTATGCCTTTTCCTGAATTCAAGGCCTGGTGCGCGTCCAATTACTCCAAACCCCAGCGAGTTATCATGAATGTCGAAAAAACCAGAATAGTCTACTCCATAAATCCCTCTATTGTAAATACTTCCTTCGAAATTCCTGTGTCCCAAACTGCTGAGTCTGAAAGTTTTTCCGAAGAGTAAATTGTCACCTTATACCGCCAAATTTCTCCTAAAAGTCGGCAAGCTTTTTTTAGTACATGTCTTAAACCTGATTTGGAAATTGTAGATACCCCATACCCTCTTGATGTTAATTTCTTCAATGACAACACTCAGTTGGTCCTTTCATTGATGGCCCAATTTTTAGGTCATGATACTAATATGTTAATAACAGAATTACAGCTGAGTCTATTGTTCAGAATAAGTGTCGGTGTGCCCGGAGTTGAGTATGAATTAGTGTCGAGTCTTAAGTTTGAAGAATTTGTGGCAGCAAATATTCATTCTTAGATAGCAGATTTTCCCAACACAAGATGTTTCAGGTTTCAAGCACAATTGATGAAAATGGTCATGTTTAGTGGTCGAGAAGAGTTACATTTTACACCAGAGGTTTATGCAGGCATTTTAGAGGATAACGTGTTCAATTATATGAATTTTATTCTATCTGAGTTGTACAAAATGATTTTTGGAGAAGAATTGCCGAGAGTTTTACCCGAAATGAAGTCCATGATGCAATTAAAAAAGGAGGTAGCAGTAGGAGACTGGTTTTTATTAAAGGATTCTACAGTGATTGGGTTGTACGGTTTGGTACATGAACCTTACATACTACTTGCCTTTTTAACTTTGAGAATTTTTACTTTTGAATTTGTTAGGCAGAAGTTGATTTTAGAAGATGAACACTTTTTGAAGTTTAAAAAAGGAGCTAATTTAAAGTATCCATGGACAATAGGCCCATTTATTGTGAAAAGTAAGGATGCCCTTTCAGATGTACATAGATTGTTGGAGGCAATGGAATTCAAGAAAGATATAGCAATGGAATATGACCCTCTTCATATCATTTCTGAAAGGAGGAAGCTGAATAACATTAAAGCTTTTCAACACAAAGAAATAGAAGGGTCTTTAAAGGGAAGAAATTTATTGCAATACGAACCAGAAGAAGAAGCAATGTCAAACTTACAGGTGGAAGATCTCGCTTTGATAGAATCAACAATAGAGGTTGATATTTTATCAAAGGTTGCAGAAATTGGAGGAAAGAGGAGTCTGCAGGAAATAATAGATGAACATGATGAATAAAGAGAAGGAGAAAAGAGGCTTAAGGCTGAGACTCAAGAATAATTTGATTGAAAAAGATAATTTGATCCAAGCCTTGCAGAAAAAGATGAAGATTCCAAATACACAACTAATTCAAGCTCCAAAAGAAACAAAGCTAGAGCTAGAAAAAGAAGCTTTGTCTAAGGAAGTCAATGATATCAAAGCATAACTATTGAAATTTGCTGAAAAAGAAGCTAGCTGGGAAAAAGAGAAGATAAGCTTGAGAAATCAGATTGAAGATTTGAAAAATAATTTGTCAAATTTGAGCGTGCAGCAAGTAGGTACAGGTCTGAATGGAGATGGGAATGCTGCTGATAGTATTTTACAAGATATGTCCCAGATTAGTTTAAAGGATGTTGAAATCAAGGAATTAAGAGAAGAAGCCCATAGATGGAAAGAAGAAAGCGAGAAAAAGGACCAAGAAACAAAATCCTTACAAGGCAAATATAAGGAATTGGTTGAAACTAATAAGAAATTGGCACACCAAGTGACAGGGAAAGAAGCTATGCAGGGATGCAAGCACATGGTATGGGACTTGATCATTAAAGAAGCTGAAAATCTTAGACCATATTTAGATTTCTTGAGAGTAAAAGAAAAAACAGTTAAAGATGCTTTTACCAATTGTACTGAAATAAGAGAAAATCTGAATAGGAAGCCCAAGGAAACAACGCAGAATGCCATCACTTTTCTGAATAGTTTAACGGAGGAATATCTAAATGCCTTAGATATCAAGAACGGGATTTCAGTAATTACAGCAGCAAGAAGAGTTCTGGGAAAACATGCACAGGTCAAGAACGTAGAAGCCACGGCCAAAGCAATGGGTAGGTAGGTAGCAGGGTTCAAAGGACAATTTGAGAAGTTGATCGAAAAGGGTTTGCCCTCTTTCTGGGATGAGAATCAGGGGTTTATTTCCTTGAATGAATATAAAAAATTATTGTTTGATATAGGAATGGATCACGTGAAACTTCAGCATTTAAATTCTTTGCTTACAAGGAATATTCTGATGGAAAAGATTGTGGAAGACTTTGAGATGCTAAACAAGTTAGTCTCTATTAGTGAAAGACTTCCTAAAATTCCAATTGCAGATCACATTGAGATGAGAGTTAGGGTGAAAGAAATGGCGAGCTATGACCTTCCAACAGCCGAGCAATGGACCGGCATGGAGAGATATGGGAAAATGAAGTACACACTTCGTACTTCAAATTAGCTGTTGAATCTTATTTCAAGAGAAAGACTTAAAAAATATTTTATTTCTAAGAAATTTGTAATATTTTATGACTTTGATTCAAAGACGGGCTCATGAAGAGAGTTGGTTAGTGAAAGCATCCAGCTGGAAGAGTAGCTACCAAACTTTTTGTCTTTTTGTATGAGTCAAGTGTCATTTGGTAAAAAATACTAGTAAATGTGAAAAGCAGTTAAGCTTGTTTCTCCCATTTTTGTCTTGTAATGATGGTGGCAAATATGCCCAGTTATGTGTCACTAAAATTTGTAACTGTCTTCTAGTTTGAATGGGTTGAGAATGAAGCTCGGGACATATATAAATTCCGTATAATTGAATGAGGAAGGGTTGAAATTTTTTGGAGCTTAGCCTATTGCTCTGTGTTGTGTATTCTAAACTATGTTAATAAAGTTGATAGAGCCGAGTGGGCATTTTTCAGGTATTCCTGTGTGATCGGTCTTGTAGTCTATTTCTTCTCTTTTCCCATGTGATTTGTGTTTCCTTTCATTGTTAATACATTCTATAATGCTTTTTTCATGCTTGGTTCAGTGTAGCATTTGAATAGAATTCATAGTCTTTATGCTCTATTCTTATCATATGAAGTATTCCACAATTATGTTTCTTCTAAAATCAATATAGAATTCATGTTTCCATGCTTTGTATCGGTGGACTGTTTCATTTTTCTTCTAAATCATCCAACTAAAATCTCTTTGACTGTAATTTGGTGGCTACCTTGCCCCTGTGTGAATGTATTTGCAAATCCCTTGTCAATGATATGCATGTATTGTTTAATTTGACTCCATTACCCAATATAGATCCACACTGCTTTTAACCAACAACCTTAAAAAACCAAGCATCACACTAGAAATATGACCTTCTGAATGAACTATGTATGAACATTTTGAGTATTGAGGCTCTACATTTCTTTTTGAATATTTTCAGTCCTTTCTTAAAAGAGTTCCCTCTATGACTGTGTTGGGTCAGTAGCACAAGTCTAAAGTGGTTAGTGGTTACCCCGATTCTGCCTCTCCACAACCTTGGGGTACGTTTTGGGTGTTAACAAGTGGTATCCAACACACTTTAATACCTTTGCAGGAAGGAGATGGAGCTGCAAAAGAGGTACCAAAAGCCCTGGTGCTCAAGGGGAAAAGGTTCCTACAGTAGATGAAAGAAGAAGAGGTAAGTTATGCTATTGTTGGCAAACCAAGATTTGAACCTGTTAGTACCGCCATTGCAGATCTGCCAGTAGAAATTAAGTACATGTTAGAGAATTACCAATACATTGTAGTTGATGACTTACCTAGTGCATTACCACCTAGGAGAAGCATTAGTCACCATATAGATCTGATACCTGGAGCAAACCTACCAAACAAGGATGCTTATAGGATGACCCCAAAGGAAAATGAGGAAATTAGAAATCAGGTTTAGAAATTGTTGGATAAGGACCTCATTAAAGAGAGTTTAAGTCCATGCATTGTCCCAATAGTGTTAAGCCCAAAGAAGGATGGTGGGTGGAGGATGTGCACTGACTCTAGGGTAGTCAATAAAATCACCATCAGGTATAGGTTTCCTTTGCCCAGGATAGATGATTTGATGGAATGTCTGAGCGGAGCAAAATACTTCACCAAGATTGATTTAAAGAGTGGTTACCATCATATTAGAATTCGGGAAGGTGATGGGTGGAAAACAACTTTCAAAACCAATGATGGGTTATATGAGTGGTTGGTCATGCCGTTTGGGTTAACCAATGCCCCAAGCACTTTCATGAGACTCATGAATGAAGTGCTTAAGTATTTCGTAGGAAAATTTGTCATAGTTTACTTGGATGATATCTTGATATTTAGCCAAACAAAAGAGGAGTATTGGAATGGGTTTTCAGATGATCCACGGTCGGAATTTTTGTTGTCGACGTTTCGAATCCCAAGATGGATTCATCATCAGGACAGAATATTCTGTCCTGATGATGAATCCAGCTTGGGATTCAAAACGTCGACAACAAAAATATATTCTGTCCTGATGATGAATCCATCTTGGGATTCGAAACGTCGACAACAAAAATTCCGACCTTGGATCATCCGAAAACCCATTCCAACACTGCAAACCACGGAAACCTAAAATGCTTAAAAGAGGAGCATTTGAGGCACCTCAAATATGTTTTGGACAGGCTGCAAAAAGAGAAGTTACTAATGAATGTTAAGAAATGTTTCTTTATGCAAGAGGAGTTAGTATATTTGGGATTCATTATTTCACAAGAGGGACTGAAGATGGACCCCGAAAAGGTGGAGGCAATCCTAAACTGGCCAACTCCAAAGAATGTTTTCGAAGTCAGAAGCTTCCACGGATTAGCAAGTTTTTACAGGAAGTTCATCAAAAAATTCAGTGGTATTTGTGCTCCAATTATTGAGACCATTAAAAAGGATAATCAATAATTCTACTGGACTATAACAGCTGATAGAGGTTTTAATATGTTGAAAAGGAAGGTGACAAAGAAACGTGTGTTGAAGTTGCCAGACTTTAACAGTCTTTTCCAGGTAAGATGTGATGCCATTGGTACAGCCATAGGAGCTGTGTTGAGCCAAGAAGACAGGCCAATGGATTATTACAGTGAAAAATTGAATGAAGCTAGGCAGAAATACTCTTCCTATGACAAGGAGTTCTATGCCATAATACAGTCTCTAAAGCACTGGAGACACTACCTAATGCCCTCACAGCAGATCTAAGAGATGATGTATACCTCACAAGAAAGTAATTGATTAAGCAAGAAAATAGAAGAAGAGTGGTCAATGCAGTATAATGAGAAACAAAATAATAATACAGTAGAACTCGGATAGAAGCAAAAACTACTTCACAAACACTAATTAATTAATCACAATATGGACAAATAAATAGTACAATGCATGAGGATTTGAATGCCTAAGGTGGCAATTCGAATTAGCCTTCATGGAGTGATCAAAGGATCACTGGAGTGTCAGTGGAGCACAACTAGTAGTCTATCTCATCATCAGTGGAGTCATCAATGCTCAAGCAACTGTCAACCATCAGTCAAACTGAGTCTAACTGAGTGTGGTAGGTGTAACTGAATGAAGGAGGCTCAGTGGAGGGCACATGAGGAGCTAACTAGAGTCAGAATGGGCAATCTAGTCTCACTGGAGATCCATCGGAGTGATACAGTCAGTTGAGAGTCAGTCTAGCCTTAAATCAAGGAAAGAACTGATGATAACTCAATTAACTGAAGTGCAACTGAGTGGTAGGTGAGAGAGGGTGCATGAGATGCATGCATTGCATGAAGGGGCGCACTAAGCACTAGGAGGGCTAAAAATGATTTGAGAGAAGCTCCCGGGGGCTGGCTAACTGAGGGCTAGGTGCTAGACTGATGACTGGGATGCATGCAAATGCATGCAAACCCTAAATAATGCATGCAAGCCCTAAAAGTGCATGCATGACTGAAAATGCAAATAATGAAAATGCTGCTAGGACTAGGATGGAGTATAGGAATATCCTAACACTTCCCTTAATCCATCCTGGGCCCTGGTAACTAAGACCAAAGGTCACCCAATACAATGAATAATAACAGTCAATAAACAAAGGAAATGGGGAAAACCTCATGGGAAAAATACCCCCCCTCAAAATAGACTGTAAGGCACACACAAAAATAAATGCTCCAAACTCAAGCGGGTGTGATGCTTGGTCATATGTCTGGAGGTATCTTTTTCTTGGGAATAAGTGGATCATGCTCAGAAAGGATGCGCTTGAACTTGCTCTTCAAATCGAATGTGATGAGAACAAATCCAAAAGTATGAGGATGATCCTTGAACCTGTGATTTGAATCAGTTGAGGTAGGATCAAAACTATGAATGTGCAGATAGTCTTTTGTCCTATCCTTCGAACCATCATGGGTGAGATCATGCCAAAAAGAACCATCATATGATTGCTTGAAATCCAAATCAGATTTAAGACTTGAAGAATAGTTTGTTGAGATCTCCTTTGAACTAGCAGGGGTGAGATCAAAACTATCATATGCGTGAGAAATTATGCCAAGTAGTGTTTGCTTAGAATCCAAGTTAGATCCAATACTTGAATCATGGTTTCTTGAGATCTCCTTTGAACCATAAGAGGTGAGATCAAAACCAGTAAATGCATGAGAAATTATCCCAAGCGAATGGCCATGGTTTCTTGAGATCTCCTTTGAACTAGCAGGGGTGAGATCAAAACTATCATATGCGTGAGAAATTATGCCAAGTAGTGTTTGCTTAGAATCCAAGTTAGATCCAATACTTGAATCATGGTTTCTTGAGATCTCCTTTGAACCATAAGAGGTGAGATCAAAACCAGTAAATGCATGAGAAATTATCCCAAGCGAATGGCCATGGTTTCTTGAGATCTCCTTTGAACTAGCAGGGGTGAGATCAAAACCATGATGTGCATGAGAAATTATCCCAAGCGAATGGCAATGGCCATATTCTTCAATAACCTTCTGAAAGCATGGAATAATGATCATAGAGTAGTAAATAAGAGGTGATTGCTTGAGGAGAGCAAATGCATTACCTCCGATAGCTGATTTGACCTCCGAAACATTCAATAGATCATGATGCATACCAACAGACTCTGGTGCAAGAGAGGATTTAGGACCTTCTGCAATATCTAGAGTGTGAGCTGGCACAAAAAAAGAAGAAATTTGGAGCATGAGTGTAGAATCTGCAAATTCTTCTTCTTTGTGGACAACTTCAATATGAGATGTGTTTGATACTGGTTCATGATCAATGAGATCATCAAGGAGGGCGAATGGATCACTTTGCTTTCTCTTGAAGGGTTTTGGACCAAATCCTTCATTCTGTTTGCCGAATCTTTCATCCAGATGGGCCCATAGCTCTTTTGGAGTTTCAACATAATCAATGATTTGGTACATTATGTAATCAGGCATAGCAAGCATCATCCTTCCAAAGTCCATGTCACCTTTATTCAACCAGTCAATCTTCTCTTCAGAGGATTCGAACTCTCTTTCAAAATAACAATCAAAGAGATCATGGCTCTTCAAATATGCTATCATTTTTTGTTTCCATTCATCATAGTTGAATGGAGAAAGAGGAGGGATTTCTTCTGAATTCATTGAAGCTGTAGAAGACTTGCAAAAACAATAGAGAATATCTGCAACTGCTACTGCTACATAGATGCAGAAACTGCTGCACTTGAAATATTGATAATAACCTACAAAAAACTCTCAGGAATGGAGATAAACAATACTCTCAACATGCTCTGATACCATGTGAAAATCCTCACAGCAGATCTAAGAGATGATGTATACCTCACAAGAAAGTAATTGATTAAGCAAGAAAATAGAAGAAGAGTGGTCAATGCAGTATAATGAGCAACAGAATAATAATACATTAGAACTCGGATAGACGCAAAAATACTTCACATACACTAATTAATTAATCACAATATGGAAAAATAAATAGTGCAATGCATGAGAATTCGAATGCCTAAGGTGGCAATACGAATTATCCTTCATGGAGTGATCAAAGGATCACTGGAGTGTCATCGGAGCACAACTAGTAGTCTATCTCATCATCAGTGGAGTCATCAATGCTCAAGTAACTGTCAACCATTAGTCAAACTGAGTCTAACTGAGTGTGGTAGGTGTAACTGAATGAAGGAGGCTCAGTGGAGGGCGCATGAGGAGCTAATTGGAGTCAGAATGGGAAATCTAGTCTCACTGGAGATCCATTGGACTGATATAGTCAGTTGAGAGTCAGTCTAGCCTTAAATCAAAGAAAGAACTGATGATAACTCAATTAACTGAAGTGCAACTGAGTGGTAGGTGAGAGAGGGTGCATGAGATGCATGCATTGCATGAAGGGGCGCACTAAGCACTAGGAGGGCTAAAATTGATCTGAGAGAAGCTCCCGGGGGCTGGCTAACTGAGGGCTAGGTTCTGGACTGATGACTGGGATGCATGCAAACCCTAAATAATGCATGCAAGCCCTAAAAGTGCATGCATGACTGAAAATGCAAATAATGAAAATGCTACTAGGACTAGGATGGAGTATAGGAATATCCTAACATGCCTTACAGTTTATAATGCAGCAGCCCAAATTAAATCAGAAGCATGTGAAGTGGGTTGAGTTCTTGCAAGGTTTCACTTTCGTTATCAAGCATGTAAGTGGAAAAGCTAACCGAGTGGCAGATGCCTTAAGTAGGAAAGGCTTAATGGTGCAAGAGAGCCAAGTTCAAGTCTTAGGATTTGATTTTCTTAAGGAAATGTATAAGTTTGATATAGATTTTAAGGAAGCATTTGAGGTAAGTTCAAATCCTGCCCAAAGAGATAGGGGGTCTTGGAATGACTACATATTGCAAGATGGACTGTTATTTAAGGACAACAGATTATGCATTCCACAATGCTTTATGAGGGAGAACTTGATTCAAGAGAAGCACAATGGAGGATTGGCTAGACATTTTGGCATAGACAATATAGTGGGACAGTTGAGCCACTTTTACTTTTGGCCCCAGATGAGGTCAGAAGTAGATAAGTTTGTGAAGAGGTGTAGGATTTGTCAGCATGATAAGGGGAGGAGCCAGAACACAGGGTTATACACCCCTTTACCTGTTTTAGGCAGGCCATGGGATTTGGTAAGTATGGACTTTATTCTGGGTTTACCAAAAACACAAAGAGGTAATGATTCCATCTTTGTAGTTGTAGATAGGTTTAGCAAGATGGCACATTTCATACCATGATATAAGACCAATGATGCAACACGTATCACAAATTTGTTCTTTAATGAAATTGTTAGGTTGCATGGGCTACTAAAGAGTATAGTTTCAGACAGAGACACTAAGTTTATTGGACATTTTTGGAGGACTCTATGGAAGAAGCTGGGAACTAAACTAAACTTTAGCTCAGCCTATCACCCTCAGACAGATGGCCAGACTGAGGTAGTGAATAGAATTCTGGGAAATATCCTGAGAATCCTAACTAGTGAGCAGCCGAGACAGTGGGATCATGTGCTAGCTCAAGCTGAGTTTGCATACAATGGTTCACCCAATCTAAGCACAGGCCTAAGCCATTTCCAAATTCTGTATGGAATGCATCCTAGGGGTGTATATGAGCTAAGAGACTTAAAGAAATTCGAAGGAAGGAGTGCTGAAGGTGAATAATTTTCTATAGCCATGACTAAACTACATGAACAGGTCAAGCAACAATTACAAGAGAATAATCAGAAGTATAAGTCTAGAGTGGACTTGAGAAAGAGAGAGGTCAACTACGAGGTAGGTGATCTAGTCCTAACTTACCTAAGGAAGGAAATATTTCCAAAAGGTGATTATAACAAGTTGAAATTCAAAAAAATAGGACCCTGCAAGATTCTTAGGAAGTTTTCAGCTAATGCATATGAATTGTAGCTACCAGCGGGGATTGGTATCTCTCCTATATTTAACATTGCTGACTTGTATCCTTATGAAAAGGATGGATCGGAACAGGTTACAGATGATCTAGGACCAAGTATGAATAAGGATGTGGGGTGGGAAAAGTAGATGCCAATGGCGAATCCTTTGGAGGCTGAAAAGATCTTAGACACCAGATTAGCTAAGGAGACTAGAGGCAGAAAATACCTAGATTACTTGGCCAAGTGGAAAGAGCACCCTAAAGAAGATGCTACCTGGATGAATGTAGCAGAGATCAAGAAGAAGGGCTACTCCATTGAAGAACTTATGAATAGGGATTCATAAGCATTTTAACCTTGGGAGCCTGATGCAGGGGCATCTTGACAGCTGACGAAGAAAACCAAGAGGATTGAATCAATTCTTTTTCTTGCTGCAGGAGTGATGCCTCGAATGATAGGTGGTAGGTTTAGGAATAAAATGCATTTTCAGTAGTGTTGTAACCATCTTGAGCATGATCCCAGATGGCTAGGGATGGCTATTGGTTATCCTCATTCAAGGAAGAGAGCTAGGCTTTGTTTTTCTTGTTTTAAGCTATTGAATCGGGTTAGAATACAGTGTGTAGAGATTGTGTACTGGATTTCTCTTCTGTCTGAACAAATAGAAATTAGAAATTGTCAAACCGGATTGTATTCTCTATTTTGAGTGTGTGTCCTCCATTTTATAGAAGACTAACGCAGTTGTTATAGCCTGGAGATGGGGTTCAACCATTTAATGTTATGGTTGAGTGATTCCCTGCATGAAAGGCCCTTTTATCGGACTAAGATTATGTGGCTACGAAAATACCTGCATGAACATTTGTGAGAGTCTCGTCCTCTCTACGTCGAGGAGCAAGAGCTCACTCGTGGGGTCCAAAAGCTTATAGGGGTTCAGGTAGAGGACGAACAGATCCTGAATCTGCGTTGGAGATAACAGCGCTGGCCATCTAGGTCGACATCAGTTAACCATAATCAACCAAAGCCATCCAAAATTCAATCATGGTCAACTAAAGTCAACCATGGTAAACCAAAGTCAACCAAAAGTCAACCTTGGTAAACCAAAGTCAACCATGGTCAACCATAGTCCAACAAAGTCAACCAAAAGTTAACCATGGTCAACCATAACCAACCAGAGTTAACCATAGTCAACCATGGTCAACCAAAGTTAACCATGGTCAACCAAGTCAACCATGGTCAATCATAGTCAACCATGGTCAAACATAGTTCAACCATGGTCAAGCATAGTTAATCATAGTCAACCATGGTCAACCATAGTTAACCAGGTTAACCATAATCAACCAAAAGTCAACCATGGTTAACCAAAGTCAACCATAGTTAACCATGGTTAACCATAGTCAACCATGGTCAACCAAAAGCCAACCAAAGTTAACCATGGTCAACCATAGTCAACCAAAAGTCAACCATAGTCAACCAAAGTCAACCATAGTCAACCAAAGTGAACCATGGTTAACCAAAATCTAACCAAAGTCAACCATGGTTAGTCAAAGTCAACCATGGTCAGCAAAATGTCAACCATGGTCAACCAAAGTTAACCATATTCAATCATAGTCAACCAAATTCAACTATGGTCAACCAAAGCCAACAATTGTCATCAATGGTCAACCATAGTCAACTATGGTCAAGCAAATTCAACCAGAGTCAAACAAAGTCAACCATATTCAACCCTATTCAAGCAAATTCAATAATAGTCAAACATTACTAGAATTATAATCAACCATATTATTTTAAAGTCAGCCCTTGTGTCACCCATAATCAATCCAACAAATCAACCATAGTTAACCATATGATACTAAAATCAACCAAAGTCAACCATCTCCAACCATGTTCAACCATAGTCAACCATAGCCAACCATAGTCAACCATGGTCAGCCACAGTCAACCATAGTCAACCAAATCCAACCAAATTCAACCATAAATAACCAAACTAAACCATAGTCAACCAAAGTCAACCAAAGTCAAAAGTCAAACAAGGTCAACCAATAGTCAATTAATGCCAAACAAAGTCAACCAATAATAAATTACAACCAAACAAAGTCACCCATAGCCAACCATAACCAACTATGGGAAACCATAGTCGAATTACTTAACCAAAGTCAACCATAGTACAAAAATATCAACCATAATCAACCATAAACAACCAAAGTCAATTATTCCCAACCAAAGTCAACCATAGTCAACCTAATCAACCATGGTTAGCCATAGTTAACCATAATCAATTAGTTATCCAAATTCAACCATAATTAAACAAATTTAACCATAGTTAACCATGGTCAACCAAGGTCAGTTCAAGTCAACCATGATCAACCATAGTCAACCATATTCCACCATAGTCAACTAGTAGTCAATTATGACCAAACTAAGTCAACCATGGTCAACCAAATTCAACCATGGTCAACCATAGTCAACCATGGTCAATCAAAGTTAACCAAAGTCATCCATAGTTAACCATGGTCAACCATAGTCAACCATATTCCACCATGGTTAACCATGGTCAACTAGTAGTCAATTATGGCCAAACTAAGTCAACCATAGTAAACCATGGTCAACCAAATTCAACCATAGTCAACCATAGTTGACCATAATGAATTAGTCAACCAACGTTAACTTTAGTCGACCATAGTGAATTAGTCAACCATAATAAAATAAAGTCAACCATATTAAACCAAAATCATTCATAGTCAACCAAAGTCAACCATAGCCAACCAAAGTCAACCATAACCAACCAAATTCAACCAAAGTTAAAAGTCAAATAAGGTCAACTAGTAGTTAATTATGGCTAAACAAAGTCAACCATGGTTAGGCATAGTCATTTAGTCCACTAAATTTAATCATAGTCAAATAAATTTAACCATATTCAACCAAAGTCAACTAAAATCAACCAAATTCAACCATAATCAACTGAAGCCAACCATAGTCAACCACAGTCAAAATTCAAACAAACTCAACCAATAGTTTATTATGGCAAAACTAATTCAACCATAGTCAACCATGGTTATCCATAGTCAACAAAAGTCAACCATGGTTATCCATAGTCAACCAAGGTCAACCAAAGTCATCCAATGTTAATCACAATCAACAAAAATCAACCATGGGCAACCAAAGTCAACCCAAGTAAGCTAAAGTCAACCATGGTGTACCATTTTCAACTAAACTCAACTATGGTAAACCATATTCAACCATGGTTAACCATAGTCAACCATGGTCAACCAATGGTAAACCATAGTCAACCATAGTTAACTAATGTCAACCATAGTTAGCCATTGTCAACCAAAATCAACCATAGTCAACCATGGCCAACCAATGGTCGACCATGGTCAACCAATAGTCAACCAATGGTAAACATTAACTAATGGTCAACCAATATTCAACCATGGCTAGCCAATAGTCAACCATTGGTAAACCAATGTCAACCATAGTCAACATGGTCAACCATAGTCAACCAATAGTTGACCATGGTTGACCAATAGTTGACATTGGTTGACCATGGTTGACTATGCTTGACATTGGTTGACCATGGTTGACTATGGTTGGTTATGGTTGACATTGGTTGACTATGGTTAACCATTGGTTAGTTAACCAATGGTTGACCATTGGTGATTATTATTATTATTATTATTATTATGGCTTGATAATTATTATAATAATAAAAACTCAACAATCCTTATTATTATTATTATTATTATTATTATAACACTTATTATAATAATAAAAACTCGACAATCCTTCCTCACACGTCGAACGTCAACTAGCAAGCCATATTAATTAATAATATGGCTTATATACGTCGATCGACGTATATCAACCACATTTAAATTTCTGGCCATGGTTGATATACATCAATCGACGTATATAAGCCATATTATTAATTAATATGGCTTGCTAGTTTTATTTTTTTAAACTCTACCGTCGATGACAATAACATAAAATTTGTCCCATCACATTTAAATCGCATTTTTAACCTACATTAATTAATTTTTACTATATTTAAAAATTGGAAATTTTAAATTTGTAAAGTTCAACTTTAGCAAAGAATTTTTTATTTGATGCACTAATTCAAAGTCAAAGAACATTAACTCTAAATCGATTACAATATTGTAGATATAAAAATATCGATTGTAGAAAATTTTAAGCCAATTTTCTTAGGGATTAAGCTCATTAAGTAGGTTTATATATAAGAATATATATTGTAAAAAAAATTGATTAGAGTTTTAGATTGGTGAGAATTTAAACTTTCTGTATTCTAGAATTGTGACAATGGGAGGCAACATTGATTGCTACAAGATTAGTACAACTTAATATTTCATTTTTCATGCTTTTTAACCAATGAGATGGCACCTTGAGGGTGAAGGAAAGCTAATTGGAGAAGTTAATGGTTTTTTTTAGGTGTTAATGTGTATCTTGTTTTGTCTTCTCATAACCCATTGCCTCCTCAACCTCTTCACTTTGTCATTAGATGACCCTAGCCTTAAGGATTATTTCCACTATTTCATTAGCAATTCAAACCTGATTTATTTGACTGGCTTTATTCTTTTCCTAATGCAAGAGAGTTTGTCATGTTTTCAATGTCTACTTCTACATGCACCTTGAAACGCTTATGGTTCACCTTGACTTGGTAATTCCACCATTTCTCTTGTAAATGGTGTCAACCCTTGACTCTTGGTTTGGCATTATATTATCTCTAGCCCCGATCTGGGTCATAGTGTTGGTGGTTTTATATTCATCAAGCTTGTATGTCATGTCCCAAATTTTGCATTGGGTCACAATGGCCTAAGCCCATTGGCCATATTCATGAGATTTTGTCAAATTGATGTTAAGGGTCAAAGAATTGCCAAGGAGGAAAATTACTAGTTTCCTAGGTTGGGGGTGGAAGCTTTGGGATTTGAGATAAGGGGGATAATAAATGATGTTCGAATATTAGAATGGCATAAATATTTAATAAAGGAGCTAAATAAATAAATACAAGAGAAATTCTAGGTGGCAATTAGTTTTGAAGACATATGGAGGATGTGGAACCCACACTAGATTGATTTTTCAATGCCACATGGCATCTCTCTCTTGCCATTTCGAATCCATGAGAAGCAAAAAATTATTGGATGAGTTGGTAGGCTCATACACATGGCATTTAGCATCATAGGTCAAATTTGGATGGAATGGTAACCTCCATGTAAGAGGAAGAGTCAAACTAGAGGTTTGGGGACACTTGGGCTAGATTCCCTAACTCCTATGACAACAATGATGAAGAACCTATGACACCTATGACACAAATCAGACCTGAAGGCTGACATATAACATATATGACATGTTAGGGCTAAAAATAGCCTCCAAGCGGGCACTCAAGTGAGTTAGGGCAGCCAAAGAAACACCAATTCGAATTTGGAGAAGGAGAGGGCTAGAATTGGAAGGACAAGTGGCATACTTGGGAATCTCTCCCCAGCTTGAGTTGGAATGAATCTCTTGGGAGGAGTTTGACCCATGGAGGACTTTAGAAGACTAAGCATAGTTTACAAAATACAGAAATGAAGTAAGAGAATGGATTTTGATCATTTTTAGAATTTGCAATTGCATTTGTGAGAGAAGAGCTAGTGGATGACTAGTTTCTTGCCTTAGCCAATTTCGAGGGTGGAAGATTCCCATCCAAGTTGGTGTTTGGAGAGGCCATTCAGGTCTTTATGGAGCTTTAATGGATTCTTTATTTGCAGGTGTAAGCTACATGGAAGCTCATGGTTTCTTCTATTGTAGCTCACTCATTCAACTATTTCCATTTTTCATTACATATTCTTGCTCCTTGAGGGAGGGTGCTTTTGGTGAGATATTGTACTATTTGGGGGAGATTCTCATGTCCCATTTCTATTGTAATAAGATTCATATACTTTGTTCTTCATCTTCAGAAATGTATCAGGTCGAAAATGCAGTTGGAATGATGTAAATCTAATGTTTAATGAAGAAACAATGCCATTTCCCCACTACCTTGTTGTGAACAAATGTAATGTTGATGGATTCAAATGGATAAGTAAACTATTGATGGTTTATTGATGAATGGAATTTTATTGATGTATTATATGAGTTTAATGTTCAGTACATAAGCATTTGGAGTCATTTTGTTGATTTTCATAGCATTTGGAGAAGATTGCCCATCATTTCCCCCAAGGTTGAAACTAGTCTTTTTGCATCTGATTTAAGGGAGTTATAGTTGACATTATGTTGGTGTTTATTATGTGTTAAATAATTCCAACATTTAATTGTCAACCTGGGGAGGGAGCTTATGAGATGCAATCACTATATGTGCAAGATCGAAGGCTTTAACTATCCTAAGCTAACTAAAGATGCAAACGTGCTAACATGCAACTATATGATTTTAAAGTACTTGCATGATTTTCATAAATAAACGCAAGAATTTGTTCTATCTATGAAAATAGGAAACTAATTAACAAATGAAGCAAGTATAAAACTTAATAAAGATGTTTAACTGAACTCTATATGGTTTGGAAGCAAGTGGAAAACTTGATAAAGATGTTTAATATGAAAGTAAGTAGAAAACTTGATAAAGATATTGATTATTAATCCAGATCTTAAAACATGATCATCTTCATTATTTGGCTGAACGGAAACTAGACCTATGATAAACAAATGAAACTATCGAGCTAAAACAACTTAGAAAATAGAATTATTAATTATTACCAGAAAAATAAACTACCTAGAAACAACATTAATAAATTATGAATAGTAACTAATTAGCAAATCAGATATTAAAACTGAAGTTTGGCAGAAGGTTAAGAAGAAGTTTAAGAAGAAGGAGGAGAAAGGAGGAAATAATGATGAAGTTTAATTAAGAATTCTAAATAACATAAAACAAGAGTTAAATTACATCTAAAGCCATTAATTAGGAGTAAGAAGAATTATGGTTGAGAGGTAGAAGAAATCAGATTTTGAAAAAGGCCTAAAACAATGCAGAAAGGACAACAGTCTGAATGACAATCCGAATGCCTGTCTGAATGGCGGTTCGAATGCCAGTCCGAATGAGGAAAAACGAACTAAACTAAGGAAAAGGAAGAATTTTGGATGATTTGATTACCAGCTAGTTTTATGTATATGATTCTACAGTGCAAAGGAAGCAGTGGAGAGATTATTTAGAAGCTAAGTTAACAAGAAGCTATCTATTCTAGTCATTATCTAAGTAGATGAATGATTTCTATGAGAAGTGAGAAGAAGGTTAAGATGGAAGATAGAAGTAACCTACAACTACAAAAGAAGAGGCAGATTGACTACTGGAATTAACCTACAGCTACAGGAAGAAAAACTAATCAGAGAGGAAGAAACTAAGGGAACTAATGCTAACTAAGGAAGAATTTGCAGCAATATTTAACTACAAATTATGGAAGAAGAATAAAAGCAAGCTATAAAACATTAAACTTTTGGTCGACCATTCCTAAACCTAAAGAAGAGATTATGTTAGCAGCAAAATACAGTTCACAAGAAAAACATTAGCAGGACTAATTCTAACTATGAATTGAATTTAAAACATGAACTGATTAACTTATCTAGTTGTAGAAAAGACTGAAAGTAATCAAGAAAGCTATGCTTGACCAGTCATACTAAATTATGCAAACATAACAACAAAATACACATAACATGACACAGAATTTATATTTATATGAACAATAAGACATGAACAGTGACAAAATACATAATACGAAATAGGAATCTCATTTATGTAAACAACAAAACATTATTTCTATCACAAGACAACAACATCATGTACAAAATAAATACGGAAACAACACAGCTTATCTGCACAACACAAATTATATACACAGACAAAAGGTCGTTGGTCATTGAGGGGCCCGTCTCAGCAATCAAAGGCTGCGTCCTGATCAGTCAATCACCACGCATGCTGCTGAATCTTCATAAAAACTAGAACAGAGGTATATTGAATTAAAAATAGAGTGTTACAGTATTTTTGTGTCTATTTGCAGCTTGGGAAAAACTAATCAAGGCTAATTCCATCTCAGTCATGTCAACAAAACAAAAGTTTTACAAAAACAAGACAAGACTTAGTTCGTCTCAGTCACAAAGACGTCTATTTATAATTTTACAGTGGGAGAGAAGGTCGACAGAGTTCACCTCTCTAATAATAGAGGTGCTTAATGACTGTAACTGGCTACTTTAAGTGATGCATGCCAACACAGAGATCACCTTCCTTCTTCCATGGGGTCTGTTCCTTCACGCAGCTGCTACAGCATCGATTTACCTTGGACGTGGAACGAGCAGTGTGTTAGCGTATGGATCGTGGGAGGACGGGCTTCTTCCAGAACACCGGCGTGCATGAGTGTGAACAAGTGTGCGTGATCCCAGGCCAACGAGCAAGATAATCGGCGTTTGTAGTATTGACGTGGGCGTGGTGATGTGTTGGCAAGCTTAGCGAACCTGGGGATGAATCTTCTAGAGCAATAGCTCTTTAACCATCAGCACCACGTGGCTAACAGAACCCACGTTCCCTTTTGCTGCTTTAACGGCCTGAGGTAAGCTAACCGTGAATTTCGGGGGCTGAAGGTGAGGTTGTACGATGAGCTGAATGACGAGATGAACGCATTTGAGTTTTAATATGTATCCCAAAGTCTGAACGAAGGGTCATTTGAAAAACGTAACCTGTCAATTAAAACACAAATGTCAATTATGCCCATAAAATGCCATTTTAACATAAACAAATCATAATATAACAAAATATAAACAAGATTTGCGTAATAGGTAAATATATGCATACCTAGACTATTTGATGTACTGAATGGCAAAGAAAACAACTTACTATAGCAAAAAATGATAGAAATAATGCCATTTCGAGTACATTGAATGATAAAAAATGGTGACAAAATGGACGTCAACACATTAAAAGATGAATGGTGATTCATATGAGTTCATCTTGATGTCCTTTATATGTCCCCTACTTCCATTCAAAAATTCAAGTTGGATTGAGTGCATTTGGAAAGCCATTTTTATCATCTACCCCTAGGGGATTTGACTCACAATTTACTAGTAAAAATCCCTATCTTGACCAGATTTGAAAGAGAAGTTGAAGAAGTCATATGAACACTCCATAGAATCCATAAACATTATAAATATGTCTTAATATCATCCAAGTACCTTCTACAACAATTTGAGAGAATTTGGAGACCAAGGGACCAATACTAGTCAAAGAGAAATTGCTAGTCAAATTCCCTACTTTGGCCAGAATCTTAAAGGGGTTTGCAGAAGTATTTTGTTGGTCCTATATCATCCCTGAACATCATAACCAAGTCCTAATTTCATTCATATACCTTCTCAGAATATTTGGAAGCATTTGGAGCAAATTGGAGACCTAGACATCAAAACTAGTCAAAGGTCGAACTAGGGAAAAAAGTGAAAAATTTGCCATTTAATAAAATTCTTAAAAAGGGACATTACATTGTACCGCAACTTAATATTTCATTTTCCAGGGTTCCCAGATTAATATTTCTTATAACCTAGTTCCTCCTCAACCTCTTCACTCTATCACTAACCAACCATGGACTAAGGATTAATTCCACCATTTTGTTGGCAATTTGACCCTAGATTGTTTCATTGGCTTTGGCTTTTTCCAAGTGTAGAAGTATTTGCTATGTTTTTGGCGTCTCATTCGACATGTACCTTGAAAGGCTTGTGGTTGACTCTAACTTGGTAATTCCATCATCCTTGATGTAAATGGTATCATGTGGCTAGTTTTATGACTTACATGGAAGATATAGTCTAGGTTTGGTTATGTGTAGTGTTAGGGACCCACTCTCATTTGAATTTCACTATTGACATTTAGATTCACTATTGGCAATTAGAAATATGTGAGAAAATTTAGAGCTTTACTACTCAATGTTGGGTGTGTGTTATATTCTTTGCACGTGGGTTGTGTCACCTTATGATCCCTATTCGTCATTATTTTTTTGTAAAATATGTTGTTAATCTCAATTAATTGATTGGGGTCTTAATTTTATTAGGGTTAACATATTAAAATTTTGGATGCTGCAAAATACCTAAATATTGTATTGTGAATGGTTAAGAAAAACACAATGAGAAATATAGAGGTGCAACTCTAAGTTTTGTTGGTTTTCTCGGTTAAAGGATTTTAGGGTAAATCTTTGTGTAGTGTGTGTGTGTGTGTGTGTGTTTGTGTGATTATTTAATCTATGTTTTTCTTAAGAATATGTATGCATTGTTTCATTACACAAGTTTAAAATTTACACTCAAGGCTTCCACTCTATGTCGTAATTGAGTTGATCGAGTAGATATTGCTTCTAGAAATTCACTGCACTGAATTGGAAAATGTGAGGTTTTACATGCCCTTTTTTTGTTTTTTTCCACTTCCAATGGAATTGGCTAGATCAACTTGCCATGTAAGTGCATAAGAATTTTTGCATTGCAAAAATCTAGAGCATCATTATGGTTTTCCTATTGACCATTTCCAATTCCTTCTTGGGTTTTATTAAAGTAAAAATGATATTTATTATTTCATAAAATATAAAATATCCAAATCAAAAGATGGGCTATGTGTGGGTTATTACGAAGTTGGTGGTTTTGTGCGAAAACTTGTGCATGTGCAAGGATGTGGTTGCTTAGTTACTACAAATGTCAAAGGACAGAGTTCAAATGTTTTCTATTGGCCTAGGCATCTTCTTATTTTGAGGTAAATGATGTATGTGTTTTCTTTTTTATTGTATTAATGCTTTCTTTGTAGCGAGAACTTAGTCATGTTCTTTGTGGATTTAGATCATTAACATTTTTTGTTGTAAAAAATGAATGGGCTTTTTGTTGAACTATTTCTTTTTGTGGTTGGCATTCCTCTGGATATGGATATTTCTAATGAATTATAGGAATGTTGAGAACTCTATTTTATCAATAAGTGTAAATAATATGTTTAGGCTTTAGAAATATTTAGTTTCTAGCAATTTTTTGGTTCTTTGGAAAATATAACATCCATAATGAATATTTTCCTTACATGACTTCATATACTCCAAGGACAACACTTGGAATTTGGATGTCTATGTTTTCTTTTGTTGTTGTATTTCAATATGTGTTATGCAATATGATTTAGCTCCTTTTGTGGATTTAGATTATCATTTTCATTGTTAAATATATGGACTTGCCCTTCAATTATTTTATTGCTAGAATGTATGTAGATGGTATTTTGGGGACTTACCTTCTTAACAATTATTCTCTTTTCTTAGGGTCTTGGATTATAATTCCTTTAGTTCTTTCATCAATGTTCTTCTTTGAAGTTTCCCACTAGTTGTTGTGATTTCCTCATTCTTTTAGTTAAGTGTGTATTCATCTTTTCATGAATATTTATATTTACATATTCTTGTGAAATACAAAGGAGTCGTAATTCAATAATTTGTAGTTAGCATTTCTAGAAAATTTTGGTAGTACTCTTGATAGCTTCCTTAGGGTTTTAGGAACTTCTGGTGCTTGCAATTTTTCACGTGTTTCAAAATATGACATTTGGAACAACATTTGTGTTGAATAAGTGTTAAAATAATCCTTTTGTTTTTACAATTATATAATCGTCAAAATCCTCAAGGTTTTAGAAACTTCTATTGCTATTAATCATCAAATAGTTGAAAAAAGTGTGGCTATTGGAACAATATATATGTTAAAGAGGTGTTAAAATAATCCTTCCAACACTATTTTTCTTTAGACTTTGGATGTTCATGTTTTCTAAATTGCTATTATATTAATTTTTCTTTTCAATAAGAAATAAACCCTTCTTTGTAAATGGACTTGTTCTTTAATATTTTTAGGTAATATCCTTCAAACATCGATAGTCCGAATGATTTATGGAGACAACTATAACTCTATTGCAATAATTCCATGTCCCCAAATTATGCATTGGATCACAATGGCCTAAGCCACTTGGACATGTTCATGATAGTTTGTCAAATTGGTGCTAAGGATCAAACAATTTCCAAGCATGATGTCCAAGTCAGTAATAATGCAAAATTAGAGCCAAATGGAAAAGGTGGGTCACATGAAGAGAAAATTCCCAATTCAAAGTTTGTAATGTCCCCATCCAAATAAACTATCATGGAGGAAAAATTCCACTAACTTACTAGTTCCCTAGGTTGGGGGTGGAAGCATCAAAATTTGGAATAAGGGAGCTACAAGACCCAAAATAAACTTAGACTTACAAATTCACATTAATTGGGTCAAATAAATAATAATAAAATGAAAATAAGGTGGCATTTGGTCATGACGGTGCATAATAGGGTGTGGGGGCCACATGTGGCATGATTCCCCACTACACTTGGCATGATTCTCTCACCAATTCAAGTCTAAGGTGGAGGGTAACATACTTGGGGGAGATGAAGAGGAAATATTCATGTCCATAATCTAGGAAGTCCGAATTGGAGTGGACTAGTAACTCCTAGGGAAGATGAAGAGGCGTTGTGACACTTGTAGATAGATCCCATGGCACCTATGACAACAATGATGAAGGAATCTATGACAAATATGAAAAATTCAGAGCTGATTGCAGACATGACACATATGATATATTAGGGATAAAAATATCCACCAAGAGGGCACATAGAGGGATTTATGGTCAGCCAATATTCCCAATTCGAATTGGGGGAAAGAGGAATGCAAGGAAGAAGTTGACAAGTGTCTCATGAGAGAGTCTATCACTAATTCGAGTTGAGTGAAGTATCTTGTAGGAAATTCAACCTAAGGATTCCACATGAGGTTAATAAAATAGGATGATGACAAAGGAGAGAAGCTTTTGGATCATTTTTTTTTCACTCTTGGAGAGCTTGGCTTATCCTTGGACGATGGATGTTCATCCTCCCTACCATTGAACCAATTTCGAAGGTGAAAGATTCCTGTCCAAGTTGGTTGGAGGAGAGTCCATTTAGACCTCTTATAAGATATTAATGAAGGTTTTTTTATGCAAGTTCGAGTCCCCTTTCATTTCTAGCTCATCTACCATTTCTTTCTTCACTGGCTCTTCTCAATCTTCTCTCAGTGTCCATATTCTACTATTGATGGCGCACTCATAGTTGTGTAGTCTTTGTGGAGGATAATTTATTGACTTCATGGTCATGTTATCTAATGTATATCTATATAATAAGTTTAAATTTGGACCATATCTAGAAATACCATACCTTTCATGTAATATTTACAAACAAACTCTTGATTCGAGCTAGTTTCCCCTCTATCTTCACAAGGAGTTTTGGAGTGATTTTGTATCTGTTTAGATCAGATTTTTTCTGAGTTTTTTTATGATGTTTTGAGCTGCATATGATGTAATATTTATGACAAAAATGTGATGTGCATACCCACTAAGTTTTTATTAAATATTGTGCAACAAATCTCATGTCCGTTGTTAATGATTTTCTCACAATTTCAATGTCTTACAATGTGTTGTTTTATGGGAGTTATAGAAGACCCTAAAATCTGATTTAATGCTGTGTTTTGGTTTCCCTTGAGGTACTATATCACATACAAGTCTCTTTTCATACAATAGTTAAGGTTGTACAATTTTTGGGAAGCCCATGAGTTGATAGACTAGTGGGGTTTTTAACCATTGAATTCACCTAGTATTTTCCCCTTCCTTCCTCCTTGAGAAATGCAAGCCCTGAATGTTTCTAATGAATGTATTAGTGTCTAAGATATGAATTAGGATGTCTTAAGACCTATCAATCCCATCCAAACATAATTTGAAATCATTTGGGATCATTTGGGACAATTTGGGTTTCACCAGTCCAAGGTTCGAAAATTGGCCAAAACGGAGTAATTTTCCAAAAAGGGACATTACAGTGGTAACAGAGCATGGTCCTTGCACCTGTGCATTGGTTCATCCATTGAAGAATGAAATTGCAGCCATGTATTATTCATATTTAGAGTATGAGGAGGAGTAATCTTTCTATGCCTCAAAGGAAGATAATTTTGAGTTGTATGACGGAAGCTATGTGGATGAAGAACCCTCCTACAGTACCTCTACCCAGTTCACATTTAGAGATGATGATGGTTACCATTGCGCTACATTGTACAATGAATATGTATACTGGGGTATCACACCACTAAGGAAAGATCCTTTGAAGGAATTAGCATAGTGGAGGGAAACTTGCAAAACCTTGCCCCGACAATATCAAGCCTATAATGTTATTATGGAGTCATCCCCAGTAGTTCCTTTCGAATGCTTTGTGGATTCTTTGTTTGGATATAGGCCCAAGAATGAATATGTGGAGTTAGTGAAGAAAGGTTTATGCCCTTCTTGCAAAATAACTTGGAGACAGAATCATATATGTTTGAGTGAAATGAGGAGACCCATGAACCACCTAGTTCTGTAGGTGGTGAAACAGAAGAAGCATTACATGAAGAGGATCAAAATTCACTCCCTTGTGACTTTGAAAAAGATGAAGAAACATCACGTGATCATGAAGAAGATTCCATTGAAACTACTGAAGATCATTCTGAGACACAATATACTTTGGACATGGATCAAAGAGAAACTACTGATGGATGCTTGAAATGTGAAGGAGTACTTGTTGATGGGTGCTCACACCTCTATGTTGGTGACATAGAGATCAATTTTTAAGGTTTTGCTTCAAGACAAATTTCCATTGACCGTGGAGATAAATACGTTGTAGTAGTGCAAGTGTTCCTCCCATGTTTTGCTGTAAATTAGAATGTCATCAAAGAAAACCAAAACAAACTTATGGAGCTGTTTGCAAAATATCTGATTCATGCATGATTGAAATTTTGCTAGAGCATTGGTCAACCCAAAAGGCATGACAAGAAACTCAAAATGGCCATAGTGACATTTGAAAGCTGTTTTATGCACATCCTCCTCCTTCATTCGAATTTGATGGTGACCAGATCTAAGATCAATTTTTGAGAAGAATTTTGCTCCATGTAGCTCATCCATGATCTCATCTATTCTTGGAATGGGATATCTATTTTTTATTGTCTTTTTTTTTAGGGCTCTAAAATCAATGCACATTCTCAAGGTCCCATCCTTCTTCTTCACCAAAACCACTGAAGAAGCATAGGGACTAGAGCTTGGTCTAATGAGTCCCAGCTCCAAGAGTTCTTCAATAGCCTTTTAAATGTCCTCTATGAACTTTTTTGTATGTCTATATGGTGGGATTTTTATAGGTGAAGTGCCCACCTCCAAAACAATGTTGTGCTCAACTCCTCTATCCGATGGCCTTCCAGGAGGGAGGTCTCCAAAAACCTTTTCATATTTGTGTAGTAGCTGCCTTATCTCCTTGGGATGTCCTGAAATATTTATTTTTGGTTTGGGTGAAGTGATGTAACATTCATCAGCCCACTCAATATCTCCATGCCTCAATATGGACCTCATACTGTGGGAAGTCACTACTTGATTCAGATAGGTGTGCTACCCTCTCACAACCCTTTGTTTTCCTTCTGAATCTTTGAATCTCATTTCAAGAATTTGATAGTTCACTGTATGTTCCCCTATAGAGTACAACAATTGCACTACCAAGACCACATTAGTATCAGCAACATCAACCACATAAAAGCTATCAAAAAAAGTGTAATTACCTATGGTGATTTCTAGCTTTGGAATCCATGTTTTGCACTCCATAGTATTGTGACCTGGAATGATGATTGTGAATCCATCTAATGGTTCAGTAGGTAGCTTCCTCATATAAACCATGTATGAATCAATGAAGTTATGTGTGTATCCTCCATCTACCAATACCAAGACCCTTTGTCCTTGTAACACTCCCTTGCATCGAATAGTGTGAAAACGAGGCACTGTTGAAAGTATTGCTATCCTTCCTTTGTCAGGTGAAGGATGATTTTCTTCTTTTTTCCCTTCTTATGCTGTATCATATCCCTCTTCTCAGTCTTAAATATGTCCTTATTCCTCCATACCCCCTCCATACTCATCATTATCAGAAAATACTTCAATGTATTGTGCTTTCCCCTTAGCACATTTATGCCCTAGTACCCATGGTTGGAAGCATGTGTAACACAATTTATTTCTTTTGAGTTCTGCCCTGTTTAGTCCCTCTTTCTTATCCTTTCCAAATTCATCTCTTTGCCATGGCTTCTTTTCAAATCTGAATTTGGAGGGGAAGTTAGGCTTGGGAGGAAACCTTGTCCTAGATAGCACATTTTGTAGATCTCTTGTCAAGTTCATGGCATCCTTCAATGAATTAGGTTTGTGGGCCTTAAATAAATCTTTTAAGGGTTAATCCAATCCTTCAGTAAAGAGAAATACTAATCTTACCATATATATATCAGCCACCTTAACTAATAATTTTTGGAATTCCAACATATACTCAGCAAGGGTTCCAACTTGCTTCAACTGGGCTAGTTCTTTGAAAGGCAATTCTGGGTATTTTTGCTCAAATATTTCTAATACCATGTCAACAAATTATCCATATGTTGTAACCTGATCATGTCCTAAGGTTTTTATACCATGGAACCACCAATCATTGGCTTCTCCTTCAAGATGAAAAATAGTAATTTTTAAAGCATCCTCTTCCACCATTGGATTCAGCTGAAAATACACATCTAGTTTTTGTACCCAAGTATTTGCAGAACTTTGAGATGAGCCATCAAAAGTTGGAAGGGGCATTTTTCCAATGGCATAATTCAATTCTTTATTCTAAAATGGAGTCCTATTACCTTCCCTCATTTTGAGTTTGTTTGCAACATTAAAGTATTGCTCAAAGGGTAGAGTCCTTCTACAATATTCACTCAACTTTTAACATTATTTTACAATTTCTTGCATATCAAATTGGGTGTTAGGTTCTTCTTTGGCCTCAATAAATTTAGGTTTAGTATGCCTTATTGAACTCTGAAATTCATTAGGTCTATTATGAGGTCATGTCCTTGAGAAAATGTTTTCACCCATTGCCTTATTTTCCTTGAAAGAAGAACTACTGCTGCCTCCTATTGCTCCTTTGCTTCCAAGTTGACTAGCCAACGATTCGAAACCTCTTCCATGATTCTGCTGAATCTCCAAAAGAGCTATGGGCCCATCTGGATGAAATATTTGGAAAACAGAATGAAGGGATTGGTGCAAACTATTTGGAGACAAATCCCAGTGTTGCATCCACCCTCCTTGATGGTCTCTCTGATCATGATTCAGTATCAAACATATCTCATAATGAAGTTGTCCAAAAAGAAGAAGAACTTGTTAAATTTTCAGAATTTACTTCAATATGATCTAGGATCTTAACTGAGAGAACAACATGTACAACATATCTACAGCATATCAATCATGGAGACAATAATGCAAGCACACAAGATACACAAAGATTTACTTGGGGAAAACCATAAAGGTGAAAAACCCCAATAACTTCCTCAGAGATAGATAGAGCAATGATACAACCAACCATAAGAGATAGACACAACCTAGCAGTAGATCCTCCTCCTCCATAAGTGCGCCACTCCTCCTTGAGTGCATGTGTGAGAAGTGAGTGAGTAAATAGAGTGCCTCCCGCACTCTATTTATACTTGACTTGTCTTGCCTTTTTACCTAACTCATGTAGGCTCGAACTTAACCACATAACATAATGCTGACTGGGCCGACCCCCAATAGGGTGGTCTAATAACCCTTTGACCCACATGGTCGACCCCCAATAGGGTGGTCTAATAACCCTTCGACCCACATGACTTATACAGGGCCGACCCCAAACAAGGTGGTCTAATAACCCATCAAGTATAAGTTACGACACTTACAATATAAATAACGACACTTCCATATAGAGGAATAATAACATCTCTATAGGAATACAATATACATATATGTGAAATACATTCTGAAGTTACATATACATCAACACTCCCTCTTAACTAGGAAGGTATTTCTCGGCACAGTTCTTCTAGCACAAGTCATCTTCTCTGGATCATCGTCACTGGATAATCGTCATCGAGTCATCATCATCGTCACTGCTGCTGCTATCTCAATCAATCTCTGAATCTACTCGTCATAGGAAGTTCTACAGAGCCAGTCCTTTTTCATACTGGATGTAGGCCCACCACCTGCAGGTCTTCATCATCACTGGCCATACTGTGGAATCCTCAGGACTTATTACGTGCGTCACAAAACCTGGCTACAGCATCCCAGGCTATTACGAGCACACAGCTCTACCTGTAGGATCTCCCAGGAGCACATTACATGTGACCCATCACAAAACCTGGCTGAAGCATCCCAGGCTGTTACGAGCACACGGCTCTACCTGTCGGATCTCCCAGGAGCACATTACATGTGATCTCACCACAAAACCTGGCTGAAGCATCCCAGGCTGTTACGAGCACACAGCTCTACCTGTCGGATCTCCCAGGGGCACATTACATGTGGTCCACCACAAAACCTGGCTGAAGCATCTGAGGCCTTTTTCATCCTGTCCAGATCTCCCAGGAGCAAATTACATGTGGTCATGGCAAAACCTAGTTGAAGCATCTGAGGCCTTTTTCATCCTGTCCAGATCTCCCAGTAGCAAATTACATGCCATAGGACAAAACCTCGCAAGAGCATCTGCCAGATATCCCAGGGCACCGAATTACATGCCATAGGCAAAACCTTGAAAGACTATCTGCAGATCTCCCAGGGCACAAATTACATGTCCTTCCAAGCAAAACCTCGCAAGAGCATTTGCTAGATGTCCCAGGGCACCGAATTACATGCCATAGGCAAAACCTCGAAAGACCATCTGCAAAGCTCCCAGGGCACAAATTACATGCTTACTTGCACAACCTGATCCACGGCCATAAAGTATCATCTGATACTCATCAAACATCATCCTGATGTACACATGATCATCCTGATCATCATCAGTGCAACATCCTGCTGCATGTCATCTGGAGAAGCTTGTCATCCACGATCATCCTGATCATACAATGCATCCATATGATGCACACCAAGTATCCACCTGATACATACATAGATACATGATCCACACAATGTATCCATCAACATACATGATCTACCTGATCATACAAAGATACATGATCCACACAATGTATCCATCAGCATCCAACATGATGCGTACATACATAAATGATCCAACTGATCATATCCTGCATCCAACATGATGCATACATACATAAATGATCCAACTGATCATATCCAGCATCCAACATGATGCATATACAAAATACATACACATGATCCAATCGATCATATCCAGCATCCAACATGATGCATATACAAAATACATACACATGATCCAACCGATCATATCCAGCATCCAACATGATGCATATACAAAATACATACACATGATCCAACCGATCATATCCAGCATCCAACATGATGCATGCACATATACATATAATGATCCAACTGATCATATCCAAGCAGAAACCAGAACATCATCCTGATGCTCATCATCCAGCGCTGACATCCATAGCCATGTGAAGGATCCCCCTTCCAACATGCTTGGAATGGCTTCAGCAAATGTGTCCATCACTTCTTCCTCGAAGTGTCCTCGATCTGAAGAACGCCAAGCCTCTCTCTGAAGTACTCGAACTTCACCCTGGCTAGTGGCTTCGTCAGCACATCTGCAATCTGCTCGTCCGTCGCAACATATAGGAGCTTCACAGCTCCTCTCTGCACCATATCCCTGATATAGTGATATTTGATCTCTATGTGTTTCGACCTGTCATGAAACACTGGGTTCTCGGATAGCTTCACACAACTCTGGTTATCACAGAAGATACCAGTAGCATCCAACGGGAGATCAAATAACTCAGACAGTAGCTTCCGTAGCCATACTGCCTCACAACTTGCTGAACAGGCTGCAACATACTCTGCCTCAGCTGTACTTAGTGCTACGCAGGACTGCTTCCTGCTAAACCAAGAGATCACACCTGATCCCATACTGAAGCAGCACCCAGATGTGCTCTTCCTATCTGCAGCACTGCCAGCCCAATCTGAATCAACATAACCCTGCAGGTTAAACTTTTGATTCGCTTCATACTTGAGCCCAAAATCCACTGTACCCTTCAGGTACCTCAGAACATGCTTTACAACAACCAGGTGAACACTCCTCGGATCCGTCAGGAACTGGCTCAATGTGTTCACAGCAAAGCAAATGTCTGGTCTCGTGTTCGTCAGGTACATCAAGGACCCAATCATCTGACGATACATAGAGATATCAACTGGCTCAGATGAAGCATCACATAGAAGCTTCAGATTCGATGCCATAGGTGTGGCCATGGCCTTGCAATCCATCATCCCGAACCTCTTCAGGATCTCTACTGCATATTTCCCTTGTCCAAGGAAGATTCCTCCTGCACTCTGCCACACCTCCATGCCAAAAACAAATAGTGCATCATCCCTAAGTTCTTCATCTCGAATTCGGTAGTAAGCTTCCGCTGTGTGTTGGCAATCAATCTATCTTCACCATACCAAGTTCTGCACATATATGATTTCCTATCATGTGTCTCAGAACCAAGTGGCTGCTCCACATACACTTCTTCTTCAACTACACCATTCAAGAAAGCTATCTTGAATCCATCTAGTGTATCTTCTGTTTCGTCACTTTTATATTTCTCTATGCTGCCATCTGCAACATGCTTGATCTGATAGTTCCATATGGAAGTCATAACAAAATTCCCTTCAGGTCTTGGGATTACATCCCAAACATCATTCTTCATGATCGACGGATCATGGCATTCCATTTCTTCATCCCAGATCCTGGGAACTTCAATATCTTCAATAGATATCTTTGTTGCTGGAACAAATGTTGTAGTCCTTTTTGTAGGTGAAGATATACGGTCTTTCCTACAAAACAGGTTAAATTGCATGATTAGAAACATCTCATAATTTTCAGAACAAATTCTTACACATAAAGAAATATGTCATACAGTCATGCAATTATCTTAGCCAATGCTTCAATACAACATTTATCCATATCCCGTAACTTTCTAGATGCCTTCCAATCTCTACCAGAACATTGTTAAGAGTGTACACAACTCCCAACATGTCAGCAAAGAGGTTTCATTCTAGATAAGTAGCAATGGAATGTTGTACAGTGCCATAGGCCACTTACCCATGTACATTAGTAGTATACTGCTCATCAATGCAACTATTCTAATATTCACAATACATATCCTAAGTCTAGGAACATGAGCATATACATCATTGAACAATTTTATTTAAACAAACACATATGCAAGAAATGATAATTAAAATACTTATCTTTGTTTGTTCGTTGGGTGGACTCCCTCTAAGTCTTCGCTTTCTTGCAGGAGCTGCTGGAGTCCTAATCTGAAGTAGCTTCTTCTACACCTTTGTGGAATGTAGAAAGATGGTCAACTCCCTCTGAATATCTGCATCCTTGCAGAAACTACTGAAGTGTGCTCCTTTTCTTTCTTGCAGGAACAACTGGAGTATGCTCCTTTGCTTTCTTGCAGGATCAACTGGAGTGTGCTCCTTTGCTTTCTTGCAGGATCAACTAGAGTGTGTTCCTTTGCTTTCTTGCAGGAGCAACTGGAGTGTGCTCCTTTTCTTTCTTGTAGGAGCAACTGGAGTGTGCTCCCTCTTGATCTTTGCTTCCTGAATTACCTGTTCTTGAACTCATATTCATCCTTGGTCCTTATGCATGCTTATTAGTATCATGATTGTGTTATCCTTGTGATCTCATATAAAATCATACATTCATTAGTATACTATTAAAACACAATAATCTCAAGCATGTATAGTCATGATCATTTCAAACAGAAAATAATAAGCATTAGCATTCAAGGTTTATGTAGGATTCTTATGGTTAGTCAAATCATAAGAAACATAACATGTTTAAACCTGTAATTACTCAAACCTATGACTCTTCGGGTTAGTTGAATCATCAATCAAGATAAGAGATATAATATGCATAAAACCTTTGATTATTCAAACCTATACCTTCATGAATCTTCTGGTTAGTCATATCATCAATTATGGTAAGAAACATAATATGCATACCACCATGATTATTCAAACCTATGACTCTTCGTGAATAATCATTATCAACAACACAATAGTATAAGATCCTAACACAAGGTAGGATTCTAGCTTGATATAGGAAAAACATACCTGGATTAGCATGCTAGCTATTTATGTCTAACATACCCGCATAATGTCTTCTGGTTCTCTTCAGTGACTTGTGCTAGTAACCTGCATGTCTCATAAGTTAACCATTGTAGAAACAAGTTATACATACCTCGAGAGTAGATCTTCTATGTAATCCATGACAATGGATGAATCCTTGTCTTCATGTCACCATGATCATACGTTCTTGAAGTAGAACATGATTTGTCTTTCTTGGTGTACCTTTTATGTTAGCAGACAACATAAACCTCATACAACACCATAATGCATTAGTACAATCATAAGTGTCAACACCTTAATCAATGAATATTTTCTATCGTGCATTCATAGTTTTATTAAGGTGATATGACAAGTCTAAAATCAAGATTGTACTAACCGTAATAACATGAAGAAAAACATACCATAAACTTAATCATGAAAAAATATCGAGACATACCTTGATGAGTCATACCTGTCGAGATCGCTAGTAATCTTCTTATGTAAGGTCTTAGCCTTATCTCCCTCTAAAACAGGAACTTCTTCACTTATGCAAGTGACCAATCCATCTTCTTCTAGTATTAACCCAATCCACTTGATTTGCAAGAGCTGGACCTGGAGCTGGATATGGGTTTGTCAGAGAAACCCCAAAAATTCAAACTTTGAATTTCAAACTTCCGAAAGGATAGAAATATGCGCCTTGATGAGCTGATCAAGCTGGTATATTCAGAATTTGAAAACTGCATTCACTGGATGTGACCCTGAACTGGGGTTTGATGAATCCCACTCTTCTTCCCAATCAAAAGGTTTGATCCAAATCTCTAATCTTCTATTTTTCTGAGGAGCTTCCAGCCGTAGTCACAGATTTCAAAAAATTCCCATTTTTACAGAAGCCCTAATTTTCCATTTTTTCTGATCAAGGTCCCGAACTAGGGTTTGATCAAACCCGACCTTTTTCCCAACCAAAAATTCTGATTTTTGTCTCTAAATTTTTATTTTGATGAGTAGCATTCATCCGTGGTCTCCGATTACAAAAATTCCAACTTTCTCCAAAGCCCTAAATTCCGGAAGCCATGAATGAAGGTACTCAAAATAATTCTGTTTTGACAGAAATATGTACCTGATTGTTTCTAGTGTAACTCCAAAAATTTTTATCCACAGGGTCCGAAAACGTTTCCTGAGATAGCCTGACCTGTTAGCTTTCCATCCTGACAGGTCTGACCTCAATTGGATTCTCTGAGAGAGAGTTATGCCAAATGTCGCAACGTGACCTGTTTTGGGATAATACAGGAGAGCGAACTTGTACGGAGTGCCACGTGTCACTGTTTCAACTTCGGCCTCTGAAAACTTTTTCTGAGATAGCTTGGCCTGTTATATTTCCATCCTGATAGGTATGACCTCAATTGGATTTTCTGAGAGAGAGTTATTCCAAATGTCGCAACGTGACCTGTTTATGGGATAAAACAGTAGAGCGAACTTGTACGGAGTGCCACGTGTCACTGATTCAACTTCGGCCTCTGAAAAAGTTTTCTGAGATAGTACAGTCTGTGTACTACCTGTCACTTTTCACGAAATTTCATTTGGATCTTCCTATCCCAAGTTATGACCTTTTTCCCAAGGTCACCTGATTTTGACTCAGATCTGGAAGAGGCAGAAACCCTATATTGCACAGATCATAAATCACAAAGTACAACGAATTAGAGGTTTTCCTTTGGACACAAGGTACCTGGAGATCGTAGCTTCGGCCTGTAACAATTTCAGATCCTAAAACTTCACCAAAACGGATTTATAGCGAAAGTGCTACGATGACTGGTTTTTGCTATATCAAGCCCTAACATCGTAAGTGCAACAAGTGTCATACATGCCATATCATGCCTTCTTTCAGGCTAGCTCTGATTCCATGTTAAATTTTCAGAATTTACTTCAATATGATCTAGGATCTTAACTGAGAGAACAACATGTACAACATATCTACAGCATATCAATCATGGAGACAATAATGCAAGCACACAAGAGACACAAAGATTTACTTGGGGAAAACCATAAAGGTGAAAAACCCCAATAACTTCCTCAGAGATAGATAGAGCAATGATACAACCAACCATAAGAGATAGACACAACCTAGCAGCAGATCCTCCTCCTCCATAAGTGCGCCACTCCTCCTTGAGTGCATGTGTGAGAAGTGAGTGAGTAAATAGAGTGCCTCCCGCACTCTATTTATACTTGACTTGTCTTGCCTTTTTACCTAACTCATGTAGGCTCGAACTTAACCACATAACATAATGCTGACTGGGCCAACCCCCAATAGGGTGGTCTAATAACCCTTTGACCCACATGGCCGACCCCCAATAGGGTGGTCTAATAACCCTTCGACCCACATGACTTATACAGGGCCGACCCCAAACAAGGTGGTCTAATAACCCATCAAGTATAAGTTACGACACTTACAATATAAATAACGACACTTCCGTATAGAGGAATAATAACATCTCTATAGGAATACAATATACATATATGTGAAATACATTTTGAAGTTACATATACATCAACAGAACTTGCAGATTCAACACTCATCTTCTCAATGTCTTCTATTTCGAATTATGTGCCAGCTCACACTCTAGAAACTGAAGAGGTTCTTAAATCTTCTCTTGCACAAGAGTCTGTTGGTTTTCATAATGATGATCTATTGAATGTTTCAAAGGTTAAATCAGCAATTGGAGGTGACGACATTCGCTCTCCTTGATCACTTATCTCTTATGTACTACTATATGATCATTTGTACATGCTCTCAAAAGTTCATTGAAGATGTAGGGAATTACCATTCGCCTGGGATCATTTCTCATGCATATCATGGTTTATTTGGTTTTGATCTCACCCCTGCTAGTTCAAAGGATATCTCAAGAAACCATTCATCATTTCTTGGAGCTGATTCGAAATCCAAGCCATTGCCATTATTTCATGGTTCATTTGGTTTTGATCTCACCCCTACTAGTTCAAAGGAGATCTCAAGAAACCATTCATCAAGTCTTGGAGCCGATTTGAAGTCCAAGCAACTACTATCATGTGATGGTTCTTTTGGGCATGATCTCACCTATGATGGTTCAAAGGTGATAACAAAAGACTTGTGAAAATCCTCATAGCAGATCTAAGAGCTGATGTATACCTCACAAGAAAGATCAAGCAGGAAAATAGAAGAAGAGTGCAGAATGGAGTAGTAGAACATAGATGCAATAGAACTCAGATAGAAGAAGAATAACTTCACACTCACTAATTCATTAATCATAATATGAACAATAAACAATACAATGGAGACGATTTGAATGCCAAGGTGGCAATTCGAATTAGCCTGCATGAACTGATCATCAGATCAGTAGAGTGTCATCAAAGCACAAGTAACCATCAACCATGTGTCACACTAAGTCTAACTGGGTGTAGTAGGTGTAACTGATGCATGGAGCATTGATGGAGGGTGCATGAGGAGCTAACTAGAGTCAAAATAGTCAATCTAGGCTCTCTGGAGGTCCATCAGAGTGTTTTGGTGAGTTAACTAGGCCATCTGTCCTTAAATCAAGGAACATATCCATAAATCAAGGAACTAACTGAAGTGTCACTGGTGGTAGGTGAGAGAAGGCACCTTTCACATGTGGTAGGTGAAAGGAGGGCGCATCATGCACTAGGAGGGCTAGAAATGAACAGAAAGAAGCTCTTGGGGCTAGCAAAATGGGGACAAGGTTCTGGAGGACACCATGTTGATGATTGGGATGCATGCAATTTGCATGCATGCATGACTAAAATGCAAAATAATGGAAATGTTGTTAGGACTAGGATGGAGTATAGGAATATCCTAACACCCCCCCTTAATCCATCCTGGCCCTGGTAACTGAGACCAAAGGTCACCCAATATAATGAATAAAGAACAGTCCATGAAACAAGGAAATGGGGGAAAAACCTCATGGGAAAAAATACCCCCCCCCCCCTTCAAAAATACTATAGGGCACACCAAAAATAAACGCTCAAAACTCAAGCAGGTGTGATTCTTGGTCATATGTCTGGAGGTATCTTCTTCTTGGGAACAAGTGGTTCATGCTCCAAAAACATGTGCTTGTGATATCCTTAAGTGGATGCAAGTGAATATGGAGACATGTGCTTGTACTTCCTCTTCAGACTGAATGTGATGAGAACAAATCCAAAGGTATGAGGATGATCCTGGAACCTGTGATTCGAATAAGCTGAGGTAGGATCAAATCCATGAATGTGTAGATAGTCTTTTGTTATCTCCTTTGAACCATCATAGGTGAGATCATGCCCAAAAGAACCATCACATGATAGTAGTTGCTTGGACTTCAAACAAGCTCCAAGACTTGATAAATGGTTTCTTGAGATCTCCTTTGAACCAGCAAAGGTGAGATCAAAACCAAATGAACCATGAAACAATGGTAATGGCTTGGATTTTGAATCAGCTCCAAGAAATGATGAATGGTTTCTTTAGATCTCCTTTGAACCAATAGGGGTGATATCAAAACCAAATAAACCATGATATGCATGAGGAATGATCCCAAGCGAATGGTAATTCCCTACATCTTCAATGAACTTCTGAGAGCATGTACAAATGGTCATATAGTAGTACATAAGAGATAAGTGATCAAGGAGAGTGAATGCATGACCTCCAATTGCTGATTTAACCTTTGAAACATTCAATAGATCATCATTATGCAAACCAACAAACTCTTGTGCAAGAGAGGATTTAAGAACCTCTTCAGTTTCTAGAGTGTGAGCTGGAGCAAAATTCAAAATAGAAGACATTGAGAAGATGAGTGTTGAACCTACAAGTTCTTCTTCTTTTTGGACAACTTCATTATGAGATATGTTTGATACTGAATCATGATCAGAGAGACCATCAAGGAGGGAGAATGCAACACTGGGCTTGCTCTCCAAATAGTTTGCACCAATCCCTTCATTCTGTTTTCCAAATCTTTCATCCAGATGGGCCCATATCTCTTTTGGAGATTCAACACAATCATGGAAGTGGATTAACATACAACGAGACATAGTAGTCAACATTGCTCCATAGGCTCTGTCACCTTCATTTAACCAATCATTCTCTTCTTCATAGGATTCGAACTCTCTTTCAAGACAATACTCAAAATGACCATGTCTCTTCAAATATGCTATCATCTTTGGTTTCCACTCATCATAGTTGAGTGGAGAGAGAGGAGTAATTCCTTCTGGATTCATGGAAGCTGTTGCAGAAGACCTACAAAATACAATAGAGAATATTTGCAACTGCTACTGTTGCAAAACTGCATAAAACTGCTGCAACTGCTGCTGCACTCAAAATTTTGGTAATAACTTGCAAAAAAATCTTAGGAATGGAGATAGACTATACTCTCAACATGCTTTGATACCATGTGAAAATCCTCACAGCAGATCTAAGAGCTTATGTATACCTCACAAGAAATATTAAGAAGGAAAATAGAAGAAGAGTGCATAATGGAGTAGCAAAACATAGATGCAATAGAACTCAGATAAAAGCAGAATAACTTCAGACTCACTAATTCATTAATCATAATATGAACAATAAATAATACAATGGAGAGGATTCAAATGCCAAGGTGGCAATTCGAATTAGCCTACATGAACTGATCATTAGATCAGTAGAGTGTCATCAAAGCACAAGTAACCATCAACCATGTGTCACACTAAGTCTAACTGGGTGTAGTAGGTGTAACTGATGCATGGAGAACTGATGGAGGGCGCATGAGGAGCTAACTGGAGTCAAAATAGTCAATCTAGGTTCTCTGGAGGTCCATCAGAGTGTTTCAGTGAGTTAACTAGGCCAGCTGTCCTTAAATCAGGGAACATATCCATAAATCAAGGAACTATCTGAAGTGTCACTGGTGGTAGGTGAGAGAAGGCGCCTTTCACATGTGGTAGGTGAAAGGAGGGCGCATCATGCACTAGGAGGGCTAGAAATGAACAGAAAGAATCTCCTGAGGCTAGCAAAATGGGGACTAGGTGCTGGAGGACACCATGTTGATGACTGGGATGCATGCAATTTGCATGGATGCATGACTAAAATGCAAAATAATGGAAATGTTGTTAGGAGTAGGATGGAGTATAGGAATATCCTAACATGTTGGGATATTCCTATACTCCATCCTAGTCCTACCAGCATTATCATTATTTTGCATTTCAGTCATGCAATTGCATGCATCCTAGTCATCAGTCCCAGCACCTAGTCCCCATTTTGCTAGCCCTGAGAGCTTCTTTTTGATCATTTATATCCCTCCTAGTGTTTAGTGCCCCCTCCTTTCACCTACCACATGTGAAAGGCACCCTCTCTCACCTACCACTCAGTTAGTTCCTTGATTTATGGATCTGCTCCCTGATTTAGGGACAGATGGCCTAGTTAACTCACTGAAACACTCTGATGGACCTCCAGAGAGCCTAGATTGACTATTTTGACTCCAGTTAGCTCCTCATGAATCCAATAAGCTCCCCATGTGCCCTCCACTGAGCCTCCTTCACTACATTAGTGCTTCCATGTGCCAGTTACACCTACCACACTCAGTTAGACTCAGTTTGACACCTGGTTGACCATTACTTGTGCATTGATGACTCCATTGATGATGATTAGGACTCCTAGTGGTGTATTGTTGACACTCCACTGATGATGATGATGACTCCTAGTGTAGATAATCCATGCCCATGCAGTCTAATTCAAATTTCCACCTTGGCATTCAAATCTTCTCCACCATTGTATTATTTATTTTTCATATTATGATTAATGACTTAGTGTGTGATGTTATTCTACTTCTATCCGAGTTCTACTGTATCATAATTATGTTTTTCCTTTACACTGCATGACCACTCTTCTTCTATTTTCCTGCTTAATCTTAATATTTCTTGTGAGGTATACATCAACTCTTAGATCTGTTGTGAGGATTTTCACATGGTATCAGAGCATGTTGAGAGTATAGTCTATCTCCATTCCTGAGAGTTTTTTTTTTTGCAGGTTATTACCAAGATTTCGAGTGCAGCAGCAGTTGCGGCAGCTTTCTACAGTTTTGCAAAAGTAGCAGTTGCAGATATTTTCTATTGTTTTTTGTAGGCCTTCTGAAACAACTTCCATGAATCTGGAAGGAATTCCTCCTCTTTCTCCATTCAAATATGATGAGTGGAAACCAAAGATGATAGCACATTTGAAGAGACATGGTCTCTTTGATTATTGTTTTGAAAGATAGTTCAAATCCTCTAAAGAAGAGAATGATTGGTTAAATGAAGGTGACAGAGCCTATGCAACAATGATGTATGTTATGTCTCGTTGCATGGTAACCCACTTCTTTTCTGTTGAATCTCCAAAAGAGCTATGGGCCCATCTGGATGAAATATTTGGAAAACAGAATGAAGGGATTGGTTCAAACCATTTCGAGAGAAATCCCAGTGATGCATTCTCCCTCCTTGATCGTCTCTCTAATCATGAATCAGTATCAAACATATCTCATAATGAAGTTGTCCACAAGGTGTTCGGATATCCACATCATCTTTTTCAGGATCTTGCATGCAATTAGGGTTTGCATGCAGAATCTAGGGTTTGCATGCACTTGCATGCATCCCAGTCACCAGTTTGATGCCTCCAGCACCTTATCCACTTCATTCTAGCACCCGGGAGCCACCTACCACAGATTTTTAGCCCTCCTAGGCTGAAAGGCGCCCACTTCTCACCTACTGCCAGAGAAGGGCGCACTTGTTCACCTACCAATGCAGTTCCACTTCAGTTACATTCAGTTAGCTCCGATTCTCCCTGATTTGAGGCTAGTTTCACTCCCGACTGACTGTTTCACTTCCGTTGGACCTCCAGATTGACTAGATGACTTGTTCTGACTTCAGTTAGCCTCCCATGCGCCCCCACTGAGCCTCCTGATCCTTAATCAGTGCTACACACTTCAGTTACACTTATTACACTCAGTTAGACTCAGATTGACACCTGGATGACTGGTTGTTGTGCATTGATGAGCACCACCGATTGATTGATGAGGACTCCTAGTTGGAGTCAAGCTACTCCATTCAGTGATTCGAATGACCTCCTTGGGCAATTCGAATTGCTCTGTCATTGTGACAGTTTGTATTGTAATTCATTCACCCTTATTGGGATATTGAGCACTGCTACATGTTTTGCACAGTTTTGCACCATATTTTCTATGTTCATCTGTTGTGATTGATTTACTTGTTCATTAGATCTGCTGTGACTAATTTTACATGGTATCAGAGCCATTGCAGGGACAAGATCTCCTTTCTACAGGTGTTTTCACAAGAAGATTTGACTGAATTGCTAAAAATTGCAAAAAGTTTGGCATGAGATATCTCAAGGGCATTCGCTCCTGTGCATGCAAAGCTTGAAAATTATTCCAATACCACTCCAGAAGCTTGAGTTACCACATAATTCCTGGATCTGATACATTGGACCCATTCAACATTGCTTGAAATCCAATCCCAGGTGTGATGCAACTCTCAAAGGGTGGATTGTTCGACCTTACGGTTCTTGGTTTTATGTGATTTGCAGGTTTATTGTCTCCATCAATTGCACTCGCTCCATTTTGCATGCAAGCTTCCCTACAGCAATTGCATTCTCTATAGTGTGCATGCAAGCTTCCTCTTCATCAGTTGACTCGCTCCTAGCAATGGAATACTCTTCTTCAAATCCTATCCTCACCCCATTCAATTATTTTGATTGGAAAGATGATATGGAGATCATATTACGTTCAAAAGGTTACTACCGAGTCACTATTGGTCTTGAATTGGAGCCAAGCAATCTATCAGATAGAACCAAACACTACAACAAGCTTGATGAAGCTTATGGTCTTCTTTGTCTCTCCATCTCCAAAGATCTTCACTTCCATCTCAGCGGATTGAAGACTCCAAAAGCCATATGGGAGCAACTTGAAACACTATTCGGCAAGCAGGATGAGCTTAGGGCTTTTCAATTAGAGAATGAATTGATTGGCCTTAATCCTGAGAATTTCGAGACCATCAATGAATTCTTCAAAAAATTCAAGAACTTGAACTTGCAATTGAAGAACAGTGGTGTTATCAAAGAGGATAAACAGTTGATCCTCTCCATTCTAAGCAAGCTTGGGAAAGATTATTCGGTATTTGTCTCTACTTTCAATTCCGGTCGGCTAACTACCCCGAATTGGAAGATGCCTACCTCGAATGCCTTCATTGAGTCCGTTAAAAAAGAGCATGACAAGTTGATTCAAATGGGGTCCATAAGCTCCAAAGATTCAGCCCTATTTGTTCAAGGGCCCAAGATCTCGAATGGTAAAGGAAAGCAAAAGAAGGAGAAGCCCAAATTCGAGCCTCACAAGCAAAAAGACAAAGGCAAGCAAACGGATGCACCATCCGGTTCGAAATCCAAGCAAAAGGGCAAAGAAGGTAACCAAAAATCTAAATGTACTTATTGTAACCGTGGCTTTCATCCCGAAAGTTCATGTATGAAGAAGACTATAGATCAAATGGCCCTCCTTTTGGAAAAGAACAACATAACCCTTCCTGACGGTGCAAGGAAGAAGGATAGGAATGATGATCATGAAAGAGGACAAGCACTCATGGCAACGGTTTCGAAGCCCACTACTCTCTTGATAGATTCGGGTGCATCAAATCATATGGTTACAAACATTGATTCTTTTTCCTCATTCGATCCAAACAGCTCCATCCCCATCCATTTGGGAGATGACTCAAAAATTTCTTCAAAGGGCAAAGGTACGATTCATGTAGAACATGGAAGCTTTCAGAATGTTCTCTATGTGCCTTCCTTGGCTTCAAATCTCCTTTCTGTGTATCAAATGACACATACTGGTGAACCAAAGCAAGTCACATTCAGCCCTAATACAGTTGAAATTTTTGATATCAAAAGTGGAAGACTAGTTGCGGTTGGAAAGGCAAACCACACTGCAAAATGCTATGAGTTTTCGCACTTTATTCCGCTTGCAAAGCCCACTGCTCTTCGCACACATGGTAATGAGGTTAGTAGGATTTGGCATGAAAGATTTGGACATCTAAATTATAAGTATTTTCTGCTGCTATCAAATAAATCCATGGTAGATGGGCTTCCACAACTCCGTTCCTCGAAGGGAATATGCACTGGTTGCATTATTGGGAAGCACCCCGAGCACAGATTCGACTACGGCAAGGCTAGCAGAGCCTCTACTATTTTGGGATTGATCCATTCTGATATCAGTGGTCCGCTGCCCCATATGTCATTAAATGGTTCAAGGTATGTTTTGACATTTATTGACGATTTTTCCCGCTTTACATGGGTATTCTTTCTCAAAAACAAGTCAGAAGTGCTTGGAAAATTCAAGGATTTTAAGGCTTCTGTTGAGACCACCACTGAGAGCAAGATCAAAGCTCTTAGATCTGATAATGGTGGGGAATATATCAAGTCCGAGTTGCTGCAACTTTGTGCCCAAAGCGGAATTAATATCCAACATACAGTTCCCTACACACCCCAGCAGAACGGTGTAGCGGAAAGGAAAAATCGGTCACTAAAAGAGATGGCTACATGCATGATTGAATCGAAAGGTTTGGCTGCAAATCTTTGGGATGAAGCAATCAATGTTTCTGCATATATACAGAACCGTGTTCCACATTCATCCGTGAAAGGTATGACTCCTTTCGAAGCATTCTTTGGTCACAAACCGGATGTGTCAAATTTGAGAGTTTTTGGCTCTACTGCATGGGCTAGAATTCCTTCTGAGAAGAGACGAGCTTTGGATCCACAAAGTATCGAGTGCATATTGATAGGATATGGGGAAGAATCAAAATCATATAAACTCATGGATATCAGATCTAAAAAGATATTCATAGAGCGCAGTGTGCAATTTGAAGAACCGCTTCAAGAATTGCAACTAGTCGAGGAGAAGACTGCCGATTCACCGCCTTCACAAGAAGAAGATCCGAGCAGCGATAATGAAGGTATGAGTTCTGATATTTCTGATATTGTAGCAGCATATGATGATCATGACATATCAGGTTCGAAATCCGATCATTATGATCCTCCTTAGTTACCAAAGTGGGCCCAAAATACTCTACATTCTGCTGGTTCGAATCTTGGAAATCCTGCTGATCCGAGACGAACAAGAGGAGACTTTCAAAGAGCAGGTATGGCTCTTTCTATTGCTGATCCATTTCTTCCTGAGATTTGTTATTTGATGGCTGGTTCAGATCCTACATCATACTATTCATCCCATCGAGATCCGAGATGGAAAAGTGCCATGGACGAAGAGTACAGTTCTCTTCAAAAGAACAACACATGGGAGCTAGTTTCTCTTCCACCTGGAAGAAAATTAGTGAAGTGTAAATGGGTCTACCATACTAAAGTTGCTGCTGATGGCACTATCAGCAAATATAAAGCAAGGTTGGTGGCAAAATGTTTCTCCCAATTCCAAGGAGTGGACTACACTGAGACCTTTGCACCGGTTGCAAAGATGGATTCCATCCGCCTTGTTTTAGCTATTGCCGCATCCAAGCACTGGGAAGTGTACCACATGGATGTGAAAAGTGAATTTTTACATGGAGACCTTGCTGAAGAGGTCTATATGCAGCAGCCAGAGGGTTATACATCAGATCCATCATTGGTTTGTAGATTGAAGAAATCTTTGTACGGGTTAAAACAGGCCCCAAGAGCTTGGTACGCAAAGATGGACTCCTTCCTTCTTTCTCAGAATTTCCAAAGGTGCAAATCTGATCCGAATGTGTATCTTCAGCGAGTTAAAGGTAATTTGTTGGTTATTGTACTTTATGTTGATGATCTGCTTATTACTGGTAGCACACTTACTTCAATAAACAAGCTAAAATATGCCTTAAATCTAGCTTTTGACATGAGCGATTTGGGCTTGCTGAGTCATTTTTTGGGCTTGGAGATAGCTCAAAATTTTGATGGGATCACTATATCTCAGCAAAAATATGCTTCCGACCTGTTATTGAAGTTTAATATGGCTGAATGTAAGGCAGCCCCATTCCCATTCCTCTCAGGAATCAGTCTTGAGGAGGGAGATTCCACACCGCTTGCAGATTGCAGTATGTATCGACAGTTGATTGGTTCACTACTTTATTTGACACACTCACAGCCTGATATCTCATATGCCGTGAGTGCCATGTCAAGATATATGCAGCAGCCACATGAGCTTCATTGGCGAGCAGCCAAGCGGATCTTGCAGTATGTGCAAGGTACGAGATAGTTTGGCATACATTATGCTGCAGATTCTGAGCTAGATTTCATTGGTTTTACTGATTCAGATTGGGCAGGTGATAGCATTGATCGGAAGTCCACTTCCGGTTATGTTTTCATGATTGGTCATGGTGCTATTTGCTGGTCCAGCAAAAAGCAAGCAGCCATTGCACTTTCTTCAGCAGAGGCAGAGTATCGAGGGGCAGTCAATGCCTGCATTCAGGCAGTTTGGTTGCAGGGTATTCTTTCCGAGTTTGGTTTTGGTGGCACTACTTCGACTGTCCTATTTTGTGACAATCAAAGTGCTATCAAGATCTCCACAGATCCAGTTCAGCGGCAGAGGACCAAACACATTGAGATTCATATGCATTATATTCGACAGTTGGTGCATGACCGCACCATCATTCTGCAATATTGCCCTACTGATGAGCAAATTGCAGACATCTTCACCAAGAGCTTCACTGAGAAGAAGTTCTCTTACCTCCGTTCACTGTTGGGGGTGAGTTCCATCATGGTGGAGACAGATTGATTCATTATTATGCTTTAGCTTGAGGGGGGGCTTTCTTCCCACTGCGTTTTCCCTCTTTCCTCACTTAGTTTATTTTCAGCATTTTTTGGATTATTGTATTGGGGTGACCTTTGGTCTTAGTTACCAGGGCCCCACATTATTCTTGTTGGCACATCATAGTCTAGCTTGAGGGGGGGTGTTCGGATATCCACATCATCTTTTTCAGGATCTTGCATGCAATTAGGGTTTGCATGCAGAATCTAGGGTTTGCATGCACCTGCATGCACTTGCATGCATCCCAGTCACCAGTTTGATGCCTCCAGCACCTTATCCACTTCATTCTAGCACCTGGGAGCCACCTACCACAGAGTTTTAGCCCTCCTAGGCTGAAAGGCGCCCACTTCTCACCTACTGCCAGAGAAGGGCGCACTTGTTCACCTACCACTGTAGTTCCACTTCAGTTACATTCAGTTAGCTTCGATTCTCCCTGATTTGAGGCTAGTTTCACTCCCGACTGACTGTTTCACTTCCGTTGGACCTCCAAATTGACTAGATGACTTGTTCTGACTTCAGTTAGCCTCCCATGCGCCCCCACTGAGCCTCCTGATCCTTAATTAGTGCTACACACTTCAGTTACACTTATTACACTCAGTTAGACTCAGATTGACACCTGGATGACTGGTTGTTGTGCATTGATGAGCACCACCGATTGATTGATGAGGACTCCTAGTTGGAGTCAAGCTACTCCATTCAGTGATTCGAATGACCTCCTTAGGCAATTCGAATTGCTCTGTCATTGTGACAGTTTGTATTGTAATTCATTCACCCTTATTGGGATATTGAGCACTGTTGCATGTTTCGCACAGTTTTGCACCATATTTTCTATGTTCATCTGTTGTGATTGATTTACTTGTTCATTAGATCTGCTGTGACTAATTTTACACAAGGAAGAAGAACTTTCAAATTTTACACTCATGCTCTCAATATCTTCTAATTTGAATTTGTGCCAGCTCACACTCTAGAAACTGCAGAGGTTCTTAAATCCTCTCTTGCACAAGAGTCTGCTGGTTTGCATAATGATGATCTCATGAATGTTTCGGAGGAAAAATCAGCAATTGGAGGTAATGCATTCGCTCTCCTTGATCACTCACCTCTTATGTACTACTGTAAGATCATTTGGACATGCTCTCAGAATTTCATTGAAGATGTAGGGAATTGCCATTCGCTTGGGATAATTTCTCATGCATTTCATGGTTTTTATCTCACATCTAATGCTTCAAAGGAGATCTCAAGAAACCATTTTTCAAGTCTTGGATCTGATTTGGATTCCAAGAAATCACTATCATGTGATGGTTCTTTTGGGCATAATCTCACCTATGATGGTTCAAAGGACAAAACAAAAGACTATCTACACATTCATGGATTTGATCCTAACTCAGCTGATTCGTATCACAGGTTCCAGCATCATCCTCATACCTCTGGATTTGTTCTCATCACACTCGATCTGAAGAGAAAGTACAAGCACATGCTTTTTGATCATGATCCACTTCTTCCCAAGAAGAAGATACCTCCATACATATGACCAAGCATCACACCTACTTGAGTTTGGAGCATTTATTTTGGTGTGCCCTACAGTCTATTTTGAGCGGGGGTATTTTTCCCATGAGGTTTTCCCCATTTCCTCAGTTTATGGACTGTTATTTATTATTCATTGTATTGGTTGACCTTTGGTCTCAGTTACCAAGGCCCAGGATATATTAAGGGGGGGTGTTGGGATATTCCTATACTCCATCCTAGTCCTACCATCATTATCATTATTTTGTATTTCAGTCATGCAATTGCATGCATCCTAGTCATCAGTCCCAACACCTAGTCCCCATTTTGCTAGCCCTGGGAGCTTCTTTCTGATCATTTCTATCCCTCCTAGTTCTTAGTGTGCCCTCCTTTCACCTACCACTCATTTAGTTCCTTGATTTATGGATCTGCTCCCTGATTTAGGGACAGATGGCCTAGTTAACTCACTGAAACACTCTGATGGATCTCCAGAGAGCCTAGATTGACTATTTTGACTCCAGTTAGCTCTTCATGACTCCAGTCAGCTCCCCATGTGCCCTCCACTGAGCCTCCTTCACTACATTAGTGCTTCCATGTGCCAGTTAGACCTATCACACTCAGTTAGACTCAGTTTGACACCTGGTTGACCGTTACTTGTGCATTGATGACTCCACTGATGATGATTAGGACTCCTAGTGGTGTATTGTTGACACTCCACTGATGATGATGATGACTCCTAGTGTAGATAATCCATGCCCATGCAGGATAATTCAAATTTCCACCTTGGAATTCGAATCCTCTCCACCATTGTATTATTTATTATTCACATTATGATTAATGAATTAGTGTGTGATGTTATTCTGCTTCTATCTGAGTTATGCTGTATCATAATTATGTTGCTCCTTTACACTGCATGACCACTCTTCTTCTATTTTCCTACTTAATATTAATCTTAATCTTTCTTGTGAGGTATACATCATCTCTTAGATCTGCTGTGAGGATTTTCACAATACTCGGCAGGGGTTCCAACTTGCTTCAATTGGGCTAGTTCTTTGAAAGGAAATTCTGGGTCTTTTTGCTCAAATATTTCTAATACCCTATCAACAAATTATCCATATGTTGTAACCTGATCATGTCCCAAGTTTTTTATACCATGGAACCACCAATCATTGGCTTCTCGTTCAAGATGCAAAATAGTCATTTTTAAAGCATCCTCTTCCACCATTAGATTCAGCTGAAAATACACATCTAGTTTTTGTACCCAAGTATTTGCAGAACTTTGAGATGAGCCATCAAAAGTTGGAAGGGGCATTTTTCCAATGGCATAATTCAATTCTTTATTCTGAAATGGAGTCCTATTACCTTCCCTCATTTTGAGTTTGTTTACAACATTAAAGTATTGTTCAAAGGTAGAGTCCTTCTACAATCTTCACTCAACTTTTCCCATTATTTTACAATTTCCTACATATCAAATTGGGTGTTAGGTTCTTCTTTGGACTCAATAAATTTAGGTGTAGTATGCCTTACTGAACTCTGAAATTAATTAGGTCTATTATGAGGTCCTGTCCTTGAGAAAATGTTTTCACCTATTGCCTTATTTTCCTCAAAAGAAGAACTACTGCTGCCTCCTATTGCTCCTTTGCTTCCAAGTTGACTAGCCAACAATTCGAACCCTTTCATGATATGTTTTGTCATGTCTTAAAATAATGGTTTCATGAATTTATTAAATTACTCTTTATCCTCTGAGGTTCCCTTCTCATCCCTAGCCATAGTTTCAATAGAATACACCTCTTCTCCTTCTTCTTCCTCTTCACCAAAAGCACTTTCAGTTTCAGTTTGTAAGGGTGGGGGCTGATTTCTTTGGCTTCTTGTCTTCATAAATGACCATCTACATAAGTTTAAAGTACCTTTCTCTAATACCACTTGTAGTGTCCCTTTTTAAGAATTTGTAAAAACTAGGAAAAATTGCAATTTTTGGCCAATTCGACCTTTAGACTAGTAATGACTCAACTGCTTCCAAATGGCTCCAAACGCTTCTGAATTGGGTATGAATGAGTTTGGAAGGTATTCAGACATATAAATGAGGATGATGGATGCTTGGACACTCTCAAAACACTTTTTCAACATTCATTTATAATCAGGGAAAAATAGGGAACTTTACTAGTCAAATCGAGGTTCAAAACCCCCAAGGGTAGGGGACAAAGATGGCTTCCAAAACACTGTAATACCTTCCCAAATTTTAGAAAAAAGACATGGTACTGATGAATGAATTCAATTATCTCCCCAATTCATCATCAATTAGTTTCTATAGGCTTCTGCAACTTCCATAAATCAGATGTTTGTATACTAGCTTTAACATAGGGGAAATGATAGTAAATCTTCACAAATGGTTATGAAACTTAAGAATATTGCTCTCAATGCTTCTCCAATGAATATGAAGCTTATTCATAATATTAATGGCACTCCATACAACAATATTATATCATATTTTGACTGAACCATTTGAATTTGGTACCACTTCAAGTGCAAGTAACAAGGTATTGGGGAAATGACACCATTTATTCATAGTTTAGCATGTATACATAAAATCTCTTGGATTTTCGATCTGAAATTATTCTAAGTAAATACATAGTATATATATCATATTACAAAGATATGGGGCCTCAATAACTTTTCGAGATAGATCATCACCTCACCAAGTGTGCCTCTCCTCAAGGAGCAAGAATATGACAAGAAATGGAAGAATGGTTGTAGAAGCAAGTTGAAAGAGATGTGACCACGAGATGACCTGTAGCTTCAACCTGTAACCAAGGAATCCATTTTATCTCCAAATGAAAGTTCTGAATGGTCTCTCCAATTTCCAATTAGGATGGGAATCTTTCACCCTCGAAATTGGTGCTAAGTCAAGTAGAATAGCACTCTACTAGCTCTCCTCTCCAAATGAAAAATGTAAAATGATAAAAAGTTGATCTCTTTCTTTGTTCTTGACTTTTATAAACTTCCTAAGGCTTCATTAACTCGAATTCCATCCATGAACTTCATGCCAACTCGAATTGGGAAGAGATTCCAAAGTATGCCACTTGTCCCTCCAATTCTAGCCTCCTCCTTCACTTAATTCGAATAGGTGTCTCTTTGGCTTCCCTAACTCCTTGGTGCACCTTGTTGGAGGCCATTTTTATCCCTGACATGTCATGTATGTCATATTTCATCCATCAGGTCTGATTTTGTCATAAGTGTCATAGGCATCTTCATCATTGGTGACATAGAAACTAGGGAATCTAGCCCAAGTGTCCCAATAGCTCCAAAATGCCTCTTCCTCTTCCATGGGAGTTACTCTTCCTCTACATTTAGACCTCATTGATTCATTCCAAGTATTATTCCCTTCCAAATCCCCCAAGAATAGTGGACTCCACCTTGGATTCGAATGGGTGAGAGTGGAATGCCATGTGGCATGGGGAATCTAGCTTTATGTGGGTCTCACACCACTAATGTGTCTCCATGAATGAGTGCAATCTTATTTTCTCATCACAACTATTTATTTATCCCCTATTAATATATTTATGTCAAGCTAAAGTCCATTTGGGTTTTATTAGTCTCATTATTCCAAATTTAATGTCTCCACCCCAACCTAGGAAACTAGTAGATTGGTGGAATTTTGTGGTGGAAACATTACAGGTTTCGATACTTCTTAGAATTTTTTGGTTGTTAGACCTATTCCATTTCATTCAAAGCATCATTTCCAATGGGAAACACTTTTTATTTCACTCAAAAATGTTTATGTATGCCCCATATATCATCATTTTACTAAATCTACTCTATTCGGCATTTCTTCTAGTGGAGGGGCGCACCACGACATTTATATCTCTGTATTTCTTGTATTTCAACCTTCTGTAAGAGCCATATATTCTTGTAATTGTTGGTGTTTCTTATGTGTTAAATAATTCCAATATTTAAATTGTCAACCCGAGGAGGGAGCGTATGAGATGCAATCACTATATGTGCAAAATTGAAGGCTAACATGCAACTATATGACTTTAAACTACTTGCATGACTTTCATAATTATTCTATCTGTGAAAAACATGAAACTGATTAACAAATGAAACAAGTAGAAAACTTGATAAAGATGTTTAACTGAATTGTGTTTGATTTGGAAAGTAGAAAACTTGATAAAGATGTTTATTATAGATGTAAGTAGAAAATTTGATAAAGATATTAATTTCTTATCCAAATCTTATATCATGAGCATCTTCATCATTTGTATGAATGGAAACCAGTATTATAGTTAACAAGTTAAAACAACTCGGAAAAATAGAATTATTAACTTTTACTTGGAAGACAAACTATCTAGAAACAAGACTAATAAATTCTGAACAATAACTAATTAGTAGATTAGATTGAAGAACTGAAGTTTGGAAGAAGGTTGGAAGAAAGTTTAAGAAGAAGTAAGAGAAAAGAGGAAATAATGATGGAGTTTTATTAAGAAATCTAAATAACATAAAACAAAAGTTAAATTACATCTAAAACCATGAAGGAGGAATAGGAAGAATGATGAGTGGAAGGTAGAAGAAATTGGATTTTGAAGAAGGCCTAAAACAATGTAGAAAACACACAGGTCCGAATGACGATCCGAATGCCGGTCTGAATGGCAGTCCGAATGGAGGAAAATGAGTTAGAGTGAGGAAAAGGAAGAATTTGGATGATTTAATGACCAGCTGGCTTTATGCAAATGATCCTACAGTGCACAGGAAGCAATAGATGATTATGTAGAAGCTAAACTAATAAGAAGCTATCTATTCTAATCATTACCTAGGTAGAGGAATTTTATGAGAAGTAGGAAGAAAGTTGGGATGGAAGAAGAGAAAGAGTTAAACTACAACAGATAGGAAGAGAATCTAACAGAAGAGAAGAGAAGAGAACTAACTAAGGAATAATTTGGAAGCAATTTTGAACTATAATGATGGAAGAAGAACTGGAAACAAACTACAAAATAGCAAACTGTTGGTCGACCATTTTCTAATTCAAAAGAAGAGAGATTATACTAACAACAGAATATTAATTACAGAGGAATGAAGAAAACGGCATATATAGGAAAAATGAAATTAAGTATACACACAGAAAAACAAACTAGTTATTTGCAAGAAAAGAAATGCATAAAACATAAACAAAATCTTCGGTTGATGAGGGGCCCTTCCCAGCAATCAGAGGGGAAACTAAATCAGCTTAAATGACTGTCAACAGAGCATCGACGAACTACTACTTCCATTAACTGAGAAAATTACAGTGTTTACAAAGAACAACCTATCTATCTATGTCTATCTCCGTATGGATCCTCTATGTCTGCTACGTTTCTCCAAATGAGGCATCTATTTATAATTTACAAATGGTGAGAGGGTCGACAGAGTCGACCTCTCTAATAATAAAAGTGTTTAAATGATTGTAACTGTTGGTTTAATTGATACATGCCAATGCAAGGAGCATTCTTCAAACTTTGACGGAGTTGATTCCTTCACTGGGTAGCTACAGCGTCGATCTACCCAGCTCCTCAGCGTCAATCCCATCCAATACGAATAGCTGAGCATTCGTTTCCTCAAAATGTGACCAAAAGCACATGCTAGAGCGTCGACGTGGCCACAGGAGTTACGTTGGAAGACTGAGCATGGGCATGGGAGTTATGTCGGCCAACTGAATGTGAACAGGCTGGACTCCTTCCAGAACGACGATGTGTAAGAGCATGAACATGTGCGAATGATCCTCGGTCGAACGAGCAGAAGAATCGGAGCGTGGGGGTGTTGACGTGGATGAGAAGTGTGCTGTTGAGCTTGGACGGCCTAGGGATGAATCTTCCAGAACCAAAGCTCCTTAACTGTTCCCATTGCATGGAAAAAAGAATCCACATGCCCCTTTTTGCATTTAATGGTCTGAAATGTGTCAACCATGGATTTCGCAGGCTGAACGAAGGGCTAAACGATGAGCTGAACGCGTTTTAATTTAACACATAAGCACGTGGTCTGAATGAAGGGTCATTTGAGAAACGCAGCCTACAAATTAAAACATAAATACCAATTATGCCCATAAAATGTCACTTTAACATAAATAAACCATAATATAATGAAATGTGAACAAGATTTGTGTAATAGGTAAATATATGCATACCTGGACCGTTTGATGGGCTGAATGGCAAAGAAAACAACTTACTATAGCAAAAATGATAGAAATAACGCCATTTCGAGTAGATTGAATGATAAAAAATAGTGACAAAATGGACGTCAACACTCCCCCAAACCGATGATATGCCAGGTCCCACTGAGCAAAGAGAAAAAGAAATAAGGAAGAAGTGGATGCGGTTGGATGGACTCGGAAAGGATGAGAGCGAGCAAAGTGATGGTGAGGATCAAGTAGGGGTCAGTTTTTAAAACAAGGTCCAATTGAATATTTGAAAAATCATGAGACGGAAATTTGGCACATTTAAACAATCACGCCATTATTCAGAATTTTTGAAACATGTACCATAATAAAGATGTGTGCATTAAAGAATTCATATGGTTTGTGAAATATTCAACCATGTCCAAAGTAAACTTTGGATAGGTTGAAAGAAACTTTTTATCATGGGATTATAACATAGTGTGTCAAAAATCATGATGATCTTTTAATTAATAAAATGATGGTTCGCATGTTGATTTTTTGCATATAACTTAATGAAAAGTTAAAACCATATGATAACTAGATAATAATTCTGAAAATCGCAATAATGCATGATTAATCGATTCATTGGGTGAAGTCGAGATGAATTAAAGGAATGAAATCGCATGCAGAGATTATATTTGATTAATCCCTGGTATGGTTAATCAATAAAATTTCAAAAATTAACTACCTTAGCACACTTAATCGTGATTTTATAAGCTATGGTTTCATTCGGATCATCATTCAATTGATTCATTCGACCCTTCATACAGACCATTTGTCTGTACAAGATGTGCTTGTTGGATCTGATTGTTATTGATTATGCAAAAAAATTTTAAGGCTTCCAGCACACAAAAGGATGATGTAAACTTGCTTTTTTTTGTTTGAAATATTTAGTTGCTCTTCTTTGTTCAACATGGATCAGAACATTTTTTTTCTTCTTCTGTTACTTGCATTATTCCTGAAACAACAGATTATTATATAAGAACTTTAATTATAAGTAAACAGAAAAATAGAAGCAATTCTAAATCCTAGTAAACAGATAAAATAGAAATGATTTTGAATCCTCCCCCAAACCGAAGGAATGGCACATCCTCGGGCCATTAACAAATTAATACTGGTCTGTATGCTTCTTATGTAAACACTCTAGATCAACATCAATTAGAAGGAAAATCTAAAAAACATCATTATTCTAAAAACTAGAACTTTTTGAGAAAAAGAAGTATTCATGATATGACCAAAACAGTATCATACTTAGTCAGATTCTTCAATACATGCAAATTCATCAGTTTATGCTCATGAAGACCACATAAAGAATAACAGTGTAAGAGATGCGAAAAATGCCAAAGGAAAACTAGTCGTCCATGATTCATTGTAAAGATCTCTTGTCATCCAAAGAATATAGATAAGGTTCACCGTAAAGTTTGTGAGATCTACTATAGTTATGGGTCCCATTTCTAGGATAATCATATCCTAGGTATTTGTTTGAATTAGATGACAGGGTCCAAGTCCAACTTATAGCCATTATCTAATGACAGTATAAATAATCGGCCTAAACATGTGTTTGTGTACTCGGGTTTTTTATGAGCTATGTGAATAGCAAAGCGTTAACCAAACCTCTTTTACCCGATATTTCCCCGCTGCCAGCAGGCCTGTTCAGTACGCCGACGGGTTTATCTTGGTACCATGAAAGCATAGCCCCGCTGCCAGCGAGCCTTTTCAGTACCTCGACGGGTTTACTTGCACTTACCGAGCTTCCTTGTTTAAGATTTTACTTAGCATGGACCCGCTGCCAGCAAGCCTATTCAGTACCCCGGCGGGTTTGCTTCGTATATATATATTTGTAAAGAAGCCGGTTGGCACTAGAGTGTGCTAAGCCTGCTAAACACATAATTCAATATTTTAGCATGAACCTTATGAGCAACTTTATTTATAATGACCTAAATTATAGATCATGTCAAAAGATAATAACCTAAAGCTGTTCTTTGACTTCATAGTCTATCTTCTTCATAAAAGGTCAGTAATGTTCCCCACAAAATAGAAAATATCACCCACTTTTAGGATACCTTTTAAAGGTGCTTTAGACACAAGTTTTGATAATGAGTCCAAGATGAACTAGGATTCCATAGGTGTAAGATTGAGTTTTGTGGAGATCATAATAATTAAAGTAGGTATTCGAGTAACTGATATAATAAGAAATATGCATGTGTGATGTAAGATTGCTTTCGTTTAGTCATTAACGTGATCTGATTCTTAGTTCTTTTATTTTAAATAAAAAATAGAAAGTGAAGTTGTATGAATATCTAAAGCTAACTAACCACATACAACTTTTTATTTATATACATACTATCCTATGCTATCTAAAAGAAAGAAAAACCTTTTATTCAAGTGTAAGAACTTTTCCAATGTAACCATGTGCGAAGCAAAATGAAAAACATACCTATATCCACATATGAAAAATTTAAAGCAGTGATTACCTGGATGTGGAGAATCAATCGACTTACTTGCTTTTACAACAAAAGGTGTTGAATGAAGGAATGGTATTGTGGCCTCATTACCTCTTGGAACCATCTTTCGATGTAATCCTGATACTCACCTTCCTTCCTAATTCCATGCAGATCCTTTTCTTCTGAATGTTCAATTGCTTGAGTACATGAAAGATCTGTCGATAGATATGTGGAGAACTCTTCAACATCAGGTCTCTCTCCATCAAATGTAGTCTCCAAGTTTTTGGTTTCCTTGGCAGATTGGCAAGGAGATTCGGTTTGTAGCTCATGGGATTGTGGTTCTTCTATTATTTCTGGAGAGGTAGATAAATTCTTGACTTCTGTCAAGACGTGTTTTCCTTGAGAAGAAGATATTGAGATCCCAGCTGCTGCTAGGATTCGAGAGAGTTCTCTCATGTTGATGGTCACCTCAGAATCCATTTTGTCAATTGATAGATCTTACTTCACACATGGATTAGTCCCTGGGTTCTTACAACACCCAAAATTTTTTTTATGTGTTTTTAAAATACTTTATATTACTAAAACAAATTTGTGAACCAAAACCAACCATACTTGCTGAAAGAATAACACACCTGAAAAGAAAGAAGACAAACTTTATGAAATAAATTGCAGAAAATTAAATACTCAGATGTACAGAAAGGAAATCATACTTGTGCGGAAAGGAACAACAAGGATTTGGGGCAACCCACTAAAGTGGATGCGTCAGGCTATTACACTATGGAAAACCGTAGTGAGGTTGTCTTTGTGTCTTACCATTTCCCCTCCCCCTTGTTGTGTAATGTAAAAGAAACCTATATACTTAGACTCCAATCCCTTTAGCACCTCCCCGACAACGGCGCCAAAATGTTGGTGTCTATTATGTGTTAAATAATTCCAATATTTAAATTGTCAACCCGAGGAGGGAGCTTATGAGATGCAATCACTATATGTGCAGGATTGAAGGCTAACATGCAACTATATGACTTTAAACTACTTGCATGACTTTCATAATTATTCTATCTATGAAAAACAGGAAACTGATTAACAAATGAAACAAGTAGAAAACTTAATAAAGATGTTTAACTAAATTGTGTTTGATTTGGAAAGTAGAAAACTTGATAAAGATGTTTATTATAGATGCAAGTAGAAAATTTGATAAAAATACTAATTTATTATCCAAATCTTATATCATGAGCATCTTCATTATTTGTATGAATGGAAACCAGTCTTATAATTAACAAGTTAAAACAACTCGGAAAAATAGAATTATTAACTATTACTTGGAAGACAAACTATCTAGAAACAAGACTAATAAATTCTGAACAGTAACTAATTAGCAGATAAGATGAAGAACTGAAGTTTGGAAGAAGGTTGCAATAAAGTTTAAGAAGAAGTAAGAGAAAAGAGGAAATAATGATGGAGTTTGATCAAGAACTCTAAATAATATAAAACAAAAGTTAAATTACTTCTAAAACCATTAAGGAGGAATAGGAAGAATGATGAGTGGAAGGCAGAAGAAATTGGATTTTGAAGAAGGCCTAAAACAATGCAGAAAACACAAAGGTACGAATGACGATCCGAACGCCGATCTGAATGGCGGTTCGAATGGAGGAAAATGAGTTAAAGTGAGGAAAAGGAAGAAATTGGATGATTTAATGACCAGCTGGCTTTATGCAAATGATCCTACAGTGCACAAGAAGCAATAGATGATTATGTAGAAGCTAAACTAATAAGAAGCTATATATTCTAATCATTACCTAGGTAGAGGAATTTTATGAGAAGTAGGAAGAAAGTTGGGATGGAAGAAGAGAAAGAGTTAACCTACAGCAGATAGGAAGAGAAACTAATAGAAGAAAAGAGAAGAGAACTAACTAAGGAAGAATTTGGAAGCAATTTTGAACTATAATGATGGAAGAAGAATTGGAAACAAACTGCAAACTAGCAAACTGTTGGTCGACCATTTCCTAATTCAGAAGAAGAGAGATTATATTAATAGCAAAATATTAATTACATAGGAATGAAGAAAACGACATATACAAGAAAAACGAAATTAAGTATAGACACAGAAAAACAAACTAGTTATTTGCAAGAAAAGAAATGCAGAAAACATAAACAAAACCTCCGGTTGATGAGGGGCCCTTTCCAGCAATCAGAGGGGATACTAAATCAGCTTAAATGACTGTCAGCAGAGCATCAACGAACTGCTACTTCCATTAATTGAGAAAATTACAATGTTTACAAAGAACAACCTATCTATCTTTGTCTATCTCCGTATGGATCCTCTATGTCTGTTGCGTTTATCCAAAGGAGGCATCTATTTATAAGTTACAAACGGTGAGAGGGTCGACAGAGTCGACCTCTCTAATAATACAAGTGTTTAAATGATTGTAACTATTGGTTTAATTGATACATGCCAACGCAAGGAGCGTTCTTCAGACTTTGACGAAGTTGATTCCTTCACAGGGCAGCTACAACGTCGATCTACCCAGCTCCTCGGCGTCAATCCCATCCAATACGAACAAATGAGCATTCATTTCCTCAAAACATGAGCAGAAGCACATGCTAGAGCGTCGACGTGGGAACAGGAGTTATGTTAGCATACTGAGCATGGGCATGGGAGTTATGTCGGCCAACTGAATGCAAACAAGTTGGACTCCTTCCAGAACAACAGCGTGCAAGAGCATGAATAGGTGCGAATGATCCTCGGCCGGACAAGCAGAAGAATCAGAGCATGGGGGTGTTGACGTGGATGAGAAGTGTGCTGTCGAGCTTGGACAGCCTAGGGACGAATATTCCAGAACCAAAGCTCCTTAACCGTTCCCATTGCGTGGCAAATAGAACCCACGTGCCCCTTTTTGCATTTAACGGTATGAGATGTGTCAACCATGGATTTCACAGGCTGAACGAAGGGCTGAACGATGAGTTGAACATATTTTAACTTAACACATAAGCACGTGGTCTGAATGAAGGGTCATTTGAGAAACACAGCCTGCAAATTAAAGCATAAATACCAATTATGCCCATAAAATGTCACTTTAACATAAATAAACCATAATATAACGAAATGTGAACAAGATTTGCGTAATAGGTAAATATATGCATACCTGTACCGTTTGATGGGCTGAATGGCAAAGAAAACAACTTACTATAGCAAAAATGATAGAAATAATGCCATTTCGAGTAGATTGAATGATAAAAAATAGTGACAAAATGGACGTCAACAGTAATTTATTGTTTTCCAAGGAAAAAACAGTAATTTATTGTTTCCATAAATTCATAGTAAATATTTACACTGTCTTTCATCATATGGTGATCAATGTTCAAGTTTATGGATAGTTTATGTGCAAATCTGCTAGTATGCTCAAGCAATCTTAAGACAATGTGATACAACTTTAATATCAGCTCCTTGAAGTATGTTAGTAAGTTATTGTGTTGGTTTGGGAGTTTCATTATCGAATTGTATCTATTTGGTAATATTTGTGTTGATTAAGAAGTGTTTGGTTCAAGTTGAAAAACTAGTATTGCAATGTGGGGGGAATCGAGCTAGTTTCTCACTAGTCTTGAGAGGGTGTCTTTCATACTTCTTTGGAAGTTCTATGGATTATATAAGTGGGTCAGATAGTTTAATTTTAGTTTATTTGAATCCATGAAATTTATAATTTGTGAATTCAAGTCACTCTGGTAGTGTTTGGGAAGAGTTGGAAACCCCGTGTTCGGTGTGGCCAAAATTGAACTAGTGTTCCTAGTTTCTTTACCAGCTTCCAATTTTATATCAGATCTGATTTGGGACACATATAAGTTGACTATAAACACATTAATTATATGCATGCCTTTAATGTACATTATAAATACACATACACTCCACTATTGTTGAACGAGAACATCTCATAAGCCTTCATAAGCCACTGTTTGGGAAAAAGTTGAAAATCAACATAATCAAAGTTAGAACTTGGGGTTAAATATTCGTAATTTTTTATTGGGGAAATTACAGTGGTATCAGAGCATGTTCCTTGATATATGTGGGGACTAAAGAGGAATTTTGAATAAAATTTAAAGATCAACCTTTCAAAAGAAGAAAATTCATCCATGGCTAGAATGGTAGATGGCAGAATGTTACCCAGTTTCCTTCCTACCTCGCCCATTAAGGAGGAGAAGCTTGAGTGGAAAAGGTTAATGAATGTATATCAAAATTCATGGAATTAATTTGATAAGACACAACAGGAGTTATAGCATAACTTCCAGCAATGTAAATCCTTGTTACTAGAATGCTCCACGTCAAAACTTGTGAAGAAGATGTTTGGCTTCTCTAGAAAAAGAGCATCCAAATATTTGGGTTCAAAATAAAGTAAATCCACCATAATTTTCTAGGATTCCAATGATCATGAGTAGAAAAAAAATCAGTCATCATGTGGGAGTTCTAAAGAAAATGAAGCCATGTTCATAAACTCTTTTCATCCATGTGAGAGTTTGGATAAAAAGGAACCACATATTGCAACTTTGAGTCTTCAAGTTGAACACAAATTGGAGGACATACTATCACGGATGGAGGACATGGGAATGATGGAGTTGCAATACAAAGGTATGATCACAATTCTAATTTTTGCAGTAGCCATATTTCCTTACAGCACTATATAGCATCTATTTCATGTAAGAATGTTGGTCTTGTAGAATCATCTAATGTTGGTATTGTAGAATATTCTAATGCTAATTTAAGTGTCAAAGATGAACTGTGTGTTGTGGATTCATGCCACAAACATTCTAATCTTGTATATCAGCCATTAAAAAATGAAAACAAGACACAAACCTTGGGTAATGAGTGGCTACAAGGAGCTAAGAAAATAGAGAGGATGGCATCCAAAACAAGACCACCAAGAGGGACCTCATTCTTTCTAAGGGAAGAAGGTGCAGAAATTGAGCATGTAGCTAGTCATACTAAATATGTGGGATTAGAGGAAGGTGATGAAAGGGTTGCAACAATAAATGAGAGTTTGTATGATTGTTGGTGTCCATTTGGTCACTATTTTTTATCATTAAATCTACTCTGAATGGAGTTAATTTTATTATTTTTGATATAATAAATTATTCTTTTAGCCATTCACCTCATCAAACAGACCAAGTATGTATGCATTCATTTATCATATAAATTTTGGTCAAATCTTGTTATATTACGATTTATTAATGATTAAAGTTACATTTCCAGTCATGCATGGTATTTAAGCTTTGATTAACAGGATGCATTTTTCAAACGACCCTTCATTCAGACCGCGTGCTTATGATGCTAAGCTCAACCGCGTTCAGCTCATCGTTCAGCCTCACATTTAGCCCCCGAAATCCACGGTTGGCATATCCCAGACCATTACATGCAGAAAAGGGCGGCATGTGGGTTATGTTTTCCACGCAATGGGAATGGTTAATGACTTGTTGCTCTAGAATATCCGTCCCCAGGCTCGCCAAGCTCGACAGTGCATCCCACGTCCACGTTAACACTTCAACACGCCGATTCAAACTCACGTTCAGCCTGGAATCATGTTACCTGTTCACGCCATTGTTCTGGAAGGAGTCCAGGTCACACATGTTTAGCCTGCCAGCACAACGCCTTGCCACGACAGTGCTCCAGTAGCCTCTCCTCCATTCGTTCAGTTCACTAGTGTGTTACCTCTCTGCCCACGTCCAAGGAAAACCAACGCTGTAGCTGCCTCGTGAAGGAATCGACTCCATTCAGCCTAGTGTATATTCCCTACGCCGTCACACACCATTCAAAGAAGCCAGTTATTCATTAAATGCCTCTGTTATTAAAGAGGTCAACTCAGTCGACCCTCTCATCCATTGTAAAATGTATAAATAGATGCTTGTAGACAGAAACAGAGTTAGTCTAGTTAGCATATAGTTGGAGAAGACCGCAGATAGTTCGTAGGATTTACAAGCAGATAGGAAACAATTTGTAATTTTCTCAAGTTAATGGAAGTTCCAGTTTGTTGATATTTTGAGTAGCTAAACCAGTTTCATTTTCCATCTCTGATTGCTGGAAAGGGCCCCTCATAAACCGGAGGTTTTTTCTTTGTTTTCTATATTTTCTTTTCTGTAATTAGTTGGTTTATTTTCCTGTATATGTAAGTAATTCGTTTTTCTCTACATGCTATTTCTTTCTTTTCTATAATTTATATTGTGTTGCTGACATAGTTTGTGTTTACAGGATTAGTAAATGGTCGACCAACAGTATAGTTTTGATAGTTTAATTCCAGTCTTTTATAATTAGCTTGTTTGTTTCCTACCATTAAATAGAACTTAGTTAGCCTTTGTTTTTAAGCTCTGTTAATAGTTAGAATTAGTTTAGTTAGCTTCTCTTCTGTAGATGTAGGTTAGTTCTCTTCTTTCATCTCAATCTTGCTTTAGTATAGAATAGGAATAGTTTATCTCTCTAACCATGATTAGAATAGGTTGCTTTCTATTATTGTAGCTTCTCAACCAGTCTTCTCACTAATTCTTTGCATTGTAGGTTCATTTGCATTTTCCAACTAACGTCAACATCATCAAAACTACTCTTTTACTTAGTTTAACTCCTTTTTCCTCCATTCAGACTGTCATTCGGACTATCGTTCAGACTGGCATTCGGATCGTTGTTCAGACTTTTACTCTTTCTGCACTATTTTATGCTAGTTTGAATTCAGTTTCTTAGTTTTCTTCACTGTAATCTTTCCTGCTCTTAATTAGTATTCTTAACCATAATTAGGCCTTTGTTTTACATTCCATAAAGCTTTGATTCAAATCTTGTTATTTTTCTTAATTGTTTTAACTGTCTTTTAAATTATGTCTTTTGTATTTAGTTTACTAGCATATTGTTGTTTCAGAACTTATCAGTCTTATTCCTAATCTAGTTTACTTCATGTTCTTAAGATTTAGTTAGAATAAAGTTAATAGTTCCATTTCTCAAGTATTCTAGTTTTGATAATTTCTTTCATTTAGATTAGAATCAGTCTCTCATTTCGATAAATAATGAAGATGTTCATGGAATAGGATTTGGGTTCAGAAATTAATATTTTTATCAAGTTTTCTACTTGCTTCCAAATCAAGTTCAGATGTAAATATCTTTATCTTGCTTTTAGTTTCCATTAGTTTTATATTATTTTTCTGCTCATGGATAGTAGATAGATCATAATGTTTAAAGTTAACTGTAATTTGTCTTTCTGTAGTTTACATATTTTCATTGAAGTCAGATTAGATTTACTTCTGTTTAGTTTTGCTATTACGTTTGAAAGCCATTACGACACAATCACTCCAATTCCTGTTACATGGGAATAGACGTTTCTTTGGAATTAGTTGTTGAAATTATTTAAATAGTTTGTAATTTGTTTTGATTATCACAGCTTTCTAATTTATCCTTAAATTAATCTATTTCATAGATACGCCTTTAGTTTATTTACAATTGTTTTTCTAATTCTTAGATTAGAATCTGAAATTATATAGTTTCCATTTTTTATAGTTCATAGTTTGTTTTTTTAATCAGTTTCCATTTTTCAATTATAGAGTAGAGTAGTATGATTTGAAAATATTCTAGTTTATCTGTTTAACTAAGTTTGATTTAATTCCTTTTACCATTTTCCTGAAGTTTGACTTGGTTTTTCATTTTGAAAGATCTTTCGATCTTTTCTTTATTAAATATTTTTAAGGTCTAACAAACCGAAATCCTAGGTGCCATTCTACCTTAGCATATATTTTGCCTCAACTCTAAGATTACCAACCCCCGTCGATAATTAAATATTAGGTGTTTTCTTTTAGATAGCTCACACACCCAACATTTTGGCGCCGTTGCCGGGGAGTTGTAGAAAATAGGTAGAATTCAGTCATAGATAAGTTGAACTCTTTTTTTTTTTTAAATTTAGTTATATTCTTTGAAAATTGGCTGGTGGCGGGTGAGCGGTAAGACGAGAGGTAAGAACCTGCGCATCTGTTATAACAGGCATCTCCAAAACCCAACAGTAGTAGTTATGCAGTTAGAATTTGTTTTAGTTATAATTTCTTTACATGAATAGGTCTAGAGATTCATAAGGTAGATTTATTAAAACTAGCTCTCGTACTAAAATCCCTACTAGAATTCCTGCTAACCTATACGGGGAGCGTTCCACCCTAACTACTAACTCAACAGAGAGGTATCAGAAGACACCTAAAGGGGATAGTACTACTTGGAAAGAAAAGGAAATCCTTTCTAGAAATCAATTAGGGGAAAACATAGGGTCATCAGAACCGTCTGTTCATAAAGACATTCCACTAGACGAACCTCAAACTCATATTGAGACCAAACTTAGACAAGAGGAAACTCAAAAGGATAAAACCTCAGGACCTCTTAACTCTCCATTAGTCCAAAAACCCAAAGATGCTACTTTTTCAATAGTAGGTGGTCCATAATTAGTAGATTTTGTTGATCCTGCACAAGTAGACGCTCCTTTTGGGAGTTCTATGAACATAGTTATCTCACAGATTGATACAACAACAGTAGGACCTCCAAATCTGGACTCCCATGTAGCTGGTAATTCCCCTCCTAAAAAGAAGAATACGTGTCCTGAAACAGAACGTTGGGACATCCCATATTCACCAAGAAAGGAGCCACCTAGATTTTCTCTCTTTGGAAATAGAATCTTCATGTGGGATGAAAATGAAGATCATGTTCGACAAGATGAAGAAGATGGAGAAGTTAGAACTGAAGGTACCTTCGGGTTCCCTATCCTAGACACTGCACAAGATGTTACTATGAAAAACATCCCTCCCTCTTCACTACCAACCTTTTATGGGAAGAGTAGTGAGGATCCAGACACATTCTTGTTCGAGTTTGACATTTTGTGTAGGAGTTATAATTACCTACAAGACGACCAAAAGCTAAAACTCTTTCCTTCCACATTCAAATATTCTTCTCTTTGATGGTTCATGGGATTAGGAGAATCTAGTATTAGAACTTGGGAAGACATGAAAAATGCATTTCTTCGAAAATATCAGGATTACTGTAGACTTAAGGACTCCCGCAATGATATTTTTAATATTCAACAACTCGAAGACGAGAGCTTAGAAGACTATCTCAAGAGATTTAACTATGTGTTACACAAATCCAAGTATAGTGATCTTCGAGAAGATGCAGTAAGAACACTCTTCCTCAAGGGAATCTCAGAAGAATTCTTAGATAACCTTAATCTCATGGCGGCAGGAGACATTTCTCATAAGTCTTTTGCAGAGATTTGTGAACTATGTAGGAATTACTCTAGGAGTAGAGGGAGAGGTGGAAGACACTTTCGAGAATCTTATGCGAGGAATCCCAAAGGAAACACATCCGGTCCTGGTGGCGTTACAAGGGTATAGCTGGGAAACCTATTGGAAAATTTCAAAACAGATATCTTAGGAGCCATGGGTTCTCAACTAGATGCACTACAATCTAAAAAGATACAAGATGAAGAGCGTGCAACAATGAGTGTTTTCTGTCCTAGGTGTAGAACTAAACATCCTCAATGAGAATGTCCATTAAATAATGTTTTAGTCTGTCACCTATGTACCGAAGAACATCCAACCAATGATTGTCCATTGTTGCCTAGATTACAAGCTGTAAACAAGAGTGGAAATTTTGATGAAATACCTAGGAGGCCTTGGAAACCTAGAGATCAACCATCGTACCAAGACTCATCACAAATTCCACCTTATTACTATCCTTATCATCCTCCTCAACAATGGAACACCTTAGGTTGGCAGAATTGGCCACCGCAGTACCCTCCTCAGAATGTTCAACAGCAGCAATGGCCACATGGATGGAGATGGAAAGATTATGCTCAAACACCTCCTCCTATGCTTAACTATCCTTACCCACCTAATATCCAACAACTTTCGATTGGATTTGTACCTCCTTCACTACCCCCTATCCCGAATCAACCTCACCATTTCCAGAACATGAATCCTCCAAGACCCACAATATTACCTGCATAACTGATACGAATCCTAACAACATACCAACCCAGTCTCTTAACAGCATTGGGCTGTTACCTCTTCCATCATATGTCATTTCGACCGCACCAATACATGAGATACAACTGCGGTCTGGAAGAGTTTTGCAAGATAAGCCCAAGTCATCAGTTGTTATTCAAGAAGAGAATGAAGAAGATATACCTAGTGAAGTTTTGAATGATGCCATTCTTGAATATGTGGTTATTTCTAAATTTTCAACACACAATCATCCACACAAAGAAGTAATTCCAAGGAAAAAATCACCTCCATATCCGAAGCGTCTAGTAATAGAAAAACCTGTGACTTATCCAGAGTACGATATCATTAACGAATTGAAAAATATTTGCATTAAGATCCCTTTGTTACAAGCCATTAAGGATATCCCAATCTATAGTAAGGTAATAAATGAACTATGTATTAAGAGACCAGGGAGGAAACAAAAAGACCCTCCAACGATTCATGTAATAGGAGAAATTTCAGATTGCATAGCAAACCAACCTAGAATACCAAAGTATTCAAACCCAGGAAACCCTGTGGTGACTGTTATCATTAATAACACTGCCATAGGAAACACAATTATTGATCTAGGGGCTGCTATCAATTTGATGACTACCACAGTCTTAGAAACTCTCAATTTAGGACCATTCCTCCACCCTACCCCAACAATGCTAGAGTTAGCAGATCGCACTATGGTTCAACCTACTGGGATTTTAGATGACATCACTATATCAGTAGGCTCGTGGGAATATCCCATGGATTTCATGGTCATTCAATCAAAAGACCCTTCCAAAGGTCACCCCATTATTTTGGGAAGACCCTGGTTGGCTACTGCCAATGCATTTATAGGATGTAGGGATGGAGAGATGATTATCTCTGATGGGTTATCTACAAGAAAACTAGCTTTATACCCACCAACTCAACCAATAGCTGAAAACCTCTTTTGGTTAGATTGTCCTTTTGGAGATGAGAACTTGGAAGAACTTTCCCTGGTTAGTGATTTTTCTCAAGCACTTCAAAAGTAAAATACCGAGAACGTGTTGAACCAATTTATCTCTTCCACAACATCTGTAGATTTTCATCAATCTTTTTCCCAATTTGACCAGATCTTTGGCGACGAATTCCAAGAAAACATGAGCCTTTCAACATTCACAAGTACACCCTGTGTCTTCACAATCGAAGAACACCTATGATCCTATACCATACCATGTGAGGTTAGAACCGACAAATTTCTGCATATAAACGCAGGTTTAGATGAGAGTCAGCAAAAACAATTACTAAAAGTTCTCAAGAGTCAAACTGGAGCATTTTAAAGGTATACTGATATGAAAGGTATACACCCAGACACCTGTATCCATCACATTTACACAGACTCGAACATACCTCTTGTTAGGAAACCCCAAAGAAGAATGAACCTAGCACTAAAGGATATAGTAAATGATGAATTACATAAACTCCTTAACACTGGATTCATTTACCCAATTTCCAACAGTAAATGGGTTTCTCCTCTGGTGGTAGTTCCAAATAAAGTCACAGGGAAATGGCATATCTGTGTTGACTTTCGAGAACTAAACAAGGCCACTCTTAAGGACTACTTCCCTTTGCCTTTCATCGATTAGGTGTTAGACACCTTATCAGGGAAACAATATTTCTCATTCCTTGATGGGTATAGTGGATACAATCAAATATTGGTAGCACCTGAGGATCAAGACAATACAACCTTCACTTTCTCTTGGGGGATGTATGCCTACCAAGTGTTACCATTTGGCCTATGTAATGCACTTGCTACTTTCCAGTGTGCAGTTCTAGGAATATTTGCTGACCTCATACACAATTGTGTAGAAGTTCATATAGATGATTTTACGATTTATGGTAACACTTTCTAGGAATCCCTTGATAACCTCGAAACAGTTCTTATTCAGTGCTAAGAAATGAACTTAGCTCTTAGTCATGAAAAATGTAAAATGCTCCTGACTGAAGGCATAGTTTTGGGACATCATGTCTCTCTTCAAGGTATCAAGGTAGATCTCGTCAAGATCAAAATAATTGTTAATCTTCCTCCTCCAAAAACTCTGACGGAAGTAAGAAGTTTTCTTGGCCATGCCGGCTATTATAGATGTTTCATTAAAAATTTCACTAAAATAGCCGCATCTATGTTCAAACTACTCATGAAAGACATAGAATTTCAATGGACTGAACCGTGTCAACAAGCCTTTGAGACTCTGAAGGCCAAGATATCAGTGGCACCAATACTTAGGGGTCGAAATTGGTCCCTTCCTTTCCATATATCCACTGATGCCTCCGACATAGCTATAGGGGCAGTTTTAGGTCAAAAAGAGGGAAAGACATCGCATGCCATCTACTTTGCTAGTAAAAATTTGACTCCTGCGGAATCGAAGTACACTGTTACTGAAAAAGAGTTTCTAGCAGTAGTCTATTCCATCAACAAGTTTCGTCATTATATCAAAGAATATGAGATTTTTATACACACTGACCACTCTGCCATCAGGTTTTTGATGAATAAACCCATCACCAATGGAAGAGTAACTCGGTGGCTTCTTTTGTTACAAGAATTCAACATCACCATTGTTGATCATCCCAGTAAAGAGAATCTAGTAGCTGATTTTATTTCTCGAATTCAAATTGACGATAATGCCAACCCTTTTGATGATAGCTTCCCAAATGAACACTTGTTCGCTATATCTGTCCGGACCCCATGGTTTGCAGACATAGCCAATTATTTAGCGACTGGAAATCTACCTAACCATCTCTCCCCACCTGAGAAACATAGGATCATAGTCCAAAGTTCCAATTATGCTTGGGTAGATAATGATCTCTTTCGTACTGGTCCTGACCTTATTATTAGATGATGCATACAGGAGGATGAGATGGCAGAGATCCTACATGCATGTCATGGTGGACCTTGCAGTGGGAATTTTTCTGATAAGAGAACAACATACAAAGTATTGCACTCTAGGTATTATTGGCCAAGCATCTTCAAAGATGCTACCAAATATGTCGAGGAATGTGACATTTTCCAAAGAATGGGTAGACCTACACTATCCGATGAGATTCCTTTACAACCCCAAGTTATGATTGAACCATTTGAAAAATGGGCTCTAGATTTCATTGGACCAATTTCCCCTATGTCTCGAAAGAAGAAGTACATCCTAGTCTGTACAGATTATGTCACCAAATGGGTAGAAGCCAAAGCTTTATTTCGAGCCACAAAGAAATCTGTGGTGGAATTCATTTATGAAGAAATATTTACCCGATTCGATGTGCCTAGGGAAATTGTAACCCATCAAGGATCTCAGTTTACCTCCAAATTAATGAAAGAGCTTACTGACAAATATGGTATTAAACATTGTAAATCTTCACCATATCACCTGCAATCCAATGGTCAAGTAGAATCCACCAACAAAGTATTAGAAGCCATCCTGACTAAAACTATCCAGTTACACCACAAAGACTAGGCATATAGGATTCCTGGAGCTCTGTGGGCTTATAGAATAACTTGGAGAAATACTACTGGCCACACACCTTATGAACTCGTTTATGGTAAACAAGTTCTTCTACCCATTGAATTTCAAGTCAAAACCTTTCTATGGCTGCACAATTAGGGATGAACTTATAAGAAGCATAGAGACAACAAATCCTACAGATAAATGAATTAGACGAGATTAGGCAAGATGCTATTCAAGGCACAATCTTAATGCAAAACCAACGCAAAAAGTGGCATGATAGATACATTAAACAAAAACAATTCAAAACTAGAGACTGGGCACTACTTTTTGATTCAAGATACAAAAATTTTAAAGGTAAATTAACTACTCATTGGATGGGTCCATATGAAATTGTCACAGCTTTTGATAATGGATCCGTTAAAATTAAAACAATTGATGATTCACAAGTTTCTTTTGTTGTAAATAGACATAGAGTTCTACTTTATCATCAACCAATATCTAAACAAGACTTTGTGCATAATGCCTTACAGCAAGAGGAAATGGAACTGGTAGAAGAGGAAGTCATTCCTCCTCCTAGTCCTTGAATTATTTCGGGTTATCTTCTTTTGTATGTATGTAAATATGTTTTTTTTTAAATAATAATGAGTCATTTCTAACAACTTATTGTCTTTTTACAGGAAATCTATTATGATCAATTTGTAAAGTATTGTCAATAAAACAGGAAGACTCTTTTTCCTTTCGTTAATTTGAAAATTTTACATAACTTGTTTTGTACATATGTTTTTGTTTTAAATAAAATTTGAATCATCTGACAAGTGGTTTTATAGCTTAATCACAAGAATCCTATCTTTGTAATCAGTTCATGTGATATTATACAGAAAGGGAAGTGCTATAGAAAGAAATATTTATAGTTCTCTGTCTCTTTAGGTTATTGCTAAAATTGAAAAAATTTAGTGAAAAGATAAAGCATTCTTGATATCATTTATAACCACTTTTCTTTTATGATTTTGTATATGGTATTTGATTCAGACATGCACACTTCTGATTTATCATTAGAACAGTTGTTTAAAATACCTACTTTAATTATTTCCACAAAACTCTATCTTACACCTATGGATTGCTAGTTCATCCTTGACTCATTTATCAAAACTTGTCTCTAAAGCACCTTTAAAAGGTAGCTTAAAAATGGGAGATATTTTCTATTTTGTGGGGAACATTACTAATCTTTTATGAAAAAGATAGATTGTGAAGTCAAGAACAGCTTCAGGTTATTATCTTTTGGCATGATTTGTGATTTAGACCATTATAAATAAAGTTACTCATAAGGTTTGTGCTAAATTTGAATTATGTGTTTAACAAGCTTAGCACACTCTAGTGCCAACCAGCTTCCTTATAGAAAATTATATATATCATTATACAAAGCAAACCCGTCGGGGTGCTGATTAGGCTCGCTGGCAACGGGTCCATGCTTAGTAAAATCTTAAACAAGGAAGCCCAGTAAATGCAAGTAAACCCGTCGGGGTACTAAACAGGCTCGCTGGTAGCGGGGCTATGCTTGCATGGTACCAAGATAAACCCGCCGGGGTACTGAACAGGCCTGCTAGCAGCGGGTCAATATCGGGTAAAAGAGGTTTGGTTAATGCATTGCTATTCACTGTTCGGGTACACGGGGTACTACCAAAGGACCGAACACCAAGAGCAACCACTTCACACAAATAGATCACAGATCAACACACCGATGTTTTGACGTGGTTTAAACCCTCTTGAGGGAAACACTCCACGGCCCCGGCCAAATAGCTTCTACGGGACAATTTATTATGCAAAGAAAGAAAGTTACAAATGAGCTTCTCATAATCGATCAACTAAACAATGACCCTCCATGCTCTTTAAATAGAGATCATGGACCAATCGGGTGTTAAGCCACGGATCAAGGTTAGGTTTGATCTAAGAGAAGTTGAGCCGTCGGATCACTCTATGTTGGAAACATATCGTGACCATCGGATTAAGTATTTACAAATGCATACTAATGCATACTAAAGAAACACACTATCCCTAACGGATATATTACACAAGTTGATCTTAACTAATTCCTAAGTGTCTAAATATCCTAACATCCCCCCTTAAGAACAACTTGGGATAGGATTGAAGGATTTACAAAAGTGACACTATTAGGAGAAGGAAGCAGGAATTAGAGCCTATCCCCCCTTAATGACAAGTTCCTGAACTCCTAACATAGATCGAAGTTTAGAAAACTTCGCTTCTGTAAGAGACTTGGTGAAGATGTCTGCAACTTGATCATCTTTAGGGCAAAAGAGCACTTCAAGAACACGATCATGAACAAGATTTCTGATGAAGTGCATATGTAGCTCAATGTGTTTGCTGCGTTGATGTAGAACTGGATCTTTGGAAAGCTTGATGGCACTTTGATTGTCGCACCAAAGTGGAGTAGGCTGCTGCTGCTCGAATCCAAACTCTGAAAGGATCTGTCGAAGCCATAAAGCTTCTTGACTGGCATTAACTGCTGCTCGATATTCTGCCTCTGCTGAAGAAAGAGCAAGAGCTTGTTGTTTCTTACAAGCCCAAGTAATAGGTCCAGATCCCAGACTGAAAACATAACCTGCAGTAGACTTTCGATCATCAGGATCACCGGCCCAATCTGAATCAGTGAAACCAACCAACAAAGGTTTCCCCCTTGTACTGTAATGAATCCCAAACTAAACTGTACCTCGAATATATCGAATTATTCTTTTAGCTGCTTTCCAGTGACTTTCATGAGGTGTCTGCATATAACGGGCAACTCGACCAACGACAAAGGAAAGGTCAGGACGGGAATGAGTCAAGTATAAGAGACTACCAACAAGCTGACGATACAAGGTGGCATCGACTTCAGGTGAAGTACAAGTGGCAGAAAGTTTGACTCCAGACTGGAAGGGAGAAGGGGCTGATGTACAATCTTCCATGTGGAAGTGACGAAGAAGGTCACAAGCATACTTAGACTGAGAAAGAAAGATTCCTTCTTTGGTTTACAGGACTTGGAGTCCAAGAAAATAATGCAAATGTCCTAAGTCTGACATTTCAAAAGTTTGTTTAAGACTGGATTTCACATGGGTTATAAGCTTAGGGTCACTACCAGTAAGAATAAGGTCATCAACATATAGAACAAGTATGATGAGATGGTTTCCTACTTTCTTGGTATAGACATTGGGGTCAGAATGGCATCTAGAAAAACCAGTTTCAAGGAGAAAGTTATCCATTTTGGCATACCAAGCTCTAGGAGCTTGCTTAAGGCCATATAAAGATTTCTTAAGGCGACAGACAAGGCTAGAGTTATTCTGAACATATCCAGGAGGTTGTTCCATGTAAATTTCCTCCTGTAAATCACCATGTAAGAAGGCAGACTTGAAATCCATTTGATGGACTTCCCAATTGTGTAATGATGCAAGGGAAAGAACAAGGCGAATGGAGTTCATTTTTGTGACAAGAGCAAAGGTTTCATTGTAGTCAATCCCTTCAACTTGAGAAAAACCTTTGGAAACTAACCTTGCCTTAAGTCTTTCAACACTTCCATCTGATGCATACTTAGTTCTGTAGACCCATTTACATTTGACAAGTTTTCTTCCTTTTGGAAGAGGTACAAGATCCCAAGTATCGTTCGCCATTAAGGAACGATATTCTTCATCCATGGCTGCATCCCAATCTGGATTCCCTGAAGCTTCTGCAAAAGTTTCTGGATCATGATTCTCGGAAACTTGAGCCAAAAGAGAAGAGGCTCGCTGAAACTGAGAACGTGTTCGACGCTGATCTCTAGGATCACCGGCAAGATCACCAGCTGCTTCACATGTTGAACGGACCCATCGAGGAAGCACTTGTGCTGGTGCAACTGGAGGAACATGAGCAGGCGGAGGTGGATTTTCATCCTCACTGTCATCATCAGAAACTGGAGTTGGAAACCTGTCAAGGAAGTTGGAAGAAGAAGAAGAAGGCACAAACGCCAAATCAGGCTCGCAGGCCAAAGATGGCACACTCGCCGAGTTAGGCTCGCAGGCCAAGATATTTTCATCAAATTTAACATCTCTTCTAATGATTATAGCATGAGAATGTGGTTGAAGAATTCTATAACCTTTTACATCTTCAGAGTATCCAACAAATATGCACTTTTCACTTTTAGGCTGCAATGCTTTCTGTTTTTCATCCGGAATGTGAGCCCATGCTTCACTACCAAACACACGAAAGTGACTTACATCAGGTTTAATTTTACTCCATGCTTCTTCCGGTGTTATACCTTGTAATGCTTTTGTGGGGGTGCGATTAACTATGTAATTTGCACAATTAATGGCTTCAGCCCAAAATTGAAGACTTAGTCCCTTAGATTGGATCATACAATTAGCCATTTCTTTTAAAGTGCGGTTCTTCCACTCAGCTACACCATTTTGTTGTGGTGTATATGGAATAGTGTGCTGTTGTTGGATGCCTTGTTCAGTGCAGAAAGTAGTGAACTGTTTGTTAACATATTCTCCTCCATTGTCAGATCTTAACTTAATAATTTGATGACCAGATTGTTTTTCAACAAGGGCCTTGTAGGCCAAGAACATGTTAAATACTTCACTCTTAAGTTTTAGGAAATAAACCCAAGTGCGTCTGGTGTAATCATCAATGAAAGTTAAGAAATACTTGAAACCAGAAAAGGAAGCAGATGGAAGAGGACCACACAAGTCACTATGCACAAGCTCCAAGAGAACCAAGGCGTGCCAAGAGGCACGTTTGTCAAAACTGTCCCAATGATGTTTTTCGAGTACACAACCGAAGCAAACACCATCCTTGCAAGATACCATCGAAAGACCTGTCACCATATTTTCTTTACATAGTTGTTGCAATGAGCGATAATTTAAGTGACCAAATCGCTCATGCCAAAGTTTGCTCAAGTTATCACTATGAGCAACAAAAACTGAAGAGAAAGGTGATGACCCAAAGTTGTTAAACTTATACAACCTAGTAATATCATCAACAATTCCGGTAGCTAGGACCTGTTGAGGATATTTAAAATCCTTGATTACAACTTGGTGATGTGTAAAGGTCACAGTTTTACCTTCACCAGAATGAGTGATCTGATAGACTGATAACAAATTGCAGGAAATTCTTGGAACACATAGTACATCACTAAAATGACCATTATCTACTGGAACTGTTCCAACTCCTACAACACTTAGAGATCTATCATCACCAACAAATATTTGTTTGGTGTTACATTCATGCCTAGTAGAAAAGATGGCTTGATCCTTAGCCATATGATAAGATGCTCCAGAATCAATGAGCCATTCATTTGAAGTAGAAGAAGAGGATGCATTATAAGAATAACCAGAATCACAAAGTGCATGTCCATGAGAGGTAGATTCTGAAGACGAATCTAGGCTGATGTGGTGCTTTTTCATTGCTACTTCCAAGGCTGCCATCTTCTTGAAACACTTAGATTCATCATGATTATCTTTCCCGAAATAGTTGCAATGATGCTCAATCTTCTTGCCTTTTGGTTTGGATCCTTTGTCATTTTTTAAAGAAGGAGCTAACTGAGAGGGTTTGGGACCCTTGTTTGACTTATTATTGTGAAAATTTTGTTTCTTGGGAGGCTTGGACTTTTCTTTCTGTTGGGACAATAAGGCTTTCCCAGATGTATCTGCATTGTTGATTATTCCAAGATGAATGAGTTTATCTTGTTCTCTAATCAGGGAATCACAAAAGGATTCAAGACTAGGCTCTTGATAGCTAGCTGCATTCAAGGATGCTTTCATGGAGTAAAATGTAGATACAAAAACAGAATATGCAGGTCCAAGTTTGGAAAGAATATGATAAATGCACTGTTTGTCTTCCCTCTCAATCTTACATTCTGCACATAAGAGTTTAAGAGTTTTGTACTTAGATAAATAATCTTGAATGCATGAAAAGTCACTTGGATTTAAAGAAATCAACTCATTTTCGAGTTGGTGACCTCGAATTTCATTGTGTTTACCAAACACAGTTTCCAACTTGTCCCAAGCAGCATTAGGTTCATCAATTCCAGATATGTGGAATCGCAAATCAGTAGAGATTGACATCCCAATCAATCTACGAGCTTCATCACATCTATTTGCCCATTTTATTTTCTTATCATCATCAGTGGGTTCTTTTTCTTTCCCTGTTGTAATTCTGAAAAGTCCCCTACTTCGTAGAACATCTTCCATACGAGATTTCCATGAGAAATAGTTGGAACTATTAAGTAGAATATCACAAGGGGCGGCCATATTTATAAATTAATGGCTGTAAAAGCAGAAACCAATAGTCTGAATGTGAAGAGCTCGAAAAAATAGGCGGTTTCAAAAAAAATGGCACTGAAAACTGACTCTGTATGATGAAGTTATGCTTGAACAAAGAAACTGTTGAAGATGTCACCAATAGTGACGTGGCAGCTAGAGAATGTCCAGCTAAAAAAAAGAACCCCCCTCTTCCCAAAATGAACCTTTTGATAATCACTTTATAAAAAAGTTGCTTGAAGTGAACCACTTTTGTAAAATAAGTGATTTCACTTTTACAATGATATTACTTTTAAATAGTGCAACAATAAAAAACTTAAGTGACTCACTTGTATTTTTATTTTTATTTTATTATTTAAGTGAGATGCACTTTTACAATAAAGTAACTTGAAAATAGAAATTGCATGCACTTTTTCTTTTAAAAGTAACTTCCTAAAACTTGAACTCAAGACCTATTAAGGAATAAAGCAACTTTGAACTAAGTGAGCTAGATTAAAAGGTATGTAAAATATGGGAATGAGGAAGGGGGCTTTTTTTTTTTTTTTTTTTTTACTCTTCTTGCTCGGTTTGCGTGCTTGCCCTTTTTCCTGCAAAACAGACCACAATCGAAACAAAAAAACTTTTCCACACTTGTGGAGTTAGATCTTGTTAGCTTTCCCGGAAAGTATACGTTTTCTCTCTGTTTCTAATTTACCGAGATCGCGCAAGGTGCACGACAAAGAGCATACGCAGCCGAGAAAAACCATTTCCCTTTCTGTTTCTGATTTGCCGAGATCACTCAAGGTGCACGGCAAAGAGCATACGCAGACGGGAAAGCAACAATCCGAACCAAAAAAAAATCTAACAGTAAAAAAAAGATGAAATATGAGATTTTTTCTTTTCAAAAAACGAAAAAAAAAAAAAGCGTCACTGTAACATTATACCTTTAGATCTGATGAAATACGCGTTTCTGGAGCAACCGAGAACCGTTTTCGATCAAACGAAAACTATTTCCCAATGGAAACGATTCTCCGGACACAATGGAACACCTCCCACAACCCAGAAATGCACAGAAATACCAGAACTAGAAACCCTTACGAGTTTCGGCAACAGCAGTTCAAGATCTAGATCATAACCGGAAGCGGCATTTCATAAAAGCTCTGATACCATGTTCGGGTACATAGGGTACTACCAAAGGACCGAACACCAAGAGAAACCACTTCACACAAATAGATCACAGATCAACACACCGATGTTTTGACGTGGTTTAAACCCTCTTGAGGGAAACACTCCACGGCCCCGACCAAATAGCTTCTACGGGACAATTTATTATGCAAAGAAAGAAAGTTACAAATGAGATTCTCATAATCGATCAACTAAACAATGACCCTCCATGCTCTTTAAATAGAGATCATGGACCAATCGGGTGTTAAGCCACGGATCAAGGTTAGGTTTGATCTAAGAGAAGTTGAGCCGTCGGATCACTCTATGTCGGAAACATATCGTGACCGTCGGATTAAGTATTTACAAATGCATACTAATGCATGCTAAAGAAACACACTATCCCTAACGGATATATTACACAAGTTGATCTTAACTAACTCCTAAGTGTCTAAATATCCTAACATTCACATAACTCATAAAAAACCTGAGTATACAAATACATGTTTAGGCCGATTATGTATACTATCATTAGATAATGGCTGTAAGTTGGACTTGGACCCTGTCATCTAATTCAAAAAATACCTAGGATATGATTATCCTAGAAATGGGACCCATAATTATAGTAGATCTCACAAATTTTATGGTGAACCTTATCTATATCCTTTGGATGACAAGAGATCTTTACAATGAGTCATGGACGACTAGTTTTCCTATGACATTTTTTTTCTTCACATCTCTTACACTATTATTCTTCATATTGTCTTTTAAACACTATTGTATTCTTCTTGATGAATGTACATATCTGAATCATCTACATTTATTAGTTAATATTTCATTTTCTTATGAAAATTATCACAATATTTTAAAAAGCTATCTGTAAGACTTTCAATTGAAAAATTTTAATTTTGATTATTTTCTCCTTTATGGCTTGAGGACATGCCATATTTTTGGTTTGGGGGGAAGATTAGAACTGTTCTTACTCTTTGAATTGTTATGAAAATTTTATTTATTTCTGATACAATGACAGGTGTTTTCAGGTTAACACAAAAGCAGAAGGAAATTGATCTAATCAAGAACAAAAAAAAGGAACGCAACCAAAGATTCAGAAAAGCAAAGTTTACAACATCTTTTGTACACTAACAGCTTCAGAAATTCTTTGCAAAATTAGCTTTGGTCTGCATAAAAAATAAGATCTTGTATAAACAAAAGTCTATACGAAGGACTGAATGACGATCCGAATGAGACAAATAAGCAATGTTTTGAATGAAACCATAGCCTATAACAGCTTTATTTAATATGTCAAGATGTTCAAATTTGAATATTTTTGATAAGTTTTATTGGCTAATCATGACAGGGATCAATCAAATGTCGATTTCACACATGGATTCATTCTCTTATCCATCTCACCTCCATTAAACGAATGGATTATGCATCATCGTGAATCATTATATGACCGCCATTCGATCTTACTTATCCTGTTATACGATCTGCCACCATATCAATTGAATCATGATCTCTCATGTGTAATCTATTTCCATTACGTGAATTACATTCAACCTGTCCAAAGCTCGGCTTTGGACATGGTTGAATATTCTTTAAACCACACGTATCCACTAGATTCATGTTGGCACTTAACTTAAGATCTTTGAATGACAGGTGAGATATTTCAAGCATGCCTAAGCCCTCGTCCACTGTCATTCAAACAATCAAACGGACCTTACTTTAAACTGGTGATCGCATGAATTTCACCTCAGTCTGTTCGCTCTCCATCTGAGCTGCATCCTCTGCAAATCCTTGCACCTCTTGTATTCATTTTCATTCCCCCGTCCTTTGTCAACAATGCCAAGTCGCTATGAACCTGGTAGCTATCAGTATCTCCTCCTCATTTTTGAGTTTAAAGCCTGCCGTGAAGTGTTTTTGCAAGCAGGTTGGGAACCATTCCTCCGCCTTCTCCAAGGCCACAACCACGTGATTTCATTACTGTTCTCTAAAAGTTTTGATAGCAAGATGGCCAGGGTTGGCCACCTTGTTTTCTCCGTGACAGAAGAGTCAATAGCATTAGCTACCAAGATCTCGAGGGAAGGTGCCCGATGGCACAAGCATCTCTTCCTCCCACGGAAGGATCATGAATTTTCCCTGAAATCTGATTTTCAACACGTTGTTGGTTCCAAAGGTTTTCATAGAGAATGGATTAAGCCAAATTACTTAGATCTTCTAACCATTATCATCCACCTAATCACTTGCAAGGGTAAGTTCACTGTATTTAAAGCTTTCCATTTTAGTTTGTTAGCTCATTTTGTCAACAATCAGACCCTTAACTTCCCATTTTATTTCTTGAAGAGTTTGGAGAAGATGTCCAGCCAAGTCAGGAAAAATACAGTCAACCCTTCTAGTAGCTTGTATCACCATTGTCTTATTAATCTTCTGATCATTCACCAGTTAGAAGAGAGAGGACAAACCTGGGATCATTTTGTTTTTGAGATACTGAACCCTCATTTATCTACGGTCAAATCTTCCTCCTCTCAAGAACCTCATCATACCCAAGCAGAACCAGATGCTAAACGTGTATGGTTTGATGAAAATCCCTCAAGTGATGAGCACCTTACCCAATCATCACCTTCTCCTGAACTTACTCTTGGTGACCCTACTTCGGAACCTCCACTCTTTTCAGATCCCATTAAATCGATGAAAATGAATTGTGACTAGTCCGTTGATCAGTCTGTTGTTTAGACTATCATTCAGCCTTCATGTTCAAATGTCTAGTCAAACGATCATACCCTTGCATCACCCCTCCTCACATTAGCCAACGTGTCTACTCAAATGAGTGAAGCCTCTGCTGCTGAAATTCCTCCTGCACACAACCAAGATACAATTCATGAAGATCATACTGTTGAATGTGAAACATTTTCAAAAGAGTTGAGTCCCCCAAAGAACCCTGAACATTATAAAGAACAACTCATTTTGACTCAGTAGGAGATGGACAAATTGATCCAAGAAATAACAAGGTTGACAGACCAAAATCAAAGCTACGTGGAAATAATTTCTGAGATCCATGAAGAAAACAAGGCTCTGCGTGCACAAGTAAGAGACATTGAATGCTTGGCTAATGCCAAAGCAACATCCCATACTGCCATGAAGATGAGATATAATTACTTAAAGGACCAATTCAGGAATCTTGAGGACAAATTTATATCTTCATCATCCTAGTCGAAGGTAGCTGCTACCGCAGCTCAACCTTCTTCCTAATTTCTCTTTGTTTTGCTCAGTGGGACCTGGCATATCTTCGATTTGGGGGAGTGTTGGTGTCCATTTTGTCACTATTTTTTATCATTAAATCTTCTCTAAATGGCGTTAATTTTACTATTTTTTATATAATAAATTATTCTTTTAGCCATTCAGCTCATCAAACAGACTAGGTATGTATGCATTCGTTTATCAAATAAATTTTGGTCAAATCTTGTTATATTACGATTTATTAATGATTAAAGTTACATTTCCAGTCATGCATGGTATTTAAGCTTTGATTAACAGGCTGAGCTTTTCAAATGACCCTTCATTCAGACTGCATGCTTATGATGCTAAGCTCAACCGTGTTCAAATCATCATTCAGCCTCACGTTCAGCCCCCGAAATCCACGGTTGGCATATCCCAGACCGTTAAATGCAGAAAAGGGCACGTGGGTTCTGTTTGCCACACAATGGGCATGGTTAATGAGCCGTTGCTCTAGAAGATCCGTCCCCAGTCTCTCCAAGCTCGACAGTGCATCCCACGTCCACGTCAACACTCCAACACTCTGATTCAGACTCGCGTTCATCCTGGAATCACGTTACCTGTTCATGCCATTGTTTTGGAAGGAGTCCAGGTCACACACGTTTAGCCTGCCAACACAACGCCTTGCCATGACAGTGCTGCAGCAGCCTCTCCTCCATTCGTTCAGATCTCCAACATGTTACCTCTCTACCCACATCCAAGGAAAACCAACACTGCAGCTTCCTCATGAAGGAATCAACTCCATTCAGCCTGGTGTATATTCCCTACGCTGTCACGCACCATTCAAAGCAGCCAGTTATTCATTAAACGCATCTTTTATTAGAGAGGTCGACTTTGTCGACCCTCTCATCCATTGTAAAATGTATAAATAGATGCTTGTATACAGAAACAGAGTTAGTCTAGTTAGCATATAATTGGAGAAGACCGCAGATAGTTCGTAGGATTTACAAGCAGATAGCAGATAATTTGTAATTTTCTCAAGTTAATGGAAGTTTCAGTTTGTTGATATTCTGAGTAGCTAAACCAATTTCGTTTTCCATCTCTTATTGCTCGGAAGGGCCCCTCATCAACTTGAGGTTTTTTCTTTGTTTTCTGTAATTAATTAGTTTATTTTCCTGTATATGTAAGTACTTCGTTTTTCTCTACATGCTATTTCATTCTTTTTTGTAATTTATATTGTGCTACTGACATAGTTTGTGTTTATAGGATTAGTAAATGGTCGACCAAAAGTATAGTTTTGATAGTTTAATTCCAGTCTTTTATAATTAGCTAGTTTGTTTCCCACCATTAAATAGAACTTAGTTAGCCTTTGTTTTTAAGCTCTATTAATAGTTAGAATTAGTTTAGTTAGCTTCTCTTATGTAGCTGTAGGTTAGTTCTCTTCTTTCATCTCAATCTTGCTTTAGTATAGAATAGGAATAGTTTATCTCTCTAACCATGATTAGAATAGGTTGCTTTCTATTATTGTAGCTTCTCAACAAGTCTTCTCACTGATTCTTTGCATTGTAGTTTCATCTGCATTCGCCAGCTGATGTCAAGATCATCAAAACTACTGTTTTCCTTAGTTTAACTCATTTTCCCTCCATTTGGACTATCGTTCAGACTAGCATTCGGATCGTCATTCGAACTTTTACTCTTTCTGCACTATTTTATACTAGTTTGAATTCAGTGTCTTACTTTTCTTTACTGTAATCTTTCCTGCTCTTAATTAGTATTCTTAACTATAATTAGGCCTTTTTTTACATTCCATAAAGCTTTGATTCAAATCTTGTTATTTTTCTTAATTGTTTTAACTGTCTTTTAAATTATGTCTTTTGTATTTAGTTTACTAGCATATTGTTGTTTCAAAATTTACCAGTCTTATTCCTAATCTAGTTTACTTCATGTTCTTAAGATTTAGTTAGAATAAAGTTAATAGTTCCATTTCTCAAGTATTCTAGTTTTGATAATTTATTTCATTTAGATTAGAATCAGTCTCTCATTTCGATAAATAATGAAGATGTTCATGGAATAGGATTTGGATTCAGAAATTAATATCTTTATCAAGTTTTCTACTTGCTTCCAAATCAAGTTCAGAAGTAAATATCTTTATCTTGCTTTTAGTTTCCATCAGTTTTATATTATTTTTCTGCTCATGGATAGTAGATAGATCAGAATGTTTAAAGTTAACTGTAATTTGTCTTTCTATAGTTTACATCTTTTCATTGAAGTCAGATTAGATTTACTTCTGTTTAGTTTTGCTATTACGTTTGAAAGCCATTACGACACATTCACTCCAGTTCTTGTTACATGGGAATAGATGTTTCTTTGGAATTAGTTGTTGAAATTATTTAAATAGTTTGTAATTTGTTTTGATTATCATAGCTTTCTAATTTATCCTTAAATTAATCTATTTCATAGATATGCCTTTAGTTTATTTACAATTTTTTTTCTAATTCTTAGATTAGAATCTGAAATTATATAGTTTCCATTTTTTATAGTTCATAGTTTGTTTTCTTTAATCAGTTTCCATTTTTCAATTATAAAGTAGAGTAGTATGATTTGATACTATTCTAGTTTATATGTTTAACTAAGTTTGATTTAATTCCTTTTATTGTTTTCCTAAAGTTTGACTCGGTTTTTCATTTTGAAAGATCTTTCGATCTTTTCTTTATTAAATATTTTTAAGGTCTGACAAGCCGAAATCCTAGGTGCCATTCTACCTTAGCATATATTTTGCCTCAACTCTAAGATTACCAACCCCAGTCGATAATTAAATATTAGGTGTTTTCTTTGAGATAGCTCACACACCCAACAATGATCCACATAAGAAGAATGATCCCTTGTGTGACAACATGCATAGTACTGATAGGATGTCATTTCATGATTTAGAGAACCAACTCTTGGTCATAGAGGAGAAGATGTTGCAAGTATTGACAGGAACAAATGGTGCGCATAAATTTATTGAAGAAATTATGTGGAGGAATCAATTGGAGGAGAGACATAAAGGTTTTGTTGAAGGTGTCACTAGTGCGCAACTGTGCATCATTAAAGAGGAGTTGGAAAGGATGAAATCGTATTACTTGCAACTATTTATGGATAGGGACCTTTCTCTCAAGTTCGTTGAAGACATGGCCATGGAGATTGAGCAGCTTCGTGAGGAGTTGAGACGATCACATCCTTCCACCTACACCTCATATAGTTAGTTGTACATGGCTGATTGCATTCATGATTTGTTGGAGGAGCCTTATGTGAGGATTGAGCATGAGGAGCGTTCAGATTTGCAGGTACTTGAGGAGAGAGTTGGCATGGGGAATGTTGACCAAGTACTTGTTTTGCATCAGCAGGATCATGAACTACCTTTATGGGAGAGAGACTTAGTCATGGAGAAGACAAATGTGTACACTTTATATGGACCAACCAACAGAGGAGGTTACACATCCATGTATTTGATGCATAGATGTATGAAAGAGGAAGACACACATTGGGGTCAGAGCATACTAGTTAGTGTTCAGTATTGTGAGTAGCAACAAATAAATCTATTGTTGTTATCTGATTCCTTCATTATACATGGTAGGACATGGAAGTTTCATCCGATTTAGTTGGATGGGACTAGTGACATTGATCTGAGACATATGACCAGTGTGCAAATTGCACAAGAGGAGCTTCATGTTATACTAGAGAGGGTCACAAAGGTTTGGATGAGCATTGGGGGTGATGAACTTCCAATTTGGTGGGGGGGGTCCTGGAATTCCTTGGAGTGACATATTGTTATAGGTGACAGTGATAATGTCTGGAGGAGTGTAGCACAGATAGTGGGATCCTGGCATTGCTGGGTTCGGGTGTCTCAGACCCTCTACATTTCTCAGGTTCATTTGGGACCTTGGGATCATTTTGGGACTCATTTGTTTTAGATGGTTTGTTGGCAGGACAGTTGGGGACATGGAGCTATCTCTAGAGGGGATGATTATGATCAGAGTAGCATAGCAGCAGCATGGTGGTCCCCTTTTGGAGATTAGTTGGGGATATTAGAGTTATAGTGCAAGGCATATTTTTAGTAGTAGACCCAGATTTGAGAGTCAATTTTGGCTTTCATATGATGAGATTCTTAGCAGACTAGTTGTTGGGGATTTGATTGAGTGGTTGCAGTATAGATTTACTCTTCTTATTGGCATTGGTCGAGAGTTTTACTATGTTAGTACCTTGCAGGACCATACATTTAGCAGAGTGTACTTCACCTCCTTTCGATTGGGCTGGAACTATGACATCATTTTCAACCTTAGTGTAGTTCATCTTGTGGGATGTAGAGTTGATGACTTGGTCCACTTGAAATTGTAGACTTATGAAAATTCATCACTAAGGAAGGAGGTAGAAAAATCAATGAGCATAAGTTGGGGAAGAAGAAGTATTACCACTCACGAGTTTAAATTGCTTGAGGACACGTAATCTTGGGTGGGGAGGATTGTAAAGTCCCCAAATTTTTACTATGGACCACCCCATTACTATGGAATTCAATGGTCTAGAGTCACTTGGAAAAATAAAAGAAGAATAGTAAAGTGGTGAATTGGGGTCATGAGGCACTATGGCAAACCAAGGTCCAAGGGAAAAATTTATGGATCAAGCAATCATTCTCTCCTTAAAATCAATTTTACTGATATTTTGAGATAATTTGGACAAGGAGGGTGCATTATTGGTGGAATGAGTCCAAATGTGTGGTGTAACTCCCATCCAAGGTGGAAGGGATCCTATCATGGAGGCATCTCATGGGTTGTAACTCCCCAGGATAAAAATAGCAAATCTATGACAACCTATGACATATATGACAACTTATGACAAGAATCGGGTCCTATGATAGATTATGACAACTTATGACAGCCTATGACATGTTGTAGGTCCTAAATTTAGCCAAGGAGGGCACTAGAGGAGAGGGGTGGGCCCACATGCTAGTGTAACTTCCCAAAAATCAAGCTAAGCCTCTCTAATTCGAATTTCAAAGGCATAGGAAGTTATTATTTGGAAAAATAACATTATAGAGGAATTAAATAAGTCCCAATGTGTCATTCTCTCATAAAAATAATATTTATTAATATTTTATTAAATATTTGTGACAGACTTCTAGAATGAGGGGAGATGCTCCATGAAGATTTATAAAAAGGATGAAGACACAAGTGAAATGGATTTTGGTAATTTATATTTTGGTATTGGAGATCCATTGAGATTCTCAATATTGGGAGATGTGCCCCTTGCATTTTTGAACTAGTTTCGGTGGTGAAAGATTCCACCCTAGCTAGTAGAGAGGAGGAGATCACCTAGATCTCTTCATTGTGCTTCATTGCAGTTGATTATTGAGAGGAGAAATCACTTTCAGATTTCTCTACGAATATTTACTGCAGGTTTTATGTTCATCTATAGTAGTGGGGTTGAATTCCTATCATTTGGAGTTGCTTTATATTAATTTAGAGCTTGAACCGGTGTTGGTGGGACGAAATGGTGGTTCTGGTTTTGATACTTATGAGAATTGATGGGATATGATACCTATTACATTGCATTCATAGCATCGTTTCCAGTGGTAGAAAAAAATTTCACTCAAAAAGGTTTATGTATACCCGACATATCATCAATCTACTAAATCTACTTTATTCGACATCTCTTCTGGTGGAGGGGTGCACCACTACATTTATATCTTTGTATTTCTTGTATTTTGAGCTGATGTAAGAGACATATATTGTTGTAATCAGTATATTTATTATTTCCATACATTCAATATAAATATTTACAGTTCCTTTCATCATATGGTGATCAATGTTCAAGTTTATGGATGGTTTATGTGCAAATCTACTAGTATGGTTAAGTAATCTTAAGACATTGTGTATAAAAATTTCATATCAACTCCCTGAAGTATGTTAGTAAGTTATTGTGTTTATTTGGGAGTTTCAAGGCTGAATTGAATCTATTTGGGAATATTTGGTCTGCTTAAGAAGTTTTTGATTCAAGTTGAAAAACTAACATTCCAATGTGGGGGAAATCGAGCTAGTTTCTCACTAGTCTTGAGAGGGTGTCTTTAATAATTCTTTGGAATTTATTTGATGTATATAAGTGGTTCAGATAGTTTAATTTGAGTCTATTTTATTCCATGAAATTTATAATTGGATAATTTGAGTCACTCTAGTAGTGTTTGGGAAGAGTTGGAAACCCTGTGTTCGGTGTGGCCAAAATTGAGCTAGTGTTCCTAGTTTCTCTACCAGCTTCCAATTTTATATCATATACAATTTTGGACACATATAAGTGGAATATAAGCACATTAATGATCTTCACACCTTTAATGTACACCATAAATACACATACACTCCACTGTTGTTGAACAAGAACATCTCATAAGCCACTGTTTGGGAAAAAGTTGAAAATTAACATAATCAAAGTTAGAACTTGGGGTTCAATATTCCTAATTTTTTATTGGGGACATTACATAATAATATTTCCTCAAGTATTTATTTGGTTGGGGTCATGGATTGTTTCCCTCTTCGAGGTTTTGAACCACGTAAAAACATCGATGTGTTGATATGTGATCTATTTGTGTGAGTGGCTGCTCAAGGTGTTCGGTCTCTTGGAAATATCCTATGTAGTCGAATTACATATGTACAAATGCATACTAATGGAGTATTTTTGGGGATATTCCCATTTCTTCTGCATATATTATTTCTATTTCCCCTTTTGAGTTTCTGAAGACTCCTCCAAAGTTTGTCGAGCATGGGTTTACTTTGGCCGCTCCATCAAAATTGAGCTTAAGAAATCATGGCGAAGGAGGTATCTAGACTATGATAGTGGCTGCCTAGAATTCCCCCACTCTTTGGCGATACAAATTTTTTGTTGAATCAAATCCTAAATAGTGGAGTGTCTTTATTTCCTAATTAGATCTTGTATTATCTTTTTCATTCCAACATGGGGGCTTCACTCAATAAACCACTATCATAGCACGTTCGTTCGTGGCATATGAAACAATACCCCTAATTTCACTAAATATTGGAAAATATTTTCCAAAATTGTTTTTTTTAACCCCCTCCCAATATGCCTTCCCAATTTAAAAAAACCCCTATTTTCACTAGATATTGTATGTATCAATTTTTTCATTAACATTTTTTATACCACTTTATATTTATACCTAGTATATTGATATGATACCCCTCTTATGACCCCACATGCATTCTACAATGCACCTTGCTTCTTTTGATGTATATTGTGGATGCACATTACTTCACCCACAATGCAATTACTCAACCACACATCATTATGATTTGCAACATCTAATGGTCTAATGAAGAGATAGGAGATCACTTCTTTTATGTCACTAGAGTCAATGCACATAGTACAACATTTAGATTGCATGTTGCAGTTCCCCAATCGTTGACTAATCCTATTGTGGGCTAGGTATCCAAGCCCCCAAGGCCTATAACAAGCTCTAAGAGGCTAACTAAACCTCCCAAGGCCTGTAATAGGAATGAGTGGTTAGGTATTCAAGTCCCCAAGGCCTATCGAGGGCCTATACCAGGCACTGGAGGCTTAGAGCCTCCCAAGGCTATTAGTAACAACTGGTTGAGTGCTATTGGTAACAACTGGATGTCAATGACCACTGTCTCTCGACTATGATTGACTGGAAACCCTCTTCACCACGAAACCCCTGGCCTCAAGCATGCCTCAAGACGCGATCTCCCTGCATACTAGTAAGCCCGAGCCTTGCCTCAACTCGATTTCTCATCCGACCATGATCTCACAATCTCCATTTGGTGGATATTTGTCGGCCCACCCATATAAAAAAGACCCCAAAGTATTTTTGTATTGTTACATTAAATAAAAAAAACCCAGTGCCCCTTAATATATAAGCAATATAATTTTTAGGTTTTCATGATTATTGAATACCGCAATATGAATGAACGTGATATTATATTGCCTTCTAGTGAAGCCCCCGTGCATTCCAAGCAGATTGGTTAAGGGCTTCTAAAATGATTTTTTTTATTCTGATCCATGTATGTTCATGTTTCACTTTGAAGATTCTTCTATTACATTCTTACCACGTTTCCCATACTAGGAAGCCTTTGAAAAGCTGCCAAGATCAATTGAGAATTGGATGGGTAAAGGGGGTCCTCCTCAAGTTTTCTATCACTGTGATTCCTGTCAGAGTGATGGAATAAAATTGATCCTTTGTCCCATATATCTATTGTATAGGGACAATGAGTAAGATGGTTCTCTGCATGTTCTCCTCAAAATTTTGGAAGAGTGGGCAGCGTGATGGTCCATGGAATCCCCTTTTTCTGATTTTGTCCCAAGTTAAGATTTTTCCTTTGGCTATATAATTTTGGCCATATATTTTGCTTCCATATTTTTTTTGTATCGTTTACTCTTATGAGGTATTTATTCATGTTGCTTTGGAATAGGATTCTCGTAGAGTAAAGTTCCCACTTGAACTGTTTCCCCCTCTTAGTTTATCTGGTTCAGTGGGTATTTTTATCCTTCTTTGCTGCAAGGTCTTCCATAGTAGTTATGATTCTATTTCAGGTATTGGAGGCCATTTTTCTTGTGGTAACCATTTCCTCCATTTGTCTTCTAGTTGATGGTTTTTCCAGTATTGAGCCACTTTGGTTTTTCCCATTCCTAGGAAGGTTTCTTTGCATAACAGAAGTTCTAGGTTTTCTTTAAGTTTTGGCCATCGGTGCCATGCATCATCCCATAGGAGAGTAAAGGTTTCATCCCTAATTTCCCATAAGTTTTATTCCTGAATGATAGACCGATTGTTCCAGGAATTGTTCCATATAGGATATCCAATTATTGTTCCTTCTACTATGATTCACTGTTGATTTGGAGTGTTTGGAACATATTTATTTCGCCAGGTATTTCCCCATTTTTCTTCCTTAGTATTTATCATATCCAACATAATTTGGCACCTAGAGCTTGGCATTGAAGTTTTGGATCATGTGGGCCTAATCCTCCCACCATTTTCAGTCGGAAGAATTTATCTCAAGGTACCAATGTCCATTTTTGTTTTGATTTAGAACCTCCCCAGAGTAAATTTTGCTAAAGGTTACAAATAGCTTCCAAAATGTGCTTAGGGGTTTCCAAAACCGAGAAAATATATAAAGGAAAATATTGAAGTACATACTTAAGGAGGGTTAACCTACCTGGGGAATTACGAGAGCTAAAGGTCCAGCTTGAGAACTTGCTTTCCAAAGAGGAGAGGAGAGGCTTCCAAGAGAAATTTAGAAGGAAATTTTCAAATAAGTGAATGCCCAAGTATTTGGAGGGAAGAGAGATCCATTGGAAACCAAGGAGTCTGGAGAAATGAATTTGAATTGAAGGGGTATTATTGATTTTTTTTTTTAATTTTTCAAGATTTATGTCAGTGCTTGAGGCTGAGGTAAAGAGTAGAAGAATCTTGTTGATGGATTTGGCTTCTCCAACTATAGGGATGCCCATCAACATGGTGTCATCAACATGTGAGGGGGGGGGGGCTCATTGTCAAGCTTAAGGATAGAGATTACTCTTAAATGTAAATATTTGGAGAGCGATCTTCCCAAACCCTCTACCATTAGGATCATGAAGAGAAAAGGAGAGTGGGGGTGTTAGCACTCGGATTTTCCTTGGGTTGTATCAAAGAAACCCCGAGGTAACCTATTTCAAACCAATCTTTAGACTGAAAGTTGGCCTCTTTCAGCCAGAGAGGGCTCTCTCATCAAATCTGCCATCCAATGTCATTACGACAGCAGTTTGACAATGAAACTCAAGGGCCAATTTGTAAAATTATAATAACAAAAACTTTGTAGACTTTAAATGAGGTGGCTAGATCAACATGAATAGGATACCATTGGGCAATGGAGTCGAGAAAACAGAAAAATATGGACCAGCAGTCAAACAAATATTTTCATACAAAGGCAAGATAGCTGTCTTATTATAGTCAATAAGATTTTGTAGGTGACAAGGAAAGAAATAAAGACAGTCTACTAACAACGGGCATCAAACTAGGATGAATCCATTGTCAATTTTAGAGAAATAAATGGATGCTCAGATGCGGATAAATCGAGGCATAGAAACATGAATCTCAATCAATATGAACGCTCATCTAAGCAGAGAAGAAAATGACATAATGAAAGGCATAACGAATAAAGTAAACTTGCACATGTAGAGAAAGGGAAAGGGTACAGACTGCAATTTTAAACAACACATGAATCTTTGATAAGAAATCTGCTCAGTTCTAAGATCTTTATTAATTTCTGAAAGCCCTCCAAAACACCTGAAATGGGTCTCTTCTTACTGAAAATCCAACCCTTTACATGTTGTAAAATGCATAATTTATACAAAAAATGCTCCCCGAGCAAACCCTAACTGCTTTGTTTTAAAGATAACTTTCTTTTAAATAAATCCTTTAAAACTTGAAACTAATCTTTAAACAAAGTTTTACAATAATAATAGACAAGCAAGATTCTTATCATGAAAATCGAGAATGGCTGCAAAGAATCTCCGGCTGTTGAAAAAACTTCGAAAATTCTTCAATTCTGTCTATCTTTTGATTGCTAGGTGTTTTTCCACCTCATCCTTGATTTGCAAGTGGCCTTTTTCTTTCATCCATGTCTGAATAACACTCTTTAAATCTGGACGCTTCACATCAGTTTCCCCAAAAATCTTCACGGAACTATAACTTCTCCTACCAACCACAAAATCTTTAACTCGGAGGCAATAACCTAGCTCTGCATGTTCTTTGGCGGCCAATTCCTGTATCTTTGGTTCTGTGTAGTAATCTGAATGCCAAATTTTTAGGCGTAAGGGTTTCAATATCTGCACCATGCTCATACACTATAGCAGCTTCTCCAGCTCTATGGCCAATAGACATCTGAGGCATTGCTGGAAGAATACCAAATGGATTTGTTACAATTTGAGGCATTGTAACCATTATATTATGCTAAGTGGGTCGTCTAAACGTGCTCTGCCCAAAAGCTGGAATTGATACGCCACCAAAACCATCAGAAACAGCTAACGGAGTGCTAAAAAGATACACATCTCATGTCAAATCCTGTATCCTGGCTGCGACTGGCCAAATTTACCAAACTTCGACGACCTTCCGGGACCTTTTGAAAGCTTTCTGTATCTTATCAGGCTGCACAAAGACTTTGATATTGTTGTACATTGATTGCAGATGGTCATAGAAGTTGTGAAATAAGTTTACAAGATGTGGAAGATGGGTCTTGATTTGAGCGATAGTTTAGGAGTTCCATTGAAGTCTGACCTTTGGATTGTAAACAAACCATTCGTATTTCACACGTAACTCAACAGCAGAATGGTCTTCGACGGTGGATGATTGCTGGCTTGACTCATTCATGAGTAGCCTAAAAACGATCTACCCATATCCATGTTAGCTCAAAAAACTCGGTCACCAGTCAAGTTTTTTACACGTAGCTGCAGGAGCCATCGTATGTTGCAAGTTTTAAATACCCATTATGGCTGAAACCCTAATTTTCTTCTTTCACGGAACGAAATCTCACAAATCTTTGCGCCACTACCTCTGAATGTGAAAGAAACGAGATAACATCGTGCTAGGGGAAGCATTGGGACAGAGTCGACGAGCTTGTGATAAACTAGTGTCAGGGTTTTGTCATTCTGTTATAAACAATAAAATTCCAAAAGAGGAGACCACTTCCCCTTTTTATACTCCCGCCAATGGTTTGTCTTTCTAAAAATGGTACCGCATGGCCCATTTGGTGGTCTTTAATACCATTTTTACATATGCTGATGAATCAAGAACGGACACGTTAGATGGTGGTCTTCTCACCGCACCGGCTTCATCTCTTAACCACCGAGCATTTTGCAAATGCGGTGTCACGTGGACCGTTGATCTATATTGAAACTTCCCCATTTGATCTCGCTATGTGCCAGCATGGGAATCAAGGATTTGAAAACGCAGCCTGTCATCATTTAGTGAGTAAACGAGGGATGTCACTGTCAAATATATGTTGGATTGACACGACGAAGCTAACAAAAATCGGTGGAGGGTCTGCAAATTTCTTTTCCTTTGATTGCAATAATACACATAGTCGCACCAACCTCTCCTCTATATAACTTTTACACTTTGAAGAAAAACCTGGGCACACCAAATATGTTTTATATATGTTTCAGTCTCGGCCTTTATCCCACATGTAATAAAGATAATTTTCTCTTTTTATTTACACGCCCCTTTGCTTCTCATATATACTAAGTAACAAGAGAGAGAGAGACTCTCGTTCACATCACTTGGAATGTGGAGGTTATATGGGCCTTTGAATCGGCGCTTGGTCTCATGGTGAAAACCCTTGCTGTTGGGCGTTTAATATTCTTTTTGCTCCCCTTTTTAATTAAATTTTTTTTTGGCATATTCACCAAAGTCACCTTCATAAAATCTCGACTTTAGTCTAGATTATAAAATTAAAACCTCATTCTCATAAAGTTTTAACTTTGGCCAAAAGTTAATCAAATGCTCTTCTCCATACTTAGGCAAATTATTGAAAATTAAAGGCCTTTTCTTCATAAAGCTGTTGGTTAGGCCACATTATAAAAATCAATGTTCTTTTCATAAAGATTAAACTCTTAAGCAAATCTTCTAGGTCTCTCAAAGGTTGAGTTCACAAACCTATAGAGATAGTAAAACCATTTTTTCTTTTTATGAATATTTTGCTTCTCAAACATATTTCCTTTTGAAACTTCGATACCCACACTCGAGGACAAATGCACTTTTCTCGACCAAGTTTGAGATCCCCCGTCATGAAATTTGTTCTATTTTTTGCATCGCCAATGTTGTTGGAAGAAATTTCAGCACAAAATTTACTTAGTGTCAACAGGGGGTATCCTTGGCAAATGCCTCTAGAGGGGGAGAAGGTAGGGGTGGGGGATCCATTAAGAAGGACGGAGAAAAAGGTTGAGGAGGAAAGGGAGATGCTACAACTTGTCCATGCAGTTGAGAGACCCAAGAAAGGATAAGATATCTAATATAGTGCCAATTTAATTTTTCAAAATCTTTAGAGAGATCAAGATTTATCATCATGCCTAGTTTCTTTTGAGTCTTCAAGGAATGGATGGTTTCGTTTGAGTTTGAGTTTAGTGTATCACTTTTTTCTTGCAATATATCTTTGTGTACTCTACTCTATACGTGTTCTTTCATTTCGTTCTTGCACAAACCCAGATCAATTGTATCAGATTGGTCTTCTCTTTATAGGTTGATTTATAAGGAGTTGGGACTCGAGCTACTTGATCCTCTAAAATACCATCCTCATCGACACCAACAACCACCCGTGATGGAAGAAAAGAGAGACAATGGAGCAAGAGATCCTATTAAGATGTTGCTCAAGGAATTCCTCCCTCAACATAGGGATGAGATGATAGAAAAATTTCTCCAAATCATTTGACTGATGTCGACAACAACAAATGCATCTTCATTGAGCGACCACTTCAGAGATGCCACCCCCTTCAAGATATAAGTTAATTTTTATATTCTTGTATTTGAAGGTCAAATAGATGCAGATGCTTTGAAAAAATGGTTAAATCTACAAGAAGGGTATTTCTTTGTCCAAATTTTTTTGATAGGGTAAAAATCACCTTTGCACTCCTTAAGGTTGTCCCCCATGTCAAAAGTTGGTGGGAAACCTACTATGAGAAAAACTTCACAAAGGAGTCTGAATTTTTTGGGGTAATACCACTTGGGCCTCTTTTGTAGATGCCTTGAAGGAACAATATTACCTGTTGGACACTATGATGACTAGTACACGAGATGGACCACATTGCGTCCGAAGAGGGACCAAACAATGCTGGAGTATGGAAATTTTTTATCTATATTGTGCTTCTTGTAAAAGGTAGAATTAATAGTCAAATCCTACTAGCACAACTAGTTTCGACGAGCCTCATTCTACATGGCGACCCAAGTTTGAACCCTATAAGGTAGCTAGGAGGAGACTCTTAAAATTCCAACCATGCTAAGGTTTGGTTTGGCACAGTTATTTTGATGACTTAGATGCCTCTGGGTCATGCTTTCTTACACCACATGCTAATACAACAAATCACATACAAACTAGAAAACAAAAAAAAGGCAGAATTAATAGGCATAAAATTACATATTGCTATATAAATCTTTTTAGCATTAATATCTCCATCCACATGTACTAATTGAAAGGATATTTCTTGTGAAGCCTAGAGAAATGTTCTTCTTTATGTAACAAGATATGCCTACAATGCCTCTATGGTAGGATCTCTTCTTCCATACCGACCACAAGGAAAATCCATCTATGTTGGGGACCTTGGATTCTTCATGCTCCCAAGTTTCAACAAGCAATATTTTTACACCTAAATCTTGCTACCTTGAGACTCAGTGTAAACATCCATGAAGTTTCCCATGACTGGAGGGCTTAACTGACCCATTTTTATAGGTCGTCGCAGTTCACCTTTGTGCAACCTACGACGTCAAAGGTTGTCTTAATGCAGCCTGCGACGATGTCAGTTAATTGGATAAAAGAGCATCTTCGAGCCCATTCTCAAAGGAGAGTGATGTGGATCCCTATCCCTAGCCTATAGGGGAGATGGCATTCGGTTCCCTAGCTCTTTGTTGGATCCCCTAACTCTCTCCTACCATATCTCAACCTATCCTATCCTCTTAGTCCTATATAAGTAAAGCTCATTCCCATTCCAAATGGAGGAAGTCTATAGTATCTACATGGTGAAATTAGCTTAGGAGAGATCTCTACTCATCCCTGGAGAGATCCACACTTCCTTTGGAGGCTTTGGCATTGGCTTGATCAAAGAAGGATTGCTACATTAAGCATTGGTTGTAATCACTTCCTTCTATGTACTTTCCCTTATTACATAGTAATATAAATGCTTTCCACCAAATGTTATTGCATTGATGATGTTTGTGTAGTTTTCCTGCTTGACTGCTAATCTAGGAGGATATTGGTGGCCACCCGCCTATTCCACTTGGACCCCCACCATTGTTTCTTCAGTTTTTTCAATTTCCTTAATTGTAGCACAATTTACAATTTTTGGCAATTTTCGGGTCCTAAACTTTCGGAGCCGTTTTGAGGCCCTAAACGACATTTTTTTGGCATCGAATGGTTGGGAAAATATGAGTTCATTCCGGACTCAATATATTTTTTTCATGGATGTATTCCTTGAATAGATGTTTCTAACGATGTATCATGTGAGTCAAACAGAGGTAGTATGCCAAAGTTATGACCCCGGGAAATTGATGTACCAAGTTACCCAATGGGGCCCATATTCTAGCATTTCACCTCCTAGGGTTATGTTTTTGGATGTGTAGGGTTTCCATTGTCTCTCAATAATATATAGGCCTTTGAGCCCCATTGTAACACAGAGTTCAGAGGCATGTAGCCGCCGCATCTCTTCTCAGAAATAAGCTACCAGCACTCTAGCTAGTTTATTTCCATCCTGTATGTAAACAAGTTTCAGTTCTTTGATTAATGAAATGAAGTGTTATTTTCGCTGCATCTTTGTTTTTTGGGTATTTGTGTATTTTGTTGCATTCCCGCATAAATCCAGATTAGCAGTACCAGAGCAATATTTTCTTTATCGATCCTTCTTTGCATGTCCCCAACGAGGGCGGGGTATAAGGAGTTAGGGCTCGATCTAGTTGAACCCTTGCAAGATCAAACTCGCAAACCCCGACAGCCGCCCATGGGGGATGAAAAGAAAGACGAGGGCGTAGAATATCCTATCAAAATGTTGCTCGAGGAGGCCCTTGAAAAACAAAGTAACGCGATGATGGATAACTTCGCCCAGATCCTTCAACGACTTCCCACTAGCGACGCATCTGCATCTAGCAGCCACTCTGGAGGCGCAACCCCTTTTAAGGTACAAGTAAACTTTGACATTCCCATATTTGATGGCCGAATAGATGCAAACGCCGTAGATAGATGGTTGAATCTATTAGAAGGATATTTCTCGGTTCATGACTTTTCCGACCACGAAAAGATTACTTTTTCACTACTCAAAGCCGCCCCCCATGTCAAGGACTGGTGGGAAACCTACTATGAGAGAAAGGATGAGGAGAAACACTCTCTGTTCTCAGTCATACCCACTTGGAATTCTTTCCGATATGCCATAAAGGAACAATATTATCCCATGGGGAGCTATGAGGACAAGTACATACAATGGCCCAAGCTGTGGCAGCAAAGAGATCAAGATGTGCAAGAGCTGACGAATCTGTTCCATACCCTGTGCACCAAGTTGGGTATTAAAGATTCAGAGAAACATTTGTTGTTGAAGTACTATAGTTGTCTGCACAGATACATTTAGGAGGAAATGGAGTTCCTAGACATCTTTTCGCTTGGTACAGCATACCGGTATGCTGCCAAAATTGAGCAAAAATTCAAACAGAAGAAGTGAGACTTTGGATTTGCAAATCAGAAGCAAGCGAAAGGTGCCCCCAAACTGCAGAACCAAGGACAAATCCAAGGCATGGCGACTCAAGACAATTTACCAAAGCCGCAAGCAAAGAGAAACACTATGATGCTGAATAAGGAAGCGGGAAAGTGGTGTGAATTCCATAAGAGCCCCACTTACAACACAAGTGAGTGTCAGGCCAAGCAGTCATTGGTGGCCAAGATAAAGGCTTCTAAATCAGATGCATACTCTGACACCGAATCAAAACCTGAGAAGAGGAATGACCGAGGGAAGAAGATTATCGATGCAGAGCCCAACGCCACCGTTGCCACCACGAAGATCCAAAAGGAAGAACCAGAAGATTCAGAGGAGGAGGAGCGTCTCTTCCACTCCCAGATGTGGGTAAAGGGTTCCCCACTACAGTTCATTGTCGACAGTGGGAGCCAAAAGAACCTAATTTCAGCATAGGTTGTGAAGCGATTGGGCTTGCCGACCACAGCACACCCGCACCCGTACACCATCGAGTGGATTCACCAAGGACGGGATATCTGCGTCAACCAGTAGTGCCGCCTTCCCTACAACATCAAACCCTTCACCGATGAGGTATTATGTGGCATTGCTCCTCTTGATGTTTGTGATGTATTATTGGGCCAACCATACTTATGGAAGCGAGATGCTGTGTATGAGTCCCAGCCTCACGTTGTTATTATTACGTTGGGAAATAAGTTGTACAGGATACCATAAGTACCACCGCCAGCCATTATCTCTTTGGTTACTGCAAAACAATGTAGTAAGCTCATTTCCAAAACTGGGAAATTTGTTTTCTTGATGATCCGCCCTTAGGGAAAGAAGAAGATCATGGCCACGACCTCCAGACAAGGCTCCTCCACCCGACAACAACAAATGGACAAGGTCATGGTGGAGTATCGGGACATATTCACCTCACCCACAGGGGTGCCTCTGCACTGTCAGGTCAAGCACCCCATCGATCTGACCATAGGTGCGCCACTGCCCAATGGACCGATCTATCGAAGCTATGTTATGGAGAACGATGAAATCAAGAGGCAGATTCAGGCGCTGCTATAGAAGGGTCACATTCGTCCAAGTTCATCACCCTGTGGGAGCATGATCATGTTGGTACAAAAGAAGGATGGGACTTGGAGACTCTGTATTGACTATCGGGCGCTGAACAAGATCACTATCCGGAATAGGTACCCGATCCCCCGGATTGATGACCTCCTAGACCAACTTAAAGGGGCAAAATATTTCAGGAAGATTGACTTAAAGTTTGGGTATCACCAAGTACCAATCGAACCGACCGATGTGTGGAAGACTGCCTTCAAAGCCAAGGAGGGCCTTTTCGAATGGCTGGTCATGCCTTTCGGGCTGACGAATACTCCCGCAACCTTCATGAGACTGATGGATGACATCTTGTGTCCATTCACCAACTCATTTGTAGTAGTGTACTTGGATGACATCCTTATCTTCAGCCAGACTTGGGAAGAGCACCTCCACTACATTCAACGGGTCCTCCAAACACTGCGGAAGCACAAGTTGTGTGCCAATTTGGACAAGTGCACTTTTGGCATGACCCAGGTTTAGTATCTAGGATACATTATTGATGAGTATGGGGTGCATGTGGATCCAACCAAGATCCAAGTCATTCGGGATTAATGGCCAACCCCAACCACTCTAACAGAGCTTCGCAGCTTTCTGGGTCTTGCTAATTTCTACCATAGGTTCATGTTGGGATTCTCTCATATCACTTGGCCCTTGAGTCAAGTCACCAAGGGAGGGGCGAAAGCAAAAGTATTCTGGTCGAAAACTCAACAGAAAGCGTTCGTAGAGTTGAAACATCTCCTCTGTTGTGCCCCAGTGCTCACATTACCATACTTGCAACAACCATTTGAGATCGAGACAGATGCCTCTGACTATGCTATTAGGGCAGTCCTTACTCAACAAGGGAATCCAGTGGCATATCACAGTGAGACACTGTCCGACATAGTCCGGAAATATCCCACTTATGACAAAGAGATGTATTCCATTGTACAGGCTTACCGACAATGGAAGAATTACATTTTGGGGAAGGAAACGATCATCCACACAGACCACCGACCCCTGTAGTTCATAAAGACACAAGGGAAGTTACAGAACGATTGCCATCAGAAGTGGTCCACATATATACAACAGTTTCATTTGAACATCAAGTACAAGAAGGGAAGAACCAATAATGTTGCATATTGCCTCAGCCGACCATCGATCGTGGCGATAACCATCATGCTCAACTCTTGTGGGCTCGAGACTTCTAATTGGCCGCTTCTTTGCAAAAGCGATCTAGAATTCAGCCACACATACAAGAGGCTTTTGGAGGGCAACGAAGTTCCAAATTTTCACCTCCAGGATGCACTACTATGTCACATGGGACACCTTTGTGTTCCTTCAAGCGAGCATGCCAAGATGATTTGGGAAGCGCACTGCAGTCGGTTCGTTGGGCATTTTGGGGTCGAGAAAACAGTGGTAGTACTACAAAAGTTTTTCTATTGGCAGAAGCTTCGATAGGACGTCAGGAAGTACATCTGATCCTGCATTGCCTGCGCCATTTCCAAACCGTCCATCAAGAAGCAAGGCCTCTATACTCCGTTTCCTACTCCAAGCTCACAAAGTCCACAACTTTCCATCCCCAAATTGATGGCCAGACAGAGGTCGTCAACAGGATGATCGTCCACATTTTGCGCTTGTACAACTCAAAGCATCCAAGCACATGGGATGAGAGCCTCCCCTATGTACAACATAGCTATAACCGGGCCCTCCATAGCTCAATCGACCACAACCCCTTTCAGGTGGGCTTGGGATTCCAGCCACTATGTCCCATTGACATAGCCATGCCATTTGCAGCTACTCAGACTGATTTGGCTCATTTCCAGTCTGCAGTTTCCAAGACGAACAGCTTCATTGAGCGCATTCAGCACGTTCGCCAACAGGTTCATGGCATATTGGATAGAGCCAATGCTATGTACAAGTACCGGCATGATCAGCATCGGGTGCAACACAACTTCCATGTGGGTGACAAAGTGTGGCTACATTTGCAGAAGGAGCGCCTCGCTGGACCCCACCGTAAGTTTCTCCTACTCCGATATGGGCCATACACCATCACCAAGGATGTCGGGGACAATTCCTTCGAGCTCAGTATTCCACCATTCCTTGGTCTGCATCCAATGTTCAATGTGGACCACCTTCGACCCTACTTTCCACCTCTACTAGACACATCAGACGTGGCAAAACAACTCACACCAACAGAGTTAAACCCAGACTGCATGGAACAAGCCACAACTGATCGGATTATGGACACACAGATCAAGAACACCCGCCAGCAGAAGATCCAACTATATCGAGTTGTCAAAGCAGGACAACTCCTTCACCAGGGAAAGTGGCTCACTAGGGACCAAGTTCAGCAGAAGTTTCCTCATCTCATGGAGGGACTCAACGCAATGGGGACCATTGCTTCCTAAGGGGGGAGGAATGATCCAGGAGGATATTGGTGGCCACCTTCCTATTCCACTTGGACCCCCACCATTGTTTCTTCAGTTTTTCAGTTTCCTTAATTGTAGCACAATTTACTATTTTTGGCAGTTTTTGCGTCCTAAACTTTCGGAGCGGTTTTGAGGCCCTAAACGACGTTTTTTTGGCATCAAATGTCGGGCAAATATGAGTCTATTTTGGACTCAATATTTTCTATTTATGGATGTATTCCTTTAATAGATCTTTCTAACGATGTATCATGTGTGTCAAACGGAGGTAGTATGCCAAAGTTATGACCCCGGGAAATTGATGTACCAAGTTACCCAACAATGCCCATATTCTGGCGTTTCACCTCCTAGGGTTAGGTTTTTAGATGTGTAGGGTTTCCATTGTTTCTCAAGAATATATAATCCTTTGGGCCCCATTATAACACAGAGTTCAGAGGCATGTAGTCGTCACATCTCTTCTCAGAGATAAGCTACCAACACTCTAGCTAGTTTATTTCCATCCTGTATGTAAACAAGTTTCAGTTCTTTGATTAATGAAATGAAGTGTTATTTCCGCGACATCTTTATTTTTCTAGGTATTTGTGTATTCTTTTGCATTCCTGCATAAATCCGGATCAACTGCTTACTTAGATCTATTATTCTTTAGGTGCATTTTACTACTTGTTTTGTTTGACAGGTTTTGCAGCTGAGATCTGAAGACCATCAAGCTTGGAGCAAACATCAAGGAGAAAGGATCCGTGATCTGAAAGGTAAAGCATCTATCTACTCGATCTCTAATTAGATCTAGAAAAGTATTCTATGTTCTATCTTATTTGTTCTAGACTTACATTAAGCTAGGGAGATTAGGCCTTGAGTCCGCTCTTGGTAGATTGTCTGTCAAACAAATCTGGCGACCATACTGGGGAGTACATCATTTTAGTTTTCAATTTGAATTCCATTCTCATTTGATTTCTTTTGCAAGCCATCTTATTTACCTCCTAAGTCTTTTTCACTATCAGATCTTCAAGAGTCTGTAGTCCTCCTATGAGTCTGTATTCATAATTCTTAGACCATTTTATTGCTCATTTCTTGGAGATCTATTGATCCTAGAGTTTGGATCTCGCTCGTCGCACCTGGGCAGTGGAACCAGAGCATTGATTTGATCTTTGTTCTCTGTCTTTTGGGTTGTCGTCGTAACCTTCCCACTAGTGTCGTGCGACATCGTCGCAATACCCACACTGGTGACCTGCGACGGTCGCTCTGTGTATGAACACAAACTGCGCCGATATGTTAAATTTAGTACAAGGGCTTCCGCCCTCCATTTTTTATTTAATTTTTGGTTTGGTGTGCAGACCCCTCTGTGCTGCAAGATCCAGTCAGAGACCTTTTTTTATTTGTGTTGAAAGTGTTTGGATTTTTGTGTGGATTTGTATTGGGTCCCATTTTAACAAGCTTAAGTTTGGTAGTGGTGGACACTTTTGGTTCCCCCACCTTCATCCACTTGACCTTGTCTTCCCTCCTTTCCCCACCTAATCTGATCTTTGCATTGGATCTGATCCCAAACTGCACCTAATCTGATCTTTGCATTGGATCTGATCCCAAACTGCTTTTTGCACTTGTCATTTAGCTTTGTTTGCATTCAGTTGTTTGATTGAGTGTTTTGAGTGTTTTGAAGTGTTTTCAGTCCATATAAGTGCTTGTCATTTTCTTGAGATTTCCTGAGTGTTTAGAGTGCTGCAAATAAACTTTCTTTTTCAGTTTTTGTGCTTAAAAATATCATTGTTATCAAGTCATAATCTTGGCATACCATTGGAAAATTAAAGGTGTATCATTTTTACTGTTTTCAAGAACATTTGAAAATTATTGTAGAAATTGCTTCATGCATTGGAATTGGTCATTTATTAGTCTTTCGGAAAAGTTTGAGAGAAAAAATTAATCATTTGTGCTTTTCGGGAATTATGAATCATTCATTTTCTTGAAAAATTCGAGTGACATCAAGTTTTTACAAAAGTGATTCCATGTTTGGAGAGATTGTATGCATTCTTGATTTTTTATGTTTTTAAGCCATTATAGTGAAATTGAAAAGTTAGAGTGCTCTAGATAGGAAATTTCTCTCTTTTCATCTCTTAAAGTTTTGATTCGAAAAGACAAAAGAAAATGTTTGGATTTGGTTGTAACGCTTGTTGATTTTTTGAGTTTTGCTTGGAAAAACGGAAAAAGTGAAAAGAGTATTTTTTATCAAATTTGATAGATTTGGGATTGTGTTGCACATTGTTGTTTTGGTAAAATCACTTGGAAAGAAATTTCTCCCTCCCATATATAGAGTTTTGTTGGGTAAAATATGCACTATCTAATTCAACACTTAATTGTCAACCTGGGAAGGTAGCTTGTGGGATGCAAACACTATATGTGCAGGACTGAAAGCCTAAACTACCCTAGCATAACTTATCCTAAAGCTGGTAATTTAAAAGTGGAAAGTGAAATCTAATTTAGAATGGAAAACTAAGTCACTTACATTCATAAAGCATCTATCTTATTATTTATCAAACGATACTACATACAACACTTCATTCAGACACTACTTACGACACTTCATTCAAACACTACATACGATAATTCATTCAAACTCTAACAAGGATTTCAAATGTAAAACTGATCTATGTTATCTTAACCTATGGACGAGAATTGAAATTGCAATAAAAGAAATGACTAATCTAGAAAGTAGCGCTTGGTCTGAAAGCGAACTAACTAATGGAAACAAAATTAACTACCTAATCTACGAATTTGAAAAGCGATCTACTTATGCAAAATTAAAGATCTATCTAAGAATTCACTTGCAACTAACTATCAAAAGAGCGGGAAATTATGTTATTTCTAAGAGAACAAGCTAGCTATTCTATGAAATACAATCAAATGACTAACTATGAATTCATGAAAGCAGGATAAAATTATATTCTAAAGACCAAGCATAAATAAATGCAATGCTTTAAAACATGAATTTAATCAAAAGCAAACTATCCAATTAATCTACGCAACTTAACTTCAACAACCAACTATGAATTGAAAAAAACAAGACAAATAACTATTATAAAGACTAACTAAATAATTTGTAAGCAAATCTATTTAACGTCTATTTAACAAATTGAAATGGATCCTATGTCTGAAAAGCAAATAAATCCTATGATATGGACACAGAAAGCAAAGTACACTAATATGACTCAGAAACTAAATTAAATGAACATAAAATTATGTAATGACACAGAAAACATAACATGTGACAAAAAGTGAACTTGGCAATTGATTTCTCATTTAATATTTCAATGCTTTTCAAATTAATGGATTTCCTTAGCATGAGTTTTAATAAGTTTGATATCATCATAGAGTTCATTGTTCAATCCAATCTTAAGCTGAATTACTACTATAATTGAAACTATTATAAATTAAACTTGCATCTAAAACTATGACAAGATAAATGAAATTTCTTGATTACAAAATTTTTAAAAGGAATACTATTGTTAAGTCTAAGGTACAGAAGCAAAACTATTTTTAAATAATCATTCAAACTGTAAGCAAACTGCTTATCCTATTCTTATGAATAGAAAAGCTATTTTACTTGTGCAAAGTTAAAGATCTAAACTATGAAAAGAATTCAATTGTAACTTAACTATTTGAAAGCAGAAAATTACATTATTTTGAGAAAGCAAACTAACTAAGATTCAATTCAAAAATTATCTATGAATGCAAGATGAAATACTATCCTAGAGACTAACTACAAAGCAATAAACTGTCTCTATGAAACAACAAATTATTTGTAAACAAACTAACTAGCTTCTATCTAACAAATTTGGAATGCTTTCTATATTGCTGGAAATGGAAATTTAATCTACAAAACGGAATTGAAATGCTATCTAAATCAACAATCTATCCTTTAATCTAACCCTTAGAAATTCTTCTCCAAGTTCAATCTTCAAAGAAAATAAACTACGATAACTAAGAATGCAATGATTGTAAAATTAATCCTATCTCCTATCAATGGCAAACAAAACAAAGCAAAGACATTTTACTACTCAAATTCTAACCTCTAATATTATCTCTGTCTACTGACGGAAATGTGAAGATGAAATGCAGGTCTACAGTGACAAAAACAAATGCAATCAATCAGCAAAGGAATAACACAATGTTGGGAAATGAAACTAAACCCTACAACAATTTGGAAAACATGATAGACAAACAAAAACACAAATGCAATGAAAAAAAAGGCAAAACGCATGGAAAGCAACACGGATATGAAAAGGTGACGGCAAAACGTAGAGGTCTGTTCGGCAACATTTTTCTCCCTATCTGTTAATAGTTTCTGGAAACTGTCCATGGATAGGTGTAAATGGTCCCATTTGGGAAGTGGGTTTCTAACCGTTTCCCCAGATTCCTTATGGTTTGCTCACACATTTCCCCCGCAATTTGTCTCCTAGAGTGATGACAGGAATGCAATTGTAAATGCAAATATAATGAACATAAATGTTAAGTAAAATGGTAAAGGGAAAACAACGGTGGGCAGAGCTCTGCAAACTATAAATTAACTAAGCTAATCAACATAATTGAATCTAATCTAACTTACAGACAGTTTAAGCATCAAACAAATTGATATTTAACAGATAAATTGCAAAGACAAATACTTAGCTGACAGAGACAACAAATGAACAAAACGAACAGGTTGAATCCAGATTCTACACAGAGAAGAGCTTGCAACCTTTGGTGGGCCCCTAGAGTCACAGCCTGAGACTATCTACTTCCTTAGATGAACATAAACACAAAAACCAACTTCTTATTGCAATCAATTTCGAAATTACAGAGTTCAGCTGAAGTGTGAGCCACATCAACAATGACAATAGCTACCACTACTCTTCTCAGCCCTATGGGGCTCTATTTATACATAAAAATGCCAATGGGGAAGGATAGAACAAAATCCCCAAGTCCCTGAGCTGTTAAAACTAATTTCTATTTTTAGAAAATGGCCAACCACGTTTTCTGGACAAATCCGTTTCAAGGAACCACGAACTGCTCCCAAATTGCTTTGAATTTTCGTAAAATTCCTTGCTAGGACCTAAATAGGCCTATTCTACACAAAACCCATGTGCCGGAATTTTCAATTTCGCCTCTGTTTTCCTGCAGATCCAGTCCAAAATTTTGTTTTCTGTTAAAAACATGTTTTTGATAGAATCGAATGAAGGTCCGAATGGGCGTCCATATGACCTGTAACGGAAATTAGTTCATAAATCTGATTTCTGGGCTGAATTTCTGCTGGGTTGTTGGCCACATTGACGGCTGGGTGTTGAGTTCTGATTGTGGATGAGTTCTATTGGCTGGGTGCTAGGTTCCCTTGCCTTCTTCACGTGATGTGAGGCGATGCGTTTAAGTTTGAAGCACCTTCCTATAATCCATCCTCCACGCATTCAACCTGCATCAAACCAAAAAGTATTAAATGACTTAAATCATGGTATTAAAAAGCTTAAATGAAATCCATGTTGTATTATTTTAAATGGATGAGAATTAGATATTAAAAATGACATATCACGTCACATTAACTTAATTCAAATGATATTTTAAATCAAATTACTTCTTTAAATATTCAATACTAAATGATTTTGTTTAATATTTTGTTTTTGTTTTATACTTTAAACAAATTCTTTAATAACTTTTTAGCATGTTTAATTATTGTTTGTTTAAATTTTTAAAACAATATTAAAGTCCATCATCAAATCACACTTTTGATTTGCATGTGCAGGTATGACATAATTATCAAAAACCAGAAGACAAAGGTATTCAAGTTGGTGAATTGTTTGGTGAAAATATTAAAGTCCAGATGACAGTCCGGATGACAAAAAATGATATAAACTATGAAAATAAGCAAACTAAATGATTCTAACGCCAGTTGGTTTATGCATACTAGTCTATGGTGCAAGCGGAACAGTAAATGAATTGTTTAAATTGAAATAACAAGAAGCAGGCTCAGTTAAGCTGGTGAATCATTTCATTAAGCTCAGTTACAGAACTTAGTACCGAAAGAAGGGTCGAATGAAGGACCGGATGGAGTACCGAAATGCTTATGATTTGCAAAACATTGCATTTAATACATTAAAAATAACATATTAGGCTCACTTTACATTCACAATATTTTAATTAATAAAACAAAGTAAAATATAGCCTTATTGAACATAGATGTATTAAATCATGGTAGATAGGATGAGAAATTAATGTAAATAACATCATTATAAAAGACAATTCAGGAGCCCAACACTCCCCCAGACCAAAGGTATGGCATGTCCGCGTGCCATGAATGAATTGGAAGTGATCTTTCATTTATTCAAAAACTCTGTTTGATCATCAATAGTTTATAGGAAATATTCAACAAAACTAGGCCAACTTTATTACTGCATGAAAACTAGAATTTAGAAAAAAAATGTTATGTTATGAGATGACCAAAACAACTTCATATTATTTAAGATTTCTTAATACATACAATTCTGCCAACTAGTAATAATTCATGCTTATGAAGATCATATAAACAGAGAGTCTATCTCTCCCCCGGACCAAAGGTATGGCACGTAATTAAGACTGGGTTGTGTTCTCTTATGTTAACACTCTTGTTCAACAAGACTCGACAGGTAATATCACACTAAGGCATATTCTTCAATACATGCAAATTCATCAGTTTATGCTCACTAAGACCACATATAAGCTATGATAGGGGATTTTCCTCATGTCTCCCAAAATAGAAAACATGAGGTTATAGATAGTCTGTGAGCCTATAGGAAACCAATCATCCCTGCTACTTCTCAAAGATTTATGTCATGTCCCAAATTTGGCATTGGGTAACAATGGCCTAATCACATTGGCCATATTCATTAGAGTTTGTCAAATTGATGTTAAGGGTCAAAGAATTGCCAAGGAAAATTACTAGTTTCCTAGGTTTGGGGTGGAAGCTTTGGGATTTGGAATAAGGAGGATAATAAATGATGTTTGAACATTCGAATGGCATAAATATTTAATAAAGGAGATAAATAAATATATACAAGTGAAAATCAAAGTGGCATTTGATCATGAAGACACATGGAGGAAGTGGGACCCACATATGGCTAGATTTCCCCACTACACTTGGCATCATTCTCTCACCAATTCGAATTCAAGGTGAATGGTAACATACTTGGGGGAGTTCAAAAGGTATTATTCATGGCATGACTCATCCAAGGTCGAAATATAGAGGAAGATTAACTCCCATGGAAGAGGAAGAGGCAATTTGAAGCTAGTGGGACACTTGGGCTAGATTCCCTAGCTCTATGACAACAATGATGAAGATGTTATGACACCTACGACACAAATCAGACCTGAAGGCTGAGATATGACATATATGACATTTCAGGGCTAAAAATAGCTTCCAAGAGGGCACTCAAGGGAGTTAAGGCAGCTAAGATGCTTCCACATGTGATTTGGTGGAAGTGAGAAACTAGGAATTGTTGTACAAGTGGCATTCTTTGGAATCTCTTCTCAACTTGAGTTGGCATGAGTCTCTTGGAAGGAATTCGACCCATGGAGGACATTATAAGTTTATAAAATTCATGAACAAATAAGAATATCAGCTTTTGATCATTGGTAGAATTTGCAATTGCATTTGTGAAGAGGGAGAGCTAGTGGATGACTAGTTTCTTGCCTTAGCCAATTTCGAGGGTGAAAGATTCCCATCCAAGTTGGTAATTGGAAAGGACATTCATACCTTTCATTTGAAGCTTTAATGGAGTCTTTATTTGTAGGTGTCAGCTATAGGGAAGCTCATGGTTTCTTTTATTATAGCTCACTCCTTCAACCATTTCCAATTTTGGTGGCATATTCTTGATCCTTGAGGGAGGGCATTTTTGGTGAGCTATTGTACTCTTTCGGGGAGATTCTAATGCCCCATTTATTTTTTAATATGAATTAAATACTCTTTTATTCATCTTCAGGACGTTTCAAGTCGAAATTCCAAGTAGAAATGTACAAATCTCATTTTTAATGAAAGAAGAGTGCCATTTCCCCACTACCTTGTTGTGAACCAATGTAATGTTGATGGATTCGAATGGATAAGTAAAATACTGATGGTTTATTTATGAATGGAGTGTTATTGATGTATTATACAAGTTTCATGTTCATTTCTCAAGCATTTGAAGTCATTTTACTCAGTTTATTTACATTTGGAGAAGATTTGGTGCCATTTCCCCAAGAGTCAAACTAGTGATTTTTGTTGTTGTTTGGGAGAGGTTTGGAACAAACTTAATAAATTATGAATGGTGCATTTGGAACATTAATAACATCCTTGAGACATACCCTACCTATGTTCAGAAATTTGAGTGGGTTTGGAGGCATTTGGGAAGCCATTTTCAGTACTTACCCCAGGGGAATTTGAACCCCAAATTACTAGTAAAAATGCATACTTGGTCCAGAATCTTAAGAGAGTTTGCAGAGGTATTTTGGTGGCCATATCTCATCCCTGAACATCATATTCAATTCCTAATATCATTCATACACCTTCCTTGAATATTTGAAGGCATTTGGAGTCAATTTGAGACCTAGAGACCAATACTAGTCAAAGGAAAATTGCTACTAAAGTTCCCTACACTGGCCAGAATTGAAAGAGGATTTGCAGAAGTATTTTAAAGGCCCAAAATCATCCCTAAAACACATATTTATGTTCTAACATCATCCATATACCTTCTCAGAATATTTGGGAGCAATTGGAGCAATTTGGGGACCTAGAGCTCAAAACTAGTCAAAGGTCTCACTAGGGAAAAAAGTGAAAATTTGTCATTTTAATAAAATTCCTAACAAGGGACATTACAGTGGTATCAGAGCATGGTCTTGGCACCTGATGTGGTAGAACATTGATGAATATCAGGATTCAAATAAATAAGCCACCACCCTTAGAAACTGAAACTGGATGTACTTTGGTGAAAGGGAAGAAGTAGGAGAAGAAGTGCATTCCTTGGTCACCATGAGTAAGGATGAGAAACGAACCTTAGAGTAGAATGAGGATTTTATAAAATTACTGAAACCCTCCTTTGAAGACAAGTGGAGGCAATTCATTCAAGTGTTCGAATTGTTGGTGATACAAACCGTTACACCAAAACCTCGAGATGTTAGTGAAGGCTGCCCACTAGGATCTTAACATCCCACCACGCTCCGGAGTCCAGACTCTGGGCTGGATGTGTGCCCGTACAGTGGTGTCCCCTTTGCGCCGTACGAGCCTCGGGAAAACACTGCAATGCCGACATTTCCACCCACTCTGTGACTTGAACCTTGGTGGAGACTCTGATACCAAATGATACGAACCATTACACCAAAACCTTGAGATGTTAGTGAAGGCCACCCACTAGGATCTTAACAGTTGGTTAGTCAACTTGGAAGCAATGTGGAAAAAAGAATGAACAATGGTTCTCTTTCCAAGGAAAAGAAGGAAATGGATGAAATAATTTATGCCACAAAGGAGGAACCTCATGTAATGGTGGAACATGAGGTACATGATGATATGCAGGTGCTTGAAGATGCTACACTCAAACAAGAAGAAGGATAAGCACTTGTCTTTGTTCAGAGGGATTATGAGTTGCCTCATGGAGAGAGTTGCAAAGTCTTGAAGGAGGCACATGATCTCACAACAGTTGGAGCAGCCAATTATGGAGAAGATGAATTAAATATTTCGATGGGTAAGAGTTGTAAAGATTTAAGGTTGGTTCATAATTCCTCACCCCCTACTTCTTTTTCAGCCACATCAATTGGGGATGAAAATTGGGTGAAAGGTTTTTTTTGTAGTGGTGCCACATGAGGGGTATGAAACTCCTACCTCTCCTTTTGATGATGACTTGAATAGAGCACCTCAGTCTTTCCATTTGCAGCAGAATATTTTCTTTCCTTGTGATGATACATATCTTCATGGATACACTTATGATGTTCACTTGAGTCACTTGAAGACTCATGATCTTCCTTGCTCCTTACTTAGTTCAATTGATATTGGAGGAACTTCATTAACTACTTGGATGAAAGAATATAGGGCTGACTGTTTTGATGCATCTTACATATTTTTGGAGCAGCATTATAGGACATGGGATACTCACCCATGTCATTGGATCAGATTTGATTTTTCACTTGATGCTTGTATGCACCTGGAAAATGGTGGTCTACTTACTTGGAGGTATAAGCACTTTATGATTCTTTGATGAAGCACCTCGTTGATGTACATTTTCATTATGTTGTTATGTACTTTGATGCTATATATTTTGTACTCATGATGTTTGGAAGAATGCATACAAGAAAATGGGATCCAAGAATACTCTTATCTAATGGTGTGGGTTGGAGAGCACTCTTAATTGTTGGGGTGCAATATAAGCGATGGGACCCTGGAATAATTTTTATCTCATTGGTTTCAAATTATTTGGGGAAACAAGCAGTATGGGAGATGGATTTCCCACCTAATAAAGTGATTTTTATCAGATTAATGTAGCAGCAAGCTTGGTGGTTCCTCTCTAAAATCTTCATGGAAACTCAAAGACTCAAGGTTGAGCAATTCAATGGCAACTTCAAAGAATTATATAAAAAACAGATTCTTCAACACCCATGTTTGAAATTGCTTGAGGACAAGCAATATTGGGAAGGGAGGATTTTTCATGTCCCAAATTTGGCATTGGGTCACAATGGCCTAATCACATTGGCCATATTCATTAGAGTTTGTCAAATTGATGTTAAGGGTCAAAGAATTGCCAAGGAGGAAAATTACTAGTTTCCTAGGTTTGGGGTGGAAGCTTTGGGATTTGGAATAAGGGGGATAATAAATGATGTTTGAACATTAGAATGTCATAAATATTTAATAAAAGAGATAAATAAATATATACAAGTGAAAATCAAAGTGGCATTTGATCATGAAGACACATGGAGGAAGTGGGACCCACATATGGCGAGATTTCCCCATTACACTTGGCATCATTCTCTCACCAATTCGAATTCAAGGTGAATGGTAACATACTTGGGGGAGTTCAAAAGGTATTATTCATGGCATGAATCATCCAAGGTCAAAATATAGAGGAAGATTAACTCCCATGGAAGAGGAAGAGGCAATTTGGAGCTAGTGGGACACTTGGGCTAGATTCCCTATCTCTATGACAACAATGATGAAGATGTTATGAAACCTATGACACAAATCAGACCTGAAGGTTGAAATATGACATATATCAAATTTCAGGGCTAAAACTAGCCTCCAAGAGAGTGCTCAAGGGAGTTAGGGCAGCTAAGATGCTTCCACATGCGATTTGGTGGAAGTGGGAAACTAGGAATTGTTGTACAACTAGCATTCTTTGGAATCTCTTCCCAACTTGAGTTGGCATGAGTCTCTTGGAAGGAATTCGACCCATGGAGGACATTAGAAGTTTATAAAAGTCATAAACAAAGAAGAATAGCATCTTTTGATCATTTTTATAATTTGCAATTGCATTTGTGAAGAGGGAGAGCTAGTGGATGACTAGTTTCTTGCCTTAGCTAATTTCGAGGATGAAAGATTCTCATCCAAGTTGGTAATTGGAAAGGCCATTCAGACATTTCATTTGGAGATTTAATGGAGTCTTTATTTGCAATTTTAAACTACAAGAAAGCTCATGTTTTCTTCTATTTCAGCTCACTCCTTCAACCATTTCTAGTTTTGGTGGCATATTCTTGATCCTTGAGGGAGGGAGTTTTTGGTGAGCTGTTGTACTCTTTGGGGGAGCTTATAATGCCCCATTTATTTTTTAATATGAATTAAATACTCTGTTCTTCATCTCCAGAAAGTTTCAGGTCTAAATTCCAAGTAGAAATTTATAAATCTCATTTTTAATGAAAGAACAGTGCCATTTCCCCACTACCTTGTTGTGAACCAATGTAATGTTGATGGATTCGAATGTATAAGTAAAATACTGATGGTTTATTGATGAATGGAATTATATTGATGTATTATAAAAGTTTCATGTTCAGTTCTCAAGCATTTGAAGTCATTTTACTCAGTTTATTTACATTTGGAGAAGATTTGGTGCCATTTCCCCAAAGGGTCGAACTAGTGATTTTTGTTGTTGTTTGGGAGAGGTTTGGAACAGACTTAATAGCTAATGAATGGTTCATTTGGGACATTAATAACATCCTTGATACATTCCCTACCTCTGTTCATAAATTTGAGTGGGTTTGGAGGCATTTGGGAAGCCATTTTCAGTACTTACCCCAGGGGCATTTGAACCCCAAATTACTAGTAAAATTGCATACTTGGTCCAGAATCTTAAGAGAGTTTGCAGAGGTATTTTGGTGGCCATATCTCATCTCTGAACATCATATTCAAGTCCTAATATAATTCATACACCTTCCTTGAATATTTGACGGCATTTGGAGTCAATTTGAGACCTAGAGACCAATACTAGTCAAAGGGAAATTACTAGTAAAGTTCCCTACATTGGCCAGAATTGAAAGAGGATTTGCAGAAGTATTTTAAAGGTCCAAAAGCATCCCTGAAACACATATTTATGTTCTAAAATCATCCATATACCTTCTCAAAATATTTGGGAGCAACTGGAGCAATTTGGGGACCTAGAGCTCAAAACTAGTCAAAGGTCTAACTAGGGAAAAAAGTGAAAAATTGTCATTTTAATAAAATTCCTAACAAGGGACATTACATTTGATCGTCATTCAAGTAATTATGGACAGAGTTTGTATTTGATTTCATTAGGCTCCTAATTTTATGGGTCCCACTTCTAGGATAGTGACATCCTAAGTATAGTACGAATTAGACGACAGGGTTTTAAGTGCAACTTACAAACATTCTCAAATGGCAGATATATGAGGTTCATTTAATCGGTTGTTCAACCATGCATGTTGTTTCTTAATATTTTACATAAGTATATTGTTCATACACACAAATATAGATTAGGCATAGTGAAAGACATCAAAGTCAGAACCTATTGCCAGCAAACCTGTTCAGTACCTCGATGGGGTAACTTTGATATCTAAGAAATATCCTCCCCATAAAGAATGCCCCATTTCTAGCGAGCCTGTTCAGTACCCCGATGGGTCTGTCTAGTCATACCACAGGCTGGTACCCGCTGCCAGTAGACCTGTTCAGTATCCCGATGGGTTAGCCTCTTACACCATTTTTATAGCAGAAACTATCCTTTACCACCACCCTTAAGAGATTTATACATGTGTTTATTTTTGCAACAGGATGGGGAGGTAGCTCTGAAAACCTTTTACATATTGGGATGGTATATGGGTTGGAGGACTTTCTATAAATTGCCTTTTAAAGGTTGTGTGCATGAAAAATAGAATATGCATTTAGTTTAGTCCAAAGACATGACATGGCCAAACTTAATTAATGTATAGTGGATGAGGCCATAAGAGAATGATTGAAAGTTGCATCTAGTCCCAAAACTCGCCTTTTTCATGTAGAGTTATAGTAGTGTTCCCCACAACTAGGAATCTCATTCACCCTTATGCTACAATGTGATAAAGATGCTTAAATAACATGCCCTAATAATAAAGCTAGGATGTACGAGTGCCCTCTAGGTTTTAGATAGACCTTAATTTATGGAAAATCCCCATGATGTTTAAAGTTGGTCTTGAGTAACTGGTCTAATCAGAAATATGCATGTATGAAAATGAATAATGATGTAAGATTGTTTTAGTTTAGTCATTAGCATGATCTTATTCTTAGTTCTTTTATTTGAACAAAAAAGCGAAGTTGTATTATTTCCTAAACTAAGAATGCAACATTTTCTTTATATACATATTTATCTACCCTAAGAAGAAAGAAAGGATTTGTATTCAAGTATATGAGCTCCTCCAATGAAACCAAGTGCGAAGAAAGATGAAAATTATACCTTTATCCACATATGAAAAGGTTGTTGCAATGATTACCTGAATGTGGAAGTTCAACCAACTTGCTTGTCTTTGCATCAGAAGGTGTCGAATGAAGGAATGGTATTGTGGATGGGTTACCTCTTGGAACCAACTTTCGATATAGTCCTCATATTCACCTTCCTTCATTATGTCATGCAGATCCTCTTCTCCTTGTTGAGCGGTTGTTTGAGAACAAGTTGGATCCGTTAGCTTGCATGTAGAGAACTCTTTAATTTGCGGTTGCTCTCATTCAGATGTAATCCCTAACACGTCAGATTCTTTTGAATTCTCGTAAAAAACATCGTTTTGTAGTTCTTGGGATTTTGGTTCATCTATCATTTCAGGAGTAGTTGATAAGTTCTCAACTTCTCTCAGGATCTGCTCTTCGGTAGAGGTCAAGACTCCACCTTTTGCTAGGATCTGAGAGAGTTCTCTCATACTAATGAACACCTTTGAATCCATGTGATTGGTTGGTAGGTCCTACTTCACACAAGGATTAGTCCCTGGGGTTCTTACAACACCCCAATTTTTTTTTATGTATTTTTAAAATACTATCTACTACTAAAACAAATTTGCAAACTAAACACACCACACTTTTATGAAATAAAGCACCTACATGAAATTAACTTGCGGAAAATAAACACACTTGTGCAGAAAAGGAACAACAAGGCTTTGGGGCACCCCACTACAGTGGATGTGCGGGTTCTTACTTCTCGTCTTACCTTTCTCCCCTCCCCCTTGTTGTGTAATGTAAAAGTATCCTATCTACCTAAACTCCAACCCCTTTAGCACCTCCCCGGCAACGGCGCCAAAATGTTGGGTAAAATATGCACTATCTAATTCAACACTTAATTGTCAACCTGGGAATATAGCTTGTGAGATGCAAACACTATATGTGCAGGACTAAAAGCCTAAACTACCCTAGCGTAACTTATCCTAAAGCTGGTAATTTAAGAGTAGAAAGTGAAATCTAATTCAGAATGGAAAACTAAGTCACTTACATTCATAAAGCATCTATCTTATTATTTATCAAACAATACTACATACAACACTTCATTTAGACACTACATACGACACTTCATTCAAACTCTAACTAGGATTTCAAATGTAAAATTAATCTATGTTATCTTAACCTATGGACGATAATTGAAATTGCAATAAAAGAAATGACTAATCTAGAAAGTAGCGCTTGGTCTGAAAGTGAACTAACTAATGGAAGCAAAATTAACTACATAATCTATGAATTTGAAAAGCGATCTACTTATGCGAAATTAAAGATCTATTTAAGAATTCACTTGCAACTAACTATCAAAAGAGCAGGAAATTATGTTATTTCTAAGAGAACAAGCTAGTTATTCTATGAAATACAAACAAATGACTAACTACGAATTCAAGCAGGATAAAATTATATTCTAAATACCAAGCGTAAATAAATGCAATGCTTTAAAACATAAATTTAATCAAAAGCAAACTATCCAATTAATCTACACAACTTAACTTCAACAACCGACTATGAATTGGCAAAAACAAGACAAATAACTATTCTAAAGACTAACTAAATAATTTGTAAGCAAATCTATTTAACGTTTTTTTAACAAATTGAAATGCGTCCTATGTTTGAAAAAAAAAAATCCTATGATATGGACACAGAAAGCAAAGTACACTAATATTACTCAGAAACTAAATTAAATGAACAGAAAATTATGTAATGACACAGAAAACATAACATGTGACAGAAAGTGAACTTGGCAAGTGATTTCTCATTTAATATTTCAATGCTTTTATCAAATTAATGGATTTCCTTAGCATGAGTTTTAATAAGTTTGATATCAGAATAGAGTTCATTGTTCAATCCAATCTTAAGGTGAATTACTACTACAAGTGAAACTATTATAAATTAAACTTGCATTTAAAACTACGACAAGATAAATGAAATTTGTTGATTACGAAATTTTTAAAATGAATACTAATGTTAAGTCTAAGCTATAGAAGCAAAACTATTCTTAAACAATCATTCAAACTGTAAGCAAACTACCTATCCTATTCTTATGAATCGAAAAGCTATTTTACTTGTGCAAAGTTAAAGATCTAAACTATGAAAAGAATTCAATTGTAACTTAACTATTTGAAAGTAGGAAATCACATTATTTTGAGAAACCAAACTAACTAAGATTCAATTCAAAAATTATCTATGAATGCAAGATGAAATACTATCCTAGAGACTAACTACAAAGCAATAAACTATCTCTATAAAACAACAAATTATTTGTAAACAAAATGACTAGCTTCTATCTAACAAATTTGGAATGCTTTCTATATTGCTGGAAATGAAAATTTAATCTACAAAACGGAATTGAAATGCTATCTAAATCAACAATCTATCCTTTAATCTAACCCTAAGCAATTCTTCTACAAGTTCAATCTTCAAAGCAAATAAACTACGACAACTAAGAATGCAGTGATTGTAAAATTAATCCTATCTCCTATCAATGACAAACAAAACAAAGCAAAGGCATTTTACTACTCAAATTCTAACCTCTAATATTATCTTTGTCTACTGACGGAAATGTGAAGATGAAATGCAGGTCTACAGTGAAAAAAAAAATGCAATCAATCAGCAAAGGAATAAGACAATGTTGGGAAATGAAACTAAACCCTACAACAATTTGGAAAACGTGATAGACAAACAAAAACGTAAAAGCAATGAAAAAAAAGCAAAACACATGGAAAGCAACACGGATCTGAAAACATGACGGAAAAACGCAAAGGTCTGTTCGACAACATTTTTCTCCCTATCTATTAATAATTTCTGGAAACTGTCCGCGATTAGGGCTAAATGGGCCCATTTGGGAAGTGGGTTTCGAACTGTTTCCCCATATTGCTTACGGTTTGCTCACACGCTACCCCCAAAAGTTGTCTCCTGGAGTGATGACAGGAATGCAATTGTAAATACAAATATAATGAACAGAAATGTAAAGGAAAATGGTAAATGGAAAATAACGGTGGGCAGAGCTATGCAAACTATAAATTAACTAAGCTAATCAACATAATTGAATCTAATCTAACTTACAGACAGTTTAAGCATCAAACAAATTGATATTTAACAGATAAATTGCAGAGACAAATACTTAGCTGACAGAGACAACAAATGAACAAAACGAACAGGTTGAATCCAGATTCTACACGGAGAAGAGCTTGCAACCTCTAGTGGGCCCCCCAGAGTCACAACGTGAGACTAGCTACTTCTTAGATGAACATAAACACAGAAACCAGCTTCTTATTGCAATCAATTTCGAAATTACAGAGTTCGGCTCAAGTGTGAGCCATAACAACAATGAAAATAGATACCACTACTCTTCTCAGCCCTATGCGGCTCTATATATACATAAAAATGCTAGTGGGGAAGGATAGAACCGAATCCCCAAGTCCCTGAACTGTTAAAACTAATTTCTATTTTTAGAAAATGGCCAACCACATTTTCTTGGCAAATCCATTTCAAGAAACCACGAACTGCTCCCAAATGGCTTTGAATTTTCACAAAATTCCTTATTGTGACCTAAATAGGCCTATTCTACACAAAACCCATGTGCCGGAATTTTCAATTTCGCCTTTGTTTGCCCACAAATCCAGCCCAAAATTTTGCTTTCTGTTAAAAACACGTTTTTGACAGAATCAAATGAAGGTCTGAATGGGCATCCGAATGACCTGTAACGGAAATTAGTTCATAAATCCGATTTCTGGGTTGATTTTTTGTTGGGTTGTTGGCCACATTGATGGCTGGGTGCTGAGTTATGATTGTGGCTGAGTTCTATTGGCTGGGTGCTAGGTTTGTGAAATTGCCTACATAAGATCCAAAGAGATGATGTAAACCTCACAATGAAAGAATTTAGGAACAATAGAAGAAGAGACAAGCAATAGAACTTAGATCCAAAGAAACTCTGATTGAGGAAGAATAATTACACATGTTACTATTAACAGAATAGTAAACTGGTAAATATACAATGCTGAGTATGAGGATTCGAATTCACTAGGTTGAATTCGAATTGGCCTTCATGCACAGATCCATAATCAGTGGAGAGTCATCAATTCCTAACTAGGACTCCACCTTCTCATCAGTGAAGTTATCAATGCACAAGTAATGGTCAACCGGGAGTCAAACTGAGTCTAACTGAGTGTGGTTGGTGTAACTAGCACATGGAAGCACTAATGTAGTGAAGGAGGCTCAGTGGAGGGCACAGATAGAGCTAACCGGAGTCAGAACAGACTGTCTAGTCACACTGGAGGTCCATCAGAGTGGTAAGGTCAGTTAGGAGTCAGTTAATCCTTAAATCAAGGAAACAACTGAAGATAACTGAACTAAACTGGACTAGTAAGTGAAGAAAGACGCCCTTCTCATGCAGTAGGTGAAAGGAGGGAGCACTAAGCTCTAGGAGAGCAGAAACTAATCTGAAAGAAGCTCCGGGGGCTAGTTTGCTGAGGACTAGGTGCTGGTGCTAATGACTAGGATGCATGCAAACCCTAATTTTGCATGCATGACTGAAAATGAAAATGACAGATAAGCTAGGAGGACTAGGATGGAGTATAGGAATATCCTAACACCCTCCCTTAATCCATCCTGGGCCCTGGTAACTAGGACCAAAGGTCACCCATACAATAAATGAAAAGATAAAAAAATAAAGAACTATCCATAAACTGAGGAAATGGGGAAAACCTCATGGGAAAAATACCCCCCCTCAAAAGAACAGTAAATAATCTCAAGGAACCATCATACTATGCAGAAAAGAAAGAAGCTTTCATCAGTGAAAACTTTTGTAAAAGACTTGGCAAGCTGACCCCTGTAGGAAGGTCTCCCACTGTGTGGAGAATGAATCAAGTCTTTCAGGAACTCTTTCTGTATTTGGAGCGAATGGAACATGAGGAGTCTTCCCAAAAGATGGAAGAGAGAACCACATCATCATGATGCATCTCTCATGGAGAGGTGGATAGCATAAAGCAAGGTTGGCATGATGTTGAAGTCTAGTAGTTCTGTGATCATATAAGTCATCAACTATGTTCTCAGTAGTAGCAAGGTTTGTGTGAGCCCATATTGACCTTGAATCTGGACTGAGAATAGATGTTGGTTCTGGATCTTCTTGAACCATGATCTCAACATCAAAATCTTGATCTTCTTCTTCATCAGAAGAAGAGGAGTCACTGTGATCTTCATCAGAATCTGAAGGAATAGTTGGAGAGAAAGGCATGAAGTGTGAGAACTCATATGCCTTTGAGGCATGATTAGCAATCCCATTCACTATAACCTTTCCAGTGGAGATTTCTGTAATCTCTACTGTGTTTGGACCAAAAATAACTTGCTTTGGTGATCCCTTATGAGTCATTTGATAAACTGACAACAAATTAGCTGTAAGAGAAGGAACAAATAAGACATTTTTGAACTTACCATGCTCCATATGAACTATTCCCAATCCTTTGGCAGAAATCTAAGAGTTGTCTCCCATGTGAATGGTAGTCCCATCTTGGAGATCCAAAGAGGAGAAAGATTCTTCAGATGCAATCATGTGGTTGGAGGCTCCAGAATCTATGAGGAGGGCTTTTGTCTTTTAAAATCCAGCCATCAATGCATGACAATCATCAGATCCACTTCCAGAATCAGACATCTTTGCTTCTTTTGGAACAACAATTTTGTTTTGTTCAAGAAGCTTGGTTAGAAAATCAATCTTCTTGTGCATGCAAGCACTTTCAGGATGGTTTCCTCTCTTGCAGTAGGAATAATTTGGTCTCTTTGGTTTGTCATTCTTGGATCTTGAATGTTTCTTTCCTTTGTCTTTTTGCCTCCCTTTTTCATTTGCTCCACTTGCTTCACCAGCTAAAAGAGCTAGATCTTTGGAGGCCTTGATGGCACCCATTTGAATCAGTTTGTTCTCTTCTTGAATGAGAGCTTCAATAAAGTCTTTTAAAGTGGGAAACTTCCATCCAGGGATTGACATTCGAACAGAATGAAAGGTATATACAAACACACAAAATTGAGATCCAAGTTTGCTCAATATAGAGAGTATCAATTGCTCATCACTTTTAGTGATGCCACAATGCTTGCAATGTAAAACCAAATTCTGAAATTTGGAGAAGAATTCTTGGATGCTCTCAAAATTGCTAGGTTGAAGGGAAACCAATTCATTCTCGAGAATGTAGCTTCTTAGTTCGTCTCGTTTGCCAAAAAGACTCTTCAATTTTATCCATAACTCATTTGGAGACTTCAATCCTTCAGCATGAAACAATAGCTCATCAGACATATGCATCCAAGGGCTTCATCTATTTTGTTTAGATGCTTGATTCTCTCTACAGCTTGATGTGGTATGGCATCTCTTTCCTCAACAATTCTAATGAACCCTTTTGACTGCAAGAGTACTATCATATTAGTCTTCCATTCAAATTAATTGAAGGGAGTGAGAATTATAGGAGAAGAAGAAGCATTCAAATTGCTCATCTTGACTGCTTGAACAAGTGCAAATAGAAACTGATGAATCTGCTGCTGCAACTGCTGGAACTTCGAAATACCTGCAAAAAAAACTCTCAAGAATGGAGGTAGAATATACTCTCAAATGGCTCTGATACCATGTGAAATTGCCCACATAAAATCCAAAGAGATGATGTAAACCTCACAATGAAAGAATTTAGGAATAATAGAAGAAGAGACAAGCAATAGAACTTAGATCCAAAGAAACTCTGATTGAGGAAGAATAATTACACATGTTACTATTAACAGAATAATAAACTGGTAAATATACAATGCTGAGTATGAGGATTCGAATTCACTAGGTTGAATTCGAATTGGCCTTCATGCACAGATCCATAATCAGTGGAGAGTCATCAATGCCTAACTAGGACTCCACCTTCTCATCAGTGAAGTCATCAATGCACAAGTAATGGTCAACTGGGAGTCAAACTGAGTCTAACTGAGTGTGGTTGGTGTAACTGGCACATGGAAGCACTAATGTAGTGAAGGAGGCTCAGTGGAGGGAGCAGATAGAGCTAACTGGAGTCAGAACAGACTGTCTAGTCACACTGGAGGTCCATCGAAGTGGTAAGGTCAGTTAGGAGTCAGTTAATCCTTAAATCAAGGAAAGAACTGAAAATAACTGAACTAAACTAGACTGGTAGGTGAAGAAAGGTGCCCTTTTCATGCAGTAGGTGAAAGGAGGGCGCACTAAGCTCTAGGAGAGCTGAAACTAATCTGAAATAAGATCCGGGGGCTAGTTTGCTGAGGACTAGGTGCTGGTGCTGATGACTAGGATGCATGCAAACCCTAATTTTGCATGCATGACTGAAAATGAAAATGACAGATAAGATAGGAGGACTAGGATGGAGTATAGGAATATCCTAACAAGTTTCCCTTGCCTTCTTCACGTGATGTGAGGCGATGCGTTTAAGTTTGAAACACCTTCCTATAATCCATCCTCCACGCATTCAACCTGCATCAAACAAAAAAGTATTAAACGACTTAAATCATGGTGTTAAAAAGCTTAAATGAAAGCCATGTTGTATTATTTAAATGGATGAGAATTAGATATTAAAAATGACATATCACGTCACTTTAACTTAATTCAAATGATATTTTAATTCAAATTACTTCTTTAAATATTTAATACTAAATGATTTTGTTTAATATTTTGTTTTTGTTTTATACTTTAAACAAATTCTTTAATAACTTTTTAGCATTTGTTTAATTATTGTTTGTTTAAATTTTTAAAACAATATTAAAGTCCATCATCAAATCATACTTTTGATTTGCATGTGCAGGTATGACATAATTATCAAAAACCAGAAGACGAAGGTATTCAAGCTGGTGAATTGTTTGGTGAAAATATTAAAGTCCGGATGACAAAAAATGATATAAACTATGAAAATAAGAAAACTAAATGATTCTAACGCCAACTGGTTTATGCATACTAGTCTATGGTGGAAGCAAAACAGTAAATGAACTGTTTAAATCGAAATAACAAGAAGCAAGCTCAGTTAAGCTAGTGAATCGTTTCATTAAGCTCAGTTACAGAACTTAGTACCGAAAGAAGGGTCGTATGAAGGACCGGATGGAGTACCGAAATGCTTATGATTTTCCCAATATTACATTTAATACATTCAAAATAACATATTAGGCTAACTTTACATTTACGAGATTTTAATTAATAAAACAAAGTAAAATATAGCCTTATTGAACATAGATGCATTAAATCACGGTAGATAGGATGAGAAATTAATGTACATAACATCATTATAAAAGACAATTCAGGAGCTCAACACTCCCCCAGACCAAAGGTATGGCGCGTCCACGTGCCATGAATGAATTGGAAGTGGTCTTTCATTTATTCAAAAACTCTGTTTGATCATCAATAGTTTATAGGAAATCTTCAGCAAAACTAAGCCAACTTTATTACTGCATGAAAACTAGAATCTAGAAAAAAAAATGTTATGTTATGAGATGACCAAAACAACTTCATATTATTTAAGATTTCTTAATACATACAATTCCACCAACTAGTAATAATTCATGCTTATGAAGACCATATAAACAGAGACTCTCTCTCTCCCCCAAACCAAAGGTATGGCACGTCCTCGTGCCATGAATGAATTAAGACTAGGTTGTGTTCTCTTATGTTAACACTTTTGATCAACAACACTTAGAAGGTAATATCATACTAAGGCAGATTCTTCAATACATGCAAATTCATCATTTTATGCTCACTAAGACCACATATAAGCTATGATAGGGGATTTTCCTCATGTCTCCCAAAATTGAAAACATGAGGGTATAGATAGTCTGTAAAGCCTGTAGGAAACCAGTCATCCCTGCTACTTCTCAAAGGTTTATCATCATTCAAGTAATTATGGACAGAGTTTGCATTTGAGTTCATTAGGCTCCTAAGTTTATGGGTCCCACTTCGAGGATAGTGACATCCTAGGTATAGTATGAATTAGACAACAAGGTCTCAAGTGCAACTTATAAACATTCTCAAATGGCAGATATATGAGGTTCATTTAACCGGTTGTTCAACCATGCATGCTTCTTCTTAAGAGTTTACATAAGTATATCATTCATACACACAAATATAGATTAGGAATAGTTAAAGACATCAAAGCCAGAACCCATTGCCAGCAAGCCTGTTCAGTACCTCGATGGGGTAACTTTGATATCTAAGAAATATCCTCCCTAGAAAGAATGCCCCATTTCCAGTGAGCCTGTTCAGTACCCCAATGGGTTTGTCTAGTCATACCACAGGATGGTACCCGCTGCCAGTAGACCTGTTCAGTATCCCGGCGGGTTAGCCTCTTACACCCTTTTTATAGTAGAAACTAGCCTTTACCACCACCCTTAAGAGATTTATATGTGTATTTATTTTTGCGACAGGATGGGGAGGTAGCTCTGAAAACCTTTTACAGATTGGGATGGTATATGGGTTGGAGGACTTTCTATAAATTGCCTTTTAAAGGTTGTGTGAATGAAAAATAGACTATGCATTTAGTTTAGCCCAAAGACATGACATGGCCAAACTTAATTAATGCATAGTGGATGAGGCCATAAGAGAATGATTGAAAGTTGTCTCTAGTCCCAAAACTCGCCTTTTTAATGTAGAGTTATAGTAGTGTTCCCCACAACTAGGAATCTCATTCACCCTTATGCTACAATGTGATAAAGATGCTTAAATAACATGCCCTAATAATGAAGCTAGGATGTACGAGTGACCTCTAGGGTTTAGATAGACCTTAATTTATGGCAAATCCCCATGATGTTTAAAGTTGGTCTTGAGTAACTGGTATAATCAGAAATATGCATGTATGAAAATGAATAATGATGTAAGATTGTTTTAGTTTAGTCATTAGCATGATCTTATTCTTAGTTCTTTTATTTGAACAGAAAAACGAAGTTGTATTATTCCCTAAACTAAGAATGCAACATTTTATTTATATACATATTTCCCTACCCTAAGAAGAAAGAAAACATTTGTATTCAAGTATATGAGCTCCACCAATGAAACCAAGTGCGAAGCAAGATGAAAATTATACATTTAACCAAATATGAAAAGGTTGTTGCAATGATTACCTGAATGTGGAAGTTCGACCAACTTACTTATCTTTGCATCAGAAGGTGTCGAATGAAGGAATGGTATTGTAGATGGGTTACCTCTTGGAACCAACTTTCGATATAGTCCTCATATTCACCTTCCTTCATTATGTCATGCAGATCCTCTTCTCCTAGTTGAGCAGTTGTTTGAGCACAAAGTTGGATCTGTTAGCTTGCATGTAGAGAACTCTTTAATTTTCAGTTGCTCTCCTTCAGATGTAATCCCTACCACGTTAGATTCTTCTGAATTCTCGTAAAAAACATCTTTTTGTAGTTCTTGGGATTTTGGTTCGTCTGTCATTTCAAGAGTAGTTGATAAGTTCTCAACTTCTGTCAGTATCTGCTCCTCGGTAGAGGTCGAGACTCCACCTTTGCTAGGATCTGAGAGAGTTCTCTCATACTAATGAACACCTTTGAATCCATGTGATTGGTTGGTAGGTCCTACTTCACACAAGGATTAGTCCCTGGGGTTCTTACAGCACCCCAATTTTTTTTTATGTATTTTTAAAAGACTATCTACTACTAAAACAAATTTGCAAACTAAACACACCACACTTTTATGAAATAAAGCACCTACATGAAATTAACTTGCGGAAAATGAACAACAAGGCTTTGGGGCACCCCACTATAGTGGATGCGCAGGTTCTTACCTCTCGTCTTACCGTTCTCCCCTCCCCCTTGTTGTGTAATGTAAAAGCAACCTATCTACCTAGACTCCAACCCCTTTAGCACCTCCCTGGCAATGGCTCCAAGATGTTGGGTAAAATATGCACTATCTAATTCAACACTTAATTATCAACCCGGGAAGGTAGCTTGTGATATGCAAACACTATATGTGTAGGATTGAAAGCTTAAACTATCCTAGCGTAACTTATCCTAAAGCTGGTAATTTAAGAGTGGAAAGTGAAATCTAATTCAAAATGGAAAACTAAGTCACTTACATTCATAAAGCATCTATCTTATTATTTATCAAACGATACTACATACAACACTTCATTTAGACACTACATACGACACTTCATTCAAACTCTAACTAGGATTTCAAATGTAAAATTAATCTATGTTATCTTAACCTATGGACGAGAATTGAAATTGCAATAAAAGAAATGACTAATCTAGAAAGCAGCGCTTGGTATGAAAGTGAACTAACTAATGGAAGCAAAATTAACTACCTAATCTATGAATTTGAAAAGCGATCTACTTATGCGAAATTAAAGATATATCTAAGAATTCACTGGTAACTAACTATCAAAAGAGCGGGAAATTATGTTATTTCTAAGAGAACAAGCTAGCTATTCTATGAAATACAATCAAACGACTAACTATGAATTCATGAAAGCAAGATAAAATTATATTCTAAAGACCAAGCGTAAATAAATGCAATGCTTTAAAACATGAATTTAATCAAAAGCAAACTATCCAATTAGTCTACGCAACTTAACTTTGACAACCGACTATGAACAGAAAATTTTGTAATGACACAGAAAACATAACATGTGACAGAAAGTGAACTTGGCAATTGATTTCTCATTTAATATTTCAATGCTTTTATCAAATTAATGGATTTCCTTAGCATGAGTTTTAATAAGTTTGATACCAGCATAGAGTTCATTGTTCAATCCAATCTTATGGTGAATTACTACTATAATTGAAACTATTCTAAATTAAACTTGCATTTAAAACTACGACAAAATAAATGAAATTTGTTGATTACGAAATTTTTAAAAGGAATACTATTGTTAAGTCTAAGTTACATAAGCAAAACTATTTTTAAACAATCATTCAAACTGTAAGCAAACTACCTATCCTATTCTTATGAATCAAAAAGCTATTTTACTTGTGTAAAGTTAAAGATCTAAACTATGAAAAGAATTCAATTGTAACTTAACTATTTGAAAGCAAGAAATTACAATATTTTGAGAAAACAAACTAACTAAGATTCAATTCAAAAATTATCTATGAATACAAGATGAAATACTATCCTAGAGACTAACTACAAAGCAATAAACTATCTCTATGAAACAACAAATTATTTGTAAACAAACTAACTAGCTTCTATCTAACAAATTTGGAATACTTTCTATATTGCTGGAAATGGAAATTTAATCTACAAAACGGAATTGAAATGCTATCTAAATCAACAATCTATCATTTAATCTAACCCTAACCAATTCTTCTACAAGTTCAATCTTCAAAGCAAATAAACTTCGGCAACTAAGAATGCAATGATTGTAAAATTAAACATATCTACTATCAATGGCAAACAAAACAAAGCAAAGGCATTTTACTACTCAAATTCTAACCTCTAATATTATCTCTGTCTACTGACGGAAATGTGAAGATGAAATGCAGGTCTATGGTGAAAAAAACAAATGCAATCAATCAGTAAAGGAATAACACAATGTTGGGAAATTAAAATAAACCCTACAACAATTTGGAAAATGTGATAGACAAACAAAAATGCAAAAGCAATGAAAAAAAAGGCAAAACGCATGGAATGCAACACGGATCTGAAAACATGACGGCAAAACGCAGAGGTCTGTTCGGCAACATTTTTCACCCTATCTGTTAATAATTTCTAGAAACTTTCTATGATAGGGTTAAATGGGCCCATTTGGGAAGTGGGTTTCAAATCGTTTCTCCATATTCCTTACGGTTTGCTCACACGCTACCCCCGAAATTTGTCTCCTGGAGTGATGACGGAATGCAATTGTAAATGCAAATATAATGAACAGAAACGTAAAGGGAAATGGTAAAGGGAAAACAATGGTGGGCAGGGCTCTGCAAACTATAAATTAACTAAGCTTATCAACATAATTGAATCTAATCTAACTTACAGACAGTTTAAGCATCAAACAAATTAATATTTAACAAATAAATTGCAGAGACAAATACTTAGCTGACAGAGACAACAAATGAACAAATGAATAGGTTGAATCTAGATTCTACACAAAGAAGAGCTTGCAACCTCTGGTGGGCCCCCTAGAGTCACAGCCTGAGACTATCTACTTCCTCAGATGAACATAAACACAGAAACCAGCTTCTTATTGCAATCAATTTTGAAATTACAAAGCTCAACTCAAGTGTGAGCCACAACAACAATGACAATAGCTACCACTACTCTTCTAAGCCCTATGGGGCTCTATTTATACATAAAAATGCCAGTGGGGAAGGATAAAACCGAATCCCCAAGTCTATGAGCTGTTAAAACTAATTTATATTTTTAAAAACCGGCCAACCATGTTTTTTAGGCAAATCCGTTTCAAGGAACCACGAACTGCTCTCAAATGGCTTTGAATTTTTGTAAAATTCCTTACTAGGACCTAAAGAGGCCTATTTTGCACAAAACCCATGTGCCAGAATTTTCAATTTCACCTTTGATTGCCCGCAAATCCAGCCTGAAATTTTGCTTTCTGTTAAAAACATGTTTTTGACAGAATCGAATGAAGGTCCGAATGAGCGTCCGAATGGGCATCCATATGACCTATAATGGAAATTAATTCATAAATCCAATTTCTGGGCTGAATTTCTGTTGGGTTGTTGGCCACATTGACAGTTGGGTGCTAAGTTCTGATTATGGCCGAGTTCTATTGGTTGGGTGCTAGGTTCCCTTGCCTTCTTCCCGTGATGTGCGTTGATGCATTTAAGTTTGAAGCACCTTCCTATAATCCATCCTCCACGCATTCAACCTGCATCAAACAAAAAAGTATTAAACGACTTAAAGCATGGTATTAAAAAGCTTAAATGAAAGCCATGTTGTATTATTTAAATGCATGAGAATTAGTTATTAAAAATGACATATCACGTTACTTTAACTTAATTCAAATGATATTTTAATTCAAATTACTTCTTTAAATATTTAATACTAAATGATTTTGTTTAATATTTTGTTTTTGTTTTATACTTTAAACAAATTCTTTAATAACTTTTTAACATTTGTTTATTTATTGTTTGTTTAAATTTTTAAAACAATATTAAAGTCCATCATCAAATCACAGTTTTGATTTGCATGTGCAAGTATGACATAATTATCAAAAACCAGAAGACGAAGGTATTCAAGCTGGTGAATTGTTTAGTGAAAATACTAAAGTCCGGATGACAGTCCGAATGACAATTCGGATAACAAAAATGATAAAACTATGAAAATAAGCAAACTAAATGATTCTGACGCCAGCTGGTTTATGCATACTAGTCTATGGTGCAAGCGGAACAGTAAATGAATTGTTTAAATCGAAATAACAAGAAGCAAGCTTGGTTAAGCTGGTGAATCATTTCATTAAGCTTAGTTACATAACTTAGTACCGAAAGAAGGGTTGGATGAAGGACTAGATGGAGTACCGAAATGCTTATGATTTGCACAATATTGCATTTAATACTTTAAAAATAGCATATTAGGCTCACTTTACATTTACGAGATTTTAATTAATAAAACAAAGTAAAATATAGCCTTCTTGAACATAGATGTATTAAATCATGGTAGATAGGATGGGAAATTAATGTAAATAACATCATTATAAAAGACAATTCCACAGTCCAACAAGTTCATCAAAAGAAAAGTATATTTTGTGCATGTAGTTAAGACTTGCATTATGTTTACATTTATGTACTCACCTCATGCATTCACCCAACCGTCTAGATAAAATTAACGGTAGAACTAGGGTAAAATCTTTAGTAACTTGTGTGTTAAGTTAGAGACGTGTTCCAGAGTCGTAAAACGTGGCAGCTATCGTTACTTGCCAGCACTGTATTCCGGGCGTATTGTAGTCTTCCACGTACTTATTGGTATATCGAAGTTCTTTCACGTACCAACTAGGTATATCGAAGCTCTTTCAAGTACCCACCAAGTACTTCTTGTACTTGGCGTATATCGAAAGGTGTTTCACGTACTTGGTGTATATAGAAAGGTGTTTCACGTACTCGGTAGTATATAGGAAGGTCTCGTGCCGTACGATTGTGCATTAGATAGCACCACTATGGATTTGAGCTCCCATGTACCTTGCGTATATCAAGAGACACCATTAGGATTCCTGAAACCAACTGAGTTAACCATTTGGCCGTCTTGGCAGAGCAATACACCAAGGACAGCACTCGGGGAGATTACTACACATGTACTGTCTAGGTAGTCGGGTATTCAGGCAAGAGTACAGTCCCAATCCTCCTTGTCTCGTTTTACTGTTGGACCCTGCGGTATATAGCAATTTGCGAAGCGTTGATGATCCTATGAGGTTCCAGACTTTTGAATCCACTCCTATCACATAAGTTTGCTTGCAGCCTTAGTTTGTGTAGGATTTTTCTGGACTACTTTTCTTTTGTTTAGCTTGCCCTAGGAGAAACTTTTGGTTCAGTCACTCTGGCTGACTTTCCTTGGAGAAGGTCACGTAGGATTTAGAACTTACCGTCCGAATATCCCCTTAACCAGGAGGTAATTCGAAGGTAAAGATGGACCCACAAGCCACAGTCGTGTCACCTAAAGTCGAAAACCCTACTTTGAATATTGGATCACATATGTTCCCTCCAGATTCACCTGCCTCCAACCCCCCACAGGGTGAATAGGCGCAAACTTCTACTTCAAAAGACCTACCTTTCGTTTTACCGGGAGAGCCTGGATCGATGGAATGGTTAAATCCACCCCAGGACAACCCTGCAACAGCTGTTGGTCTAGCAGCAGCTTATTAGACACCATCTCAAGGCCACCCAGTGGCTCATTTTTCCATTTCATCCCCACCTAGTTGGTCTACTCCTGAGGAGATTTTCGGACCCATTCATGATCACTTGGATCGATTACGTACCATGGGTGATGAATTTTGAAGACAAAGTCTTTTACAAAGGGTTGAAGACCCAACGTTACATCCTTATCAACCACTCCCAAGTCATTTCTTATCTTATGATTCAACATAATCATCCACACTAACACGTGACCACTTATGAACCTGGTCAACCATCACTTCCTGCACATTCACCCCTCAGACAGGAGACCAGTTCTACACCTTGAATGACTCATCCTGTTGAAGGACAACAGTCCAACACACCTGTTACTACCACGGTTACATTACCCATTCCTCCCCCACCCCAAAACACGCGGGGAGGATACTCTCTACCCCCTACCTTTCTTACTAGTAATGTTAATACTATAGTGGATAATCAACAACCCGTGTTGGGTCAACCTTTGATTAGTGGGCAGCAAGTCGTTGTTGGGGGGAAACCCCCGTCTCTTAACCATAATACTAGAGAAAGGGTTCCCATCGGTCCTTCCATTGGAAATTCCTTACCTCCCGGACCTTCCACTACGGGATTATCCCATGTTGGGGGACCATCCAACGTAATTCAACCACCATGGAGCCAAGTGTATCCAGGTTATCTTAGCCCTGTTTCAGGACAACTCAATCCTAGAAACGCACTATATGGGGTACCCTAACCCATAAATCCATACACTCTGTGGGGGAAACAAAATGTTTTACAACATGGACCCCCACCTACAGTCCCTCAAGTCCCACCACCCCCGTTTTGTCCACCCCCACCTCCCATTGGAGGCGAAAGACCCACACATAACTTCAGAGGAGGAAGACCTCTACCTTTTGGCGGAGGACCACCTCATTTCGGCTACCATGGCCCACCCCCCTGGTGACGGAGGTGGAGGCCCTCCCCTTTCAGGCGAAGGCAGAGGGCCACCCCCCCCACGGTGGTGGCATACCTCCACCTTATGGTGGAGGCCCATCCCATCCTGGCGGTGGTGGAAGAGGACCATCCCATCCTGGTGATGGTGGTGGAGGACCATCCTACCCTGGTGGAGGTGGAAGAGGAGGCCCTTGCCCTTCCGGTGGTGGTGGTGGACCACCACCTCCTCCTAGCAGAGGTGGTGGAGGCCCACCCTATCCCAGTGGCAACGGTGGACCACCACCTCCTCCTAGCGGAGGCAGTGGAGGTCCATCCTATCCTGGTGGTAGTGGCAGACCCCCACCATTTGGAGGCAGCCCACTCCCTCTTGGCGGTGGAGGAGGGCCCCCACCTTATGGTAACGAGCCAACTTATTATGGTAATGGACCACCTTTTTATGGTGGCGAACCTACTTACGGTCCATGCGGCACACCCCCTTATGGTCAGTTTCCTCCGGGAACACCCTACAATCAGTCGATTCAAGGTCCTACCGGTCCATACATGCCTTATCAGTACTATCAGTACCTGCAGCTGAACCAACAGTGCCCTTTTTTGCTATTTTGGACTTACCCGACCTATCTCGTCTGATGAATGATCCCATTTTCCATGGGCATAACTAGCCGCTCATTCCGGTTAAGTTACCATCAGATATCCCAAAATTTGATGGCAAGCCTGGTGAGGATCCTAAAAACCATGTGATGAAATACCATTTATGGTGTTCATCCAACTCCTTGATGGACGACTCGATCCGTCTTAGGTTATTTCGACAGACTCTCACCGGCCCAGTTGCCAAGTGGTACATTGAGCTACCACCCAATTCTTTTCCCGACTTCCAATCTCTGGCTATGTCATTTTTGACCCACTTCCAGTTTCCCATTCACTATGAGACTGGTACGGACTTATTGACCTCCCTTCTCCAGAGCACTGCCACTCATATTTCCGATCATATTCATGAATGGCGGCGAAGAAAACGTCTTATTAAGGCTCATATTCTGGACCAACTCTTAGTTGACTGGTTCACCAAGTCACTTTTACCTGTCGTATCTCGAGACGTAGCTATGGGAGGGGCCGTCACTGAGGAACAGGCTATTTCCCGTGCTCGTTACTTAGACTTGGTCTATGCTCAATCCGACACATTGTATGAAATTGTTCCTGACGTACCTCGCCCTACGTATGATCCTGCGAAACCACCCAAGGGACCACAAGTTGATGGCATCATTGGTTCCCTGGCCTCCCAACCTTCTACTCAAACTGGTGGCTCGTCAAACCCCCAAGGTTCTTCTCCATCACCACCACAGGATGGAAACAACACTACTAAGTCCACCACTCATGCCTCCACCAAAGAGGTGAATTCTGTACAATCAACTTCATCTCATAAGTCTGGTGGTAAGAAGAAGAACAAAGGGAAACCTAAGAAATATTCTAACCAACAGGAGCCCAAATCCACTCAGGAAGACACCAAACAGAAGAGGAAGTTGAAGTATCCTTGTTTGTTGTGCGATGGAGACCATTTCTCAAAAGAATGTCCCCACCGAGATGAAGTTCAGAAGTTTCTTCAGGGAAACTCTACTACCGTAGTTCTCAACGATCCCTTCCCCACTCAAAACTAGCAACTAATCGCACACACCTCTCCTTCCTAAGGAGAAGCATCCTCCACCACGCATGTTCTCATGATGCATAGTGAGACCGTCAACTTGAACACCCATTCTCATTCGTATGACCCCGCCCCATCGAAGGAACCTATTGGAAGTAATACTGAAAAATCTTCCACTTCGATTCCCGACGTCACCATACCCCACGCTTCTCTCACCATTGAGAATCCCTCTTTAGAGTCAGTGTTGTGTTTGCCCAAGAGCACGATTAGAAAATCTATTTTCAATCCTAATGCTCGAGACACTCAGAACTACAATATTGTAGAGGACCTAGCACAAGCTCCTTGTGCTATGTCGACGCTTGAGGTCTTGCAGAACTATCCTAACCAGTGCAAGACTCTCCTCGTTTCCATCAGCGCAGTTGATCCAGATTCTTCGAATACCATTATGTTCCGACTGGAATACTTTAAACCGAGGCTTTCCCATCAGTTGGCATTTCAATTTGCCACAAACATTGCTAGGAAGACAATCCATTGTACCATCTTGGACAAAGGTGCCTCTACTTCAGTCATGTCGATTTCATGTTGGAGAGCCATTGGCTCTCCCGAGTTGAACCATTCTCCTACCATCTTGAAAGCATTCGACGGACGTGGCTTTCAACCTCATGGGCTGTTACAAGCTTTAGCAGTCGAGTTGGGGGGAAAGACCACAACCATTAACATGGAAGTGGTCGTTGCCCCGTTAGATTATAACATTTTGCTTGGTCATAATCGGTTTTACGCCATGATTGCAGTCGCATCATCTATCTTCCGCATAGTACAATTCCCCCATCAAGGCCGAATTGTTACTTTCGACCAATTGGATTTATGTACACTTGACACCGCTACTCATCCGGGTGATAATGTTCCATTACTTGGACAATCTTCGCATCCTTATGAGAGTATGAGAGTTGGCCTCATCAAGGACTCATCCCTTATGGGCGTTTTTCCAACCTCGGATCCCCAAAATCATGTTTCAACGGTGAGCATGATTTCCTCTCAGATTTCATCTATCCCCAACTCTACTGATCAATGGCTTGTACCTGACGAAGCCACCACATACCTGATTGGAGATACTATGCCCCTTTCACCCACCGAACTCACGTACGAGGCTATCCATTCATCCCTAGAGGACCACTTAGTTGTGGCCTCCACCTCCTATTCTCTACAGCAGACATCATCCCTACCTGATCCTCTGCTCTGGACTTTTCATTCTGATGAGTCCATTATGGAAATCATGAGTGCGGATGACCCTCCGTGGGAAGACCTCCATCATCGATCATCTTTCCTTCCTTCATTGGATACTATGGAGAATAGCATCACCACCATCTTTACACTGGATGTCTACCCTTTCTCTTAGCCCTCGATACTCACGTGTCAAGCGAATTCTGAAGGCAACTTGGCCAACATTGAGCCTACCATTTCGGTCGACATATCGGTTACTCCTGGTGTAGTGGAACACATTCGTTTAGGACAGAAGTGTTCCCCTGAAGAGATTACAACGTTTACGGCCTTGTTCAAGAAATTTCAAGACGTGTTTGCTTGGGATTACGAGGAGATGCCTGAGATAGACCCCACTATTGTTTCACACATGATTCAAACCTATCCCAATGCTAAACCAGTCCAGCAAAAACTGCGGCCAGTACACCCCCAAAAGACTGCGACAATCATGGCAGAGATTGAAAAGCTCTTGAAAGCTGGTTTTATTTACCTTGTCCCGTTGACAGAATGGGTCTCAAACGTCATCCCTGTCGCTAAAAAGCAGTGTACCATTCGTGTCTGCCTCAATTATCGGGATCTTAACAAGGCTTATCCTAAGGACAATTACCCGACTCCCTTTATCGACCAGATCATCGACAATTGTGCAGGAAGCATCATCTTTTCATTCATGGATGGTTTTTCTGGCTATAACCAGATTGAGATCCACCTGACTGATCAACACAAGACAACTTTCATCTGTCCTTAGGGTACAGTTGCTTATCGCAAGATCCCTTTTGGCCTTAAAAATGCTGGTGCCAAATTCCAGCAGGCCATGTCATATGCCTTTCACTACGTGAAGGACTTTGTGGAACCTTACTTGGACGATCTACCTACCCATTCACGGCAGGGTGAGTACCACATTGACCATCTGACGGCGGTATTCCTCAGATGCAGGTGGTATAACATCCATTTGAATCCTCACAAGTGTATCTTCTACGTCGAGTCTGGATGCCTCCTCGGTTTCATAGTCTTGAAAGATGGGAACCGCATTGATCCCCTGAAGGTGGCAGCCATTGTTGCTCTCCCACCTCCCACTGACATCACGGAACTTCAAAGTTTGCAAGGGAAGGAAACTTATCTAAGGCGTTTTGTCTGTAATTTCGTACAAAAGACGCAGGGTTACATGAGACTACTTAAGAAAGACATCCCGTTCATTTGGGATGACCAAGCACAACAATCTTTCGATAGTCTCAAACATGCTATCACGCACGCCCCTGTGATCCAACCACCCAATTACTACAAGGATTATATCATTTATCTTGTTGCTTCTACCACCACGATCGCCATGGTCTTGGTCCAAGAAGACAACAATGCCCAGGAGCATGTGATCTACTACCTCAGTAAGGGTCTCATCGACTCGGAAACCTGTTATTCACATGTCGAGAAGCTCACTCTCGCGGAAATCATTGCCGTCCAAAAGTTCTGACATTACATCTTGCTCTGCACCACCACTATCATTGCCGATTCGAACCCCATGTACCATGTTTTGACATGTCAGGTGCTTGGGGGCAAGTATTCACGCTGGATCGTGATACTGTAGGGAATTTGATCTCCTATTCAAAAAGGCTAAGTCTAAAAAGTCTTTGGTGTTTGTTGAGATGATCTGTGATCTTCCCCGGGCTAATGTCAATTTTGAGCCCAATGATTCTCTTCCAGACGAATCATTCTTCCTCATCAACACGTCTGATTCATGGTATGGAGATATCACTTTATATCTTCAGACCCAACGTTTCAACCCCCAACTCTCGTTGGACTAATGTCGTCGAATATGCCACCATGCAAAGTATTATCTAATCATCAGTGATACTTTGTACCGTCGTGGTATTGATTCTATTCTTCGATGTTGTCTCACTCATGAAGAGGCTGAACACGTCTTAAATGACTGTCACGCTGGGGCATGTGGTGGTCATCTCTATGGTATGGCTACAACCCAGAAAATACTTCGCGCAAGATATTATTAGCCGTCTATCTTTAAAGATTGTATCGAGGCCGTAAAAAAATGTCCTCCATGCTAGCACTTCCAAACTAAGAAGTGCACCCACCCAGCCCTATTACACCCGGTTATTTCCATTGGCCCCTTCGCTAAATGGGGCATTGACTTCATGCACTGTAAGCCTACCTCAGTCGGGGGGCATGCTTACTTCATAGTAGACGTGGATTACTTCACAAAGTGGGCCGAGGCTATGCCTACACACACGGATGACAGAAAAACCGCTGCACTCTTCATGTTTAATCATGTTATAGCACGGTTCAGAGTTCCTCAAGCTATAGTTGCTGACCATGGTTCTCACTTTATGAACCACATGGTTCACGAATTGAGCACTAGATTGGGTTTCCGCCATGAAAACTCAACACCGTACTACCCACAGTCTAATGGACAAGTAGAGGCCATTAACAAGGTGTTGAAAACCATGATCCAATGCATGGTGGGTATGCACAAGTCCAACTGGCACAATACATTCTTCTCCGCACTATGGGCTTATCAAACTTCCATCAAAACCGCCACTAGATTTACCCCCTTCCAATTAGTTTATGGATTGGAGGCAATCCTACTGATTGAGTGCGAGATTCCGTCCCCCAAACTCCTAGTTGAACTTCTACCGAACACTACTGCTGAGGAATAATGCTTCCTCTACCTAGATAAACTCGATGAGACTCGCCATGATGCCTCTCTTTTCCTCTACCTAGATAAACCGAGTTTACGCCATCCGTGACCCTAACCTACTCCGTCTCTACAAGCGAGTTTGTTTTTTGGAAAGGTCCTTCGAATCCATTCAGTACTTGTACATTCCACGAGACATGAATGTAGTTGCCGATTCCATGGCCAACTTCATCCTAGATTGGTACATTGCACACACATAAACATATCCATGAACTGTAAAAGCGTACATAACATGTAAATAATTCATCACATAAGCAAACACATAAACAGGATCTCATATCGAACACAAATGTATAAAGCTGCCAGAATGTCTGTATATATATATATAAATCGAGATAAAGTAGTGCTGATACAAAAATCTGAAGCACGATGGCTTTCAGTGAGTCTATGCAAAATATGAAGCCTGATAACTTTCAGTAGTACAAAATCTGAGGCTCACAAGCTCTCAGTACATACATAATAACATAAGGCCTAATGCCTGGCCCGTGCACCCTTGGGTCTCACAGCTCTCACCTGCTAGTCGTAGAAGCAGTCTACCGCTCTCGCTACCTTGCGGGGCAGCTCACTGAAGCGCAAGGTCACACTAACCGTGTACCTCTGAATGGGCCTCGGTAACTCATGTACTACTGCATCTGGAATGTCTAATGTCAACCTGGTAAGGTTCTCATAGACATCCTCCATCTCTATAATGGCATCATGCATGGCTAGGGCTACAGGTGGTGCCTCTCCCCTCCTCGCAAGAAGTGAAACTCCCACCGGTCATGAAGGACCCACATCTGCACACACATTATTAAGATTTAATATGCTAAGACAGAAAATAGCAGCATTATATTCCATTTCACAATAATAGCATATACAGGATCACTGAAGAAACAACAAACACAGCATAAACACAAGAGACACAGATTTATCCTGGGAAACCCTCATGGGGTAGAAAACCCAGCAAAGCTTCCTCAATATAGATGACCAACAATATACAAAGATGTAACCCTGAGCATAAGATCCTCCTTCTCCATAGCAGACCTCTACTCCACAAGAGCGCTACTCTCAAGTGAGTGAGTGTGTGTTAAATGAGGATTACACCTCCTCTATTTATACACTACTCCGACTTTTCTTTTACACAAATCATGTAGGCTCGTATTTAACCATTGGGTTATATACCCCATTACAACTGACTGGGCCGACCCCACTAGGGTGTTCTAACAACCCTTTGACCCACATAACACATACAGGGCCGACCCCCACTAGGGAAGTCTAATAACCCAAGTTACCACATTCCGACGGAGGAATAAACATCTTCGGATATACAATAAGATCTTCACGGAGGAATGAAACATCTCCAGAATAATAAAGTACAAATATAATATTCTTTGAAGTTACAATATCTCAACACTCCCCCTTAACGAGAAGGATATTATAACAACATCTACACGAGCAAGGAGTCATCAACATCATACATGATACATCTATAAATCATTGGAAGCTTTCTCAACATCATCAATAACTCAAGCAGTTACTGGAACATCTTCAATACTGGAACATCAACATCTTCAGTATTGAGTCTTTATCTTTTGCAGCACTCGAACAGCTACAGCAACATCATCATCTGGATCCTCATGATCAACAACATCATCGTCACACGATCATCAGAATCGTCATCACATGATCATTAGCATCGTCATCTCAACTCGATCTACAACATCTAGATCATCTCAATCTATAGCATCTGGATCATCTTGATCTACAACATCTCGATCATCTCGATCTATAGCATCTGGATCATCTTGATCTACAACATCTAGATCATCTCGATCTACAGTATCTGGATCATCTCGATCTACAGCATCTGGATCATCTCGATCTACAGCATATGGATCATCACGATTTACAGCATCTGGATCATCTTGATCAACAGTATCTGGATCATCTCGATCTACAACATCTGGATCATCTCGATCTACAGCATCTGGATCATCATGATCTACAGCATCTGGATCATCTCGATCTATAGCATCTGGATCATCTTGATCTACAACATCTGGATCATCTCGATCTACAGTATCTGGATCATCTCGATCTACAGCATCTGGATCATCTCGATCTACAGCATATGGATCATCACGATTTACAGCATCTGGATCATCTCGATCTACAACATCTGGATCATCTCGATCTACAGCATCTGGATCATCATGATCTACAGCATCTGGATCATCTCGATCTATAACATCTGGATCATCTTGATCTACAACATCTGGATCATCTCGATCTATAGCATCTGGATCATCTTGATCTACAACATCTGTATCATCTCGATCTACATCATCTGGATCATCTCGATCTACAGCATCTAGATCATCACGATCTACAACATCTGGATCATCTCGATCTACAACATCTGGATCATCTCGATCTACAGCATATGGATCGTCTCGATCTACAGCATCTGGATCGTCACGATCTACAGCATTTGGATCATCTCGATCTACAGCATCTGGATCATCTCGATCTACAGCATCTTCATCTAGATCATCAGTATTAGTATCCACACTAATACAAGTATACACATCATCAATACAAGTATCCTCATCAATACAAGTATACACATCATCAATACAAGTATCCTCATCAATACAAGTATACACATCATCAATACAAGTATCCTCATCAATACAAGTATACACATCATCAATACAAGTATCCTCATCAATACAAGTATCAATACATCAATACAAGTATCCTCATCAGTCATGTATGCATAGCAGCATACCCTGCAACACACACGATCATATTATAGGATGATCAATCCCACTCCCTTTAGGACATAGGTCCATGGATGATACAATCCAGATCAAGTTCCAGGATGATCAATCCTTATCACTTTAAGACAAGTCTCATGTTTAGGGACGATGCAATCCCATCACATACATTTTGAACCCAGTTCATGGACGATGCAGTCCTCACGTACATTTTGAACCCAGTTCATGGACGATGCAGTCCTCACGTACATTTTGAACCCAGTTCATGGACGATGCAGTCCTCACGTACATTTTGAACCCAGTTCATGGACGATGCAGTCCTCACGTACATTTTGAACCCAGTTCATGGACGATGCAGTCCTCACGTACATTTTGAACCCAGTTCATGGACGATGCAGTCCTCACGTACATTTTGAACCTAGTTCATGGACGATGCAGTCCTCACATACATTTTGAACCCATTTCATGGACAATGCAGTCCTCACGTACATTTTGAACCGAGGTCCAGGGACGATGCAGTCCTATCTTCAATTCTTGGAGACATCAGTCTACGGATCAATTATCGGACCAAAGTCCGGGGAAGATACAATCCCCTACCTGTTCATTCAGGAATACATTCTCGGAGACCCAATCTATGGCTCAATTCTGGGACCGAAGTCCAGGGACGATACAATCCCCTCACGTGTCCACCAAGGACTTCATTCTCGAAGACATATGTCTACGGCTCTCTTTAGAACATGTGTTCAAGGATGATACAATCCCTCTTCTTTCTCGGAGACATCTGTCTACGGCTCACTTTAGAACATGTGTTCAAGGATGATGCAATCCCTCTTCTTTCTCGGAGACATCTGTCTACGGCTCACTTTAGGACTGAAATCCAAGGATGATTCAATCCTCACATGTCCACCAAGGACTTCATTCTCGAAGACATACGTCTACGACTCACTTTAGGACTGAAATCCAAGGATGATTCAATTCTCACATGTCCACCAAGGACTTCATTCTCAAAGACATACGTCTACAGCTCTCTTTAGAACATGTATTCAAGGATGATACAATCCCTCTTCTTTCTCGGAGACATCTGTCTACGGCTCTCTTTAGAACATGTGTTCAAGGATGATGCAATCCCCTTGTCAACTTAGACCCTGTCTAAGGACCATCCACCAACCTCTCTGTCGGCATTACCAATATATGTATCCACATCATCAACCTCTCTGTCGATGCAGGCAATCTCATCATAAGTGACCACATCACTCCCCCTTTCGAGGAGGGTCCTATCAAGCTTGTCTCGGAAATGCTCAAACTTTACTTGAGGTAGAGGTTTGGTTAGTATATCGGTAACTTGTTCACTTGAGGTAGAGGTTTGGTTAGTATATCGGTAACTTGTTCACTTGAGGTAGAGGTTTGGTTAGTGCATCGGTAACTTGTTACAAATTCAAACTTTTAATTCCTTTCTGCACCATATCTCGTATAAAGAAATGTCAGATCTCTATGTGCTTTGACTTATCATGGAACAATGGATTCTCTGCCATTTTGGTACAACTCTGTTTGTCACATAGGATCACAGTTGATTCCATCTCTGAAACCATATTACTTCATAACTTAGCAGAGCAAGCAGCCATATATTCTGCTTGTGCTAAGAGCCACACTAGATTGTTTCCTGCTAAACCCCGAGATCATGGTTGATCCAGACAATAACATCCGCTCGATGTGCTCTTCCTGTCTGATACACTTCCTGCCCAATCAACATCTGTGTAGCCATCTGAAGTCATGATCTCCAAGATAACATAGATCAAAGTCTATCGTATCCTTTAGGTACCGCATCACATGATTTGCAACTTATCAAGTGAACACATCTAGTTTCCACTAGATACTGACTCAAGGTGTTCACAGCAAAGCATATATCTGACCTAGTATTCGTTAGATACATCAATGACTCGATAATTTGTCTGTACAGAGTTATATCCACTAACTCTGATGAGTCATCCGCTAACAGCTTCAAGTTGGAATCCATGAGAGTGGCCATTCCAACACATCAAGTCCTTTTAATATTTATCGGCATATTTTGCCTGGTTGAGAAAGATTCCTTCTGAGCCTTACCATGCTTCCAGACCTAGGAAGTAATGCATCAATCTGAGATCTTTCATTTTCATTTTTGCAGCCATCTTCTTCTTTCTTTTCATGATCTATTTCTCATTCCTTGTCAGAAAGAGATCATCCTCATACAATAATGGTATGATAGGTTCATCATCCACAACCTTAAGGTAAAGTTTAGGATCATCTTTACTTCTGGTAAAGCCCAAGCTTTGTCAAGAAGCTGTCAATTCTCATTCATTCACACTCTGCATTGAGTGATCTTCTACATATCTATCTGTGCCATCTCTCGTCAGATGAGTCTACTGATATGAGCCTCAATATCATTTGAACTCTGTGGTGAGTTCCTTCTTGCATCCATGTCATCTGTGTATAGAAGCCATATTCACCCTTGTAGCAAAGGTTGAGATCCACATCACCCATGGTGATCATTAAGCTCATCAATTGATTATCGATCCTGGGTACCCATACAGAACTTGATTCACACTTCTTCTTTAATTACACCATTAAGAGAATGGTCTTATCTATCCACTTGGAGCAAACATCTTGTCATGATTCTCTTCCTCTTTCTAAGAGAATCTTCTAGCCATGAGCCTTCTATATTTTGTTTGATTTGTAAATCTTCTTGTTGAACATCCATCACTTGTTCGGTGTTCATCATTCTTCATGATCTTTCCTACAAAACAAAATTAAGTACATGATTAGTAATACTTCATAATCATGAAATCATGTTGACATGATAACTTATTATGCATACAGATATCATTTACATAGTTATGCAACCATCTTGACCAATACTTTGGCACAACACTTTTCCATATCCTGTATGCATACAGTGGCTATCTAGATGCCTTCCATCTCTACCAGAACATACTATCGAGAGTGTGCACAGCTCTCAACATGTCAGCAAAAGGGTTTCATTCTAGACAAGCAACAATGGAATGTTTGTCCAACTTACCAATCATATGCATGTTAGTAGTATATTGTTCAATGCTCTATGAATGTTTACACTCAGCATGATATATTCTAGGAATACAAATATGCATACAAGCAATATCATTTACTATTTCAAATAAAAACTCAAATACTTATCTTTTATGTTTGTGTGGTTGCCTCCCGCATGATCTTCTATATGTCTTTTGAACTTCTATTCATTCAGTACCACTGTGCATGCCCAAGTGTGCACTAGTGTCATCCTCATGATCTCATACACAAACATACATTCATTAGTATATTCTCAATATTATCAAAACATTATAATTCTAAATAATCTTGAATATGTATAGTCATGATCATTAGTATTCAGGGTTTCAAGGAAGTCTTCTTTTACTCATGCATATTCTTGTTTGATCATAGTACTCTTCTGGTTAATTAAATCATCAAGATAAGAGACATAATATGCATAAACCCTTGATTACTAACTTTATGAATAAGCATAACCAATCATACCAAGTATACTTATATAAGGGATCTTAACACAAGGTAAGATTCTAACTTGACATAGGAAAACATACCTGGATTAGTATACCTACTTAGTTATGTCTAACATACCTAAACAATCTCTTCAATGATTTAGAGATCCTGTGCTAGAACCTGCATATCTCATAGGTTAAGCATAATATAACAAAGTCATACATACCTCGTAAGTAGAACAAAGATTATGGATGAGTCTTTGTCTTCATGTTGTCATGGTCATGGAACTTGGTTTGTCTTTCGTGATGTACCTGTATCTTGTTAGCAGACAACATCAACCTCATACAACACCATAATGCATTAGTACAATCATATAGCCCTAATCAATGAATGTCTTCGATCATTCACATGCATTCATACTGTTACTAGGGTGATAAGACAATTCTAACATTAATCAAGATTGTACTAATAAATAATATTAAGACAAACACATTATGAACTTAATCAGGAATCAGATTTCAAGACATACCTGAACCTCCTTAAGTCATACCTGTCGAGACTTCTTGTAGTCTTCTTATGTAAGGCCTTAGCCTCGACTCCCCCTGAAACTTGATCTGGAGCTTGATTAGGGTTTGCTAGAGAAACCCTAAAAATTCAATCTTTGACTTTCACACTTCTGAATGGATGGACGGATGTGACTTGCTGAGCTGATCAAACTAGCATACTTCAATTTTGAAATCTCCAAAATTTGACCCCTCAAAATTGCCTTCGAAACTTCTGGATCTTCTGGACAGGATCCCGAACTAGGGTTTGATGAAGCCCACCTTTCTGCCCAATCAAAATGTTCGATCCAAGGCTCTAAACTCTTATTTTCCTGAGGAGCTTCCAGCCGTGGTCATAGACTTTAGAAATTCCAACTTTTGCTGAAGCCTTATTTTTCCATCTTTCCGATCAAAATCCCGAACTGGGGTTTGATCAAGCCCGGTCTTCTACCCAACCAAAAAATTCGATCCTGGTATCTAAATTTCGATTTTCCTGAGCAGCATTCAGCCGTGGACTCTGATTCCAAAGATTCTAACATTCTCCGAAACCCTAAATTCTGAAAGCCATGAATGAAGGTGCTCCAAAAATAATTCTATTTTGACAGAAATATGTACCTGATTGTTTCTACTGTAACTCCGAAATTTTCGCTCCACAGGGTCTGAAAATTTTTTCTGTGGTATCTTGACCTGTCATATTTCCATCCCGATAGGTCTGACCTCAATTGGATTTTCTGAGAGAGATTTATGCCAAGTGTCGCAACGTGACCTGTTTATGGGATAAAACAGGAGAGCGAACTTGTACGGCATGCCACGTGTCACTGGTTCCGCTTCGGCCTCTGAAAAAGTTTCTTGAGATAGTAAAGTCTGTGTACTACCTATAAATTTTTATGAAATTTCATTTGGAGCTTCCTATCCCAAGTTATGACCTTTTTACCTAGGTCACCTGATTTTGACTGAGATCTGGAAGAGGCAGAAACCCTAACTTGTACTAATCATAACTCACAAAGTACAACGAATCTGAGGGTTCCCTTTGGAAACAAGGTACCTGGGGATGTAATCTACGACTTGTAAAGGTTTCAGATCCTGAACCTTCGCCAAAATGGATTTATAGTGAAAGTTCCACGATGACTGGTTTTTGCTATATAAAACCCTAACCTTCAAATTGTCGCAAGAGAAGCAAGTGTCGTAAGTGCCATACATTGCCTTCCTTCAGGTTAGCTCTGATACCATGTTAAGATTTAATATGCTGAGACAGAAAATAGCAGTATTACATTCCATTTCACAATAATAGCATATACAGGATCACTGAAGAAACAACAAGCACAGCATAAACACAAGAGACACAGATTTATCCTGGGAAACCCTCATGGGGTAGAAAACCCAGCAAAGCTTCCTCAATATAGATGACCAGCAATATACAAAGATGTAACCATGAGCATAAGCTCCTCCTTCTCCATATCAGACCTCTACTCCACAAGTGCGCTACTCTCAAGTGAGTGAGTGTGTGTTAAATGAGGATTACACCTCCTCTATTTATACACTACTCCGACTTTTCTTTTACACAAATCATGTAGGCTCGTATTTAACCATTGGGTTAAATACCCCATTACAACTGATTGGGACGACCCCACTAGGGTGGTCTAATAACCCTTTGACCCACATAACACATACGGGGCCGACCCCCACTAGGGAAGTCTAATAACCCAAGTTACCACATTCCGACGGAGGAATAAACATCTCCGGATATACAATAAGATCTTCACGGAGGAATGAAACATCTCCAGAATAATAAAGTACAAATACAATATTCTTTGAAGTTACAATATCTCAACACACATGTTGTTAACTCATCGGCACTATCCAAAAAAAAATTATAAATACACAAAATGAAAAAGTACAAGGGTCATTGTTCTTACTGATCTCTCCCCACTCTGCTCCCTCAGGAAACACTAGGTCTGGATCCTCCCTGAAGTCCGTACCACTGTACGGATAGTCCTCGATCATGAGCAGTTGGCCTTCTAGCCAAGTGAAGAATCTGGAACCGTACCCAATGATCGGACCCCCACCACCATGGCGGGCCATCACCTCCATCCATCGAGCCATATGAGGATCCTTGGCATCTCTATCATCCAAGGTCACCTACAGGCGTAAGAGAGGGATCTGCTCTAGCAAGAAGGAGATCACTACTAATCCATAGCCGAACTGCTTGAGCTCACCACGCTGACACTTGGTTAGTTGAGCTCGAAGGTTGGTGAGGAGTCCCTCACACCAGTTAAACACCTTTGGAGACATACAGTCCTTCGCATATAGCATTTGGGACTTGGTAGCCAAATGAGCCGCTTGGCTCCTTGCTATCCTCACTATAGTGAAGAGTATAACACGCAATGGACGATCTTGCACCTATTTAATGGGAATTTTCTCACTAGAGGCACGAGCATGTCGAGTGCAATGCTGGTGATCAAGTCATCCACCGTCCGGTCACTCCCTCATGATCCGGTGAGAGACACATTATCCCCCCTCCGGGATAGTCCTGTTAAGAAATAGATGCCATCAACATATATAGTCAGTACATGCTCCCCGATCATGAAGTACTGTTGCGCTGCATCCCAACTCCGGATCATGTGCTCTAGTAGTGGGACTTGGGCCCTCATGCCCTGAACCTGGAAGAACTTCAACATCCCACAGTTCCTCAATGCATCCACACACAATGGATCATTTGTTGCTTGTACATCTTCCACTTCGTTCACGTTCACGCCATTCTAGAACCATGGTGAAGGCCACAAACCTGTCAAAGGAAGAATTTAAACACTATTAGAACTCACCCAAACCATCAAAAGTTTTTCTTGTGGGATAGGTTTGATTTTGGAGATGGACGTTTCCGCCGTCGCACCTCGTCTTTGATGACAGGGTGACATCGTTATGGGTTTTGCGATGACCCGGGTTCGTCACAGTTCCCGTAAGGGAGACCTGCGACGACCCGAGGGCACAAAATCCCCTCACAAATCAACCTAAAAACCTAAAAAATAAACAAAAAATGACATTGTAAACAACTAGAAAGATGTTGGCTGAGATTTAGGTTTACCTGCTCCTGACGGTATGCGAAATGGTCACTCGTAGCTCCGGCAATTGACGAATGAAAATCTACTCCAAATGGCACTTTCTTCTCCCCAAACTTGGAAAATGACAATGGTAACTATTTTTGGTCATTTTTCCTATTTTATAAACAAAAAGGGAATATTCTTTTTCAAATTTAGATGCTTTATGGGTTATTTGCTATAGTTTGGATTATTTTATCGCATTTGAACACCCGATTGACTGTTTGACCTAGTTTTCAAGCATGCAGGGGATGTTAAGTGTTTCATTTGCGTCGTTTTCGCATCGTAGCGATCGTCTCAGGTATGAACAACCCGTTGAATATTTTTGTTGTTATTTTCACCTATTAGATTTCAATTATTTAATGATGACGATCCTACTCTTTGTTCTTTCTCGTTCTCTTAAAACCATGAGAATAAGTCACCGAGTTATGATTTATCACTTTTCCGGGCTCATTAAACTCCTACGGAAAAGGAACCCCCCTGGAGTCTATCTTTAAGCTCTTTTCAGACTCTCGAAATACAAAAAGATCGCCAAGCGAACTTGTCGCATTCACGCTTGTTAAAGTATTTGAACGGTCGTCTCCCTAGTGATAGTTTACCCCTTTTTTGAACCAGGGGGCACTATTTACAAAAAAGGAATACTCCAGCCAATCATGACTGGAAGAGTCCTCTCTCACGTTGTTTTACCCTTTTTTCGGGCGAAGAGGCTAACTTTATGAAAAATGACCATTGGAGTCTTCTTTAGTTCTTTTCAAACTCTCTAAACATGAAATGACGACCGAGTTTACCTTCGATGGACTCGTTCAAGTCTAACATTGAAGGGCCCGCTATGGGACGAACCCCTCCTCTCCTAGATTCGAAAAATATTTGGGATTGGACTCATCTATGAGATGAGCTATACCGAGCATCTGGTTACCCTCATCAAGCTCGTAAAAAACACATGAGGCACTCATAATTCATGATGGGGAAAAAGGAAATCTTTTATGTTACACTTTTTACCAATGGTAGTACCTAGTCGTTCTTGAACATGGCACTCATTTGCATTTGCATACAACACTTGGATCATCTGTTTGTCCTTGAGTTTTGTCCACTTCCTGAGTCGTGTTACTCCTTTGGGTCATCCAAAGAATACTTTCACTATCAGTTGCATTAGGAGTTGGTGTCATACTGATCATGTCAATACTGCCAAGTCATGCCATGCCCATGTTCAAGAATACTTTCACTACTCATCATTTGCAGTCAGTACGCCTTCCACCATGTCGGTCTACTCTAAGTCAGTCCTGTATGTTACTGTTCCATCTGATCTACTCCAAACATATGTTATCGAGTTTCATGTCGATGATGGGGGATTCATCATGGCCCTCCTTCGACGGATTCATCCTTATCGACTTCAAATCATCATCCAAGGATTGAATCTAGAAACCAATCAAGTACCTCGGGCCTGCATGCCTCAATGGCAGGTTACCTCGCTTTCGACATGAGTTTACATCATTGACTCTTGGTTGAAATATTTCATTAAGCGTTCGACTTCAACTCATTTATTCATGCTTGATGATATGTACTGTGATACCTTGGGGATCATTGACATCAATGGTGATTTCCCTCGCACTTGTTAACGGTACACATCAATGACTGGTAATCAAGTGGTTTCTACCATGTTCGACGTCAAGACATTTGTAATCACATGGATAGATTCGTATCATTGCGGGTTCGGCTTGAAGACCCTAGGGAGTCATGTTTTACCCAGGTTGTGATGGAGATTGTTTTGAGTCATATTACACGGGTCCACTTTTGTATTGGTCGTGGCTATGTTATCATCTCATCATGGATCTACGCTTGTGTCTAGTAGCCATGATTGTGTTCAGTCGGTCATTACTACCATGGATCTGCATTGTATTGGTCAGCAGCCATGTTGTGAGTCATATGAGATTGCGTACTCAGATTCAGTTGTACTGCAGCAGCATCCTTTGTCTGACAAGTCCATTTCCATTCCTTCTGTCAAAGCATTTCACCTGTCCATTTTCAACAGTTTCATGCTTTGGGGGGCATTCTGTTACACTTAAATATTGCTACCCTGAGACTCAATGTAAACATCCATGAAGTTTCCCATGACTGGAGGGCTTAACTAACCCATTTTTATAAGTCATCGCAGTTCACCTTTGTGCAACCTGCAACGTCGCAGGTTGTCTTAATGTAGCCTGCGACGATGTCAGTTAATTGGATAAAAGAGCATCTTCGAACCCATTCTCGGAGGAGAGTGATGTGGATCCCTATCCCTAGCCTATAGGAGAGCTGGAATTCGGTTCCCTAGCCCTTTGGTGAGATCCCTTAACTCTCTCCTACCATATCTCAACCTATCCTATCCTCTTAGTTATATATAAGTAAAGCTCATTCTCATTCCAAATGGAGGAAGTCTATAGTATCTACATGCTGGTGAAATTAGCTTAGGAGAGATCTCTACTAATCCCTTGAGAGATCCACCCTTCCTTTGGAGGCTTTGGCATTGGCTGGATTGAAGAAGGATTGCTACGTTAAGCCTTGGATGTAATCACTTCCTTCTATGTACTTTCCCTTATTACATAGTAATATAAATGCTTTCCACCAAATGTTATTGCATTGATGATGTTTGTGTAGTTTGCCTGCTTAACTGTTTACTTAGATCTATTATTGTTTAGGTGCATTTTACTACTTGTTTTGTTATGTGTTGTCTTGACAGGTTTTGCAGCTGAGATATGAAGACCATCAAGCTTGGAGCAAACATCAAGGAGAAAGGATCCGCGATCTGAAAGGTAAAGCATCTATCTACTCGATCTCTAATTAGATCTAGGAAAGTATTCTACGTTCTGTCTTATTTGTTCTAGACTTACATTAAGCTAGGGAGATCAGGCCTCGAGTCCGCTCTTGGTAGATTGTCCGTCAAACAAATATAATATCAATTTCACTTGGGATCCAACTTAACATGGGACCATTGTTCTATGGAAAGCCATGACAATTTCAAGAGAGGATCCAAAGTGTCCCAAATTGTTATTTATTATTATCCTTTTGGTCTCTATCCATAATAATAGCTTTTTTATTCCTAATTATTTCCCATTTTCCTTCCTTTCTAACTTTATGAGGATAAAGGTTCTTTGTGACAAGCGCCTAGGCCGCTGATACCTCTATGGTAGGATCTCATATTCCATATCGACCACAAGACAGATCCTTCTATGTTAGGGACCTTGGATTCTTCATGCTCCCAAGTTTCAACAAGCAATATAATATCAATTTCATTCGAGATCCAACTTAACATGGGACCATTGTTCCGTGGAAAGCCATGCAATTTCAAGAGAGGATCCATAATGTCCCAAATTGCAATTTATTATTATCCTTTTGGCCTTTATCTATAATAATAGCTTTTTTATTCATGATTATTACCCATTTGCCTTCCTTTCTAGCATATTTTATCTTTTGAACTCCATTTCTTAATTTAGCTTGATCTAATGGAATGAGATCTTCATTTATAAATATTCATATAACACTTTAAGACTAGGGCTTTTACCGAGCATTCTATAGTTATGGTCATAGAGTTCACCTTAATAAAAAATAACCTATCTTTGTGCTTGATTATTTTGCCTAGCCTCTATGCTTCTTTGAAACAAGTTTCGATTTGTAATTTTTCTTGACCAATGTTAGTATGTCCTTTTCTTTCTCCTTTTTCAAACAAAAAATTATGAGATTCGAGGCTCTTTTGCTTCAATCATACTCTAATTCCATAGGCTTATTCATTTCATCCATGATGAATTTGATATCCAATTTATCATCCAAACTATTTATAGTCAAATTGCTATCTAGTTTTTGTTGCAACTCTTTAATCTAGTTTTTGTTCCAACTATTTATTTCTTTAATCTCGGAATCATAGAAATAAATTTTAAAAAAAAGAGAGGAGATGTGATTATATAAAGCATAAGCCACGCCTCACTCATCTTTTAATCCGCCGACGAAGGTGAGTTGGAAGCTTCCGAGAGGACTTCTGAGATTTGAGTGGTAAGTTTTGTATTGTTGATGTCATCTGATATTTCTGTAAACGTATAAAGACTGGCCTTTCAATATGCTAGTAACTTAAACTTATGCGTTTTAGATTTTTCATGTTTTTTTGCCCAAACTTTTGTTGAAATTATTAAAATTTAGGTTGAAATTATTAGAATTTAGGTTGAAATTTTTGGAACTGCAAATTTCTATTCTTGGAATTACATAATCGTGTTAATTCGATGTATCTATTTTTAATAATAAAAAAATTAATTTGAAAAATAAAAATCTCTGATTCTCTATTTTAAAAAAATTATAATCTCCAAATTCCGAGAAAAATTCAAAAAGATTAACCAACTCTAATCTTGACGCGACACGCGACACGCCCATTCATAACTCCCGATGATTCAAAACTGGGGACTGTACGCGACACGCGTAAGAGCTTTTGGCCCACTTTGCCGCCAACGGCTGCTGCATGCATAAGAGGTATTACAATACGTCATTTTATCTAATAAAATAATTAGATATAAATTATAATATTTTCCATTCATTTAGAATGCTTGAAATTAAGTCAAGCCATTCTTATGGGGAATTAAGGAATTAAGCTAATCAACTAGGATAATTTATATAAAATATAAATGTTTTAAAATTTTGATTAGAGTTTTAGATTGATGATAATTTAAAATATTAGTTTTATAAAATTATGATAAAATGAAGCAAGCTCCTAGCGTCAATGATTTGTTATTAATCAAGACTAGTATAACTTAATATTTCATTTTTCATGGTTTTTTATTAATGGGATGGCACCATGAGAGTTGCATCTGTCTCATGTCCATGTTTAACATCATAATGTGAACGTAAGTTAATTGGAGAAGTTAATGGTATGTTGTAGGTGTTCATTTCAATGTCTGCAAGTGTAAATGTCGTTAGTTCTAAGTATTAATGTGTATCTCATTGTTTTGTCCTATTTTTCTTAAAATCCGTTTTCTTTTGAGCCTTTTCACTTTGTCATTAGTTGACCTCTAGGATACCAGACACGTCCATCTAGGCCATCATGTCATGTGTCATCGTGTCGGACACGAACACGTCTTGACATGGTGTCAGACACATGTTTTGGACGTGTCCTGTTTTAGGACACGTCCAAAAAACGTGTTCGACACCATGTCAGGATGTATCCCAAAAACAAGACACTTCTAACCCCAAAAAATTGTTAAAAAAAGAATTTTACCCTCATTCATTCACATTTTTCAGTGAGTCTTGAGCTCTAAGAGGGGTATTTTTTGTAGGTGAAGAGCATTAGAATATTTTCCATCTTGATCTACCCCTTTTTGTATTTTCTAGTGGCATTCTGACATCTATGTAATACATTTTGATTTTGATGACTTAATGAGAAATATGATTCCAACATCTATGTAATAGAGCATTTTGAATTTGATGACTTAATGAGAAATTTTATGAGTTTATGAGAACATAGCCCCCCATGTTTGTCATCTTCTCTGTCTACAGTTTCCGATGTATTTTTATTATTCTTCCATATGCATTTACAGATTACATTGCCTGGCTCTTAGTTGTGATGCATTTTTATTATTCTTCCATGTACATTTACACATTACATTGTTTGGCTCTTAGCCTCTCAAATCGAGTCACGGAGCACACCAATAAATATTTTGTGGGGGCATATTCCACAAACAACATCACAAGGGGATTCATTTCGCATTGGGGAGGTTACCCCGTATTTCTATTCCTACCCATGACATTCAATCTAAGTGGCCCATCATCATTGTAAGTGGCATAATCTAAAATATAAAGGGTGTTTAGTAATGGGAAAATATATTAATAGGGTGTGGCCCCCATTCATGTAATCCAATCAAATAGAAATAGTCCTATTTTGGTTGGCTTTCTTATGCCTCCCGCATGCATCCAATAGTGGGGGCAGGGGAAGCTAATCAACAACCTTTTTCCCTTGTTTCAATAGTGGAGTGATACATATGCATTGCGATTTGTGAATGTGTAATGTGTATTGATTGTAATTTCTATTGAATATTTATAAATGTTCTAGTTTCTACAAAAAATTGGATCTACATGTCTATACTTATTACATATATAATTTTAAATATATATATATCTATATATCTATATATATATATAGATATATATATAATGTGTCCTCTGTGTCCTAATTCCAGGGGTCGTTGTGTCTGTGTCGGACACTCATATTCCCGTGTCCTCGTGTCAGGTGACTTATGTGGGCCTTAGACTAAGGATTATTTCCACCATTTCATTGGCAATTCAAACCTGGTTTATTTCACTGGCTTTATTTTTTTCCTAGTCTAGAAGTGTTTGTTATGTTTTCAATGCTGTGACTTCTACATGCACCTTGAAAGGCTTATAGTTCAAAATTCCACCATTTCTCTTGTAAATGGTGTCAATCCTTGACTCTTGGTTTGGAACTAGACTATCTATATCCCTGATCTGGGACATATAGTGCTGGCGGTTTGCTATTAAGGAAGCTCATAATGTAGCTTATTTCCATGGTTTCAGGCTTGATATTACTTATATAACCCAATTCCTCCCTAGCCTCTGTCATTAGTTGACCTTGGACTGAGGATTATTTCCACCATTTTGTTGGCAATTTGACCCTAGATTGTTCCACTTGCTTTAGTTTTTTTTCCATTTAGAAAGGTTTGTTATGCTTTTGGTGTCTACTTCTACATGCCCCAAGGCTTTTGGTTTACTCTAATTTGGTCATTCCATTATCTTTGATGTAAATGGTATCATGTGGCTAGCTTTGTGAGTTACATGGAGTTAATATAGACTATGTTTTGTTATGTGTAATGTTAGGGAGGTACTCACATTTAAAGTTCATTATCAACAATTAGAAGAAGGTGAGAAAATTTAATGTTATGCTACTCAAGGTGTTCAAAATTGGGTTAATTGAGTAACTACTATCTTTGAAAATTCACTACATTGAATTGGAAAATGTAAGGTTTTGCATGCCTCTTTTGTCCTCTTGCCACTATCAAGGAAATTAGTTGGATGAACTTGCCATGTAAGTGCATAAGCATTTTTCCATTCCAAAGATCCAAAGCTTCATTATGGTTTTCCTATTAACCATTTCCAATTCCTTGTGTTTTCTAAAAGAAAAATCAATATGTTTTTATTTCATAAAATACAAAAGGTTATTACGATGTTGGTGGTTATGTACTAAAAACTGTGCTTGGGGAAGCTTGTGGTTGATTAGTTACCACAATTGTTAAAGGAGAAAATTCAAAGGCTTTCTATTACCCTAGGCATCTTCTTTCTTTGAGGTAGGTGGTGTCCATGTCTGCTTTTGGTATTGTATTAATGGTTGTTTTGCATTGAGAATTTAGTATTTTTTTTTTTTAATTTAGAATATTAATAATTTTGTTGTGAAAAAAGAATGGTCTTTTTGGTTCAATTATTTCTTTTTGGTGATTAGCATCCTTTGAAAATGAATATTTATATTCGGTTCAATTATTTATTTTTGTGTGACTTGGCTCAAAGCAGGGGATAGTAACACAAAGTATTTCCATAAACAAACCAAAGCTCGGTACAGCTTCAACTCGATAAGAGATCTAAAAGACAACAATGGCAACCAAATAGACGGACATGAGGAAATTAAAGCGCATGCCTTTGATCACTTTCAAAGACTGTACTCGGATAGTAATGAAGCTGATCCGGTAGCCCAAGCGGAGCTACTCTCAGTTATTCCTCCCCTTATTTCTGATTGTGATAACTGTGATTTAGATAAGCAAATTACAGAACAGGAAATTAGAAATTCTATTTGGACCCTCCATCGGGACAAAGCTCCAGGTCCGGATGGTTTCACCATTAAATTCTATAGAGCTGCTTGGGATATAATCAAGGAAGATCTGAGGAGAATGCTCAACTGGAACAAGAAAAAGGACAAGATTGGGGGAGCCACAAACTCCTCCTTCTTGGCTCTCATTCCAAAGGACAACAACACAACTTCTATTGCAAGATTCAGGCCTATCTCCCTTTGTAACACTTCATACAAAATCCTCTCGAATATTATTGCTACTAGAATGAAAAAAATTATGGGGAAGCTCATCTCTGACTCTCAAGGAGGTTTCATTGCTGGGCGTCACATTCTTGACAATATCATCATTGTCTAGGAGGCGATCCACTCTAGTATGGAAAGAAAGCAACAAGGAATGGCCATAAAGCTAGACATGGTGAATGCTTTCGACAGGGTGAATCATTTCTTTCTATTTGAAATTATGAAAAGATTCGGCTTCTCTGACAGATTCGGCCGTTGGGTCAAAGCTTGTATAAGCAAACCATGGATTGGTCTGTTGGTAAATGGTAGGCCAACCCCCTTCTTCCAAGCCACCCGGGGACTAAGACAAGGTTGTCCCATGTCCCCTTTCCTTTACCTCTTGGTGGCTGAATCCCTGAGCAGGAGGCTTCATCATCTTCAAAACCAAGGGGAGCTTAAAGGACTGCGGATAGCAAGAGGGGTCAAAGCGGCAAATCACGCGCAATTTGCAGATGATACAATCCTTCTTGGGGGAGCTTCAACAACCATTGTCGAAAGATTCAAAAACGCATTGTCAACTTTCTTAAAAGCTTCATATGGGAAGTTAAACACCATGAAATCAAAAATTTATGGATGGAATTGCTCGAATGAAACGATGGTCAAAATTGCTCGGATCCTTGGCTTCGATGGTTGTCACACATGGAACTCCTTTAAATATCTGGGAATCCCAATTTTTAAAGGAAATAAGAAGGCTTCAGATTGGCAGGAGCTGGTTGAGAAAATTAAAACAAAAATTACATCTTGGGGATTCAGGTGGCTCAATTTGGCTGGAAAATTGGTACTGATCAAATTGATGATGTCTGCCTACCCTATCTACATATGATCCATTTCTTTAGCTCCAAAGAGTGTACTCCAAAAAATAACGAAGGAGCTTCGCAAATTTCTATGGCAAGGTGGGAAAACAAACGGAGCTAAAAAGTTCCATCTAATAAGTTGGGAAAAAGTTTGTATGCCAAAACATGCAAGGGGACCTGGAATAAGAGACCCTTCTCTTATGAATCACGTGCTAGGTGCTAAAATTCTGTGGCGTATCATCTTAGGAAATAAATCATGGTGGAAAGAGATTATGTACAAAAAATATAGGAACGGGAACAGAAAACATTGTGTGGAGACTATTGATCAGTCCATTTCAAGCACCCCCATTTGGAATCTTTGCAAAAAGGTGGCCTTTATTCTGCAAAACCAATTATATTGGATACTTGGGAATGGCAAGATGATAAGAATTTGGGCGGACAAATTAGGACCGAATCAGAGGTCTCCAGCAAACTTTCTTCCCAATTTCTATGATCTAAAGCTGTGGATGGATCAAGCTAATATTAACAGCCTTAACGATCTCTCGACCTGGATGGACAAGGGAAGATGGTTGGGTTGGATAAGTCCAAAAATCCCGTCTCATCTAAAAGAGGACTTCGACACCCTTCTGGATCTTCTTCATGGAGCAACCCCTGTCCATCAACAGCTGTATGATAAAAGAAGATGGGGAAAAATTGGATCCTACCCTGTAAAAGGCGGCTATCAAATGTAGGACAATAACAATACCATGGGAAAAAAGTGGGCAAAAGTCTGGTGTAAAGACAGCCTCCCTAAAATAAACTCCTTCTCTTGGATTCTAGCTCAAAAGAAAATTCTCACCTCTGATAATTTAACAAAAAGGGGGATAGAGGATTCCTGCTAGATGCATCCTCTGTAAGTCATGGGAGGAAACAGTCGAGCATCTCTTCCTGGAGTGCAAATTTGCTTAGGAAGTTTGGCATAAAGCTTACATGGATCTAAACTTCACAGTTACTCTGCCAACCAGGTCGTCTGATCTCTTCGCATGCTGGAAGGATTATTATATGGGAACTCTCCACAATAAACTGAATTTTAAAAGAGCTTGGGAAGCCCTTCCTAAGTTTATCTGCTGGAAGTTATGGACAGCTAGAAACAAGGAGATTTTCGAAGGGATAAGCTCCACACCAGCCGGAGTTCTTGTCTCGGCTAAAACGTTGTGGATCGAAGCGTTATTAGTACAAGGGATGAACAACATCAACAAGGAACTGTTGAAGGTTGAAGAAAAATTTGGGCATCATACTTGTTATTCCCAAACCCCTCCCTCAGTACGACCCCACCAATCAAAACTTATAATCAAAGCTGGCAGATTAGGATGAGTGTTGAAGCATTCCACGCTGGAAAATCAGAATGGGGTGTAGCATGCTTTTCTTTGATGGACCCTCGAAAGGCAATCCAGGGTTGGCAGGTGCGGGTGGAGTCCTCTTTGGCTCTGACGGAAATAGATTGAAAGATTATACATGGGGAATTGGTAGGATAACTAAAAACAACGCATAATGGCTTGCCCTCATAAAAGGTTTAGAGATTGCAAGAGAGGTAGGTATCAGGGATTTAGCAGTTTGTGGTGATTCAATGATAGTTGTCAGGGAGGCTAGGAACTTGAGTAAGAATAGAAAGAAACCAGCTTCCAAAGTTCATAACTTGCTTAAATGTTTGGCTAGCGAGTTCAATACCATATGTTTTCTGCATATCTTGCGAAATAACAATTAGGATGCAAATCTGATGGCAAACAAAAGAACCAAACTTGATCATGGCATTCTATCTAGCAATGACAAGATGAGTTACAAGGTTTGGATACCTTGTCTTTGAGCTCTATAACTCCTTATGTGTCGATCTCCAGCTATGCAACTACACTTAGGAAGGATTTCCTATAATCTCTATTTGAATCTTGGGATAGAAGGCATGGTTAAGATTATAGTTTTTAACCCACCCCGATGCATTGATTTGAAGGACAATCGCACGCACCGGCCATGTGATATTCACATGGCCATTAAGCCACCTTTCACCTCAGAAGTCGCTGGAAGATGGTTCCTCTATATATCGAAAGGTCGAGAATGGATAATCTCCAATGTTGTGCGGTTCTTCAAAATGGAAGGCTCTGGTTCCAGTGGGAAATGAAAGGTTCCTTGGCTTTTGAACGAGAGTTTTGGAGACCCCAGGCCCAACCGTCTGTGGGGAATGCAGACCACCCGTCATTACGGCTTCTCTCTTCCGGATTACAGGAAGCAATTCCCTTCTTGGCCAAGGGAACAAGAGTGTTTGGAGTGTGAACGCCACCGAGATAAGGTTCGGATCTGTGGAGGAATGGAGCAGCAGCAGGGCATTTTTTTGGTTGGTAGAGGGACGGAACAACGTAGAGAGATGAATCCCTCTCTTGAAGAGACTCAGGGTATGGCGGCCGTCCTATCGGTGGTGGATGACCATTTGACAATATTGGATATGCAAATTTTCCTTCTGAAAGATGAAAACAAGGAAATTAAGCATTCATTACAGCAGTTGAATGAGATGGAGCAATTAGACAACAGGGAAGCTCGAAAATGCATAAGCATTCTCAATGGCAGGGTGGAATCCCTCATTGCTGCCCAGGAAGGTGGCTGCCCCTGTCAAAACCTAGACGTCATTACAGAATAGATTTGAACAGTCTATGAAATAGAAAAGGAAACACAGGCCATCGTGGGAGACATGTGCAAGGAGATCCTGGAACTCAAGGTAGAGCTGCTGCGTCAGGCAAAAGTTAGAAAGTTGGAGGCCGGAGCCAAGGAAGTCTCGGTCTAGAAATAGCGCTTGGGACGGTTTTTTGTATAACCTATGTTATCAAAGCTAAAATGCTTGTAGGCTGATAAGAATTTTGCCTCCGATATGTTTCTCTTTACTGTAGTGTTTAGTATGGAGTCAGTTGCAGACAAGATACTTCCTAGTTATCTCCACTGATATGATGTAGTTGTTTTTTGCAAAAGATGATAGTTAAGATATGGCAGCACTCATCTGTCGAGTTGCAGCTATGGTCTTACACTTTGTACTCGGTTCTTGCCATCCTATTTTAATATAAAAATTCTCAACCATTTTCGTTAAAAAAAAAAATTATTTATTTTTGTGTTGTCGACATCCCTTTGGATATGGATATTCATAATGAATTATAAGAATAATGGGAACTATGATACAACAATAAGTGTAACTAACATGTTTAGGCGTTACAGGTCTTTACTTTCTAGCAATTCTTAGATGACTTACAATATTTTCCTTAGATGACTTCAGATACTCTATGGCCAACACTTGGAATTTGATGTCTATGTTTTCTTTTGTCATTGTATTATTGATAGTTATACACAAATTTTTTTAGCGGTGACATTTTGTCAAAGAACTTTTTTTTTTCAAAAAGTGAAATTTCTAATTGGTCATTTTTACTCTAAAAAATTGCCTATTATTACATAAAATATGTTTTTTTAATAATATTTGTTTACATTTACAAGTGCTAGTAATAAACTTTTAGCTATATTTATTTTGCATAAGTTCTAATTGTTCATATAATTCATATATGAACAACTAGAACTCAATTGCAAAAAACAAATAAGTAGCCACAATGTTTAGACTTAAGGGAATTTAGTTTCTAATAATTATTTAGTGCTTTGGAAACAATATTGCATTCTTTGGTGCTTTGGAACCAAAAAAAATATGTGCAGTCAAAATGTTTAGACTTAAGGGAATTTAGTTTCTAATAATTATTTGGTGCTTTGGAAACAATATTGCATTCTTTGGTGTTTTGGAAGTAATATTCCATTCAAATCAATAGTTTTCCGATAACTTTAGAGACTCCGTAGCCAACACTTGGAATTTAGATGTCCATGTTAATTTTTTCCATTGTATTCATTAGTGCTTTGCAAAAGTTTTTAATGCTTCTTTATGTGAATTTAGGTAATTTTTTTCATTATTAAAATATTGTTTTACATGTCTATGTTTGTTTTTTCATTGTATTCACTGGTGCTTTGCAATAAGCTTTTTTTTTATGTTTCTTTTTACAAATTTAGATAATTTTTTTCATTATTAAATTTGTGTTTTTGTTTCAATTATTTTATAATATGTCTATAAATAGGCTTTTGGGGACTAATTATCTTCTTACTAGTTCTTGCTCAGAATATTCAATTATAATGCATTTAGTGTTTGTATTAGATAGTTATGCTTTGAAGTTCTCAAGTAATTCCTTTATTTTCTTGTTCTTTTAGTCAATTGGTTATTTGTCTTTTTTTAAAGATTTAGATTTATATATTCTTTTGGAAAAAAAAGGAGTTTTTTTCCAACAATTTCCAAGTAGAATTTGTAAAAATGTAGGCAATATTGACAACTTATAGCAATAAGATGCATGTTGCATTAGCATGTTTGGCTAAAATCATTAGATTTTAGAAACTTCTTCTACTAGTGGTTCTTTGATGCGTTCGAAAATATCACGCTTGGAACAATATTTGTGTATTAATAGTCAATTTGCAATGACAATCCTTTATGTGGATTTAGATTAACATTTTACATGTTAATAACATTGAAGAGTTGTCATTGATGTCAATGTGAAAGTGAGTTGATGTCAAGTTCTTTGCAGAAACATGAGTGTTGAGGAATCAATTTAGTGAAGATAATATGCTCGCCAGACATGGATATTTATGCCCACATAAGAGAATAAAATGACTGCCAACACTTATCAAAATGCCTGCACAGGCTTGAATAAAATTCCCGCACAGGCCTAAGAAAAAACCCACACAAGCCTAAGAAAATGCCTACATAGGCCTAAGAAAATGCCCGCACATGCCTTAAGAAAATGCATGCAACAACACTTGGAATTATTCCAACCAATATACTTATATGCCCGCCAACCAAGTGAAATACTCAAGAAAAATGCCCGCATTGTCGATGAAAAATTCCAACCAATCAATTAAAATGCCCGCAGATCAGGTTAAATTAAAATGCACATCAAATTTGTCAATGATGGTCAAGAGAATAATTTCATGCTTTCAGTCATGAAATTATTCAATCACAACCACAATATCATTCATAAATTATTTGGGTGACTAAACCAACATATTAGGAACTTTTACCACAATACATAAGTTAGCTCTATAAATCAAAAGAACAATATTCCTTGTTTCACGTTGAATTCAAACTATACAAGTCAACCTCATTATGATGGGTCCATAAGTGCACTCAAGACCCCACAAAGATCATAAATTCTAGAATTGATTTGAAGATTGGAGTGTGGATGTTGAAGGAAGTTGATTCAAGCGAAGGAGCATGTCGAACATGAAGAGTAAAGGCAAAATTCTAGGGTAAATGTACAAATCAAAGAAAGGATGAGGATGTAAGCTCTGTAAGATTGTTAATGGGATTGTTATAGGTTCAAGAACCATTTTAGCACTTATTTAGGGACTATTTGGATTTTGTCTTGAAGTATATTAAAAGTTTAAGTGAGGACACTTCTGATAAAAAAACAAACGAGTATCACAGAAACAAATGAGTATTACATAAATAAATGAGTATTACAAGAATTGATCAGGGTTACAGAAATTAAATTTCGATACAGTAACTAAAAGGAGTTACAGAAACTGAAAAATGTTGCAAAGACGTTGATTTTTGTGAACAAGGTCTATGTTTTGGGTACAAATTGACAAGTGAGCTAACTGTGCAATAGCTCTGTGAATTTTGCGTGACTAACTTTGGGGGATAATGAGCCAAGCGAATATTTGAATAATTACTCAAGAAAGAATCTCAAAGTTTGTTTGAGCAAATAAAAAGAGTTGTACAGAAATGCAGAATGAACTGTGATAGCTATACTTTGAAGTTTGTATGAAACTGTTTTAGGGTGGCAGGGTGGTGCAGGGGAGAGGATTGGTGTCCTCATCCAAACAGGTTGGTTCCTACAGATTGTAAGTTGGTTCTTATAGAGGATTGGTGTCCTTATCCAAACATGTTGGTGCTTGGTGTGTAATTTGGTGCTTACATAGAAGTTCATGCAATCATCATTTGACAAGTTGGTGCTTGCACAAGGGATTGGTGTCCCCCATAAAGTTTTACAAATTTGTGGTTGTTATAGTAAACATTTACAAGTGGTTTTATCCCAATTGGTTTTCCATTTTAAATCTCTGTGTATTGTCCATTAGTATCGATTATTGTTTACATAGATGATATGACTGTTTGCGTGATGATTGTTTAAAGTTAAAAGTGATTTAAATATGATTAATACCGATTCACCCCCCTCTCAATATTGATGTATATTCCAACAATTGGTATCATATCGGGTTCCTTTAGACGATTTGACCACTGGAAGGAATATATGTGTAGCAGACATGGACATACAGGAAAATTTCTCCAAGAATGGAGCACCACTATTCAATGGAAACAACTATGCCTTCTGGAGCATAAGAATGCAAACCTATCTAGTGTCAATGGGATTTTATGTATGGCACTCACTTGTATATGGTTACACAACTCCTACAACTCCACCAACTGATATTGATGGGAAGAAGTCATATAACAACAATGCAAAAGAGCTTGTTAATGTAATGCACTATAAATCAGTAAAGGAATCTTGGATAAACTTAAGAAAATCTATGAGGGAAATGACAAAGTCAAGCAAGCCAAACTTCAAACACATATAGGGCAATTTGAAAGCTTGAAGATGAAATAAGAATAGGACATTGTAGCTTATTTTCTTAGAGTAGATGAAATTGTTTGTACTATCGTAGGTTTGGGTGAGAAGATCGAAGAGCATGTAATTGTAAAAAAGGTGCTAAGAACACTTCCCTCGAGGTTTAATGTTGAGGTTTATGTTTTAGAGGAAATGAGGGGGATGGAAAAATTAACAATGGATGAGCTACATGGAATCCTTATAGCATATGAAATGAGGACAGAAAATGAGAAACCACCAAGAAGGGAAGCAACCTTCAAAACTTTGAGGAAGATAAAGGACAACAAGTACAAGTTAAGTAAAAGTACCTCTAATGAATCAAACAAAGAAGAAGCAAACTTCGTGAAGAAACTCAAAAAGGGAACTAGCAAATTCAGAGGTAAGTTACCTTTTAAATTTTTAATTGTGGTAGAATAGGACATCATGCTTCAAAGTGTCCATGTGGAAAAAGTGAGGCTAGTGATGATGAAGAGGACTACAATAGAAAAAGGGGAGAAAAGAAGTACAAAAAGGGAAAAGCTTACAATAAGAAAATATTCTACAAGCAAAATTAAAGGTTCTACTCCAAAGAAGATAGTATCTCATCCGATGAAGATGATGACAATGATAGTGATACAAAACAAGTTATTTTCATGGCATTAAATACTCAGATTAATAAATCCCTTGATGATGGAGAGAGCTCTGAAGGGGAAGTAGATCTTGAAGGAGAACTTATTAGTTCTTTAAGTGATTTAAGGAAATTTGAGAAAAAATAATCTGTTACTAAAAGAGAAATTGCAAAGGTACAAGGAGGAAAATAAAAAAATCCAAAGAAAAAAAATCATATAATAGTGAAGCAATAGAAAAAGTTATTATTGATTTAAAGATTTAGCTGGAAGAAGAAAAACAATTTGAAGATTTCTTAAAAGCACAATTAAGAGATAATGAAGAAAATTGTGAAAGGTTTGGAAGCTGAAATTGTTTCTCTAAGAAAGGATCTATAGAAAATGACTACTCAATTGAACTATCAACTAAATTTTGGAAAAATATCATAAGTACTAGATGATATCCTCAACATTCAAAGATTGTCTTTTGATAAAACTAGACTTGGCTACGATCAGAAAAATAAAAGCTCAAATTCAAGGATGTTGGAAGAAACGAAGAATTATGCAACAACCCTCAAAATCCCTTTCAATAACAAAGAAAACTATAGAAAAAGTGATGATGACAAGCAAAAATATGATTTCCTCCATAAGAACAACATGAACAAAGAATTTGTGCCATCAAGAGGACTCTTCACCACCAGGTATCAAAGTCTCTTTCTTGGTTATTGTTTTTCATGTAATAATTTTGGGCACAAAGAAGTAAAATGTAGAGCTTATATAAAAAATTATTATATGCAAAATAGAAGTACCTACAAGGCCTCCAAGGATTATTATGCGAACAATAATTTCAGAAATGCTCATAGGATGGTTGAAAAAAATAAAAATCCTTTTGTCCCTTTGAACTACAAAATTGAATGCTATAGATGAAATAACTTTGGGCATAAATCCCATGACTGTAGAAGCAAGATGATTTCTTCTCTACAATATGCAACAAAAAAGCTATTACCGGTCGTTACAAGGAGCATACAAAGATGTGAAAAAGGAAGCTAGAAAATAAAAACATAGAAGATTGTGAACTAGCCTTGCATGACCAAAATAATAGAAACCAATGGTGCATTGATAGTGGATGCTCCAAGCATATGACTGGGGATAAGAGAAAATTTTTGAGCCTTAAGAAGGAGAAAGGAGACAATGTCATTTTTGGTGATGATGGCTCTACCAAAATCGTTGGAAAAGGTACAATCAACCTTGGGAGTAAAAATGCTAAAGCAGAAAATGTTCTACTTTTAAAAAAATGAAATATAATCTACTAAGTGTGAGTCAAATGTGTGATCAAGGACACACTCTTACATTCAATTCTAAAGATGGTAAAATAAGAAAGGAAGGTTCGGGAAAATTGGTAGCAGCAATAGTTAGGACTCCAAGCAACATATAAATTCTAAATGAAATAAAAGGAAAAAAATGTTGCATGGGACAAATAGATGAAAGTCGGATATGGCATAGAAGGATGGGTCACTTAAACTTTGATAATCTAGTGAAGATTAGTAAGGAGCAAGCAATAAGAGACATGCCTAAGATTTCACAACCCTCAAATGTTGTTTGGAACTCATGTCAGCATGGAAAACAAACAAGAGTTACATCTAAGACAAAGGAACATTCAACAACAAAACCTTTGGAACTTGTTCATATTGATCTTTGTGGGCCAACAAGAACAAAAATTCTAAATGGTGAGTACTATTTTATGCTATTCATTGATGGCTATACTAGGATGACCTGGGTCTCTTTTCTCAAGAAAAAATCAAAGGAATTTGAGATGTTTAAAGTATTCAAAGCTTTAGTTGAAAATAAAATTGACTTAAAGATCAATTGTCTAAGATCAAATAACGAAGGTAAGTTCACATCAAATAAGTTTGATAAATTTTGTGAACATCATGGGACAAGGAGAAAGTTTTCAGTTTCTAGGACTCCACAACAAAATGGAGTAGCGGAAAGGAAGAAAAGGAGTGTATAGGAGATGGCTAGAACAATGCTAAATGAGTCCAATCTATCTGGAATATTTTGGAGTAAAGCAATTCATACTTCTGTTCACATTCTGAACAGAGGACAACTCAGGGTCAATAGCAATAAAACACCTTATCAACTTTGGAATTAAATACCAACAACTATCAGACACTTTGGAGTGCTCAAAAGAAAATGCTATATAAAAAGAATTGATGAAAATTTGACTCTGGATCCGATGAAAGTATTTTTCTTGGCCACTCCTCTAAAAGCAAAGCCTAAAAATGCTACAACTTGAGACTAGATAAAATAGTAGAGAGTGTATATGTGAAAGTAGATGAAACAAAAATCCATAGATTAAGAGAATATACAAACATATCATATTCCATAGAAGAACAACCAACATAAGAAGAAGGAGAAGAAGAGGAACAAGAAGAAGTACAAGAAGAAGAAGAGCTAGAAGAAATAAATGAAATTGAAAGAAAAGACACAAGGACACCATCTAGGTATGTGCAAAATAATATTCTAGATAATTTAATTATTGGCGATAAAGATGCAGGTATAGAGACAAGAAAAAGAAAAATGGCAAGAATTTATGAAGAATTCAACTTCTCCCTACTATCCACAGTAGAGCTTAACAACTTTGAAGAATCCAACAAAGATGATCATTGGGTAAAGGCCGTGAATGAAGAATTGGATCATATTGAAAATAATCAAGCCTGGGAACTTGTTCCAAGACCCAAAAACAAAAATGTAATTACCACTAAATAGGTCTTTAGAAACAAACTCAATGAAGATGGGCAAGTAACTAGAAACAAAGAAAGACTGGTGTGCAAAGGGTATGCTCAAGTTGAAGGAATAAACTTTGAAGAAAATTTTTATCCTGTAGCCAGAATATAATTAATCAAAATGTTCTTAGCTTATGCATGCTCCAAAATATCAAGGTATATCAAATGGATGTAAAATCAGCCTTTCTAAATGGATAATTAGAAGAACAAGTTTACCTAGAAAAACCAGAAGGGTTCCTACTGTCAAAAAATATAGACTGTGTCTGCAGATTGAAGAAAGCCCTATATGGATTAAAGCAAGCTCCTATAGATTGGTACTCAAGACTAGATAAGTACTTACAACAACAAGGATTCAAGAAGGGTAATGCAAACAACAATCTCTACATAAAATTTGAACATGGAGATATGATTATCATTGAAGTGTATGTTGATGACATCATTTTTGGAAATGATGATGATAGATCAAGCCAAAAATTTTCCAAGGAAATGCAGAAGGAATTTGAAATGTCTATGCTTGGAGAACTGAATTTCTTCCTAGGACTCCAAATATATTAACTATATGAAGGTATTTTCATTTCCCAAACCAAGTATATAAAATCAATGTTGAAGAAGTTCAAAATGGAGGACTATAAACTAGTAAGTACTCCTATGATCACTAGTTGCAAGTTGAGTAAAGAGGATGAAGCTAAGGAAGTGGATCAAATAATATATAGGTCAATGATTGGAAGTCTACTCTATGTGGCAACCTCAAGACCAGATGCAGTGGAAGCAGTTGGACAGGTTGCAAGATTTCAAGCTGCACCTTAGGAGACTCATGTTCTAGCAGTAAAAACAATTCTCATGTATCTCAAAGGAACAATAGATTTTGGTCTATGGTATCCAAAAGGAAATGAATTGACTATGATAGCCTATACAAATGCATATTGGGAAGGAAGTATTGATGACAAAATAAGTACAAGTGGAGCAACATTTTATTTTGGTAACTGCTTAGTGTCATGGTTAAGTAAAAATCAATCTTCTATCTCCTTGTCTACAGCGGAGGCAGAGTACATTGCAGCAACAACATGTTGTGCTCAATTTCTCTGGATGAAGCAAAATTTGAAGGATTTCTAGGTAGAGTTCAATCATCCTATACCAATTGTATGTGATAACACAAGTACAATTAGTATTTCCCAAAATCCTGTAATGCACTCCAAAACAAAGCATATTCCTATCAAATATCATTTTTTGAGAGAACAAGACACTGAAAACAATGTCAAGTTGGACTATGTTGACACCAAGGATCATATTGCAGACATATTCACTAAGCGTCTTCCAAGGGATACCTTTGAGTATCTCAGACAAAAATTGGAAGTAATTCCCACACCTCATTAATTTGGTAAAGTTGGAAGTTATGGAAACAAAGCAAAGCTTAGGGGGAATAATCAAAGAAATTGACAAAAGCATATAAGAAACCAGATAGGGGGAGAAACATAGAAAGAAGGATCAATGCAAAGAATGATGAGGCATAAAGACAAGGGGAGTCAACATAGTCAAAGGTGGAGTATTAATAGAAAGAGAAGATGTTCACAAAAGGCATTTATAATCAAGGAAAACATATATTTATCATTAATGACAAAGGGGGAGAGATCAAAAGAAAAAGATGCAGTAAAAGTGAAGTTATGGTGTTTCCATCAATGACAAAGGGGGATATTGTTGAAGAGTTGTCATTGATGTAAATGTGGTAGTGAGCTAATGTGGAAATGAGTTGATGACAAGTTTCTTGCAGAAGCATGAGTTGTTTGCAAAAACATAAGCTGTCTACAGAAACATGAGTGTTGAGGAATAAATTTGGTGAAGATAATATGCCTTCCAGATAGGGAGAATTATGCCTGCAACAGACAATAAAACTCCCACTGACACTTATCAAAATTCCCACACATGCCTAAAGAAAATGCCTGCACAAGCCTAATGAAAATGTCCACACAAGCCTAAGGAAAATGCCTGCACCAAAGGAAAATGCCCCCATAGGCCTAAGAAGATGCCCACAAAGTCCTAAGGAAAATTCCTACACAAGCCTAAGAAAATGTCTACACATGCCTTAAGAAAATGCACGCAGCACCCGCACAAACCTAAGAAAATGCCTGCACGGGACTTAAGAAAATGCACACAGCAATACTTGGAATTATGCTCTCCAATATACTTATATGCCCACCAAGATTCCCGCCAACGAAGTGAAATTCTCAAGAAAAATGCCTCCCAATCAGGTGTAAAATGCCCGTGCTATCAAAGAAATACCTACTAGACTATGAAAAATGTTTGCACTGTCAATAAAAAATGTCCTCCCATCAATTAAAATGCTCGTAGATTAGGTTAAATGAAAATGCACGCCAAATATGCAGACAGTTGCCAATGATGGTCAAGAGAATAATTTCATGCTTTCAATCATGAAATTCTTCAATCACAGGCATGATATCATTCATAAATTGTTTGGGTGACTAAGCCAACATATTAGGATCTTTTACCACAATACATAAGTCAACTCTATAAATCAAAAGAATAATAATCCTTGTTTCACATTGATTTCAAACTATACAAGTCGGCATATTTATGATGGGTCCACAAGTGCACTCAAGACCCCACAAAGATCATAAATTCTAGAATTGATTTGAAGATTGGAGTGTGGATGTTGAAGGAAACTGATTAAAGTGAAGGAGCAGGTTGAACATGAAGAGTGAAGGAAAAATTATAGGGTAAATGTATAGATCAAAGAAAGGATAAGGATGTTAGCTCTGGAATATTGTTATGGGGATTGTTACATGTTCAAGAACTGTTCTGGAACTTATTTAGGGATGATTTGGATTTTGTCTTGAAGCAGATTAAAAGTTTAATTGAGGACAATTCTGATCACAGAAACAAATGAGTATCACATAAACAAACAAGTATCACAAAAACAAATGGGTATCACATAAACAAACAAGTATCACAGAAACAAATGAGTATTACAGGAATTGATCGGGGTTACATAAATTAAATTTCAATACATAAATTAAAAGGTGTTATGGAAACTAAAAAATGTTGCAGAGAAGCTCATTTTTGTGAACAAGGTATATGTTCTTGGTACAAAGTGACAAGTGAGATGACTACGTAATAGCTTTGTGAATTTTGCATGATTGACTTTAGGGGATAACGAGCCTAGGGAATATTTGAATAATTACTCAAGAAATAATCTTGGAGTTTGTTTGAGTAGATAAAAAGGGATGTACATGAATGCAGAATGAACTATGACAACTATGCTTTGAAGTTTGTATGAAATTGTTATAGGGTTGCAGGGTGGTGCAGGGGAGAGGATTGGTGTCCTCATCCAAACAGGTTGGTGCCTGCAGATTATAAGTTAGTGCTTACAGGGGATTGTTGTCCTTATTCAAACAGGTTGGTGCCTGGTGTGTAAGTTGGTCCTTACATAGAAGGTTGGTGCCATCATCATTTGACAGGTTGGTGCCTGATTTGCAAGTTGGTGCTTGCACAAGGGATTGATGTCCCTCATAAAGTTGTAACAAATTTGTGGTTGTTATAGCAAACATTTACAAGTGGTTTTCTCCCAATTGGGTTTCCACTTTAAATCTTTGTGTATTGTCCATTAATATTGATTATTGTTTACATCGTTGATATGACTGTTTGCATGATGATTGTTTAAAGTTGAAAGTGCTCTAAATCTGGTCAATACTGATTCACCCCCCCCCTCTCAGTATTGATGTATATTCCAACAAAAAAATCATATTGTCCTTCAATTATATTTAGGCAAGCATTTGTCAAATATATGGATAGTCTTAATGAATTGTAGCACAATCAAATGACCAGTGCCTAGCAATTGTTGTTTTTGCTGAAAATCTTAGATTATATAGTCTCCAGTGCTTCCATAAGACATTTCTTCTTTGAAGTTTCGGCCTCACACTTGCTCTAGTTTCTTGTTATTTATTCAAGGGTTCATTGATCTTTTCCTAAACATTTAGATTTATGTTTTCCTATTAAAAAGTGGAGTCGGATTGAATATTTTCAATCAAAATTTGTCCAAATATAGATAGTCTAGATGGCTTAGGTAAAATAGATGCTTGTTACAATAATATCCCTGATTAAATTTATATTTTGCAAAATAAAAAAAATGTCGGATTCCGGTGAAAAGTTCCCGTCCAAACCAAATCATCGAATTTTTAGACAACTCATATATATATATATATATATATATATTTCAAAATTAATATTTACATAGTTTGATTCCACTATGGCATTAAGAATATTTACCAAATATTCTATAACTTGATTTCTCCATGGCATATCTACCACAAATGTATATTTGATGCAAGTACAAGCTTAGCTTAGCTTAGCTTAGCTTAGCTATTAAGTAGGGCCTTGACCTTGAATTGTGTACAATCTATTCACTAGGATTCCCAACATTATAGTCACTTATACATTCAATTTAGTCTAACACATCCAAATGGTCAAAACTTATTTTATATCTATTTCCATAATTAAATGGTGTTTTAGACATTTTATAGAATAATATATTTGGTGCAAGTACAAGCTTAGCTTAGCTATTAAGTAGGGCCTTGGCCTTGAATTGTGTACAATCTATTCACTAGGATTCCCAACATTATAGTCACTTATACATTCAATTTAATCTAATACATCCAAATTGTCAAAACTTATTTTATATTTATTTCCATAAACAAATTATTAAATGGTGTTTTAAACATTTTATAGAATAATAATTAAAATATCATTTGAATCTCTTATATAATGACAATGTGAAGAACTTATAACTTGAACCTACAATCATTAGATTAAAAGTTTGATGCTTCACCAACTGAGTCATAACTAACACCATTACCAATTCAAAAAAAAATTAAAAATCAATTTAAAAAAATATCAAAATTTATTTTAAATATATTGTATAAATAATTAAGTAGATAGAATGAGATCGTCACTAGATTTTAGGGGAAAATGCCACTAGATTGATTATAGGAGAAGGGAGAAAGGACACTAGACTAATTAAGGTTTTAATCTTAATTAATTATCTATGATTTTATATTAATTATGCTACTTCAATTAGGATTTTTAGCAAGTAATCAACAATAAATTAACAAAGGAAATGCAAGCTAACTTAGAATTAATTCCTAATTTTCCTTAATGAGTTAATTAAACTAAGCAATGGAAATGAAAGAGAGGAGAAAGAAAAGATATTTTCCCTAATGAACATTATTGTAGGATCTAAAGCATCTTGGGACCAAGATGTGCTAGATACAAAATTCTAAGGAATTATGGTGTATTAAAAATTTTAAATTATTATTATTCATTTAGGAGTAATGTGAAGAGTTATAGGTGAATATGAATGGTCATTGGACCTCTTGGAAGACGAAACCAAATATTATATCTTAATGTATTTATATTTGACTCATGTTAAAGAAATTTATTCAAGTTTTGGAGATATTCAAGGCTTGTCAGTGGTATCAAAGCCTAGGTGTTTTTAGATAACTCCATGATTTTCCTTGGTTTGCTCCATAGCTATAGTATCTGAACAATGTGTGCCCCAATTGAAATTGCTATCTCTCTTCACTTATTGTTGGTCTTTGTTGACTACACAAGTTGATTTCATTTATTGGGTGAATTCCTTGCTATTATCATTTCTTGGTGGCCCTTTATGCATATGATGTCAATACTATTTTGCTTGTTGCATGAGGTTTTATATACACCATAGATTTTTATAAAATTTCTAGGTAGCAAAGCAATGGTTATCTTGTTTAATGTTGGAGTGATTTATATTCCAGTTTTCTCACCCATACGAATTATATAGCTTGAAGTGATTTAGTTTATGGAAATGCATTCTCTTGTCTCAATTGTTGGTGTGATGCTTAATGGAAAAGAAAATTATCCAGAATGGTTAAGAAATATCGAGCATATTCTTATCTTCAATGATCTTTGGATGGAATTTGTGATGGAGATGCTTCACCTAATAAACCTATAGGAGATAGAGAGCTTGCAATATGGAGATAAAGATGAGAAAGCATATGCATCGATCGATGCTTTTGTAAGTGAAGAGGTGAGTCATCACATCAAATCTATACAAGATTCATGGGATTCTTTGAAGAAAGTGAAAGAATTATATGATTCACATTTAGAGTTGGAGCTAGTTCAATTGCTAAATCCATGAAGATGGGTAACACTTTTTGGCCAAAAGTGATGGTGAAAATTCAATTTTTAGCTCAGTCATTAAATTGAAGCTCTCAAAACTCATATATACCTTGGGAATTCCAACACACAACAAAAAAAAATGATAGGTTTGTTCTTGTAAATTCAACAAAATTTTACAAGTGGCTTGTGTGCACGTAAAATAATTCAGTGATAAATGCATAACTTTTGAAAAAAAAATATTAGCATAATCTACACAAAATGCACCGCGACACACATATTTTTCTATTTATTTTGGAAAATTATAATTTTTATTAATTTTCGAAACTAACCCTTTCATATTTTAATCGTATTTTGTACATGTGTGTGCACGTAGACCTTTTTTTTACTGGTTACAAATTGAAAAACAAAAAATACCTGTTTGAAGAGGACACATTGATGTGAGGCGTATAAATTTTTGAAATTTTTTGGTTGTGTACTTTTTATGTTGTTGATTTTTCTTTTCGTTGATTCGAAATTGTGGACATGGTTTTTAAATGTAAGTTTGAAAAGAAAAAAATATCATATGAACTCAAAAACTTGTAAATTATATGCCAATGGATAGATGATTCATTAACAAATCAATTGGTATGAATTCCGCCACATAAGGTGCATCCTAGGATAGGGTTTAGGCCTTCCAAAGATGTCAATAAAATTAAGTTTGCAGAAATGAGGGCTAAAAGTCTGTTTTTAGGTCCTCGATAGAGCTATAATCAAGATTTATAAAACTCTCGATCGAGCATTTACACACATTTTTAAATATATCGATCAAGGGTTTCCGTGTAGTTAACAGAAGCTCGATCGAGCATTTAAAGGTAGCTTGATCGAGCTTTTAAACACTTTGATTAAAAAAAGTCCTAGTGGTCCTATTAGTGTGTGCACGCAAATAGGAACACCTGAAAAAAATTTTAATCAAATATTTTACAAGCTCATGTCAAATATATGTTCTTTAGTATAAAATCTCTTAAAACTTAATTAAAATAATAAAATACCTTGAAGAAGAATCAAATAAAAATATTTCTATGGCAACTTCCTCTAGATTTTATGTGTAAAGAATAGTCGCAGAGCAATTGGATTTATTGATGTGTTTTAAATCACATCAATAAATCCAATTACTCTGCCACCCATATTTACAAATCTCTATAAAAAAAACCTCCATAATAGTTCTTTATTTTGTTTCTATGCAACAGACACAATGAAATAAGTCATGGTATGTTGCTCTGATATACTTATAACAATTGCAAGTTCTCGATTGAGCTATTTTAAAACTCTCAATTGAGGGTTAATAAAAACTCGATCGAGAAAATGAGCTTGATTGATAATTTTATTAACCCTCAAACGAGAGTTTTAAAATAGCTCAATCGAGCGCTTATTTAAGCCCTTGATCGAGCTTTTGAAAGATCAATTGAGCGCTTAAAAGAAGCTTGATCGAGACCTTTTTTCTCACACCCTCCGCTTGCCAAAAAGTGTTACCCATCTTCATGGGAACACCCTAAATCAATCACCCACATTAACATTGGCTTACAAAAATCCACATGAGGTATATGTTAATTTTTTGATAATTTCAGTCAATATTATCTAGGATCACTAAGAGAATAACAAGCATAGCATACCAATCACAAGAGACAGTGGACACAAAGCATTTCACCGGGGAAAACCAAGAAGCTGAAAAACCCCGCAACTTCCTCAGAGATAGAATAATCCCCAATACAAAGATCACAAAGATCAATCCCCAAAAGATAGATGTCTCCAGCAGCTACTCCTCCTCCACTTGTGTGCACTCCTCTCTCTCAACTATGTGAGTTGGATGAGTGAGTTAATGAATAGAATGAGAGACACACACTCTCTATTTATACAATGAATTGACCTACCTTTAACCCTAACTGGGTCAACTTCCTAAAGAATCCTAATAACCCATCCACATGACTCATGCAGGGCCGACCCCACCAAGGTGGTCTAATAACCCATCAAATATAGGTTGCGACACTTACAATAATACTTGCGACACTTACAAATGCAAATGACGACACTTATGATTGGAGGAATAATACATCTCCATCAGGAATATAATAAAGTACAAGTGTAACACATAGAAGAATATGTTCCGAAGTTACAAATACATCAACACTCCCTCTTAACTAGGAAGGTATTCTCTTGACACGAGTCATCAATACATATCAGCATAAGTCTTCAATTCTGGAGCTGGATCATCGTCACTGGATCATGGAGCATCATCGTCACTGCTGTTGTACTAGTCATCTCAATCACTAGGGCTATCTCTCAATTCTTCTCGTCATAGGAAGTTCTACAGAGCCAGCCCTTTTTCATGCTGGATGTAAGCCTAGCCTCCTGTAGGTATTCATCATCTCTGCGAGCTGCCTGATAGAGGTGGAATCTCAGGACTGATTATGTGCCTCTGCAAAACCTGACAAGAGCATCCCAGGATCCTTTATGTGCCTTAGCACGACGGGCAAGATCTCCCAGGACTAATTACATGCATCCTTCACAAAACCTTTAAAGAGAATCCCAGGAACGTATATGTGCCTAGCAAGACTGGCAAGATCTCTAAAGAACATCCGAGGACTTTTACATGCCTAGCACAACCTATCAGATCTCCAGGACTGATTACATGTGAACAGGAAAAACCTTAAAAGAGCATCCTATGAATGTTTATGTTCCTAGCACGACCGGCAAGATCTCTAAAGAGCATCCCAGGACTTTTACATGCCTAGCACAACCTATCGGATCTCCAGGACCGATTACATGCCTCCCTCGCAAAACCTTGAAAGAGCATCCCATGACTGATTATGAACTTACTGCTCAACCTATCAGATCTCCCAGGGAGCTATTACATGCTACTACACAACCTGCCACCTATCCACGGCCTCGGAGTATCATCCTGATACTCATGATCCACCTGATCATCCTCGCACGAAGCATCATCCTGATGCTCATGATCATACTGATCATCATCATACAGTGCATCATCCTGATGCACATCATCATCACATGTCATCCTTATCATCATCATATATAGCATCATCCAGATGCATATCATCCAGAGCATCGTCCTAATGCTCATCACACATCACATGATCATCCTGATCATCATAGCATCATCTTGATGCATCTCATCCGGAGCATTGTCCTGCTGCTCATCACACATCACATGATCATCCTGATCATCATAGCATCATCCTGATGCATCTCAGCACTTACATCCACAGCCATGGGAGGGATCCTCCTACCACCATGCTTGGAATAAATCCTGCAAATGTGCCCCATCACTTCCTCCTCGAAGTATCCTCTATCTGAAGAACACCAAGCCTCTCTTTGAAGTACTCGAACTTCACTCTGGCTAGTGGTTTGGTCAACACATCTGCAATCTGCTCATTCATCGCAACATATTGGAGCTTCATTGCTCCTCTCTGCACCATATCCCTGATATAGTGAAATTTGATCTCTATATGCTTCAACTTGTCATGGAACACCGGGTTCTCTGACAACTTTACACAACTCTGGTTGTCACAATATATACAAGTAGCATCCAACTGGATATCAAATAAATCATACAGTAGCTTCCTCATCCATACTCCCTCACAACTAGCTGAACAAGTTGTGACATACTCTGCTTCGGCTGTACTCAGTGCTATGCAGGATTGCTTCCTGCTAAACCAAGAGATCACACCTGATCCCATACTGAAGTAGAACCCTGAACTTATCTTCCTATCTGCAGCACTACCTGTCCAATCTAAATCAACATAACCCTCCAGGTTAAACTTTTGATTCGCATCATACTTGAGCCCATAATCAACTGTACCCTTCAGGTACCTCAGAATATGCTTTACATTAATCAAGTGAACATGTCTAGGATCCGTCAGGAACTAGCTCAAAGTGTTCACCGCAAAGTAAATACCTGGTCTCATGTTCATTAGGTACATCAAGGACCCAATCATCTGACGATACATCGTGGAATCAACCGACTCTAATGAAGCATCACTCAATAGATTCAGGTTCGATGCCATAGGTGTGGCCATGGCCTTGTAGTCCATCATCCCGAACCTCTTCAAAATCTCTATTGCATACTTCGCTTGTCCTAGGAAGATTCCATCTACACTCTGCCACACCTCCATACCTAGAAAGTAATGCATCATACCCAAGTCCTTCATATCGAACTCGGTAGCAAGCTTCCTCTTCGTGTCGTAAATCAACCTATCCTCACCTGTCACAAATAGGTCATCCACATATAGTAGAAGTATCACTGGATTGCCTTCCTCAACCTTGTAGTAAAGGTTGGAATCCGCTTTACTCTTGGTAAAGCCCAAACTGGACAGGAAGCTATCTATCCTGTCGTACCATATCCTGGGTGCTTGCTTCAAGCCATACAAGGATTTCTTTAACTTGCACACATATGACTCCCTATCATGTGTCTCAAAATCGAGTGGCTGCTCCACATACACTTCCTCTTCTACTACACCATTCAAGAAAGTTGTCTTGACATCCATCTGGTGTATCTTCCACTTCATCACTGAAGCCAGAGCAAGTATTGTTCTGATGGAAGTGTATTTGGCTACAAGTATAAAAGTCTCTTCATAATCTATCCCTTCTTTCTGGGAGAAGCCACAAGCCACAAACCTTGCCTTGTATTTCTCTATCCTACCATCTGCAGCATGCTTGATCTTGTAGATCCACTTGGAAGTCACAATAGACTTCCCTTATGGTCTTGGGACCACATCCCAAACATCATTCTTCATGATTGACTATATTCCTCAATCATGGCATCCTTCCATTACTCTATCCCTGATCCAAGGTATTTCATATTCTTCAATATCTTCAATAGGCAATTTTCTTGAACTTCGTCACTGGAACAAATGTTGTTATCCTTCTTTTGTTGGTGATTGTACACGATCTTTCCTACAAGTCAAATTCAATTGCATGACTAGAAACTTCTCATAGTTTTCAGAACAAAATATTACTCATAAAGACATATGTCATACAGTCATGCAATTATCTTAGCATATGCTTCAATACAACATTTATCCATATCCCGTAACTTTCTAGATGCCTTCCATCTCTACCAGAACATTGTTAAGAGTGTGCACAACTCCCAACATGTCAGCAAATAGGTTTCATTCTAGATAAGTAGCAATGGAATGTTGTACAGTACCATAGGCCACTTACCCATTACCTGTATATTAGTAGTATCTTGTTCATTAATGCAACTTTTCTAATATGCATAATATAGATCCTAAATCTAGGAACATAAGTAAGTACATGACTGAACAACATTGTTTAAATTATCATATATACAATAAATGACAATTCAAATACTTATCTTTGTTTGGTTGTTGGGTGGACTCCCTCTCAATATTTGCTTCCTTGCAGGAGCTACTGGAGTCCGACTCTGAAGTAGCTTCTTCTACTCCTTTCTGTTGTGGATTGTAAGGAGTAGTCAACTCCCTCTTAATCCCTGAATCACTGCATAACTTCTTGAAGTCTTCTAAAGTGAATTCTCCACCATTGTCAGATCTAAAGGTCTTTATCCTCTTTTCAGTGTGGTTTTCTGTCAAGGCTTTGAATTCCTTGAATTTGTTGAATACTTCATCTTTGTCCTTCAAGAAATAAATCCAAGTCTTCCTAGAGAAATCATCAATGAAAGACACATAATATACATACCCACTCAGAGAATTGGATGACATCGGACCGCATACATCAGAGTGGATAATTTCCAAGATTCCTCTTGCTTTCACTGCTTGGAAATGCCTTCTTTGTGTTCTTTCCTTTTTGCACATCCTTTGCGAATACCTTCATGCTTTGACTGGATTTCAGGAAGACCATCTATTGCTTTGCTTGCAATTGGTAGTGCTCTATAGTGCACATGTGCAAGCCTTCTATGCCAAAGTTCACTTGGATCCATGGATTCAGGTACCATGGCATGTTCAGGTTGTCCCTTCAATTTGTACAATCCTCCCTCTTGATCTCCAATCATTACTGCATCATCTATGGTCTTACCTTTTGGCCACCTAAGTACTTGGACATCCACAAATGCAACTCTCATCCCCTTTGCATCCAAAGATGATATGGAGAGAATATTCTTCTTGAGGCCAGGTACATATAGAACATATTTCATCTTTAAGGACTTCCCAGAGTCTGACCTGTAGGAGGCTTCACCCCATTCCTTTTATAGGGTATTGATAGTCATCCCCACGTTTCACCTTATGAGGTGACTCATGTTCAAATAGGTCCATAAGAGATTCTTTAAATCCCGTCATATGTTTGGAATCCCCACTATCAATAAGCCAATCATTACACCCATGTGTAACAGTACCTGTGAGAGAAGAGATTAGAACATATTCTTCATCACTTGAAGAGTCTTCACTTTCTACCTTAGTCTTCTTCCTGGGAGGTTCATCATCCTCGACAACATGAGCATGATATCTCTTGTTGTTGTTGTTGTTGAAGTCTTTTCTTCTCTTGGGACATTCTGAGGCAAAGTGTCCCTTCTCATTACATGTGAAGCATCTCAGATCTTTCTTATCTCTTTGATGGTGGTGAGAAGATTTCTTGTGATGAGATTGCTCCATCTTGAACTTAATTCTCTTGGTGTGTGTTGTGAGGGCTTGATCTTCATTTCCCATATTTTCTTCTCGGGCCACAAGCCTAGCTTCTTCTTGTGAACATTCCTCCCAAAGTCTACTGAAAAAGATCAAATTCTTTCTTGCACAGATACCTTGGATGAAGGAGTCCCATGACCTAGGTAGGCCATTCAATGTGGTCATCACAATTTCTCCATTATACACTACTTCATCCACAGCTTCAAGTTGTTCTTTGATTTGAGAGACCTTGGTAAAGTAGGATTGGATGGTCTCTACATTCTAAATCTTTACCCCTTTCAATTGGTTCCGCAGTGTCATCTTCCGATTTATATTTTTTCCTTCAAACAACTTAGTCAAAGAGTCAAGCATCTCCTTAGGTGTCTTTAGGGAAGACATATGAGGCATGAGATGGTCTTTGATAGAATCAACAATGATTCTCTTGGCCTTGACCAAGTTCTTCTTGTGTAAGGCCTTAACCTCATCTCCCTCTGGAACTGGAACCTCTTGACTTGTGTAGGTGTCCAATTCATTCATTTCTAGGATTAACCCAATCCTATACTTCCATGCTCGGAATTTATCAGCTCCCTCAAGCTTATCCTCAAGCTTGGTGTGGTGAGACATCTTAATGAGAAACTCAAATGGAAATAAAAAATTTAGGTCTTACCACTTGATTTGTTGAAATTGGATCTGGAGCTAGATTAGGGTTTGTCAGATAAACCCTAAAAATTCAAACTTTGAATTTCAAACTTTTGATTGGATGGAAAGATGCACCTTGCTGAGCTGATCAAACTAGTATACTTCAATTTTGAAATCTGCAAAATTTGACCCCTCAAAATTGACTTTGAAACTTTCGGATCTGTAGTTTCTGGTTTACTGGTTTTTTGGTCAAAATCCTGAACTAGGGTTTGATAATGCCCGGGGTTCTGCCCAGCCAAAAAGTTTGATCTTGGTCTCTAAACTTCGATTTTTCTGAGGAGCATCCAGCCGTGGTCTCAGATTCCAAAAATTCCAACTTTCTCTAAAACTCTAATTTCCCGCAGCAGTGATAGGCCAAAAACTGAAAATGCTCAGAATTGAATTCTATCTCGACAGAAAGATGTGCCCTTGCTAGGAGAGTCAATCTAGCCTCCTGCCTTTGTTGAACTATGGAGAGAAACTCAAAAATTAAGAAGCCCTAGCTTCCGCAGTTGCACAATGTCTTCTTCTTAGTACTGCTCTGATACCATGTTAATTTTTCGATAATTTCATTCAATTTTATCTAGGATCACTAAGAGAATAACAAGCACAGCATAACAATCACAAGAGACAATGGACACAAAGCATTTCACCGGGGAAAACCAAGAAGGTGAAAAACCCCACAACTTCCTCAGAGATAGAATAAGCCCCAATACAAAGATCAATCCCCAAAAGATAGATGTCTCCAGCAGCTACTCCTCCTCCACTTGTGCGCACTCCTCTCTCTCAACTATGCGAGTTGGATGAGTGAGTGAATGAATAGAATGAGAGACACACACTCTCTATTTATACAATGACTTGACCTACCTTTAACCCTAACTGGGCCGACTTCCTAAGGAATCCTAATAACCCATCCACATGACTCATGCAGGGCCGACCCCACCAAGGTGGTCTAATAACCCATCAAATATAAGTTACAGAACTTACAATAACACTTGCGACACTTACAAATACAAATGACGACATTTCTGATTGGAGGAATAATACATCTCCATCAAGAATATAATAAAGTACAAGTATAATACATAGAAGAATATCTTCCGAAGTAACAAATACATCAACAGTATATACTGGTAAGAAACCCTCTATTAAAAATCTGAAAGTTTTTGTTTGTGATGCTTATGTACATATTCCAAAGGATAAAAGGAGTAAGTTGGATAATGAAGCTTAAAAATGTAACTTTATTGGTCATAAAGCTGGTGTGAAAGGTTTTAAGCTTTGGAATCCTGTAACTAAGAAGACTATTTATAACCAAGACGTTGTTTTTAGAGAGGTCAAAGATGTTCCCATATAGGAATGTTGGAATATATTAATTATATTCCTTGGAAGGTAATAATGTCTTTGTATTATGTCGAAATTTATCCACAATCTTATGTAAAAGAGTAATACATTATGTTCCATATTCATTATGGTAAAGTATTCTTTTATTATCCATTATTATATAAAGAGATGTTATTATCGAGAATTATATTATGCCACATGCAATATGTGAGAGTAATTCCTCGACATCTCTTGGTATATAATAGGGTCAAGTGAGTCACATCATAACAACATGTGATACTATTACAACGCATTATATTGTGCTTACAAGCTCTTTGCTATATTGTATTGGGGTTATTTGTAGTTGCTCTCTTGTAAGATTGAAGTAAATTTCTGGAGATAATAGAAGACAACCTTCCCGTGGAAGTAGCCCGAACCACATATATCTAGTGTATTCTTTTTCTTGTTATCTTTATGTTCTTATTTATGTTGATATGTTATTGATTGCTAAGATAGGTAAGATAGTTTAGCTAGATCTATAGTTCTGATATGGTATCAGATCTGGTTGATATGATCTAGCACCTTCTATAGCTTTCAATCAATAACTATTATCATTCGGGCATTGTTTATTCTTGTATATTTGTTTTCTATCTGGTACCCATTAGGCTTCTCTTAAGATGTGAGCATGTTTTTGCAGTTTTTTATAACCCTAACTTTGTTGTGTATACTTTTGCAGAATCTTTTCAAGGGTTTCTTGATTTTTTTTGTAGATCTATATGATTTTTGGATTCTCCTGAAGGAGATCTATCTTCTAGTTGTTATATATGTTGTTTTCATCCAAGTTTGGTAGACATTTTGTAGAATTCCGTCAGCGGCTTAATCAACACTGTTTTCAGCGTAAAACTTGACATTCGCGACTTTTACTTCGCAAAAAGCACGTGTAACTGCGAATTTCCTTACTGCAAAACCGCGAGTATACTACAGACCCACGAATTTCATTGTACAGACCAGCGTGTGCTATGGCATACTCGCACCTACTCCACTGTAAACTCACTCTTACTTCAGTACACCCGCAACCCTCTTGTGCAAAAACATGAGAGTGCTTTGGCATAACTGCGACTTCACTGTGCAGAGACCTGCAAGTATCATATCTAACCGCGACCTTGCCATGCAGAGACCCGCAAGTATTCGCAAGTTTACTGTGGAAGACCCGCAAGTGACTTTTCTTGGCACTATTTTTTAAGGGGCTGTGAGTAAAAGTTTTTTGTTTTTTATAGTGTTTCTTCGGATCCGTACGGTAAAGTGTATCAGTTTTCTGTTATTCAATTTTTTCTCTTGTCATTTCTAGCATTTGGGTTTCTTGTCAATATTTCTATCATTATAACTTCAAAAGTAGCTTATGTTCCTGAACTTGTTGGTCCTAACTATCTTGCATGGAAAAGAAAAATGATTGATGTTCTCAGGAGTCAGAATCTATGGAGGATTGTTAATGGTGAACACCAAAAACCTGTTGATGTTAAAGATGTGGCTATATGGGAAGATAAATGTGATCAAGCAAGAGGGATCATTGGTCAAACGGTTTCAGATATTATTCAGGTAGGTATTGAGGCAGGAGACAACACGGTTGAGGTATGGAAAATTCTTGCTTATTTATTTGATAAATCTAATGATGTTTCTGCTTATTACCTTGAAAAGAATATTTCTGAGCTAGATCCTACTGACTTTGAAAGAGTAGAATTATATCTTACTGAAGTGAAAACTTTAAATGGAAAATTAAATAATTGTGGTAAAGATTACAAGAATACAGACACTGCTCTTATAATTCTTGTAGAACAAAAATTGTCATCTTGTTTTGATATGTTCATCCAAACTAGGAATAGGGCTCTTCAATTGTCTCAAAATACCACGAAACCTACTTTTTATGATTTTTGTAAAGGGTTGATAAATGAGCAAGAAAGGTTGATTGTTTTAGGACAAACCTCACATAATAAAGCTCTTATGGCACATAATAAGAATCCTAAGATTTTTTTTAATAATGCTAAAGGTTCTAGTTCACACACTTCAAATCATACTAATAAATTTGGTCATGCTTCTAATGCACATCATGAAAATAGTAAGAAAAATGACGTTTATGATCCTTGTAAGCATTGTGGTAAAACTAACGACCCTGAAAAGAATTGCTTTAAAGTGAAACATTTAATATCTAAGGCTAAAAAGAAAGCTTCTGATGAATCACAAGTAGCTTTATGTGCATCTGTTGTTTCATCTGGTAGTTCTTTTTCTAATGTCGAATGGATAGTGGATTCTGGTGCTTCTAAACATATGACTGGTAATGCTTCTTTATTTACATCTTATGACAATAATAAACACACATCTCAGAAAGTATCTATAGGTGATAGTAAACAACTTTCTGTAATTGGTTCTGGTAATGCTAATGTTGCTAATGGTCAATTGGAAGATGTTTTTCATGTTGAACACATGCCCATCAACTAGATTTCTATTTATCGTGCATGTCAAAAAGGATATAAATTTGAAGCTTGGCATGATAAATATGTTCTTAAAGATATCAATCATAATTTAAAGTAGTTTCTTCTGGTCCTGTTGATCATATTGTTGGTTTATATAAATTTGTTGTTTTTAATTCAACTAAAAGACAACATTTTATTCCTATCATGCTCATGAGGATGAACTAAGTAAATTATGGCATGAAAGATTGGGTCATTTGAATTATGGTAAAATGCAAATGTTAACTAAAGTGGTACTTACCTTGCCTGATATTTCGTCTACTAACGGTGTTTGTGAAAGTTGTGTACTTGGTAAACATCATAGAGAAATGTTTGATAAAGGTAAAGCTTGGCATGCTAAAGAATCTTTGCAATTAATTCATGGTGACATTTGTGGTCCTCTTGAAGTTCCTTCTATATCTCATGCAGTCTATTTTCTTACTTTTATTGATGACTTTAGTAGAAAATCATGGGTTTATTTTTTGAAAAATAAAAGTGACACTTTTTCTAAGTTTCAAGCATTTAAATCCTTGCTTGAAAATGATTCTAGTAAAAGAATTAAGACTTTAAGAATTGATAATGGGGGGGAATTTGTTAAGAAATAATTTGAAGTATTTTTATCTAAACATAGAATTCAACATCAAAAGACTGTTCCTTACACATGTTCGGGTACACAGGGTACTACCAAAGGACCGAACACCAAGAGCAACCACTTCACACAAACAGATCACAGATCAACACACCGATGTTTTGACGTGGTTTAAACCCTCTTGAGGGAAACACTCCACGGCCCCGGCCAAATAGCTTCTACAGGACAATTTATTATGCAAAGAAAGAAAGTTACAAATGAGCTTCTCATAATCGATCAACTAAACAATGACCCTCCATGCTCTTTAAATAGAGATCATGGGCCAATCGGGTGTTAAGCCACGGATCAAGGTTAGGTTTGATCTAAGAGAAGTTGAGCAGTCGGATCACTCTATGTCGGGAACATATCGTGACCGTTGGATTAAGTATTTACAAATGCATACTAAAAAAACACACTATCCCTAACGGATATATTACACAAGTTGATCTTAACTAACTCCTAAGTGTCTAAATATCCTAACAACACACCTCAACAAAATGGTGTTGTTGAAAGGAAAAACAAAACTTTAGTTGAAATGGCTAGATGTAAGCTTTATTCTAAAGGATTACAAAAGAAATTTTCGGTTGAAGCCATAAGTTGTGATAACTTTATTTTAAATAGAGTTCCTACAAAAGTTGTTAAGCATGTTACCCCTGAGGAAAAAAGGAATGGTAGAAAACTAGATATTAGTAACTTTAAGGCGTTTGGTTGTGAATGTTGGGCTCATATTCCTAATGAAAAATGGAAAAAGTTAGAACCCAAGTCTCACAAGTGTATATTCATTAGTTATGTTGAGGACTCCAATGCTTACAGGTTATTTGATCCTTCTAATTAGAGTGCCATAATCCGAAGAGATGTTCAATTTACTGAAGTCTCTCCACCACCTGAGTCAGTAGAACCTCATGTTACCCTGAATATTCCATTATCTCATGTTACTCATATATATGTTACTCCTTCCTCCAGTACTATGCTTGTTGTTGATCTTAGTTCACCCTCTTCTTCAAGTGTTCCACCTGAAAGTCTCGAAGCTCTTGAAGTGACTTTTGTTCCTTCTAACCTTCTTGTTTGGGCCCGGAAAACTATTGAATATGCAGCTAGTGAGATCGGCAACCCTTCCGATGCTCATATAACTAAATCTAACTTTGCTCTTATGACCAAAGTTTTGGCCATGGATGATCCTACTTATTATGCTCAAGCTAAGGGTAAACCTCATTGGGAACAATCTATGTCTGCTGAGTATGATTCTCTTATAAAGAAAAAGACTTGGTCTCTTGATCCTCTTCCTTCGGGAAAGAATTTAGTTGGTTGTAAATGGGTTTATAAAACTAAGTTTACTGCAAAAGGATAGATTGAAAAATATAAAGCTAGATTAGTTGCAAAAGGTTTTAATCAACTTGAAGGTATTGATTATAATGAAACTTTTGCTCATGTTGCTAAAATGAATACAATAAGAACCATCTTATCTCTTGCTGCATCTTATAAATGGGAAATACACCAAATGGATGTTAAAATTGCTTTTTTAAATGGTAATCTTAATGAAGAAATTTATATGCAACAACCTCCTGGTTTTATTAATGCTGAATCATCAAGTTTTGTATGCAAATTACACAAGTCTTTATATGGTCTCAAACAAGCACCTAGGGCTTGGTATGAAAAAATTGATACATATTTCTTCAATAATGGTTTTAAGCGTCGTATATCTGATCCAAATTTGTATGTTAAGAACTTTGGTGATAATATCCTCATTATTGTGCTATATGTGGATGATCTTATCATCACTGGAAGCCAACTTGTTTTAATTCAAAGTATGAAAGTGATCTTCAAAAGCAATTTGAAATGACTGATCTCGGTATATTGTGCTATTTCTTGGGTCTTCAAATATGGCATATGGCAGATGGTATTTTTCTCTCTTAGTCAAAGTATGCTACAGACTTATTGGCTCGTTTCCATATGAGTGATTGTAAACCTGCTCCTACGCCTTTTCAGTCCGGTGTAAAGTTAATTGTTGAGTGTGCTACTCCTCTTGTTGATGCTACTCTTTATCATCAGCTCGTGGGCAGTTTGATATATTTAACTCACAGCAGACCAAATATCTCTTTTTTCGTCAGTATGGTTTCTCGGTTCATGCAACAACCTCATGAAATTCATTGGCAGGAAGCCAAGAGAATTCTGAGATATTTACATGGGACATTGTACTATGGTGTTTTTTATTCGAGCAGTGCTACATAAAGAGTAGGTTAAACATGCCCAGATGTGAAGAGAATCCTAATGGATACCAGATAGAAAGAAAATCTACAAGAATAAACAATGCCCAGATTATAATAGTTTTTTATTGAAAGCTATAGAAGGTGCTAGATAATAGAAACCAACTCTGATACCATGTCAGAACTATAGATCTAGATAAACTAGCTTACCTATCTTAGCAATCAATAGCATATCAACATAAATAAGAATAGAAAGATAACAAGAAAAAGAATACACCAGATATACGTGGTTCACCCAATTGGGCTACGTCCACGGGAATGTTGTCTTCTATTATCTCCAGAAATCTCCTTCAATATTACAAGAGAGCAACTACAAATAACCCCAATACAATATAGCAGAGAGCTTGTGAGCACAATACAATGTGTTGTAATCATTAGAGAGATTTTGAGGTCAAAAAAGGGCCTCCTAAGAGATGTACTACAAAAATATGAGATATATTAAAATATTATGAATTGGGGGTTTTATGGGGTAGGTATATATGACAAGTCACCTCCCACACTATTTTCTATGCACAATATAAATAACCATGGTTGAGTTACTTTTCAAAATTCACTAGAAATAAAATTAATAAAATAAGTCTACATTGATGTGACTAAGATTCATTCTAAATTCCCAAAAATAAATTGTCCTTTAACATTTATTTGTCTTGAACTTGCAAATGAAATTAAATAATAAAAAACATTTTTAAGTGCTTTTTTTAAAATTTTATGTTGACTTTTTATATTTAGTACTTTTCTCATGAATTTAATAATGTAATTTAATTGAGAATTTATTTACATGTAAAATGTCAATAATATTATTATAATCCACATTGCATTATTATTATTATTTATTAAATATATTATTATTCTTTATTAGTTTGACATTATGTTATTAAATAGAATTGAGTGAATATATAATTTAAAATTAAAAACATAAAAATGATAATATATTATTTTATAAAAAAATGTGAAAGGACTTTCTTTATGAATTAAGAGTACTTCACTTGAAAATGACAATAATATTATTTTATGTGAAAGTGTGAAAAGACATTCATTATGAGTACTTTACTTGAAAATGACAATAATATTATTTTATGAAAAGACTATCATTATGAGTACTTTACTTTATGACTTAAAAGTACTTACACCACTACCTTGGTTAACTATGTGTTTTAATCCACCATAGAAAATTTGACAAATAAGCATTCTTAACTCATGCAATGCCACCTCACCAAGGGGGATGATGTCATCTACTAGAATGTGATTGGTTATATTTTATAGTACATTTTCTTTGTTTTGAGGCCCTTTTTTGACCTCAAAATTTCTCTAATGAGTATCATGTGTTTTTATGATGTGACTCCCTTGACCCTATTATATATCAAGAGATGTGGAGGAATTACTATCACATATTGCATGTGGGATAATATAATTCTCCATAATAACATCTCTTTATATAATAATGGATAATAAGATAATACTTTACCATAATGAATATGGGATATAATGTATTATTATTGATCCACATCGCAGTTGGCATTTGTTGTCGGATGCTAACTTCGACACATCTTCGACCAGTCATCGTTGTTGATACAACTTTGACAAGTTTCGACATGACATGACTTCGACAACTTCAGTACTTCGACATGTTCAGCGACCTCACAGTTCACGACATCGGCATACAAATGTTGGCATGCGACCAGTGATTGTCGAACTTCAACAGACTGTCTTTCTGTCTTCCAGTCGACTGTAATGGTTGAACAGTTGAACCGCTCTAACTTCTTCTTTGTAACTGAACGTAACGGGAAGGAACCCAAGCATCTCAGACTTCTTTATAAGCATATAAATTATTGTAACATACATCTTATCTTAATCAATTTAGAACAGTTCGCATTCCTGCATATTGTCGATGTGTATTTGTGTTATCTGTATTATGAAATCCTGTTTTTACTCATTCTGTTTATTAAGCTTCCGCCATAATAGAGCCGACTCATTCAATCGAATTGTTGTCCCCCTCGTGCTTCTTGGACACGATACGGATCATTGGTATCAGAGTGTACTTAGTTTTCTTGCTTAAGTTCTGCATATACACTTCTCTCGAAGTTACCTGACTTATGTCGGTTCAAACTCGCTTGCAATCTCAGCAATCCAAGCAGACTTGATCTCCAGATATGAAAGAAGAAACAGATGATAGACATGCAGTCAACGAGATAGCACAGTTTATTGAGCTAGCTCTGGCTCAACAATGAACTAGAATGTTTTCCCAGTTCAATGAGATTCTCTTGCGATTCGAGATTCTCTTGCGATTCACTTCGACATCTGGAGGATCCTCGACGAGAACTCACTCCGATAAAATCAGCCCCTTCAAAGTACAAATGAATCTCGATATACCGATTCTTGAAGGAAAGATTGATGCGGAATCCGTTGACAATTGGGTGCAACAATTGGAATCCTATTACGTTGTAAATCAACTCTCTGAAGCTGAAAAAGTCACCATTGCGTCCTTAAAGATGTCAACCTCCGTGCATTGCTGGTGGGAGAACCTCTTGACAAAGATGGAGAAAAATGGAGACCCCATCGACACATGGGATGAATTCCTCGAACACATTCGGAAGGAATTTCACCCGCCGAAATACCTTGAGGAGTAGTATAAGAAGTGGCAGCAGCTAAGGCAATGGAAAGACCAATCAGTACAGAGTTACACTGATGAGTTCTACCGACTCATGGAGAGACTGGGCGTTCAAGAAGAAGAGAAATTGCTTGTTCTGAAATACACCAGTGGATTGTCTCAGTACATCCAGCAGGAGATGGAATTTTTGACTGTCAATACGCTTGCAGATGCTTTCCACTACACCAGCAAACTGGAAACCAAGCAGAAAGGAAAATCACATTTCACGACAAAGCCGACATCAGGAATACCACCCAATAAAAGGACACCAGCTGACTACGACAAGTCGAGATCTTCTCAGTCGACATCGCCAAAGCCTGACAACGATAAGAAGTCTTTTCACAAGAGGGAACGTAGAAAACAACTGCCGACCGGAAAATGGTGCGATTATCACCACTCATCTTGGCATGATACGTCTGAATGCAAAGCTCAGAAGACATTTTTGGAAAAAGTGTCGACCTCCGATGCGTTCAACAAGACGGTGGAAGAATCTGACCCAGACGCAATGACCCTTTTGACCTCGACAACTCAAGCATCCTCGACTATTGTCGACAAGGAGGAACGAAAGCGCCTGTTCCATACACGGATATGGGTCCAGAGCAACCCATTGCATCTGATTGTGGAAAACGGGAGCCAAGAGAACTTCGTTTCTGAAGAACTAGTGAAGAAATTAGGTCTTGTCACCACTCTGCATCCTCAACCTTACAACATTGGTTGGATGAAGGATGGACAAGAACTACGAATCACTTGACAATGCAAACTCGCCTACTTCATAAAACCTTTTGAAGATGAAGTACTCTGTGACGTGGCACCACTCTCCGTAGCCAATGCCCTGTTTGGGAAACCTTACCTCTGGGATAGACATGGAAGTTATTAGTCATGGCCTCAGAAGGTGATTGTCAGAATTCGAAATCAATGGTTTAGCATACCGGAGCGTCAACCTACACCAACGGTTGCACTGATATCTGCCAAAAAGACAAAGAAGCTCATCAATCATGCTCAGAAATTTGCAATAATCATGATCAAGCCGCAACATTCTAAGAAGACTGCAACAACGAGTCGAGTCACCGACCAATGCAGCTCTCGACAAAAGCAGCAAGTCGATCGTATTCTCGATGAGTACTAGAACCTCTTTCAAGCTCCAGACGGAGTACCTCAGCTTTTCCAGGTAAAACACTCCATTGAACTTGTTCCTAGTTCTTCTTTGGCTAACGCATCTGTTTACAGAAGATCCATTCTCGAAAATGAAGAGATTCACAGACAAATCCAAGAGTTAATCGACAAAGGTCATATCCGACCCAGCTCCTCTCCTTGTGGAAGTCCAGTTGTCCTAGTTCTGAAGAAAGACAAGACTTGGCGCATGTGCATCGACTACAGAGCTCTCAACAAAATATGGGTGAAGAATCGGTACCCTCTGCCGAGGATAGACGAGCTTATCGACTATCTGAAAGGTGCTAAATTATTTACTAAGATCGACCTCAAGTCGGGATACCATCAGATTCCAATCGAGCCCTCAGATGTGTGGAAAACTACTTTCAAGACCAAGGAAGGATTGTTCGAATGGTTAGTCAGGCCTTTCGGCTTAACCAATGCACCTGCGACCTTCATGCGACATATGGATAACCTTCTTTGATCTTTCATTGGCAAATGGGTTATTGTCTATCTTGATGACATATTGATTTTCAGTCGATCATGGGAAGAACATGTCGGACATCTTCGACAAGTCCTCGACACTCTCCAGCAACATCGGCTCTATTTGAACATGGATAAATGCTCTTTTGCGATGACCAACATCAAATATTTGGGGTATGTAATTGACTCTGCAGGCATTCGCGTTGATCCAGACAAAGTACAGATCATCAAAGATTGGCCCATTCCTAGAAGCATTCAAGAACTAAGAAGTTTTCTTGGTTTGGTGAATTTTTATCGACGATTCATACTCGACTTCAGTCACATAGCCTGGCCCTTGAATCAATTGACGAAAGGAAACGGGAAAACTGTCTTTCAATGGACAGAAACACATCAAGCAGCTTTTGAACAGCTCAAACACAGGCTCTGCACTGCACCAATACATGTGTTACCTGATTTGCATCAGCCCTTTGAGATTGAGACGGACGCATCGGACTGCACCAGTAATATTATTATTATTATTGGAAAAAATCAAGGAAAAGAAAAGTCAAAGGCAAAGGCAATCCAAAGATCAAAGAAGATATTAAGGATCAATTTGAAGAAATTATGGAAGACATATATAAATTCAAATTTTAGACTAAGTGTCCTTATTGCGGAATGGAATTCCAATATCCGACAGCCTTTAAAAATTACGATTGATCCTGTCCAATATGTGATAAACGTTTTATTATGAGGAACAATCCAGGTCACTCACAATTGCAATTACAGTGATGAGCAATTTCGAATGAGCTAAAACAATGCGAAGTCGCCAATAATAATCTACTGCTCGAAATCGACAAGCAGAAACTAAGGATTATTACCTCAGAAATTAATATTCAATTTTTGGAAGATAGTAAAAAAAGACTCATAGAAAGGTTAGTAGATAAAGATGAGAAAATATCACGTCTAGAAAGTATCATTCAAAAACTTGAAGACCAGATAAAAAAACCAAACAAAGTCGAAGAATATCTGTATGGAAATAATGTTGACTTAGAGGAGGAAATTAGTCATCTAAACAAAATCGTCATGGACAAAGAAGACGAATTGGTGCAATTACATGAAAAGTTACAAAATCAGGAAACTGAGTTACGTCATCATCAACAGCAAAAAGAAAAACTCCAGCAGCAGTATGACGACAGTAAGAAGAGACATAAGTTGGAATTGACAAAAGTCAACAAGGTGTTATCAAGCAATACCGAAGAGATTTTTCGACTATGAAATCATAACAAAACACTGATTACAAAGATCAAAAAATTGAAAAACAGTAGCAAGAGGGAACACTCCAGTGACGACCTCGAAGGAAGAACACTGGAAAAGCAAAAAGAAAACCAGTCTCTAAAGAATCGTAATCAGGAACTAGAGAATCAAATCAAGAAGTTAGATGACAAAAAGTCACAAGATGAAAGAATCGAAAAGATTCAAAATCATCACAATCTACTGGAGAACCAAGAAGCGCAAATCCAGGAAGATGCATCCAAAAATCAAATCGAGAAACTGAAGGTAGTCCTCGCCACAATTCAAAAGAAAGAAAAACAATCAATACATACGCCTTATAGACATCCCAATTATAATCATCATTTTGACCAACGACAGGGTCAAAATGAACATTCACAAAAAATTTATGTTGACAGGCAAATAGTTCGACATACTAAGCAACAATTGAAACAACCCATTCCCCAAAACGATCTCAAAAGTACGATCAAAATAGATTTGGGATGGACCATAGCAGATACGATGCAACAATTCTCCCGAGGAATCCAAAACTCGTATCGTCTTATTTCATCAAGTGTCGCAAAGTATTCCAAAGATGACAGTTCAAACAAATCAGACATTACTGTCAATGAAGCTTTGAGGACAAAGCTTCCCTTAAGGGGAAGGCAATGTAACAATAAAATAATAAAATAATATTAATATTAAATTATTATTAATTAAAGACTATCTAAAGTCAATAGTCATGCCCTTTTACGAAAAGGTGCATGGCGTGCTTATATAAAGCCCAAAACTTTGTAACTACTAAATCATCTATCATACAATACATTTTTACATTACTATTGATCCATTTGTGGACCACTTACGTTACTTACATTGGGTTTTCCTGTAAAAACGGTATTTTACTGCTTCATAGGCATAATCAAGGTGAGAGATTTGATCTTCACTATGTTCATTGTGACAAGAATGGATATGATTCAAAATCACGTAGGATCCCATGGGAGAAGAACAAAGAAAATAAAGTACAAAAAAGGAAAAGGTAAATCTCCTAAATATATTCATTTTGTTATTGCTCATTGCAATATCAACATAAATGAAAAGTTTGTTCAAAAATTCACTTGCTTCTTGGAGAGATGCATTGTTTCTTGACGTTGATGATACTGACACCTATATTTTCGAAGAGAATTCTTTGAGGAATTGAATCAAAATGTAGAGGGCGTAGTATACTTTGCAAATAGATTTTGTCTCAAACCTATGGGAATTGGTGCCATAAGCTCAAATTGCCTAGGTTCCTAGATTTTCTTTTGCATGATGTTCTTTGTCTTCCTAGGTTGCAAAGAAACTTGTTGTCTCCTATGCACATTTGACATCAAGGCCATTCTATTCACATGTTTGATGGAAAAGTTTAAATAAAGAAGTCTTTTGATAAAATGGTCATTGTACACTCTGATTTGTGTGACCCCATGCATATTGCATCTACTTTTGGTAATAAATATACCATGACCTTTATTTTATGATTACACTGGTATGCGTTGGGTTTATTTATTGAAACATATATCTCAAGCATTTGAAACATTTAAAAACTTTCATGTATGGATTGAAAATGAAGCACAATTTCATATTAGCACTCTTCATACTAATAATGGAGGCAAATATACTTTTAATGAATTTGAAAGCTATCTTCATCAACACGAGAATAAGTATCAAACCACTATTTGACACAACCCTTAGTAGAATGTTGTAGCAGAAAGAATGAATAGGACACTCTTGAATATAGTATGTTTCGTGTTATTTTTCAAGAATGTGAACTTGATGTTTCGGGGTGATGTAGTTATATGTGTAGTGTATTTGAAAAATAGAAGTCCATATCATGATCTTAGAAACAAGAATCCTTATGAAATGTGGTATGGTCACATTCCTTCAATGAGGCATCTTAGGGTTTTTGGTTCCACTTATTATGCCTTAATTCCTAAGGAGCAAAGCAACAAACTAGGTGCAATAAGTCACAAGTGCATCGTCCTGGGGTAATCAAATACCACCAAAGCATATTGTCTTTACGATGAGATAAATAAAAAGTTCATCTTTCCAAATATGTGATTTATCTTGAATCCTCTAAAAATTACAAGATAGTTGAGCAACAACTTAATCATCTTAATAAACTTACCCATGTAAAGACATATAATGAGTTTGATAATGAGATTCCATATCTCAAAGGGGGGATTGTCACGTCCCCTCCCATCTATTAACGCAAGTAAGGGAACATGGCACTAAAAATATGGGCTTTTATAAAACTTAGCCCATTTCAACATTCATGATTCACATAAATATAAACAATTGTATTACAAATAAAATGCATATGTGTGCAGATTCAAATCAAGCAAACATGCGCACCGGAATAAGACATCATCCTCACACCTTTTCCACATGCATCCACCATATCAAGAACAACCATCCATTAATTAGAACAATGCAGAAGAAAATACACATAAGATAATATACTTATCTCACTGCAATGTTGTCCCAAGCAACTAGCTATGTTGTTGCAACATTCCACCCAACCATAGGTCTCTTCCCAACCTATATTCTTTCAGCACTCAGAGACCACCACTGAGCTGGGCATGATATCTACAAGGAAAAGGGGACTCTCAAGCTCAACACAACCAAAGCAATGAATACCCATCTCAGCCCCAACATTCTCTTACACACAGCAACTCAAAAACTGGGCATGGATACACATTTCAACAATGGATTTTACAAATTAGGGTCTATGGGTTTTTCCCAAATCGTTGCACACCCAAAACGGATTGTGGGAAGAGGGAATCAACCTCCGGGAAGAAAATCGATTTCTCCCACGGATGTATGAGAATTCAGTGGGCCAAAACTGCCTCTATAAAATCCCAAATCGTTTTCCCTTCTTCCCCACTATTATACAACATAAAAATGCCCTTCCCAGCTAGGAAAAATGAAGGAAAACATAGGAAATCCATGGAGGAAAATGCCTAGGTAGCTCCAAACTCGTGAGAGAGCAAAACTAATGGGTGAAGAATGGCTTGGGGAGAAATTTCGTGGTTGCTTTCTTGCCAAGGAATCCATACAGGATTTTCCATGCAGGGTGGCTTGCCCATACTTGAATTTGAACAACCATACCTCCCATTCCCCAAGGCATTAACTACCTCAACCAACTCTTGGGAGAAATGAATGATTGAGCACAAACGTTAGCATGGGTAGTTGAGGGTTCATGGGTTCTCTCATTGACACTTGGCTTGACTTGATTGGCTCAAGGGTTTGAATATTTCCCTCCCAATTCCTTGTAAACATCATGCCCCCATCTTTTGTTGCATTGCATAGCTAGTTGTGGGCATTTATATTAAAATGCATATTTACAATTCCCATGGTTCACTAGCACATGGGTAGCATAATATCCAATACTTTCCTCTTCAAGGTCGAGCGTTCACTAGCGGGGCCTTGGCCTTGAGCTCTACGCTAGGAATCATACATAATATGCATACAATATTTATATTATAGCCCAAAATATTACAAGGGTCAAAATGGGGACATGACAGGGATCCCTATCTTTAATCAATATTTGGAATCTCCTTTTGAAGTTCCATCGCCCCCATGTGTATAAGATCCAACCACTTCATCAGAGCAAGAGGTTCATTTGGATAATGTGATTGAGAGGATTGAAAGGTTGTGTCTTGATGGGAATGCAACACCATCTCAATTAGTTGAGCAACTTGGACTATCACAAAAATCTCCAAAGTGGGCCATGAAGACACATGAAAGTGTTCATCCTTATGAGGTTGGAAAGACATGAACTAGAAGTTCAACAAAACAAGAAGGTGAATGTGATGTAGATGATTCGAGAATCGACATATTCAAATGATGTAAATGATATGGAAGTTTCATATGATTGTGAATTGGATTTATCTACTAACTTTGAACCAACTTCCTTTAAAGAAATTGTTTCCCATGATGAGTGGAAATAAGATATGTAGGAGTATGATTCTCTCATCAAAAACCAGGGACATGGAAGTTGGTGGATCCTCCATTTGGAACCAAACCAATTGGATGCAAGTGGGTATACAAGAACAAGTATAATAAGTTGACTCACTTGAAAAGTAGAATCCCAACATCAACTCTTTGTTTCGAAGCTTCCAAGACTTCCCCAATCCCCTCTTGGGCTTCCTCACTTGCATAGTGGTCCTCAGAAGAGTTATCATCTTATTCATTGTTGTTTTTCCCTCTATTAATTTCCCAAGCCCCGTGGAGAGGTCTCCCTCTCTCTACAACGCGACATTCTTGGAATGTGGTTGTGCTTGGATTGTTGCAGAGAGGGCTAAATGGGTGCATCAATCTTCCAGTTAAGCTACATATAATGCCTGTAATGCCCCTGGATTGCCATAAATGGGAACTAGCTCTCAATTGCATGCTTTTCTTGAGTAATGATGGATATATTTACATCCATGTTTTCATAATTGGAGAGATCCGATCGATCTCTACTCCGAATCCTTCTCATGCCGAAGGTACCGCTAAACCTGTTATTACTCTGAATGAGGGGAATTTTCTCCTTAAATGCAACAACCCCTTTGAATACAATGCAACCAGGGCAGCTGTTGAATGCACTGTCATGCTCATGAATTTATGAATCTACTACATTGGCACCCCATTTGGAGAAAAAATGCTCTAGTCAAAAAAATATTTATTTCTTTAATTTTTTATTATTAAATTCATAAAATTAAGTATCATTTCAATTTTAAATCGAAAATATTACCTATATATTAAAAAGTAGTAATCATTGATATAGAGATAAATGTAGGAAAGTCATATATAAAATTTTCTACCATTGATTTCATATAACCAATATAAATTTATAAAAAATTAATTCAAATACGATTAAATTATTTGAATATTATATCTACATTGATTGATTGGTAGATATTATTATTATTATTTATATATTTATTTTATAATCTAGATATATATATATAATTTATGGAAGGTGGAAATTTTATTTTGGTCTTAAAAACGATTGTAAATCAGTAAACCTTGTGATGTGGGATAAGAAGAATTTCCTCTTTGAAACTCTCGTCACCCCTGTTCCGTTATCTTGTACGGGTGTGAAGTTTGGGTTGTAGCATTTCTAGAGAATCTTGGAGAAAAATTGAGCAAATCTAGAAACGTTTTATAACTTACAACCTCAAAATTAAAAGCAATATGTCCTATCCTATTTTCATCGTATGAGTGGGGATTTCCCACGGATTTCCCCCATTGAGAGCATGGCTATGACTAGGTACTTATTGACAAACACAAGATAAATAACATGGGAGACCAAAGGCTCCCTAAAATTGCTTTAAAATCTTGTCAAAACTACCTACAACTCAAGCTAGAGCATGGGTATGACTAGGTACTTATGGACAAACACAAGATAAATAACATGGGAGACCAAAGGATCCCTAAAATTGCTTTAAAATCCTGTCAAAACCACCTACGACTCAAGCAGGATTGGCATAAAAATTCCCTTGCTTGGTTAAACCAGTATTGATAATATTAAAAATATTACTACATCTAGAACTTTAAAGAGAATTTGTGGTGAGATTAAAATTTTAGAGGTTAAAAGGAAATTAAGATAACAAGTTTATTAACCTTAATCTAGAAGATCAAAAGTATCTCTTTGTTTTAAATAGTATAAAGAAGAAAATTAATATAGCTAAGATGATAACGAACTCTCATGAGCTCCATAGTGAAATAGGGGTTGGACAATTCCTAAAACACTCTGGAGTGAAAGGATTTGTCAATTCTTCGAGACTATGAAGACTATGAATAGTGAGGATAAAAATCACTTTCTCTTAGATTACCCCACATACACTCACAATATATCTCAATTTCAAAATCTTTGTTATAATACAAATCATCTTAATCTTCTAACTAATCAAAACATCACCAAACATAATTTCCAAAACAAAAATTTTATAAAATATGAAGCGCCTTAACCATGTTATCCTTAACTTCAATAACTCATATTAATAAAATTTATTCAAGTTTTGGATTTATTCAAAGTATATGAAATGGATATTAAAATCGTAACAAATTTCTAAAAATATATTCCACTTCCTAAACATTTTCACATATTTTCAAGTAGAGTATGACCAACAAACTTACACCAATCTACTATATACAATTATATATGTAATGAACAAAAACCCAATTTCTTTAGAAGGATTTAATACCTCCCTTACCTTAGGTGTACTAAATCTTCCCTTAAGGTGGTAAGATTGGAGACAAACTAATAGCAAAAGATCTAAGAGCCTAGTATATGCATTAGAAAGCTAGACCAAAATTTGATTGTGATGTCAATATGAACTAAAAAAACATGTTTAAATTAAAGTTGAATGACGTGAAGAGATCAACCAAAAGAGATTGAACGCTAGAAAAAGAAAGACCTCAAAACATTTACATAACTCATGATGATTAAATATTTAAATATATTAAAGAAAATATTATTTCTTTAACTTTTTTTATTAAATTCATAATAAAAAGTGGCAACCATTGATATAGATATAAAAGTAGCAAACTCATATATAAATATTTTTACCATTAATAAGTTGATTATAAATTTACTTTCATTTGAAATTATTATGTATTAAATTTAAATTATTTGAATAGTATATCTACATTAGGTATTTAATTTAAATTATTTGTATAGTATATTTATATTATGTATTTAATTTAAATTATTTGAATAGTAAATTTGTATTAATACATAGATAGATATTATTATTATTTATATATTTATGATAATTTATATTTCTATATATAATTTATGGAGGGTGGAAAGTTTATTTTAGTTTTGAAAACAATTGTAAATCAACAAACTTTATGATGAGGGGTAAGAAGAAGTTCCTCTTTGAAACTCTTGTCAAAACCATGTATGACTCAAGCAGGATTGGCATAAAGATGCCCTTGTTTGGTTAAACCATTATTGATAATATTAAAAATATTACTACATCTAGAACTTTAAAGACAATTTGTGGTGCAATTAAAAATTTAGAGGTTAAAAAGAAATTAAGATAAAGTCATTAACCATAATCTAGAAGATTAAAAGTATCTCTCTATTTTAAATAGTATAAAGAAAAAAATTAATATAGCCAAAATAAGAACTAACTCTCATGAGCTCCATAGTGAAGCAGGGCGTTGGACAAATCCTAAAACATTATAGAGTGAAAGGATTTGTCATTTATGCAAGATTATGAAGACTATGAATATTGAAGATGAAAATCACTTAAATTCAAAAACACAAATTTATAACAATAAGCACCTTAACCATGTTATCCTGGAGAAATTGGATCCCTCTCAGTGCTTAATAGATCCAGGTTTAAGATGGATCTATGCTAGTTTTAATTTTGTATATTTTATGAGCCGACGTGAATTTTTTAATTACTTTTATTTTTTATTTTTGATCAATTATGAACCAACCTGAATTATTTTAATTAGTTTTTTATTTATTTTTGGGAACATTACATTATGTAACGTGACAAATGTGACAAACATGATAACATATCCTCCATACTAGGTTGTAAGCACCTCACTACTCTTGGTGCAATAAGCCAACCACATTGTCCATTTATAAATATTTACATTACACATGCCTAGTCATTCACTAGTCGAGCTTTGGCCTTGAGCTTCGCACTAGAAATCCATATTAACATATTTACATCATTTACATGATTTGATTTAATATATTCCAAGTCAAAACTGAGGATATTACAATAATAGGAAACAATGAAGCATATATTATATCCATGAAGAAGTGTTTTGAGATGACAAATATGGGGCATCTTCTCTACTACTTGGGTTTTGAAGTGACTCAAGATCTAAGGTATATATTCATCTCCCAAAAGAAGTACATTGGAGAATTGTTGAGTAGATTTGTCATGGTTGATTGTAATCCTCATTCTACTCCAATGGAACAAAATTTGAAGCTAACATCAAATTAAGGGAATTAATTAACATCATACTAAGGGAATTAATTCGAGGATGCAACTAAATATAGATAGCTTAAGGTGAGTCTCATCTATCTTACCACTACTAGGTCAAATATTTCATTTGTAGTTGGGACCCTTTCTAGGTTCATGCAAAAACCTTGTGAAGGGTATTGGTGTGCCACAAAGATATTTTTAAGGCACTTGAAGGGAACTCAAGACTTTGGGATCAAATACTCTAAGGTGGAGGACTTCAAAAAAATTGGATATACATATTTAGACTTTGATGGGAATAAGGAGAATGGATTGTCTACATCAAGATACTCATGAGTCTTGGATCAACATCTATCTCTTGGATTTCACACAAACAATTTGTCACAACAAACTGCATTACAGAGGTAGAGTATGTGGCTGCTACAATATAAACAAAGGAGATTGTGTGGTTCAAGAAGATACCAGAGGAGTTGCAGGAGAAACAAGTGAATGCTACTCCACTTTTGAATGGCAATACTTTTGCAATCAAGTTGGACAAAACTCTTAGATTCCTTGATCGAACAAAGCACATCAACAAGAAAAAACATATGATTTGACATCATGTAAAGGTCAAAACTATTCACTTGATACATTGTTCCACAAATGAGCAAATTGCAGACATCTTCACCAAAGCGCTTGTAAGAGAAAAGTTTGAAAAGTTTAGAAATATGTCTGGACTCGCAAACACTCCCTCAAATTGGGAGATGTTAAATACCTAATCTTTAGGGATTATGATGTATTGTAAATATTGTTATTATTTTTCATTTAAAATTAATATGAAGAGTCATAGGTGAATAGGAATAGTCATTAAATCTCTTGGAAAATGAAATTAAAAGTCATATCTCAATGTATTTATATGCGACTTACATTAATTAAATTTATTCAACTTTTGGAATTATTCAAAATATGTAAAAATGGATATGAAAATTATGACAAATCTCTTAAAAAATATTCCATTTCCTAAAAAATTCACATAATGCTTAACCAATAAACTTACACCAATCTACCATATACATTTACATACTACCATAACCTCCCTCACCTTAGGTCTACTAAAACTTCCCTTCAAGGTTGTAAGATTTGAGACAAACTAATAGCAAAAGATCTAAGAGCCTCATATATGCATTAGAAAGCTAGACCAAAATTTGATTGTGTTCTCAATATGATTAAACAAAACATGTTTTAAAGTTGAATGACGTGAAGATTTTAAAAAAGAGACTGACTATTATAAATAGAAAAAAAAAAACTTCAAACATTTAAATTTATTATATATTAATTTTTTCCAAAAATAAATTAATTAATATATATATATATATATATATATATATATTTTTTATTTTTTTTCCTTGGAAATATTTTTAAATTTTATTATTAAATTCATAAAATTAAATATCATTTCAATTTTAAATAAAAAATATTACTTGTATATTAAAAAGTGGCAACCAACCATTGATATAGATATAAATGTAGCAAACTCATATATAAATATGTTTAATACTAATAAGTTGATTTCATATCACCAATAGAAATTTACTTTAATTTGAAATTTATTAAGTATTTAAATTAAATTATTTGAATGTATATTTAGATTGATAGATAGATATTATTATTATTTATATATTTATATATATAATTTATGAAAGGGGGAAAGTTTATTTTGATTTTAAAATTTTTATAAATCAACAAATTGATGTGAAACAAGAAGAAATTCTTCTTTGAAACTCTAGTTGTTCTGGTTTCTTTATCTCTAAAAAATTTTGGAGAAAATTTAAAAAATCCATGAACATTTTATAACATGGGAGACCAAAGACTCCCTAAAATTGCTTTAAAATCCTGTTAAAACTATCTACCACTCATGCTAGAGCATGGCTATGACTAGGTACATTGCTTTATAATCCTGTCAAAACCACCTAGGACTCAAGCAAGACTGACATAAAGATGCCCTTTGTTTGGTTAAACCATTGTCAATAATATTAAAAATATTACTATATCTAGAACTTTAAAGAGAATTTGTGGCTGATTAAAAATTTGGAGATTAAAAGAAAATTAAGATAAGCACGTCATAACCCTAATCAATAAAAAACCTCTCTTTATTTTAAATAGTATAAAGAAGAAAATTAATATAGCCAAAATAAGAACGAACTGATAGTGAAATAAGGCATTGGACAATTCACCATTGCTGAAACACTATTTCTAAACAATTTCTAAAACAAATCTAAAATGAAAAAATTTATCATTTCTATGAAACTATAAAAACGATTAACATTAAAAATGAAAATCACTTAATTTCACAACACAAAAAATGTTAACATAAAACGCCTTCACATGTTATCCTTAACCACAATAAATTATAAGAAACCATGCAAAAAAAATAATAATAAGCAAATCCAAAAAACCTGCTAGTAATGTGGAAACCTGGAATATTAATAAATAAGCAAGTCCAATAAAGCTGCTTGTAATGTGGAAAGTTGGAAAGTTTATAAAAAGTTGATTGGTCTCGAATACCTCCAAAACATGGTACACAGAAATTACATTCAACGAATACCTCCAAACATGTACATATAAAAAAATTACATTCAACTATAGGAATGGTAAAATACGGTTTAGATTTTCAAAGTTACTCTATGATTCCAGCCAGATTTTCCGTATTTTGCTTTGGTTAGTCAAAAAAACCTGAGCCCGTGTCGGGTGAGACTTGTTGACTAAAGAGATGAAGGCGAAGCCGTCATCATGCTGAGAAATTCGTCGAAGCTCACATATCCATCACCGTTGGAGTCGACACCTGCAATCATAATCCGACAATCCTCCAGAGAACAACGCTCTCCTAAGCTCTCGAAAACCCTCAGAAGTTCATCGGGAGAAATGAGTCCATTGCCGTCAAAATCGAAAATAGCGAAGGCGCTTTTCATATCCTGGAGGCTGCGTGGATCGTCCACACCGAAATTGTTCAGCTCCGCGAATTCTGTGAAATCGATGAAACCGTCGCCGTCGGAGTCGGCCACGCTTACCATAAGTCGGAGTTCATCATCGGAGGCAGGGCAGCCGAGTGATGCCATGAGCATTCCCAGCTCCGACCACGAGATCTTACCGTCGCCATTGGCGTCGAATTTTCGGAACACCTCGTGCAGCTCCCCTGCGGCGCTCGGCAGCGGCGACGGAGATGGAGAGAGAGAGGCCGAGGGCCGCCTCTCTCTGTCGGTGTCGATGTCGGTTTTGTCGACTTTGAGAGATGTCGAAGTCTTCCGTCGCCTCAAAGAACGGGTCGATTCGTTTGTCGGCCGCCTACTGCTGCCGGTGGCGGAGGATTTGGAACGACACCGCTTTAAGCTATTCGCAGCAGATTTCTGGCCTCCCTTTATGCAGTTTACAAGCTTTGGAAAATACATTCTTATCCAATTCCTGCAACCAAAGCTAAGCAAAGCAAGAAGCTATCCGGGCAGCTGTTTGTTTCAGCAGGACTGAAAAACCAGCGCGATTTAGAAAACCAGTGTCTGACAATATATAATCTTCAGAAATGGCTACCATTCATTTAATTAAACTCGATTCGATTGGAAGGGAATGAATCATAGAAATAAATAAAAAAGAAAAAAAGAGATGTGTTTTTTATGAAGACAAGCCCACGCCCGAGTCATTGTTTAATCGTACGAGTCCGGGCGGACGAAGGTGAGAAGGAAGCTTCGTGCACAGTATGTTATTATGACAAAGTCAGATTTGAGTGGGAACTGGGAAATTACAATTGCTTTATGTACAAATATGGTACAAATATGGGTCAGCCACGCAGCTTCCCAATAATTCAAAAGTCAGACTGTAGTCTGTACCCGACACGGACTGGTCCGACACGACTGAACACGGGTGAGGACTTTTGGGGCACCATGCCAAGTTGCCGCCAACGGCCGTTCATACCAGTGGGGGTTGTTGACATTATTAAATTTATACTTTATCGATCTCCACGCAATTTAATAATTATTAAAGAATACTATGTCACTTTATGTAATCAAATCGAATATAGTTAGATTAAAAAATAATGTTTTTCACTCTTGTAAACAACTTGCAAATTCATTAATTTCGATGCTCGGAAAATGCTGTGATATTGTTTTCGTAGAATTCAACTGTTTATATCCATTGTATGATGCTTTTTCTCATCGTTCTTTTCTTGCGCCCGCTGCCCCCTTCTTTCGGCAAGTCAAATTTAACAATCGAAATTGTTTCCTGAAAACATTGTTGGTTCAAGATTTTATACTTCATAAGCGTAAAGGTGAGTTGGGTTCACGTTCACCATTCATGGTAAGAAAGGCAAGTCGGGTTCACATTCATTATTTATGATCTGAAATTTGAGTGGAAAAAACTGGAACCAACATTAGAGTTGGTAGACTTGTAGGGCCTATCTTAGTGGAAAACACGGAGCAGTATAAGGGTTAAAACGTTCCCGACTTGGGGGAATCTTGTAAAGCAATTTTTGTCCAAATCACAATTTGGAGTGTTCAGATCGCAATTTGGGAGATCTGGGTAGTTTTAAAATTGGGCAATTAGTCTAGAATAGACAATCCCAATTGCTAAAATCCCCAAAATGCGAAAATAACAGTTTCCACCAAAAATTTTAACCGGTTTTTATCCCAAAATCGTCGGAGTGTTTTGGTTGTCTTTTATCCTACGCGGGAAAACACTCACCAATATTAGAGTTGGTAGACCTCTAGGGCCTATTTTAGGGAAAAGTTCTATCAAAACTTTCCAAGTTTATATGGGACATTAAATGGCCATTTTTGGGGTAAAAATTTAAGTTCCTAATTCTTTAATGTTGTTTTACATGTTTTCTAATGATGTGAAGATCATCTTAATAAAACTTAATTATACTTCTTAGAAGTTGACGTGACCACCATAGTACCAAGTGGATGCCACATCCATTCTCATTACTCGAACATGTGCAACTAGTCACATGTGGAATTTCAAGAAGATTCTAAAGAGTCCAAAACTCTAACCCTAATCAAAAGTTATATGCAAAACCACTAACTCTAACCCTAGACCACTAAGATTAGGCATGTTTAATATCATGTTGCTAGAAATGGAAGCAGAGAATTTTAGGGGCAAAATGTTTTTTTTTTCCAAAAAAAATTCACCAATTTCCATTTTTTTCTAAAAGGATCACCCAAATTCCATGGGATACTTTTTTTTTTCTCTAGAAATGTCCAAAAACTATATAAAGTCCTTAGAAATTTGAATATTTTTGCAAAAAATTGGCCAAACATTTCATGGTTGCAAATTTAAGAATTAGTAAGATTAGCCACGGTTTCTACACTTTAAGAAATTTATGGATCCTTAAAATTTCCCATGAATGGAAGGGTCTTTGTTCCTATTGTATTGGTTTTGTTCATCCATAGTTGACAACCATTTATGCCATAATATCTATTACAACTCCATAGTTAGCCCATCTTTCTTTGTGTTTGCATTCTATGTCTGAGAAAAAATATGTAAAGTGCAACCCTCAGCTACTCGTGGATTTTTTCCGTGTTGGGTTTCCCAGGATACATCTTGTGTTCATTGTGTAGATGGTGTGGTATTTATTGTTTTATTTTTTTTCATTACAATGCTACTTTATTTCATTAGTTTGAGTGTTATGCTTGTAATATTAAATTATAATAATAAGCAATCATTGCGTAATAGAGAATAACCTTATAGTATTTTTGCAAAAAACATGTAAGATCTGTTGTGATGAATTATTCTAGGAGAATATCCATGGTAGTTTACAAATCATCATATAGATATTAGTGTAGTTTTCTTTGGAATTTTTGTGGGATATTGCAAGATCCTAAAATTGGATTAAAGAAATATGTCTCAAACCCTAGCCATGGTGGATGAGTACAATAATGATCCAAGCAATGAATCGAAGGTGAGATTTGGAAAGCTAGAAACATAAGTCTTTGACATCTCTTACAACATGGTGATCCTCGTGGTAGCTCTAGAGAGTGAGTTCGAACCTTTTGAGGAGTTTTGGAACTCTAAATTAAATGCTAGTTCTAACAGTAAATTTGAAGACAAAGAATAACCAAAAAAAGGAGATAGAGAAAGAGAGCCCAAGTTCCAATATCACATCTCCCCATTCTCTGTTCAAAGTGGAAACGAAAGTGGATGACAAACCCTATCAAGGTGAGATCGATGTTGTAAAATTGAATCAATGGTTGCAATAGTGACAAGTCTATTTTAATGTGCATAACATAGGAAAGGAACAAAAGATATCATTTACCCAACTAAAGTTAGAGGGCCATGTCAAACACAGTGGAAAATCCACATTGAGGCTCTTAGACTAAAGTGTGATCCCTTGTTAACTAAGTGGGGGGTGTTTAAAACCATCATTAAGTCCCAATTTTATGCTATTGGGTACAAAGAGGACCAATGGATCCATTGGCATTATTTCTAGTAAAAGCAAGGGAATATTGTACAAGATTACATCATTGATTTGGAAAACAAGCCATTACATTGGAAATATCTCCCAAGAACCCATATGTATTCCTCAAGTATCTAGGTGGTCTCATCTCTGGTTTTTAAACTTGATCTCGTGAAGGCCTATGACCTTGTGGATTGGTAATTTCTACGTCTTCTTCTTCTTAATGTTGGGCTGAATCTGGGGATTACCAACTGGATTCTTGGTTGCATCACTTCCGTCAATTTTGTTGTTCTTGTCAATGGGCAACCTACTTCATTTTTTAAAGGTTCGCATGGTCTGAGGCAGGGCTGCCCTTTATCACCTTTACTTTGTCTTTTGGTGATAGAAGGTTTAAGCAGACTCATTCACAGGGCAAGGGCACAGGGTTCAATTACTGGCATCAAGACTTCAAGGCGCTTTTTCATCACACACTTACTCTTCGTGGATGATGTTTTGATCTTTGGAGCCGGGTCCTTCGAGGAATGGAGTCATTATAAGGCGATTCTTGAACTCTTCCACTCTGCAACTGGTATGATTATTAGTATTCCCAAATCTTGCTTCTATTCTTTCTAGATGGATGATGGGATCTGTGATCTTATCAGTGGTATTCTTCCTTATGAATTTAAGGATTTGAAAGGGGGATTTAAATATCTTGGATATTACCTCAAGACTAATGCATACGGGGTTTTGGATTGGCATTGGATTATCGGGAAATATGAAAAAAAGATCCATCCTTGGTACTATCGGTGCCTATCACTGGGAGGTCATCTGATTTTGCTTAACTCAATTTTAGCTAATCTCCCCATCTATTGGTTCACCCTGGCAAAGGTGCCATCCTCTGTTTTACATCATATTCGTAGGATCACTTTTAACTTTCTATGGAGTGCTCGTAAAGATCAGTTGGTTTTACACTTGACCGCTTGGCACACTATTGCTCGTCCAAAGGCCGATGGGGGATGGGAGATCAAGAATGTCTTCTGGGTGTATCAAGCTCTTCATCTAAAAATCTTGTGGCGTGCACTTAACAGCGAGGGCCTGTGGGGTATGGTCATCCGTGAAAAATACCTTCATGGCCTGTCGATTATAGAATGGTTCAGTGTAATGTCCCTTGTTAGGAATTTTATTAAAATGGCAATTTTCCACCTTTTTTCCCTAGTTCGACCTTTGACTAGTTTTGATCTATAGGTCCCAAATTTGCCCCAAATGATCCCAAATCTTCTGAGAAGGTATATGAATGAGATTAGAACATAAATATGTGTTTTAGGGATGTCTTTGGACCTTTAAAATACTTCTGCAAATACTCTTTCAATTCTGGCCAGTGTAGGGAACTTTACTAGTAATTTGCCTTTGACTAGTATTGGTCTCTAGGTCTCGAATTAACTCCAAATGCCTTAAAATCTTCAAGGAAGGTGTATGAATGATATTAGGACTTGAGTATGATTTTCAGGGATGATATATGGCCACCAAAATACCTCTGCAAACTCTCCTAAGATTCTGGACCAAGTATGCAATTTTACTACTAATTTGGGGTTCAAATCCCCCTGGGGTAAGTACTGAAAATGGCTTCCCAAATGACTCCAAAGCCACTCAAATTTCTGAATAGAGCTGGGGAATGTATTAATGATGTTATTAAGGTCTCATGTGCACCATTAATTTATTATTATATCTGTTCCAACCCTCTCCATTCAACTGCAAAAATCACCAATTCGACCCTTGGGGAAATGACACTATTTCTTCTCCCAATACAATTAAACTGAGTAAAAATACTTCAAGTGCTCAAGTACAGCACATGAAACTTGTAAAATACATCCATGGCAGTCCATTAATCACAAATGCATCAGATAATCATCCATTCATTCGAAATCATCATCAATACATTGGTTCACAACAAGGTAGTGGGGAAATGGCATTGTTCTTCCATTAAAAATGAGATTTAAACATTTCTACTTGGAATTTTGACCTGAAACTTTCTGGAGATGAAGAACAGAGTATTTACTTCATATTAGAAAATAAATGGGGCATTAGAAGCTCCCCCAAAGAGTACAATAGCTCACCAAAAACGCCCTCCCTCAAGGATCAAGAATATGCCATCAAAACTGGAAATGGTTGAAGGAGTGAGCTGCAATAGAAGAAACCATGAGATGCCCTGTAGCTTACACCTGCAAATAAGGACTCCATTAAAGCTCCAAATGAAAGGTCTGAATGGCCTTTCCAATTACCAACTTGGATGGGAATCTTTCACCCTCGAAATTGGCTAAGGTAAGAAACTAGTCATCCACTGGCTCTCCCTCTTCACAAATGCAATTGCAAATTCTACAAATGATCAAAAGCTGGTTTCATTCTTTGTTATTGACATTTATAAATTTCTAATGTCCTCCATGGGTCGAATTCCTTCCGAGAGACTCATGCCAACTCAAGTTGGGAAGAGATTCCAAAGAACGCCACTTGTACAACAATTCCTAGTCTCCCACTTCCACCAAATCACATGTGGAAGCATCTTAGCTGCCCTAACACCCTTGAGCGCCCTCTTAGAGTCTATTTTTATCCCTGACATGTCATATATGTCATATGTCAGCCTTCAGGTCTGATTTGTGTCATAGGTGTCATAGCATCTTCATCATTGTTGTCATAGAGCTAGGGAATCTAGCCCAAGTGTCTCACTAGCTCCAAATTGCCTCTTCCCCTTCCATGGGAGTTACTCTTCCTCTATATTTCGACCTTGGATGAGTCATTCCATGAATAATACCATTTGGACTTCCCCAAGTATGTTACCATTCACCTTGAATTCGAATTGGTGAGAGAATGATGCCAAGTGTAGTGGGGAAATCTAGCCATATGTGGGTCCCACTTCCTCCATGTGTCTTCATGATCAAATGCCACTTTGATTTTCACTTGTATATATTTATTTAGGTCCTTTATTAAATATTTATTCCATTCTAATGTTCAAACATCATTTATTATCCCCATTATTCCAAATCCCAAAGCTTCCACCCCAAACCTAGGAAACTAGTAATTTTCCTCCTTAGCAATTATTTGAACTTTAGCATCAATTTGACAAACTCTACTGAATAGGGACAATGTGATTAGGCCATTGTGACCCAATACCAAATTTGGGACATTACATTCAGGAAGCCGAATACTTCTATTGTTTGGAGAGGCCTCCTTGAATCCTTTCCTTCGTTCATTGGCTGGCTTGTGGGAAACGGATTTCGGGTAAGAATAGGGGTTGATCCTATCTATGGATGCATCGTCGGGCTTAACTTGGCCACTGTTCAGGAATTAGCTGCTCGGGATTTTCTTTTCCTCAATCAGACTAAGAACTCTCTATCAACGGATTTGTGCAACTATTGGTACACAGTGGAAGAGATTGGTATCACAGGCCAGAATAACTTGGAATGGAACGCTTTCGTGGCTGGTCTCTTGAGCGCGGGCATTACCCTTAAGTCCCAGATGGATTGTCTCAGGTGGTCATGGAATGATAGAGGAGGCGAGCTTTCTACAAAGTTGGAATATTGTGCTTGTGCTTCTGCTTAACCGGTGGTTAATCAATTTTGGTGGTACAATACACGGGGGGTTCACTTAGTGAATTTGTTACATAGCACGATCGTTCGCATGATATTAAAGAATATCCCTAATTTCACTAAATATTGGAAAATTCCTCTTAAAATTTTATTGTTGAACCCCCCTCCCAATATGCCTTTCTAATTAAGAAAACCCCTAGTTTCACCATATATTATATGTATCCATTTTTATCAACCCATTTTTAATACCCCCTTTATATCATATTATCAAGTTGTAACAAATAGGATCCCTAACACATGTTAGTATAAGCAAACATGATGCTAAATAAAATAATGGTATAATTCTAATAATGATCCAACCAGGATTGCGGGGGTGACTAATCAATTTGTAGCGTTGGGGATGGTGGAAGACCCAATGAAATAGTATTGGGAAGGAAAATGCATAAAAGGAAACCCAGTCAAGAGATCAACATAACAAATAATGTAAAAGGTTGATCGTTTAATAGTTAGTGCAATGCTTATAAAAGAGAAGAATTGCAAATGTTTCACACCACAGTCTGCCAATATACCAATTTTATATCATGTAAATATAAGTATAGACATAAAGAGCTCATGTTTTCTATAATCTTAATAAATTAAACTCCATAAAAATTCAAAATTGAAACCCTTTCGTGGATGGACTCTCCATGCTATAGGAACTGCATCGTACTCTAGTACAGAGACAAATTAAGTAGGATAGATCAAGATAGGCTTTTAGCCATGTGAATGAGAAGATGAAAACGATGTATTTTCCTAAGTTATTGTTTACTGTTAATTTCCTGTGATTATATGCATCAATGCTTTCTTTATAAATTCTGCAGACATTTACTTCCAGAAAATTATAGTGGTGTTTTCTACATTTTATAAATATCAGTTTGTTTAGAAATAATTAATTTTCATTTCTGAAAAGCATATGAATTATTTTCTATATCATACAGTTGTAGAGTAGATCCCAACATACAACATATCGATATCAATTTCTTTTAGAAATAATGCATAGTAATAAATGAAATTCATTCACTATCATATAGAAAAAGAAATGCATTCTTTTCTTGATGAATGAAGTTATGTTTTTCATCTTACAACATATAGTAAAACAAACCCTAAACCCTAAAACTGTTATTTACAAACCCTCCTAATACAGAGCATTATTTCATTTCTTCATCTACGATAATATTTGATTTACAGTCATCGTTCTGATCTTTCTAGTCAAGAGGCAAAGAGTAAAACCCTTTTTATAAAATATTTCACATTTCATTCAAGTGTCGTTTCATAGCATTATCGTTTTGTTTTTCGTCGAATATACAGAAATAGAATTACACTTCATCTTCTAAATTTCTGATTTCCGACACATCACAATACAGATAATTACTATTGATCTGAAGTTTAAATTTTCTTCTAAACGAAGCGACAGTCAAGAATTATTCCATATTTTTCTCTTATATTTTCTTTGAAACGAAGAAGACGATAACAGAGAACTTTCATATTTATTTCATGCATAGGTTTTTAACTATTTTAGTCACAAACTCTAATTTGGGTCGAAACCCCATTAAGAACGCACATCAACCATTTGTTTTCCAGAAGTCGTATTACTATTTCCAAACCCGACTAAGGATTAAACTCTCTTCGGCAAAATCACATTGCCCAGAACGAATCAAGATTCGAAATCAAGACATCAAAAGTGAAACATAAACATTGTTTTGGAAGCTTGGAAGAACAATGACATTTCATTTCCAAAAAACTCATTTGAGAGATGAAACCCTCGACGGAGCCACCTTGCCAGTTTTAACACGAAACTAAAAACAAGACCACAAACATTTCAAACACAACTGTTAAACAGGTAGCCAAAGGCACCTTTATACAGACTCAAGAATAGACGCATGTCTCCTAAGAGACCAACTACCGAACCGAAAAACTACTTAGTCATAACTTCTTCGTTGTCTGCAACTGACAAAGGTCCTACGAAGGGTCTGCCACAGGGATTACCGGTTAAACGCATGCTATCCATCGACAGTAAGTTAAACTCGCATGGCGTGGATGGATACCTGCCAAGACATGGAAAACGAGGTTAAAACTCGATCATTAGAAACATTTTTTTTAAAAAGTAAATCAGAACGCAATGTGATAGGGAAATGTGGGTTACAAAGGCTTACCTTCGAATGAAAGATGGTGTCTCCACACAAGACCAGTCGTAACCACATCTTCATTTCTGGCACGGAGCAAAAGGGTCAATCTCACAACGTAGAGCTCATCATCGTCAACGCTCGAATCCAAGCAACCCTCATAAGAACTCAAGGATTACTATCTTCAACACTCAAATCGAATGGTATCCAAACACAGAGCAGTAAAACCTTACAACGACGAACCCTGCTACCCCCTTCACGCAGGTTTTTCACCATTAAAATAACAGAGCCGAGTCGCAGAGGTACCAACGGCCAAACCCTACTTTGCAGCGGCCTGTCGACCTTTCCCTCCGAAGAACCAGGCTCCAAATGAGCGTAAAGACAAAGGACGAATGGTAGTATAGCAAAAACCCTTAGGGTTGGTTTCATCGAAAGATCAACGGCGAAGATTGTGCCAAACAATCAACACAACTACCAAAGCGGGGTGTAGAACAACGAATACATTAATTGCTTATCCAACTACAAAAACCAGTTGGAGGCCACGTCAACAGAAACATGCTACAGTTTGGCAGTATTCTTACACCTTCAACCAATGGCCATCACGTGGAGTCAACCACGAAGGAGCCAGTGGAGCAATCCATTAATAGTTGCAGCTACACATAAATGCAAAGGGATTTCGTATCACTTCGACAACATTCACCTGCAGGAGCATTTATAACATGTCAATGTCGCATTTATATATATATAAGCCTGAGGCTCAAACCTTCAATCAATCGTTGGTTATAATAGTTAGCGTCATATTTCATTAATCACATAGTTATATAGTTTATGTTAAACGTCGTATTGTATTACATTCACATGGATACCATAGACCTTGGTTATGTTTTAATATTATTACTTTATATTCCAACGTGTATTATAGAACATGGTCGTGTTTTGTATGCTTAGGGTAATCCAAGGTTTGTTAAACCTCTAGGTACACAAAGAATTGATAATTATTTTATATAATTTGAGGACATTAAAATTTATTATGTTCATAATAATTATATTATGTAAAGTTTTTAGTTTGTATTTCGATTAATGCTATTTAAATAATACATTGTGAACTATATGACATCAACATTCAATTGTTGAAGTAGTATGTTTAAATTGCATAGCATTATGCTAATATTTAATCATTTTTAAATTTAATTGTGTTCAAACACAGTATAGGTAGGGTCTGACATGGTCTCACTTATCTTTGGATTTTGACATATTATCGCTAAGATTACATGGAATATTTTTAATTGCAAAGGGTCTGATGGTAGTATAGGATGCATCGACTCTTGTCACCTAGGCTTAGAAGATCACCAATTTTTGCATTATAGAAGTAACACAATGCTAGCATGACTTGGTACTTGTCTTACATAGTACCTCTTATCTTTACAAGAATACTATTATTTGTATTGCGCTAACAAGATGAGATAGGATGAGGTTCTTTAAAACCACTAAATCTATATTTTTTTATTAATCCTGTCACCTCATCAATGATTATGACATGCTCGATAATATTTTATCTTAAAAGCTCGTCTATACTCTTTATGTTTCCAGCTATCACCAACTTGTGCAGACAAGAGAACTATCATGTACTTATATCATTTCAAATGTTGTTTTTAGAGAGTAGGAAGTGCTTTTACTATTTCAATTCATTTACAATTAAGCATTTGTACTAAGTACCTTCATCCTTACTTTCTTACAGCAGAATAAAAATAACTGAGTTGTTGAAAACAAAACTGGAAATCTTACCGGCATCACCTTCATGCATGGTTTTACACAAATCTGTTCTATTTTAAAGACGACTAGCTGAAGCATATATAGTTCTTGAATGACTGGAAATATTTTTAACTCTTACCTGCAGATCTGCGAAAGAAAGAACAGTTCCAATGCTTTAGTTATTAAGCTAAGTAAACCAAGGGCACTCGATAGGAACCCCTTCAGAAAACATACAACGAAGTCGTCAGCATTTAGTTATCCAATCATAAAACATGAGAAAGCATTTATCTTTTATCTATGTCAATTTGTAATCTGCAGTCCGCACATGTTAATTTATACATTTTGTTTTATGTGTAATACCAGGTTCAGTAGTTGTCAATGTTCATTAATTCCACAAGCAGTGTTTGTAGCATTAAATGCCATTTCTAAAAAGTTTTAAATTTTAGTGATTTTTGGGGTGTTACATAACTGGCAATGTGAATATGTTAAAGAAGAATACAAAAAGTTGAAAGAAATAATTGGTCAAGAAAGATTGATCTAACTTTTCTTGGTTCGAGTGAGCCAAGAAAGATTGATCTCACTTTTCTTAGTTGTCATGGAGCAAGGTTTGATTGAATCTCAATACCCACCTAAACCCCAACCTAGAAAATGAAGAGTTAGATCTTTTACTCGAATGCCTACAAAAAATAAAATACAATTGTTCAACTATGAAACTCCCAATTAGCTACATCTCTTAACTTAAAGATGAAAAACAATATAATGTATCAATTCAAACCAATCCTAAATAAGTTATTAAATGAGTGTGGATCATGGCTAGTAATCTGAAGAGACTTCCATCGATATTATCATTGGTACAATATTATCAGATTTATGCAAAACTTAGGATCATAAGCAATATCAAATAAAAATGGAGGGTCCTTAAGTTTTAGGTGGTTATGAATTGAGCCCATGATTTGGAGATATGAATCCATCCCATGACTTGGAGGTTATTCCTCAGCCCACCCAAATAAAATAACCCCCAATATTTATATTACTATGTCAAATTAAAAACCCCCCTTGACCCCTTAATACGGGGCAATATATTTTTGAGGTTTTTAAGAGTATTCAAGCCCCCAATATGAATGGACGTGATATGATATTGCCTCACTAGTGAACCCCCCGTGGTACAATATAATATGGCTTTGGAATGTTCCTATTAAAATTATGTGTTATATCTGGCTTTTATTGAAGAAAAAGGTATTAACGACAGATAACTTCATGTGCCGGCCCGAATGTATGCGTGTTGTGTTTATAGGCTGCCGAAACTATCGATCACCTTTTTGTGCACTGTCCTACTACTCTCCAACTATGGGACATAATCTCTCATCAAAGAAAGGTGGATTACTATTGGAATAGGGCTAATCTGGATGAAATTCTACATTTTTGGCACATTAGGCACCGGCCCAATATCTCCCTCCCATTATATTTTGTTTGGGGAGTATGGAAGTGGAGGAATTGAATCCTTTTCGAGGGCCTGGATCACCATTTTGCTCGCGCTATATCCTTCATCATGCAGGTCATTAGAGATGTTGTCCCAAAAGAGACAAGCCTGAAAACTCATACTGTTTATATGCATGTGCTGTCACCCTTGAGCCCTTTTGGCTTCTTTGATGGCACGACTCAGGAGGGTATTGTTGGTATCGGAGGGTTATTGTTTATTGATGATAATAACTATTATGAACTCTGTCTTGGTGGGGGGCGGGGTAGCAACACTCGCGCAGAACTGCTGGCCTTGTGGACCATTTTAACTTTTGCATGTTCCAAGCAGCTATCTACTCTTCAGATTCTCGGTGATTCCAATGTGATCATTGGCTGGGCTACGGGCAAGAGTATCCTGAACGTGTCTTCTCTTCACCATTGGAAGCTACGTATAACTCGGCTCTTGGATCATTTCCAGGATTATTCCTTTCAGCATATCTCTCGAGCATACAATCAACGTGTTGATTTTTTGTCTAAGTAGGGTTTAGTGTTGGATGAGGGCCTTCTCTAGGTCACTCACTTCGCTGATCATCTTGTGGGGGAGAGTTTCCACATGCGTCTTTATTAATTAGAGCATGTTCTTCTTTTATGTTTTTGCTGTTATTTTTGTTATATTGTCTGATAGGAGGCCGATTTTATGATTTTGAACCTCTTTGTATTACTGTTTAACTAGTTATCTTTTGCAGTGGCATAGGCTCTTATGGGGCTATTTTCGTACAGCGGTTGTATTGGCTAAAGGAATGTAATGTTATGCTGGAACTGTTTAGACTTTGTTTCTATCCTTGGGATAAGACCTACTTGTAAGTTCCTTTGATTCAATAATGAATAGCAGGGGACTTTTTTTCTATGGAAAATAAAAAAGTATCTAGGTGGTCTCCACAATTTTTAAGGACGCAAGTGATGCTCTTGAAACCAATGACCATTGATAGGCCCTGTGTGCAAACACAATATCTAGAGATGGACAAGAAGAAATAATAGCCAAATGGCTCAAGTAGTTAGGACAACAAGGCACAACTTCCAAGGAGGGAAATAATAAGTGGAAAGGAAAGGGTAAGAAGATAGCAACCATTGCATATAAGTACAAGGATCCAATAAACCATTGTAACCACGATAATATTAATGGCCATGATGAAGATAAGTGTTGGAAGTTACATATAAAGTTGAATCCAAAGAAATGGAAGAAGAAGAATGTGTTAGCCATGGATATAAGACATCGAGTAGAGAGAACCTTAAATGTAGATGAGAATATTATCTACACTACATTTTAGAAGGGGATGAACCTAAGTAGCCTCCATCTAGAGAAAGAGAAAGAGATGACCAAACTCTTCCATATTAAAATACAATTCAATAAGGTAAAGGTGGATTATGTATTCCACTTTGATTCACAAGCCAACCTCATAGTTGAGAATTTGATGAGTAATATTGGGTTATAAGTTCATGACCATCCTTTCCTATACCCATTGGGATGGGTAAATAAGGATGTAGATCTTAGAGTTTCTAATAAGTTTAAGATTATATTTTTCGTAAGCACAAAGTACATTAATGAAGTGGAGGTAGAAGTGGTACCAACTTGATGCCTGCAATGTAGTGTTTGGGAGCCCCTACATGTACATGAGGGATGATATCTTCATGGAGAGAGAAAGCCAATACTTCTTGGTCAAGGATTGGAATTCCTTTATCATTAATGCACCCAAAGGTAAATCCAATATCAATTTGGTAAGTTCCAATCAAACTAACTTAGAAATTTATTATCTCGAGTAGGAATTTCATATTTCTCTTCTTGAGAGAGAATCAACAAGGAGATAAATCAATAAAATTAGTAAAGGAATATCTAGAGGGATGTACTAAAGAGTAGAAACACTAGTTAAAAGATCTTCTATGAGAATACAAAACAGTGTTCCAAGAACCTAAAGGGTTACCACCTAAGAGGGAAGTGGAGCATGGGATAAAGTTGTTATCTAACTCTCGACTGCAAATGATATTCCATTTTACAAACAATTGATAATGGAAGAAGATGAAGCGAAGAAACAATTGCAACAACTATTGGAGTAGGGAGTAATGAGACCAACTACCTCACCTTATGGGCCATTTATCATCATAATTAATTCCCAACAAGGATGGAACTTCAATAATGTGTATAATTTATATATCTATAAATGAGATTATCTTCAAGAATAGGCACCCTTTCTTTCCAAGCCCACCATCGAACCATGGGAAGAGATAACGTACAACAAGCATATAACTGGTCTTGGATACAACAAGGAAGTGACAGTTCATATTCCTGATTACTCCACGCCAATCTAGTTTCAAAGTGATGGGTTCATAAAAGAAATTTCATCTTCATCTATACATGTTTAGAGTTCAAGATGCCAACATTGTGATCAAGTTGGCCATATGAAAGATTAGCATTTTGATCTTCATCCTTGTAAGCATTATGGAAAGTGTACTCATTCTTCAGATAGATGCTTCATTTTGAAGAAAAATTCAAGAGAAAATATTTACTACGAGTGGATTGCTTCTTGGAAATGGTCGTCAATAGCCGAGAATATATATATATGTCACACTAAAGAATTCATTCTCAAGTAATGACACATCTTACAACTAAGAGATCTCCTTATCCTCACCTTGTTCTTGACAAGGGGGAATGACTGGCGGTTAGAAACAAGCGAGCGAGAACAAGTGGGCCTGAACAAGCGAGTGGGAACCAACAAGACTCTATCAGATCGAGAGCCCCGATCCCAAATTATCTAGCCAAATTCAGAGCCAGAGCCAGAGCCACTATATCCATGGCTATCCATTTAGTAGAATGAATCAAATTATACTACCTTTTGGAATGTTCCAAGAACATTTGATCCTTCGAGCTAAGTTCCAAAGTTTGTGGTCAGCCTAAAACCACCCATTTAGTAGAAGACATACAACTTATGCTAGCCTTTCGGAATGTTCCAGGAACCTCTGAGCCTTCGAGCCAAGTTCCAGAGTTTGTGGTCATCTTTAAACCACCTTCATGGTTCATGATTTGTGGTCATCCAGAACCACAACTTTATAGCTATTGAGAACTATCAATTTGTGGTCAGCTTAAAACCACCCATTAGTAGAAGACATTGACTTCTGCTAACCTTTGATTCAGAGAGCTTCTTCATCCATTTGGAGTTGTCGTTATCCATATTTCAACTCTCTGCTTGGACTCATATTAACATACACCCCTTCAGATCAAGGGGAGATTGTTGGGAACCTAATTCTTAGGGTTAGGCATATTATTGTATTATTTTTTATTATTCACAATATTCATGAGAAAAGAATGTGAAGAGTCATGGGTGAATAGGAAGAGTCATGAAGGAGTCCAAGAGACTACTTGGAATATGAAACCAAGGGTCATTCTCATATGTATTTATATGTACATCCATTAATGAGAAATTGTGCTTTCACGTCAATTCCATTTGTCTTTATGGTGCATCTTCTTGTGTATTTGGATTTGTGTTTAGCCAAATTGATTATCTTCCCTATTGGGCATCTAACAATATTGATCACAATTAATCACTGTTAACTATTGTTTGGACATGGTTGACTTTAGTATACCATGGTTGTCTATGTTGACTTTGGTTAACCAAGATTGATCTCAGTTAGCCATGGTTGACTTTAATGAACATTGCATGGGTATGGTCTACTTTAGTTAGCTAAGGGTTGAGTATGTTTGACCATTGTTGACTATCGTTAGATAGGGTTGACAATGTTTCACCATGGTTAACCATGGTTGACAAAGGGTGACAAATGATGGTTGAACAAGTTTGACCAAAGTTTACTATGGTTGATATTGTGAAAGAATAGTTGACTTTAGTGAACCAAGGTTAAATATTGCTGACTTTGGTTAGATAATAATGACCATGCTTGACCATTGTTGACCATAGATGATGATGATTAACAAATGATGGTTGACCATGGTTGACAATTCTTGGTATTGGTTGATCATGGTAAAGTATGGTAAATAATATTTGTTATGGTTTATTCTATTTTTCTAGGGATGGCAATGTTTAAATATGACTAGACTATAATTAAACATGTTTGACCATGGTTTTTAAATTTTCACTATGGTTTACTTTGGTTAAAAACGTATCACTTAAGTTGACAATGTTTAGCCAGGCCTAATTATGTGTGACATGTTTGAATGTCATTGACCATGTTTGATTATGTGTGACATGTTTGAATGTCATTGAACACGTTTGTTATGGTTGATTATGGTTCACAATCATAGACCATGGTTAGAACATGGGTTTAAGAGGATGACTTTAGCTAACGATGGTTAACTATGGTTGTCTATGTTTGATAATTGTTAACTAAGTTTAACCATGATCAAGATTAAGTTTGACCATGGTTAACCAAACATGATTATGATTTCAATATGGTCGATCAAAATTGACAATGTTTGATCATAGTCAACCAGGATTCATGTTGTGCCTTGGATTCCATTAGATCCCATTGGTGGTTTCCTCACTTGTTTCAGTAGTATTCCTCATTGGCTACTATACAGAGGGTCTCTTCTGTGCACTACTTGCGTCCGGTACACATGAGAGATGCACTTGGTTCTTGGTTCGTGTTCATCCTATTTGTCTGAGTTCTTCTAAATCCTTCATCTTAGTTGTGTACCTCGCGTTGGTTGATGGGGGATTCATTAATTCCATCCTTCTAGTGGGTCTCATTCCATTGACTTCAGCTCATCTATTATGGAATTGATATCTAGAGTGATATGAGTAACTTGAGACTTGCAATCATCAGTGGCCGTTCCTCTCATCATCAACAGTTGGGAATTCACCAATGTCCCCTAATCGATGGATTCTACAATTGTTCGAACTCAACACCCTTATTCACACTTGTTGAATGTACTCGGTTCCTTGACACCCATTTTCATCATTGATGGGTAGTCTCATGTCTGTTAACAATATACCTTAATGATCGGTAATCAGACGATGTGTCATCATGTTCGACTCCAAATCCTTTATTCACGTGACAGGACATGCACCTTCGACGGTTTGTGTAGAAGACCTCAGGATATAGTGGCATCATTCTATATGCTACTATCTATGATCGTGGTAGTATCTATGGGACCCCAGTTCTCATGGAAGAGCAGTTTGTACCCTGGGTTGTACCATATGTCTTTAGTTCAGTTGGAGACTGGACCTCACTGTATATGGGTCATGGTTGTGACCTCTTATGACATATATCTATGATGTAATTCCTACTAATTTCCATTGTATGAAATTGCTATGTACTTCAAGTTACGAATATGTATACAAAGTCAACATTGTAATATTATGATGAGTGGCTAGTTCTTCTGGCTAGATCTCCACTACTCCACTTCTGAGAGTTGTAATGTGTTTCGGCCATCATGATATTCCCTTTGACCTCATACATTAGGGGGCATCCATTATAGCATGATTTGCCACACCTTATGCAACATGCCTTGATGGCCTTTCCATGTCCCTCTGTAGACTTGTATCATCCCTCTTGCTCAGAGAAACCCCTAAAAAGAATATTTTTGTTGATGTAAATGCCCTAACATCACTACATCCTGCGTATATGCATGCTTCTCCACTACAACCCACTCACATCGGGTCTTGTGCTCAAAACAAAAAATATTTAGAGTTTTCCTTCCCAAGTAACGACCATATTGATCCTTGGACTTCCATATGCTGGAAATGCTCCAATTTGACCCTCCACCTCCTTTGAGGGCTATATATTGAGCCATTGTGGAGCATGAGAGGAAGGATAAACTAGAGAGTACGAAAACTCTGGATAAATTTTGCCTCATTTCCATTGCCTTGAGTCTACATCCCTTTATCCTTGTCATTTGAACTCTTTGATGTTCATCTCCCAAGCTCTTCCATATCTTGTGAAGTTGGACCCCAATTACTCCTTGAAATCATGAGCTTGCCTTTGCATGGAGGATTGAAGTAGTGGAGGCCTAGGTGGAGGAACTTAGTTCTCGGTTCTGAAGAATTTCCTACAGAAGCTTGTCACTATGTACTTCTGTGCATTTCATTAATAGAAATACTCTTTTATCCTCCACTACATGTTGCAAATGTTTATGTTATTTTCCTTGGGTATATTTGTTAAATATGTTAATGGATTATGCTAGTTTTTATGCTAACAATTTATATTTATATTCCATATGCTTGTATATATTGGTTGTTGAGGACAAGTTGTAGCCTTGTAGGTGAGGAGCATTGGATTTCTAGCTCAACGGTGGTCTTCTGCTAACATCCAATTGAGGTAAGAGTTTCTCTTTTGTTGTTGGCATTTCATATTTATCTAGCATACTTGAGAATTGAGTCGATTTCTTCAGTCAATCTGTCTGTTGTGGTCCACCCCAAGCCATAGGAAATTTTTCTCCGTAACAACCACTTGAAGGAGGTCATGAACTTTAATTGGCTCCCGCTAAAATGCACACACTGCAAGCTCTAAAACAAGTTGTTCTCGATGAGATACATCCACTCTCAAATATTATTTGATTGTGAGATTAAGATTAGGCCAAATATCCTTCTAGCTCTTTTTTAGAGTCCTAGTTGTCCCATGTAAGATCGTTTGGAAATTTAAGTCTCAAATTACTAATTTGATGAGTACGTATTTCTACAATGTGTGAGTTGTAGATACCACATATATCTTGATGTAGCAACTTTTGTCTTGCAAACACCGATCCCTCGTCAACTTCATTTCTTTCATTAAATTGACAGAGAATCATGAACATTATTCCCAAAAAATACTTGCATATAGTGGGGCTAAAATATAGGTACATATGCCAAAATACTCACACAAATACCTAGTTATCCACAAACTCTAGTAATACATATGCACTGGATCAAACATAGGTTCCTAGGTTGGTTTCCACCTTAAAATGTTTGAACATTCATATACCAAATCCATGAGGTACGTTTCCATGTAAAAGTAGGTTGCTCCAGCCTTCCCAAGTGCCTTGAATTTCTACAAAGTGCAAACAAGGTTGCTTGCAACTAAGTTTTCCTAGTTGAACACAATTTGTCATGTTTGAGGACATCATAAATAATCTATACCCAACTCTCCCATTTGTGTCAAGTGTTTGACAATCCATACATTTGGTTCATGAATATTGCCAAGTCCCTCTCCCCCTCTCAAGTTTTTTACTATGTACTAGTGGTTCTTTTGAAATTCATGGATGAAATCCACCATTGGCCGACAATCTCATGTACATCATTTTATTCTGTGAATCTTTGTACCTATGATCCGCTCATAGAAATTGTGGAAACCGATAATTTAAAAATCTTGTGAGTATTCATGACATTGACACTATAAATGATATCACCTCCTTGAGATTTTAGGGAAAGTAGAGGAATATTTGTATTCAAAATCAAAGTCCAAATAGCATTTCCACATGTAAAAAAATATAAATCCATGTCCATTGATTTAGGAATGTGAGACATCTTGACCATATAATCCTTGCAAATGGCATATTTATTGACAATGATTTCTGACCCATCTTCAATGTTTATGTTTCCTTTGGTGGGGTACTAAAATATCCCTATCTACAATATAAGGCCGAATCATATGACTCTAATGAAATTTATAGTGAAAATACTATGTTGTTGCAATATCCTTTCAAATAAAAGTGCTCAAATTCACCTTATTTTGACTCTAGGAATGTAGTGTACAAATAGTTCCAAACTCCAAATGATTTCGAATTTGGGGAGGAAGGTATTGAGAGGAAATAGGAAAAATTAATACATTTATAAGACACCCAAACACCTACTATACCCATCCATGGTCTTCAATTTGCAAGGAGAGAAGTTTCAGGACAAGACTAGCCAATTGGATTAATGGAAATCCCCCTAGGTCTGCCACTATTTTCCCTTCCAAACACTGTACGACCTTAACTAATTCTTAATATGAGACTTGTATCTGTTATAGGACATCAATGAAAACATAGGTTCAACATTATATTAGGTTTAAGGGTCAAATAGGTCTCCCAAAGAATAACAACTTCAAGAGTATAAAATTTGGGGTGAAAATTGTAAACAAGGAGCCTCGAATTTGGTCACAAACTATAGGAACACTTTAGGGGTATGAAAAAATTATTTGGGAAATCAATTTAACTTCATATGTGGCTCATAACATGGAAAAAAATATTAGAAATATCTGATATAAAACATGTACAACATCATCCCAAAATCACCATGAAATTGCTATGAGGAAAATGGCTCGAATCTCAGTTTTGATTGGAAATATCACATGAAGTACATGGTATTTAGATATGTGGATCTCATGATATGTCTATTACATAGTTATTCATAAACTAAAATGTTAATAAGGTCAAAATAGAAATCCTCCATTAACTATATGCAACAAGAAGTGCACCCTTGCACTTTTACATGACATTGAGAGAAAGATAGTAGAATGAGAATAGAGAGAAATGAGAGAAGATGAACTCGAACTCGAACTCAAATGGGGGTTGAACCTACATAAAAACATATCCATGAATCTCTGTTGAGAGGTTTGAATGGCCTCTCCATCAACCAACTTGGATGGGAATCTTGCACCCTCGAAATTGGTTCTAAGGCAGGGAGGATGAACATCCACCGTGCAAGGACAAGCTAAGCTCTCCAAATGTGCCAAATGAGATTTGATAAAAATATACTCTCCTTATTTATTCTCATATTTTATTAAACTCCAAATGCCTCCATATCTCGAATTCCCTCCAAGATTATTCTCCCAACTCGAGTTAGGGAGAGATTCCCATGAATGCCACTTGTCTAACACTTTATAGCCTTCCTCTTCCATCAATTCGAATGGGGGGAATCTTGGCTTCCATAAATCCCCTCGTTCACCTTCTTGGAGGCTATTTTTAGCCTAGACATGTAATATATGTCATATGTTAGCAATCAGGTTTGAACTTTGTCATAAGTGTCATAGAATCTTCATCATTGTTGTCATAGAAGTTAGGGAATCTAGCTCCAAGTGTCACAATTCTTCTATGATGCCTCTTCCTCTTCCATGGGTGTTACTCTTCCATCTAATTTGACCCTCCAATATTCATGCCATGAATAATGCCTCTTCAACTCCCCCAAGAACATTCATACTCCACCTTGGATTCAAATGGGTGAGAATAGGATGCCATGTGGCATGGAGAATCTTTCCTTGTGTGGGTCCCACACCACCTATGTGCCCTCATGACCAAATGCCACCTTATTTTCTTCTTCTTATTATTATTTTGTAAGTAAACATTTCATATTAAATTTCCTGTGAAAAATACATAACGATCAAAATAGCCTGCTAGCAGACAGACTGTGTTTCCTGAAAGTTCTTTCCAAACTACTGCCTACTAGTTGTAAAAGAAAATCAAGAGACCCTACTACTATTTCTTGTTCTGTTACTGACACTATACCCCTTACAAAAATCAGGCTTCCAACAAAAAGGATGGCCTGCAAATACTTTCCCCATACCCAATTACATCTTGTATGACAAGGTACATAGCCATTTCGACTTGAGACATTAGCAGATAAAAGATAAAGAGGAAGATTGGATCAGAAACTGACGATAATCACTTACGCACAATGATCTCCATGCAACATATTAGGGTGGTTGGAAGAATTCACACAAGGAGTGGCCACAACCCCACCGGTTCTCCTGCTATCATCACCTCTATTCGTTGTACCACCAGAGCTACTGCCAGGATCAATCGACGGATGGTTGAGAGGAGAGTACAGAGGAATACCCAACTTCATGGTAATCAGGTTGACTTTCTTATGTATTAAACTACAGTCGTTGTGGTGCTCTCTCCAAGATTGGACCGGTTCAATATCTCCCAAGGCCTTGTTCTCTCGCTCCATCAGGACGTGGGCAAGCATCCCTTTGGTCACCCAGTAAGTAGAAACTATACGGTCATAAGCTGTCAGGCGCCTCGTAGTGGTTCCGGGGTCTTGCACCCACTCCTCCACTTCAGCACGGATGTTCTCCATATTCTGGTTTGTCACTTGCTCCCATAAATCCTTTTCCAGAACTTCAATTTCATCCTGAATTTGGTGAGGGATGCGAGTCCGAAAAAATTGTGCTGCATGGGAGGCCTTAGTCTGCTCACATTTTTCTCTCTTCATATTCTGAGTGCGACTGCTTCAGGTTCCGTTTTTCTTGCTCTTGGGGATTCTCTTCTTAGGGGCCATTCTCTGGATCATGTAGCAGGGACAGGGGAGAATGCATGGGTCCAGATACAGGGAGAAGTAAACCAACGGGGAAAAACAGATAAAGTAATGGGGGCAAGTCCAAATGCACAGCCACAGACACAGGAGGAAGCAAAACAACGGGGAATAAAGGAACACAGGTTTAGGCATGTAAGGCCTCCACCACGGTGTGTCCATATTTATATCCCACCTCTTTCGACTTTCCTTAATTACTATCATCATTCCTTCATACTCCGGATCTGACTGCAGTACTGAAGCGTCCGATCTGCCTGATCGACCATATTTTCCTTTCATCCACTTTAGTAATTGGTCGTTGGTCGAGGACAGTCCAGGGACCTGGCCTCATTAATATCCACTTCAATGGTTAGCCGCTCCAGACGATCCTGGTTCTCATGATTGTGGTTCACATCAGTTTCACGTGTGTGGGTATTATGTCGAGAAGTGTCGACATGACTACCCGCTGTTGGCAATATGGAATATGGTTGTCATTGATGTCAAAAGGAGTTCAGTGATGACAAAGGAATAACCAAGAACATGATGGCAAGAGTGAACTCAGTGAAAGTCAAAGGATGGCATGTATGATGATGTGGCATGGTTGATAGTGATGACATGGCATGTATGGTGATGTGGCATGGTTGGTAGTGATGACATGGCATGTATGGTGATGTGGCATGTGTGATGAGGCCGAAAAAACACATGATGGTGTTCTAGAGTTACCAAAAAGTCATTATAGCAATCTGACATCATTTTGGAAAAATATGGCAATTTGGTGAAAAACAAGAAAACGACTAAGTATTGGAAATTTAGTAAAAACTGTCTTAAGGAAATGCACGCCATAATTTATAGGAGAATATAAATGCCCTCACCATAGGGGGTCCTTGTAGATTGTTGTTTTTCCTACCTGAACATGTCTTCATTTTGTCCAGAACGTACCCGAGGGAGAAGTTATGGACCTGCCAAAACAAGGGTTTAGCAAACAAAAATGACTAAATCACCTCAGAAAGATGCCCTTCCTAATTTATGGGTTAGAGTAAATTCCCGCAGCACATGGGGTCCTTGTAGTATGCTTGATTTTCTATCTAACCATGGCCTTAGTTCTCCTTGAACATGTATGGAGACAAACTTATGGATCTACCAAAAAGGGATCTCAGAATAAGTTTTGGATGAAGTCCTAAAGTTGACAAAGTGTAAAATTCACAAGGTTGAAAAGGCATTTTGAAATTCCCACCCAAGCTTGTCTGAGTGATGATAAATTCATCAGAAAGTATAGAACATGTTCATTGATGAACTGGCTATCCAGCCAAGGAGACAGTTTTTCTAAGGGTGTTCACACGTGTGAAATATGAGTCTACCAAAATGCCTCCTGTCACAGTAATGACTAGGGTTTGACAATTTTGTTAAGTGCTGAAATTAAACAAGTTGGAAGACTATTTTCAAATGTCTGCCAAAGAGTGTGTGTGTGTCAGTAAAATCCAAATATGGCGTGATCATGTTCTTTGATGAATTGACTATTCAGCCATGAGATCAGATCCTCTCCTAGTGTTCACACGTGCAAGTTATTAACCTGCCAAAACCAAGAAAAATGTTGAGTTTGCATGTTGTTAAGAATAACAATATAAGAATTAAGTGATATGTTATAAAACATATGAAGTGATCGATGGTTTAGAATCCCTTGCTAAGTTGCACAACTATGAAGTCAACGAAGTTTTATGATGAGTAATACTTTATTAAGTTGCATGTTGTTAAGAATAAATATAAGAATTAAGTGATATGTTATAAAACATAAAAAGACACATCTTGTGAAAAGTCATGATGTTTTATAAAAGATAAGGACGTGATGTTAGTTAAATTCTTAATGAAGAGACATGACCTTCAAATTTTGGACAGATTTTCTATATGTTAAACATATAATTAAAATATATGTTAAAGCACGTGAATTAGAAAAGGGGGAAAACTTGCTGGAAATAAATAAAGAAATATTTAACCTTTTTTTGGAGTAAAAAGTTAAATAAAAAGGATATAAGAGATGTAAATTGAAAATTAAAAAAGGGGAGAAACTTGTTGGAAAGAAATAAAGAAATATTTAATCTTTTGTTGGAGTAAAAAGTTAAATAAAAATATATAAGAGATGTAAATTGAAAATTAAAAAAAGGGGAAAACTTGTTGCTGGAAAGAAATAAGTATTTAACCTTTTTGTTGGAGTAAAAAGTTAAACAAAAAGATATAAGAGATAAAAATTGAAAATTAAAAAAAGGGGAAAAACTTGTTGCTGAAAAGAAATAAAGAAATATTTAACCTTTTTGTTGGAGTAAAAGGTTAAATAAAAGGATATAATTAAAAAATGATTTTAAATGAACAGTCGTGTTTTTAAAAGGGTCACATTGTTTTGAAAAGTTGTGTTATTTTCAAAGAATACACATGACTATTGGAGATGTATATATATTGAGAAAACAAAGTCATTCGAAATGTGTGTCTTTTTTGTGGATGGATAATGAATATTTTAAGAAGCAGGAAGATGGCTCTATAGTCGAGTTTGTTGAAGAAGACAGAAATAATGAAGATCCAGTATTAAAGAGGGTCTCTATGGTTAAATAATGATGCTGATCTGAAGCAGTATAAAGATCAGAAAAACTGTGTTTGGGGAATGATGAAGATCTGAAGCAAAGCAAGAGTAAAACAGAAGACAGAGACCAGCAAGAAACTAGTGAAGACTTTTGTAGCAGCTACAGTAAGAAGAGGCAGAGACCAGGGAGTGCACAGTCAAGCAGAAGAAGAGAGAAGAATAAAAGACAAAGACCAGCAAAGTAAAAAGACAGTGAAGATCCTTGTAGTAGCAAGGCAAAGACCAAGTCAAGATAGAAAGAGACAGAAGTTGAAGAAGACCAGAGAAGTATTAATAATATCAAGCAAGGGAGGTAGGGTGGTGCTAGAGCAGGCTACATGCCTGCAAGGGGGGTCTTGGCCTCCTTCTAGTAGTGGTTGGAAAATCAGGGTACTGGTGTATCCTTGTCTGTAGGTGCAGGCAAAAACTAGGGTGTGGGTGCATCCTTCAGTGGTGGCTGAGAAACTTGGGGATTTGTGTCTCTGGCAAGTTGTGGCTTGAAAAACTTATTGTAAACATAATTTTGAAGTATAGAAAGTGTTGGTGGTTTACCCAATTGGGGTTCCACGATAAATTCTGTGTTTTTGTGTATCTTGTTGATTCCATGTTTTGATTAAAGTTTAATAAGTGGTTAAAAGGTAAAAAGTTAACAATACTGATTCACCCCCCTGGTCTCAGTATTGACCAATATTCCATCAATTGGTATAAGAGCAGGATTCTTCACTAACAGTTTAACCACTGGAAGGAAGATCCTATTAAAAACCACTATGGATCAACAAGAAGAGATTTACACAGAAAATGGATTTCCAATATTTGGAAAAGAAGAATACATATTTTGGAGCACAAGAATGAAAAGTTATCTGCAGTCATTAGGACTTGATGTATGGGATGCAGTGATCTTTGATTATATCCCACCATAGAGAATAAGGACTCCAGCTCAAAAGAAATCCAAGAAAAATAATGCAAATGCAATGGAGGCCATTTTGGATGGAATACCTCAATCCATCAAAAGGAAGATTGGACCATGTGTTTCAGCCAAGGAACTTTGGAATAAATTGAAAAAACTTTATTCAAATGAAGAGATAGCACAAACAAGCCTTGCTATTTGTGAGTCTGATAGTGAAGACACAAATGAAGATGAAGAAAATCTATTTATAGGAACAATAACTCAAACTTCAAAAGATGCTTCAGATGAGGAAAGTGAGTTGAACCTAGAAGCAGAACTCATAAGTACCCTTGAAGAATTAAGAAAAAGCAAGAAGAAGAACAAGTCTTTGTAAGAAAAATTTTCAAAGTATCAAGAAGAGCAAAAGTCAAATGAAGAGGAAGTCAAGACTCTCCGAGAAGAGTTGCACAATTCAAGACAACAAGTGTTGGCTAGCGTGGAAGAAGCTAAGAGCTTGAAACAAGAAGTTGCTAACTTCAAAAAGGAAATAAAGAAGCTAGAAGACCAGCAGATCATTAATGAAAAAAACAAAGAAGAAGTGCAAAAATCTAGAAGACTTGAAGAAGAAGTTACTTTGCTTAGAAAAAGGATTAATGAAGAATCTATTAAAACCAAGTTTCAAAATAGCTCAAAGACTTTGGCTGACATTTTGAGTAGCCAAAGACCATCAAAGATAAAGTTGGTTTAGTGTATGACAATGAAAGGAAGCCTGAATGTTCCTCTTTCAAAAACCAAAGAAGAGATAATAGAAGTCATGCTGCTACACTAAAGAGTCCATCTATGAAGAAAGAAAGTCAGATGTATGCTCCCTCCTCTGATAAGAAAGACAGAACTAATGTGATGCCTAAAATACCAATGACAACTAGGGTCCAACAAATATTTTTGGGTCAATGCTACACATGTCATAATTTTGGACATATGGCTAGAGAATGTAAGCTAAGGAAGAATTCTTCAATGAAAGTCCCAGAACAAAGGAAGGAATGGAAGAGGATGGAAGCCATGAATCAGAAAGTTCAAAGATCTCTCAAAACTGAAGATAGTTTCTATGGCTATTGTCACTACTGTCACAAGTTTGGCCATAAGGCTATTGATTGCAGAATCAAGAAAAAGGATCTAAGTAAGAAATTCAAGAAGCAAACAAAGCCAGTAAATAGGGTACCTCATGGAAAGATGTGGAGAAAGAAGGAAGACTCCAAAAGTGAAGAAGAAACAAAGTTCTCAACCATCAAATAAATTTCCCAAGATGATGAGGAGCATAATAGTGCTGCAAATGAAAATGACATCCATTATGATGAAAGGCAAGATGAAAATATAAAAGAACACATCGATGGAAATCAAGATGGTAGTGGAACTAAAGATAAATGTTTGTTCTAAGACTCTCATGACCTAGAAGAAAAGTCTGAAATGAGCATAAGAAGGGATCATAAACTCAGGGGGAGTTTACATAAAAAATTGGAATTAATACTTAAAAATATCTTTAGTGAGAAAAGAAGAATGTTTTGAAGTTATCATCAAAACAAGAAGAAGTGTAGAAGTGACAAATTGGAATCACCTACCACAAGTGGATTTTATCTCAGTTTCTGAAGATGGAATGTGTTTGCAAAGAAGAGAAGCAAAATAAGGGCAGTTGTCCATCAGGGAACAATTGGAAATTTTATGTCAAGTTGGTTACAGCAAAAAGGCATAATAAGTTATCCTTTGTCATTGTTGTCAAAGGGGCAGAAGGTTTAGGTGTTGCCATCAATGCCAAAAGGGGGGATTGTTGGCAATATGGAATATGGTTGTCATTGATGTCAAAAGGAGTTCAGTGATGACAAAGGAATAACTAAGGACATGATGGCAAGAGTGAACTCAGTGAAAGTCAAAGGATGGCATGTATGATGATGTGGCATGGTTGGTAGTGATGACATGGCATGTATGGTTATGTGGCATGTGTGATGAGGCCGGAAAAACACATGATGGTGTTCTGGAGTTACCAGGAAGTCATTATAGCAATTTGACATCATTTTGGAAAAATATGGCAATTTGGTGAAAAACAAGAAAACGACTAAGTATTGGAAATTTAGTAAAACTGTCTTAAGGAAATGCACGCCATAATTTATAGGAGAATATAAATGCCCGCACCATAGGGGGTCCTTGTATATTGTTGTTTTTCCTATCTGAACATGTCTTCATTTTTTCTAAAACGTACCTGAGGGAGAAGTTATGGACTTGCCAAAACAGGGGTTTAGCAAACAAAAATGACTAAATCACCTCAGAAAGATGCCCTCCCTAATTTATGGGTTAGAGTAAATTCCCGCAGCACATGGGGGTCTTGTAGTATGTTTGATTGTCTATCTAACCATGGCCTTAGTTCTCCTTGAACATGTATGGAGACAAACTTATGGATCTACCAAAAAGGGGTCTCAGAATAAGTTTTGGAGGAAGTCCTAAAATTGACTAAGTGTAAAATTCACAAGGTTGAAAAGGCATTTTGAAATGCCCACCCAACCCTATCTGAGTGATGATATATTCATCAGAAAGTATAGAACATGTTCATTGATGAACTGGCTATCCAGCCAAGGAGACAGTTTTTCTATGGGTGTTCACACGTGTGAAATATGAGTCTACCAAAATGCCTCCTGGCATAGTAATGACTAGGGTTTGACAATTTTGTCTAAGTGTTGAAATTAAACAAGTTGAAAGACTATTTTCAAATGTCTGCCAAAGAGTGTGTGTGTGTCAGTAAAATCCAAAGATGGCATGCTCATGTTCTTTGATGAACTGGCTATTCAGCCATGAGATCAAATCCTCTCCTAGTGTTCACACATGCAAGTTATTAACCTGCCAAAACCAAGAAAAATGTTGAGTTTGCATGTTGTTAAGAATAACAATGTAAGAATTAAGTGATATGTTATAAAACATATGAAGTGATCGATAGTTTAGAATCCCTTGCTAAGTTTCACAACTATGAAGTTAACGAAGTTTTATGACGAGTAATACTTTATTAAGTTGCATGTTGTTAAGAATAAATATAAGAATTAAGTGATATGTTATAAAACATAAAAAGGCACATCTTGTGAAAAGTCATGATGTTTTATAAAAGATAAGGATGTGATGTTAGTTAAATTCTTAATGAAGAGACATGACCTTCAAATTTTGGACAGGTTTTCTATATGTTAAACATATAATTAAAATATATGTTAAAGCACGTGAATTAAAAAAAGGGGAAAACTTGTTGGAGAGAAATAAAGAAATATTTAACCTTTTTTTGGAGTAAAAGGTTAAATAAAAAGGATATAAGAGATGTAAATTGAAAATTAAAAAAGGGAGAAAACTTGTTGGAAAGAAATAAAAAAATATTTAATCTTTTGTTGGAATAAAAAATTAAATAAAAATATATAAGAGATGTAAATTAAAAATTAAAAAAAAAGGAAAACTTGTTGCTGGAAAGAAATAAGTATTTAACCTTTTTGTTGGAGTAAAAAGTTAAATAAAAAGATATAAGAGATAAAAATTGAAAATTAAAAAAAGGGGAAAAACTTGTTGCTGAAAAGAAATAAAAAAAATATTCAACCTTTTTGTTGGAGTAAAAGGTTAAATAAAAGGATATAATTAAAAAGTGATTTTAAATGAAGAGTCGCGTTTTAAAAGGGTCACATTGTTTTGAAGAGTTGTGTTATTTTCAAAGAATACACATGACTATTGGAGATGTATATATATTGAGAAAACAAAGTCATTCGAAATGTGTGTCTCTTTTGTGGATGGATAATGAATATTTTAAGAAGCAGGAAGATGGCTCTATAGTCGAGTTTGTTGAAGAAGACATAAATAATGAAGATCCAGTATTAAAGAGGGTCTCTATGGTTAAATAATGATGTTGATCTGAAGCAGAATAAAGATTAAAAAAACTGTGTTTGGGGAATGATGAAGATCTGAAGCAGAGCAAGAGTAAAACAGAAGACAGAGACCAGCAAGAAACCAGTGAAGACTTTTGTAGCAGCTACAGTAAGAAGAGGCAGAGACTAGGGAGTGCACAGTCAAGCAGAAGAAGAGAGCAGAATAAAAGACAAAGACCAGCAAAGTAAAAAGACAGTGAAGATCCTTGTAGTAGCAAGGTAGAGACCAAGTCAAGATAGAAAGAGACAAAAGTTGAAGAAGACCAAAGAAGTATTAATAATATCAAGCAAGGGAGGTAGGGTGGTGCTAGGGCAGGCTACATGCCTGCAAGGGGGGTCTTGGCCTCCTTCCAGTAGAGGCTGAAAAATCAGGGTATTGGTGTATCCTTGTCTGTAGGTGCAGGCAGAAACTAGGGTGTGGGTGCATCCTTCAGTGGTGGCTGAGAAACTTGGGGATTGGTGTCTCCAACAAGTTGTGGCTTGCAAAACTTATTGTAAACATAATTTTGCAGTATAAAAAGTGTTGGTGGTTTACCCAATTGGGGTTCCACGATAAATTCTGTGTTTTTGTGTATCTTGTTGATTCCATGTTTTGATTAAAGTTTAATAAGTGGTTAAAAGGTAAAAAGTTAACAATAATGATTCACCCCCCCCTTAGTATTGACCAATATTCCATCACCCGCGTGGGGGATTTCCTGGGCATAATTCCCAACGAAGGTGTCATTATGTCATCGACGCAGAGCCTGGGTATCTTGATGAGCCAGTTGGGCACAGGGTGTAACCCAAGCCATACCCACAAAGTTTGACAAGGGTTTCTTCTTCTTATTATTTATTTATTTAGTCCCTTTAATGTATATTTGTCACTCTAATGTCCATTTGGGGTCTTATAGCTCCCTTATTCCAAGTCTAAATGTTTACACCCCAACCTAGGGAACTAGTAGATTGGTGGAAATTTCCCTTCATGATATTTATTTGGATGGGGACATTACAGTCCTCCCCACCCAAGATTGTTTGTCCCTACGCAATTCCAAATCGGATGATGCAAAATTTGTTCATCTTCCCATGTGGCATCCTCACTTGGAAAATATTTCCATTGTACCAAATATTCTCTTATGGTTCTGCTCCTCAATTTCCTTTCTCTTGTTTTCAATTTTTTTTTTGGAATGAGTATGAGTTGTCCTTCATCATCTAATTGAGGAAGTGTTTTTGAAATATAAATTTGTTGACCAATAGCCTTATTAAGGCATGAGACATGAAACACATTGTGGATTTTTCTACCTTCCGGAAGTTCTATCTCATAAGCTACCTCCCCAACCTTTTGAATGATCTTATATGGACCATAAAACCTTGGTATATTTGAAGAGTTCCCACCAATTTGAAGAGTTATTTCCAAAAAGCACTCATAAATATGTTATCCTTGTCACTCACAATATTTTTGGGAAGTCCATACAATCTGAAAACATCTCTAAATAATAGCTCAGCTACTTGTGCAGCAGTAAAAGATGAGGCAATAACAAATAAATGAGCAAATTTGGTGAGTCTATCCACCACAACATAAATACAATCCTTACCAAGAGCCTTGGACAAACCTGTGATGAAATCCATGGAGATGTTTTCCCACTTTTGTTCTAGAATAGGAAATGGTTGTAAGAGACCAGAAGGACGGGTGTGCTCAAATTTGTTTTGCTGACATATCTTGCATCCATTCACATACTTTAAAACATCTTCCTTCAAACCTTTCCAAGAGAACATTTGTCTTAGTTGCCTATATGTTTTAAAGAAACCAGGATGGCTTGCTAAAGGAGAATCATGAGCTTCCTTCAAGATTTTGTGCTTTAAATTCGAACCATGAACTAAGTATATTCGGTATTTATAGTAGATTAGGCCATTCAATATCTTGTACCTATCATGTCTCTTGGCCCCTTCTAACAATTCACAAGCAAATCTATCTTTGGCATACTCTACTATTAGCATATATTTCCAATCTTTTGAAATGCCCATAAGGGAAAATGAGGGTCTCCAATATTATTCTTCCCTTTTACATATTCAATGTCAAAATCAAAATCTTGAATCTTACTCACCCATTTTTGTTGCCTTTCATTGAGATATTTTTGTGTAAGGAAATGCTTTAAACTGTTATGATTAGTTTTGACCACAAATTTGTTCCCCATTAGATATTGTCTAAACTTGGCCAAGGCATGCATGATGGATAAAATTTCCTTGTCATATATGGAGTAGAGCCTCTCATGTGGCTACAATATTCTGCTCTCAAAAGATGTGGGGTGTTGATTTTTCTTTAGGACTGCCCTTATGCCTTCCCTTGATGCATCACATTGCAAAAAAAATGGTTTAGAAAAATATGGTAATGCAAGTACTGAACAACTACTCATTACCTCTTTCATTCTTTGGAAATCCTTTTCATCCTCTTCATCCCATTGGAAAGCATCCTTCTTGGTCAAATAAGTAAGAGGAGCAGTCAATTCGGAAAACCCCTTCACAAACTTCCTATAGTAAGTGTAGATCCCAATAAATCCCCTTAATTCAGTGAGGTTCTTGGGTGATGGCCACTCAAGAATAGCCTTTATTTTCTCCAAGTGCACCTTTACCCCATCTTTTTTAGAACTATAGATCTAGCTAAACTAGCTTACCTATCTTAGCAATCAATATCATATCAACATAAATAAGAATAGAAAGAGAACAAGGAAAAGAATACACTAGATATTTGTGGTTCACCCAATTGGGCTACGTCCACGGGAAGGTTGTCTTCTATCTCTATAAATCTCCTTCAATAGTACAAGAGATAAACTACAAATAACCCCAATACAATATAACAGAGAGCTTGTGAGCACAATACAATGTGTTGTAATAGTATGATGGAATGTTCACTGTATATCAATGATGTGACTCCCTTGACCCTATTATATACCAAGAGATGTGGAGAAATTACTCTCGCATATTGCATGTGGGATAATATAATTCTCCATAATAACATCTCTTCATATAACAATGTATATCAAGAGTATAATTTACCATAATTAATATGGGATATAATGTATTACTCTTTTACATAAGATTGTGGATAAATTCCGACATAATACAAAGACATTATTACCTTCCAAGAAATATAATTAATATATTCCAACACTCCCCCTTAATAATGGTTGGGAGAAAATCCCTCACTAACACTAAGGAAGGAAGGAGTCATTACTGCTCCCCCTTGATGGTGCTTTGATGACAACTTCCCTCATCCCAAGCAAGGAACGAAGATTCACATACTTCGTTGTTGTTAAGGATTTGGTGAAGATATTGGATTCCTGCTGCTCGATAGGACAATACTCAAGAGAAAGAATACCATCTGCGACGAGACATCGAATGTAATGAGCATCAAGGTCGATATGCTTTGTCTTGGAGTGATATACCGGATTATAAACAAGTTAAATTGCACCCTGATTATCACAATTCAACAGAGTGGACGACTTCGGAACCAGACCAAGCTCAGTGAGAACATGCCGTAACCAAACTGCTTCTTTAGCTGCTTCTTTGGTTGCTCTATACTTTGCTTCACACGAAGATAAAGAAAGAGTCTTCACCTTCTCGCTGGACCAAGAAATCGAACCTGAACCAAGTTGAAAAATATAACCAGCAGTTGATCATTGATCAGAACTATCACCTTCCCAGTCAGAATCTGTATATCCATAAAGTGAAACTGTAGCACTGCTCGAAAAAAAGACACCATAGTACAATGTTCCCTGTAAATATCTTAGAATTCTCTTTGCTGCTTGCCAATGACTTTCATGAGGTTGCTGCATGAATCGAGAAACCATACTGATGAAAAAAGAGAGATCTGGTCTGCTGCGAGTTAAATATATTAAGTTTCCCACGAGCTGACGATAAAGAGTAGCATCAACAAGAGGAGTGGTATACTCAACAATTGACCTTAAACCAGACTGAAATGGCGTAGGAGCAGGTTTACAATCACTCATATGGAAACGATCCAATAAGTCTGTAGCATACTTTAGCTGAGAGAGAAAAATACCATCTGCCATATGCCAGATTTGAAGACCCAAGAAATAGTGCAATATACCGAGATCAGTTATTTCAAACTACTTTTGAAGTTCACTTTTCATATTTTGAATTAAAACAAGTTGGCTTCCAGTGATGATAAGATCATCCACATATAACACAATAATGAGGATATGATCACCAAAGTTCTTAACATACAAATTTGGATTAGATATACAACGCTTAAAACCATTATTCAAGAAATATGTATCAATTTTATCATACCAAGCCCTAGGTGCTTGTTTGATACCATATAAACACTTGTGTAATTTTCATACAAAACTTGATGATTCAACATTAGTAAAACCAGGAGGTTGTTGTATATAAATGTCTTAATTAACATTACCATTTAAAAGAGCACTTTTAACATCCATTTGGTGTATTTCCCATTTATAAGATGCAGCAAGAGATAAGATGGTTCTTATTGTATTCATTTTAGCAATAGGAGCAAAAGTTTCATTATAATCAATACCTTCAAGTTGCTTAAAACCTTTTGCAACTAATCTAGCTTTATATTTTTCAATATTTCCTTCTGTAGTAAACTTAGTTTTATAAACCCATTTACAACCAGCTAAATTATTTCCTGAAGGAAGAGGAACAAGAGACCAAGTTTTGTTCTTCATAAGAGATTCATACTCAACAGGCATAGCTTGTTTCCAATGAGGTTTACCCTTAGCTTGAGCATAAGAAGTAGGATCATCTGTGGCCAAAACTTTGGTCATAAGAGCAAATTTAGATCTAGTTCTACAAGTATCGGAAGGGTTACCGATCTCACTACCTGCAGATTCACGAGTTTTATGGGCCCAAACAGGAAGGTTAAAAGGAACATAAGTCGCTTCAGGAGCTTCAAGACATTCAGGTGGAACACTTGAAGAAGAGGGTGAACTAAGATTAACAACATGCACAATCCTGGAAGAAGGAGTAACAAATATAGGAGTAACATGAGACAATGGAATATTCAGGGTAACATGAGGTTCTACAGACTCAGGTGGTGGAGAGACTTCAATAAATTGAACATCTCTTAGGATTATGACACTCTGATTAGAAGGATCAAATAACCTGTAAGCCTTGGAATCCTCAACATAACCAATGAATATACACTTGTGAGACTTGGGTTCTAAATTTTTTCGTTTTTCACTAGGAATATGAGCCCAACATTCACAACCAAACACCTTAAAGTTACTAATATCTGGTTTTCTACCATTCCATTTTCCCTCAGGGGTAACATGCTTAACAAATTTTGTAGGAGCTCTATTTAAAATAAAGTTACCACAACTTATGGTTTCGGCCCAAAATTTCTTGTGTAATCCTTTAGAATAAAGCATACATCTAGCCATTTCAACTAAAGTTTTGCTTTTCCTTTCAGCAACAACATTTTGTTGAGGTGTGTAAGAAACAGTATTTTGATGTTGAATTCCATGTTTAGATAAAAAAGCTTCAAATTATTTTTTAACAAATTCCCCTCCATTATCAGATCACAATGTCTTAATTCTTTTACTAGAATCATTCTCAACCAAGGATTTAAATGCTTGAAACTTATAAAAAGTCACTTTGATTTTTCAAAAAATAAATCCATGATTTTCTACTAAAGTCATCAATAAAAGTAAGAAAATAGACTGCATGAGATATAGAAGGAACTTCAAGAGGACCACAAATGTCACTACGAATTAATTGCAAATGTTCTTTAGCACGCCAATCTTTACCTTTATCAAACATTTCTCTATGGTGTTTACCAAATACACAACCTTCACAAACACCGTTAGTAGACGAAATATTAGGCAAGCCATGTACCATTTTAGTTAACACTTGCATTTTACCATAATTCAAATGACCCAATCTTTCATGCCATAATTTACTTAGTTCATCAGCATGAGCAACATAAGAATAAAATGGTTGTCTTTTAGTTGAATTAAAACCAACAAATTTATATAAATCAATTGTATGATCAACAGGACTAGAAAAAACTACTTTAAAATTATGATTGATATCTTTAAGAACATATTTATCAAGCCAAGGTTCAAATTTATATCCTTTTTGACATGCACGATAAATAGAAAGCAAGTTGATGGGCATGTGTTCAACATAAAAAACATCTTCCAAACGACCATTAGCAACATTAACATTACCATAACCAATTACAGAAAGTTGTTTACCATCACCTATAGATACTTTTTGAGATGTGTACTTATTATTGTCATAAGATGTAAATAAAGAAGCATTACCATTCATATGTTTAGAAGCACCAGAATCCATTATCTATTCCACATTGGAAGAAGAACTACTAGATGAAACAACAAATGCACATAAAGCTACTTGTGATTCATCAGAGCCTTTATTTTTATCCTTAGACATTAAACGTTTCACTTTAAAGCAATTCTTTTCAGGATAGTTAGTTTTACCACAATGCTTACAAGGATCATACACATTATTCTTCTTACTATTTTCATGATGTGTATTAGAAGAATGACCAAATTTATTAGTATGATTTGAAGTGTGTGAACTAGAACCTTTAGCATTATTAAAAATTTTCTTAGGATTCTTATTATGTGACATAAGAGCCTTATTAGGCGAGACTTGTCCTGAAACAATCAACCTTTTTTGCTCATTTATCAACCCTTTACAAAAATCATCAAAAGTAGGTTTCATGGTATTTTGAGACAAATCAAGAGCCCTATTCTTAGTTTGGATGAACATGTCAAAACAAGATGACAATTTTTGTTCTACAAGAATTATAAGAGAAGTGTCTGTCTTCTTGTAATATTTACCACAATTATTTATTTTTTCATTTAAAGTTTTCACTTCAGCAAGATATAATTCTATTCTTTCAAAGTTAGTAGGATCTATCTCAAAAGTCTTCTTTTCAAGGTAATAAGCAGAAACATCATCAAATTTATCAAATAAAGATGCAAGAATTTTCCATACCTCAACCGGGTTGTCTTCTGCCTCAATACTTACTTGAAGACTATATGAAACCGTTTGACCAATGAGCCCTCTTTCTTGATCACATGTATCTTCCCATATAGCCACATATTTAGCATCGACAGGTTTCTTGTGTTCACCATTAACAATCCTCCATAGATTCTTACTCCTAAGAACATAAATCATTTTTCTTTTCCATGCAAGATAGTTAGGACCAACAAGTTCAAGAATAAAAGCTAATTTTGAAGTCATAATGATAGAAATATTGACAAGAAAATTAAACCCAAATGCTACAAATGACAAGAAAAAAAAGTGAATAACAGAAAACTGATACACTTTATCGTTCGGATATGAAGAAACACAGTACAAAACAAAAACTTTACTTACGAACCCTTAAAAAAAGTGCCAAGAAAAATCACTCGTGGGTCTACCACAATAAACTCACAAATAGATTTGATACTCCCGGGTTTCAGCACGACAAGGTCGTAGTTAGATCTGATAATCGTGGGTTTCTACACAGTGAAGTCGTGGTTATGCCGAAGCACTCGCGGGTTTCTGTACAGGGGGTTGCGGGTATATTGAAGTAAGCGCAAGTTTACAGTAGAGTAGGCGCGAGTATGCCGTAACACACGCGGGTATGTACACCGAAATTTGCGGGTCTACAGTATACTCGCGGGTTCGAAGTAGGGCAAGTTGCGGTTACACGCGTTGTCTGCGAAGAAAAGTCGCAAATGTCTAGTTTTAGGCCGAAAATAGTGCCGATTAAGTCGCTAACGGAAACTTGAAAAAAATCTACCAAAATTGGACGAAAAACAACAGATCTGTTAACCGGAAGATAGATCTCCTTGAGGAGAATAAAAAAATCATATAGATCTACATAAAAACAATCAAGAAACCTTTGAAAAATTTCTGCAAAAATCTACACAACAAAGTTAGGGTTAGGAGTAAAAAATTGCAGAATCATGCCCAGATCTGAAGAGAAGCCTAATGGCTACCAGATAGAAAGAAAATCTACAAAAATAAACAATGCCTATATGATAATAGTTATTGATTAAAAGATATAGAAGGTTCTAGATCATAGAAACCAATTCTGATACCATGTCAGAACTATAGATCTAGCTAAACTAGCTTACCTATCTTCGCAATCAATATCATATCAACCTAACTAAGAACAGAAAGAGAACAAGAAAAATAATACACCAGATATACGTGGTTCACTCAATTGGGCTACGTCCACAGGAATGTTGTCTTCCATTATCTCTAGAAATCTCCTTCAATCTTACAAGAGAGAAACTACAAATAACCCCAATACAATATAACAGAGAGCTTGTGAGCACAATACAATGTGTTGTAATAGTATGATGGAATGTTCATTGTATATCAATGATGTGACTCCCTTGACCCTATTATATACCAAGAGATGTGGAGGAATTACTCTCACATATTGCATGTGGGACAATATAATTCTCCGTAATAACATCTCTTTATATAACAATGGATATCAAGAGTATACTTTACCATAATGAATATGGGATATAATGTATTACTCTTTTACATAAGATTGTGGATAAATTTCGACATAATACAAAGACATTATTACTTTCCAAGGAATATAATTAATATATTCCAACAATCTTGTCCAATGATGTGCCCAAGATACAAAATTTGGAACTGCTTGAAAAATATTTTGTGCATGCATGATTGGAATGTTGTTGGAGCATTGGTCAAACCAAAAGGCATGACAAGAATTTCGAAATGACCATAGTGACATCTGAAAGCAGTTTTCTGCACATCATCATCTTTCATTCGAATCTGATGGTAACTAGATCTAAGATCAATTTTGGAAAAGATATTTCCTCCAAATAGCTCATCCATGAGATCATCTATCTGAAGGATGAGATATCTATTCTTGATTATATTTTTGTTTAAGTCTCTAAAATCAATGCACATCCTTAAGGTTCCATCCTTTTTCTTCACCAAGACAACTGAAGAAGCATAGGGACTTGAGCTTGGCCTGATGATCCCCAATTCCAATAGTTCTTTAATAGCCTTATCAATCTCATCTCTGAAACTTTTTGGGTGTCTATATGGGGGTATTTGGATAGGTGAAGTACCTACCTCCAAAACAATGGGATGTTTAATTCCTCTATCAGGTGGCCTTCCAGGGGGAAGGCCTCCCAAAACCCTCTCATACTTGTGCAATAGCTTCCTTATCTCCCTTGGATGTTTTGCAACCTTTATGCTTGGTTTGGGGGAAGTGATTAAACATTCTGCAATCCATTCAATGTCCCCATGTCTCAATATGGACCTCATACTGTGGGAAGACACCACTTGGTTAGGATAGGTGTGCATTCCTCTCACTAAAATTTGTTTTCCTTCCGAATCTTTGAACTTCATTTCAGGTATTTGGTAGTTCACTGTATGTTCTCCTATAAAGTACAAACATTGTACTCCCAAAACCACATTTGTATCAACAACATTCACCACATAGAAGTTATCAATAAAGATGTAATTTCCTATGGTAAGTTGTAGCTTTGGAATCCATGTCTTGTAGTCCATAGAATGGTTACCTGGAATGATGACTGTGAATCCTTCGAATGCTTCAGTAGGTAACTTTCTCCTCTCCACCAAGGCTGCATCAATGAAGTTATGAGTTTCTCCTCCATCTACCAATACTGAAACCTTTTTCCCTTGTACCACTCCCTTGCATCAGAGGGTGTGAAAATGAGGCACTCCTGATAGCACTGCCAACTTCCTTGTTTAGGGTGATGGATGATTTTCTTCTGCTATGTCATATCCCTCTTCTTGGGATGAATGTTGTTCTTCTTCCTCCATGTTCCCTTCATCATCAGAAAATACTTCAATGAAGTGTGCTTTCCCCTTAGCACATTTATGCCTTGGAATCCATGGTTGATGACATGTGAAACATAGTTTCTTTCTTTTGAGTTCTTCCTTGCTTGGTCCTTCTTTCTTGTCTCTCCCAAATGAATATTTTTTCCATGTTCTCTTGTCATATCTGAACTTGGGAGGAAAATTGGGCTTGGGAGGATACTTTGTCTTGGGTAGCACATTTTGCAGATCTCTTGCCAAATTCATGGCATCTTTTAATGAGGTAGGCTTGTGAGCTTTAACTAAACCTTTCAAAGGTTCAGCTATTCCTTCATTAAAGAGTAATACCAATTGAACCTATATATATCAAGCACCATAACTGACAATTTTTGGAATTCCAACATGTACTCCTTAGGGGTTCTAGTTTGCTTCAACTACGCTAGTTCCTTGAAAGGCATTTCAGGGTCTTTTTTATCAAATATTTCTACTAACCTGTTAACAAAATATTCATATGATGTGATCTAATCATGTCCCAAGGTTTTAATTCCATGGAACCACCAATCATTTGCTTCTCCCTCAAGATGCAAGATAACCATTTTTAAAGCATCCTCTTCAACCATTGGATTCAACTGAAAATATACATCTAACTTTTGTACCCAAGTATGTGCAGAAATTTGGGATGAGCCATCAAAGGTGGGAAGGGACACTTTGCCTAAGGTGTAATTCAATTCTTTATTTTGAAAAGGAGTTCTGTTAGCTCCTCTCATTTTGATATTGTTTGAGACAGTAAAGAATTGATCAAATGGTAAGGTCCTCCTACAATCTTCACTCAACTGCTGCCATTATGCTACAAATTCATGAATTCCATATTGCGTCTTAGGATCCTCTTTGGGATCAAGAAACTTGGGTGTGGTGGATATTGTTGAGCCCTGGAATTCATTGGTTCGGTTGTGAGGCCGTCTTGGAGAAAATGTTTTCACCAACTGTCTTCTTTTCCTCGAAATGAGAACTACTGCTACCTCCTATTGCCAATTTGCTTCCCATTTGACTTGCCATCAATTCGAACCCTTTCATTATATTCCTTTTCATGTCCTCAAAAATTGGTTTCATGAATTCCCTAAAATTCTCTTGATCCTCCATCTTTGAGGTTTCTTTTTCATCCTTAGCCATAGTGCCAGCAGAGTGCACCTCTTCTCATGCTTATTCCTCTTAATAAAAGGTAATTTCAGTTTTGGTTTATAGGGGTGGGGGATGAATTCTTGAACTCATCAATGGTCACCCAAATTAGGTGTAAGTACCATGCTTTGATACCACTGTAATATCCCTTCAAAGAAAAGTGCTCAAATTCACCTTATTTCGACTCTAGGAATGTAGTGTACAAACAGTTCCAAACACCTCCAAATGCTTTTGAATTTGGGGAGGAAGGTATTGAGATGACATAGGACACATTAATACATTTATCAGACACCCAAACACCTACTATACCCATCCATGTTTTGCAATTTTCAAGGAGAGAAGTTCCAGGACAAGACTAGTCAATTGGAATAATGGAAATCCCCCCTAGGCCTGCCATTATTTTCCCTTCCAAACACTGTACGATCTTCACTAATTCTTAATATTATACTTGTATCTGTTAGAGGACATCAATGAAAACATAGGTGCAACATTATATCAGGTTTGAGGGTCGAATAGGTCTCCCAAAGAACAACAACTTCTAGAGTATAAAATGTGGGGTGAAAATGGTAAACAAAGAGCCTCGAATTTGGTCACAAACTATAGTAACACTTTAGGGGTCTGCAAAAATTATTTGGGACACAAATTTAACTTCATATGCAGCTCATAACATGGACAAAAATCTCAGAAAGCTATGATATAAAACAGGTACAACATCATCCCAAAATCACCATGAAATTGCTACGAGGAAAATGGCTCGAATCTCAGTCTTGATTGGAAATATCACATGAAGTACATCGTATTTCAAGATGTGGCTCTCATGATATGTATATTAAAGCGTTATGCAGCAACTAACATGTTCATAAGGTCAAAATATCAATCCTCCATTAACTATATGCAACAAGAAGTGCACCCTTGCACTTTTACATGACATTGAGAGAAAGATAATAGAGTGAGAATAGAGAGAAATGAGAGAAGATGAACTCAAAATCAGATGGGGGTTGAACCTGCATTAAAACATATCCATGAATATCTGTTGAGAGTTTTGGATGGCCTCTCCATCAACCAACTTGGATGAGAATCTTGCACCCTCAAAATTGGTTTTAAGGCGGGGAGGATGAACATCCACTGTGCAACGACAAGCTAAGCTCTCCAAATGTGCCAAATGAGAAATGATCAAAAGATCCTCTCCTTCTTTCTTCTCATATTTTATTAACCTCCAAAGGATTCCATAGCTCGAATTCCCTTCAAGATTCGTCTCCCAACTCGAGCTAGGGAGAGATTCCCATGAATGCCACTTGTCCAACACTTTGTAGCCTTCCTCTTCCATCAATTCGAATGGGGGGAATCTTGGCTGCGATAACTAACCTTGTGCGCCCTCTTGGAGGCTATTTTTATCCTTGACACGTCATATATGTCATATGTCAGCAATCAGGTCTGAAATTTTTCATAAGTGTCATAGAATCTTCATCATTGTTGTCATAGAAGTTAGGGAATCTAGCTCCAAGTGTCACAATTCTTCTATGACGACTCTTCCTCTTCCATGGGAGTTACTCTTCCACTCTAATTAGACCCTCCTAGATTCATGCCATGAATAATTCCTTTCCAACTCTGCCAATAACGTTAGACTCCACCTTGGATTCGAATGAGTGAGAATAGGATTCCATGTGGCATGGAGAATCTTGTCTTGTGTGGGTCCCATACCACCTATGCGCCCTCATGACCAAATGCCACCTTATTTTCTTCTTCTTCTTATTTATTTAGCCCATTTAATGTATATTTTTCACTCTAATGTCCATTTGGGGTCTTATAGCTCCCTTATTCCAAGTCTAAACGTTTCCACCCCAACCTAGGGAACTAGTAGATTGGTGGAAATTTCCCTTCATGATATTTATTTGGATGGGGACATTACAGTCGTGAACCATGCATCCAAATTAGATGGAGACAAGTTATTTCCCTTTGAAATTTACCTACACGAAAAGAATTTCATTGAATGACCTATTACACCAAAAAATGAGTTAATAAACTTGTGAAATATGCAAATGGAATCTTTTCTTACGTAGCTTGTAGTGATAAGCCAAAACAAACCTTGCACAGATCATCTAACAAGTTTAAAGAAACTTTTCAATTGAATACTTGAACTTCGACATGATTCACTAAAATTCAAAACAAAAAGACAATAAAATGCACATTCAACTCTTTTGGCAACAAACCTATAGCTACAATTTTTTTTTTAAAGACCAAGCTCTCTTCTTCATAGGACTTCCTTATTACAAATTGTAATATGATTTATACACATTGTTCATATTGTGAACAATGCATTCATAAGACAATTAATGTATCTTCTTAAAACAAATTCTCTTGTCAACGATACGTTTAATAAAATGGCATGCATTTAAGTTAACCTTTGTCCATTCGAGTTAGAACATAGTCTAGAGTGAGAATACATCGGAATGCATTCCTTTCTACAATCAAGAAAGGTGTTGGTGATAAAAATGCAATGATGCTTCACTTTTCTAAAGATGAAATCATTATTATTGCTTATTGTGTTCACCAATGACTTTAACTTTGCTTGCTTTGGATTCTTGGCAATGGAAACAATACTTTGATATTTTAAACAAATATGGGTTGCTTGACTACTAAAAGAGACCATGCATTGGCCTTGGGGATGAAATTACCCTACCTTGGTGAATAAGCTATCTCTTGGAAAAAATTACTTGATAGGAAACAATAGAATACAACCCAAACCCCTCTTAAGGTATCAAAATCAAATTAAGAGCCAAGATGGGTTTTTGATTAAGGAAGCATTGATTAAGGTCCATAGATCACTAAACATTGAATGGGGCAAGTGAATTGAGTTACCTACCAATTGAAAGTGTTAGAGAGCAAAATATATACAATAGAACACTAGAAAAAAATGAAAACATTCATCTACAACCAAAAGAGTTGAAGAGGCCCACCTAGGGTGAGTTAATACATCAATCCAAGGTAGTTATAAAAAAACATTGAGTTTGCTCACATACAAGAATTCATAACTTAGCAACTTGTGGAAAGTCTATCGTTGAGAAAGGAAAGAAAAACTAAAAGTTGAATTGCCCAATAAAGGAGTTTTCCATTAAATCTTTGAGTTAGAAGTGTAGCGTTCACTCCGAGGTCAACAATTTTATGCTTGTTGGGAAGTTTGCCAAGAAGAACAATCAAAACCAACATTTTGCAGTCACATAATAACTAAATCATTGAGTAGTAAGGTCTATAGAATGATCACTGACTTAGACATAAACCAGACATGTTTAATGAGCAATTTCACTAGGTTTATCATCATGATGCCAAATTGATGAAGTAGAGTGGTTGTCGATGTCGAATGAGAGAGTGCCTAGGGAAATTCACTGACATTTGGACAATTTCTACCCCATTAATTTTAGATTGTTTTTTATTTAGAACTTTTCATAAGTTGTCTTACTTATATTCCATCAATATTAGTTTTTTCTCTTCTACCCCTTTAATATTAGTTTTTTTCATTTCCAATCTTGGTGTAAAAACCCAAGGTTGTAAATAACTATGTTAAGGAAAACAAATTATTTTCATCCCCACAGTATTTATAATTTAGTTCACATCATGTAGTATCAACTACAATACATGGATATTAGGATCTAACAATTGTATCCACACTTGACACAATAATGGTAGGTGGTTTTGTTTTTTGTTATTTTTAAAGAATTATTTATATATGATAGCTCCTATCTGTGAGTCTCATGTACATCCACCATAGTGATTAACATGTCATTGCTTTCTGAAAGACAAGTTTTCAAAACATAATTTCCCTTCTGATCTACACCATTTCATAGTGTAACAAAAAAAAAGGATTGAGACTAAAATACCAAGTACATAAACCAAGTAAAAACTGAGAAGAAATTCAACTAACCACATTGAGGGATGTTGTAGAAAATTTATAACTTAGAGCACACCTTTTCTCGCTAGCTAGGCACAACTCTTCTCTCACAAAGGTTGAGTCCTAACATTTGGAAACATAAGTGACCAGGGATTCCAAGCAACTATGAATGCTTTACTTTTGCACATCATGCTCATTTATGCCTTTGTCTACAACTTTGAGAAGCACCACCAAGTTTTCAAGCAAGACTACCATCTTTTCTTCAAATTTTGTTTGTCTATTTACATTTCTTTCATTCCTATTTTTGAGTCTCTACCTAAATTCATAATGCAACATTATGCATGAATTCCACTAAGAGTTGATTCTTCTCATAAATCTGAGTGCCTAGTTCAAAAGAGCTTGTTGGTTCATCCTAATGTGCCCGAGGATCTAAACCATTCCTTTATTTGAAAGGGGCTTCAAGTTGCACCTTTGTTGACATCAATAATCTCATTTGAGGTCAAACCCTTCTAACTCAGTATACCATACTCAAATTGGATTGTGATGAAATGAGGAGGAAACAACCATGGTGAAGATCTTATGTTGGCATGCTTATCAAACAAAGGTGTCAAAATAAACTTCATTTCCTCATGTGAATTGTACATGAGGAATACTTGATCACCAAATATTTTGAGTCACACTCCATTAATGGGGAGTGTTGTCCCATCACCATGGGAGGGGGAGTTATTTAGGCACCTAGGTAGTTCCTCCAGGAAAGGGATATGCACTTTGCAAAAAATAACATATCCCAACACCTTTCTGGTTGCACCAACGTGTACTATCAAATGCTTATGCACAAATACATATGATGTGCATTGTCGAATGTATGTGTGCGCATTGGAAGGAATACTTGATTATCACCAAATATTTTGAGATGCACTCCATTAATGGGGAGTGTTGTCCCATCACCATGGCAGGGGGGGTTATTTAGGCACCTAGGTATTTCATCTAAAAGAGGGATATGCACCATGCAAAAAATGCATGTATCTTGACACTTTTGTGGTTGCGCCAATTTGCACCGTTAGATGCTTATGTGCACATACATCTGATGTGCATTGTCGAATGCATGTACACATATGCATCTGATGGCATAACCACAAAGGCATTGGGATACATGCATTTTCTGCATGGTGCATATCCCTTACAATTCACACACCTAAGTGCTTTAACCATGGGGAATCAACTAGTCAACTAGTCATGCACTTGGTTGGTAGATCTTCTTATATGGATAAACCTAGATTCTCCAAAAACTTGAAATGTCTCTCCTACACCACGATATATGACTTTCTAGCTCTCTGTGATGAACTTTTAAATCTTACATTAAGAAATTCCACTAATTTTGAATCTCCTTGAAATATTACTCTTTTGAAATCAAGGCTAAGAGCCTCTAATTCGAAAAGTCATAACTTCAAATTCCATATTATTTTTTGCACCAATGCCCAAAAATTGATAATTGATTTTAATGATATGTCCTTGCATATCTTTAACCCCCTCCCCCAACCCAATTCGCCTTGGGTTACCCATATAAGTTTCAACAAGTTTGGCCTAAACTTCTTAAGGAAGGGTCCAAACCTGTTCGTTACATGCGTCATTTAACTTGTCATTATCCTTTTCCATTATTACTAAGCTTCAATTCCTCATATCTATTGAAATGTCTGACCAAATTTGCATTTATTACTCAAAATTTTGGTTCTGACCAAAGTTGCATTTATTACCCAAAATTTTGGATAATCCTGCGTACTTTCTTGTGTTAATAAATGAGATTATAGTCTAGGCTGTCTTCATTGACTTCTTTTTATAACAAGGATAGGAGAGTTATAATATTTGGACACTAAATGGAACTCTCCAAATGTTTTTAATGCTATGAATAGATATTCAAACAGTTACTAATTTAGCAAAGTTTAAAATATAAATATTGAGTTCAAATATTTTTTAAGAATACAGATTTTATAAGTTATAGACAATTATAAAAATATAATCATAAATTTAGCTATATGGTTTTAACTCAAACATAAAATGAATCCAATAAATGAGACTTATTAGTTTAATAAAGGTGTTGTCGACAAATGCGAGGAAGTTCCAATTTTATATTTAAATTTAATCATAAACAATAACTAACTAATTCATGATTACATGTGAAGAGAGTTCATTTAATTTTAATGGGAAACTAATGGAGGCTGGACTGATTGTTTCTTACTTACAATGATTTTTTGCGAAGTTAAATTTTGGATTCAACTTTTGGAAACAATTACACATGTAGTTAAATATATTATTAGTTAGAAGCAATTGTTTTGTCATTTAAAAAAAAATTGGTGTTAGCAATTGGGGTAAGGTTCATACTTTAGTGATATAGGGTCAATCCCGTCCGCTACCACTATATCTCTAGGTGCACCTTCATTGCCCCTACACAACATCACAAGGAGTGCCTTAATAACAATACAACGATGACATAAAACATAGTAAGATATATTTTATGTATGAAAAAAACAATGCAACGATGGCATGTCACAAAGTGACAATGGAAATGTAAGTCATGGACAAATTTGGTGACATATATAACCCTCAAACCTGGCACGTAAGCCAAAAGAAGCCCATGTTATACAGTGCAGTGCCCAACCTTAGGGCATGCTTCTCGAATCAACTGCCCCCAACCCCTATAAGCAAATTGAAGCAATAGTGGGTACATTTCCTATTATGGATTTGAGAAGTAATTTGCAATTTTTAAGTGTTCAAAATTAAAATTCATAAAACCATGAATATTAAGTACAATGCCTCAAACAAAAGTAAAAATAGCTTTTATATGTCAAATTTTTTTGTGGGCATTATAAATTCCATAATCAAGTAGGGATGCGGTTTTTCTATCGCCGCAATCAGTTGCAGTAGTTCCAGAAGCATGGCAGACCCCTAGCCATCAGAAATTGTTTGTTAATAGGTAAGACTGATATAAAGTATTATAGTTCAGGAGAAGATAATTTTTAATAAGCATAAACTACATTTCAAATAACATCTATGCATTATTTTTAGCTTTGCATGACACAAGGTCCAAGGACAATGATTATTAAATGCCTGTGAACAAAATTACAAGGTAAGTTGTTGAAAATCAATAATCAATTACAAAATTCCCCAAGCAAATTGGAGGGTACACTGTACAGTTGAGACGGAAGATATGTCAAACTGCATGATATCTGTAATTTGTAACAGGAGGTTACAGAAAGCTAGAATCGCATATGGGGACACAACCTTTGTTGATATTCAATAGCAAGGTCAGGAGAAAAGTGACCAGATAGTCCTCTCAGACATTTATGATAAGAGAAGTCCTCTATTGATCCATCCTTCCGCACAACAACAAAGCATCTTGATTTTGGGAATTCTGGATTGAAGCCGATCTGCCAACCACGAAGTATAATTCATGTTATCGTTGATTTTATCCTCAAAATATAATTTAATATTAAAACTAAAATTCAAAGTTTCAAAGCATAAACAGATCTATGACAAAAATTCATCCAACTTCCAACACAAACATACTATGAACAATGGCCATTAAATTTGTGCAAGAAGTGTAGAATCACTAAATTCAATGTAGCAAAGCCGCAGTCTTTTTTCCATACAAGCATGCATTCACGGTACCCGTCGTAAGCTATCACTAGAACATCAACGTCTATGTGAGCAGAAGTTGACTTTGGATAAGCTAATAAGTAATAACAACTCTAAGAGAAAGAAAATTAAATGGGTAGCACTAATTTGAGAACATAATCAATATAAAAAAAAGAAGCCGTCTAAAAGCTTGACGATTTTCGCTCAAATTGAAATTAAAACTAACATAGATTCATTTTCAATGAGGATATACCAAATACCAAGAATCAAGAGATAACATTTCTTAAAGCTACATCAACATAGATCCATCTTCAATCAGGATCTACCTAACACCAAGAACTAAGAGATCACATTTCTTGACGCCCTATTATCCATCTTAAATTTCAAAGTTACAAAAGTTATAAATCTTCAATCAAGATCTACCAAGCACCAAAGAACCAAGAGATCACATTTTCTTGGAATGTAGATTTTTTATAAGAAAAAAATTACACAAAAAATTTAATCCAGCTGGATACTTGGTAAATCAAGATTTAAAATTACCAAGCACCAAAGAACCAAGAGATCCCATTTTCTTGAAATGTAGTTTTTTTATAAAAAAAAAATTACACAAAAAATGTAATGCATTTGGATACTTGGTAAATCAAGATTTAAAATGAATCTATGCTGATATAACTAACTTATAACTTATGTGGCGCCATCCAAGGTTCTTTTCAGAATTACGATTGTGTTGATTCCGTTTGATTTTCTCTCTTGCGAGCTTCAACACTTCAACATGGTAGAGCCGAACTGCGTAAGAATTAAAACCTGCCCGTAATTATCTTGCAATGTAATATGTGAGAATGGCGAAATCACTCTAGGCTTGTGAAGATGAGTGTGCGAACTGCCTTACTTATGGCTAAGTGCATGAAATGTTGACAAACTGGGATGAATACGCGTGAAACGGAAACTGAAATTTCAAGAAAATGCGCATAGCATCAGTAAAATTGTTTTTATACAGCTCAGGCTTTGTCCTTAAATGATGATTGTCTCGGCACGTTCTTATAATGGAGGCGGGTTACATAGCCCTCCAACGATCTGTGCTTCGGCTTTTTGTTCAATCTCACTTTCAATCATAAACGCAATCTGCAGTCACTTCGGAGTTATAAATATAATTTGAACCCTGGATCAATCTATGCCCGTGATACTTGTGCTCACAATCTGCGCATACAGACAAGTCTATTTCTGTGAGTATGGTTGCATGACGTGACAGATTACCTCACAGATTACAACTCCAATTTTTTATTATCCCATCGATTCCAATAGATCCGGCCGCCTCTGAAAATCGTTCGCAAATCTTTCGCACAGCAAGTTTGTTAAAAGAAGTAATCTCTTGGTTAATTCAAGTTAGTTGTTCTCCATTGGTTAGTCGGTGTTGGCTTGAACCGTCAAAGTATTTAACCTTTAAAGTTGTTAGTAGGTATTGGCTTGAACCGTCAAAAATTTAAAGTTAGTAGGGATGGGCTTGAACCCTCAAAAACTTTAAAGGTTAAAGGTCAAAGTATGTAACCTTTAAAATTGGTTAAAATTGGTTACTAGGTATGGGCTTGAACCGTCACAAACTTTAAAGGTTAAAGGTCAAAGTATGTAACCTTTAAAGTTAGTTAGTCGATATTGGCTTGAACCGTCAGAGTATGAACCTACACTATCGTGTAATATGAGATCAGTAGTTCATTAGGCCTTATGTGCTGGAAACTCTGTTGTTTATCTCTGTCTATATTTGAACATGTGCTGGAAACTCTTTCTTTTTGTTCATCTTTGATCATGTGCTGGAAACTCTTTTGTTTAGCTCTGTCTATTTTTGTCTATATTTGAACAGGGTATCAGAGCGATTGAGTTAATCTAAAGACGAATTAAACCCTGTGGAACCTCTTCAAAGATTGGATAGAACTTTGCATAAAGGTCCTGTGGAAGCAGGAGCAATAAAGTAAAGAAACCTCCTTCAAAAATAGGGGAGCAAGAAGGCAGAAAACCTGTTGAAGACAGAATCCGGGCGTGCCATCCAGCAACGAAAGTTTGATGCAAGAAAGTTTTGTGTAAAGAAAGAGAAGTTTGCTGCAGTCTTTAAGAGGAAGCCCGGTGCCAGCGAAAAGGAAGACCACATTGTGTGAAGTTTCTGTCAAGAACGCGTGAGAGCAGTTTGGAAATCGCTGGAGGAATCTGTTGAAGTGAAATGCTATCGTAAAACAAGGGAAGCCGGTCCCTGGTTAAGATTGCCCCGAGAATGAGAATAATCCATGAGGAGAAATTCCCGTGAAGAGAGAATACGCTGCAGCCATGAAGAAACCCGGAGTATATGTGTTGTAGCCGCGGAAGAAAATTAAGCCGTCCAAGAAGTCCAAGTGAGACGTAAGTCGATTCATGGTTAATGAAAAAGGCATTTTAAAAAAAGTTTCTTTTATTAATGGAATTATAATTCCAAATAAATAAAAAAGGAGTAATTTTATGAATGGTAGTTTTTTTTTGTATGGAAGTGTGAAGATTATATTAGTGGATTTTAAAATTTGAAAGGGACGTATTGGTATGGTGAAGGCTATTTTAAAGAAGTTTAAAATTAAGTTGTGAAAGGCTTTAAAAAATGATAGATTATTGGTAAAAGTGTTTTTTTGAAAAATAGCAGCTTTCTTTTGTAGATGAAGTCTTTTGATTTTTAGAAGTGGCAGTTTTTTAAATATTGTAAAGAAAATACACGAAGATAGAAGGTGAAAGAAAAGGCAAAAGAAACCAAACATGGGTCAGAAAAAGAAGACTACAGCAGTCTAGAAGAGATCTCAAACTAATTGCAACTAATTGCAAGAGAGAAGAGAAGGGCAGAGGAAGCGTATTTGCCAAGGTGTATGGTGAGGTCCCAGCTATACTTGAGGAACCCATCCTTGATGAAGGTGAAGAGCAGGACAAACCCAATGAAGATGAAGAGAAATCAGATTGCCGATATGGAGCAAACCAATGAAGGTGATGAGAAGAACAAACCCAATGAAGATGAAGAGATAGATAAAATATTGAGAAGATCAATGCCAATTTTGCCATATTTCTTAGGCGTGAATTATGAACTTTGGGCAAATAAAATGGAAGATTTACTTTGTTCAGTAAATTTATGGTACTTTGTTCAAAAAGATTTTGTAGATCCCCTTGATAGGAGAAGAAATGCAATAGCATGATTTCTTATTTTGTTAGTAGTGGATGACAACATTCTTTCTAGTTTTTTATATGAATCTGATCTAGTAGACAGAACAAAAGCATTTTGAGATGCTCTAGAAATGAAGTACAGTAAAAAGAGAAGAAACATAAATACTTTGCAGCATATTTGGACATTAGAAGAAGCTTTTGTGTCTGAGAGAAAGAAGACGAGAAAGTTGACAAACTCCTTGCTAAAGCAAAGGAGAAGATTGAAGTCCTTGTGTGTGCAGTAGAGCATGAACATGAGGAAGGTGAATCCCACTGTGTAGATACACTAGTGGATGCTGAAGTTGTAGTTGAAGCTGTCCATGTAGCAGCCTGTGATGATGAAGAAACTTTGGTGAATCCAAACAATAGATATCGCTGACGACATTAACTTAGTGAACCCAGCAACAGAGTTTGCTGATGACAATACATATGAAGATAAAACTGCCCATGTAGCAGTTTATGATGACAAAGTAGATCCAGCAAAGAAGACTGCTGAAGATTGTCTAGTTGAACTTGATGAGAAACAAGATGATGATCTTGTAAAGTATTTAGAGAGTTCATTCCAACACGAGGAAAAGATGCTTGAAGCACCAACCGAGAGCAAGGAATCTCATGATTTTGGAACTGAAATTTTTTGTGTATGCAGATTATGTAGGTACTGAGAAAGAAGAACAACACTTGGATGTAGTGCCAGCAGATTATGATGAGGAGTTGAGAATACTAGAAGAATGGCTGGCAAATGCAAGGATTTGTGAAGACATATGAGAACAATATTTTATCATCTATACAAGAAAAAAATACAAGGCAAGAAGTTGAAATTAGCATTGCAGAAATTCAACAGCTAATGAAGTACAGCAACATGCACCTGCAAGGAATAGAGCTAGACATTGAGATAGAAGAATTATGGAAGTGTTCGAGGAAGATTCTTGAGTGGAGACACAATGAGACAAAGAAGACAATCAACCACAAAGATCAGTTGACTGAGGATACTAGTGAAAGCAAGGCATAATGACAACATCAGATTTGGGATCCATATGAACATGCTATCTTTGAAGATGAAGATGAAAGAAATAGACATAAGCAGCCTAATCTGAAGTCAATTTATTTTTTGTGTATTGTAAGCCTAGTTGAGACATAGACCAACATGCATTTGCATTTTAACAGTATTAGAGTATTAGAGTATCATAATTAAGAGGGAGTGTTAATAGAGAAGGTAACCATTGAGATTAAGAGGGAGTGATAGAAGTAGTCATCTTTTGGTTAATTCAAATTAGTTATTTTCTGTTATTTAGTTACAAGTTGGTTAGTCGATATTGGCTTGAACCGTCAAAGTATGTAACCTTTATATGTTGAATTTTTAACTTAGCAGTATAATTTTCATCTCTTTCAACTTAATTCGCAGCGGAAAATAAAACAAGGATCATTGAAAGAATAACCATGCACAAGAGACAAAGATTTGTCATGGGAAACCCTAACGGGAGAAAACCCAACAAACTTTTATAAAAATAAATTAATCCAATACAAGAGCAATACCAATCACGAAGATTAAGCCCTAGCACAAGAATATGCTCTTCTTCCACATGAAACCCTAGTGAACTTGGAGAGATAATAAGATAATAAGGTAACCCCAAAATTATGCTTCTAGTGAACTTCATTTGTCCTCCTTGAAAAATGCGCACCAATTGAGAGAGATGAGCTAGGGTCAATTTACCCCTTTTGTTGGGGCAATTGTGCTTTTTCTTGCTTTCCACTTTCTCTGAACTTCTTCAATGGATTGTCTTGACTCCTTGGTTATTTCTTCATCGTAGAAAAGTTCTCCTTGTTGATATCTCCTCACATGTGGTCACATTCTTTTCAGTTGGGCTCTAATGTTGGTTTGACCATACTCCAAGAGGTCCTAGACACTTCTTAGAGTCAATTGTCAACTTCAACATTAGATTAGATAAGATCCCCTTGTAACATGGACAAGTCATCTCACTCTACAAGAATAGATCACTCTGGCTAAGGAGCACTCCCATCTAGAGCATGAAATGTGACCTCTAGCCTCCTACAGTCCAATCAACACATGACTGAACGAGGCTAAGCATTCGAGCCATAGGAAACACAGTCAAGGGCTACGATGGGGCCATTCTCTCTGGGTCCCGAATCCATCCAAGAGAATGATTTGCAGAATGTTTGCTCGATGCTAGAACCATGGAGAACATCAACACTCCCTCTTAGTGAGGGAGACATTCTGCACATGACAAGTGATGACTAAGACGCCGTAGGGGGGACGTACCACATGACAAGTGCTAGGACAAGTGAATAAAGCACATGGTGGGGCTAGGAGGTGTTTATATCCTTCACTAGCATGGCCCTATGGCACAATGATAAATAATATGACTTTATAACATCACAAAGTGACCAAGTGACCAAATCGTGCCCCCCTCAAAAGCATACTAAAATATCCAAATAATAGCCCGGAGTGTGTGTGGACCCCACTGAATGTTGTAAGCTGTGCCGGAAGGTGTGGGATGCATCAAAAAATACGCTGATCAAACCTCATGCCAATTTCTTGCCTCAATTTCCCAAATCGATTTCCTCAGTGACCATTTTATTCCATTTTTAATCCTCAGAAAATCACCTGTAAAGTGACAAAATGCCTGTAGCTCTCTGCCTGGTCCCCCGTGCACAAATCTGACTATACCAAAATGTCTGGGGGTATGGTAATATGGTAATAACAAGTGGCTAGACCCCATACTCCCTCTATAGCGCCCTAGGAGAACCAAATAAAAATCTAACTGTGCTGTCAGGCCATTTTATAATGGCAATTCTGTAATAAAGTGACAATCTGACTGTAATCTCATCTGGCAGTGCCTGTAACTGATATTTGAGTGTGCCAATAGACTCAAAAGGTCCAAATGTACTAGAAATGAGTACTCATACACCCTGTGGCCACCTAGTTAATCATCTGTAGTCTCAACCATGCTCGGACAAATACAAATAATGGTCTGTAAATGATAATAACAAATAAAAATCCACTAAACCATCATGTGAAACCTGTGTCCACTACATGGAACCATATCAAGTGGGCATCATAGGACCATAAATAATCAATCTTGAACATCATTGGTCCAACTCATCTTAGATCCTACGGTTGACTTGGTCAAACTAGGTTGACCAGGTCAAGATTGATCAAAATAATGACCCCGGCTTAAAATGCTTGATGTTGCAAGTGCAAATGAATAAGATATTCTCATTTAATCATTCTAATAGCAAGACTAAATTATGATGTAGCATTTCGCTGGCGATTAAGCAATTAACACATCAAATATAAGTCTGGAATTAAAACAATCAATTACTCAAAACAGAACTTCAAGAATATACTCATTTCATGGACGTGACCATTTTGCTAGGAATGGGTGAAGGTGAAAAATGCAAGGCTAGGATAAGGGGATGACTTTACAAAAACAACACTGTGATACTTTGGATAAGGGAAAATGAATACTCACTTAAGCATATGTCGGATAATATACACACAGGGAATGGCAATGTCTCACAAATGGAATAAGTTGTTTTGAGAGGTGCTTATTCAACCTTTAGCAAATGTCTACAACTCACATCCAAGATGAAGCCAACTCCGTGAGGATCTTTCCTAGAACCACCGTAACTAGGTGCACAACTAACCATAACTTGACGTTCTAGGGGACACCTAGAAGTAGTTGTCCCTTACTCCATCTCACATCACAACCTGTAGGCTCTGTGAGGAATTAATCATTACATTTAATCTTGGCCAACAATTATTTAGATTTAACATATATTTAACCACTGCTTTTTTTAGGCCTCATGACCCTTTGGATTTTTCATGTGCTTAGAAGCACAACTAATCGCAAATTTTATCCAAGGTACTTTTCATTTCATTTCATAGCCCTTTTTCATTGTGCTGAGAAGCACAGTTTAAAATTATTTCCATGGGCTTGCACAAAAGATATAATAATTGTTCATAGATGCATGTAATGATTGTAGTACATTTTGCTTCAGGTTTAGCCAACACAACTTAGGCAACTAGGGGGATCATCCACATATAGGACCAAACATCGGGGGCAACCGACCAGAGAGGTCAAGGCACCAAATCCAACTCACCTAAGCTCACGAACCAACACCAGCGGGTTCTCCTGTCCCAGAAGGATCAAGGCTTTGGTAAGTTCTGTTGCCAACTCAGAGCCGAGACACAAAACAACATGGAAACTATCCAACCCAGAGGAAAAAGTGGGGAGGTCATCCATATCACAGGCTGAGGTGTAAGTCAAGGTAAAACCAAATATGGGAGAGAACAGATGGTTGGGGAAAGTGAAAGGTGATGTCAAAACTAGCAAGTCATAAAAGGTGGGAATGACCACGTCCATACTACTTAAAGAGGGGTACAACCAATGAGTATAAACAAGAATTTCTTATTTAGAGTAATTAGATCACTTAGACTCTAGACAATCAACAAAACAACCATGTTCATATATATATATCGCCAGATCATGACCACTAGATACCAAGCCAAGCTATTAAGCTGAGCAAAAGAGCAAAGCAAACATATCCAATGCACAACCATATATCTGCTGGGCCATATACCTGTATCTACCATCTGGATCATCAATAGTCACTGGAACACTACTACTATAAAACTCTGGGCATTATCACACTGCTCTGTATGGAACAAAATTTGTCACCTTAGTCATTGAATCTGAGGTCACGAGGCTCAGTCATGGTATAAGGTTCAACATATCTGATCTGGAGCTACTCTAGTACATGAGTGATCACTAATAGTATTGCTCATCATGGGCTAATCTCATAAAAAATATGTAAAGGCCTGACTCAAAAATATACAAGGAACTGCTCTGCAAATCATGGTAGCCCGGTTACTATGGATGTGATAACAGGTCCTTGGGCCTTAGAAGGTAATTAAAGTCTAGGTGTCAATGTATATTACCATGCTAGGTACTAATATTGAGTCTTATGGACACGTGCTAGGTCGCCCTAGGTTTTTTTTAAAGTTTCGCAAAAATATTTTATTTCTTCCGTAAACTTAGGCTATTTTCCAATAGTTTAATTGGAAAAATAAAAAAATGTAATAAAAGTGTGAATAAGAGGTAAAAATCACCATGTGGGTGCTTGTTTTCTAACCCGGAGCACCCATATTACCTCTAAACCCACTTTCCTAAGTGTTTGAGTGATTATTTATCACTTAAATAAATTTTCTCTCAAAAAGTTAAAAAAGTGAATACAAAATTAAAAAAATAAAGAATATGAGAGAAAATCAAGTACCTAAATCAAAGGAATCTTGTCCCAATCAAGATCCATTTCAACTGAACATCAAGTTGGTGATTGATTGAGGATAAATCTTGGAGATCCCAATCAATATTGAGTGAGGTTGAGTTGGCATCAATCAAGGGATCCGCCCTCCGTCTTGAGAGGGGCGCATTTCCCTATGTGGCGACTTTGTATTGCATGGGAGATACATTCAAAGAGAGGGGGTGCACCTCTTGTTGAGGTGGCGGCCACCTCATGAGACAAGCTCACACTTAAGTCTCAATCAAGCTCTAACCAATCCCCCCTTTTCTCTTTTGAACTCGCCCATCATCTCTAGTTGAGGAATGCACCCCCTCGAGCTCCTCTGGGTATAAAAGCAGGGTCCATTCTCATTGTTTAAGATAGAATGTGGAATCTCTGCTCTCATTTGTAATTTCATTGTTGAATTTCTTTATGAATAAAAGGATTTGGAGGTCTAATTTGGCGTCTCTGGCTCAAGGTGGATGAATATTGTCTCTCATATGTATTGAGGGTTTTTCTATAGGTACCTCTCGTTGGATTGGTGGATGATCTAGCTTGTTTCTACTACCCTCCAACACTCTATGTACTTAAAAGAAGACATAGTCCCTCTCAGCGCCATCATAGCAACTCCATTGCCCAAGTTGCAAGGACGTCTTGTTCTCCACTTCTATCCTCTAAAACCCATCTTAATTTTTGGTTACTTGTTCTTATGTTATAATCTATATATGTTATCTCTTTAAAAGTTTTATTTCAAATCAGATCTTAGTTATAGTTTTTACATGCTTAGATCTCAGTACTTCTTAAAAGTTTATTTTGCATCTAGATCTAGCAATAAAAGTTTATTTTGCATCTAGATCTAGCAATAAATCTCCCTTTATGCAAGCTAGTTAAAAGTAGATCTTAAAGTTTGTTCAAAGGAGTTTTTTTAGTGATTTAAACTTCATATCTAGCACATCTAAAGTGCTTTTATTGGCTGCCCCAAAAGGCAAGCCAAGATCCACAAGAAAGCTTGCTTTCTTGTGTTCCTTTTTATCATTTTATACTCGAAATTTCTAGCAATTTTTGAAGTATTTTTTTTGTTGTCCAAAAACACTTTGAAAGCATTTGAAAGTGTTTTTGGGCACATTTAGGCACTAATAACTTGTTGGTTTTGTAGTTTTTACAAAAAATGTAGAGAGAAACTCTGGCGAAAAATCGAGTTTTTAGCCATCTAGGGCATCCCACGACCTCCCTCTTTTTTGTAACTTGTTTCCTCCAAGCCTTGTAAGCTTAGTGATCCTATTTTACAAAGGATCACAAGCATTTCTAAATTGTAACAAGTAAAAAATAAAAAGTAAGTGGGATACACAACGCCCACACCCCAACCCCCCTGGGGGTTTTGCACCGTTTTGTGGTGTGATTGTTTTTCTTGTCATTTTTATTTCCTTTTGCTTAAAAAGTTAAAATAAGTTAAAATTTAACGTTTGATGTCTCCGATCCAAATATCGGACTTCAAACTCACTCAAGACATAGGAACTAATTCCATTTCGTAGGCAGTATACTTTACTTTCAAGCAATTTTGATTTTCAAGCATTTTATTCTTGCAAAGTAAAGAACACTAACCCACTATGCTTTAACGAAGTACCAAAAGGGAAAAGATATTTGTAGTGTAGTAATTAGTTCGAAACTTGCATTTAGTCTTTGCTTTACTTTTTCAAGTAACAAACCCGACATTGGTCTCCCGAAGTATGCTCTCGCCATCACATAAAGGGTTGCCTGAGTACGTGGTGGATGATAAAAAAAGAGACTCCTTGCCTTTAGTAATTAGTCTCACATATTTTGCAATCAACCTCCCCGAAAGACGAAAATCCAACATCTCTGTTTTACCTCGTGTGGGCAAACTTTATAGAGAAAGTGGGAACACCTAAACAATGACCGTGGGGCCCCGTTAGGCTACACCCCCGTTTGGTGTAGTGTTGGACACACCCTCGCGACTCCAATCTAGCCCACATTTTCTCGCAGAGAGCTACACTTGGTGAGTCTAGACAAGTTCCCCGTACCTCATTGGTATATTGGGAATTCCCCCTCCCCTTTAATCAATTCATCCCATAATAATTCTAAAACTGACCAAGATACAATTGCAAAACGTTTACCATTTCGACAACACATCATTTTTTTACACTTTTCGGCACTAGCCTACAATATTATTTGCCTAAGTTATCACATGTTGTGAATGTTTGATTATTTTATGCTGCTTAATTAAATCATACCTTGTAATATCTGGTTCAATAAATCACTTTAACTCCTAAAAACAACCTCCACATTCATTAACTAAACCCAAAACCCACTTTTGAATTAATTTGAGTGGTTATTTATCACTTAAATTAAATTTTCTCTCAAAATGGCTAAAAATATTAAATAAATGGCCAAAAAAGACAAAAATGTCAATTCCTAAATTAGTGGAAACATGTCCGGAGTCTAATTGAGTTAATTGGCAATCATATTGGAGTTAACTGGATGTCAGATTTGGTGGTTGATCCAAGCTAGATGTGAATGGCATTTATCTCAAGAAGAGGGGCGCATTCCATGAGAAGGCATCATTTGATTGGTTGGGAGTGCATCCCAAGGTGAGGGAGGGGCACCAGTTAACTGGATGTCAGATTTGGTGGTTGATCCAAGCTAGATTTGAATGGCATTTATCTCAAGAAGAGGGGCGCATTCCATGAGAAGGCATCATTTGATTGGTTGGGAGTGCATCCCAAGGTGAGGGAGGGGCACCTCTTGTGAGGTGGCGCCTCCATCCTCACTTAGACACCAAGCTAATTCATCCAAGATCCCTCAATTAGCTCCAGAACTCGCCCTTTGGCTCAAGTAACCCCCTGTCAGCTCTAGTTAGCTCATGCACACCCCTGGCCATTCTCCATTGAGGGATGTGTGGAACCTCTACTCCTGTAATGCTTATTGTTTATCTCTTGAATAATATTTGAAGACTTTGGAGGTCTGTGCTGTGAAAATGTGGTGAATGCTTTGCGTTATTGAGGTGATATAGTTCATGCTTAAGTTTCATTTGCTATGAGTTATTGATTATCTAGCTTAGAAGGTTGTTGCCAACCCATAGAGTAGGCATTTATAGTTTTAACTTGCCTATTTATGATTTGCTATTAGAGATATATGAGTAGCTAACTGTATTTGGTTGTACTGAGGCTCTCTTATTTTCTTTTGACAAGTCATACTAGATCTAATCTTTTCTTGTGCAAGGTTTCTCATAGCTGTGTAGGTCACTAATTTGAAGGAGGAGTTGAGCTTGGCTGCTTCCTCTCCCCTCTTCAGTACTTTTGAGCTAATAATATTGGTTCCCGCAGGCACTCCTGAGTCCTCATAGAAGATCAAGCTCGATCTTGAAGTCTTCTATCCATCTCTTAAAATATTTCAAACTCTCTTTCTTGGTTAATTTTTTTTACATGTTAACAAGCTTAGATCTGATTTAAAGTTTTATCTTACATCTTTCTTGTTTACATGTTGCATTAGTTAGATCTAAAAGAGCTTCTAAATCTCTATCTTAAGCTTAGATCTAACATTGTTTCTTTAGTTCTTAAAGTTGTATTTTTTTCCAATCTTTTGAAAGTACTAAGTAAGTTGTATTTTTATGCTATATTTGGCTAATCTACTAATTTTAATCTCTTTTAGCTTGCTGATTTTTCAGATTTGATGAAAAAAGAGAAGGAAGCTCTGGCGAAATTTTGATAAACTGAACCATCCAAGGCTCTAGAGATTCCTCTTCTTGCTTTTAGTCATTCTTCTAGCATTGTAAACCTTTTCATCCGAATTTACAAGGATCAAGAGGCATTTCTATAAGTTTGTAATAATCATAATAAAAGAAGTGAGTGGGCTACATAGCGCTCACACCTCCTTCCCCCATTGTGAGAACATGTATCGTCTCTTGCTTGAGTTGCTTGTTTGCTTTCTGCTTTGCTTACTAATCGATACTAACCCATAGAATAATTTTTATTGTTAATAGTTTAGATTAATCAAGTCTTTTTTCTTTCCTTTTCCATATCATTTGTAAAAGAACACTAACCCACTATGCTCTCCCGGAGTACTGAAAGAGCTTGCTCGAGTAAAGGGAAAAGAGATTTGTAGTGTAGTATTTAGAAAACATTTCGATTACCCATTTTACATTTTTGTTATAATTGTACTCTTTTTTGCAATTAAGAACCATAATAACGAATCTGGTTGTGTATTCCCGAAGTACCTAGAGAGCTTGCTCGAGTAAGGGAAAAGAGATTCTCAACCGTTAATAATTTACTTTTCACAATTTGTTCAATTTAATCATAACAAACCATTTGGTTGTGTATTCCCAAATTAAACCGAAAGGGCTTGCCTCAGTAGGTGAAAAGAGATTCTCAACCACCAATAAATTACTTTAATTTACTCATTGTATTTAAAACGAACCTAAGGCTTAGCCACCCCATATGCTCTGGATCTCTATGGTTTGCCGGACCAATCGATTATACGAGCAAGGGAGTCGAGTGACTAGATTAATAGGGAAATCCAGAAGTGGTTTATTTAAGAGAACTCCGGAGGTTGCGTTGAACATATCACATAGTCAATGGGCTACTTTAAGCAGGTTATGCCTCGCACCGTTGGACACTCCCTAATCCACTCATCTAATAATAGCTAAAATTGACCAACGAGACTGTTATCACGTACATAGTAGCTGGGCTACCATGTTGTCAGAGCAAATATCTGCACATTTTTGAGCTTTGCCGTACACTTATTCAATGAGATTAGTTATGATGAGCAGCATTATTTATGATCACTCACGCATCAGAGCATCTTTGTATCAGATAGTTAGTAGACCTTATGCCAAGGCTGAGCCTTGAGACCTTAGATTTGATGACCGATGTGGCCTTTTATTCCATATAGTTGCAGTGCAGTTCTTCAGTATTTCCGATACAGTGTTCTTAGTGGTTATAGTTGGTTCAGATTACAGATATTGATTGATGACCCTATATATATATGATGTGCATTGATGCTATTACCTTGCTGTTTAGGTCATTTTTATTAGCATTGACTTGGTATAAAGTAATTATGATCTGGCAGTGTATTAAAATTGAAATGAAATTGGTTATGGATTATATGTATTGGTTGCACTACTGACATTTGGAAACTCTTGTTTTATAGTTGTTGGTCCTTACCTTCTTATGAATGTGAACATGATCATTTAGTGTCTTTCTGACCTGCTAGCTTAGGCACCATCTTCACTTGTCTCCACCCATCCATTTGTCATCTCCCCCATATATTGGTCTTCACCATGACTTACACCTTTTATTAGCAGGAGCATTGGAGGCAAGTCGTTGCCTAGGGCGCTACAGAGGAAGGGGGTGGTCCAGCCACTTGTTTTTACCATTATACCCCCCTTTCGAACATAATGGAACCTTCAGTTTTGACAGCGCAGGCACCCTAGAGGCAGTTTCTGACACTTTTAGGGTTTTAAGGAGGATTAAAAAATGGAATAAAAAGGTCACTGAGGAATTTGATTTGGGCAATTGAGGCAAGGTTTTGGCACTTGGTCTGCTTTGAGGTCATCCATGGTGAACCCCCCTTCTTCCAGATCAGTTGGCACCAGTCAATGGGGACCACAGTGGCTACAGGAGGTCTTTTACTGCATGTCTCTCTCAGATTTTGAGGACAAGATTTGATCATTTGTGTTACTTGGACATGTCATAGACTTATATTTTATATTATTGTGCCATGGGGACATGCTAGTGAAGGAGATTAATGCCTCCTAGCCCCACCATGTGCTTTAGGTGACTTGTCCATGTCATATGTTGTGGCTCCATGCTATCTAGCAACCTTTTAGGTGTGACGTCACCCTCCTTGGAGACACTTTATGTATGACGTCACCCTCCTTTTAAGTGATCCATGTGATATATTGTATTGGCTCATCTTAGCCATTGATTAGATTGTTAGATCTTTTGATCTCAACCACTAGTTTTAAAAAGTGGTTTAGTGGTTTAGGGTTTTGGTCTTTATTATCCTATAAAAGGAAGAGACCCCCCTATTGTAAAAGCACCTTTGGAGCTCTTGAAGGTTAGAATAGAATACTATTTTGTGGATCTACTTCTCTTGTCTTGATGGATTCTTTTGCAAGTTGAATATACAATATCTTCTCTATGTATCATTTGTGGATCATGGGCTACTAGTTGTTTTACTGCAGGGAGGCCAAATTGGTGAGGAGGAGGATGATTTGAAGGAGGCTATTGTTGGGGAGACCCACAATCTTCTCTTGGGTTGATCTTTGTGACAGGGAGTATCATTATTGTATCTTTGTGACATAGTTGATGCTTTCTATTACATCTCTTCATCATTTTCATAATTCTTTTACTTGGCTTGTTTCTAACTTGATCTTGTCTTGTACGAGGAGGATGATTTGGCTATCTTTAGAGGAGGACGTTTTGGCTTGGAGCACTAGATCTCACTCTTGAATATACACATAGGGGGAATCCTATCAATTTGCAAAGTGGCCACAAGCAATTGAGGTATGTTCTACAAGGTATGTACCTAGATCCATTCATTCTTCTTCATTGGTCATCAAACCCTCATTTTACTTTTTTTTAGATCTACTTGGATCTAACAAGCTTTTGGGGATAATTTTTAAGACACACCTCTATAGCAGCCACGACAATTCAGATCTATAGTTTGGTGGTGATTGGCCTCCATTTGACCCATTTCCCAAGGCACATTAGCCTCTCCAAGGGAGGTCACACTCCTTGAGGAAGGCTAGTTGGACTAGTTCCAAGTCGTGGGTAGGTGAGATTTTTGTTCCATTGAAGAGATCATCCCTCAAAACTTACCTCTAGTGCTTCACTTTTGTGATTTTCACCTTGTGGGCCCCATTCTTCATTTTGAGGGTTGTGCCCCACTTAGGTCACTTTGTGATGCATTAGATTTAGTGAGATCTAGCCATGGCATGCCCTTGATCTTCAAAACCCACCTTGCTTAACACCTTGACTATCCCGATCTATAATTTGGTGGACATCCGACTCCATTTGCCCCTCCATCCAAGGCACTAGTCTTCCCTAAGTCAAATCGCACTCCTTGGGGTTGGTGGCTTTTGCTAGATCCCACACTTGGGTGTTCCTAATTTTTGGCCAATCCATAGATCCATGCCATAAAACACCCCTAGTACCATTTTCCTTCAACTTTGACCAAGTGGACCCACCTTGGACCATTTTCCACTTTTTAAGGAGTGGGCCCCACTTGTGTACTTTCCATGGTACTAAATCTCTTTAGATCTATTAATTAAACTTTATAAGTGGCCCTCATCATTCATTGGTTGAAATATTTGTCACTCTTTAAGCCTCTTCAACCACACCTTAACCCTTGGGTCCACTTAACTTTTTGTTGATCTAACTCCCCATTGATCTCCTTGATTCATCATACACTTTTTCCTAGGAATCTTTGGGTTAGCTAGTCTTCATTGATCTTGTCTCCCCCTTGATCTTGATTAGTCTTGATCTAAAGTGAAGACTGCCTCGGTTGACGTGACTCCCAGCTTGCATTGGGAACCGTGGCATCTCTTGGATCACCTCTTTAGTTGTCGAACACCTCTACCATATTGGATGGGATACCTTTAGGGACAACTACAAGTTGTGTAATAACATTTTTGGCGCCGTGGCCGGGCAGGTAGAGGCTTACCTCAAGTGTCTGCGAGTATCCATGCATAATTCATATCTTATCGCATCCGGATTAATCTAGATGGTTATCTTTTCAATCCTTAATTAAAACATAGCCATCTATTTGTCACTCATTCTCTCCCCACTATTTTAACGACATATCTTTTGGTAGAAGAGATTTAAAATCTACCTGGCAACTCCACACAAGCGAATCCACTGGTGATCGATCCTATCATATCTAGAACCCATGGGGTGCATCTTTTTGTATTTAGGTTCTTGATTTTTTTAATTGCCATCTATGGCTGCTGCTGAGCGACCTAGAAATTTTGGTCGGTTAAAAGTTTTTGACTTCTCAAAAATGGTTGGGTATCCTCATCATGTTCCTCATCAAGCCCGTGAAAGGTTGCTTAAATTCAATGGAAGTTATGAGGTATCTTCTAACAGACACCTTAATCTCTTTAAAGAAATTATTAACGAATTATCTATAACCGATGAGGATGTATGTATGAAACTATTGGCCTCGTCTTTCCAAGGAAGAGATGAGCTCTGGTTCTTAAATTTAAAGACCAATAGAATTTCCGGATATGAGATGTTTGAAATTAAATTCTTACAAGAATGGGGAAGTGAATACGATGATATATATTCTTCAAATCAAATCCAAGATCAAAACCTTCCCCTTTCCGATTCTATCATCGAATCAATTAATAATCAAATATCAAGTGAATTGTCAACATCCGAAGATGACCCCTCCTACCTAATTGGGGATAAGTCTTCCACTTCTGAGTCAATTGAAAGTCAAATTCCTAATCATTGTATAAATCATAAGTTTTCAAATTTCTTTTTAGGTAGCCCTAGTTCTGATCCTGAGGAAATTTCTGAGGATGAGCTTTTAGTTAGTAAGTATATTGAAGTTTCTCCTTCGGAGAAAACTCATTAGTCATTATATCATTAGTGATTGTTCAATTTCTCATCACCTTATTGAAGAAGAAGAAAGTAGGGACATCGATCAAGATCCTTTAGTAGTGATCTCACGTGATCATGGTGTAAATAATCAGGACATTATAAATAAAGTTGTTAATTTTCTCCCTGATAAATTAAATGAAAACGTTCATCTCTCCTCATATAAATTTAATGATAAATCAATAGAAGATCAATCTCAAGATGAGGATGAGTTAGTAAATCACACTAGATGCTCTAATCTTTGTTCTACTTCTTATAGTGAATCTTTAAGTTTTCCTTTCTTCATCCTTAATCAAGATAATCTTATCCAATCCTTAGACTTAGATAGTTTTGGTAAATCTTGTCCTCAGATAGTAAGTAGACTTGATCAAAATTTTGAAATCTTTCCAAGATCAAATTTTTCTATTCATCTAGGAGAGTGTACATATTTTCAATCCTCCCTCCCATCCCAGCTTTCTCAATCTCCTTTGGGTTGTTGGTCTAGTCAATCTTTTGCTTTTCAAATTTTCAATAGCAAGTATGAGCTTTTTCCTGTAATTAGAGAAAAAGTACTTCATTTCCCTTTTCAGTCACTTTGGAACAATAATTCTTGTTGTCAATTTATCAATCATTCTTGGTGGCTAGAAAAGGTGTTGAAAGATCCGTTTCATCTTTTCTCAATTTTGAGCATCAAGTGGGCTTGATTTTGATTTTTCGTCTTCTAAGCTTTAATTTATCCCCACTTGGTTTTTATTTGATCATCAGTCCTAGGGACAACCAAATTGAATATATGAGAGAAGGGAGTGAGGAAAGTAGTTTGTGTAAAAATAAATTGAATCACATGCCATATGTTTTCCCTCCATCAATTTTAAATAATAACTTGCATAAATTTTATGATCCTATCAATTCTTTGATGGAGGCTGTTTGCATCAATGTTACAAATATCGTGTCAGCGAATATATCGCCGAGGGTCCAAAAAGAAATTATCGGATTTATCGGCGAAAATGTCGGCAAACATCGGCAATATATCGGCGAACTTAAAAAAATACAAAAATATTCATTTTTTTTCAATTTTCTAAACATTTAAAGCAACAAGAACATCAAATAAATGCATTGCCACATAAATATGGAAAGAAAACCAATATATAAGATGTTATAAGACGTATTTCAAATTTTAGGATGGTTCAAAATGGAGTTCGCCTTTAGATTCATCTATATATATATATATATATTAAAGTTTTTATATTTTATATATATTAAATAACATTTAATATTTATATGTAATACTTTCTAACATTTAATATATAAATCAAAAGTTAAAACATTTAGTATATAAATCAAAACATTTAATATACAATACATAAAAAAAACATTTATTAAATTATTTACAACTTATAACCTATAACTATACATACATATAGTAAAGTTTTTTTTATTTTATATATATTAAATAACATTTAATATTTATATGAAATACTTTATAACATTTAATATATAAATCAAAAGTTAAAACATTTAATATACAATACATAAAAAAAACATTTAATAAATTATTTACAACTTATATGGTCACATTTTAAATTTTAAATTTTAAATATGATCACGGTCACCTGTCGATAAAATCGGACTGGAGATTATTAGGTTAGTCACCGTCAAGTGTTTGCACACTGCCGAGTATTTTGCAAACCACACACTATATATGCATTTACACTTGGAGATGCGGGCGGCACTGCTACATCTTACCTCGTGAATCAATCTGGAGTTTCGCCAGCATAGAAATCCATACTTGCAGGAAGGCTTGTGCAATACCCTAGTCCGCGGCTCAAACAAGTTCACAGCACAAACAAAGATAGCCTGCGCCCGCGGGCCGTAGCTCAAACAATAGAGAAAATGCAAAAAAAAAAAAAACCGTATTTTACATGCCCGGCGGACTGTCGATTTTTAAACATCGACTCGCGATTTTATTGTGATTTTATCGTACGTAAATATCGCCCTAAATATTGCCGATGTTTACCGATAATATCGGGGTGGAGGAAGCATCGCGATTTATCGCGATGTCGGCGATCAATCGCCGATATTTGTAACACTGGTTTACATCAATCATTCTTTTCCTTGGCATGATTTCATTTTGCACCATTCAAACCCTTCTTCAATTTTTGAACAAGTTAGGGAGATTGTGCTATCAAATCCATTAATCTTTAACCCAATCCTGACTTGTTCTATTAACAAAAATCAAAGAAGAATCATTAACCTGTTTGATGAATGATTGCACTAGATTTATGATTTTACCTAGCATTTGTCTGACTGGTTAGAGTAGGGTGGGTAGGTCTTCGAATAAGCTCCCTTGAGCAGTAGGATCTGTGTGCTTTTCCTTTCCTTTTTCTGATTGCCGAGTATTGCAAGTTTTCTTTACTTTTTCTTTTGATGATACTTGAGTTTTTCTTCTGAGCACTTTTTCTTTTTGCTGAATTGTTTGATTGAGTTGAGTCTTGCTCCTTCCTTAGCTTTTCTCATCTCCTGCATGCATTTAGTAAAACTTGAAAATCGTTAAGTTGTTCTTGAGTTTTGAGTATTTGTTGTTCTTCTGTGTTAAGTGAGTTGAGTATGCCTTCTTAGAAAAGCTTTCCTTCCTCTTGCACAGTAAAATTAATAAAATTTGCATATTATGTTAGTTTAGTCTTTCCTTTTATGCATTTCAGTTTCTGTATAGAATAGATTTCATTTTTAGCTTTTATTTTATCCCATACATGCGTCATGAGGTATTTTAGTGGCCATGAGTGCAGATACAGGTGCGAATAGAAGCTGAAAACAAAGATGGTGAGTGCTGGATTGAAGATTGATGCAGAGCAGTTCAAGACCAGAGATTATGAGGTTCTCAAGTGCTCTCTCCCTTAGAGCACTTGTCCCAGCTGGAGCCAGATGTTATCACACCATAGTAGTTGGGCTACTATTCTTGCTGAGCAGATATCTGCACTTTCCAGAGCTTAGTTTTTATAGAGATTAGTTATGATGAGCCGAGTTATTTGAGATCACTCACAGATCAGAGCAGTGTATGTTAGACATTGAGTAGACCTTGTGCCAAGGCTGAGCCTTGAGAGCTTAGATTTGATGACCGATGTGACCTTTTGTTCCATACAGTTTCAGTTCAATGCCTAGAGTTCTGGATGTTATTATTGCAGCAGTGTTTCAGTTGGTTATGGATGATGATTATTGACATGATATGATGTGACATATGGACATGTGATTGTTTTCATGGATTGTTATCTTGTTGCTTTAGCCATCTTCATAGCATTGACTTGGTATATAACTCATGATGTGGCAGTACTATCTAAATAATAAAATGAAATATCTTGGATGATTTTATAAAATATAAAATTGGATGTATTAATTGAACTCTAAGGTCTTCTGACAATACTCATTGGTTTCATTACCCTCCTGTGAGCATGGACATGGATTTTCATGACATCTTTGTTTGCTAGCCTAGGCACCACATGCACTTGACTCCATCCATCCATGACCTTCCTTATTTTGGCTTTCACCTTGACTTGACTTCTTGACTGTTTGATATGGAGGACTTCCCCATTTCTACCTCTGTGTTGGATCGCATCCACGTTTATTTTGTGTCTCAGCTCTGAGTCGCTGACAGAACTTACCTTTGGTGAGTTGGATTTTATGCCTAGATCACTCTAGTCGGTTGCTCCGATGTTTGGCTTAGTGATGAATTCCCTCTAGTCACATGAGTTGTTGTTGGCTAAAACTAAAAGCACATGTACTACTTATATTGGAAATCTCTTATGAAATCCTATGAACTAAAAATTCTAGAATGTGTTTTTCAACACATGTGAATAAAGGCTAAAGCAATGCACTGCTAAAATGCCCCGCGAAGGGTATAGAAAGTTCTAAAAAGCAATGGTTAAACAAATGCTATATCTAAATACTGCTGACCTCATAAATGTAAATATGCCCTGAATGCAAGCTGCGATTAGTTGTGCTTCTTAGTGCAAGTGAAATCACAGAGGGGTCATATAGGCCAAAAAGGCCATGGAAATTAAATGAATGATCCTAATGAACCTAGATCAACTTGATGTATACATGATGCCTAAGTTGAATAAGCACTCTCTAAACAACTTATCCATTTGTGAGGCACTGCCATTCCCTTTGTTATTTTTTCCTGCACAAAGTGTAGCTTCCCCTTTCCCCGTCCAAAGTGTCACTTAGTTGAGTTGGTCATGTCATCCCTTTTTGCCTAGCCTTCTTCTTAGCCTTCACCCTTTGCTAGCAGTTAGGCCATGTGTGTTGAACGAGTATGTCTTTAAAGCTTTTGTGCAAGTGAACTATAAACAATACTGAAATATATATGTATTAACTGCCACTGGATGATGTTTATACTTTAAGTTAAGCTGTGAATATGATTAAAGGAACATGTCTTAGTCTTTTGTTATAATCTAGTCTTTGGTTATATTTTGACCTAGTCAAACATAGTTTGAACATGGTCATTCTTGGGAACCGTGATGAGATGGACCACATGTGCTTATTGGTGTTGATCTATGGTCCCACATACACCTATTGATGATTCCATATGTTGGATATATGCTTCAGATGACAAATGATGCAGTTGGTCAGTTTTATTATTATTTCCAGATGATCATATTTTACACTGTCTGGGTATGGTGGACCCTACAGTTGACCCCACAGGTCAACCCATGGTGTATGAGTACTCATCTCTAGTGGATTTGGGTCTTCTGGATCCACTGAAACACTTATCTTTCAGTTCCGGGCACTTCTGGGCATGATAGTTGTAGTTATCCACCTGTTGACCAGTTTGGGCATGCTGATCCAGCTTGTCCAGCAGGAGCATTGGAGGCAAGTCGTTGCCTAGGGCGCTATAGAGAAAGGGGGTGGTCCAGTCACTTGTTTTTACCATTATAACCCCCTTCTGGACATGATGGCACCTTCAGTTTGACAGCGCAGACACCCTAGAGGCAGTTTCTAGCACTTTTGGGGTTTTTAGGAGGATTAAAAAATGGAATAAAAAGGTCACTGAGGAATTCGATTTGGGCAATTGAGGCAAGGTTTTGGGAAAGATATGATCATCGGTCACAGGATATGATGACTTCACAGAAAAACTTAAGCATGAGTGGTCAGTTAAGTTGGATGCATGTTTTCTTTTGAATCAACTTTTCAAAGTTAAGAAGAAGGAAAATGAATCCGTCCATGACTTCAACATCCGCTTTGACAAGATAGTGGCCAACATCCCTAATGACATTAGGCCTAAAGAACAAGTTGTGTTGATTCATTACCTCAATTCATATGAAGGTTACCTAGGTTATTGTTATCACACTGTTACCACCTAAAGTTGCACTTTAGTTGGACTTTAGTGAGCCGCCAATGTTGCACAAGTCACTTGTGCTTATCAGAGTTCAGAAGTTCCAGGTTTGGCATGTTCAGGGCCCCTTTTTTAAATTTTTGTAGTGCATGACCATGGCCCATGGGGTTTATAATAAATGTGCGAGCATGGTGGTCTTTGAGTGACTCAGTTCCCTAGGATTTGAAAACCAAAGAAGGTATTCCAAGGAGTTTTTTCCCTTATCGATTATGCTTTGCCTTTAGCCGAGTATAATCAATGAGTTTTTCTCCTGCACTTTCAAAGCTGGAATGCTTAAAGTGGGGGTTAGACCTTAGGGAGTTATTAGAGCCCATTTTGCAACATGTATAAACATGCTAGACGCTAGAATTTTATCATTTGGTCATGTACTAGGTCCCCCTGAAGTTTCAGTCAATTCCGAGAAAAATATTTTTTTTGCATTTTTAAGCCATTTTTTAAGGGTTTTGTTATCACACAACTTGTAGTTGTCCCTAATGGTATCCCATCCAGGATGGTAGAGGAGATGGACAACTAAAGAGGTGACCCAAGAGATGCCACAGTTCCCAATGCAAGCTGGGAGTCACGTCAACCGAGGCACTCTTCACTTTAGATCAAGATGAAACAAGACCAGAGACCCTATAGCCAATCAAAGGTGATTGGACCAAGACAAAGGTTTCTAGGGAAATGTGAAAGATGAATTATGAAAACCAATGCAAGGTTAGGTGGACCTAGAAGTTTAAGTATGGTTGAAAGAGGCTTAAGGAGTGACTAGTGTTTCAACCAATGAGTGATTTAGACCACATAATGAAATTAGATAACAAGATCTAGTACCACAAAAGACACATGTGGAACCCACTTCCTTGGGATATGGGATGGTACAAATGGGACCCACAAGGTGAAGTTAAGGGTGCAAATGGTACCAAGGGGTATGCAAAGACTAGATCTATGGATCTAAGTGAAATTAGGGATACCCACATATGGGATCTAGCATTTGACACTATTCCCAAGGAGTTCGAATTGCCTTAGGTGGACTAGTGCCTTGAAATGGATGGGCAAATGGAGTCAAAAGGATGTGAAATTGTAGATCGAGACACCTAAGATCCAAATCAAGGGTATTGTTCAAGATCAAGTAGATTGGATGGTTATATCTTACTAGATCTAATGTTTCACTAAGTGACCCAAGTGGACAACAATCCCCAAAATGAGGAATGATACCCCTAAGGCAAAACTTCACAAAGTGAGACACTAGATGTAGGTTTCAAGGTATGCTCGTTTCAAATCAAGCGAGATCACAACCATCCATGTCCTAGAAGTGGAACAACTCAAACCCCCAAGGAGTGCGACTTTGCCCAAGGAGGGCTAAATGCATGGAAAAGTTTGTCAAATCATGTCTAAAAGCCACCAAAGTTTAGATCCAGATAGTTTAGACAATCATCAATGTGGATCTAGAGAATCAATGTGATCTAATGGCTAGATCTCCATAGATCTGAGATTGAAAGTGCATCACCAAATTGATCCAAGTGGGGCACAACCCTCAAAATGAGGAATGGGGCCCACAAGGTGAAAATCAATGAAGTGAGACACTAGGGGTAGGTTATCAAGTGAGGAGAGTATGAATCAAGTGGGATCTCACCTACCCATGTGTTGGATCTAACCCAATTAGCTTCTCCAAAGGGGTGCGATTTGCCTCAAGAGGGCCATTTTGACTTAGAATGTGTGTCAAATGGAACCCAATCACCACCAAACTATAGATCTGAATTGCAATGAATACTATAGAGATGGGTTTTCAATATCTTTCCAAAAGCTAGGCTAGATCTAAGTAGATCTAAGAAAAACAAAAATGAGGGTTTTGACTTTTAAGGGTTTGTGACCAATGAAGAAGAATGGATGGATCTAGGCACATACCTTGTAGAACTTACCTCAATTGCTTATGGCCACCTTGCAAATTGATAGCATTCTCCTATGTGTATATTCAAGAGTGAGATCCCAGAGCTCCAAGCAAAAACGTCCTCCTCCAAGATGCCAAATCGTCCTCCTCCTACAAGACAAGATCAAGTGAAACAAGCCAAGTAAGATGATTATGAAAATGATGGAAAGATGGAAGAGAAAGCATCAACTATGTCACAAAGATACAATAATGATACTCCCTGTCACCAAGATCAACCCACGAGAAAATATGTGGATCCCTCCAACAATAATCCTCTTCAAATCGTCCTCCTCTCCACCAATTCGGTCTCCCTGCAAGAAAACAAGATGTAGCTCCAAAATCCACAATGATACATAGAAGAGATACTGTATACTTGAGATGCAAGAGAATCCACAAGACAAGAGAAATATGCTCCACAAAGAAGTGTTCTATTCCAATATTCTAGAGCTCCAAAGGTGAGCTATACAATAGAGGGTCTCCTCCTTATATAGGATAATAAAGACCAAAACCCTAGATCTCAAAACCACTTTTTGAAATGAGTGGTTGAGATTAAAAGATCTCAATACATAATCAATGGCTAAGATGAATCATAACAACATAACACATGGATCACTGAAAAGGTGATGACGTCATAGCTAAAAAGTACTCATGGAGGGTGACGTCATCCTCTAAACGGGACAAAAATACATGGGCCCACCCCATATGACTAGGACATGACATATAAAGCACATGGTGGGGCTAGGAGGCATCAATCCTTGCTGGTTCATCCCCATGGCACAATAAAATAATATAATATGTCCAAAATAAATACAAATGATCAAATCTGTCCTCAAAATCTGTGACAGACATGCAGTAAAAGGCCTCCTGTGGCCTCTGTGGACCCACCCAAGTGATGAAAACTGGCTGGAAGATAGGGGGTTCACCCTGGAAGACCTCTGTGAAAACCAAGTGCCAAAACCTTGCCTCAATTGCCCAAATCGAATTCCTCGGTGACCCTTTTATCCCATTTCTGGACTGCCTCGGTAACTGTGAAAGTGCTAAAACTGCCTCCTAGGGCACCTGCACTGTCAAACTGAGCCCACGAGGCTCTCCAGAAGGGGGGGTAAATGGTGATATCAAGTGGTTGGACCACCCCCTCCTCATACAGCACCCTAGGTGAACTGGCCCTTTTATGGCCCCTGCTGCTTAGGCTAGGAAATCAGCCCCAAATCTGGTCAACAAGTGGAAAACTGCATCTATCGCTGTTAGAAGTACCCGGAACTAAATGATAAGTGTCTCATTGGATCCAGAAGACCCAAATCTACTAAGAATGTGTACTCATACACCATGGGTTGCCCTGATGGGCTAGCTGTAGGGTCCACCATATATGGACAGTGTATAATCTGATGATCTGGAGAAATAATAAAACCTACTAAACTGCATCAATCATCATCTGAATCATATGTCCATCATATAACATCATCATCAAGAGTATGTGGGACCATCAATCGTCATTAATAAGCATACATGGTCTACATCATCACGGATCCCAAAAAATGACCATAGTCAAACTAGGTTTGACTAGGTCAATATATAACCAAGGATAAATCATATCAATAGACTAAGACATGTTCCTCTAATCATACTCACAGCTTCACTTAAAGCATAACATCATGTAGTGGCATTAATCATATTCATTCATTCCGTTGTTATTTGTATTACTTGCACAATAGCTTAGATGACAAACTCACCCATTGGACATGGTCTAACTGTTAGCTAAGGATGAAGGCTAGGAACAAGGTTGGGCAAAGGGGGTGACTTGTCTAAACTCAACTAAAAGACACTTTGGATTGGGAGAAAAGGGGAAGCTACAAACTTTGTGCTGGACAAAATAAAAATGGGGAATGGTTGTGCCTCACAAATGGGTAACTTGTTTAGAGAGTGCTTATTCAACTTAGGCATCATGTCTACTTTTATAAAAGATGATCTAGTTTCATTAGGATCCATTGATTTCATTTCATGGCCTTTTTGGCCTACATAACCCTTCGGATCTCAGGTGTGCTGATAAGCACAACTAATTGCAGCTTGCATCTAGGGCATGTTTATACATATATAAGGTCAACAATTGTTTAGATATAGAATTTAAGAATCATTTCTTTTTGGACCTTTCTTATACTCTTCGAGGAGTATTTTTAGCAGTTCATCGCTCTTGCCCTTTTTTAGTTTCCATGGGCGAATCTACATAAGTTTCCATAAGCAGTACATGAGCTTTCAGTTTTAGCCAACAACATCTCAAGTGACTAAAGGGAGTTCGTGCCAGTGCCAAACATCGGGACAACCGACCAGAATGATTTAGGCCTACAATCCAACTTACCATAGGCAAGTTCTGTCACCAACTCAGAGCCGAGGCACTAAACAAACAGGGATGCGGTCCAAACACAGAGGAAGTAAAAGGGAAGTCCTCAATATCAGAAAGTCAAGTAAGACAAGTCAAGGGTTGAAGCCAAATAAGGAAAGTCATGGATGGATGGAGTCAATTGAATGTGGAGCCTAAGCTAGCAGACAACTGGTATCAAGAAAGACCATATCTATGCAAGGAAGTAAACTAGTGAGTTTTGTCAAACAACCTAAATGTGCAAGTAAAATGTCCATTTTATAATTCTTCATCAAGATAGTGCATTTTAAGTTTTACAAAGTTTGCCACATCATGAATTATATACCAAGCTAATGCTGTGAACATGACTAAAGCAACAAGATAATAATCCACAGTCAATGATAAAAAATCCATAGGTCATACAACATCATCACAAGAATAATCATCATATATCATCTGAAACACTGCTATAATACATCTCTAGGCACTGAACTGAAACTGTATGGAATAAAGGGTCACATCGGTCATCAAATCTGAACTCTCAAGGCTCAGCCTAGACACAAGGTCTAACATAAGTCTAAATAATACACTGCTCTGATCATAAGTGATCTCAAAATATAAAGTCATCATAGCCAAGCTTTGAAAAATCTAAGCTCTGCAATGTGCAGATATCTGCTAAGCAAGAATAGTAGCCCTGCTACTATGGTGTAATAATAGGTTTAAATGAAAAAATTCAAATGGTGATAAAAGTGCGATCTGGAGTCGGAATTTGGCGCAGGGATGCTCGTTTTCAAGCTCAAAGCATCGTCTTTACCTTGATACTCGGTTTTCCTATGTTTCGGGCGACCAAGACATCCCGTGGAACAGTTTTTCCTATAAGAGCTACAAAGTGGCACTTTAATGCTAAAGATGCATCAAAATGCACCATGGTCAAATAATTAAAGTATTAAAAAATAGAATTATGCTCATGCTAAATGAGTTGGCACTAGTTCTCTTAAGGTAAGCGACCATACTAAAGGGGCAAAGGATGTATTATAAAGTCAAATGGTGGAAGATTTAATTAGTTAAGCTTTTATATCTTTTCCATCTCTCACGTGGGCCAACTCTCCATGGTCATGTACGAAATTTGTGAAGGATAAGCTCAACTGTAGTGGGGGCGGCTCTTTAGTTGTGAGGTGGTACATTTTAGTTTGGCTCTTATTTAAGATCCAATCACAACCCCACCCTCCAACATGGCATGGAATACTTCAAACTCATATTCGCTCATCCCCTTCACATGGCCAAGCTCAAACGATTGAAGTGGTAAGTAAATCATAAAGTGGGCGATTAAGTGAATGTTTTAAAGCATGTGATGTAAGTTATATGTTGGTGGCAAATATTTAAAGGTTGAACAAAGTTTTATTTCCCATACTACGCAAACCTTCACGTGGGTCACATCCCTCACAGCCGTACGGAATCAGAGTTTGATAAATAGCTTATTGGGCACCTACCTCATTGGGAGGTGGCACACAACACATGGATAAGTTTCCATTTAGATCAACCAATCGGCACCCACCAACGATTATTCCATCAAAGCAAGGAAACATCACACGGTAGCCTTCATCTTCACATGAGCTTCCATCTTGCTCTCAGTAGTATCCTCTTTTGACTGTTTTTTTCCAAGTAAGGTAAGGCATCTCCATTGGTTGAGAGCTTTGCTTACTCTACAATTAAGGTTGCTTGCTCTACAATCAAGGAGCTTTGTCTCCTAAGGGTTTTGGCACCTAGGCTACTTGCCTTGTTCTATAAATTGAGGAGCTTAGCTCCATTGTAATAATCTGGAGGTGGAACCTCTGCTCTTGTGTCTGTAATATTTTTCTGAGTTCTTGAGTTTATAAAGAGAAGGCTTTGGAGGCTATGTTGTGGACTTGTATCAAATGTGTGGATGTCTAATGCTTTAAATCCCATGGAGGTAATCTGTGTCTCTTCATAAGCTTTGTTTATTGTTCGGATTCGTGTTGACCTTTGAAGAAAACTTACTATTTCAGTAAGGTAAAGAATAGAATCTATATTTTATTCTTTATTATAAATTATATGAAGCATATCTTAAACATTGTTCATATCTTGCTTGAATGTCCATGTTTCAGTTCATCTTTTATATGATTTATATTGGTATCTTTTAATCCGCTTGTGCAAGGTTTGTTGTGAGGTTTCTTGCAGGTAATTAGATCTCATTGAGAAGGCATACATGCTAGTTTGCCAATCTTTGAAGTCATAAAAAAGGAAGCGTAGTCTCTCGCGTTTTCACTTGCATGTGGTCTCCATTCGCCCAGTCTTTCTCACTCAAAAACGGTTATATCACCTTCGTTCAAACCCTCACTATAAATTTCTTAGTTACTTGTTATAATTTCTATTTAGATATATTTTGAAAGAAGTAGATCAAATGCTATTTCATTAATGATATATAATTTCGAAATTCTAAATCTTATTATTCATTGATGAGAGTATCTTCCTTAAGTTTGCATCTAACAAATTTAAAAAAAAAAATCTAGATTTGATAAGGAAGAATTGTTTCCTAAGATTTATTTGGCATCCTAGGCCCATTGCATTTGGCTTGCACCTTGAAAGAGGGCAGCCAAGGATCCTAGCAAGACAAGCTCTCTAGCTTGTCTTACTAGTCATATTTTTTGTCTCTTTTATTTGCATCATTTAGATCTAGTTTTTAGGCGTAGTTTGCATTGAGAAGTAGTTTGAGTTTTAAGTCATTTAGAGAGCATCTCATCACTTTTTAGCTCGCTGGATTTTTGGTTCTGCATATCAAAAAGTAGTTTCAAAATCATTTAAAGACTCAAAAAGTTGTCCAAAACACCTTTTTTTACATGCTAGTTTAGCTCATTTTCAATTTTTGCAATTTCTAGCATTATCAGACCACTCGTAAAGTGTTATGATTGTCATTATAATTAAAAATGGCTGGCTGGTCTGATTTATTTGCCCAACAGGTTGGAGCTAAAAAACTCACAAGATAAGCATTCGAAAGCTTCCTAAACCATCTTGAGAACCAGTTTTGCAAGAACCTTTATTTCACTCTCATATTTGTAAACTGACTTGTTCCCTAAACATAAAGGGCAAGTAGTGTTTCAATTCTAGTTCATTTCGTAAACCAAAAAACTAAAAAGAGCTTAGTAGGCAATTGCAGCGCCTGATCCCAATCCCCCCAGGGGGGATTCGCACCTTTTTTTTTTTTTTCATTTTTTTTTTGTTTTAGATTAGTTTCAGTTGAACAGTAGTAATTAAACAACTCACTCAAGCACACAACGTCCTTCGAGGACCCATTTATCATTTCGTTATATGCTTGTGTTTTATTCAAACAACTACAATTGTTCTTAAAATCTGACTCTAAAATTAACCCCTTGCTCTACCAAAGTAATCCATCACTTTGTGGTGCGAGGAAAATATATTCTTGGGTTGTAGCTTAGTTAATCATCCACTCACACTTTTTAATAAAATGAACCACGCCCCAAGCCTAAACTATGCTCTTGGCCACTGTAGCTTAGTCAGATCAGCTAGACCAATCAGAAACGGGTGCAAGGTAATTAGTTTAATAGGACAATCCAATCTCATCTTTTTTCGGCGGATTCAGGAGGCTGCATGGGTGTATACCGTAGAGTAAGCAGGCTACTTTAAGCAGGTTCACCCTCGCCTGGTTGGACATTCGGTTAAGCTGCTATAGCACTCAATCCAAAGAGTTAGATTTGGTTGGGCCAAACCAAGAATTAACCCACTCCTTAATCTACTCATTTAATAATCTTAAAATTTACCAACTGAGACACTGCAATACTTTCATTGAGACTACACAAGCAACCCTACATAGCAGCAATCGCACACAGTTCACATTCTCGGCACTGGTCATTAATTTTCCATGTTTTAAGTTTCAATTATGAATGTCGTGAATGCTTATCTATCTTATGTTGGGTTGATTAATTGATTTAATTTGCATGCAGTGCTTAGTTGTTATTTTCCCATCTCGTCATCTCATAATTCCTAAAATAGACTTTTATCTTTTGTTGTAGATTAAAAGCCTTAGATTATTTTTCATAGGGACCACCCCCCTTGGCTTCGCTAGGAGTAAGCCTAGACGGATGTTACACCTAAAATCCTACCATCATGAGATTTAGTGTATACATCCCTAAAGTTTCATTGACTAAGTTATTGGCATGGAAGAGATATAACCCATTTACACTAGGTTTTGAGAGGTGGTCGCAGGCTGCACTCATGCAACCTGCGACGTCGCATCTTTCTCTCTTGAAGGGTGCGACGATGTCAGTTAATGGACAAAAATAGCCCCTTCGAGCCCATTTCGAAGCCAGCTGACATGGATCCCTATCCCTGACTTTGTGGGAGAGCTAGCACTTGGTTCCTAACCTCTTGGAAGGATCCCCTATCTCTCTCCTACCATATCTCAACCTACCCTATCCATACCCTATCCACTTAGTCCTATATAAATGAAGCTCCTTCCCATTCCAAAGGGAGGAAGTCTATAGTGTCTACATGTTGGTGAAATCATCTTGGAGAGATCTCTATTCATCCATTGAGAGACTCACACTTCCTTGGGAGGATATGGCATTGGCTTGGATGGAGAAGGGCTACTTCGTTAAGCTCTGGTTGTAGTCATTATTTTCTATGTACTTTCCCTATATTTACAGTAATATAAATGCTTTCCACCAATATTGTTGTGATTGATGATATTGTGTAGTTTACCTGCTTAACTGTTTACTTAGATTTGTTATCGTTCAGATACTTTTACTTGTTTGTCTTTTTTTGTGCATCTTGACAGGTCTTGCAGCTTCGATATGACGACCGCAAAGCGTGGAACAACATCCAGGAAAAGGAACTGCAAACTTAAGGTAAGACATCCGATAACTTGATCCTTAACTAGATCTAGGAAAGTGGTTTATAGTCTGTACTATTTGTTCTAGACTCACATTGAGTTAGGGAGATCCAGCTTGTGTCCGCTCGAGTGGATTGTCCATCAAACAAATCTGGTGACCATACTGGGGAAGCTCATTGTTTTGTAGTTGTCAATTTGAATGTCATTTTCAGTTGATTTCTTGCCAAGCCATTCTATTTGTCATTTGCTTCTTTAGCTGGTTTCACCATCAGATCTTCACTCTGAAGAGTTTGATTACCTTCCTTTGAGTTTGTACTTCTCATTTTCAAACCTTTTCATGCTCACTGTTTGGAGAATTGGTTCATTTTTTAACTTAGATCTCGCCTGTCGCACCTGGTCAGTGGACTCAGAGCGACATTGTGTTATTTTTTATCTCTGTTCTTTGCCTGTTACTCAGTCGTTGCAACCCTTCCATTGGTATTCTGCGACATCATCGCACTCCTCGCATTGATGAACTGCGACGTCGCACAGACTGCGCCGATCTACCCAAGTTGCCATACAGGCACCCCTTCTCCATTTTTGATTTGAGTATTGGTTTGTGTGCAGACTCCCTCTGTACTGTAAGATCCAGTCAGAGACCCCATTTTGCTTTGTGTGATTGAGTTGTTTGGTTTTATTTGGAGTTGTTTTGGGTTCCATGTTGGACAAGTCTGAGATTTGGTAGTGGTGGACACTCTTGTCTCCCCCACCTGCATCTACTCACCGTTGCATTCCCTCCTCTCCTTTCCAAATCTGATCATTGGATTGGATCGGTTTCCAGACCTCTTTTGCATTCATTGTTGAGCTTTGCTTGCTTTAGTGATGCTTGTTACTGATTGATTTTGAGTGTTTGTGTGTATTTTCAGTCCATTGAGTGCTCATCTTTTCTTGAGATTTTCTGAGTTATTGAAGTGCTACAAGTAGCCTTTTCATTTTAGTATTTGTGTTTGAAAAACATTGTTACTATCAAAATGTTATTTTGATACATCCATTGAAAAATCAAAAGTACTTTGTTTCCATCATTTCTCAAGCTCATTTGAAGAATTGCATATGCATTGGAATGTCTCATTTATAGATCTTTTGGAAAAGTTGAAAGAAAATTGCATTATTTATGTTTTTCACGAATTATGAGTTGCTCATCTTCTTGAAAAATTTGGATAAATATCAAGTTTTGCAAAAGTAGTTCCATGCTTGGAAAGTTAAATGCATCTTTTGGTTTTTATGCTTTTAGGCCATTGTAGTGAAAGTGAAAAGCTTGCATACTCTACTTAGAAACTCTCTTTTCATCACTTAGCATCATTTTTGTTTTGAAAAGATAAAAGAAAAAGAAAAAAGCATGCTTTGATTTGGTTTAGTAGTGTTGTGTCTTTTGTGTTTTGCTTGAAAAAGGAAAAGAACACTTCATAGTCATTTTTTGGTAGATTTGGGATTGTATTGCATTGTGTTGCTTTGGTAAAATCGGAAAGAAATTTCTCCCTCCCATACATAGAGTTCATCAAAAGAAAAGTGTATTTTTTGCATGTAGTTAGGACTTGCATTATGTTTACGATTATACACTCACCTCATGCATTCACCTAACCGTCCAGATAAAATTAACTGTAGAACTAGGGTAAAATTTTTAGTAACTTGTGTGTAAGTTAGAGACGTGTTCCGACGTCGTTAAGCGTGGCAGCTGTCGTTATTTTCTAGCACTGTATCCCGGGGGTATTGTAGTCTTCCATGTACTTATCGGTATATCGAGCTCTTTCACGTACCCATCAAGTACCACATGTACTTGGCGTATATTGAAAGGTGTTTCACGTACTCGGTAGTATATTGGAAGGTCTCTTGTCGAACGGTTGTGCATTAGACAGCACCACTACGGATTTGAGCTCCCACAGACCTTGCGTATGTCGGGAGACACCATTAGGATTCCTGAAACAAACTGAGTTAACCTTTTGGCCGTCTTGGCGGAGCAATACACCGAGAACAGCACTTGGGGAGATTACTACGCATGTACCCTCAAGGTAATCGGGTATTCAGGCAAGGGTACGGTCCCAATCCTCCTTATCGTGTTTTACTGTTGGACCCTGTGGTATATAGCGATTTGCAAAGCCTTGACAATCCTGTGAGGTTCCAGACCTTTGAATCCACTCTTACAACATAAGTTTGCTTGTGGCCTTAGTTTGTGTAGGGTTTGTCTGGTCTGCTTTTCTTTCGTTTAGCTTGCCTTAGGAGAAAATTTTTGTTTCAGTCACTTTGGCTGACTTTCCTTGGAGAAGGTCTCGCAGGATTCAAAATTTGCCACCCGAATATCCCCTTAACCAGGAGGTAATTTTGAGGGTAAGAATGGATCCACAAGCCAAGGTCAGGTCACATGAAGTGGAAAACCCCACTTTGAATGTTGGAGGACTTTTGTTTCCTCATACTCCTCCAGATTCACCAGTCTCTCATCTTCCGCAGGGTGAAGAAGCACAAATCCCCACTTCACAAGACTTACCTCCTGTTTCGTCGGGAGAGCCAAGATCGTTGGAATGGATAAATCAACCCCAGGACGACCCTACAACAGTTGCTGGTCCTTCAGCAGCTTATTGGACATCTTCTCTAGGCCACCCAGTGGTCCATTTTGTTGTTGCACCCCCACCCAGTGGGACTACTCCGATTGACCCCTTAGCTTACTATCGTGACCAACTGGCTCACTTTCGTTCTATGGCTGAAAGGTGTCGGAGATCAAGTCTCCAACGAAGGGCTGAAGACGCAACGTTACCCCCTTATCGACCCATCCCACGTCGCTCTTTATCTTTTGAGTCACCGGAATCATCTACGCAACACGTGACCACTGCTGAAGTTGGTCAACCATCCATCCCTGCACATGCGTCCCCTAGACAGGAGACCAGTTCAGCACCTCTCACGACCCAACCTGTTGAAGCACAACAGTTCAACACACCTGTGATCACCACGGTTACGTTACTTGCTCCTCCCCCACCTCAAACTTCGAGGGGAGGATACTCTTTACCCCCTACCTTCCTTACAAGTAACGTTAATCGTACGGTGAATAACCGACAACCAGTGTTGTGTCAACCTTTACTTAGTGGTCAGCAAGTTGTTGCTGGGGGGCAATCTCCATCTCTTAACCATAATATTGCAGCAGGAGTTCCCATCGGGCCTTCCGTTGGAAATTCCTTACCTCCCGAACCTTCCACGACGAGACTATCCCATGTTGGGGGACCGTCCAATGTAATTCAACCTCCATCGAGTCAAGCGTATCTAGGTCATCTTAACCCTGTGCCGAGTCAACTTAATCCCGGAAATGCATTCTATGGGGTACCCTACCCCAAAAATCCTTACACTCTATGGGGACAGCAAAATGTTTTACAACATGGACCCCCACTTACAGTCCCTCAAGTCCCTCCACCCCCGTTTGGCCCACCCCCCCTGGTGGAGGTGGTGGAGGACCACCCCCTCTTGGCGGCGGTAGTGGTGGAGGACCATCCCATCCCGACGGTGGTGGTGGAGGACCTTCTCATCCTAGTGGCGGTGGTGGTGGACCACCAACCTACTATGGTGGAGGTGGCGGAGGAGGCTCTTACCCTTTCGGCGGCGGCGGTGGCCCACCACCTCCTCCCGACAGAGGTGGTGGAGGCCCGTCCTATTCCAGTGGTGGTAGCAGACCACCACCTCCTCATGGTGGAGGCAGTGGCGGCCCATCCTACCCTGGCGATGGTGGCGGATCCCCACCATTTGGAAGCAGCCCACCTCCTCTCGGCGGCAGAGGTGGGCCCCCACCTTATGGAAATGGGCCACCTTATTATGGTAACGGACCACCTTACTATGGCGACGAACCTGGATTCGATCTGGGCATAAGGGAGAAATTGCACATTTGACAAAAGTCAAAATAAGTAAAAAATCATTAAAATTTTCATTTGTGAAGGTTGAAAGTGGATGGCATGAGGTGTACAACTACATTACAAATATAAAGCACATGTTATAACATGGCTTGGTTATAAATTGAATTAAGGGAGGATGACATGAGCATCCTTCACGTGAGACCCCTTCACGTGGGCAATCACCGTGCAAGTAAATGGTGGGCGATTTGCTCCAAGTTAAAGGCATTGGTTTCAATGGGAGTGGGGCTCCACCTCATCCCCCACCAACCCAATCATGCCTACCTCAACTCCAAGCTCACCAACCTCCTCACGCCATCCTTCACGTGAGTCTCCACAAGTGGCTAATGCACCTAGCTTGGCTCCCTCTCTCAACCAATTTCGAATTAGGTTTTTGGTAGTCTCTTCTTGTATAAATACAGAGGCCTTTGGCTCTCTTAAATATGGATGTTTATGCAAGAGAACTTTGCACAAATTTGTAACACTTTTGCTTTCATATTGGAATAAAGATTAGACTTTGGATGTCCATGAGTTCTCAACATATGTGGTGAATTCATCTCTTATTGAGGTGATATCTTTCTAAACCCATCTCTTAATTTGCAAGTGCTTTGATCAAATGCTAGCTTAGGAAGGCTATTATTCTAGCCCGTAAGAGTAGCCATTTGTAGTCTTCAACTTGGTTATTTATGCAAAGTCTATCAAGATCTAAATGAACAGGAAGTAGTCAGTTATACCATTGTTGATCTAATCTTGATTTTCCTAGCATACTAGTACTATTGATCTCACCTGTTTTTTGAGTTGCATGTGTTTTGGTTAGGTGTTGCCATAGGTGAAGAAGGGTGTGAGCTCAGCTGCATCTATTCCATGCTTCATCATCAAGAGTTTTTTTATTTTAACACTTTTGTGATTACAGGATCTACAAGTGCTTGAAATCTCATTCAAAGAAGAAGCTAAAGAGAGATCTTCTTATCATCTCATTAGAAAACAACAACTTCAAACTCCTTGGTTACTGGTTACATTTGCAAAAAGCCCTAATTTTCAAGTTCATCTTTTGGCTTTTGCCCTAGCTTCTTGTCTTCTTCCCATCTCTTTTTCTTCTTCTTTCATTTTCCGCTTGCTTATCTTTGATTTCTCGTCTTTTTTTGCTCACTGTTGTTCCTCTTCTCCTCACTGATTTTGTCTCTTCAAATTTCTGATTTTTTCCCTCTTTTCCAGCCTTTCAAACTTTGGCTTTTCCTCTCTAATTTTACTCACTGTTTTGACTTCTTTCGTCTCTGATTTTTTACCCTTTTTCCAGCCCCTTCTTACCTTTTTCCATCCCCTTCTTACCTTTTTCCATCCCTCCTTTCTTCCTACTTTTTGCAGCCTTGTCTCCATTTTTTGTTGGCTGTCCCATCCTTCATTTGCAGCCACTTCTACCACTGTTCGCTGCCCTCTTTTCCTCATTTATTTTTGTCTCTTTGCTTACTGTTTTTGTCTCTCTTCTCCCCTCATTTCCAACTCATCCGTCTCTTCTCCCTTTCGCTCAAGCTTTCAAACTTTCCTTTGTCTTTTCTTCTTTTGATCCTCTATTCTTTACTTCTCTTTCCTCAGTTTTAATTTTAGATCTTATGTTGCTTCTAAGTTTTCATTCATACTTAGTCATTTTGCAATTCTTAAATACTTAGATCTTTGATTTGTACTTGAATGGTTAGTCTAGTTCATTTATCATAAGTTCTTAGTTTGTTTTCATATTAGCTTGCATCTAGATACTAGAATTACATTCATAGTTCATTTGCATTCTAGTTAAGTGTAGATCTTAGTTTGCATTTGATTTAGGTTCTCAACTTTCATAAGATTAGTTTCATTTGGTTAGTTGCACTAGTTTGGTTATCTAGTTCTTGGTTTCATTTTGATTTTGATTTCACTAACTCCAACTAGTGCTTGTTCACAGATTTTAGTTGTAGGTGCTTAAGGGAGATCAATCAAGAAGAGAAAATCCAAAAAACTTGAAAACCAAACAAGAAGACAAACCTTTTTGTAGAAGCATTTAAGCTTCATCTTTTATTTTCTCAACTTTTCAAGGGATTAAAAAGCCCTAAAAAATTGTAAACTCCATAATAAAGAGCAAGTGGGATTACAGCTTCCACACCCCACTTCCCCCATTTGTGGGAAGCTTGTAGTGTCTTGTTCCCTCTTTAGCTTAGCCTTTTATTTCCATAGCTAGCTAGTTTCAATTTTGCAAGTAGTTTAGATATACTGCTAGATTAGGTTCATTTTTTATAAACTGTTAAAAGTTTTTAGATCTTGTTTTCTGTTTTCATTTATTGATATAAACTACTAAATCTAAAAGGAACCTAAAGACTTTTGAATCTCACTGCAAAGTGGATCAAGAGCACTCTCTATCGGAGAGTCTGTTTAATTTTTGTTTTATTTCAAGTTTTCACTAACCCCCATGCTCTCCCGAGTAAGGTTTCAAACCTGAAAGAGATTCTTGGGTAGATTAGATTTACATTCAAGCATTTATTTCCGTGCATCATAAATCTCTTGAATCTCACCATAAGGCGGATCAAGAGTGCTCTCTGTCGAAGAGTTCCTTTTTGGTTCTTCACAAACATATCCCCTGAAATTGGAATATATTATTTTCTATACCGCGTATGCTCTACCCAGTTTTGGGATAAATAGAAACGGTATAGATTATTTAATTTTTCACATTAATTCCAATTTCAACCATACTAAAATTAATACCCCATAACCAACCATAACCAACGAAAATCCGGCATTGATCGCAATACTCGAAAGTGGGCAAATTTTGCCGGGGACACTGGATCACTGTACTTAGATCTTAGGGGCACCGTTAGGCTACATCCTTGTTTGGTGTAGTGTTGAACACACTCTTGAGACTTTGGCAACCCACATGTCTCCGTACGAAGCCACCTAGAGTATTTTCCGCACATATTTCCAGTACCTTAGGGTATATCTTGGAAATTCGCTTAGCCATAATAATCAAGATCACCATAAAATACACAATAAAATTTACAAAGAACAATTGCAAAACGGTTTTCAAGCACACAAGAACTCTTGTATCAAGCAACCCCAGCACTTTGACTCCATAAGGCACTGGTCCTTCATTTTATTTGTTTTATTTATATCTGGATCATACATTGTTTACATGCTTCAATTTATGTTGTGGATATCTTGATTAAATATCACTTGTTGTGCATCTTAATTTCTCCTTTTTGCAAAGTGTATCTTCGGGTTATATAAATATTATTGTGAATCAAAAACTCCTAAACAACACCCATCCGCATCACATCACCTTTTAAAAACATTAAAACAAAGAGCCTTAGAAACTCTTTTTTAGGGACTACCCCCCTTAGCTTCGTTAGGAGTTTCCCTAAACAGAGGAGTCGGGATTAGGTGACAACACCTAACTCTTTGCTTGCCCCCAAGGCCACACCTTCCCACCTGGGAGACAGCTTTCGAAAGATTTCTGCTGCTGGTGTGCACATCCGACGATGTTATCACACCATAGTAGCAGGGCTACTATCGTTGCTGAACAGATATCTGCACATTTCAGAGCTTTGCTTTCACAGAGATCAGCTATGATGAGCTTGTATTTTGAGATCACTCATGATCAGAGCAGTATATTATATCAGACTTTTGTTAGACCTTGTGCCAAGGCTGAGCCTTGGGAGCTCAGATTTGATGACCGATGTGACCTTTTGTTCCATACAGTTTCAGTTCAGTGCCCAATGATGTTATTGCAGTAGTGTTTCAGATGATTTTTGATGATTATTATTATGATGTGATATAACCTATGGACTTCTGATTATTAACTATGGACTTTTGTCTTGTTGTTTTAGTTATCTTCACAGCATTAGCTTGTTATATGATTCACGATGTGGCAGTACCATTTAAAACTAAAATTGAATATCTTGGATGATGTTATAACTATTAATGGATGTATTACTTGCACACTTAGGCTTCCTGAAAAAACCCACCAGTTTTATTACCCTCCTATGAGCATAGATATGGTCTTCCTTGACATTCTTGTCTACTAGCTTAGGCACCACATTCATTTGACTTCATCCATCCATGACCTTCCCGATTTGGCTTTCACCTTTGACTTGTCTTTCTTGACCTTTTGATACTAAGGACTTCCCCATTACTACCTCTGTGTTGGATTGCATCCATGTTTGTTTAGTGTCTCGGCTCTAAGTTGGTGAGAGAACTTGCCTTTGGTGAGTTGGATTGTAGGCCTAAATCATTATGGTTGGTTGTCCCGATGTTTGGCACTGGAAAAAGTCCCCTTAGTCACTTGAGATGTTGTTGGCTAAAACTGAAAGCTCATGTACTACTTGTATTGGAAATGCAAAATGAAATCCTGTGAACTTAGAATTCTAGAATGTGTTTCTTAACACACGTGAATAAAGGCTATAGCGATGAACTGCTAAAAATACTCCTCGAAGAGTATTGAAAAAGTCCAAAAAGTAATGGTTACTCAAAGTTATATCTATTATTGCTGACCTTGTATATGTATAAACATGCCCTAGATGTAAGCTGCAACTAGTTGTGCTTCTTAGCACATCTGAAATCTGAAGGGTTATGTAGGCCAAAAAGGCCATGAAATGAAATGAATGATTCTAATGAACCTGGATCATCTTAATGTAGACATGATGCCTAAGTTGAATAAACACTTTCTAAACAACTTATGCATTTGTGACGCATAACCCCCAACCTTGTCTTAGCCTTTACCCTTAGCTAGCAGTTAGACCATGTCCAATGGGTGAGTCGATCACTAAAGCTCTTGTGCAAGTAAAGTATAAATAACATTAAATATCTATATGTATTAAACTGCCATGGAATGATGATGTACTTTAAGTTCAGCTGTGAGTATGATTAGAGGAACATGTCTTAGCCTATTGATATAATTTTGACCTTGGTTATATTTTGGCCTAGTCAAACATAGTTTGACTGTGGTCATTCTTGGGATCTGTGATGATGTGGACCATGTATGCCTATGGATGATGATTGATGGTCCCATATACTCTTGTTGAAGATACCATATGGTGGACATATGATTCAGATGATGGTTGATGCAGTTCAACAGATTTATTATTATTTCCAGATCATCAGATTATGCATTGTCCAGGTATGGTGGACCCTACAGTTGACCCCTCAGGTCAACCCATGGTGTATGAGTACACATTTCTAGTAGATTTGGGTATTCTGGATCCATTGAGACACTCATCATTCAGTTCCGGGCACTTTTGAGAGAGATAGATACAGTTATTCACTTGTTGACCAGATTTGGCATGTTTTCTCAGCCTGTCCAACAGAGGCATGAGAGGCCAATTTCACCTAGGGTGCTGTATGAGGAGGGGGTGGTCCAGCTAGTTGTTTTTACCATTATACCCCCTTTCCAAAATCCTGGTGGGATCAGTTTGACAGCGTAGGCACTCCAGGGGTCAGTTTGGGCAGCTTCATGGTTATCAAGGAGGGTTAAAAATGGAATAAAAGGGTCACTGAGGAATTTGATTTGGGAAACTGAGGCAAGGTTTTGACAAAGATCTTCCAGGGTGAACCCCCCATCTTCCAGCCAGATATCATCAGTCAGTGGAGTCCACAGAGGCCACAAGAGGCCTTTTACTGCATGTCTCTCACAGATTTTGAGGACAGGATTTGATCATTTGTATTATTTGGACATATTATTTTATATTATTGTGCCATGGGGATGAGCTAGTAAGGATTTATGCATCCTAGCCCCACCATGAGCTTCTTGAGTCATGTCCATGTGATATGAGGTGGGCCCATATGTTTTAGCCCCCTCCTAGTGATGACATCACCCTCCATGAGTCTTTTTGAGGGATGACATCACCCTCTCTTTGAGTGATCCATGTGATATATTGTAGGCTCATCTTAGCCATTGATTATATTTGTTGATCTTTTAATCTCAACCACTCATTTCAAAAAGTGGTTTTGAGATCTAGGGTTTTGGTCTCTATTATCCTATATAAGTAGGAGACCCCCTCATTGTAAAGCACCTTTGGGCTCTGAAAAACTTCAAATGAAAATAATATTTTGGAGATCTACTTCTTGGATTTGATTGGGTTACTCTTGTATATGTTCTTGTATCTCTTGCTTCTAGACATTTTTTTCTTTTCAGGTGAAATCGACATCAAGAGAGGGAGGCCGAATTGCTTGAAGCTAGCTCAACGTTTTGCTTGATGGGAAGATTGTAGGGGTTGCTCACATGCCCCATGGGCAAAACGTCTTCATCTTGAGGGAGTTTTTAAATTGTGCTTTGTCCATTGATTGCTTCTTTGATATGACATGCTTAGATCTTATGGATTTGTGGATCAAATCTAACTTGATGTAGTTTGATTTACAGGTTTTCATGGGACATCTCTCCTCCTAGGGCTTAGACATTTTTTGGTTGAAGACACTTGGATCAAGCTTGGAATTGTAACTAGGGCAAGAATCATCCATATGCTAAGAGGCCACAAGCTTTGAGGTAAGATCTACAAGGTACGTATCTATTTCGCTTGTTCTCCATCCTATTGGTCACAAAATCATTAAAATCAAAACTCTCATTTTTATATTTTCCTAGATCTACTTGGATCTAGCTTGGCTTTGGGGATAATAAAAAGAACCCACCTCTATAACATCCACGACAATTTGGATCTATAGTTTGGTGGCATTTGGGTTTCATTTAACACATTTTCCAAGGCACCTAGCCCTCTTGAAGGCAATTCCCACCCCTTGAGAGAAGCTAGTTGGGCTAGTTCCAAGTTGTGCGTAGGTCAGATCCCACTTGATTTGCACTTGTCTACCTTGATAACCTACCCCTAGCGCTTCACCTCTTTGATTTTTGCCTTGTTGGCCCCATTCCTCATTTTGAGGGTTGTGCCCCACTTGGGTCATTGGGTGATGCATTTTCAATCTTAGATCTATGGAGATCTAGCTCACATTGGGGCATCCCACTTAAAACCCACTTTGATAATTGCCTTAACTACCCCAATCTGCATTTTGGCATCATCTGGACTCCATTTGCCCCCTCACATCAAGGCACTGGTCTCCCTTGGTCAATTCGCACTCCTTGGAGTTAGTGTCATTTGTTAGATCCCATATGTGGGTGTTTCCTAATCCATCTTGAATCCATAGATCCACATCATCAAACACCCCATAGTGCCATATCACCCCTAACTCACCTCGTGGGTCCCATTTGGACCATTTCCATATTTTAAGGAAGTGGGCCCCACTTGTGTATTTTCATGGTACAAGATCTATCCATTAGGTGGCCTTACTCATTCATTGGTTGAAGCATTAGTCACTTCTTAAGCCTCTTCAACCACACTTAACTCTTGGGCCCACTTAATCTAATCCACTCATTGGTTTTCGTAGCTCATCTTTTACACGCTTCCTTAGGAACCTTTGGGTTAAGTCAATCTTCCTTCATTGGCTAGGGTCACCCCCTTTGTCTTGAATTGTCTTGATCTAAAGCGAAGAGTGCTTCGGTTATCATGACTCCCAGCTTGCATTGGGAACCGTGGCATCTCTTGGGTAACCTCTTTAGTTGTCCATCTCCTCCACCATCCCGGATGGGATACCTTTAGAGACAACTACAAGTTGTGTGATAACATGTGGGCAACATTTTTGGCACCGTTGTCGAGAACAAATTTTTTGTTCTTGGACGACTTTAACTTAGTTTTTTCTTAGTTTTTATCTTTACCTTTTTTGATAGATTTTTAGTCCAATCAACTCTCTAAAATTAGACTTGAATCCATCTGGCGACTCCACTGTCAATTAACTTACCAAGGTATTCAACAAGAAGAAAATTTGTGGGCCTACTTGATTTCATCCCTAAGCTCAAAAAAGGTTTATAGGAGGAGATTGAATAGGTTAGTGTTATCACACCATAGTAGCAGGGCTACTATTCTTGTACAGCAGATATCTGCACATTCCAGAGCTTCCATTATTCCAGAGCATGGCTATATATTTTGGATCACTCAAGATCAGAGCAGTATATTATTCAGATTTATGTATGACCTTGTGTCAAGGCTGAGCCTTGAGAGTTCAGATTTGATGACTGATGTGACCACTTATCCATTACAGTTTCAGTTCAGTGCCTAGAGATTTATTACAGCAGTGTTTCAGATGATACTTGATGATTATTATTATGATGATGTCGTATGATCTATGGATATGTTCTCACCGACTGTGGATTATTATCTTGTTGATTTAGTCATGATCATAGCATGTGCTTGGTATATTATTCCTAATGTGGCAAATTATTTAAAATGAACTGTAAATCATAAAATGGATAATTGCTTGCACATGTAGGTCATTTAACAAACTTACTGGTTTTTCACCTTACATAGATATGGTCTTTCCCAACACCAGTTGTCTGCTAGTGTAGGCTCCATATTCACTTGTCTCCATCCATACATGACCTTCCTATTTGACTTTAAGCCCTGACTTGTCTCATTTGACTTTCTGATACCGAGGACTTCCCCATTTTTCTACCTCTGTGTTTGGACCGCATCCCTGTTTATCCAGTGTCTCGGCTCTGAGTTGGTGACAGAGCTTACCTTTGGTGAGTTGGATTGTAGGCCTAAATCATTCTGGTCGGTTGTCCCGATGTTTGGCATTGGCTCGAACTCCCCCTAGTCACTTGAGATGTTGGCTAAAACTGAAAGCTCATGTTCTACCTTTGGAAACTAAAAATTCGCCCATGGAAACAAAAAAAAGGGCAAGAGCAATGAAAAGCTAAAAATACTCCTCGAAGAGTATAAGAAAGGTCCAAAAAGCAATGGTTCTTAAAAGCTATATCTAAACAATTGCTGACCTTATAAATATGTGAAAAACATGCCCTGGATGCAAGCTGCAACTAGTTGTGCTTCTCAGCACATCTGAAATCCGAAGGGTTATGTAGGCCAAAAAGGCCATGGAATAAAATTGAATGATCCTAATGAACCTGGATCAACTTGATGTAGACATGATGCCTAAGTTGAATAAGCACTCTCTAAACAACTTATCCATTTGTGAGACACAGCCATCCCCCGTGTTCTTTTTGTCCAGCACAGAGTTTGTAGCTTCCCCCTTCTCCCAGTCCAAAGTATTTTTGAGTTAAGTTAGACAAGTCAAACCCTTGGCCCAACCTTGCTCCTAGCCTTCATCCTTCACTAGCAGTTTGACCATGTCCAATGGGTGAGTTTGTCATTTGAACTATTGTGCAAGTAATTTTATATAACAACGGAATATGTTAACTTGATTAATGCCACTGAATGGAATTTATACTTTGAGCTTAGCTGTGGGAATGATTAGAGAAGCATTGTCTTAGTCTACTGATGTGATTTATCCTTGATTATATATTCTTGGGATCCGTGATGATGTGGACCATGTATGGATGATTATTGATGATGATTTATGGGCCCACATGTTTGATGATGATATCATATGATGGACATATGATGCAGATGATGTTTGATCCAGTTCAGCAGGTTTATTATTACTTCAGATCAGCAGATTATACATTGTCCATATATGGTGGACCCTACAGCAGGCCCATTAGGGCAACCCAGGGTGTATGAGTACTCATTCCTAGTGGATTTGGGTCTTCTGGATCCATTGAGACACTTATCTTTCAGTTCCGGGCACTTCTGACAGTGATTGATGCAGTTTTACACTTGTTGACCAGATTGGAGGCTGATTTCCCAGCCTGAGCAGCAGGGGCCCCGAGAGGCCAGTTCACCTAGGGCGCTGATGATGGAAGGGGTGGTCCAGCCACTTGTTATTACCATTTATCCCCCCTTCCGGAGAGCCTGGTGGGCTCAGATGGACAGCGCTAGCACCCCAGGAGGCAGTTTTGGCACTTTCACAGTTCCCGAGGCAGTTAAAAAATGGGATAAAGTGGTCACTGAGGAAATCGATTTGGGCAATTGAGGCAAGGTTTTGGCATTTGGTCTTCACAGAGGTCTTCCAGGGTGGCATCACTATCTTCCAGTCAGTTTTCACCATGTGGGTATGCCCGGATTGATCACAGGAGGACATTTACTGCTTGACTGTCATGGATTCTGAGGACAGTTTTGGTCATTTTTATTATATTGGATATATTTTATTATTTTATTGTGCCTTGCGGATGAACTAGTAAGGATTGATGCCTCCTAGCCCCACCATGTGCTTATTTTATCATGTCCTAGTCATCATGAGGTGGATTATTGTACTTTTTACCCCTCTAGTGGGATGACGTCACCCTCCATTGTACCATTTAGTGAGGGCGCTATTGCTATGTTGAGTGATCCATGTGATATATTGTTATGGGTCATCTTAGCCATTGATTGTATGATGAGATCTTTTAATCTCAACCACTCATTTGATGTAGTATTGTAGAGTGGTATAGGGTTTTGGTCTTTATTATCCTATATAAGGAGGAGACCCCCCATTGTAAAGCTCACCTTTGGAGCTCTGGAATATTGGAATAGAAGATTTTTTTGTGGAGCACATCTCTCTTGCATTGTGGATTCTCTTGCAAATTGAATGTACAGTATTTCTTCTATGTATCATTGTGGATTTTGGTGCTTTTGCTAACCTTTTGACAGGAAAGTCGAATTGGAGAGAGGAGGGCGACTTCATGAGGGTTATTGTTTGAGGGGTCCACATATTCTCTCTTGGGTTGATCTTGTGACAGGGAGTATCATTATTGTATCTTCGTGACATAGTTGATGCTTTCTATTACATCTTTCTACCATTTTCATAATCATCTTGCTTGACTTGTTTCTTTGATCTTGTCTTGTAGGAGGAGGACGATTTGGCTATCTTGGAGAAGGGCGATTTGGTTGGAGCACTTGGATCTCACTCTTGAATATACACATAGGAGAATGCTATCAACTTGCAAGGTGGCCATAAGCAATTGAGGTAAGATCTACAAGGTATGTGCCTCTTTCATCCATTCTATCTTCATTGGTCATAAAACCCTAATTAAATCAAAACCCCAATTTTGGTATTTCTTAGATCTACTTAGATCTAGCCTTGCAATTGAAAAGATATTAAAAACCCACCTCTATAGGATCCACCCCTAGTTGGATCTATAGTTTGGTGGTGATTGGCTAAAAATTGACACACTTTTCAATGCAAAAAGCCTTCTTGAACCTAAATCGATTTTCCTAAGAGAAGCTTGTTGGGTTAGATCTAGCACATGGGTAGGTGAGATCCCACTTGATTTGAAATCTAGACACTTGATAACCTATACCCATATCTTTACTTTGGTGAAAACTACCTTGTGGACTTCTCTCCATGTTTTAAGGGGTTGAAACCCCCTTTTGACCTTCTTGGCATCTTAAAACCTATATCTACTAAGATCTAGCCCTTAGATTCACTTGAAACTTTGAACATGCATAGATCGAGATACTAGCATCCCGGATCTACATTTTGGTGGCCATTGGACTTGATTTGGTCCACCAAAACCCACTTTTGGACCCTCCTTGAGGAAATCGCACCCCCTTGTTTTTTTGAGTTGGTCCACTTCTAGGAAGTGGGTGTTGGAGATTTTCGTGGATTTGGAATGCCCATGCCTTGAAACCTAGGTCTATACTGTCCTTTCGTCAAGATCCGCCTTGGGGATTGCATTCCTTGTTTTAAGGGATTGTGGTCCACTTTTGGTCATCACTTAAAAACCTAGATCTAATAAGATCCAACCATTGGATCTCATTCAACCCATTTGACTTGGCTTCTAGGTGTCCCGATCTACAATTTGACATACTTTTTGACCCCATTAGCCCACTTAGCAAGGCACTAGTCCATCACCAAGCAAGTCGCACTCCTTGGGATTGGTGTCAAATCCTAGATCTAGCACATGGGTATCCTCAAAATCAACTTCAACTCATAGATCCAACCTACATCTAACCTATAGTACCTACCTCACACCTAACTTCACCTTGTGGGCCTACCTAGAATCACCTCACACTTCCCAAGAAAACTAGACCCACTTGGTAAACACATGGTACTATACCTTGTCATCGTACCCCATCATGTGGCCTAGACCATACATAGGTTGAAACATTAATAATCTCTTACACCTCCCTCAACCATACCTTAAACCTTAGGTCCACTTAGCCTTGCATTGGTTTCCGTAACTCATTACTTACCTACACCTAGAAACCTTTGTTTGGGTCCAATCAACTGTGATTGGGGTATAGGGTCTCCTCCTTGGTCTAGTTACACCTTGACCTAAAGCGAAGAGTGCCTCGGTTGACGTGACTCCCACCTGCATTGGGAACCGTGGCATCTCTTGGGTCACCTCTTTAATTGCCTAGCTCCTCTACCGTCCCGAATGGGATACCGCTAGGGGCAACTACAAGTTGTGTGATAACAAGATCATATAAATAAGATCTCCTCACTTCATTTTTAGATATCAACTTGATGGGATAAGACACTATGCATCTATTTTACCCAACTAGGGCTTTTTGAGGAGAGTGCATTTCTTGAGGATGATTACATGAGCTTGTTTTGGAGATTTATCTTTGGAGATTCTTTTGTTCTTGCATCATGTTTAGGTAATGCTAGGAGTTGTTTGCTTGACACATGCACACCAAGGTATCTAAGTCCTTCTTCTTGATATCTTCTTGTTGAATATTGAATTCTATACTTTGTCTAAATGGTAGAATGGTAGTTACATTGCTGCATTTTGCCCCAGCCAAGTAAGCTTTCAGTATTTTGTTACCCTAGTGAGAGCTTGATCCTTTGGTCTCCAAGATTTGTCTTGGCCAAGTCTCATCCAACCAATCCTTGAGGTTGTTGGGAGAGTCTTTGGCATGCCAAATCTGGCAAGTGTCATCTCAAGGAGTAGCCCTACCCTTTGAGCCCTAGGTAAAGTTAGATTAGCTTACAAACCCTAAGTTGTTCACCCATTTTTATCTATTTTAATTTTCTGAGTTAGTTTGGTAAATATTATTTGATTATGTTAGTTAGGTTAATTGCTTTTACCTTTTTCTTTAATTTTGGGAGTTAGTTGTTTAATTGCATGTTAAAAAAGCCTAAAAAACAAAACTAAAAACCTAAACTAAACCCAAAATCCGAGTTTTTCCCATTGCATAAAACCCTAACTAAAGAAACTGCAGAAACTAAACTGCACCAGCGACTTCCTTGGCAGGCTTCTCTCTACTTCGCCTCCTTCACCATCTAGCTCGCCATTTCCTTCCCCTTCTTCACAGGCCCTCAACCCTCCTCTTTAAGCCCTCGCTGCCCACTGTCTTATTTCTGACCTGCTGCTCCCTGTTGCCCTACTACTCCCACAGTCCGAACCTGCTGCAACCTACTCCTCTCCTCTTCCTGCAGTCCAAGCCCTCCATTCCGACTTCACTTTCCATCCCTACTTTGCTTCCCTTTTCCACAGTCCACCACCTTTTCTCCTTCCCCATTCTCCCTATCATCTCCCTCCACTTCTCCATTTCTGCTCCTCTCCACCAGAGCTACCCACTTCTCAAAGCTATAACAGCTGAACACATCAAGACAAGTTAGAAGGTTAAAACTCTGGGGTATTTTAATGGGTTTTGCCAGGGCTACCAAGTGGAAGTCTCATCCATTTTGAACTTATAGCAAGTCTAAATTTTATGTTACATATAGTATGCTAAATTTGTCTTAAATTGATTAAGGAGAATTGCTATTGGATTGATTCTGGATATCTTCTAGCCTTGGTTATGTTATAAAACTGGATGCTGCTGCAAATTTCTGATATTCTCCTACTGCAAGTAAGTCTGATATGTTTACATCTCAGTATGTACAAGTTGTGGTAGAATTTGGCCCAAAGTGCATGTCATATTGTTCACTCGTTCTGGCATCTTTTGGTTGGCATACAATCATTATAATAAACCACTATGATACTGCTGTTATGTCTTCAATTACACTACGAAAGTTGCTAATTATTGGACTGATATAGATAGTTAAGTATTCAGACTTATCTTGGAACCTACTGCTGCTAATCATTTCAGTCTAATTCTCAGTGCTCCTGATCCTTCATGTATTATGTGGATTTAGTTCTTGGATGATCGAAGCTTGAAGTTACATGACTTGATTTTTCCATGTTTTCTGTTGCTACAAATTGGACATATTTTACATACAGCAAAACTAAGTCCTTGTTTTCAACGATTGATAGGAAGCACTTTTGGTTTTTCTGAGTTTTGGTGTTGAGTGCCTTCATCACAGTACTACATTCCAGCACTAGTACTTGTCCTAATTCTTACATTTTAATGCTGCTATTAAGCCTGAGATAATGTACAGTGAGTTATTATTTACTGAGTGCTATACTGGTGGATGATGCAAGATTTGGTACTTAAGATTATTGGTTTCCAATAGTTATACATTTGATCCTTGAGCATAATTTGGTTGGAAAGTCCTTTGTCCTCGAAGTATGCACGTTGATGTCACATACCCACCCATCATACCAGCATGGGAGAGAACATGACACTAAATCCGGACATCTAGCCCCATACTTAGTAAACAAACATTTATATAAAATGAAGATGGAAATATGCAAATACATAAATATTTGAAAACAAAGCAGAATTAAATTCTATTACACATCCATCATACATTCAAGATATTCATGTCATTCATCAATTAAAACAATACAGAATTAGCACATGAGAGTATTTATCTTAAACCAAAGTAGTCCCTGAGCAACCAGCTATGCATCTGCAATGTTCCACCCAACCATAGGCCAGTTGTGCTTATCAATCTCTTGATACAACTGCCACCCCCGAGTTGGGCATGATTTCTACAAGGAAGAAGGGAACAGTAGACTCACACATAGCCAAAATACACCAAAATCAGCTAAGCCAATCAGCAGTTGGGTTTATCAGGCTGCTAGGAGATGGAAAAGGAAGAATTGCTAAGCTAGTGAACTCAACCACAGAGCTATGGGTACCCCTACAAGATCTATCCAGCTTGGTTCCCCACAATGCCTACACACCCGATTCAAGGAAGTATTCCCTTCACTACTACACAGTCCCTCAGGCCATACCTTCCAATTCAGTGTTGTTCAAGGTGTGCATAGAAGAGTAGCCAGCCCTTTTGATCTTCTTGAGAGGTTATTTTCCCGACTAGGTTTATCAAGCCAATTCTGTCCACTACCACTCCAAATTTCTTGCTCACAGGTTCAAACCAAAACAGGGATGCACATAACAGCAAAAGTATAAGTGCTGGGCATGAAGAAACATTTTTACAGTGAGATGCCCAAAGATGGGGTTTCTACCAGTTCAGAAAAATGTGGGCAACCCAAAACGGAATGGAAAAAATGGGAAGTCAACCCTAGGAGAGCATAATCGTTTTTAGAAAATGTTTATGGGCATTTCATGGATAGAAACGACCTCCATAACCCCAAAAATCGTGGCTCTCTTCCTCCTAGCCACTGTGCAATACAAAAACGAGTTGCTAGGCATGGAAAAATGCAGGAAATGATGAAAAACGTGATGGAGAAAGTCCCAGCTAGCTCAGACTGCGTGAGAGAGCAAAGGCCATCGGTTCAGAATGGCTTTGGGCACCATTTCGTGAGTGTTTTCTTGCCCAAGAAGCAAAAATACGATTTTTCCAGATTGATGGCTTGCCCATACACGAAATTGACTGCCATATCTCTCCATCCCCAAGGCATTAACTGCCTCAACCAACTCTTGGAAGAATTAAATGATTGGGTGAATAACCCAAAATGGGTAGTTGGTGGTTGATGGGTTTTCTCATTGACACATGGATTAACACCATTGGCTCAAGGGTTTGAATAATTTCCCTCCCTATTCCTTATAAAAATCATGCCCCCATCTCTTTGTTGCATTGCATAGCTAGTTGTGGGTATTTCATTAAAATTTGTATTTACATGATGTCTTAATTTACATTGTGCCTGTTTAGCACAAGAACCATATGCATTGTTTTTAATTGCTGATACATAAAACAATAAATCAATGGCAGGGCCTTGGCCTTGAGCTCCTCACCATGATTTAATAACGACATTTACATCATTTACAATTGTAATGCAATAGGGTCAAAATGGGGACGGGACATTCCCCTCCCCTTACATTAGCACTGTCCTCAGTGCTCATCAAAATTGAACAAAAATGGATATGCCACTCTCATGGCATCCTCCAGCTCCCATGTAGCCTCATCGGGACTGTAGTGCTTCCATTGCACCTTTACCTGTCCGATGGCTCGGTTCCGGAGCAATGTTACCTTCTTGTCTAGGATGCGCAATGGATCGGTTTGGAACTCTCCCTCGGGTTCCACCTGGATCACATTCCAATTAATCACATGGTTAGGATCATGTACATATTTCTTAAGCAAAGAGACATGAAAAACATTATGAGCTCTAGTGCTAGCAGGCAATGCAAGTCTATATGCAACTGGCCCTATTCTTTCAAGCACTTCAAAAGGCCCACAATATCTACGTGATAGCTTGGCACAACTCCCAAGCTTCAAGGAACCCTTCCTTGGCCTCACTCTAAGATACACATGATCCCAAACACTGAATTCCCTATGCACCCTATGCTTATTTGCATAACTTTTGTGTCTATCCTGGGGTGCTTTTAAATTCTGCCCGATCTTCGCAACCTCTTGCTCCATTTCCTTACGCAATTCTGGCCCAAGTACAATTCTGTTCACTGGATTGTCCCAAGTCATTGGTGTCCTACACCTTTTTCCGTATAAAACCTCATATGGACTCATTCCCAATGATTCTTGCTGCCCATTGTTATATGCAAATTCTACCAAGTGTAGATAATCCTCCCACTTGGATGGTTTCTCCATTACATACATACGGAGCATGTCCTCAAGCACCTGATTTACTCTTTCCGTTTGCCCATCTGTTTGAGGATGGTATGCGGTACTAAAGTTCAACTGTGTACCCAAATCTGCAAAGAGACTTTTCCAAAAATTGGAAGTGAACTTGGTATCCCTGTCAGAAATTATTGCATTAGGCAACCCATGTAATCGGAAAATTTCCCTCATGAATATTTGCAATGGCATCAACTTTGTGCGTGGACTTAACCAGTATAAAATGTGCTGTCTTTGTTAACTTGTCCACCACAACCATGATGGAATCATGTTGTCTCACAGGCATTGGCAATCCTGTAATAAAATCCATGGAAATTACTTCCCATTTCCATTCTGGAATTGGCACTGGGTGCAATAAACCTACTGGGTGTTGGTGTTCAACCTTCACCTGCTGACATGTCATGCACTTAGAAATGTATTCAGAGACATCCTTCTTCATCCCTGGGCAGAAATAATATTTTCTTGTTGTAGCAATAGTCTTTTGATATCTGGGGTGACCGGAGTATGGAGCTTTATGGATTTCATCCATAACAATCCTCCTCAAATATGCCACATTTGGAATATAGGCTCTATTCTTATAGGTAAGAAGTCTGTCTTCTTCCAAATGATAGCCTTCATACTTCTTTTCAAGGTTTTGCTGCTGCAATTTATCCTTTATCTGCACATACACTTCATCCTCAGCAATATGGTTAACAATCTGCTATCTCAAATCTGGTTGGCAAGTACTAAGCGCAGCCACATGCATTTCATGTACTTTCTTGTTGAGTGCATCTGCTACCTTATTTTCTTTCCCTTTTATGTGTTTGATCTCAAAATCAAATTCACACAAAAATTCCAACCATCTAGCTTGCCTAGCATTTAAAGTTGGCTGATCAAACAAGTATTTCAGACCACAATGGTCTATCCTTAACTCAAATTTCCTGCCCATTAAGTAATGCCTCCACATCTTTAAAGCATGTACTATGGTTGCAAGTTCTAAATCATGAGTAGCATAGTTTTTCCCGTGCTCCTTCAAATTCCTCGACTCATAGTATACCACGTGGTTGTCTTGCTTAAGGACTCCTCCAAGTCCTTGATTGCATGCATCGGTACATACCACAAAGTCTTTTTCTGAGTCTGCAATTTTCAAAATTGGTGCACTCGTAAGAAGATTCTTCAGCCGTTGGAAACTTTCCTCACATCTTGGTGACCATTCAAACTTTATTCCCTTCTTTTGCAAAGAAGTGATCGGGTTTGCAACCTTGGAGAATGCTTCAATAAACCTCCTGTAGTAACCAGCAAGGCCCATAAAAGATCTCACATTTGTCACATTTCTTGGAGTTGGCCAATTCATAATGGCTTCAATCTTCTCAAGGTCCACCGATATTCCTTTATCTGAGATAATGTGACCCAAATAATGAATTTTATCTTTATAAAAGTCATATTTGCTTAACTTTGCATACAACTTATGCTCCCTTAGCAATTGCAATGTCATTCTCAAATGTTCTTCATGCTCTTCTTCATTCTTCGAATAGATGAGAATGTCGTCTAGAAATACAAGAACGAACTTGTCCAAATACTTGCTAAAAACACTATTCATGAGACACATGAATGTAGCTGGTGCATTTGTGAGACCAAATGGTACTACTACAAACTCATAGTGTCCATACTTTGTTCTAAAGGTTGTCTTATGAATATCTTCCTCTTTGATTCTTACCTGATGGTAACCAGACCTCAAGTCGATTTTTGAAAATACCTTTGCTCCTCTCATTTGATCAAAAAGGTCATCAATTCGGGGCAATGGGTATTTGTTCTTCACAGTGACCTTGTTCAATTGCCCGTAGTCAATACATAACCTGAGTGTTCCATCTTTCTTTTTCACAAATAGAACAGGTGCTCCCCATGGGGACACACTTGGCCTGATATATTTCTTTTCCAACAACTCTTGTAATTGTATTTTCAATTCTAGCAATTCTGGTGTACTCATCCTGTACGGTGCCTTAGACACTGGTGCTGCTCCTGGCACAAGTTCAATTGTAAAATCAATGTCTCTCTTTGGAGGAAGTCCTGGAATCTCATCAAGAAAAACATCCCTGAATTCCTGCAATACATGATAGTTCTCTAACATAGGAGTTTCATTTTCCGTTACCTCCAAAACATGGGCTGCGTACAATTAACAACCCTTTCTACAGAACTTCTTCAGCTGCATGGCTGAAACCTGCCTAACAGAAGTCACCTTTGGAATGCCTTTTACAACCCTTGGGTTTCCTTCTTCGTCCATGCATTCAAAAGTTTTATTGTAGCAGTCAAGTTTAACCCTATGCACTTCTAACCAATCCATTCCAATGAGAATATCATAGGAACCCAGTGGCAAAACATTCAGATTTGCATAAATGAATAGCCCATCCATCTCTAAGGAACATTTGTCTACAATTTCACTAACTTTTTTCTTGGTTCCAAGGGCTAGTTGAACTAACCATGATTTACTATGCTTTGATTTCTTAAAAGCACAAGTCTCAACAATTTTAGGAGTGATATAACTATGAGTAGATCCAGGATCAATCAAAATAGAAACAGATTGCTTAGCAATCTTACCTTCAACTTCAACAACAGTTGATTGATGATCTGCCTGGCAGTCGTCTAGTGCTGCATAGATTCTAGGGATTGTCCTCGCCACTTGACCCACAGTTTCAGCTCCTTGGATGTTGTGAACTTGATTTGCATTCCCATTCCGATGTGGACAGTTCCTAAGCATGTGGTCTCCTACACAACCCCAACATTGAAGTGGTTCTCTTGGCTCCTTTGGATCTCTTGGCTTGTTTCCCATCATCCTAGTTGGCTTAGTCACAACTTTTGATGGTTGCCTTTGTTGATTTCTGGTATGAAGAGGTTTGAAACCTTTCTTCCTTTGGTCAAACTTCTCATTTTTCTTGTCCTTCCATGCCTTATGGAAATCAGGTTTGCTTTTGTTTTGATCATAGCAATACTTGGCCTTCCTTATTGCCTCTTCTAGAGTTCGGAGCTCATCAAATTCAATCCTATCTTTATATGACTGAGGTGGCCCACTTAGAAAACGTTGAATTTTCACCTTATCATCTCGAATATACTTGACATACCTCAGCAGTTCCAAGAACTTGTTTGCATACTCTTCCATGGTCACTTGTCCCAATCTCAGCTCATGGAACTCTTTGATCTTGTCATCATAGTACCTATCAGAAAGGTGCTTCTGCTTGAAGTATTTCTTGAACTGCTTCCACCCAATCTTTCTTTCATTGATCTTCTTCACTTGCCTGATGTGTTCCCACCATATAGATGCTCTTCCATTCAAGTTGAAGATGGCGACCCTTGCCTTCATATTTCCAGAGTAGTCTTCGACTTGGAAATACTTTCTCATCCCAAGAAGCCAAGCTTCAGCTTCTTGACCAGACTTTACCTCTCCATCAAATGTTGGAGGTTTTTCCTTCTTAAATTCCCTGTGTGAATTGTTCTTGTAATGCTTCTTTCTCTTATTCTTGCGAGATGAAGAGCTTGAACCCTCAATGGATCCTTCAGAGTCAGATGATCTACTAGAAGAGATTTCTGGAGTATAGGTTCTATCTCTAGAAACTCTTCTTGAGGTATTGGACCTCTTGCGGGGATTTATCTTTGAACTACTCCGACTCCCTTCTGGATTGGATGTCTGATGCCCAGAGTTTATTTGCCTTTGGATGTCTGTCAAACTCTGCAGCATGGCTGTATTTAACTGATTTTGTTCTTCCTGAGCTTTAATCATCCTTTCATTATCTTCTCTGCAACTTTGCAACTCCACCCTTAGGCTCCTCATGGTGGCTGCAATATCTGGGGGAGTCTCTCGATTTCTTCTCTCATTGGATTCTATTTCAGCATTCTCAACATGTATATTTTTCCCCATGGCATCTGTCTCAGGCTCATAAGGATCCTGTGCATCATCCATGATGTTGATATTCTTGGCCCTACCAAGAGTAGAACTTTTAGACTGCACTTATTTGGAATGCGGCTTTGATGTGACTATAATTCTACAAAATGTGTTTATAAACACAACTGTTAGCTGCATTATAATGCTATAAATTATTTGCATGTATGTGGGGAAATCCCATATTGACAACTTTGTCCAATCATAGACTTTTCCCGTTTGGCGCAATTATTAAGGTTAAAATGGCCGTCATTGTCGTGGAAATTTAGCTTAAAAAGTGTCGCCCGTGTCGCGGAATTTTAAGCTAAAATCTGTTGTCGTTGTCACGGATGTTAAGGTTATTTTCGTCACCGCGTACGTCGCAGATTTTATCCTTAAAATTGCCGCGAGTGGCATGGCTCCTATCGCTAAGTTGCTGTCGCGTGCGTCGCAGATATTAACGCTAATTCTGCCGCCGCACACACAGAAGTTAACGTTAATTCTGCCGCCGCGCACGCAGAAGTTTAACCTTAACTTCGCCAACACAGCCTTTAAGCAAAAAAAAAATTTGAAACACTTAGAAAAAATTTAGAATTTTCTCTTCCCTTTCGGTGCAAAATTTAACTATTTCGCTGACCGTTGCAGTGCTTTTGGGCTTATCTTTGCTGACAAAGTCGCAAGAGTTAGCCCAATTCTCGCCGCTGCGCATGCAGAAAATTAGTCTAACTTTCGCCGCCGCGCGTGCAGAAAATTATTCTAACTTTCGTCGCCGCGCGTGCAGAAAGTTAGCCTAACTTTCGTCGCCGTGCACTACAGAAATTAGTGTAACTTCCGCCACCGCAACGCAGATATTTAACATAACTTTGCAGCCACATCGCAAAATTTAACATTAGTTCAGCCGCCGCGCGTCGCAAAACTTATCCTTAATTTCGCCGCCGCGCGTCGCAGAAATTAACGCTAAAATTGCCGGCAGAGTCGCAAAAGTTAGCGCTAAACTCGTCAACCATGTCATAGAAATTTAGCCCAATTTTCGCCGCCACGCGCGCCGAAAGTTAACCTAATTTTCGCCGCGTGCGTAGACTTAACATTAATTTCCCCAACGCAACCTTAGGCAAAATTTCGAAAACAGTTAGAAAAATTCAAAATTTTTCCTTTCTTTCTGTGATGATTATTGCTCAACAGGAGGTGACTTTTTCCTCTGCAAATTGTTCAACCTTAGCCTGTTGAGGCCCAACATGGTAATCTGTGGTGTTTAGAAGGGGATCTTCCCTTGTAACTGTGATCATACTTGGCCCATAGAGGCCTAATGTTGTAGCCTATGGCTCTGATACCATTCTGTCACATACCCACCCATCATACCAGCATGGGAGAGAACATGACACTAAATCCGGACATCGAGCCCCATACTTAGTAAACAAACATTCATATAAAATGAAGATGAAAATATGCAAATGCATAAATATTTGAAAACACAGCAGAATTAAATTCTATTACACATCCATCATACATTCAAGATATTCATGTCATTCATCAATTAAAACAATACAGAATTAGCACATGAGAGTACTTATCTTAAAACAAAATAGTCCCTGAGCAACCAGCTATGCATCTGCAACGTTCCACCCAACCATAGGCCAGTTGTGCTTATAAATCTCTTGATACAACTGCCACCCTGAGCTGGACATGATTTCTACAAGGAAGAAGGGAACAACAGACCCACACATAGCCAAAATACACCAAAATCAGCCAAGCCAATCAGCAGTTGGGTTTATCAGGCTGCTAGGAGATGGAAAAAGAAGAATTGCTAAGCTAGTGAGCTCAACCATAGAGCTATGGGTACCCCTACAAGATCTATCCAGCTTGGTTCCCCACAATGCCTACACACCCGATTCAAGGAAGTATTCCCTTCACTACTACACAGTCCCTCAGGCCATACCTTCCAATTCAGTGTTGTTCAAGGTGTGCATAGAAGAGTAGCCAGCCCTTTTGATCTTCTTGAGAGGTTATTTTCCCCACTAGGTTTATCAAGGCAATTCTATCCACTACCACTCCAAATTTCTTGCTCACAGGTTCAAACCAAAACAGGGATGCACATAACAGCAAAAGTATAAGTGTTGGGCATGAAGAAACGTTTTTACAGTGAGATGCCCAAAGATGGGGTTTCTACCAGTTCAGAAAAACGTGGGCAACCCAAAACGGAATGGAAAAAATGGGAAGTCAACCCTAGGAGAGCAAAATCGTTTTCAGAAAATGTTTATGGGCATTTCGTGGACAGAAACGGCCTCCATAACCCCAAAAATCGTGGCTCTCTTCCTCCCAGCCACTGCAATACAAAAACGAGTTCCCAGGCATGGAAAAATGCAGGAAATGATGAAAAACGTGATGGAGAAAGTCCCAGCTAACTTAGACTACGTGAGAGAGCAAAGGCCATCGGTTCAGAATGGCTTTGGGCACCATTTTGTGGGTATTTTCTTGCCCAAGAAGCAAAAATACGATTTTTCCAGATTGATGGCTTGCCCATAGACGAAATTGACTGCCATATCTCTCCATCCCCAGGGCATTAACTGCCTCAACCAACTCTTGGAAGAATTAAATGATTGGGTGCATAACCCAAAATGGGTAGTTGGTGGTTTATGGGTTTTCTCATTGACACATGGATTAACACCATTGGCTCAAGGGTTTGAATAATTTCCCTCCTTATTCCTTATAAAAATCATGCTCCCATCTCTTTGTTGCATTGCATAGCTACTTGTGGGTATTTCATTAAAATTCGTATTTACATGATGTCTTAATTTACATTGTGCATGTCTAGCACAAGAACCATATGCACCATTTTTAATTGCTGATACATAAAATGATAAATCAATGGCGGGGCCTTGGCCTTGAGCTCCTCACCATGATTTAATAACGATATTTACATCATTTACAATTGTAATGCAATAGGGTCAAAATGGGGACGTGACAGTTGATTATTGAAAAGGGCAAGTTATTTTAATTATTTTAGCGCATAACATCATTAATGATATCGTACAAATCCTATGTTTGATTATACTATAACTTGCAAGAATACTCATTACATCAGAGGCTAATATTGTCACTTTGCTTGTTCAATAAGATTGATTTCTTGGTAACGTCTTGTTCTCTCACTGAAGGATTAGTCTTTTCATCATTTAGATCATTTGCTTCAGCTGCTATAATTAAACTTGTTATGGTCTTAATATCCTCAGTATCTAATCGGGTGTGAATTGTTGCGTTTACTCTCTTTGGTTAGTGGTTGAAGTTGTTCTGGCAATATAGTCTTTTGATCCTATATTGATTACTGAAATACATGATTATACATTCCATCGAATGATTGATGCTGACCATATCTTTTGCGTTCACTGACATTGATCATATTATTATTGACTCCATTTAGGCACTGGTCTATAACCATAAGATTGCATAGAATATAGTTGGTTGGTTGTTCTAGTGTTTTACAGGATTCCATAAGAATAGTTCTCCTTGGAGGCTTCGACTTCCGAAGAAGTTAGATCCGTGACCAAGGTGACACTAGGTCACTTTTCTTATTTCTGCTTACCGGGAATTAGCCTTGCTAATTCACTCAGTAACACTCACCAACCTCCTCACGCCATCCTTCACGTGAGTCTCCACGAGTGGCTAATGCGCCTAACCTGGCTCTCTCTCTCAACCAATTTCGAATTAGGTTTTTGGTAGTCTCTTCTTGTATAAATATAGAGGCTTTTGGCTCTCTTAAAGATGGATGTTTATGCAAGAGAACTCTGCACAAATTTGTAACACTTTTGCTTTCATATTGGAATAAAGATTAGACTTTGAAGGTCCATGAGTTCTCAACATTTGTGGTGAATTCATCTCTAAACCCATCTCTTAATTTGCAAGTGCTTTGATCAAATGCTAGCTTAGAAAGGCTATTATTCTAGCACGTAAGAGTAGCCATTTGTAGTCTTCAACTTGGTTATTTATGCAAAGTCTATCAAGATCTAAATGAACAGGAAGTTGTCAATTATACCATTATTGATCTAATCTTGATTTTCCTAGCATACTAGTACTATTGATCTCACCTGTTTCTTGAGTTGCATGTGTTTTGGTTAGGTGTTGCCATAGGTGAAGAACGGTGTGAGCTTAGCTGCATCTATCCCATGCTTCATCATCAAGAGTTTTTTTTATTTTAACATTTTTGTGATTACAAAATCTACAAGTGCTCGAAATCTCATCCAAAGAAGAAGCTAAAGAGAGATCTTCTTATCATCTCATCAGAAAACAACTACTTCAAACTCCTTGGTTACTAGTTACATTTGCAAAAAGCCCTAATTTTCAAGTTCATCTTTTGGCTTTTTCCCTAGCTTCTTGTCTTCTTCCCATCTCTTTTTCTTCTTCTTTCATTTTCAGCTTGCTTATCTCTGATTTCTCGTCTTCTTTTGCTCATTGTTGTTCCTCTTCTCCTCGCTGATTTTTGGTCTTTATTCTTCACTGATTTTGTCTCTTCAAATCTCTGATTTTTTCCCTCTTTTCCAGCCTTTCAGACTTTTGACTTTTCCTCTCTGATTTTGCTCACTGTTTTGACTTCTTTCATCTCTGATTTTTTACCCTTTTTCCAGCCTCTTCTTACCTTTTTCCATCCCTCCTTTCTTCCTACTTTTGGCAGCCTTGCCTCCATTTTTTGGTTGCTGTCCCATCCTTCATTTGCAGCCACTTCTACCACTGTTCTCTGCCCTCTTTTCCTCATTTATTTTTGTCTCTCTTCTCCCCTCATTTCCAACTCATCCTTCTCTTCTCCCTTTCGCTCAAGCTTTCAACCTTTCCTTTACCTTTTCTTCTTTTGATCCTCTATTCTTTACTTCTCTTTCCTGAGCTTTAATTTTAGATCTTATCTTGCTTCTAAGTTTTCATTCATACTTAGTCATTTTGCAATTCTTAAATACTTAGATCTTTGATTTGTACTTGCATGGTTAGTCTAGTTCATTTATCATAAGTTCTTAGTTTGTTTTCATATTAGCTTGCATCTAGATCCTAGAATTACATTCATAGTTCATTTGCATTCTAGTTAAGTGTAGATCTTAGTTTGCATTTGATTTAGGTTCTCAACTTTCATAAGATTAGTTTCATTTGGTTAGTTGCACTAGTTTGGTTATCTAGTTCTTAGTTTCATTTTGATTTTGGTTTCACTAACTCTAACTAGTGCTTGTTCAAAGCTCTTAGTTGCAAGTGCTTAAGGGAGATCAATCAAGAAGAGAAAATCCAAAAAACTTGAAAACCAAACAAGAAGACAAACCTTTTTGTAGAAGCATTTAAGCTTCATCTTTTCTTTTCTCAAGTTTTCAAGGGATTAAAAAGCCCTAAAAAATTGTAAACTCCATAATAAAGAGCAAGTGGGATTACGGCTCCCACACCCTACTTCCCCCAATTGGGGGAAGCTTGTAGTGTCTTGTTCCCTCTTTAGCTTAGCCTTTTATTTCCATAGTTAGTTAGTTTCAATTTTGCAAGTAGTTTAGATATACTGCTGGATTAGGTTTCATTTTTGATAAACTGTTAAAAGTTTTTAGATCTTGTTTTATGTTTTCATTTATTGATATAAACTGCTAAATCTAAAAGGAACCTAAAGACTCTTGAATCTCACTGCAAAGTGGATCAAGAGCACTCTCTATCGGAGAGTCTGTTTAATTTTTGTTTAATCTCAAGTTTTCACTAACCCCCATGCTCTCCCAAGTAAGGTTTCAAACTTGAAAGAGAATCTTGGGTAGATTAGATTTACATTCAAGCATTTATTTCCGTGCATCATAAAACTCTTGAATCTCGCCATAAGACTGATCAAGAGTGCTCTCTGTCGAAGAGTTCTTTTTTGGTTCTTCACAAACATATCCCCTAAAATTGGAATTTATTATTTTCTATGCCGCATATGCTCTACCAAGTTTTGGGATACACAGAAATGGTATAGATTCTTTAATTTTTCACATTAATTCCAATTTCAACCATAATTAAATTTATACCCAATAACCAACGAAAATCCGGCGTTGATCGCAATACTCGAAAGTGGGAAAATTCTGCCTAGGAAGCTGGATCACTATACTTAGATCTTGGGGGCACCGTTAGGCTACATCCTTGTTTGGTGTAGTGTTGAACACACTCTTGAAACTTTGGTAGCCAACATGTCTCCGCACGGAGCCACCTAGAGTATTTTCCGGACATATTTCCAGTACCTTAGGGTATATCATGGAAATTCCCTTAGCCATAATAATCAAGATCACCATAAAATACACAATAAAATTTACAAAGAACAATTGCAAAACGGTTCTCAAGCACACAAGAACTTTTGTATCAAGCAACCCCAACACTTTGACTCCATAAGGCACTGGTCCTTCATTTTATCTGTTTTATTTATATCTGGATCATACATTGTTTACATGCTTCAATTTATGCTATGGATATCTTGATTAAATATCACTTGTTGTGCATCTTAATTTCTTCTTTTTGCAAAGTGTATCTTTGGATTATATAAATATTATTGTGAATCAAAAACTCCTAATCAACACCCATCCGCATCACATCACCTTTTAAAAACATTAAAACAAAGAGGCTTAGAAACTCTTTTTTAGGGACTACCCCCTTTGGCTTCGTTAGGAGTTTGCCTAAACGGAGGAGTTGGGATCAGGTGACAACACCTGACTCTTTGCTTTCCCCCAAGGCCACACCTTTCCCACTTGGGAAACAACTTTCGAAAGGTTTCTGCTATTGGTGTGCACATCCGGCAGGCAACAGGACACAACAAAGAGGTGGGCATGCACTTGATCACAAGTCTTTGAGACTAAATTAATGTGGAAATTTATTGCATTTGCATGTGTTATCACCCAAACTCACGTCCTTCAAGATAAAGTCGTAAAGATCTAGGTGTAATTAAGAGGGTGGTCGATGTCACCACACCAAACCCTCTTCTACTCTTTAGGTTGACTCTTCTCCAACTCAAGGGAGGCTTCCCTAGGATATGATTACTAGAGTTTGCAATGAGGTCCAAGGTGAAATGAAGAGATAGCTCTAGCAAATCAATGAAGGATAGTGAATTAGGAAATAAAGATGAATGGAATGGAGACTAGTGTCTTATCTATTGGGAAAATGAGGTCAACCAAGGTCAATATGAAGGCTTAAAAGAAAGATTATGACGATTAGGGCATCGAGACTACAAGTCCTGGCCACTTTTTAATTGATTCACAAATATCAGAAATCTACACATTAGGGGATATTTGTTATGCAAGGGCAAGAGAGCATATAACCATAGTGTGAGAGACATAGCACACTTAACACTTCCAATTGACAATCAATGCATAAAATAAAATAAACTTCATTCAATAAACTAAAGCCATTATCATTTGAAGATGCCATCCATAAGTGAAACATGAGCAACACAAGACCATTCAAGAGAGAGCGCTTTGATTCACCATCCAAACAAAACTATAGATATTCAACTAGGCTCAATCGAATTTCTTCCCAATCCAATCATGGGAATGAAGGATACATAAAAGCCTTATATAGATTTTAGCTCAGCTTCCTCATACAATAAAATAATAATATATTCCTAGATCTAGTCTAGGGAGGAGTAAAGAAATCAAAATTCTCCAACTACCACAGCCAAAAACATCAAAAAAGGTGTGGTCAAAGCCACATGTACAAGCCTTAAGTCAAAAGAGAGAGATAGAAGCACCTCCAACAAATGAGGTAATATGACAAGTAGATTCCAACAACCAGCCTCCAAGGCTCACCAAGTCAAGCACTCCAATAGAGTAGGTTTCCAAGGAAACAAATGCATCCAGATCCAAGGTTTCACCGCCTAGATCTCCTTCAAAGCCAAACAACTTCATCAAACCATTAAAGAGTGTGCAATAATCCCTCCATAGTAGAACACTACCTCAAAGAATGACATAAAATGATATCTGGGACATCTACAAGGTGCACACCCTCCATGAACAAGCTCCCAAAGGCGGAATGATCCATGAATCAAGCATTAAAAGGTGTGCAAATGAACAAGTAGAGGATCTCTAAGTAACACATCCCATCAAGGAAGTAGATAGATGTGCACAAACCACTCTCCATAGGAAAATGTCCCCTCAATCAAGGCTAGGACCGAGTGAAGTGGTACCCAAGGCCACTCATTGGCTCTCCAAGAGAATGCTCCATCAATGGAGCATAGATAAGTGTGTAAGAAACCTCCAAAGTGGACGACCTCCATGATCTAAAGCATGAAAGTGTCTCCATAGTGAACGCTCCATCAAATAAAGAATGAATGAGTGAGTATGAGGCTCTAGAGGTGCATGCTCTTCCTTCTTTTGACCTCATTAAGTGTCCAAACATCAAATCATGTGCAATGAATGTCCTCCACTAAATGATGTCCAAAATCAACCAAATCCCAATATCCAATGTTATCTCATCAATATGTATGCAAAGCTAGATCCATGGGCTAGGGAGACCACCAATCAATGATAGAAGCATCCAATCCAAGAGCAAGGTGACATAATAGTTAACCAACTCCATGAGGAACGGGACGATTCCTTCTCCAAGCAATGAGCATGTCTCTACACCTCCCAAGAGAGAGAAACAAATGGAGCATTCCATAATAATGATAGCTAATAGTGCCAAGAGATCATCCATATGTCTAGAAACAAGAGTTCTCCACTAAAGATATATGCTATAACATCCAACAAGTACTAGAAGGGAGAGTGTTCCATGGAAAACCAATAACAAAACCTCCCCAACCATGAAACCTGCCACGTGGACTAGAGCGCTTGATGGAAAATCAACTATAATCCATCCATAACTGCAACCACATCCACATGGGCTAGAGTGCTCCACCAAATATGATAGTCTATGTCATGAAGGAGTCAAAATAACCCAAAAATGCTAGGGAGATCCTAAGGACAAACCTCCAAATAACATCTCATCATGCAACAAGCCAAGCGCTCCATGGGAAAGGATAGTCCATGCGATCTAGATGCCAAATCAAACCAAAAGCACTAGGGCACTCCACAAGAATGTGATCAATGTGTCATGAACAAGCAATATATGAGTAAAGTGCACCAGCATGTTCTAGCTGGGAGGCCTTAACCCTCATAACCACATCCATAATTATCCATGGTCAATGCTTCATCAAATAGCACTTGCTAATCCTTCTTACAATTTAGGGAGACCCTAAGTTGATAGGCTCCCATTCAATGAAAGCAACAAGTACTAGATTAATGTCCAGCAATATATTCCAAGCATGCCAAATTATCAAGAAGAGAGTACATCAATACCAAAAACATCATAACATCCAATAACCACTAGCACCAATATATCATGATCATCCAGCAATCAATCATCAACTATGGCATCATCATGACATGAAGCATAACTCTAGCATCAAGAAACCAAGGCATCCGACAGCTGCATCTATCTGTCCTTAAGCACCTGTAATGAAAATCACAAGTGTAGGACAACCTGCCATATATGAGGTAGCAGGAGGCTAATGGGTTCTACAAGTGCATGTTAAGACCAAGCTAAGTCACTGTACTGTGAGTATAGCACACTTTGTGCTGTGGAAAATACAAGCTCTACAAACAATCACACAGGATTAAGGACAAAAATAGAGAACTATTGATCAAATAACTTTTTCATCACTGCCTTAATGTCAAACTGTGCAATGTGCACTTATGGTTCGAATAGACTATGTCCATTGTTTGATCAAGAACCATTCTTCTCCTTGTCTAATAGGCCCGTAAATTATATAGTTCAATATCAATTACAAAGATTGTCACCTATGCCAGTTACAAGACATTCATTTATGCCTATAATGATGATTTGGTTAATCTTTCTCGTGATCTTCTTTGATCATTACCTTCTGACATCAATAGTTGGTCCCCAATGTGAGCCCTATTTTCTACACAATTTTCTCTCTAGAGACTTGTGACTTCTACTATACCTCTTTGTCAATCCTTGGGTTTTGCAATAAATTGTTGCAGTATTCATGCTTTTGCAATAATCTTTTGTAGGACTCCTGGGTTTCATAATAGTTCTCTGCAGATGCAGCTTCTTCTGCAGTTTCCTATCAGCATTTTTACGATTCTGCAACTCTTCATTGTTGTAAGTTTTATTTTGAAATGCAAAGTTATTACCTCAAGCAATCTAATCTCTGATCAGAGGGAATGGGGTCAAGGATAAACAAAACATCAGGCATGCCTCAAACACTTTAGATATGTAGTGCACCTAGGTATTTGAAAAGTGATCTTATTAGAATTTGATAAGTATTGTTCAAACCTGTTTGAAGAATAGAAATGAAAAGCAATTATATTAATGTCCATGGACCAAAAGAGGTGAATAGGACTACGAATAAGAATAGAGAATGACTCATCCGGGAACTCATTAAGTGAGGCACAATCTTACAACATGATTAGAAATATTAACGATAAATCTCACGAGCTTTATGTCATATCTTGATACTGTAGATGTAACAAAATTAAGCTCTTCTAGAATCATGGCTTATTCTTTTTCAAACACTATTTGCTGGTATAAATGGGAACACTTGCAATGCATATTGTAATGTCTGTCTAAGGCTCCACTTGAGAAGACAAATATGTATTTGGAATATAGGTATCATCAAATAGTAGTTAACGATGAACAATTACAAAACTAGCTTCAAATATAGTAAATCTTCAGACAGAATAATTTCTGATTTTATGCTCAATTTTTTTATATAAATATTATCTTTAGTACCTCTAAACATCACAAATAGAAAAGAAATCATGGTGCTAGAAAAGAAAAATCATCAACAAAATACTCAATTCAAAGTAAATATCTTATTTAGCTTACCATGATTTCCTCAATACCAACCCCAATCTTCTCTTGACTTCGAGGATGGTATAGTAGAGCATGCATGACAATAGATTTATCCTCTTTAGGCAAAATCTCACCCATTTTATATCTGTTAAACAGACAGAAAATACTTCTGTTAGAAAGATACTATGGTTGGAAGAATGCACCCTGCTGTTTTATATGGAGACTAAAACTAAATGGAACAGTTGAAGAATTTTTTTTGGGGCCATGTTTTTCTCAAATGAAAATTCTAACTTGTAACTAACTCCGCAAATATATCACGTGAAAGATAAATACAATATCAAAGCTTCCTTGATATAAACTAACACAGGTTGTCAAACAGTCTAATTAATAGAAAACAAACATCAACTTGGTGCAAAAAAAACTAGCAAATCTAGAGATGCTTGTAGCCTCTTCTATATTTAAACATTTGCAGGAAAGCCAACAATTCTCTTAAATCCTGTGTTTTCAAGAACCATCAAATTTCAACTAATGTCAACTAGTTGAATGATACACAATCTATAATGAACTGTATAAATTTTAAGGCAGCATTGCTTATTGCTAGTAAAAAGAATAATGATTATAGCTTTTAATGAAAAGGCATTAATAAGAGATCAAAAGCATCGTTGTCTTAATGTCAATTGGGTGTAGCACATGTGGTTGTGAGGAAAAGTTGTTACCCACTACACCAGTGTTCAAATCCCAATTTGTGCTCTTTGCTCTTAGTGAAATGCTTGTAGATGAGCTATATATGATCTACTCATGCGTTGTTGACCCAGCCTTGTTCCCTTAAGAATCTAAGGTTTACTGTAGGTACCATCCTTGGAATGAGGGGAAGTGCTTAGGTGGTTTCCCTCATGACATATTACCTCGAAAAAAAGGTCAAAAGCATTGACAAATAGGTATAGGTAGGTTTTCATATACCTTGATATTCTTTGTAACAGTCATTTCAGAAAATAATCTGGCTTTATAAAGAGGCTCCACTATTCTTATAATTCAGAAATCGTATTCATTATTTCTTTCTGTACTTACTATTATCTATCCATGTCCATTTGTGCTTCTAAAGTAAAAGTAAGCATGGAGGTTTATTTTTAGTGATATCAGAGCAAATTGTTTGCATGTGCTTAAAAGCACAACTAATCACAGCTTTCATCTAGGGTGCATTTACATTTCATTGCATTTCATTTCACAACCCTTTTCATTGGGCTTTACAAAAGATATATATCAATAATTTCCCAAGGTAGTACAATTTGCTTCAGGTTTTAGCCAACACAACTCAAGCAACTATGGGGACTTCCACAATCAAGATCAAACATCGGGGCAACCTACTAGAGAGATCAAGGTATAAAATCCAACTCACCAAAGGTAAGTTTTGTTGCCAACTCAGAGCTGAGACACAAAATAAACATGGATGTTGTCCAACACAGAGGCAAAAGCAGGGAGGTCCTCCATATCACAAGTCAAGGTGTAAGTCAGGGTGACGATCAGTAATGAGGAAAGATAAATGGATGGATGGAGACAAGTGAAAATGGTTCCTAAGCTAGCAAGTCAAAAAGACATTAGTGATCATGTCCACATTCCTAAGAAGGTAAAAACCAACGAGTATAAAACAAGAGTTTCCAAATGTCAGTAATCCAATCATGCATATAATCCATAATAAACAACTTCATTTTAACATATATATATATATATATACTGCCAGATCATAATTACTATATGCTAAGTCAAGCTATCAAAATGACCTAAACAACAAGAGAATACTACCAATGCACATCACATATATACTGGGTCATATATCTAAACACTGCCCTATACCTATATGGAATAAAAGGTCATCTCGGTCATCAAATTTGAGGTCTTAAGGCTCAGCCTTGGCATAAGGTCTACTGCATATCTAATATAAGGATGCTCTGATGTGTGAGTGATCACAAATAATACTGCTCATCATAGCTGATCTCACTGAATATGTGTAAAGGAAAAGCTTAGAAAAGTGCAGATATTTACTCTGCAACCATGGTAGCCCATCTACTATAGATGTGATAATAGGTGTTTTCCAAGTACATTGTCATTATTTCTTTTTTACAAGAACCAAATTGTATTAAAATTATATTATTACAAGATTACCCAATGCTATGAACTAGATGGTTCATAAATCCATATTTTGCACACGAAGTGCAGATTGAAGGCCTACAAAGCACAGATTGAAGGTTGTGCCTTTTGGTAAAAAGATGACTTAACATAATTAGGGTATTAGGAGCATGGGTTTTGGGAGCACTCACACAGTAGAAATGCACTCCCAAGTGATTCAAATACAAGGGTATGGGAATGGCATGTTATCAAGAGCAACAAGCCCTCTATGTGCCCATCACTCGAGTCAAAACCAATGATTTGTCATGTCAAGCATTCTGCCTCATTTTGAGACATGGTTAACCAATTTCATCAAAACTAAATGTTGTTGAGAAACAACTATGTGTATCCACCAATAGCACCAAGCCCTAGTACAGATGTCCCTAGAGGATTGAGGTAGAGGCCAAAGGAGGAGACATACAATGCTACCGACGATGAGTATCCCAATATAGGGGATGATTTTGATGATGTGTAGTTATTTGTGGTAGTGTGGTGTTTTTTAGGATTTTGAGGTTATTTAGAGCCTTAATCCTAATATATTTTTTTCAACTATGTATCACACCTATTGCCATTTTTCTATAGTCACCCTTAGATGCTATATGCATGAGAAAACATTGCATATTTGGTCTATAATGGTTTGGAGTTACATTGACGTGTGTGTGTAGACACACACACACACACGCATCAATGTAAATCCAAATCATTCGACGCACACACTCACACACCTATAAATTAAAATTTACATGGAGCGTGGAGACCAAGGAACTTTTTAGAGAGGGGGCACTTGAATGGTTACTGTTATCACCAAACTTGTAGTTGCCCCTATAGATGGATCCAAGATGGATGGTAGAGGGGATGGGCAACCAAAGAGGTGAACCAAGATAGCCTCGACTCCCAAATGGATGGTTGTCACGCCAATCGAGGCAATCTTCACTTGTTGTTGTCCTAACCCAAGACAACAATGGGGGAGACCCAGATCTACTCCCGATAGGAGAGATCAAACAAAGACACCAGATCAAATCAATGGAGGATGAAGTACGTAAGGTGTAAGGTGAAGTAAACACTAGATCTATAGATGAAGTCACAAGGTGAAGTATGGGTTGGATCAAGGGGCTTAAGAAGATATGAAATTGATCCAACGTGGAAATACAAGTGACTTATGAGATTAATTACCAGATCCAGAATCAAGGTACCAATAAATGATGAAAATATCCACTGCCTTGGGAACCGTGTCCAATGCAAGGAGGTTAGGAACAGTATTGGGGCTATCTAGTACCTTTGGATAGACTTGTTTGATAGGTATGACAGTATCAAAACACACAAGCCTCAGAGGTAAGATCAAAACACTGAAAATATGGCCAAGTAGGGGAATGCGCTAGGTTTGAGGGATTAGTGCCTTGGAGTTTGGGCCTTGTGGAGTCACCCAAGCATGATGCCTAGGAGAACCCACTTTGGGTTTGGTCCAAGTGAAAATACCCAGATGTGGTTTGCCAATTGATCAAGGGGTTTGATCCATAGAATTTTTTCGATTATTTTAAGTGAGGGTTTTGACAATAAAATATTGATGCCAATGGATTGGAACCAAGAAAAGAAGAACAAACCTGTGGATCTTACCTGGAACACCTTGTAGATGCCTTGATGATGATGATCTATGCCTTCCCGATCAATTTGAGAAGATTTGGATGAGTATTCTATGCAAATCGATTTGCCCAAGGAAGCCAATGTGCCCTCCCTCCTGCACAACAAATGTCAACAATATCAGATTTGTTGCATCAAGAGAAATGGACAAATGTTAGAAGAGAAATAACAAGATGAAACCATAGATCACAATGATACTAATGATAACCCCCTGATACAAGCGATGCCAGACAAGTGAGTTGAGGAAGCTCTACAAAAATGCCCAAGTGAAGTCGCCCTCCTGTAAACAAGACAAAGTTTCCACAAAAATATAGATATCACCACAAATACTCAAATGCTAGGATGCAATAGACTTTCCAATCACCATCAAAGAACACCAGATGCAAAGGAGACCCAAGAATTTCCACCAGAAGTTTTTCTATTATCAAGATTCCAGGAGCCAAAGACCCTTTACAATGAGAAGCTCTCTCCTTTAAATAGGATGGAGAGATACCAAAACCCTAACCACCTTTTGAATGGATGGCTAAGATTAAAAGATCAAAATGATCTAATCAATGGTTGAGATGAGCTCAACAATAAAGTACATGGATCAATATAACAATATAATACATCAATAAACAAAATTGCCCTAGGAGAGGAGGTCCCACTCAACATGATAAGATAAACATGGATAAAGCTCATGGTGGGTCTAGGGGGTAATGTCTAACACCCCTAGTGTGTCCCCATGGCACAATATCATCAAATGACTGACACAAGCACCAAATCATGCCTCTCTGGGAAAGTCGTGAGCCTCCAAAGGCTCCAGAAAACCATAAAAAGTGCCGGAGAGATGGGTGTGGGTCTCACTGAATGCTAAAACTGCTGCGGAAGGTGTGGAAGACATCACACTCTTCATCAAAACTCATCCCATGCCATTTCCTTGCCTTAGTAACCCAAATCGAATTCTTCAATATCCATTTTCACCATTTTAATCTGCCTCGGTAACTGTGAACCTGCCCAAACTGCCACCTGGAGTGCCTGCACTGTCCATCTGAGCCCACCAGGCTCTCTGGGAGGGGCATATAATGGTACAATCAAGTGGTTAGACCACCCCCTCCTCATACAGCACCCTAGGTGAACTAGTCATATCATGTCCCTGCTCTGACAGGCCATCTGACATGGCAAAACTGCACTAGAATGGTGAACTGAGGAAAATCATCACTGTAACTGCTTGGAACTGAAAACAAACTGTCTCATTGGACTCAGAGAACCCAAATCCATCTAAGGTGTGTACTCATACACCCTATGGATCTTTGCATGATCATATAAAATATCCAATATGTCCAGACAAATAAATAATAATAATCTATAAATGATCAAATAATGCTGAAAACCACAAATCATCATCATAAACCTATAACCACTGCATAGAACCATCGGGTAACCTATAATAGACCACATATCATCTATCTGTATCATCCGAGGTCTATCCACCTCATGTCCTGTAGCTGACTTTGGTCAAACTAGGTTTGACCAAATCAACATGACCAATAATATGAGCCAAGCTAACATCAAACTGCTGCAAGTGTTAGAGGTTAAAACATGCTTTACAAATCATTCAAGTAACAATAATAACAAGAAGTAATCACTTCACTAGCGATCTACCAACCAAATATATAGAGTTTTCAATATTTATTATGACTCAGACCAGACTTTCAAGACCATACTCACTTCATAGTTGTGACCAATTTGCTAGTGAAGGGTGAAGGCTAAAAATCAAAAGGCTAGGTAGGCTAAATGATGACTACTAACTTGACACTGTGACACTTTGGATATGGAAAGGGGATACACACTCTGGCATATGTTGGATAAGCAGTAACACAAGGAATGGCAGTGTCTCACAAATGGGTAACTTACTTTCAGAAGTGCTTATTCACCTTGACAAATGCTCACAATCCATATCAAATACAAGTGAGGCCAGCAATCTTTCCGATATTACATTTAAGAACCATTGCTTTTGGGCCTGAGTTTCCATAGCCTTTGATCTATGTGTGTTCAGAAACACATTGCATAGATTTACATTTATATAAGGCTTTATACTCCATGTGTGTTCAGAAACACATTGCATAGATTTACATTTATATAAGGCTTTATACTCCATGTGTGTTCAAAAACACTTGTTACATGGGCTTTGCATTTCACATTTCACATTTCACATTTCATTTCAAAGCCAGTTTCATTAGGCTTGCCTTGCATTCACGTGTATTCAGAAACACTTGTTACATGAATGGGCTTTCATAAGATATACATTTCATTTCCAAATACATTGTATTGATGGCAATGCTATCTGTTTCAAGTTTAGCCAACACAACTTAAGGCAACTTAGAGCCGAGACACAATAAACAGGGGGAGGCTCATCCAACAAAGAGGCTATAGTGGGGGAAGGTCCTCCATGCCACTAGTTAAGTAGTAGGTCAAGGTTAAAAAATAACTGGAAGGTAATGGATGGGTGGAGAAAGTGAATAATGAGACCAACACTAGCAAGCCAAAGTATGGTGGGAATGATCACCTCTATTCTCCCTAAGGAGGGTAAAACCAATGAGTATAGGTCAAGAACTTCTAAGTCTGAGTGGGGACATATATACATAATATCAATACAACAAAGTCCAAATATCTATATGATCACCAAATCATGATACTAAATGCTAAGACATGTCACAAGAATGAGTATAAAAGCAATATAACCATAACACAAGAATATACCTGTTGAGTCATTACCTGAATGCACACAATCTGAACCATAATCTGTCCACTGAGAACCTGTTGTTACAACTCTGGCAATACCAATTGCTCTGTAAATGGCTAAATGGCTATAGTCATGGCATGGGAATATACTGCTGTCCATAATCAACATAGTGATCCATCACAGATGCTCATCTCAGCATCTCATATGTAAGGGAACTGGCTGAAAAGTGTACCGGAATCTGATAAATAGAATATGGTTGCCTGGCTACTATATATGTGATAACAGTTACTGTTGTCACATCCATGTTAGCTGGGGCTACCATGATGCAGAGTTATGGTTAGAGACATTTTTCATATTTTTGAGCTAGAGCAAATATCTTTTGAGATGATCCATAGTTGAGATGAGAGGGGGCACTATGTATTTTTTTATTGTCCAGAGCATCATTGAGTAGTACTCCAGACCTGTTTGCTCTACTTGCCCTTGCATGACCCCACTGAGATGGATAGCTTAGCCATAACTTGATAAGAGCAACAGAGATTATAGTTGGTTAGCCACTTCTTATGCCCTCAGTTGTCAAAGTTCAGTCTTCAGATCCACCAGTCAGTAGCAGGTATATGGTATGCCAGGTATATGGTATATTATTTATTCTCATAGATGTGCTCCAGGCTTGTTTATTTACATTAGTACTTTGACTTGACATATGGTGGCTTACTTGATGATATGCGTGTTGATTGGAGACTTATCGGTGGCCCATGGCAAGGGCAGTCCACCACTTTGAGTAGAGATTCCCGTTTATGCACGTCGGATTTTACTCCCCACCATGGTATAGATTTGTCCATTTGACTCATGATAGCTAGCTTTGGTCCCACTTGTCACTATCCTTCACTCATTCGACCCATTCATGACTAGTTCCTTTCCCCGACTAAGACCAAGAAAGGTGACCTTGAGGACCTCCCCCCTTTGGCCTCTGAGTACACTATGACTCCATGTTTACTTGTGCCTCGACTCTGAAGTGTGTGATTTGCACTCTCAAACCTAGGATTCACTCCTGGTCGGTTGCCCCCAATGTTGTGATCTGTAAATCTTTGATTCAGAGATCACTACTCCCTCTGAATCACCTTTAGATCTCAAGCAATTTGAGTCTCGATATCAATACATGCTCATATAAATATAAAATCAACAGCTACATCTCATTACCAAACTGAAACACATGCAATCACACAAAGAACACCAAATATACCCTAGAAACCCCAACCGAAGAAAACCAACAAACTGTGGGGCTATCTTCTCTCTCAAGCCCAAAGCATATATATAAACGGACAAGTACAATACAATATTACCTCAAAGGTAACTCAATCCCTGAACCAGACAGAGTCTAGATTTGTATGCATCAGCTAATGCATGCACTGGAAGAGTAACCCCTAACTGCTAAAATGGTACTGAGTATCTCTGCAGGTGCCTCTGACTGATCTGCCTCCCTGTATCACAATGCTCTGATCTGGTCTCTCTAAAGACAACCCTCTGAAGAATGCGACCTCCACTGCATGCAGAAGTGACCCCTCCCCTCTAGATCTCTGATGCTCGTACCGGACTAGATCTCAACAGATCTGAGCTCTGATCATCCCTAACCTTCCTCAAATGCTAAGGCAAGGCTATCTTGGAAGTCTCAGACTCTGAATTGGTCGATCTGGCTCCAAATGAGCTTCTCCCTCCTTGGGAAATGCGCCCTCCTCCAAGTGAATATGTCCTCCTCTAAACTTAGCAGAATGCTCTCTGATGGACTGTCTTAGTCCACAGACCTGGGTGCCTAGTGAATCTGGAGCTGAAGGTCACCAATCTAACTCAGATCTAACCTTCCTAGCTCCTGCAGCAGCTCCTCTCTCTCTCAGAAAGTCGCCCTGCATGCACAACTGCGCCCTCCTCTCTCGAGAAATATCACTCTCTGATAATACAACTGAGCAACCTCATCCAGTGACCCCCTACCTCTATAAATAATCTCACCGATGAATTAGGTTTACCAAAACCCTAATTCTCAGTGCATGCAAAAGTCACTTTTGCATGCATCCACTGATCGCTGACATGTCATGCATATCTCATGCATGCAGAGTTCAAATCACCTCGAAAGGTCCACATGCAGCCACTGCTGGACTCATGCCACTAAGTAGAGTGAATCTCACCCTCTGCTCCATCTTGATGCCTATGCAGCTAATGTACCTCGATGTAAGGCATTTGAACCATGGAGGACATCCCGAAGTTACCATAATCTAACCCTCCCTCTTAACGAGGGAAGTCCTACAACTGATGCCTGGATCCAACAAGTCCCCTGCTGCTGACACTGATCTAGCTGACCTGCCTGTCACTGCTGCCCTCTGACCTAAAGAACCCTGATCAATCTCCATAAGTGTGGCTTCAGAAAAAGCCCCCTGATCAACCATTGCTGACTCTGTCAATACACTTTGATTCAAACTCCCTCTGAATCTCTGCTGTTGTAACCAGTTCTGAAGACCACTGTCAAGTGGGTCCACCGCTCTATAGGTAATCTGCCTATGTCCTTGAGCTGACTCATCTCTGTAACTCAACTCCCTCTGTCTCTGAGCTGACTTAGCTCTCTCCTGAGCTAAGTCCATCTCAACCATCTCATACCAGCTCAATCTCTGACTGGTGCCTGCAAGATCAGCATGCTCATCCATCTGATATGAGCCTGTTATCAACAATCTTGTAGTTGCCCCTATAGATGGATCCAAGGTGGATGGTAGAGGGGACAGGCAACTAAAGTGGTGAACCAAGAGATTCTTAGTTCCCAAAAGGATGGTTGTCACGCCAACCAAGGCACTCTCCACTTTAGCTATCAAACCCAAGATAGCACGGGGGAGACCCAAATCTACTTCTGACAGGAGAGATCAACCCAATCACTAGATCAAATCAATCAAGTGAAGTACGTTGGGTGACAGGTATGGAACCCTAGAATTCAGGAGTTAAGATCACTATGGAGGCTTAGAAAAGGTATGAAATGATAGGGATAGATAACACACAGTGATTCTATGATTAGGTATGATTCGAGGATTCAAAGCTAGTTCAAAATGGTCAAAATCAACTGCCTTGGGAAACGTGACCCTTAAAACAGGGAAAGTGTCCCAAAACGTAGACCTGACAGTTAGGGCTTTCTAGCTATGCTTGATGAAGGGATATGACAATGTCTAAGTGTGCAAGCAACCAAACAGGGATAAACCCACAGGGAAATTGGACAACCCAGGAAAGTTGTGAGGGCTTGCAGAGATCAGTGCCTTGGGGTTTGGACCTATGGAGTCACCCAAGTAAGACGTTTTTGAGAACCCACTTCACAATGTGCCCGATCTACAATACCCAGAAAGGATTCACCAATTGACCAAGGGATTTGATCAATAGAATTTTAGTTGATTTTAAATGAGGGTTTTGAATGACTTAGACAAATGGATAGAGCAATGGAATGAAAAACTTACCTTGAGATCATACCTGAGTGATGGATGAGGTTACCATGTTGTTGAGGAATGTTCCTGCAGGGATCAAATGAGAGATTGTTGATTTTTCTTGCCCCGATATGATGCCCTAGTCCACACATGCACCCTCCTATTCCTGTCAAACCAAGGAAATCGATTCAATCAATGAGATCAAGAATGGAGGAAATATAAGCAAATAGCAATAGAAACATGAAGTAGAAGGTACTAAGACAGTAATACTCCCTGTTACCGACGAAGAGACCCCAAAGAAGAGGCAGGGAGAGTCTCCCCTACCAATGCATCCTCCTTGAACCAATTCGGCCTTCACCTGTAGATGAAAAATACATGGAACAAAATGATAGCAAGAGAATCTCCAATAACCCAGTGCAAAGGAAGAACAAGCAGTCGAACTCCAAAAGCATTCACCACAACACAACAAGTAGATGCAATGATAATTTTCTATTCCAATAATCCAGAGCCAAAAGTCCCTTTACAATGAGGAGCTCTCTCTTTTAAATAGGATGGAGAGACACCAAAACCCTAACCACCTTTTGAATGGATGGCTAAGATTAAAAGATCAAAGTGATCTAATCCATGGTTGAGATGAGCTCAACATAAAAGTACATGGATCAATATAACAATATAATAAATCAATGGACCAAATCACCCTAGGAGAGGGGGTCCCACAAAATGTTAATGACAAAACATAAAATCTAGCTCATGGTGGGTCTAGGGGGTCATGACTTGCCTCCCTAGTGTGTCCCCATGGCACAATAACATAAAATAACCAAGCTAGACACCAAATCGTGCCTCTCTGGGAAAGTCGTGAGCCTTAGGAGGCTCCAGAAAACCAATAAAAGTGCCAGAGAGATGAGTGTAGGCCACACTGAAAGCTGAAACTGCTGAAGAAGGTGTGGAAGACATCCCACTCATCATAAAAAATCATCCCACACCAACCCCTTGCCTCAGTAACTCAAATCAAATCCCTCAGTAGCCATTTTCACCATTTTTAATCTGCCTTCGGAAGTGTGAAACTTCCCAAACTACCTCTTGGAGTGTCTACATTGTCAAGGTGAGCCCACCAGGCTCTCTGGGAGGGGGGTAATATGGTATTAACAAGTGGCTGGACCACCCCCTCCATGCACAACGCCCTAGGTGAACCAATCAAATCTCACCTCTGCCCTGACAGGCCATTTGACAGGCCAAAATTCCACTAGGATGCCCAACTAAGGCCAATAATCATTGTAACTGCCCGAAACTGAAAACAGATTGTCTCATTGGACTCAGAGAGCCCAAATCCATCTAAGGTGTGTACTCATACACCATATGGATCTCTACATGATCCTATAAAATATCGAATATGCCCGACAGACCAAATAATAATAATTTGTAAAAGTGCTGAAAAAAACTAATCATCATCATAAGCCTGAAACCACTGCATAGAACCATCTGGTGACCTGTACCAGACCATATATCATATCTCTGCATCATCTGAGGTCTTCCACCTCATGTCCTGTGGTTGACTCTTGGTCAAACTAGGTTTGACCAAGTCAACATGACCCAAAATATAACTCAGGCTATCACCAAACTGCTGCAAGTGCCAAAGGTTAAAGCATGCTCGACAATTCATTCAAGTAACAATTATAACAAGAAGTAATCATTTCATTGGCGATCTAAAACCAAATATAAAGAGTTTTCAATATTTACTATGACTCAGACTAGACTTCAAGACCATAATCACTTCATAGTTGTGATCAATTTGCTAGTGAAGGGTGAGGGATAAAAATTAAAAGGCTAGGCTTAGGGATGACTACTACTTGACATTGTGACACTTTGGAAATGGAAAGGGAATACACACTCTAGAATATGCTGGACAAGCAATAACACGGGGGATGGCAGTGTCTAACAGATGGGTAAGTTGTTTAAAGAGTACTTATTCAACTTAGGCATCATGTCTACTTTTTAAGATGATCCAAGTTCATTAGGATCCATTGATTTCACTTTATGGCCTTTTTGGCCTACATAACCCTTCGGATCTCAGGTGTGCTAAGAAGCACAACTAATTGCAGCTTGCATCCAGCACATGTTCATACATACACATAAGGTCAGCAATCATTTAGATATAGAGTTTAAGAACCATTGTTTTTTTGGACCTTTCTTATACTCTTCAAGGAGGATTTATAGTGTTTCATTGCTTTTGCCCTTTACTCACGTGTGTTGAGAAATAAATTCTAGAGTTTACAATTTCCATGGGCGAATAATTTACATAAGTTTCCATAAGTAGTACATGAGCTTTAAGTTTTAGCCAACACATCTTAAGTGACTATGGGGACTTCCTACCAGTGCCAAACATCGGGACAACCGACCAAAATGATTTAGGACTACAATCCAACTCACCAAATGTAAGTTTTGTCACCAACTCAGAGTCGAGACACAAAACAAGGAAGCTTATCCACCACAGAGGCTAAAGTGGGGGAAGGTCCTCCATGCCACTAGTCAAGTAGTAAGTCAGGGTAACAAACAAATTGGAAGGCAATGGATGGGTGAAGATAGTGAATAATGAGACCAACACTAGCAAGCCAAGGATGGTGGGAATGATCACCTCTATTCTCCCTAGGAAGGGTAAAACCAATGAGCATGGATAATGAACTTCTAAGTCTGAGTGGGGACAATATAACATATATAAAGATACAACCAGGTCCACATATCTATATGATCGCCAGATCATGATACTAAATGCTAAGACATGCTACAAGAATGAATATAAAAGCAATACAACCATAACACAAGAATATACCTGCTGAGTCATATACCTGAATGCACATAATCTGAACCAACATTTGTCCACTGAAACTCTATTGTTGTAACTCTGGGCAATATCGACTGCTCTGTAAATGGCTACATTAGTCCTCTCTCTAATTGTCCTGAAACTCCGTCATGGCATGGGGAATAAAACTGTTGTCCATAGTATAATCATGATCCATAATAGATGCACATCTCAGCATCTCAAATGTAAGGGAACTGGCTGAAAAGTGTACTGGAATCTGAAAAATAGTGTATGGTAGCCCGGCTACTATATATGTGATAACATCTGGCTCCAGCTGGGACAAGTGCTTTGCTGAAAAGAGCGCTTGAGAACCTCAGAATCTCTGGTCCTCGCACTCTGCTGCTTGTATCCTTGATCCAGCACTCTAGCTCTGCAACTGCTACCAACATATGACCTGCTATCTGCAAAATGTCTAGAGCTATACCAAACTCACAGACTGTATGTCAGAACAATGCATGTATATACATAAATCTCAAATAAACAACAATATTGAAACTGAAATGCATGAAATATAAATGCAGAAAATAAATCTAATCTACTAAAATAACTTGAAAAGTTTTATTTTATTGTGCAGGAGAAGAAAATGGCAAGTACTCAGGACTACACTACGAGCTTCAAAAGGTGAGCTTAGAAAAAGACAAAAGATGCCAGACTCAATGGCTGAAAAGACTAACTACTGCCAAAGCGGGCTTATTCAATTCCTACCTACTCTAACCTACCAGGGAAGCAAGAACTAGGTATAGTCATAGATCCAATGCAACCATTCATCGAATTGATTAATGATTTGTTCTTGATGTTCCTTAACAAAACAAGTCCGAATTTGGTTAAAGCTTAACAAATTTAAAATCAATACATTCCTGACTTGTTCAAAATTCGAGTAGGTATTGGAATGGTGGAAAATGAAATCATGCCAAGGAGAAAATTGATTGACGTAAACATCCTCCATCAAAATATTAATCGGATCATAAAAATTATGCAAGTTATTGCTCAACATATATGGAGGGAAAAGATGTGACAAAAATTTCAACTACCCTTGTCTCAAACTACTTTCCTCATCTATCTGACCAGGACACTCAATTCTGACTACTCCAGAATGATGGATAAACCAAGTGGGGATGAATTGTGATGAAATAAGAATGAAATTAACCCCACTTGTTGTTAAGGATGGAGAAACGATGAAATTGATTTTTATATACTCCTTCCAGCTGCCAAGAAGAAGGATTAATGAATTGAGGAATGCTATTCATCAAAGATGATTGAAAGGGAAAATGAAGCACATTATCTCCATTCATGCGACAATATGCAGACTCTTGATTATTTCTCTTTCTAGATAGTACAATAGAATAATAATTTCTCTTTCTAGATAGTACAATAGAATAATAATTTCTCTTTCTAGATCCATTATTTGCTCGACAAAGATTTCTAAGAATAACAAACTAGTGGTTAAATCCATTGTTTTCTCCAAGGGAAATAATACAATAATAGAGTTCATGTAAGCAACTCTTTTAGAAGTGTTGAGCAATAATAAACAATTAGAGTTGGTTAGAAACAATGAGGCCAAGAAGGTGGAATGCTTGCCGAGGTGAATGAATGCTTTGACCCTGTTTTAACATCTCCTCACAAGTTCGCCTTCTAGAAATTTCAACATATGAATAGATCCGATCTCCAAGTGATGTGCCCCCCAAGACTGCAAAAACTTTCCATGTGTGAATGGATCAAGGGGTCTCCCAAGTCTTGCTAGATGTACAATGAATAACAAACTTGGACAAAGGAATAAAATAATATTTTCAGAAGTAGTTCCTTGAGAGAAGTGCTTGAGTTAACCGCTTTTACTAAAAATAGAAGTGCACCCCTCAAGAGAGAATCTTCACATGTGTGCATCCAAATAACTTGTAGAGGATTGTGCAACCTCCATCATACTCAACCTACTCCACACGTGTGGCATTAAGCAACCAATCGTTAACCCATTTTTTGACCCATAGAATGCTTTTTATGCTTGGAGTGCGCCCCATTCTAAAATAACTTTTTAATAAATTATTATTCAATCTTTTGGGAGGGTGTTCCATGGCATCTAAGAGCTTGGCATTAATTGGTAATTGTCCAAGTGAAACCCTAGACAAAATATCAAGCGTGATTTTGTTACAAGCCTCCTTGTGTCATGACCCCAGTGAAATCATCCATCAAATTATTTTCATTAAAGTCCTCCTCAGGCAAGTGTTCCACAAGATTTTGATTAGTTCATCATGATTAATGTCCATAGGTGAGAAATCCTCATAACCCCTAAGGCACTCCAACAATAACCACCAATTACATGTCAACAAGGGACCATTAAGCCTAGCTCCCCACTCTTAAGTGATTATTTATTTAATCTAAACTGCAAACCTTGGGTACTTTGGTTAATTAGTGTGGTAACTTCTTTTTCTTGATTGACTTTAATTAATCACACTAAAACCTTAGAAATCCCAAGGTAAGACACTTTAATTAATTCATTCCTTCAAAAGTGCAATTATTAATACTTCAAAACTTAGGGAGAACCTAAGTTGAGGGGTTCCCAACTTCCCATACCATTAAATAATTAAGTATAAATTAATTGCCTTATTATCTTAGTCATCCATTCCTTATTATCTTAGTCATCCATTCCTTTAATCATCAATTAGAGGGAGGGCATCATCTTATGAGCATTCTTACTTGTTAGGCAAACCATAATGACCAATTAACGCCATGAAGACATGAAAACACATCACACCATACCTCCTACTAACCAACATAGCAACATCTCCACTAGGAAGAAGCACCATCTCTAATCAAGGAAACATGTGTAACCACTTTCCCATCCAACTGTCTAGCTATGAAAACCTGCAAGTTCAACACTTGTGAATTTTTTTTACGAGTGATGTGACCAAATCATAATGTAGTAAGATATTTTAACACACCCCACATCACATTATGCACCCCCATGCATGGTGTAAACACTTTCGGAGTAACCAAGAAAGCTAACAGGTGTATCTGTGGGTAGGTTCAGGAGTTTCTATTCTGACCGTCCCTACAAATGTGGAGTTGCCAACTACATGGACAATGCATTTACTCAATGACCACCTTCCTGAAAGTACTTGAGTAGAAATGGATAGCTAAATCACCAAGTTCACCACATTTCAAGGGTCGAGTGTCACATTTGGTGCATTTAATCAACAGCCGCATAAATTTTATCAAGTTTGGCCAATTAATTAGGCATGCAACTGACCTACAATTTAGCATTGTTGGAATGGTTGGAATGTTTGCTACTATCGGGTCTCCCATGGGATGTAATGTGTTGGAATTGCTGCCAACTTGCTAGGATGTCTCTTCCCACTAGTGAAGGAGTGGTCTCAATCTGGTTGTCAATGGTCTTAGTGTGATTTGCAGGTCAAAGGAATGAGTTCACTAACTACAAAACCTTACGGCGTGATTAGCTATGGACAGATTTGTCAAATTGATTTTAATTTAATTTCAAAGTTATAATTATAAAGCTACATAACATGAAACTTTTATGAAAGGGAGTTACCTTGTCATCAGCTACAATTTGACTGCTACTACTGCCTAGTACAATGTTTCTAAAAACTAGTGGATAGGTGCAATGTATTTTATATTAAGGTATTCTGGATACACTAATATTTTCTACCTAATAGGAAAACAAACAGGTAATATATTTAATTAGAGATCGTTATTCTTGTGTAGATGGAGGTCCTCATATGAAGCTATTTTAATTTTTGATATAGAGTAAAATCATAGTTTAAATTTTGGATTTATTGTATATCTCTTTCACATATTTAGGTGTTTCAATTTTACAGAAAAATGAAATTTTTAAGATACAACATAAAGGATCCTCAACAAGTTTTAGAAGTTGAATAGATTATGCAACAAAAATGAAGGACTAAAGAATGCATTGTAACCTGTTGTGTAGTATTCCCCGCAAAGAATGAAACAAAATTAATATGGATTTCCATTGCTTCCTGACTTTGACAAATTTGGATCTTGTATGTAATCTTGAAAGTCCATGCTCAGGAGATTGACTTTTGTATAATTCCCTTTCTCTTGTAACAAAATCATCCTGTGCTTCAACATCTCCAATATTATATGGCTCAAAACCTGGTGGGAAGTCTGGTTCAGCTATTTCCTCAACGTAATTTTCAACCTGACAAGAACCTTTTGTTTCTCTGCTGTTCATGGAATGTGCATGACTGTTCACAATCTTAGCCAGCTTAATACTAGGAGGAAAATGATATACTTCAGTTTGAATTTTGTGCATGTTTACAAGGGAAAATGCACTCGATGTTTGATCTCCAAACTGAACATTTCCTGTCATATTTGCATCCTCGAAACTTTCAATTGGCTGACTGGGACAGGCCAGGACTTCTGTGTCTCTTATAGCATTCAAAAGTTCACAGATATCCACACTTTTAATAGGTTCCTGCTTCTGCTCCAAACATATAATTTTTAAAAATAGTCAGAGATAATGATAAAAGTCCTACAAAAAAAAAAACTGAGTCATTTACTTGCATGGAAAAAGAAGAGAGTTCAACGCATAATTGAAGACAGTTCAAAGAAACAAACCATAGGGAATTTCATCTTTAAAAAACAAATGATAACGGAAATGAATTTAATCATGCATCAAAGGTGTCACCGAAGTCCACTAAATACAATAAAAAAGTTTATCAAACAAACACATTATGGAAGGATATTGCTACAACAAGAAAACATCAGTTATTTCGGAATCGGAATAAATTTGGAGTATTCCTTTGCAAGTATAAATTATAAGCTAAGTCACATGGTTTGTGTTCGATTTTGAGTTCAACAATGATTAGGTTCAGATTAAATTCGTGTTTCCCGATAATGTTCACCATATATATAACAGCATTGATGATTAGGTTTTACCAAAATTAAGTTACTCATATATGATTATTGATGTTGATTTCTTACTATTTGATGTTATAATATTATTATCATCATTGTTATTCTGTTTATAACACAATGTTGAACTAGATCATTGGCAAGTTGAATGGCACTTTGATTATTGCACCAGAGTGTGGTTGGATGTTGCTGCTAGAATCTAAACTCTAAATGGATCTATCAAAGCCACAACACTTCTTGACATGCACCATTGTTGCTCGATACTCTGCTTCCACTAGAGAAAGATCAAGGACATGTTGTTTCTTACAAGCCCAATTATAGGTCTAGAACCAAGACTAAAAAGTTAAAAACATAACCTGCAGTAGATTTCTGATCATCAGGGTCTCTAACCCACTTGGAATTAGTGAAACCAACCAATACAGGACCCCCCCCCTTAAATGTACTATATACCAAATTGAACTGTACCTCAAATATACTGATGTATCCTCTTTGCTACTTTCCATTGGTTCTCATCGGGTGTTTGCATATATCAGGCAGCCAGACCAATAACAAAGGAAATATTAGAAAGGGTATGAGTTAAATTCAAAAGGCTACCAACTGATTGATGCTACAAAGTGGCATCTACTTTGAGTGTAGTACAGGTGGCAACAAGTTTCACTCCAAACTGGAAGGGAGATGGGGCTAGTTTACAATCTTCCATGTAAAAATGGTGAAGGTCACATGCATACTTAGATCAGGAGAGACAAATTCCTTTGTGGGATTGCAAGGCTTGGAAGCCTTCCTGCTAATAATAGCCTTCCAACTACTAGTCTTGAAAGCCCAAACTTGGAAACTTTTTCCCTCATGTCCTTATCAAGGAAGATATTGCTGATCTTCAAATCCCTATGTATGATGTTTGGAATCTTGGATTGCATCCTGTATGAAGATACTCAATGCCTTTAGCTGCATCTTCGGCAATTTTAAGATGGGTGATCCAATCCAAATTTTTTTCTTGAATGGCAGGAGCATGGAGATTCTCTTGCAAAGTTCTATTATGCATGTATTCATATACAAGAATATTCGTCCCAAAGTATCAAAGTAGAGCAACAAGGTTCTGATGCTGTATTCTTAACATCAGAGAAACCTTTGACCTACACATTAGGCGGTAACACCTAGTAGTAGAGAAAGATAGTCCTCAGTCCCTTGTTCTTTGAGCACCTCACTTAGGTCCCCCTTCCAGGATTAGTCTAGGATTTCTAGGAGACCCGAAGAGAGAGAGAGAGAGAGAGAGAGAGAGAGGTTTTCCCGTGTCACACTTAGGGGTAGGTCTCTGAGTTTTGCTAATATAAGCAGTTGATTTCCTTACAATCAAAAGACTACTACATTTTGCAACAACAGGTCACTTTCAGAAATAAGTTACTTTTATAATCTAAGTGACCCACAATTATAAAATATGTGAAAATCACTTTTACAATAAAGTTACTTGTAACCTTTAATCATATGAAAATGTAACTTAAAAAAAGAACAATAAAGTAGGTGCACTTTAAAATAAAGTAATTTTAAATTGCATGCACTTTTTCAAAAAGTAACTTACAATTAGAGAGCCTCGAACTTAAGACCTCTATTTAAATAAACTAACTTTCAACCAAGTGGACTTTTACAAAAGATATAACAAATGTTAGAAGGGGTAAAGGTGGCTTCTTTCTAATATGATAACCATTGTTTTTTCTTGCGAAAACCTTAAGAACCACTACATGCAACAACAAAAAAGCAAATTTTAGAAACTTTAGAAGCTTGGGGTTAGATCTTGGTTATTCTGTTAGGAAAATGCAACTTTCCCCCTATTTTTTATTTGCAAGATCACACAAGACACAAGGCAAAGAGCATATGCAGGCCAAAAAACACCTTTCCTCTCTATTTCTGATTTGTCAAGTTCACACAAGACACAGGTCAAAGAGCCTACACATGTTAAGATATATTATATAAGGCTTCCACATTGTAATCACTTTATGACTTAGTTACGCTTTTGTACTTTTGTGTAAAACAAATCTATCCCACATTCACAAGGGGAAATGATTTGCTCCACGAATATCCGTATACAAAGAGGTGAACTCGTATGTAATTATTCCAATAGTTACTCATAATATCATATTGTGTTATTCTGCGTATCTCCCTCATGTGCTCTATGATGTAACTCTATTTGTGTTATTTAGCTTTTGTAATATGGTATCAGAGTGGGAGCAAGTCTAGGACTAGTCATGCAGATTAGAGATCTGGGTTTTTCTTGAAAAGTTAAGCATGTTTTTTTCTTGCATCGAATAATGATTTGGAGATTCGGAAAGGCTTGATAAAAAAGACTAGATTCACATTGATTTCCAATAGAACTTTGATATTATTTACTAATTTTATTTTTTCAACAGTATTTCTTAGTAGATTTGACTAGTTTGAACAATATTGTTCATAGAATTGACACAAAGTTTGTGTTTACAATGGCAATCCCATTAGAAAAAAAAATTGCGTTCAATTTCCACAGCTAGAAAGTAAAACTTCAGATGCAACTAATGAATAAAAACCTGTGGGAAATTGTAAAAGGGACTGGCAAATCACCTATAGATCCCAGTAAATTACTAGAATGGCATAGTAGAGATGATCAAGCCAGATTCATTATTGGCCTTGCCCTCTCAGATTCAGAGTTACATCATATAGATCTAGAAAAGTCATCCAATGAAATTTGGGATAATTTGAATACGTTGTTTGCAGCAAAGGCAGCGAATGCAAAGCTTTTTCTGAAGCTTCAATTATTCAAAATCAAAATGTCTACTTTAGTCACTATGTCTAACCACATAAGGAATCTGAGATCTCTCATCAAATTCCTAGCAGAAATCAAAGCTATGGTGCAAGAAGATGATGACAAAGCCATCTTGTTCAATAGTCTTCCTTCTAAATATAACAATGTTAGTTTTACTCTCAATCAAATGTCTTTGCAAACTATGGAAGACATGATTGCTGCTCTCTTAGTTGAAGAAAAGAGAATCATTGCAAGAAATACAGAATATGATTCTCAACTTGAGATTGCATTGTACTCAAGATACAATCGTACAGCCTTCCAAATGTGTATGTCTACTTAGGTTTTGGCCTTCATAAGACTTCTCCAAGGAGTCTACACAGCAGTTAGAAGTGGCCAAAACTTAGAATATCCTACATGAAATAGGTGCATCAAAAGCTCCAAAAGTGGCCTCCTCAACCATGTTGCATGGAAACAAATGCGATGAAGGTCCTCCGAGTTGAACTTCCTCCTCAAATCATGGGTGGTATCCCCTCCAAAGGCTAGCGCTTCAAGATATGTCAACGAGACATGACACCTTGGATTACGCTAATACTCTCCAAAGTGGACATTACCATGAATAACCTCCAAGTGAGTGGAACATGCCTCCCAAAGTGAGCTCAGGGAGTAAGACATCTCACTATGAAAAGCAGAGTAATATGTGCAATGGCCATCATTCAAGATAGCACTCCAACTAAATATGCTCATCCAATAAACCCTAGTAATGAATAGTCTTCAAGGATGGAACGTTCCATGGTTATTGAAGTGGAGTGATGCCTCATTGTCAAGCTGCTACAGGACACCATCATATTAATTATACCAACCACCAAGAAACGGGTATCTACCATGCTGCTACAGGACCGTTTCCCTTTTGGATCACTTATTCAGCTGTTTGCAACTTTAACACACAAGAAAACTGGTTTTGGGGTTGATGCTACAGGCAGTCACAACATATGCTGCACAGATTATGCCCAGATCAGGAAATACTGCTTCTTTTGAAGATGAAAGTATGCACAGGTTCGCCCTCAGCCATGAAGATGACAGTAATATGCCTTTGGAAGTTTCATAACAGCATTTTCTTTTAAATATGGCTGCTTATGTGCTATCTGAAATGCAATTCTTATTTTGATGATTATGTAGCAGATTTTCAAGATGAGAACAGTCTGCATTAACTTCTGGTGAAAGGCTTCAAAATCTGCTCAGAAGTTCCGGTCATTAATTCCATACATACTCTATCCTCAGAACTCATGAATTTTATGACCTCAACATATATATATATATATATATATATATATACCCCTATCACAAGCTTCAAGGTCATCAAGAAGAAGAAGGATTTGAATGGTGTGAAATGAAATCATGCCAAGGAGAATACTGAGTAATCCAAACATCCTCCATCCAAGAACTGATAGGATCATAAGATTTATGCAAGTTATCATTTAAAATTGATGGAGGGAAAATACATGGCATTTGATTCAATAAACTACTTTCCTCACTCACTTCTCTTGCATACTCAATTCGGTTCTCCTTGGGACTAATCGTCAAAAAACCAAGTGGGGACAAATCAAGGGTTAAAAGACGAAAAATCAAAACCAGACCCACTCAATGCTCAAAAATGGAGAAAATATGAAATTGATCTTTAAACACCTTTTCTAGCCACCAAGAATGATTGATAATTTGACAACAAACATTGTTGTTCCAAGGTGACTGAAAAGGGAAGTGAAGTGCTTTTTCTCCAATCATGTAATTATGCTTATACTTCCTATTGAAAATTTCCAAGGCAAAATATTGACTAGAGCACCAACCCAAAGATGATTGAAAGAGTTGGGAAGGAGGGGTGGATTGCAAATGTGAAAATTCTCCCAAATGGATAAACATGTTTGACCTTGGATTTTGACAAAAGAAAGCACTCTTTACTCTAGGAATAATTTCAAGCTTTTGATCAAGTTTAATATTTACAATTTGGGGACAAGATTGACCATAACTATCTAACTCTAAGTTATCTTGATAAAAGATAAAAAAAGGAAAATTTAAAGATTCATTATAAGAAGTGGAAATAAGATTAGAACACCTAGTGTGATTTATTAACTCTTCCTCATCTGGAGATTGATCTTTTATTAATTCATCGTTAAAATTACAAAAGGATAAGTGATCATTTCCATTTAATTGATCAGGGGGGAATTAACAATTTCATTTATAATATCCTAATTATTTGCACAATGATCACATGAAATCACTACTAAAGGATCTTGATCTATATACCTACTAACTTTTTCTTCAATAAGGTGATAAGGAATTGAATGATCGCTAAAGATAGAATGACTAATGAGTTTCTCCGAGGGAGGAACTTCAATAGACTGATTGACTAAAGGCTCACCCTCAGAAATTTCCTCAGGATCAGGACTAAAACTTCCTAAAAAGAAACTTGAAAATTTATGATTTATACAATGATTATGGATTTGACTTTCGATTGACTCAAAAGTGGAACACTTATCCTCAAAAGAAATTGGGCAGGAGGGGTCATCTCCGGATATCGACAACTCGCTTGATATTTGATAATTAATTAATTCAACAATAAGATCGGAAAGGGGAAGGTTTTGATCTTGGATTTGATTTGAAGAATATATATCATCGGATTCACTTCCCCATTTTTCCAAGAAATTTTGTTCAAACATGTCATACCCGGAAATGCTATTGGGCTTCAAATTCAAGAACCAGAGCTCAGCTCTTTCCTTGAAAGATAAAGCCAATAGTTTCATACACACATCCTCATGGGTTATAGATAAATCTTTAATAAATTCCCTAAAAATTTCAAGGTGCCTTTTAGCAGAGATATCATAAATTCCATGGAACTTAGGCAACCTTTCATGGGATTGATTAGGAATATGATGAGGATACCCAACACTTTTTGAGAAGTCAAAAACTTACAATCGACTGAAACTTCTAGGCCGCTCAGAAGCAACCATGGAATGTCGTGAGCCTGGGAGGCTCCAAAAATCAATATTAAATGCCGGAAGTGATGGGTGTGGGTCCCACTGGAAGCTGAAACTGTTGGAGAAACTGTGGAAGACATCCCACTCATCATCACAAGTCATCCCATGCCAATGCTTTGCATCAATAGCCCAAATCGAATCCCTCAGTAGCCACTTTTACCATTTTTTAACTGCCTCGAGAAATGTGAACATGCCCAAACTGCCTCCTAGAGTGCCTGCACTATCAAGGTAAGGCCACCAGGCTCTCTAGGAGGGGGGTAATAAGGTCATATCAAGTGGCTGGTCCACCCCCTCCATGCACAACACCCTAGGTGAACTCATCAAATCTCATCACTGCTCTGACAGGGCCTCTGATAAGCCAAAACTGCACTTAGATAGCCAACTGAGGCTACTAATCACTGAAACTGCCCGAAATTGAAAACACACTGTCTCATTGGACTCAAAGAGCCCAAATCCATCTAAGATGTGTACTCATACACCATATAGACCTCTGCATGGTCAAAAATAAATATCCATCATATCCAGTAGACCAAATAATAATAATCTGTAAAAGTACTGAAAAGCACAAATCATCATCATAAGCCTGAAACCACTGCATAGAACCATCATGGTGACCTGTACCAGACCATATATCATATCTCTGTATCATCTGAGGTCTGCCACCTCATGTCCTGTGGTTGACTTTTGGTCAAACTGGGTTAGACCAAATCAACATGACCCAAAATATAATTCAAGCTACATCAAACTGCTGCAAGGTGTCAAAGGTTAAAGCATGCTCTACAATCCATTCAAGTAGCAATTATAAGAAGAAGTAATCATTACTGGCGATCTAAAACCAAATATATAAAGTCATTAATTATTATTATTACTCAGACCAGACTTTCAAGACCATACTCACCTCACAGTTGTGATGAATTTGCTAGTGGAGGGTGAAGGCTAAAAATAAAATGGCTAGGCCAAGGGATGACTACTGACTTGACATTATGACACTTTAGAAATGGAAAAGGAATACACACTAGTAACATATGTTGGACAAGCAATGACACGTGGGATGGTTGTGTCTCACAAATGAGTAAGTTGTTCAAAGAGTGCTTATTCAACTTAGGCTTCATGTCTACTTTCATAAAAGATGATCCAGTTTCATTAGGATCCATTGATTTCATTTCATGGCCTTTTTGGCCTACATAACCCTTCGGATTTCAGGTGTGCTGATAAGCACAACTAATCGCAGCTTGCATCTAGGACATGTTTGTACATATACATATAAGGTCAGCAATCGTTTAGATATAGAGTTTAAGAACCATTGTTTTTTTGGACCTTTCATTATACTCTTCAAGGAGTATTTTTAGCTTTTCATTGCTCTTGCCCTTTACTCACGTGTGTTGATAAACACATTCAAGAGTTTACAGTTTCCTAGGCAAATTTACATAAGTTTCCACAAGTAGTACATGAGTTTTCAGTTTTAGCCAACACATCTTAAGTGATTAGAGGGAGTTCATACCAGTGCCAAACATCGGGACAGCCGACCAGGATGATTTAGGACTACAATCCAACTCACCAAAGGTAAGTTCTGTCACCAACTCAGAGCTGAGACACAAATAAACAAGGAAGCTTATACAACACAGAGGCTACAGTGGGGGAAGGTCCTCCATGCCACTAGTCAAGTAGTAAGTCAAGGCAATAAACAAACTGGGAGGTAATGGATGGATGAAGACAGTGAATAATGAGACCAACACTAGCAAGCCAAAGTATGGTGGGAATGATCACCCCTATTCTCCCTAGGGAGGGTAAAACCAATGAGTATAGGTAGTGAACTTCTAAGTCTGAGTGGGTACAAATATATATATATATAAGTACAACCAGGTCCACATATCTATATGATCGCCAAATCATGACACTAAATGCTAAGACATGCTACAAGAATGAATATAAAAGCAATATAGCCATAACACAAAAATATACCTGCCGAGTCATATACCTGAATGCATATAATATGAACCAACATCTGTCCTTTGAAACTACTGCTGTAACTCTGGGCAATACTGACTACTCGGTACAAATGGCTAAATGGCTACATCGATCATCTCTCTAAGTGTCCTGAAACTCAGTCATGCTATGGGGAATAAAACTGTTGTCCATAATATAATAGTGATCCAGAAAAGTATACTGGCATCAGAAAAATAATGTATGGTAGCCTGGCTACTATAAATGTTATAACAGTTACCACACCATAGTAGTTGGACTACTATATTTGCTGAGCAGTGTTATCACATCCATGTTAGCTGGAGCTACCATGCTACAGATTGTGTGGTCGGGGACCATACTACATTTCTTTTCCAGATCAGAGATCGGATGCCTTCAGAGGGGGCATGCATTGTATTTCGATTGCCCCGAGCAGAGATATCAGAGGGGACAGATGGTTTTGTATTGGTCCAGACATACTACAGAGCAGTAGTCACAGGGGCACCCATCCTTGACGAGCTTCGCATGATCCCGTTTGAGAGAGTTACTTTGCCATATTCTGATGAGAGTACTACAAAGTATTGTTGGTTTGCCACTTATTGCTTGGATTTAGTAGGGATCTAGTGTCAGAGATAGCTTCAGCAGCAGGTATATGGTATGGCTGGTATAGCACTTTATGGTTTATTGCACATGTTGTTGTTTAGACTTGTTTATTTATGATAGTACACGGACTTGAAATATGATGTTTGATGTGGTGATCTCGGTTGTTTATTATGATGTGTATGGCCCTGAGTGATGTCAGTCCACCCCATTGTAGTAGACTCATGTATATGCACACTGGTCCCTACCCCACTATCGATATAGACTTGGTCATTTCGTCCTCCTTGGCAGCTAACCTTGGATCCACCTGTCACTTCCTTCCATCCATCCGACTCATTCATGTTGATTTCTCCCGACCTGGACCTTGAGGATCCCCTTCCCCATTGACCTCTTAGTATGCCATGATTCCTTGTCTTTTGTGCCTCGACTCTTTAGTGTGTGAGATGCATTCTCAAACTTGGGATTTGCTCATGTCGGTTGCCCCCGATGTTGCAATGCAGTATAGGATTGTGTAGACTCACCGGGTGTTCCACATTGGTCATCGAAGCATGTTCACTTGCCCCCATTACTTTGCAGTATGAGCACCTTGTTATATCTTTTGAAATATGTATGTAGCCCAAAAAGCACCTTGAAATGTAATGAAATGAAGAAATGTAAAAGAAGCCAAAAAGGCTATGTGAAATGTAAAATCAAGCCAAAAAGGCTAAGTATGAAAGTCAAATGTAAAAGTCCAAGTTATATGTTTTTGAACACACACGGACAAATCAGGGCTTAAAAGACGAAAAATCAAAACCAGACCCACTTAATGCTCAAAAATGGAGAAAATATGAAATTGATCTTTAAACACCTTTTCTAGCCACCAAGAATGATTGATAATTTGACAATAAACATTATTGTTCCAAGGTGACTGAAAAGGGAAGTGAAGTGCTTTTTCTCCAATCATGTAATTATGCTTATACTTCCTATTGAAAATTTCCAAGGCAAAATATTGACTAGAGCACCAACCCAAAGATGATTGAAAGAGTTGGGAAGGAGGGGTGGATTGCGAATGTGAAAATTCTCCCAAATGGATAAACATGTTTGACCTTGGATTTTGACAAAAGAAAACACACTTTACTCTAGGAATAATTTCAAGCTTTTGATCAAGTTTAATATTTACAATCTGAGGACAAGATTGACCATAACTATCTAACTCTAAGTTATCTTGATTAAAAATGAAAAAAGGAAAATTTTAAGATTCATTATAAGAAGTGGAACAAAGATTAGAACACCTAGTGTGATTTATTAACTCTTCCTCATCTAGAGATTGATCTTTTATTAATTCATCGTTAAAATTACAAGAGGATAAGTGACCATTTTCATTTAATAGATCAGGGGGGGAATTAACAATTTCATTTATAATATCCTGATTATTTGCACAATGATCACGTGAAATCACTACTAAAGGATCTTGATCTATGTCCCTACTTTCTTCTTCTTGAATAAGGTGATAAGGAATTGAATGATCGCTAAAGATAGAATGACTAATGAGTTTCTCCGAGGGAGGAACTTCAATAGACTGATTGACTAAAGGCTCACCCTCAGAAATTTCCTCAGGATCAGGACTAAAACTACCTAAAAAGAAACTTGAAAACTTATGATTTATACAATTTGACTTTCGATTGACTCAAAAGTGGAACACTTATCCTCCAAAGAAATTGGGCAGGAGGGGTCATCTCCGGATATCGACAACTCGCTTGATATTTGATAATTAATTAATTCAACAATAGGATCGGAAAGGGGAAGGTTTTGATCTTGGATTTGATTTGAAGAATATATATCATCGGATTCACTTCCCCATTTTTCCAAGAAATTTTGTTCAAACATGTCATACCCGGAAATGCTATTGGGCTTCAAATTCAAGAACCAGAGCTCAACTATTTCTTTGAAAGATGAATCCAATAGTTTCATACACACATCTTCATGGGTTATAGATAAATCTTTAATAAATTCCCTAAAAATTTCAAGGTGCCTTTTAGCAGAGATACCATAACTTCCATGGAACTTAGGCAACCTTTCATGGGCTTGATTAGGAATATGATGAGGATACCCAACAATTTTTGAGAAGTTAAAAACTTACAATCGATCGAAAGTTCTAGGCCGCTCAGAAGCAACCATGGAAAGTCGTGACCTTGGGAGGCTCCAAAAATCAATATTAAATGCCAGAAGTGATGGGTGTGGGTCCCACTGGAAGCTGAAACTGTCGGAGAAAGTGTGGAAGACATCCCACTCATCATCACAAGTCATCCCATGGCAATCCTTTGCATCAATAGCCCAAATCGAATCCCTCAGTAGCCATTTTTACCATTTTTTAACTGCCTCAGTAAATGTGAACATGCCCAAACTGCCTCCTGGAGTGCCTGCGCTGTCAAGGTGAGGCCACCAGGCTCTCTGGGAGGGGGGTAATATGGTAATATCAAGTGGCTGGACCACCCCCTCCATGCACAGCGCCCTAGTTGAACTCATGAAATCTCATCATTTCTCTAACAGGGCCTCTGATAGGCCAAAACTGCACTAGGATAGCCAATTGAGGCTAATAATCACTGAAACTGCCCAGAATTGAAAACATACTGTCTCATTGGACTCAGAGAGCCCAAATCCATGTAAGATGTGTACTCATACACCATATAGACCTCTGCATGGTCAAAAATAAATATCCATTATATCCAATAGACCAAATAATAATAATCTGTAAAAGTACTGAAAAGCACAAATCATCATCATAAGCCTGAAACCACTGCATAGAACCATCATGGTGACCTGTACCAAATCATATATCATATCTCTATATCATCTGAGATCTGCCACCTCATGTCCTGTGGTTGACTTTTGGTCAAACTAGGTTAGACCAAGTCAACATGACCCAAAATATAACTCAAGCTACATCACACTGCTGCAAGGTGTCAAAGGTTAAAGCATGCTCTACAATCCATTCAAGTAGCAATTATAAGAAGTAATCATTACTGGCGATCTAAAACCAAATATATAAAGTCATTAATTATTATTATTACTCAGACAAGACTTTCAAGACCATACTCACCTCACAGTTGTGATGAATTTGCTAGTGGAGGGTGAAGGCTAAAAATAAAACGGCTAGGCCAAGGGATGACTACTGACTTGACATTATGACACTTTGGAAATGGAAAAGAAATACACACTAGTAACATATGTTGGACAAGCAATGACACGGGGGATGGTTGTGTCTCACGGATGGGTAAGTTGTTCAAAGAGTGCTTATTCAACTTAGGCTTCATGTCTACTTTCATAAAAGATGATCCAGTTTCATTAGGATCCATTGATTTCATTTCATGGCCTTTTTGGCCTACATAACCCTTCGTATCTCAGATGTGCTGATAAGCACAACTAATCGCAGCTTGTATCCAGGACATGTTTGTACATATACATATAAGGTCAGCAATCGTTTAGATATAGAGTTTAAGAACCATTGCTTTTTTGGACCTTTCATTATACTCTTCAAGGAGTATTTTTAGCTTTTCATTGCTCTTGCCCTTTACTCATGTGTGGTGATAAACACATTCAAGAGTTTCCAGTTTCTTAGGCGAATTTACATAAGTTTCCACAAGTAGTACATGAGTTTTCAATTTTAGCCAACACATCTTAAGTGACTAGAGGGAGTTCATACCAATGCCAAATTTTGGGACAACCGACCAGGATGATTTAGGACTACAATCCAACTCACCAAAGGTAAGTTCTGTCACCAACTCAGAGCCGAGACACAAATAAACAAGGAAGCTTATCCAACACAGAGGCTACAGTGGGGGAAGGTCCTCCATGCCACTAGTCAAGTAGTAAGTCAGGGCAATAAACAAACTGGGAGGTAATGGATGGATGAAGACAGTGAATAATGAGACCAACACTAGCAAGCCAAAGTATGGTGGGAATGATCACCCCTATTCTCCCTAGGGAGGGTAAAACCAACGAGTATAGGTAGTGAACTTCTAAGTCTGAGTGGACACAAATATATATATATATATATATATATATATATATATATATAAGTACAACCAGGTCCACATATCTATATGATCGCCAAATCATGACACTAAATGCTAAGACATGCTACAAGAATGAATATAAAAGCAATATAGCCATAACACCAAAATATACCTGCTGAGTCATATACCTGAATGCATATAATCTGAACCAACATCTGTCCTTTAAAACTGCTGCTGTAACTCTAGGCAATACTGACTGCTCTGTACAAATGGCTAAATGGCTACATCGATCATCTCTCTGAGTGTCCTGAAACTCAGTCATGCTATGGGGAATAAAACTGTTGTCCATAATATAATAGTGATCCAGAAAAGTATACTGGCATCAGAAAAATAATGTATATTGGCATCAGAAAAATAATGTATGGTAGCCCGGCTACTATAAATGTGATAACAGTTACCACACCATAGTAGTTGGACTACTATATTTGCTGAGCAGTGTTATCACATCCATGTTAGCTGGAGCTACCATGCTACAGGTTGTGTGGTCGGGGACCATACTACATTTTTTTTCCAGATCAGAGATCAGATGCCTTCACAGGGGGCATGCATTGTATTCAGATTGCCCCGAGCAGAGATATCAGAGGGGACAGATGGTTTTGTATTGGTCCAGACATACTATAGAGCAGTTGCCACAGGGGCACCCATCCTTGCCGAGCTTTGCATGATCCCATTTGAGAGAGTTACTTTGCCATATTCTGATGAGAGTACTACAAAGTATTGTTGGTTTGCCACTTATTGCCCGGATTCAGTAGAGATCTAGTGTCAGAGATAGCTTCAGCAGCAGGTATATGGTATGGCAGGTATAGCACTTTATGGTTTATTGCACATGTTGTTGTTTAGATTTGTTTATTTATGATAGTACACAGACTTGACATATGATGTTTGATGTGGTGATCTCGGTTGTTTATTATGATGTGTATGGCCCTGAGTGATGTCAGACCACCCCATTGGAGCAGACCCATGTATATGCACACTGGTCCCTACCCCACTATCGGTATAGACTTGGTCATTTCATCCTCCTTGGCAGCTATCCTTGGATCCACCTGTCACTTCCTTCCATCCATCCGACTCATTCATGTTGATTTCTCCCGACCTGGACCTTGATTTGTGACCTTGAGGATCCCCTTCCCCATTGACCTCTGAGTATGCCATGATTCCTTGTCTTTTGTGCCTCGACTCTTTAGTGTGTGAGATGCATTCTAAAACTTGGGATTTGCTCCTGTCGGTTGCCCCCGATGTTGCAATGCAGTATAGGATTGTGTAGACTCACCAGGTGTTCCACATTGGTCATCGAAGCATGTTCACTTGCCCCCATTACTTTGCAATATGAGCACCTTGTTATATCTTATGAGATATGTATGTAGCCCAAAAAGGGCCTTGAAATGTAATGAAATGAAGAAATGTAAAAGAAGTCAAAAAGGCTATGTGAAATGTAAAATCAAGCCAAAAAGGCTAAGTATGAAAGTCAAATGTAAAAGTCCAAGTTATATGTTTTTGAACACACACGGACACAGGTCAGCCATATGTATCAGCATTTTAGTGGTTATTTCCTCACCTAGTCCTACAGGGCAAGGAGGTGAGATGGAGTAAGGGACAGCTAATTCTAAGTGTCCCCTAGAGTCTCAAGTTACGGTTTGTCAGACACCCAGTCATAGCGACTCTAGAAAAGATCCTCACGGAGTCTTCTGAAGGCACGGATGTGAGTTGCAAGGTGCATTTTAGATGATCAATGGTGGTTTGCCTGCACTATACCCATTTGTGAGGCACCGCCCTTCCCTGTGTATTATCATGGTATGCTTATGTCAGTTTATCCCGCCTTCCCTGTTTATCCGAGGGGTCACATGGTCTTGGTCCTCGTCTTCCCGCATCCTTCACCTTGTTTATCCACCTCACCCAAAGTTAGCTAAGTGATCAAGTCTATAAGTTGTGCATAGCATTGAGTCTTTGTTGGATGTGGTGGGCCCACCTCACCCAGGGCCTGTATTTATTGAGATATTTATGTTTTGATCACCACATCGGCATTATCTTGTTTCAAGTAATGTACTAACATAAATAAGGAAGCCTTGATGCTTCATGTTGCTTACAAGTTTTCAGCCATTGCCATTTTGACCAGATTTGACTTGGTCAAACCAGGTTGTCTAGGCCAAAAATGGGCCCGAAAAAAAAAGTTGCAATCAAGATTTCGATTTTGGTCATCTATTAAGTCTTGGGGTCCCATACGCGCCTCCAAGTGTCAGAATTTGAAAAAGTTGAAGCATTGATGAGATTTTTAATTATTATGGGTCACCAGGGACCTGTTTTAATTAAACATCTTGGATTTTGGGCAAACAGTGCCTAATTGATGGATCGGGGTCGTTCAAATGACCATGTCTACTATATTTGGGGTCTATGATTGCATTGCAGTAGACAGTTCGTCAATCCGAACAATATAAGTGGGTCAAAAGCCCAAATTACATCTTCAGCAATAAAAACCAGTAATAAATTAATATGGAAATCAAAATATGGCAAAAGTAACTATTGAAAATGGCAAATGCAAAGGTTGGCTAACACAAGGGGGTCTCCTAAGGTAATTTTACTATGTTTGGACATTGTATTTATGTTGTGGGGCTCTTAGTTTTGCCCAGCTCATCACATGGGCATGATTTTGGTAGTTATCCACCTGTTGACCAGTTTGGACATGCTGATGTGGCCTGTCCAGCAGGAGCATTGGAGGCAAGTCGTTGCCTAGGGCACTATAGAGGAAGGGGTGGTGCAACCACTTGTTTTTACCATTATACCCCCCTTCCAGACAACATGGTACACTTAGTTTGATAGCGCAGGCACTCCAGAGGCTGTTTTGGTCAGTTTGACAGTTTCCAGGAGGATTAAAAAATGGAATAAAAAGGTCATTGAGGAATTCGATTTGGGCAATTGACTCAAGGTTTTGGCACTTGGTCTTCTCGGAGGTCATCCATGGTGTATCCCCTTTCTTCCATATCAGTTGGCACCAGTCAGTGGGGTCCACATGGGCTACAGGAGCTCGTTTAGTATATTTCTCTCTCTGATGATGGGGACAAGATTTGATCATTTGTATTATTGTGCCATGGGGACATGCTAGTGAAGGGGAATAATACCTCCTAGCCCCACCATGTGCTCCTAGTCACTTGTCCATGTCATTATTTTGTGGCTCCAATGTAATTAGCCACCCCCATGTATGACGTCACCCTCCATAGAGCTTTTTAGGCTATGACATCATCACTTCGTTGAGTGATCCATGTCTTATATTGTATTGGCTCATCTTAGTCGTTGATTATATTTCTGTATATTTTGATCTCAACCACTAGTTTTCAAAAGTGGTTTAGGGTTTTGGTCTTTCTATCCTATAAAAGGAAGAGACCCCCTCATTGTAAAGGCACCTTTGGGCTCTGGAAAACTTGGAATAAAATACTACTTTGGAGATCTACTTCTTGGCTTTGATTGGGTTGCTCTTGTACATGGTTATACATCTCTTCTTTTAGACATCTTTGCTTGTAATAGGTGAAATCGACATTAATTGGTGGAGGCCAAATTGGTTGAAGCTAGCTGTGCGAATTGCTTGAAGGGAAGATTGTAGGGGTTGCCCACATCCCCCTTGGACAAGACGTCTTCATATTGAAGGGGTTTTTCAATTGTGCTTTATCCATTGATTGCTTCTTTGATATGACGTGCTTAGATCTCATTGATTTGTAGATCAAATCTAACATTTTGAAGTTTGATTTACAGATTGGATGGGGCATCTCTCCTCCTAGGGCTTGGACAATTATGCTCGGATTCACTTGGAGCTAGCTTGGAATTGTAACTAAAGGCAAGAATCTTCTATGTGCAAAGTAGCTGCAAGCTTTTGAGGTAAGATCTACAAGGTATGTATCCATTTCACTTGTTCTCCATCCTATTGGTCACATAAACCCTTAAAATTCAAAACCCTCTTTTTCTATTTTTTTAGATCTACTTGGATCTAGCATGCTTTTGATGATAACATTTAGAACCCACCTATATAGTATCCACGGCAATTCAGATCTATAGTTTGGTGGTGTTTGGACTTCATTTGACCCATTTCCCAAGGCACCTAATCTGCCTTGAGTGAAAACGCATTCGTTGAGGGAGGCTATTTTGCTAGTTCCATAACATGGGTAGGTGAGATTCTTGCTTCATTGGATAGATCAACTCCTAAAACCTACCCCTAGTGCTTCACCTTGTTAATTTTCACCTTGGGGGCCCCATTCCTCATTTTGAGGGTTGAGCCCCACTTGGGTCACTTGGTGATGCATTAGATCTATGGAGATCTAGCCATGGCTTGTCCTTGATAGCTTACACCCACCTTAATAATCATCTTAACTATCCCGATCTATAATTTGGTGGACATCCAACTCCATTTCGCCCTTGATCTAAGGCACTAGTCATCCTTGGGGTAATTCGCACTCCTTGGATAGGTGGCCATTTGCTAGATCCCATTTGTGGGTATTGCTAATTTCTTCTCAAACCCATAGATCCATGCTATAGCATACCCCCTAGTACCACCTCACTTTAATTTTGACCTAGTGGGCCCCATTTGGACCATTTTCCACTTTTTAAGAGTGGGCCCCACTTGGATCTATAATTTTGGTACTAGATCTATCTAGATCTACTAATTCAATTTCATAAGTGGCCTTGATCTACCATTGGTTGAACCATTTGTCACTTCCTAAGCCTCTTCAACCAAATCTTAACTCTTTGAGTCCACTTACTCATCCTAGATCTAGATATTATTTCATCTTCATCTCCTACACTTTCATCATTACACTTCCCTAGGAGGTCTAGATTGCATTCGCTAGCCTTCATTGGCTAAGCTCGGGTCTCCCCCTTGGTCTTGATTTCTCTTGATCTAAAGTGAAGAGTGCCTCGGTTATCGTGACACCCAGCTTGCATTGGGAACCGTGGCATCTCTTGGGTCACCTCTTTAGTTGTCCAACACCTCTACCATCCTGGATAGGATACCATTTAGGGACAACTACAAGTTGTGTGATAACAAGTCGATGCTACAAATGATCTTACAGGTTACCATGAGGTGTATGAGTACTCATCTCTAGTAGATTTGGGTCTTCTGGATCCATTGAGACACTTGATTTTCAGTTCCAGGCACTTTCAAAAATGGTATTGGCATTTTTTCACCTGTTGACCAGTTTGCCCATGCTGATGTGGCCTGTCCAGCAAATGCATAGATGGTGAGTCGTTGCCTAGGGCGCTACATAGGAGAGGGGTGGTCTAGCCACTTGTTATTACCATATTACCCCCTCTCCGGAGATGATGGTTCAGTCATATTTTGTGCCTGGGTAATAGGCAGTGGGCTATGGGCAATTTGGTGGTTTTTCAAGTGGAATAAAAAGGTCATGAAGGAAATCGGTATGAGCAATTGAGGTAAGGTTTTGGCATGAGGTCTGCTCTGAGGTCATCTATGGTGTATCCCACTCCTTCCAGATCAATTTGCAGCACTCAATGGGGTCCACACAGTCACCAAGTTGTGTTTTGATGCATTCTTCTCTCAGTTGAGGGGGGCAGGATTTGATCATTTGTATACTTGGACATGTCATTGAGTCATATGTTTTATTATTGTGCCATAGGGTGATGCTAGGGAAGGAAAGTAATGCCTTCTAGCTCCACCATGTGCTCCTAGTCACTTGTCCTTGTCATCTTTTATGGCACACTTGTAATATTGTCACTTTTTATGTGGTGTGCACCCCCCTAGGGTATCCTTTAGCTAGTGTGCACCCCACTCATGTGAGTGATCCATGTTATATTCTACCAGCTCATCTTAGTTGTTGATTGTATTATGTTTATCTTTTGATCTCAACCACTCATTGATAAAGTGGTTAGGGTTTTGGTCTCTCCTATTTAAGGAAGAGACCCCCCTATTGTAAAGGCATCTAGAGATTTTTGGCTCTTGGTTACCGGAATAGATGAAATATCTTTTGAACACATGCTTGGATCTTGAAATGGGTTTTTGGTTATGATGATTGTAAATGCTTTTACATTGCACTGAAGGATTTTTGTAGCTATCTTGTATCTTTTTCCACTATTTTGATTTACAAGTGAAGAGGACGATTTGGAAAGAGTGCGCATTGGTGGGGAGGCTTGCCCTGCAATCTTCTGTCAAAATTGTGGTTCAAACAGGGAGTGATTTTGTCTTTGTACCAATTATTCTCTATCTTTTTCCTCTTACTTGTATCTACCCTCGTTTTGTTGGCTAATTGAGCTTTGTCTCTTTGGTTTTGCAGGAAGAGAGGGACGCACTTGTGGACTAGGGGAAAAACGCATAAGCAAGAAAAACTACATCCCCTTTCATTTGATCTGTGTGGAAGTAATCCTCATCATAATCGGCATCCATTTTCATTATCCAAGTATGCTCAAGAGGTACATATTTTTCTCCTTTAACTTATCTATTTATCTACTAGATCTCAAAACCCTCAAAGCTAAACCCTCATTCTTTTATTTTTCAGATCTACGAAGATCTAGCAATCACTTGGGCTTAATAATTAAAACCCACCTCTATATTAATCACAACATTCCCGATATAAAGTTTGGTGGACATCCGACTCCATTTACCCCCAAATCTAAGGCACTGGGGCCTCTCTAAGGGAGACCGCACTTTTGGGTAGGTGGCCTTTTTGCTAGATCCTAACTTGGGTTTTAATTGATCCTCATTGTTTCATTAGATCCACTCATTTGCAAAACTCCCTAGTGCTTTTCTAGTTTGATTTTCACCTTGTGGGCCCCATTTGCACCAGTTTCCATATTTTAAGGGTGGGCCCCACTTGGATCTATTATATTTACATTAGATCCATCTAGATCTACTTGTTTAAACCTACAAGTGGCCTCTATCTTTAATTGGTTGAACTTGTGTCTTTTCTTAAGCCTCTTCAACCAAGCCCTAACTCTTTGGGTCCACTTACCCATCCTAGATCTAGATCTAATCTTCTCTTGATCTTCTCCTTTTCATCATCACATTTCCCTAGGAGGTTTTGAGTAGGTTCCCTAGCCTTCATTCGCTAAGCTAAGGTCTCCCCCTTGGTCTTGCTTAGGCTTGATCTAAAGTGAAGAGTGCCTTGGTTAGCATGACACCCAATTGCATTGGGAACCGTGGCATCTCTTGGGTCACCTCTTTAGTTGTCCAACACCACTACCATCCTGGATAGGTTAACCTTTTGGGACAACTACAAGTTGTGTGCTAACAAAACCCTACCTTGATAAGTGTGAAGTTGCATTGGGATTTTTGAAATCTATCAAAGAGGAAAGTGATTGATGATGTTAATGAACAACTATTGAAATAACTCGTTAATTAGATCTAAGTGCCTTCTTATTGTTTGACTCCATACAAGGCACTGATCTAGTTACAAGGTTGTAGGAAGGTATTTGCATGTTTTGGTGTTTGCAGGTATCTTGCAGGGCTCTCCACTGGGTTAGGGAATTGCCCAAAGTTGTTGAGAGGCTGGCCTGAGGTGACATTTGGGCCTAAACCTCTCCCACATGCTTACCATTCACTAGCATACAAACCACAAACTGTTGTTAATCTAAGACTGCTAGTTTGAAGGGTAACACTATTAATCTAGATGAACAAGACAAGTGGAATTCCTAAAGATTAGTACGAATGCATAGAATGTTGTTTGTATATAGCAAATGAGACATATTTACAAAGGAACTGTATATATTGACTAATGAAGGTGATAAGCATTGAAAATACTTGTGGCCTATTTTGAGCATCCTTTTACAACTAAGTATCCTTCGTGGTTCTTGTTATCACATCCATTGAAGCCGGGCTACCATGATTGCAGAGCAGTTCAGTGTATATTTTTGAGCTTGGCCTTTACACAGTTTTAGTGAGATCAACTATGATAAGCAGTATTATTTATGATCACTCACACATTAGAGCAGCCCCAGATCAGACATGTAGTAGACCTTATGCCAAGGCTGAGCCTCTTGACCTCAGATTTGATAACCGAGATGACCTTTTATCCCATACAGAGTAATGTAGTGCCCAGAGTTTTAGCGGCAATGTTTCAATGGTTACGGGTGATCCAGATAGCAGATACAAGTATATGACCCAGCAGGTATATGATGTGTATTGGTTTTATTATCTTGCTCTTTTGGTCATTTTGATAGCTTGACTTAGTATCTAGTGATCATGATATGGCAGTATATATATATATGAAATGAATATGGTTGTTATTGATTATCTGAATGGTTTTATTACTTATATTTAGAAGCTCTTGTTTTATACTCGTTACTTTTACCCTCCTAGGAGTGTGGACATGATCATTCCCACCTTTATGGCTTGCTAGCTTAGACATCACCTACACTTTCCCCATCCATCCGCTATCTTTCCCTTTATTGGTTTCTAACCTGAATTACACCTCAGCGTGTGATTTGGAGGACTTCCCCACTTTTTCCTCTGTGTTGGATAACATCCCTGTTAGTTTGTGTCTCGGCTCTGAGTTGGCAACAGAACTTACCATTTGGTGAGTTGGATTTGATACCTTGATCACTCTAGTCGGTTACCCCGATGTTTGGTCTTGATTGTAGAAAGTCCCCCTAGTTGCTTGAGTTGTGTTGGCTAAAACCTGAAGCAAATTGTATTACCATCATTACATATGGAAACTATTGTTATATCTTTTATGAAATTCCAAGATGATCATGTGGATGATCATGTTGTATTTTTACATATGAGGTAATCTGTGTCTTTACATGTTTATTCATGTGGATGATCATGTTCTATTTTTACATATGAGGTAATCTGTGTCTTTACATGTTTATTCATGCTTGTTTATTGATCAATCACTAGCTTTTGAAGGAGATGTTGAGCTTAGTAAGGTAAAGATAGTGTAATCTATTTCATTATTTTTACTGTTGGTTATCATAAAGTGCTTAGAGTTCAATGTCATTTTTGTTTAAATGCTTGAATCTAGTTCTCTATTTTAGTCTACACTAGTGCATTTGATCTTGCTTGTGTGAGTTGTCTTTTGTGTCTACAGGTTGCTGATCCGAAGAGTTGGTGGAGCTTGCTTGCATCCATTGGTCTTCGAAATTGATTCAAGGAGAACTAGTCCCATTGATCCCCACGGTGGAGGACTCCATAGCCCAAATTCAAGACATTTCTTCTTCTTCTAATCAACATAAAAAATCTTCAAATCTTCAATGGTTACTTTGGTTTGCATATTTCAGACCTCATTCTTGTTTAAAAAATCATAAGTAGGTCTGATTTTTGTTTTAGATCTTAAGCTCATCTTCAAGTAAAATCTTTATCTAGATCTAGTTGATGCATGCTTCTTGTTTAAGTGTACTTTTCCGAATATTTTAAGGGCTTAAGTAAGTAGTATATTTGGTTGAACTTCATGCGTATTTGGCTGATTTAAAGAGCTGATAATTTGCAGCCCTTAAAAGCTTGCAAAGATCCCAAGTAAAACAAGCCCCATCGCTTGTTTTACTTGGTTAAATTTTGTCATTTTAACTAGTTTTAACACTTAGTTTTTTCTGGGTTTTTTAGGAGGTGTTCCAAAGACACTCTTAAAGAGTTTTTGGGCATCTTATACTGACGTTTACTTGCTGGTTTGCAGCAAAAGACGAACAGGTAGGAGGAGGTGCTGCCAAAATTTCAAAGATCCAGGCAATCTGGAGCATCTAGTTCGAAAATTTCCTGAACCGGTCACTTTTTCTCTTCTATTTTGTAGGCCACTAAGTCGATTTAAGACTGGGGCATTTCTATCATATTGTAACTAAAGCATCAAACGAGAGCAAGTGGGCTAAACCAAGCGCCCACACTCCATCCCCCCAGGGGGGAAAACTGTGTCGACTCAAATTTCGTGGTTTGCATTTTTTTAGTTTAGATTTCTTTTTCTGCAACAAATAAAATCAAACTAGGATTAAAATCAACCTTGTTGGTCCGTTCCACTGGCGGGCCACAAGTTCACTCAAAACGTAGTTTTATCATTTTTTTTACAAACTCAAAACGCCCCCCTTGCTTTCCCGAAGTAGGGTTTCTGTACAAGGGCTTGCCCGAGTACGTGCCTAAAAAGAGACTCCTAGGGTTTAAAAAAGATAAAATTTTGGTTCATAAAAATTTTCTAAAAAATACCAAGGTCTTCTCCTGTATGCTCTGTGGCCGACTTCCAGCTCAGTATGATGCAGTTGGTACACATCAGAAAGGGGGAGATGACTAGTAATAGGAGCTAACACTGCCCCAAATAAAAAACCCTTTATGTGAAAATCCGGCACATCACGAACATTTTGTTGTCGTGGGGAAATTTTCCAGAAGGCTTGGGGCAAAACTGAGTAGTGACCTCTTGGAAACCGTTAGGCTTGCCCTCATTGGTACAACATCTGAACACCTCCTTGAGACTCCGATTCAGTCCAAGCCAGAGAAGGAAGCCACACAGCAAAATTCCGGACATGTTCCCCCGTGCCTTCGCGTATATTGGGAACCAACCAACCATAATAAAAAGATCACCTTCACATTAATTTTAAAATAAACCAAGAACACTTGCACTACATTTACTTTTCTGCTCATGCATTTATTTGACTCCATTATAAGGCACTGGTCTATATTAATGTTATTTCATGTTATTGACAAATGATGCAAATGAATGATAATGATAATGAATGAGAGCAAATGATGTATTGATGAATGATTGCTTTGCTTTACAAAAGTATATGTTGCTTTGTCTTGGTTATCAAAAATATTTTTCTAACTCCTAGATTAGACGCCTTAGTTTTGTTTTCATTCTTAGGGTCCACCCCCCTTGGCTTCGCTAGGAAAGCCTAGACGGAGGAGTCGAGTCCCAAGTGACAGCACTTGACTCTGACTTGCCCCCAAGGCCACACCAGCAGCTTGAAGACTTCTGCTACGTTTTCCCCAGGTGTGGAACCAGGCGGCAACAGGCATCTTCCAGATCTGTCATGTGGGTATTTCTTGTTCCTCATCAAATCCATAGATCCATTGAGTAGCAACCCTTCTAGTGCCATTTCATCTTGATCTTTACCTTGTGGACCCCATTTTGACCATTTTCCATATTTTAAGGGTGGGCCCCACTTGGATCTTTCTATTTGGTGTTAGATCTATCTAGATCTACTAATTTAAACTCATAAGTGGCTTGATCTTTCCTTGGTTGAACATTTATCCATCCTATAAGCCTCTTCAACCAAGCCCTGACTCCTTGGGTTCACTTATCCTTCCTAGATCTAGATGCATTCACTCTTTATCTTCTCCTTTTTCACTTTCACATTTCCCTAGGAGATCTTGAGTAGGTTCGCTAGCCTTCATTGGTTAGCTAGGGTCTCCCCCTTGGTCTTGCTTAGGCTAGATCTAAAGTGAAGAGTGTCTCGGTTATCGTGACAACCAATTGCATTGGGAACCGTGGCATCTCTTGGGTCAACTCTTTAGTTGTCCAACGCCTCTACCATCCTGGATAGGAATCTAGAATCACATTTAGGGACAACTACAAGTTGTGTGATAACAGTTCTCATATGAGGAAATTGATTTATGATGGGATATTTAAAATTTTATTTTAGGCTAGTTTTATAGAAGGTCGAAAAGCCTGAAACATAATATTTATTATTGTCTTCGACGTTTCCAAATTTGTCCTAATTTTTTATTAGAAAAATAATAAAATATGTATTATTGTGTAATACACAGAAAAGTTTGAATAAAATCAAGAGTCACCTCTCAAAATTCTTTTTTTCTGGTTGCATGTATTAAATGGAATTACTTCCAATGCACAATAAAATTCATAAATAACATAAATTCAGTGAAACATACTTCAAATTTAAAAAATGTCTCCTTTTTGTATGCTAGAGAATTACCCTCTTACATGCATAACAATTGTCATCTTCAACAACTCTCCAAGCCAGGGATGTTTGGCTGTACCAGCATCTGTTTTATGGCGAAAAACAAAAGAACAAAAACAAATAATACCCCTAAACTAATTTCTATCGTCTTACTAACTTGCTAACCATTCTAATCAGTATTATGTTGATATGCCATATCCAAATCAATATTATGTTGATATGCTTTATCAAGATTCAAAAAATGCTGCCATCATTACAAAAGGTTGACATAAAACATGATTCCATACCTTCTCATTTAGTATGATATCAAAAGATGCACCAGTTCCAATGGGAGGAACTTTACCCCATACCAGGGAATCCAGAGCTCCTGAAAGATTATCCAAAGTCCCCTTCTTAGCCGCTTCCAAAAAGTTCTTTTTTGGCTTCTGCAAAAATTGATCTGGATAATGACTAAGATCAACCTTGAATAATATTTAAAAGGCTACAGAACAAAGTCTCCAACAAAGAATATAACAAAGACCTTCACACTCTAAATGGAGCATATTTAACTCACCGTAAAACATCCTTGCATGAAAGGAGTAGAAACAGAACATTGATTTAGTTGTTTTCCAAGACCTATGGGTCTTAAACCATAAAATACGCCCGTAACAGAGAGGCAGTCTACTATCAGATGCAGATGACTTTTATGTATAGGTTTGTCCGTAACTCTAGCAACGCACTCAAGCCTCTGTATTCACAGAAATCTTCTTGAACCTTATTTTCAGATTTCAAAAAATTGAATAGCAAAATTTAACATCCTTTGATGAAAAGAAATCAATAAAATTTCTTACGTGCAAACAACAACTCCGTGCAGCTTCAACTCCCATGCTATGCCACACTTCATAAATACTTTCTGGACCACTGCGCTTCCAATCAATGAGATCTATAATTGCCTCACAAGCATTGAGCACTATTTTCCATAGTCCTCCTGCTTGAATCTGTTTTGATACAACAGTGACTACAAGCTCGCCCTTTTCTGAATTCTTCATAATCTCATGTGCCCAAGAGTTTTCTTCCCATTCTATGCTTACTGAGTCAATATTGGGGTGTCCTGAAACAGAATAGGCAAAATTGAGGATACTGCTTTTAAGCATCAGGAATTATGCCTACCCTGCAAACTATTTCATATCAGCACATTTAAATTTTTATCTTTAGTAGAGAATTGGAGAAACTTCTTATTAAAAGATACTGGGATATTCCAAGTAAATATAACAGGCTCACAAGAATAAACTATAGCCATCATCAATTATCAAAGAATTGACATGAAGTGAACATTTGTTATAATTTTCAAAGAGTTATTATGAATGGCTGTTTTAAAGAATTAAAGCTGCAGAATACCTCCCACAATTCATATAGGGTAGCCAACCAAGACTCTTTTATCATTCTTGATATGATTTTTTATCCCACTCTTTTTCCATCTCTATAAATGCATTTCTTCAGTTCAAGAAATAAAATAATAAGAAAGCAGACATAACCTTTAACAACAACATCCAGAAGCTTTGGTATGAGAAAATCACGGATCACATCCAATGAACTTATCACTGCCTCTGAATATTCTACAACATCCTGCAAATGAGTGTCTGAAGAAATCTCTGTCAAGAAAACTAAGCACAATGTATCATTATGTGCCTTGTCTGGAACACAAAAATGACAAGGATTCCTGCAAAACCGAAAAATGAATATATGTGCTCATATAGTTAAAAACTTAAAAAGCTTTAAAAGTTGAGAATTAAAAAATTGAATTTGCAAATGTACTTTTGCTAGAAGAGAAACTTGTTTCATATTTGACATCCACATTTAAAAAAGAACTGATGGTTAACTGTCTGCATGGACATGCCCGCCAATGTATTTTTAAGGATGATCATACTGCTTTCTGTAGGGGTTTTTCCATTCTATTGATTACAATCTTTAATTATGTATAAGTTTTATTTTCTAAGTTTAATGTGCTTTTATATCCAGATAGTTACTTGAAGTTGAAACTCATCATTTTCATGCTCATGCTTCTTTGATATGTTCTTGTAAAGAATATATGAACGGTTCCAGGTATTGACCTGCAATCGATAAACAAGTTAGGAAGATTCAAACTTGAGCACTTCTTTCTCAACGATTTGTATTCCTTGTTCAGTGCAAGTATGATGGACTGCACTGTCAATTTGTTTTGCTTCAACCTTTCCTGGAAGACACATTTCAAAAATCATAGGAAATGATACAACAAAAAGGACAAAGTGATAAATCTAGCAGATATTGTGCTTGGATGACAAACATTCTCAGTCCATATCTTCAGAAAAACAAGTAAAATGAAATTATTTTTTCTATGCTTCAAGTCAAATTTATGACTTTGGGAACAGTGTCAACTATTTACATATCATTCATATCTTCAGCCTTTACCTTACACAGCATGAAATGAGCTACCCATGGAGAAAGAACCGACATTGGAATTTTCATGGACTCTATGCTGCTTTTTCCCAATTTCTCATACCTACAAAAAAATTTGAATAATTCAAGATCAGTAATTAATAGAATTATAGAGTACATCCTTTTCCCCAAAATTGTAAGTTGAAATAAACAGCACATACATTATTTTAGTAGCTGTACTGAGCTGACATAATTGAACAGTATCTAGATGCTCCTTCACTTTACTTGCTCCATATTCTAGACCACAATGAATACTTTTCAATTTCTTTGACAATCTCAGAATTACACTCTGATTCTTATGTCTCTGACTATCATGTCTCCAATTATCATTATCCTTCACTTTAACATTTTGCTTGGGCCAACAACACAGACTTTCCTGCAAGATCAATAACAACAAAGTTGTGAATGAATATCACATTAAAAATGACAGAATTGGAACAAATAATCAAACAAAAGTTTTTCCTATTATTCCTTTTGCTGAGATTCACTATGGTGAAAGATGAGTGTGAAGCTGCAAGCTAGCATAAAACTTTATTCCCATTTTCTCCCTTCTATTTCCAGGTGAGAGAGCTTTGGTTTGCTGTTATGTTTAACCAAACAGATACTCTGCATAATCAGATCCTTGGAGGCAATGAATTATGTTTGCTCACACATTCTAGTTTATACACAGCTGCACTATTTATTATGGATTAGTTTTTACATCGCTGTGCAGAATATTTAGGCCCCATTTTAGACACTTCATTAATTGCAGTTTATTGCATGCATCAATAAGATTCAAAAATATCCCAAGTCAATGAAGTTCATTCCTTTGATGTCATGCTTATAGTAATAGAAGCCATAACTAAACTGTTAGCCTATGGCTTGCCTTACCAATCACAAAGTTAAATTGTCACCATTATTTGCATTAATCATTTAGGACAATAGTGATTTATCCTAAATGATGACTAAGAGAATTGGTTAAGATTGCCTAGCCTAATCACCATGCAAGGTTTTAGGATCTAGAGCAATTCTCTCACTGAGGTGGCATTATCCATTGTACTATATAATTGTAACTTTGGTGTGAATACAATTGAACCGGCTAGTGAGCCTTTTTCCATCATATTGCTCTTCTTTCGCATATTTTAACATAAACCAGAACAGCCAATGTATTGAACCTCATTGGAAAAGTGTCATCAGAAAATAACAGACTATGTGGAAGCTAATAGATCATAACATATCACAGAAATCAAACAAATAATATCTAGGAATTCAAGCATCTGAGTCATGTAACCCCTGGTTGTGCTTGCACTACTGGAGGGTTAAGATCCAGGAGATTCCATCAGGCTGGTTCCATTGCAGAGGTATCCAGACATGCACATTGATCCGAGTTCCTTCCAGAATCAATAGAGTGGGTGGTCCAAGGTTCGGGTGGTTGTAGAGAGAATAGTTAAGAGAATTACTGATCAGAGAAATGGTTCTCCCATTGTCAGACATGGCAGAAAGGGGGGTGGATCTCCATGGAATGAGGCTCGAAGTTTGAGAGGATCTGAAAGTTTAATCATTTTCCTGGAGTCCTAAGTTGTGTTGTTGCTTGGTTAGTTTGTGTGGAAGGCTAAAACCATCACTCGGCTTAGTTATTTTAACTTGCTATATTGGTTACCTTGACCATTTCTTTAGAACCTAAAATCACCTCATCATATTGATCAAGCCAAGGGTCATACTCTGCCTGACTATCCACACTCAATGCCATGCCATTCTCATCAAGCAAAAGAGTCTCCTAAAAGCGAATTGGCTCAAATTTCTTAACAGAAAAGATAAGTTAATGGGCAGTTAAAGGATTATTTTGACCTTTGCTGGAATATCAATGCATGCAAATAAATGCAGCGGGGGTGAGTTTTATGTTACTAAAATTAGCAGGAAAGCCCAATCTAACACTGATTTTATCCAAACAAGTGTTGGGACAACTTCTCTTTGCATGTGGCTCAAAAACTAAAGCTCAATCTCATTCCTTTGCAAGTTGGACTGTGTGTAACCCTCTGCTATCCAATTTTTAGTATGCAAGAGCGGTAGGGACTTCAAAGATACGATGTGGAGTTGTTACCACTGGACTAACAGGAGTGACTTGATGATCAGATTTATTTGTGACTCCATCACAAACTTCTTGCCAAAGAGGAGATCTGTGGATCTTCCATAAATCATTGGTTAGAGATTGTCCCTGCGTGCTCAGATGGTTCTTGTGCCTTGGATGTGCCTAGTACAGACAGTTTTTCCCTCTCATTTGACACTTGAGATGTTTTCTTTTATGTTGATTTGATCATGGGATTTTACTTTGCTTGGATAGTACCTCATAACACTTAAAACTGTTATTTGTTACTAAGATGTACCATGGTGGTATCATAATTCTGCCACAGATAAGTTTATCATCCTAAAGCGTAAGCTGTATCCCTAGTGAGCTAAGTAGGTGTTACATCTATTTCATAACATTTTGCCTAACGATTATTCATTTCAGTAGATCTTTTATCCATTTCCATCAGTTTCCACATTTCATAACATTTTGCCTAACAATTTTTCATTTCAATAGCCCTTTCATCCATTTCCATCAATTTCCCCTTTATAAATGATCTATCATTAGTAATATTTCAATGTCCCAATATGATTCCCATGTATGAATGCCTAAATCATAGCTAAACAAGTCAAAGTACTCTAAGGTTGATGGTACTAAATTAAAATTTAAAAGTACATGAGCAATACCCCCTTGCTAAAAGCCAAGTTCCCTGTGTTCCAAGTTATCAAAGTCAAATCTCAAGCAAAGAGGCAAAGCCAAAATATTGTTAATAATAATAAATAAATAAATAAAAGAAATAAAGGGACCATGAAAAAGAGGTGCGAGGAAAGGGTAAAAAGTGATCCCTTTCATAGGAAACAGATGTGGAAGAAAAATCTATAACCCTTAGCTCTTGAAAGCTAAGCGGTAGAACTGTTTCACTCAGTTGCTACGATGGTTAACTTGTGTTATCCACTAAGTTGCTCTTAGGTGGATTTCCAATAAGCCGTCGAAGTTGTGAACAATTAAATTGTTCATTATCAGTGCTCAGAAGTTCAGAGGTCTCCTCAGGCCCAATTTTTTGCCCCTTTTTTAATTTTTTGCATGTTCATACCCCTCGGGGATATTGTAATAAAATGTCGTAGCATGATGAAAGTATGTAACAGAATTGGCTTTCCTAGGACCTAAACATTGAGTCGGCTATTCCATGGTGTTTTTTCCCTTGTTAATTATACGTACTTTTTGGTACTGTATAATTATCGAGTTTTTCACCCGCTCCTCCAATGTCGGAGCGGTTGCCTGGTTGGTTACGCCTTAAGAGGTAATTAAACTCTAAGTGTCAATGTATATTACCATGCCAAGCATTATTTTGAGTCACTATAAACATGTACTAGGTCCCTGTTATCACGCAAACTCTAGCTGCAACTAAATGAATCCCATCCGGGACGGTAGAGGTAGGGCAGCTAGGCAGGTGACACTTGCAAACACCAAGTCCACTGCTCAGAAGAACAGTTGTCACTCTGGACAAGGTGATTGTCGCTTTAGACAAGGCACGTAGCCAAGTCAAGGGGGAGACCCTATTCAACCAGCTATGGTTGAGACTCAAAATCAGACACTTACAAACCCTAGATAAACAATAGAAGACAAAGAAGAAGTGTCTAGAGCATCCTAAGACTCTTTCCAACCGGAAGGCTGAAATTTTGAATGAGATTAGAGCATTTAATTGACTTATTTCAGATCTGATGTAAGGATAAAGATAGTAGATTTTGAGGTAGTAGATGGCTGAAAATTAAATCAAAGACCCGAATTATGCTAGAAGTGTAAATTGCATTTCTGTCTATGGGGGAGAATGACTCAAACTGATAGTGCATACATAGCAGAAGTAAAATTAGCGATTTGAATGGCACTTCTAGTGGTTTTAGCTTGATATGAGATGATATTAAGGTAATACAAAGCAAAACAACAATACCCACAACCTAAAAATGATCCAAGCAGCGTGGTAGGGCAAACTGCCCAAGGAGGGCACAATCAGAAAATTGTCCAGTGCCTAGTGAGTGGGTAAATGGAGTCAAAATGGGATGGAACTTAAGATATGGACGTTTTAAATTAATTCCAAGGTGGGTTTGAAACAAAAATAGAATTTTAACGGTGAATTTTAAAGATGTCAATTTTTAGTTGATTTTTAATATATTCCAGCTTAGCAAACACAGTGAAATCGCAATTAAGGAGACAAGCAGAGAGAGCGTACTTGAGATAAGAGTGAATGGATGGATTTTGCTCCAAGACTAGGCCCGAACTTCAAGTGTTGAGCAACCAACATGTCCCTTTGAGCGTTTGAGTAGCCAGGTGACCAAATGCGCCCTAGCAACCTGCCACAAAGAAGAAGAAATCAAAACATGCAGCAAATAGCGAGTTAAACTAGCAAGTAAGTGACTAAAAATGAGGAAATTAAGAAGCTACAAAGCAAAAAAACCTCCCTTGTTGATATTCCAGAGAGAAAGAGAAAGAGTGGAGTGACAACTCCAAGAATTGCGCCCCCCTTCAGATGGTCTCTTCACCTGCAATTCGCATCAGCCAAAGATGGATGGAAACACCACTAAATTCACTCAACAATGCTATGAGAACTAGTTATCAGTCAACACAACAAAAATCAATACACAATATCTCAAAGAACCGGAAGAAATGTCTCTATAACAATCGGTCTCAAGTGTACAATGCCAAGAAGAAGCTCCAAATGAGTCAGCTTCTCCTTAAATAGAGAAACCTCATAAAAAAAACCCTTCCAAACATGATGAAGGGCTGATATCTAATCTCACCAACACAAAATCGATGGCTGAGATCAAATGACCAAGAGAGGGGGGGCGAATTACCCTAGTGCGCCCATATGGAGAGCGAGGGACCAAAGAAGTGGTTTATACACTCACTGGGGACACCTAGGGGTTGGCTTTAGGTTGTTTTACCCCCCTAGGCCCCATGCCTTGAGTTTCATTGCATTACATTCCCAAAAATTGAAGATTTGCTTGCCCAAAAACGCCCCCAAGTATGGTCAAATTTGCCCCATACACATAGCTAGGCTGAATGGAGGGCCCCACACCAAATTATGCATGTCCAAAATATATAAAAATGATAATGAGAGACCCTTTTACCTTTACCCAACATTGCACTAACCATGTCAAAGTTTAACTTAGCTAAATTTGATTTTTCCATTAATTATTTGCTGGTTCACATAGTTGAAGATTAAAATTGCTCTTTTGACCCACTTCTTTTAACCAGATTGACGAACCATCTGTTCCACTGCGATCGTAGGCCACAGATCCATTAATAAAGGTCACTAGAGCAACCATGATCCATCATCTAGGCGCAATTTGACCAATTCCAAGCATTCTTAATTAAAGTATGGCCCTACTAGCCATCAATAATGAAAAATCTCATAGATGCTTCATTAATTTCACGATCTAACACTTGGGGGCTTGTATGGAACCCCAATGCATACCAAATAACCAAAATCGAAGTTTCGGTTCCAACTTTTTTCGAGGCCCATTTTTGGCCTAGTCAAGCTAGTTTGACCAAGTCAGCTCTAGTAAAAAATGGCAATGGCTGAAATGTTATGTCTCTGCATGCAACATGGGATGCCAAGGCTCCCTTATTTATGTTAGTACAATAACTACGAACATAAAATGACGAACATATGGTGATCATAAATAAACAATATCTCAAAAATAAGCCCAAGGTGAGGTGGGCCCACCACTTCCAACAAAGGCTCTACTGTTATGCACACATATAGATTTGGTCATTGAGCTAGCTTTGGGATTTGGTGGACAACGAGGCTAAAAAGGATAAGGGGAATAACATAGACCAAGATTGAGTGACCTGTTATCACATATATAGTAGTCGGGCTACCATACGTTATTTTTCTTATTCCAGTACACTTTTCAGCCAGTTCCCTTACATTGAGATGCTGAGATGAGCATCTATTATGGATCATGATTATACTATGGACAACAGTTTTATTCCCCATGCCATGACTGAGTTTCAGGACACTCAAAGAGATGATCGATGTAGCCATTTAGCCATTTATACATTAGCAGTCAATATTGCCCAGAGTTACAGCAGCAGTTTCAGAGGACAGATGTTGGTTCAGATTATGTGCATTCAGGTATATGACTCCACAGGTATATTCTGGTGTTATGGTTATATTGCTTTTATATTCATTCTTGTAGCATGTCTTAGCATTTAGTATCATGATTTGGCGATCATATAGATATGTGGACCTGGTTGTACCTTTATATATATTATATTGTCCCCACTCAAACTTAGAAGTTCACTATCCATACTCATTGGTTTTACCCTCCCTAGGGAGAATAGAGGTGATCACTCCCACCATACTTTGGCTTGCTAGTGTTGGTCTCATTATTCACTGTCTTCATCCATCCATTACCCCCCAGTTTGTTTATTACCCTGACTTACTACTTGACTAGTGGCATGGAGGACCTTCCCCCACTTTAGCCTCTGTGTTGGATAAGCTTCCCTGTTTCTTGTGTCTCTGCTCTGAGTTGGTGACAGAACTCAGCTTTGGCGAATTGGATTGTACTCCTAAATCATTCTGGTCGATTGTCCCCATGTTTGGCACTGGTACGAAATCCCCCTAGTCACTTAAGATGTGTTGGCTAAAACTTAAAGCTCATGTACTACTTATGGAAACTTATGTAAATTCGCCCATGAAAATTGTAAACTCTAGAATGTGTTTCTCAACACACGTGAATAAAGGGCAAGAGCAATGAAACGCTATAAATACTCCTTGAAGAGTATAAGAAAGGTGCAAAAAGCAATGGTTCTTAAACTCTATATCTAAACGATTGCTGACCTTATGTATATGTATGAGCATGCCCTGGATGCAAGCTGCAATTAGTTGTGCTTCTTAGCACACCTGAGATCCGAAGGGTTATGTAGGCCAAAAAGGCCATAAAGTGAAATCAATGGATCCTAATGAACTTGGATCATCTTAAAAAGTAGACATGATGCCGAAGTTGAATAAGCACTCTTTAAACAACTTACCCATCTGTGAGACACTACCATCCCCCGTATTACTGCTTGTCCAGCATATGCTTGAGTGTGCATTCCCTTTCCATTTCCAAAGTGTCACAATGTCAAGTTAGTAGTCATCCCTTAGCCTAGCCTTTTAATTTTTAGCCCTCACCCTTCACTAGCAGATTGATCACAACTATGAAGTGAGTATGGTCTTGAAAGTCTGGTCTTGAAAGTCTAGTCTTAAAAGCCTTATACATTTGATTGTAGATTGCCAGTAAATGATTACTTCCTGTTATAATTGTTACTTGAATGAATTGTACAGCATGCTTTAACCTTTGGCACTTGCAACAGTTTTGATGATAGCCTGAGTTATATTATTGGTCATGTTGACTTGGTCAAACTTGGCTTGACCAAGGTCAACTACAGGACATGAGGTGGCAAAACTCAGATGATGCAGAGATATGATATATGGTCTGGTACAGGTCACCAAATTGTTCTATGCAGTGGTTTCAGGCTTATGATGATGATTTGAGCCTTTCAGCACTTTTACAGATTATTATTATTTGGTCTGTTGGGTATATTGGATATTTGATATGATCATGCAAAGATCCATAGGGTATATGAGTACACACCTTAGATGGATTTGGGCTCTCTGAGTCCAACGAGACAGTCCGCTTTCAGTTTCGGGCAGTCATAGTGATGATTAGCCTCAATTGGCTATCCTAGTGCAGTTTTGGCCTGTGAGATGGCCTGTCAGAGCAAAGGTTGGATTTGATTGGTTTGTTTAGGGCACTGTGCATGGAGGCGGTGGTCCAGCCACTTGTTATTACCATATTACCTCCCTCACAGAGAGCCTGGTGGGCTCACCTTGACAGCATAAGCACTCCAGGAGGCAGTTTGGGCAGTTTCACACTTCCAAGGCAGATTAAAAATGGTGAAAATGGCTACTGAAGGATTCGAATTGGGCTACTGAGGCAAGGGATTGGCATGGGATGATTTTTGATGATGAGTGGGATGTCTTCCACACCTTCTCCAGTAGTTTCAGGTTTCAGTGGGGCCTACACTCATCTCTCCGACACTTTTTATGGTTTTTTGGAGCCTCCTAAGGCTCACGACTTTCGCAGAGAGGCACGATTTGGTGTCTAGCTTGGTTATTTTATATTATCGTGCCATGGGGACACACTAGGGAGGCAAGTCATGACCACCTAGACACACCATGAGCTAGATGTTATGTTTTATCATTGACATTTGGTGGGACCCCCTCTCCTAGGCCGATTTGGTCCATTGATGTATTATATTGTTATATTGATCCATGTACTTTTATGTTGAGCTCATCTCAACCATTGATTAGATCACTTTGATCTTTTAATCTTAGCCATCCGTTCAAAAGATTGTTAGGGTTTTGGTGTCTCTCCATCCTATTTAAAGGAGAGAGCTCCTCATTGTAAAGGGAGTTTTCACTTTGCATTATTTGAATAGAAAATTATTATTGCATCTACTTGTCTTGTGGTGGTGAATGCTTTTGGAGTTCGACTATTTGTTCTTCCTTTGCACTGGGTTATTGGAGATTATATCGCTATCTATTTTGTTCCACATTTTCTCATCTATAGGTGAAGGCCGAATTGGTTCAAGGAGGACGCATTGGTAGGGGAGATTCTCCCTGCCTCTTCTTTGGGGTCTCTTCGTCGGTAACAGGGAGTATTACTGTCTTAGTACCTTCTACTTCATGTTGCTATTGCTATTTCCTTGTATTTCCTCCATTCTTGATCTTACTGATTGAATCGATTTCCTTGGTTTGACAGGAAGAGGAGGGCGCACGTGTGGAGCTAGGGCATCTCATTGTGGCAAGAAAAATCAAAGATCTCTCATTTGATCTCTGTGGGAACTGTTATCATGCAACTTGTAGTTGCCCCTAGAGGTATCCCATCCGGGACGGTAGAGGAGACAGGCAACTAAAGAGGTGACCCAAGAGATGCCACGGTTCCCAAGGCAAGGTGGGAGTCACGTCAACCGAGGCACTCTTCGCTTTAGGTCAAGGTGTAACTAGACCAAGGGGGAGACCCTGTACCCAATCACAGTTGATTGGACCTACACAAAGGTTTCTAAAGGTAAGTAATGATGAGTTACGGAAACCAATGCAAGGCTAAGTGGACCTAAGAGTTAAGGTATGGTTGAAGGTGGTGTAAGAGATTGTTAGTGTTTCAACCTATGTATGCTTTAGGCCACATGATGGGGTATGATGACTAGGTATAGTACCATGTATTTACACAAGTGGGTCTTGTTTTCTTGGGAACTGTGAAATGGTTCCAAGTAGGCCCACAAGGTGAAGTTAGGTGTGAAGTTGGTACTATAGGTTGGATAAAGGCTAGATCTATGAATCTAAGTTGATTCTAGGAGTACCCATGTACTAGATCTATGGTTTGACACAATTCCCAAGGAGTGCGACTTGCTTTGAGGAGGACTAGTGCCTTGTTGGATGGGCTAATGGGGTCAAAAGGTATGTCAAAGTGTAGATCGGGACACCTAGAAGCCAATTCAAGTGGGTTAAATGAGATCTAATGGTTGGATCTTACTAGATCTAGATTTTTCAAGTAATGACCCTAAGTGTACCACAATCCCTTAAAACAAGGAATGCTACCCCCAAGGCGGATCGTGACAAAAAGACAGTCTAGACCTAGGTTTCAAGGTATGGGCATTCCAAATCCATGAAAATCTCAAACACCCACCTCCTGGAAGTGGACAAACTCACTTTTTCAAGGGAGTGCGATTTGCTCAAGGAAGACCAAAAAGTGGGTTTTGTGGACCAAATCAAGTCCAATGGCTACCAAATTGTAGATCCAAGATGCTAGTACCCCGATCTATGCATGTCCAAAAAATCAAGTCAGTCCAATGGCTAGATCTTAGTAGATCTAAGTTTTGAGGTGCCAAGAAATTCAAAAGGGGGTTTTAACCCCTTAAAACATGGAGAGATGTCCACAAGGTAGATTTCACCAAAGTAAGAATCTGGGGGTAGGTTATCAAGTGTCTAGATTGCAAATCAAGTGGGATCTCACCTACCCATGCGCTAGATCTAACCAAACAAGCCTCTCTCTAGGAAGTGCGATTTGGGTCAAAGAGGACTTTTTGCCTTGAAAAGTGGGTCAATTTTTAGCCAATCACCACCAAACTGTAGATCCAACTAGGGGTGGATGCTATAGAGGTAGGTTTTCGATATCTCTTCAAAAAGCAAGGCTAGATCTAAGTAGATCTAAGAAATACCAAAACAAGGGTTTTAATTGATTAGGGTTTTATTGATCTAGAAATCATGGAAGATTCAAGGAAGTAGAAGATCATACCTTTTGGAACATACCTGGATGAAGAGATGAATGCTAGTTGAGATGAGGATTACTTTTCCAAAGATCAAATGGAGAATTGTTGAAGCCCTCTTGCCAAATCGATTTTCACAAGCCACATGTGATTCCTTCTAACCTGTCAAGCCAAGGATCAAAGCATCAATCAGTTTAACAAATTGAAGGTAGATACAAGCAAGAGAGAGAGAAACATAGAATAGTTGACACAAAGGCAAAACCACTCCCTGTTACACCAAAACGACTTCTTCCAAGATTGAAGGGCAAGCCTCCCCACCAATTTGCCCTTGTCCAAAATCGCCCTCTTAACCTGTAAATGAAATAAAGCAAATATGCAAGATAGCTACAACAGATCCTCCAGTGCAATGGACAATAGCATTTACAATTGAAACAACCAACATCCACTCCAATCCAAGCATGTACTCCAAAAGATAGAAATTTTATTCCAAGAGCCAAGAGCCAAAAATCTTTAGATGAATTTTACAATGACAAGATGAATTTTACAATGAGAGGCTCCCTCCTTAAATAGGATGGGGAGAGAGTACAATCCTAACCACTTTTTACATGAGTGGCTAAGATTAAAAGATCTCAAGATCTAATCAATGGCTAATAATAAATCATAACAATACATCACATGGATCACCCAATATAATGATAGCGCCCCCACTAAGTGGTACAATAAGAGGGTGACGTCATCCACTAGAGAAACATAAGCACCAAAATCCACCTCATGGTGACTAGGACATGACAATATAAGCTCATGGGGGGCTAGGAGGTATCAATCCTTACTAGCTCATCCCCAAGGCACAATAAAATAATAAAATATGTCCAATATAATATAAATGACCAAAACTGTCCTCAGAATCCATGACAGTCAAGCAGTAAATGTCCTCCTGTGATCAATCTGGGCATACCCACATGGTGAAAACTGACTGGAAGATAGTGATGCCACCCTGGAAGACCTCTGTGAAGACCAAATGCCAAAACCTTGCCTCAATTGCCCAAATCGATTTCCTCAGTGACCACTTTATCCCATTTTTTAACTGCCTCGGTAACTGTGAAAGTGCCAAAACTGCCTCCTAGGGTGCTAGCGCTGTCCATCTGAGCCCACCAGGCTCTCCAGAAGGGGGGGTAAATGGTAAAAACAAGTGGCTGGACCACCCCCTCCATCATCAGCGCCCTAGGTGAACTGGCCTCTCGGGGCCCCTGCTGCTCAGGCTGGGAAATCAGCCCCAAATCTGGTCAACAAGTGTAAAACTGCATCAATCACTGTCAGAAGTGCCCGGAACTGAAAGATAAGTGTCTCAATGGATCCAGAAGACCCAAATCCACTAGGAATGTGTACTCATACACCCTGGGTTGCCCTAATGGACCAGCTGTAGGGTCCACCATATATGGACAATGTATAATCTGCTGATCTGAAGTAGTAATAAACCTGCTGAACTCGATCAAACATCATATGCATCATATGTCCATCATATGATATCATCATCAAACATGTGGGCCCATAAATCATCATCAATAATCATCCATACATGGTCCACATCATCACGGATCCCAAGAATATATAACCAAGGATAAATCACATCAGTAGACTAAGACAATGCTTCTCTAATCATTCTCATAGCTAAGCTCAAAGTATAACATCCATTCAGTGGCATTAATTAAGTTAGCATATTCCGTTGTTATATAAAATTACTTGCACAACAGTTCAAATAACAAACTCACCCATTGGATATGGTCAAACTACTAGTGAAGGATGAGGGCTAGGAACAAGGTTGGGCCAAGGGGTTGACTTGTCTAACTTAACTCAAAAATACTTTGGACTGGGAGAAGGGGGGAAGCTACAAACTCTGTGCTGGACAAAAGAACACGGGGGATGGCTGTGCCTCACAAATGGATAAGTTGTTTAGAGAGTGCTTATTCAACTTAGGCATCATGTCTACATCAAGTTGATCCAGGTTCATTAGGATCATTCAATTTTATTCGATGGCCTTTTTGGCCTACATAAACCTTCGGATTTCAGATGTGCTGAGAAGCACAACTAGTTGCAGCTTGCATCCAGGGCATGTTTTTCAAATATTTATAAGGTCAGCAATTGTTTAGATATAGCTTTTAAGAACCATTGCTTTTTGGACCTTTCTTATACTCTTCGAGGAGTATTTTTTTTAGCTTTTCAACGCTCTTGCCCTTTTTTTTTTGTTTCCATGGGCGAATTTATTAAGTTTCCATAGGTAGAACATGAGCTTTCAGTTTTAGCCAACAACATCTCAAGTGACTAGGGGGAGTTCGAGCCAATGCCAAACATTGGGACAACCGACCAGAATGATTTAGGCCTACAATCCAACTCACCAAAGGCAAGTTTTGTCACCAACTCAGAGCCGAGACACTGAATAAACAGGGATGCGGTCCAAACACAGAGGTAGAAAAATGGGGAAGTCCTCGGTATCAGAAAGTCAAATGAGACAAGTCAGGGTTTAAAGTCAAACAGGAAGGTCATGTATGGATGGAGACAAGTGAATATGGAGCCTATACTAGCAGACAACTGGTGTCGGGAAAGACCATATCTATGTAAGGTGAAAAACCAGTGAGTTTTGTTAAATGACCTAAATGTGCAAGCAATTGTCCATTTTATGATTTATAGTTCATTTTAAAAAGTTTGCCACATCAGGAATAATATACCAAGCACATGCTATGACAATGACTAAATCAACAAGATAATAATCCACAGTCAGTGAGAACATATCCATAGATCATACAACATCATCATAATAATAATCATCCAATATCATCTGAAACACTGCTGTAATACATCTCTAGGCACTGAACTGAAACTGTATGGGATAAGTAGTCACATCAATCATCAAATCTGAACTCTCAAGGCTCAGCCTTGACACAAGGTCATACATAAATATGAATAATGTACTTGTTATCACACTATAGTAGCAAGGCTACTATTCTTGTACAGCAGATATCTGCACATTCCAGAGCTTACATTATTCCAGAGCATGGCTATATATTTTGGATCACTCATGATCAGAGCAGTACATTATTCAGATTTGTATATGACCTTGTGTCAAGGCTGAGCCTTGAGAGTTCAGATTTGATGACTGATGTGACCACTTATCCCATACAGTTTCAGTTCAGTGCCTAGAGATGTATTTCAGCAGTGTTTCAGATGATGCATGATGATTATTATTACGATCATGTTGTATGATCTATGGATATGTTATCACTGACTGTGGATTATTATCTTGTTGATTTAGTCATGATTACAGCATGTGCTTGGTATATTATTCCTGATGTGGCAAACTATTTAAAATGAATTGTAAATCATAAAATGGACAATTGCTTGCACATTTAGGTCATTTAACAAAACTCACTGGTTTTTCACCTTACATAGATATGGTCTTTCTCGACACCAGTTGTTTGCTAGTGTAGGCTCCATATTCACTTGTCTCCATCCATACATGATCTTCCTGTTTGACTTTAAACCCTGACTTGTCTCATTTGACTTTCTGATACCGAGGACTTCCCCATTTTTCTACCTCTGTGTTTGGACCGCATCCCTGTTTATTCAGTGTATCGGCTCTGAGTTGGTGACAAAACTTGCCTTTGGTGAGTTGGATTGTAGGCCTAAATCATTCTGGTCGGTTGACCCGATGTTTGGCATTGGCTCGAACTCCCCCTAGTCACTTGAGATGTTGTTGGCTAAAACTGAAAGCTCATGTTCTACCTATGGAAAATTATAAATTCGCCCATGGAAACAAAAAGGGCAAGAGCGATGAACAGCTAAAAATACTCCTAGAAGAGTATAAGAAAGGTCCAAAAAGCAATGGCTCTTAAAAGTTATATCTAAACAATTGCTGACCTTATATAAATTTGGAAAAACATGCCCTGGATGCAAGCTGCAACTAGTTGTGCTTCTCAGCACATCTGAAATCCGAAGGGTTATGTAGGCCAAAAAGGCCATGGAATAAAATTGAATGATCCTAATGAACCTGGATCAACTTGATGTAGACATGATCCCTAAGTTGAATAAGCACTCTCTAAACAACCTATCCATTTGTGAGGCACAGCCATCCCCCGTGTTCTTTTGTCCAGCATAGAGTTTGTAGCTTCCCCCTTTTTTCCCAGTCCAAAGTATTTTTGAGTTAAGTTAGACAAGTCAACCCCTTGGCCCAACCTTGTTCCTAGCCTTCATCCTTCACTAGCAGTTTGACCATGTCCAATGGGTGAGTTTGTCATTTGAACTATTGTGCAAGTAATTCTATATAACAACGGAATATGCTAATTTAATTAATGCCACTGAATGGATGTTATACTTTGAGCTTAGCTGTGAGAATGATTAGAGAAGCATTGTCTTAGTCTACTGATGTGATTTATCCTTGGTTGTATATTCTTGGGATCCGTGATGATGTGGACCATGTATGGATGATTATTGATGATGATTGATGGGCCCACATGTTTGATGATGATATCATATGATGGACATATGATGCAGATGATGTTTGATCCAGTTCAGCAGGTTTATTACTACTTCAGATCAGCAGATTATACCTTGTCCATATATGGTGGACCCTACAGCTGGCCCATCAGGGCAACCCATGGTGTATGAGTACACATTTCTAGTGGATTTGGGTCTTCTGGATCCAATGAGACACTTATCTTTCAGTTCCGGGCACTTCTGACAGTGATTGATGCAATTTTACACTTGTTGACCAGATTTGGGGCTGATTTCCCAGCCTGAGCAGCAGGGGCCCCGAGAGGCCAGTTCACCTAGGGCGCTGATGATGGAGGGGGTGGTCCAGCCACTTGTTTTTACCATTTACCCCCCCTTCTGGAGAGCCTGGTGGGATCAGATGGACGGCGCTAGCACCCTAGGAGGCAGTTTTGGCACTTTCACAGTTGCCGAGGCAGTTAAAAAATGGGATAAAGTGGTCACTGAGGAAATCGATTTGGGCAATTGAGGCAAGGTTTTGGCATTTGGTTTTCACAGAGGTCTTCCAGGGTGGCATCAGTACCTTCCAGTCAGTTTTCACCATGTGGGTATGCCCAGATTGATCACAGGAGGACATTTACTGCTTGACTGTCATGGATTCTGAGGACACTTTTGGTCATTTACATTATATTGGACATATTTTATTATTTTATTGTGCCTTGGGAATGAGCTAGTAAGGATTGATGCCTCCTAACCCCACCATGAGCTTATATTATCATGTCCTAGTCACCATGAGGTGGATTTTGGTACTTATGTTTCTCTAGTGGATGACGTCACCCTCTTATTGTACCATTTACTGGGGGCGCTATTGTTATATTGAGTGATCCATGTGATATATTGTTATGGGTCATCTTAGCCATTGATTGTATGATGAGATCTTTTAATCTCAACCACTCATTTGATGTAGTATTGTAGAGTGGTATAGGGTTTTGGTCTTTATTATCCTATATAAGGAGGAGACCCCCCATTGTAAAGCTCACCTTTGGAGCTCTGGAATATTGGAATAGAAGATTTTTTGTGGAGCACATCTCTCTTGCATTGTGGATTCTCTTGCATATTGAATATACAGTATCTCTTCTATGTATCATTGTGGATTTTGGTGCTTCTTCTAATCTTTTGACAGGAAAGTCGAATTGGTGGACAGGAGGGCGACTTCATGAGGGTTATTGTTGGAGGGATCCACATATTCTCTCTTGGGTTGATCTTGTGACAGGGAGTATCATTATTGTATCTTCGTGACATAGTTGATGCTTTCTATTACATCTTTCTACCATTTTCATAATCATCTTGCTTGACTTGTTTCTTTGATCTTGTCTTGTAGGAGGAGGACGATTTGGCTATCTTGGAGAAGGACGTTTTGGTTGGAGCTCTTGGATCTCACTCTTGAATATACACATAGGAGAATGCTATCAATTTGCAAGGTGGCCATAAGCAATTGAGGTAAGATCTACAAGGTATGTGCCTCTTTCATCCATTCTATCTTCATTGGTCATAAAACCCTAATCAAATTAAAACCCTTGTTTTTGGTATTTCTTAGACCTACTTAGATCTAGCCTTGCTCTTGAGAAAATATTGAAAACCCACCTCTATAGCATCCACCCCTAATTGGATCTATAGTTTGGTGGTGATTGGCTTAAAATTAACCCATTTTCCAAGGCAAAAAGCCTCTTTGGCCTAAATCGCACTTCCTAGTGAGAGGCTTGTTTGGTTAGATCTAGCACATGGGTAGGTGAGATCCCACTTGATTTGCAATCTAGACACTTGATAACCTACCCCCAGATTTTTACTTTGGTGAAATCTACCTTGTGGACATCTCTCCATGTTTTAAGGGATTAAAACCCCCTTTTGAATGTATTGGCACCTCAAAACTTAGATCTACTAAGATCTAGCCCTTGGATTGACTTGATCCTTTGGACATACATAGATCAGGGTACTAGCATCCTGGATCTACAATTTGGTGGCCATTGGACTTGATTTGGTCCACCAAACCCACTTTTTGGCCTTCCTTGAGCAAATCGCACCCCCTTGAAAATTTGAGTTTGTCCACTTCTAGGAGGTGGGTGTTTGAGATTTTCGTGGATTTGGAATGCCCATGCCTTGAAACCTAGGTCCATACTGTCTTTTTGTGACGATCCGCTTTGGGGGTTGCATTCCTTGTTTCAAGGGATTGTGGTCCACGTAGGGTAATCACTTAAAAACCTAGATCTAGTAAGATCCAACCATTAGATCTCATTCAACCCACTTGACTTGGATTCTAGGTGTCCTGATCTACACTTTGACATACTTTTTGACCCCATTAGCCCACTTAACAAGGCACTAGTCCATCACTAAGCAAGTCGCACTCCTTGGGATTTGTGTCAAACCCTAGATCTAGTACATGGGTACCCCTATAATCAACTTAGACTCATAGATCTAGCCTATATCTAACCTATAGTACCAACCTCACACCTAACTTCACCTTGTGGGCCTACCTAGAATCATTTCACACTTCCCAAGAACACAAGACCCACTTGTGTAAACTTATGGTACTACACCTAGTTATCATACCCCATCATGTGGCCTAAGCCATACATAGGTTGAAACACTAACAATCTCTTACACCACCCTCAACCATACCTTAATTCCTAGGTCCACTTAGCCTTGCATTGGTTTCCGTAACTCACCATTTACTTACCCTCAGAAACCTTTGTTTGGATCCAATCAACTGTGATTGGGGTATAGGGTCTCCCCCTTGGTCTAGTTATACCTTGACCTAAAGCGAAGAGTGCCTCGGTTGACGTGACTCCCACCTTGCATTGGGAACCGTGGTATCTCTTGGGTCACCTCTTTAGTTGCCTGCCTCCTCTACCGTCCCGGATGGGATACCACTAGGGGCAACTACAAGTTGTGTGATAACAGTACTGCTCTGATCATGAGTGATCCAAAATATATAGCCATGCTCTGGAATAATGTAAGCTCTGGAATGTGCAGATATCTGCTGTATAAGCATAGTAGCCCTGCTACTATGGTGTGATAACAGGAACATTCCTCAACAACATGGCAACCTCTTGCATCACTCAGGTATGATCTCAAGGTAAGTTTTTCATTCCATTAATTTATCCATCTGTCATTTAATTCAAAACCCTCATTTAAAATCAACTAAAATTCTTTGGAAAATTCCCATGATCAAACCCCTTGATCATTTGGCAAATCCTTTCTGGGTATTGTAGATCGAGCAAATCCCAAGGTGGGTTCTTGAAAACATCTTGTTTGGATGACTCCATTGGCCCAAACCCCAAGGCACTGATCTCCTCCTACCCTCACGACTTTCCTGGCTTGCCTTGTTTTCCTGTGGGTTGATCCTTGTTTGGTTGCTTGCACACTTTGACATTGTCATATCCCTTCATCAAGCATAGCTAGAAAGCCCTAACTATCAGATCTACATTTTGGGACACTTTCCTTGTCTTAAGGGTCACGTTTCCCAAGGCAGTTGATTTTGACCATTTTGAACTAGCTTTGAATCCTAGAATCATACCTAATCATAGAATCACTGTGTGTTATCTATCCCTATCATTTCACACCTTTCGTAAGCCTCCACAGTGGTCCTAACTCCTTAATTCTAGGGTTCCATACTTGTCACCCTACGTACTTCACTTGACTGATTTGATCTGGTGATTGGGTTGATCTCTCCTATCGGGAGTAGATCTGGGTCTCCCCCTTGCTATCTTAGCTTTGATAGCTAAAGCGAAGAGTGCCTTGGTTGGCGTGACAACCATCCTTATGGGAACTAGGGCTCTCTTGGTTCACCGCTTTAGTTGCCTATCCCCTCTACCATCCACCTGGGATCCATCTGTAGGGGCAACTACAAGATTGGTGATAACATGACCCTTCGGATAAGCTGGGAAAACAGGACCCAACGACATAAGTACACCATGAGAAAACATAGGAAAGGGCAGTGCCTCACAAATGGGTATAGTGCAAGGAAACCAGCACTAGACTCTCAAACACACACCTTGCAACTCACATCCGTGCCTGTAACAGACTCTGTGAGGATCTTTTCTAGAGTCGCCGACACTGGGTGCCCAGCAAACCGTAACTTGAGACTCTAGGGGACACTTAGAATTAGCTGTCCCTTACTCCATCTCACCTCCCAGTCCTTTGGACTCGGTGAGGAAATAACCATTACATGCTCAAATAGATATAGCTAGCCTTTGTCTGTGTGTGTTGACAAACACATTCTTGGATTTACATTTCATAGGCTTTATGATCCGTGTGTGTGAAGAAACACATTCTACGATTTTACATTTCACATCAGATATAACAATGATACACATACTGCATAGTAATGGTGGCAAGTGTGCATGGTTCGAGGATTAATGGGGAGCACCCGGTGAGGCTACACAATCCTATACTGCATCACAACATCGGGGGCAACCGACAGGAAGTGAATCCCAGGTTTGAGAACGCATCTCACACACTAAAGAGTCGAGGCCAAAAGTAACATGGAATCATAATGTACTCAGGGGCCACTGGGGGAATGGATCCTCAAGGCCACCTACTCTGGTCTAAGTCGGGAAAAAGCAAAATATGGATGGGTCGAATGAGTGGAAGGAAGTGACAAGTGAAACCAAGGTTAGCTTCCTGGAGATCAAATGGCCAAATCTATACCCAAAAGGGGACAGGAACTAGTGTGCATAACAAAGAGTCTCTAAGGGAACAGGTGGACTGACATCACCATAAGCCATAAGTATCACCAGAGTAAAACATGAGATCACCAAGTCAACCATCATATGTCAAGTCAATGTATTAATATAAATAAACAAGCCTCAAAGCAAAACCATGAGCAATAACCATAAATAATGTCTACCTGCCATACCATATACCTACTACTGTTAATGGATCTAAAGACCAACCGTTGCTGTGTGTGGGCAAGAAGTGGTGAACCAACTCTAATCTGTGTTGCTCTCATCACAATATGGCTAAGTTATCCCTCTCAATGGGGTCATGCAAAGGTGAGAAAGGAAGAGGGGCTTTGTAATACTGCTCAGTAGTAGCATCTGGACCATCCAAATATATAATGCCCCCTCTGATCTCATCTCATATCTGCTCTGGATCAAAAAAAATCTGGATAATGGTCTCTGACCATATAATCTGTATCATGGTAACCCAGCTAACATGTATGTGATAACATCTGGCTCCAACTGGGACAAGTGCTCTAAGGGAGAGAGTGCTTGAGAACCTCAGAATCTTTAGTCCGTAGCACCCCTCTCATCATCGACAAAGCTCACGCACGTACATGCTATCTACATCATCATCATGTGTATGTACCTATTCCTGTAAAATGCAGACGCTATACCAATCTCTGCAGACCGGTCGTCAGGACATGCAATATACATATATATAATCTAGAAACAAAATAACAAGAATGACAATGTTGAACTGTAAAATGATAGAAATGAAATCTACTGTGTTAGTTCATGTTGACAACATTGCTAAAGTTTTATTGTACCGATAAAACAAAGTGTTACAGGGTGAAAAGGTGAAAACTACACTAACAAACAAAGAAAAAAATTCCCAAAAGGAAAATAAGACCAAAAAGAAAACAACGAGCTGTCAAACATCAGAAAATCATTCAAGGCAAAAAGGACAATTAACTACTGCACACGAGAGCTTATTCGATTTACCTACCCTACTCTAACCAATTTAGACAAATACTAAGTAAAATCATAGATCCAGTGCAACCACTCATCCAATAGATCAATAGTTCTTCCTTGCTGTCTTTTAGCAAAACAAGTCAGGACTAGATTATAGATTAATGAATTTAGGAGCATGGCCATCCTGACTTGTTCAAGATTCAAGATAGGCTTAGAATGGTGCAAGATGAATCCATGCCAAGGTTGAGGTTGATTTCTACAAGTCTCTTCCATCCAAATATCAATAGAATTAATGCAATGAAAATCATCTTTTAAGAATGATGGAAGAGAATGATAAAACACTAGATTCAACCTTCATTGGTTAACTTTGTTTCCCTCATTTATCTGGCTCGCATACTCAATTTCGTTCATCCCAGGATATATGAGAGAACCAAATGGGGACAAATTAGAGTGCAATAAACCCGAGATCAAAATTAGGCCCACTTGTTGCCCAAAAATTGCAAAAAGATGAAATTGATCTTTGAAAAGCTTCTCAGTCAACCAATCAATAGGACTATCAGTTTGGAAAATAGGATTAACCCGGGATGACTGAAAAAGGAAATAAAAGGTTTTAGCATCAACCGCTTGGCATTCTAAAAACTCCTTATCGAACCCTTTGCACAACAAAATTAGGTTTGAAAGAGGCATTGACTTCATGAGTTGGGATGGGAGGGAGGATTGAAACATAGAGGCTTGTTTAGCATTTCCTAAAATTGTCATCCCCAATTCTGCATGAGATAAGGGACACTTGTCAAGGAAATCATCAAGGTCAACACCAACATTCCGAATACAAGACTCATTTTGATTCATATTTCCAATCAACTCATTTTGACGAAGGAAAAGGCAAGGAATATTATTGATATTAAGACAAACACCTTTTGAAAGTTCTTTGTAACATAGATTCCATCTTGAAGGTTGCAACAAAGAATGCTCATGAGTTAGAAACATATCATCAACATCCGCGTGTTCGTCCTTAGATGTCTCATGATGCCCAACTAAGGACGGACGACTACTAGCATCAACCTGACAAGGTAGTATGCTAATATGATCATTTTTAAAGCCCCTATTATCTTCACACATCTGACTTTCGACCACATGATGATCGTTTGATCCCCCCTCAATAGAAGTCCGATTATTTTCAATATTTTCTTTTTCTTCTTCAAAGATATGATTGGAAAATGAAACAAGGTCAAGATCACCTGAGCATTGACTTGAACAATTGCCAACAAAGCAATGACTATGGGGATACCCCTCAAGAGGGCCTTTAGTGGATTCACTAATTAAAAGCTCAACCACAGAATTTTGTCTCTGATGATCAATGGGATCCCCGTCTTTATTTGTGCCTTCTCTGGGTGATGATGAGAAAGTGCTTCGTATGATTTTAGTAAGTTCCCCTTCTAAGTCAATATCAAGGTCAAAATCTTGAGGGGTTGAGATTTGCTCACTATCATACATAACTTCCTCATGAGATTTATTGCATATATTCTTCAAATACTCTACAACATTCTTATAGACTGAAGGCTCATTCATAAGCTGAATCAAAGGAACATTCACCACTGGTTTGGGAGAGGAGAAATCAAATTGATAAGGACAATCACTACTCATTTCATCATTGCTATCCTGATCGACTTCATGACATTGATCATCCACCACATAATCCTCATTTGATTGTTCTTCCATGGATTCATCAATGCTTTCACCCCATTCATCTTCACAAAGTTGATTTTCAATTTCATGATGATCACTTGATTGTTTCTCAAATGCAATCTGACTACCCTCACCTTTCTCCTCCTCTTCAGACAGATGATTAAAATCTTAGTCAAAATTTGGATTGTTTGAACATTGATTAGGACAATTGTCAACCACATGATGATTGTGAAGTTGCTCTTCTAGTGATGCTTTACTAGAGTCACAAATGGAAAGGTGAATTAGATCTTCAATTCGGCCTACAACTGCCTCAGGCAATAGTAACAAAGTATCTCATATGATTCGATTGATGTCTCTTTTAACTTCCGCACGAGATTTTGAAGCATTATTCTCAAAATACTCTGTAACATTCCTATGGATTGCAGGCACACTCATAATTTGGAACATCTCAGAAGAGGAATGATCCAATCAAGAAAGCAGACCATCAATATATTTACCATCCATAACACAATCAATGCTAGATTGACATTCTAAAGGATCATCAATGTTCTCACCCCATTTATCTATTAGCATCCTCGTGAACATGTCATACCCAGTCATGGATCTTGGTGCTAAATGCTCAAACCATAACCGGGCATCCCCTTCTAGAGAAACACCCAGGGCACACATGTAAAGATCTTCATCATCTGCGCCTCGACATTCCATATGATACCAAAGAGCATCCAAATGATTTTCAATTGATTTTGCATTACTTCCATCAAAACGGGGCAAATCCTTAATATATTGATTTGGCATAGGATGAGGCGCCCCATATATTTTAGAGAAGTCAAAAGGAGACGGTTTGGCTTGTTTCCTAACTACTCTAGGTACTTGATTTTGATGTCTGGCTTGGTTAACAAGATAGTTCAACCCATTGCTTTGGCTATAAATCCTTGGTAGCGATCGACATCTAGAATTAGGTTGACTTACCAATCTATTAGGGGTGGATGGGACAAAGATTTTGTTACCACTTAAAGTTGCACTTTAGTTGGATTTCAGTGAGCCGCCAGTTATTGCACAATTAGTTGTGCTTATCAGAGTTCAGAAGTTCCAACCTTGGCCAAATTTGGGCCATCTTTTTCATGTCTGTAATAATTGACCGTGCCCTACGGGGTTTGTAATAAAGCGTACTAGCATGGTGGTCTTTGAGTGACTCGGTTCCCTAGGACTCGACAACCAAAGAAGGTATTCCAAGGAGTTTTTTCCCTTGTCAATTATGCTTTGCCTTTAGCCAAGTATAATCGATGAGATTTTCTCCCGCTCCTCCAAAGCTGGAATGCCCAAAGTGGTGGTTAGGCCTTAGGGGATTATTAGAGCCCATTTTATAATGTTTATAAACATGCTAGACACTAGGATTTTGTCGTTTTGACATGTACTAGGTCCCCCTAAAGTTTCAGTCAATTCCGAGAAAAATAATTTTTCACATTTTAAGCCATTTTTTAATGGTTTAAATGAAAAAATTCAAGAAATGATAAAAGTGTGATCCGGAGTCAAAATTTGGCGCAAGGATGCTCGTTTTCAAGCTTAGAGCATCCTCTTTACCATGGTACACGGTCTTCCTATGTTTCAGGCAGTTCAAGTCATCCCGAGGAGCAGTTTTGTCTATCAGAGCTACATAATGGCATTTTAATGCTAAAAAGCATCAAAATGCAATAAGTACAAAAGAATAAAGTATTAAAAAAAATCAATTTGGCACATGACCAAATGACATGGCACAAGTCAATTTAAGTGGGCGACTAAATCATAAGGATAAAGCATTATTTTGTGAAGTCATACGATGGGCTAATTTAAAGTTTGGAGCTTATATAAAAAACCGTACGGATTTGGTGTCACGTGGGCCAACCTCCATGACATGGCATATGATGGTCGACTATTTAAAAAAGTTTAAAGCATTTCATGAAATGTCATGTGATGGGATATTACTCTTTATCCAAAGTTTGTGAAGATATGAACTTGCCCTCCATCATGCACGTGGGCGTCATCCACTTGAGAGCTTGAAGGTTCGCTTGATTATTTCAAATATGAAGTGCGCCTACTATTTGGTGAGGTGGCACAAGATCTTTGCTTGGCGTCCAACTATATACCAATCAACACCGTGAACACAAGCTTCGTGGTAACTCCCCATCATGTGTGCGTTTTCTCCCTCACAGGGGTCCTTTCTCCACACGGCAGCTCCATATACGATGGTGATAGTTCCAATGTTGGGTTGCATACCTATGTGAGAGGTGGTTTCTTCCTATTCACTTGGCTTTCAATCACATGCCAATCACAACCACAACTTCATGTTAACAGCTCAATCACTCACAGCTCGGTTCCTTTGATCATGCAACCCCCTTACCTCTGTAATTTGCTATTTAAGAATGAGCTTGGCTCCATTGTTTGAGATCTAGAAAGAGAAACCTCTGCTCTCATTCTCTGTAATATTTTCTAAGTTTTGAATAATAAAAGAAGGCTTTGGAGGCTACCCTAGTGTGACTGTTGTGTTGGATCTCGATTATTTTGCATCTTATGAGGTAAATCTGTATCGTACATAATGCTAGTATATGTTGGATTCATCTATCTTTAAAGAGAAATTATTTTCATTAAGAATACTAAGTAGTGCATTATAGTCTATCTTATCTATTGTAAACTTCATTAGAATGCTAGAGATAGAGAACATTCTTGTTTGAATCTATCATCTCTACGTTTCTTTTGGTTATTTGCACAGGTTCTTTTAATCCCTTTGCTAGTCTCTTTTGTGATTTTACAGGTTGCTTCAAGTTGGATGAACGGATGAACTTGTTAGATCTACTGTTCTTTCAACAAACTTAGGCAGATTGATAGATCCCACCGGCACACCAAGAAGTCGACTCCAAGGCCCATTCTTCATTTGCTCAAACCCCCCAGGGTTCAATCTTCAAAATCCAATACTCTTCATCTAAATCAGTTACTCTTTCCTTATTTCTTTTTTAGATCTTGCATTATAAAAGTTTCATTGATAGATAGATCTAAAATCGAATTTGCAACCTAATAATTTTGACATTTTTTATAATCTAGATCTAGGTTGTTAGTTTCTATTTTTTGCAATTTTTCAAGTATATCTAAAGAAAAATAGAATTTGTGTCTTTCAAAGTTTTATCCAATAAATAGTACTTTGATTTGCTTGTCATCTCTTAAAGAGACAAGCAAAGATCCTAAGAAGGCAAGCTTTCTAGCTTGCCTTACTTAGTCCTTTTTCTCATTCTTTTTCGTGCTTTTAAGGTAGATTTTTTCCATTTCTTTGCACATAAACGAAATACACTCTTAAAGTGTGTTTCGGTAGATTCTAAGCATTTTACTGTTCGCTGGTTTTTTACATTTAAATATTAGTCCCAACTTTTAAAATAAATAAAAAGTTAGTTTTAAATCCAAAAAAGTGTCCCAAAACTTCATTTTTTCATACTAGTTATTTTCTAGTTAAATTTGGCAAATTGCAGTGTTGTCCAAACACTCCTAAAGTGTTCTGATTTGTTGATTTGATTAACTTTGTTTGCTGGTCTGATGTTTTATTTCAGTAGGTTGAACCCAAATAATCAAGAAGATTACCATATCAGGGCTCCCTGAACACCTCCAAGAACCAGTAGTTCAAGCGTTGATCCATTTTTCCAATAAATTGTAAACTGACTTGTTTCCCTAAATAAACAGGGCAAGCAATATTTCATCTCCATTTCATTTTGTAAATCAAAAAATAAAAAGAGCAAGCAGGCAATTCCAGCGCTTGGACCCCAATCCCCCCAGGTGGGATTCGCATTTTTCACCTTTTTCACTTTTTTGTTTTTTTCTTCTTTTCTTTGTTTTAGATTAGTTTACTTGTTGTTATTAGTAATTACAAAACATTCACGAAGCACACAAGGCGTCCCAGGGGGACTTACAATCTTTTACATTTTTTCACCTAAGTGCTACAAAATGAATCACAACTTGTTCTAAAAACTTCAAGTAAAATTAATCCCCCTTGCTCTACCGAAGTACTCCACCTTAAGTGGAAGAAAAGATACTCTTGGGGTTTGCATAGATTAATCATCCACTTACACTTCATAATAAAATATACCAACGCCCCAAACCCAGAGTATGCTCTTGGCTGCTGCAAATTAGTCGGAACAGCTGGTCAATCAGAAACGGGTGCAAGGTACATAGTTTTAATAGGACAATCCATTAGAATCAAATCCTAAGAACTCGGGGGTTGCACGGACTGGATCCAAAGAGTCAGCAGGTTCTTAAGTCGGTTCATCCGCGCCTGATTGGACACTTGGTAAGGTTGCTAGGGCACTCAGTTCGAAGGTTAGGTTTCTTTTGGGCAAAACCAAGAATTAACCCACTCCTTAATCAACCCATTTAATAATCATAAAATAAACCAACTGAAACACTGCAATACTTTCAGTTGAGCCTATAGAAGCAACCCCACACAACATCAATCGCAAGCATTCTACATTCTCGGCACTGGTCTATATTTGCTTATATTTTAAGTTCAATCATATATGTCGTGAATGCTTTCTATCTCATGTGGTGTTGATCTTTTGATCTAATTCATAAAGCAATACTCGGTTATTATCATTTCATCATTTAATAAACTCCTAGATTATACTTTTATTTTTGTTATAGATTAAAAGCCTTAGTTTTACTTTTATAGGGACCACCCCCCCTTGGCTTTGCTAGGAGTAAGCCTAGACAGAGGAGTTGAGTAAGCAGGTGACAACACTTGACTCTCACTTGCCCCCAAGGACACACCGAGCGGCTTGAAGGTTTCCTGCCGCGTTCCCCCCCCCCAGGTGTGTATTAAGCGGCAACAGATTCCATTAGACTGATGAGGATCATCGCGGGTATCACAAAAATCTTGATACTCAGGCTCATACCCATAATCATATTCATACTCATCCCCATACTGAAATTGTGCATCCCATTCATTCATTTCCTCTTGTCTCCCTTCAGACTTATTCACACATTCATTTAATTCTTTTATGGCTTGTGCGAGGCCAAGGAGAACATCTGGGTCCATTCTGATTTATCAATTTAAGAGCTCCCAGTGGAGTCTCATGTGAAGTGTCAAAATGATCTAAGCTTCTAAGGTTGTAAGGATGGGTTCGGCCTCCAGTGGAGCCGCGGGGTGGAGTCGCCAAGTGAACGTGGAACTTTGTTCACCGAAAGTAAAGTGTCATAAGGGGAGTGGAGAATGAAGCAAAAATCATGGCTGTAATAAATTATGCAATCAAAAATCAGTCAACAAAAAATCAAGTCTAGATATGGTATGATGAAAACAAAATAAAGAAAAGACTCAATCAAAAAAGACCACGGGGTAAACATCTACCTCCCCGGCAACGACGCCAAAAATGTTATCACACAAACTCTAGCTGCGACTAAATGAATCCTATTCGGGATGGTATAGGTAGGGCATCTAGGCAGGTGACACCTGCAAACACCAAGTCCTCTGCTCACAAGAACAGTTGTCACTCCGGACAAGGTGCTTGTCACTTTAAACAAGGCACGTAGCCAAGTCAAGGGGGAGACCCTATTCAACCAGCTACGGTTGAGACTAAAAACCAGACACTTACAAACCCCAGATAAACAAGAGAAGACCAAGAAGAAGTGTCTAAAATGTCCTAAGACTCTTTTCAACCGGAAGACTGAAATTGTTAATGAAACTAGAGCATTCAATTGACCTATTTCAGATTTGATATGAGGATAAAGATAATAGATTTTGAGTAATAGGTGACTGAAAATTGAATCAAAGACCCAAATTATGATAGAAGTGTAAATTGAATTTTCTACCTATGGGGAAATTGACTCTACTTGGTTATGCATCAATGGCAGAAATAAAATCAGCAATTTAAGTAGCACTCCTAGCAATTCTGAGTTGGTATTAGATGATATTATAGCACTACAAAGCGAAACCAACAACACCCACAACCCAAAAATCACCCAAGCAGCGTGGTAGGGCAAACTGCCCAAGGAGGGTGCAAATCAGAAAAATGTCCAGTGCCTAAAGTATGGGTAATTGGAGTCGAAATGAGATAACACTTAAGATATGGGCGTTTAAGATCAAATACAAAGTGGGTTTAAAACAAAAATAGGATTTTAACGATGAAATTTGAAGATGTGAATTTTTAGTTGATTTTTTATTATATTCAAGAAAAAAAATGGTACTTACCTCCTGTGACTTGAAGATGCCAAGTGCAATGATGTTCCAACTCCCTCAAAGCAATTCCAAGTGATAATCAATGGCTCAGATGAGCTCAAATACAAAACACACAGATCAACTCAAAAATAGAGGGTGCGCATTAGCTAAGTCGCCCTAGGGGGGACAAACTACATAAAAATGACTAAAAGTCATAACATCAGCTCATGGTGGGGCTAGGAGGTGTAACTATCCTTCTCTAGCATGTACCCATGGCACAATAACATATGATAACTCAATAATGATACAACACTGTGACACATGGCCAAATAGTGTCCCCTCAAAAACATAATAAAAATACAAAATGATAGCCCAGAGTGTGTGTGGGCCCCACTGACTGCTGCAAGTTGTGCTAGAAGGTGTGGTATGCATCACACAAGTCCTCTGAATCAACCCCGTGCCATTTCCTTGCCTCAATAGCCCAAATCGAATTCCTCAATAACCATTTCTTCCATTTCTGATACTCAGAAAATCATCGGTAAAAGGATAAAATGCCTGTATCTCTCTGCCTGGTCCTCTGGGCAAAAATCTGACTGTGCCAAAATGTCTGGGAGCATGGTAATATGGTAACATCAAGTGGCTGCACACCATACTCCCTCTGTAGCGCCCTAGGTGAACCAAAAATATCTCTAACTGTGCTAACAAGCCATTTTATATGGCAAAAATGTAATAAAGTGACAATCTGAGTACAATCTCATACTGAAGTGCCTGAAACTGAAAATTGAGTGTCGCAATGGACTCAGAAGGTCCAAATATACAATAGATGAGTACTCATACATCATATGACCACCTAGATAATCATCTGTAATCTTAAACATGCCTAGAGAAATAAAAATAATGATCTATAGAAATAATAATAATAAATAAAAATCCATGTGACCATCCAATAAAACCTGTGTCTGCTGCATGGAACCATCATGTAGGTACCATAGGACCACAAATAATATGTCTAGAACATCATAGGTCCAAACTCATCTCTGATCTCGTGGTTGACTTGGTCAAACTGGGTTTGAACAGGTCAAGAATGATCAAAATATGACCCAGGCTAAAAATGTATGATGCTGCAGATGCAAACGGTTAAGGTATGCTCTTTTAATCATTCTAATAGCAAGACTGAAAGCATGAAGTATCATTTCACTGGTGGTCAAACAATAATCATATTAAACATAAGTCGAAAACAATCAACTACTCAAAATAGAACCTCAAGCATATACTCATTTTATGGTTGTGATCATTTGCTAGCAATGGGTGAAGGTGAGAAATGCAAGGCTAGGATAAAGGGATGACTTAACTGACTCAACATTGTGATACTTTGGATAAGGGAAAAAAGGGATACACACTTAAGCATGTGTTGGATAATAAAAACACAAGGAATGGCAGTGTCTCACAAATGGAATAAGTTGTTTTGAGAGGTGCTTATTCAACCTTGGCAAATGTCTACAACTCACATCCAAGCTGAATACAGCTCCGTGAGGACCTTTTCTACATAAAAGCATTCTGTAGACTGGGGGTAAATCTATGACTACTATGTCCATTAGCATGGATATATCAAGGCATGAAAACAAGTCAGCTCTCAAGTTCTTAATTAAACCAAAAACTTGGACTGGTCTTGAGTCGATTCCACACACATTCCCGTAAGGCCTAGTATTTTTAATCCCATGGCTTCCATGACTTGCAAAGGCATGACATTTATGGAAGCTCCAGAATCTAGCATCCTCCAAGTGAACACGTTCTCCTCTAAATTAAGCAGAAATCCCACTGATGAGCTATCTCAGCTCACAGTACTGCGTGCCTAGTGACTCTGCAGCTAATGGTCACTGATCCAGATCAGATCTGACCACCCTAGCTCCTGCAGCAGCTCCTCTCTCTCTCAGAAAGTCGCCCTACATGCACAACTGCGCCCTCCTCACTCCAACACTAACACTTTCTGATAATACAACTGAGCAACCTCATCCAAGGCCCCCTGCCTCTATAAATAATCTCACCGATGAATTAGGTTTACCAAAACCCTAATTCTCGGTGAATGCAAAAGTCACTTTTGCATGCATTCAATGATCGCAGACAGGTCATGCATATCTCATGCATGCAAAGGTCAAAACACCCCGGAAGGTCCACATGCAACCACCACTGGATTCATGCCACTGAGTAGAGTGTATCTCGACCTCTACTCCATCCTGATGTCTATAGTGTTGATGTACCTCCATGCAAGGCATCTAAATCATGGAGGACATCCCGAAGTTACTGTTATCACCAAACTTGTAGGTGCCCCTAGAGATGGATCCAAGATGGATGGAAGAAGGGATGGGCAACCACGATAGCCTCGACTCCCAATGGATGGTTGTCACGCCAATCGAGGCAACCTTCACTTTATGTTATCTAGCCCAAGACAACAAAGGGGGAGACCCAGATCTACTCTCAATAGGAGAGATCAGACCAAGACACCAGATCAAATCAAATGATAATGAAGTAAGTAAGGTGTATGGTAAACTCTAGATCTATGAATGAAGTCACAAGGTGAGTAATAGGTTGGATCAAGGGGTTTAGACAATGTAGATTTGGTCCAACATGTTTATGCAAGTGACTTATGAGGTTTAGAATAAGATCCAAAATCAGGGTACTAGTCAATTATGAGAAAATCCACTGCCTTGGGAACCGTGTCCAATGCAGGGTAGTTAAGGACTGAATTGAGGCTAACCAGTACCAGAAATGAGTTTGATTGATTGATATGACAATGTCAAGGGGTTCAAGCAACCAAAACAAGGATCAAACCACATGCAAACTCAACAGTCCAAGATAGTCGAATTAGCTTGGAGAAAGATCAGTGCCTTGGGAAGTGGGCCAAATGGAATCGGATGTCCACCAAATTCTAGATCAGGAATGTTGAGGTATTGAGGTAGGTGTATCTAAAACATTAGGATCAGCCAATGGCTAGATCTCAGTAGATCTGAGATTGAAATGTGCCACAGAGTGACCCAAGTGGGGCTCAACCCTCAAAAAAAGGAATGGGGCCCACAAGGTCAAAATCACTGAAGTGACACACTAGGGGTAGGTTATTGAATGTGCAGATGAAGGATCAAGTGGGATCTCACCTACCCAGGTGCTAGATCGATGCAAACTCACCCTCCTAGGAAGTGCGACCTCCCTTGGGAAAGCTAATTTGCCTTGGAAATGGTTCGGATGAAGGCCAATCCACACGAAACTATAGATCTGAATCGTCGTGGATGCTATAGAGGTTGGTTTCAAATTTTCTACCCAAAATCCAAGTAGATCTTGCTAGATCTGAAAAATTGAAAAATGAGGGTTTGAAATATAAGGGTTTTTATCAATGAAGTAGTTGTGCCAATGGATTGGAGCCAAGATAAGAAGAACAAACCTGTGGATCTTACCTGGATAACCTTGTAGATGCCTTGATGATGATGATTTATGCAAACCCGATCAATTTAAAGAGATTTGAGATAGTTTTCTATGAAGTCGATTTGCCCAAGGAAGCCAATGCGCCCTCTCTCTTGCACAATAAACGTCAACAGTATAAGATTTACTACGAACAAGAGATAAGACTAATGCCACAAGAGAAATAACAGAAAGATAGCATAGATTACAATGATACTAATGATAACCCCCTGATACAAGCGAATGCCAAGAGGAGCGAGTTGAAGAAGCCTTGCAAAAATGCCCAAGTGAAGTCGCCCTCCTGTAGACAAGACAAAAGTTTCCAAAAAAGATAGATCTTACCACAAATACCCAAATGCTAGGGTGCAATAGACTTTTCAATCACCATCGAAGAACACCAAATTCAAAGGAGACCACAAGAATTTCCACAGAAAAGTTTTTTCTATATCAAGATTCCAAGAGCCAAAGACCCCTTTACAATGAGAAGCTCTCTCCTTTAAATAGAATGGAGATAGGCCACAATCCTAACCACTTTTTGAATGAGTGGCTAAGATTAAAAGATCATAAGATCTAACCAATGGTTGAGATGAGCTCAACAATACAATACATGGATCAATAATAAAATACAACAATAAGTGGACAAACTCACCCTAAAAGAGGGGATCCCACCCAAATCATGATGATAAAATAATAGATCTAGCTTATGGTGGGTCCAAGGGGTGATTTTAGACACCCTTGGTCAATCCCCATAGCACAATATCAATAAAATAATCATCAAAGTACCAAATCGTGCTGCTATGGACAAATCGTGAGCCTTGGGAGGCTCCAGAAATCATCAAAAAGTGCCATAAGTGATGGGTGTGGGTCCCGATAAAGCAGAAACTACTGGAGAAGGTGTGGAAGACATCCCACGCATCATCACTGATCATCCCATGCCATATCCTTGCCTCAGTATCCCAAATCGAATTCTTTTGTAGCCATTTTTACCATTTCTGGACTGCCTCGAGAACTGTGAAACTGCCCAAACTGCCTCCTGGAGTGCCTGCGCTGTCAAGGTGACCTCACCAATGAGTCTGGGAGGGGGGTAATATGGTAATAACAAGTGGTTGGACCAGCCCCTCCATGCACAGCACCCTAGGTGAACCAAATAAATCTCATCAATGCTCTGACAGGCCAAAACTGCACTAGGATAGCCAACTGAGGCTCAAACATCACTGTAACTGCCCGGAACTGAAAACAAACTGTCTCATTGGACTCAGAATGTCCAAATCCATCTAAAGTGTGTACTCATACACCATATAGACCTCTGCATGGTCCAAAATAAATGCTCATCATATCCGGCAAATCAAATAATAATAATCTGTAAAAGTGCTAAAAAGCACAAATCATCATCATAAACTTGAAACCACTGCATAAGCCAACCATGGTGACCTGTACTAGACCATATATCATCTATCTGTAACATCTGAGGTCTGCCACCTCATGTCCTGTGGTTGACTTTAGGTCAAACTGGGTTTGACCAAGTCAACATGACCAAAATATGACTCAAACTGTCATCAAGCTGCTGCAAGGTGTCAAGGGTTAAAACATGCTTTAAAATCCATTCACATAGCAATTATAACAAATAGCAATCATTACTAGCAATCTAAATCCAAATATAATTGGTCAATAATTATTATTATTACTCAGACAAGACTTTGAAGGTCATACACACTTCATAGTTGTGATCAACTTGCTAGTGAAGGGTGAAGGCTTTGTACTGCAAAGGCAAGGATAGAGGGAATGACTTATTGACTTAACACTGTGACACTTTGGAAATGGAAAGGGGATACACACCATAGCATATACTGAATGAGCAACAACACAAGGAATGGCGGTGTCTCACAAATGGGTAAGTTGTTCAAAGAGTGTTTATTCACCTTGATTGATGCGCACAATCCATAACACAAATGAGACCAGCAATCTTTTTGATATAGAGTTTAAGTTCTATTGCTTTTTGGACCTAGAGTTTCAATAACCTTTGATCTATGTGTGTTTACAAACACATTGCATACATTTACATTTATTTAGGCTTCTTGCTACATATGTGTTTTTAAGGCACTTGTTTACATGAGCACTTCTAGGTGTGTCATAGACAGCTTGTTTACCTAGGTATTTACATTTCACAATAGATATAACATTTGATATTTCATAGCCATTTTCATTGGCTTGCCTTTCATTCATGTGTGTTTAGAAACACATTGCATGAATGGGGCTTTTCATACAAGATACAACATTTCATTTCCATACTTGTATTCATAGCAGCACTAAAAGTTTAAGGTTTAGCCAACAACATCTTTAGTGACTAGGGGGAATTCACAAGGAAAACCAACTCACCCATAGGCAAGTTTTGTCACCAACTCGGAGCCGAGACACAATAAACAAGGAAGCTCATCCAATACAGAGGCTACAATGGAGAAAGGTCCTCCATGCCACTAGTCAAGTAGTAAGTCCAAGGTAATGAAAAAACTGGGTAAGTCATGGATAGATGAAGAAAGTGAACAATGAAACCGACACTAGCAAGCCAATGTATGGCGGAAATGTTCACCCTCTATTCTCCCTAGGGAGGGTAAAACCAATGAGTATAGGCCAAGAACTTCTAAGTCTGAGTAGGGACAAATATGATATATATAGTACAACCAGGTCCACATATCTATATGATCACCAGATCATGATACTAAATGCTAAGACATGCTAAGAGAATGGAAATAAAAGCAGTAAAACCACAACACCATATATACCTGCTGAGTCATATACCTGAATGCTCATCATCTGAACCAACATCTGACCTCTGAAACTGCTGCTGTAACTCAGGGCAATTCTGACTGCTTTGTGCAAATGGCTAGATGGCTACATCGGTCATCTCTCTGAGTGTCCTGAAACTCAGTCATGGCATGGGGAATATATCTGTTGTCCAAAATTTGATAGTGATCCATAGTAGATGCTCATCTCAGCATCTCAATGTAAGGGAACTGGCTGAATAGTATACTGGAATCTGACAAAAAATGTATGGTAGCCCGGCTAATATATATCTGATAACAATTACCATAATCTAACACGCTCTTTTAAATTGATATATTCCTTTATACCATTTATGCAGAGCAGTCAGTAGTGCCCAGAGTTATAGTAGCAGTTTCAGAGGACAGATGATGGTTCAAAGGATGAGCATTCAAGTATATGACTCAACAGGTATCTCATGGTGTTATGGTTTATATTGCTTTTATATTCATTCTTATGGCATGTCTTAGAACTTAGTGTCATGATCTGGCGATCATATAGATAGGTGGATCTGGCTGATCTTACCATATATATTCTACTGTCCTTACTCAGACTTAGAAGTTCACTACTCATACTCATTGGTTTTACCCTCCCTAGGGAGAATAGAGGTGATCATTCCACCATACCTTGGCTTGCTAGTGTTGGCTCCATTATTCATTGTCTTCATCCATCCATTACCTACCCTTTAGTTTATCACCTTGACTTACTACTTGACTAGTGGCATGGAGGATCTTTCCCCACTGTAGCCTCTGTATTGGATGAGCTTCCCTGTTTATTGTGTCTCGGCTCTGAGTTGGTGACAAAACTTACCTTTGGTGAGTTGGATTGTAGGCCTAAATCATTCTGGTCGGTTGTCCCGATGTTTGGCATTGTCTCAAACTCCCCCTAGTCACTTGAGATGTTGTTGGCTAAAACTGAAAGCTCATGTACTACTTATGGAAACTGATAAATTCGCCCATGGAAACTAAAAAGGGCAAGAGCGATGAACTACTGAAAAAATACTCCTCGAAGAGTATAAGAAAGGTCCAAAAAGCAATGATTCTTAAAAGCTATATCTAAACAATTGCTGACCTTATATATGTATAAAAGACATGCCCTGGATGCACACCTGAGATCCAAAGGGTTATGTAGGCCAAAAAGGCCATGAAATGAAATTGAATGATCCTAATGAACCTGGATCAACTTGATGTAGACATGATGCTTAAGTTGAATAAGCACTCTCTAAACAACTTATCCATTTGTGAGACACCGCCATTCCCTATGTTGTTGCTCATTCAGTATATACTATGGTGTGTATTCCCTTTCCCATATCCAAAGTGTCACAATGTTAAGTCAGTCAGTCATCCTTTAGCCTAGCCATTTTATTTTAGCCTTCACCCTTCACTAGCAAATTGATCACAACTATGAAGTGAGTATGGTCCTGAAAGTCTAGTCTGAGTCATATAAATAATTAATGACAATATATATTTGGATTTAGATTGCCAACTTTGTGTTATAATTGCTATTTGAATGAGTTGTAGAGCATGCATTAACCTTTGGCACCTTGCAGCAGCTTCTGATGATAGTCTGAGTTATATTTGGTCAATATTGACCTGGTCAAACCTAGTTTGACCAAGGTCAATCACAGGACATGATATTATTGGACCTTATGATGACACAGGTAGGTGATATATGGTCTATGTACATGTACACGATGGTTCTATGCATCACATACAGGTTTATGATGATGATCTATGGTTTTCAGCATTATTAGATCATTTACAGAGTATTATTATTTCACCTGTTTCAGTATATTGGATATATTATATGATCATGCAGAGATCTATATGGTCTATGAGTACACATCTTGGATAGTTTTGGACCTTCTAAGTCCAATGAGACAGTCTATTTTCAGTTCCGGGCAGTTACAGTGATGATTTAGCCTCAGTAGGCTGTCCCAGTGCAGTTTTGGTCTGTCGGAGACCCTGTCAGAGCAGAGATTATTTTTATTGGGTTCACCTAGGGCACTAATGATGGAGGGGGTGGTCCAGCCACTTGTTTTTACCATATTACCCCCCCTTCCGGACACACTGGTGCCATCACCTTGACAGCGCAGGCACTCCAGGGGGCAACTTGGGGCAGGTACATGCTTCCCGAGGCAGTTTTGGTTTGTTAGAAATGGCTACAGAGGAATTCGATTTGGGCTGCTGAGGAAAAGTTTTGGCATGGGATGATCAGTGATGATGAGTGGGATGCCTTTCGCACCTTCTCCAGCAGTTTCAGCTGCATCGGAGCCCACATCCATCACTTATGGCACTTTCTGATGATTTTTGAGGTCTTTTGAGGCCTACGATTTGTCCATAGAGGCACGATTTGGTATATTGATGACTATTTTATTATTATTGTGCTATGGGGATTGACCAAGGGTGGCTAAAATTACCCCTTGGACCCACCATAAGCTTATTGTTATATTTTGTCATCATGATTTGGTGGGATCCCCTCTCCTAGGGCGATTTTGTCCACTTATTGTTATATTTTATGGTTGATCCATGTATTTTATTGTTGAGCTCATCTCAACCATTGATTAGATCTTTTTATCTTTTAATCTTAACCACTCATGTAAAAAGTGGTTAGGATTATGCTCTCTCCCCATCCTATTTAAGGAGGGAGCCTCTCATTGTAAAATCATCTAGAGATTTTTGGCTCTTGACTCTTGGAATAAAATTTCTATCTTTTGGAGTACATGCTTGGGTTGGAGTGGATGTTGGTTGTTTTGATTGTAAATGCTTTTGTCCATTGCACTGGAGGATCTATTGTAGCTATCTTGCATATTTGCCATATCTTTTTACAGGGCGAGAAGACTTCTTCAACAAGTGCGAATTGGTGGGGAGGCTTGCCCTTCAAGCTTGGAGGAGGACGTTTTGGGTTAAACAAGGAGTGGTTTTGTCTTTGCACCAACTATTCTTTGCTTATCTCTTTCTTGCTTGTATCTACCTTCAACATGTTAAACTGATTGATGCTTTGCTCCTTGGTTTTGACAGGTTAGAGGGACACATATGTGGCTTGGAAAAATCAATTTGGCACAATTTGGCAAGAGGGCTTCAAAAATTCTCCATTTGATCTTTGGCAAAAGTAATCCTCATCTCAACTAGCATTCATCTCTTCATCCAAGTATGCTCCAAAGGTATGATCTTCTTCTTCTTTGAATCATCCATAATTTCTAGATCATAAAAACCCTAATTAATCAAAACCCTCATTTTGGTTTTTCTTAGATCTACTTAGATCTAGCCTTGCTTTTGAAGAGATTTTAAAAACCCATCTCTATAGCATCCACCCCTAGTTGGATCTATAGTTTGGTGGTGATTGGGTGAAAATTGACACACTTTTCAAGGCAATAAAGCCCTCTTGAACCAAATCGCACTTCCTTGGAGAGGCTTGTTTGGTTAGATCTAGCACATGGGTAGGTGAAATCCCACTTGATTTGCAATCTACACACTTGATAACCTACCCCTAGACTCTTACTTTCGTGATTTCTACCTTGTGGGTATCATTCCACATTTTAAGGGATTAAAACCCCCTTTTGAACTACTTGGCACCTTAAAACTCAGATCTAGTAAGATCTAACCCTTGGATTGACTTGATTTTCTAGATCCACATAGATCAGTGCCTAAGCTACCTAGATCTACAATTTGGTGGCCATTGGACTTGATTTGACACACCTTATCCACCTTTTAGCCCTCCTTGAGCAAGGTCACACTTCCTTGGGTGACTGAGTTTGCCCACTTCTAAGACCTGGGTAGTTGAGATTTCAGTAGATTTGGAACGGGTATGCCTTGAAACCTATATCTAGAGTATCATTTTGTGACGATCTGCCTTGGGGGTAGCATTCCTTGTTTTAAGGGATTATGGTCCACTTGGGTCAATCCTAGATCTAGCAAGATCCAACCACTCTATCTCAATTAGCCCACTTGTTTTGACTTCTAGGTGTCCCAATCTACACTTTGACATATCTTTTGACTCCATTAACCCATCCGACAAGGCACTAGTCCTCCTTAGGCAAGTCGCACTCCTTGGGAATTGTGCCAAACCTTAGATCCCATATGTGGGTACTCCTAGTTTCAACTTAGATCCATAGATCTACTCATTATTTATCCTCTAATGCCAATTGCATCCCTTAATTTCACCTTGTGGGTCCACATTAAGCCATTTCACATATCCCAAGAAAGTGGGTCCCACTTGTGTAATACATGGTACTAGATCTTGTCATTATAACTAATCATGTGGCCTAAATCATACATTGGTTGAAACACTAATCATCTATCAAACCACCTTCAACCATACTTTAATTTCTAGGTCCACTTTACCTTGCATTGGTTTTCGTAACTTACCATTTACTCATCCCTAGGAACCTTTGTTTGGGTCCAATCATCTTTGATTGCTTATAGCGTCTCCCCCTAGGTCTTGATTCATCTAGATCTAAAGTGAAGAGTGCCTGGTTGATGTGACTCCCACCTTGCATTGGGAATCGTGGCATCTCTTGGGTCACCTCTTTAGTTGTCCATCTCCTCTACCGTCCCGGATGGGATACCACTAGGAACAACTACAAGTTGTGTGATAACAGTTCCCAATGCAAGTTCGGTGTCACGATAACCGAGGCACTCTTCACTTTAGATCAAGACTAATCAAGATCAATGGGGAGACCCTAGCCAATCAAATGAAGATTAGCTAACCCAAAGGTTCCTAGGGAAATGTGTAAGTTGAGTTACGGGAACCAATGAGTGAATTAGATTAAGTGGACCCAAGAGTTTAAGTGTGGTTGAAGAGGCTTAGGAGGTGACAAGTGTTTCAACCAATGAATAACTAGGGCCACTTATGAAGCTCAATTTGAATAGATCTAGTACCATGAAAATCACACAAGTGGGGCCCACTCCTTAAAAAGTGGAAAATGGTTCCAATGGGGCCCACAAGGTTAAGTTAGGGGTAGAATGGTACCAAGGGGCATGCAATGACGTAGATCTATGGATCTAAGATGCAAGGAGCAACACCCACATATGGGATCTAGCAAAAGACAACTAGCCCAAGGAGTGCGATTTACCCAAGGGAGACTAGTGCCTTAATTTGAGGGGGCAAATGGAGTCCAAATTCCACCAAACTGTAGATCGGGATAGTCAAGACCAATATCAAGGCGGGTTTTAATTATTAAGTCCAAATGCTTCCTAGATCTCCATAGATCTAAGATTGAAAATGCATGACCCAAGTGGGGCTCAACCCTCAAAATGAGGAATGGGGCCCACAAGGAAAAAATCAAAGAGGTGAAGCACTAGGGGTAGGTTATCAAGGTTGATCTATCCAAATCAAGTGGGATCCCACCTACCCAAGTACTAGAATCTAGCAAACTAGCCTCTTCAAAGGAATGCGAATTGCCTTGGAGAGGCTATAGTGCCTTGGGAACTGGGTCAAATGGAGGCCAATCACCACCAAACTATAGATCCGAATTTCTGTGGATGCTATAGAGGTGGGTCTTAAAAATTATCCGCAAAAGCTTGCTAGATCCAAGTAGATCTAAAAAAAATGTAAAATGGGGGTTTTGATTATGAGGGTTTGATGACCAATGAAGAAGAATGAATGGATCTAGGTACATACCTTGTAGAACATACCTCAATTGCTTATGGCCACTTTGCAAATTGATAACATTCCCCCTATGTGTATATTCAAGAGTGAGATCTAGTGCTCCAAGCCAAAACGTCCTCCTCCTACAAGACAAGATCAAGTTAGAAACAAGCCAAGTAGAAAAATTATGAAAATGATGAAGAGATGTAATAGAAAGCATCAACTATGTCACAAAGATACAATAATGATACTCCATGTCACAAAGATCAACCCAAGAGAAGATATGTGGGTCCCCCCAACAATAGCCTCCTTCAAATCGTCCTCTTCCTCACCAATTCGGCCTCCCTACAAAAAAACAACTAGTAGCCCACGATCCACAAATGATACATAGAGAAAGTACTGTACATTCAACTTGCAAAAGAATCCATCAAGACAAGAGAAGTAGATCCACAAAATAGTATTCTATTCCAATCTTCAAGAGCTCCAAAGGTACTTTACAATGAAGGGGGTCTCCTCCTTTTATAGGATAATAAAGACCAAAACCCTAAACCACAAAACCACTTTTTGAAACTAGTGTTGAGATCAAAAGATCTAACAATCTAATTGTTATCACACAAACTCTAGCTATTGAAGTAAGGTGTCCCAACAGGGATGGCAGAGGGGGACAGCTAGGAAGGTGTAACCGGCAATAGCCAGGTCCTCCGTTCAACGAACGGAAGTCACACCGGACAAGGCTACTGTCACTTTAGACAAGACGCGTAGCCAAGTCAAAGGGGAGACCCTGCTCAACCAGGTGATGGTTGAGAGACAAAAACACACCCAAATCCCACAAGAATAAGAGATGAAAACAAGGAATGAGTGTAGATAAGCTCCTAAGTTTAATTTCAGCCAACTTGTGGACACAAGTGGTGAAGTAATGGTGATGTGATAAGTGACCAGCAATCAGAAATAATTAGATGACAAAATTAGAATAGTGATTGTATGGCTAAAATGACTTAAGGAGATACAATGAAATAGAAGTGAAGTGTTGAAGTAAACTACCCAAGGAAATGGTTAGACAGTGAGTCAAATGGACCTAGGGCAACGAGAAATTAACGTTTATAACCACTTCCAATAAACGATACTTGATTTCTTAAGATAAAATGACGTTTTCAATCCAAATCTAAAGTACCCAAAACCCAAAAACATTCCCAACAGCGTGTTTGACTAGTTTGCCCAAGTGGGGTGAATTCAGAAATTGACTAGTGCCTGGATAGGTGGGTAAATGGAGTCAAAACTAAATGAAACTTGAGATGTAGGCTTTTGATAATGTTTCATAAGTGGGTTTACAAGCAAAACAAATTCTAACGGTGGATTTTAAAGATTTTAATTTTTTAGGGTTTATTAAGTAGTTTACAGCCTAGCATTCACAATGGAAATGGAAACTAGAGAAACAAGCGGAGATTGCCTACCTGAAACAATGGAGATGAAGGAGATTGATGATGAGCACAAATTTTGAAGACAAAATGTTGAGCAGCTGGGCATTTTCCCTCAATGTTTGGAGCAGCCAATTGATCAAGAGCGTCCTTGTACCTCCAGAGAGAGAGCTAAGTCAAAAACTATGGCAAATAGCAAGAACAAATCAGCAAATAAACGACAAATAATGAAAGGAAATAAGATAACAAAGTAAGTTTACTTCCCCTTGTTGAAACCCCGAAGAGAAAGAGCAACGTGGAGCTGCCAACTCAATGGCCGCGTCCCCCTTCAAGTGGTTAGTTCACCTGTAGTTCGTTTGGCAAAGGAAATGGATGGAAATAGCGCACAAACACTCAACAATGCATCAACAATAAGCTAAGAATCATCATCTAAACGATCAGTCGCCATATGCACAAGTAGATCGAAGGAAAAATGCTTGGTCTTTCTCTATTCACAAGTCACAAGCTTACAAAATGCCAAGAGGTATACAAATGAGGTGAGTGTCTTCTCTTATAGAGAAATACCAATCTCAACCCTAATTCCCCCCAAAACTAAGGGTTGAGATTAACTCTCTCCCAACCCAAATCGATGGTGGGGATGATCTCTAGAGGGAGGGCGAATTACCCTCAAAAATGCCCAAGTGGAGATGGGGCCAACTCGTGGGGCCCATAAAACACATATAAAATGTGGTTGGGGGGTGCCTATGGGCTGTTTTATCCCCCCATACCACTACACTGTGATCTCAATACATAAAAACATCAAAAATATGATTTTTTGCTAAATGGAAAAACGCCCCCATGGGCAAATTCGTCCCTCATGGTGAGCTGGGCAAGAGAGGGCCCCACAACCAAAAATACAATGTCCAAACATTACCATATTACCTTAGAAATCACCCTTGAATTAGCCAGCCTTTAATTTTTACCCTTTGCTATAGTTGCCTTTGTCAATTTTTTTTTTTCCATGTATTTTATTGCTGGTTTTTATTGCTGAAGATGTAATGTGGGCTTTTGACCCACCTAGAGTGCCTGGATTGCCAAACCGTCTACTGCAATGTGATCGTGGACCCCAAAAATAGTAGGAATGATCACTCGAACGACCTCGATCCATCACTTGGGCATTATTTGCCCAAAATCCATGATTTTTAATTAAAACAAGTCATTAATGACCAATGACAATTAAAAATCTCACAAACGCCTCGATCTTTTTGCATTCTGTCACTTGGAAGCTCATATGGGTCCCCTGTAGATAATAACTGACCAAAATCGAAATTCCGTTTGCAACATTTTTTTGGGACCATTTTTGGCCTGGTCAACTTAGTTTGACCAAGTCAAATCTGGTCAACAATGGTGCTAGCTGAATACCTGTATGCAATCATGAAGTGAAAGGCTTCCTTGTACAAGTTAGTACATTACTAAACAATATGACAATAATATGGTGATCAAAAACTACATTAAATCTCAAAAAAATACAAGGCCCCAGGTGAGGTGGGCCCACCACATCCAAAAGACTCAACTGCTATGCACAACCTATAGACTTGACCACCTAGCTGACTTTGGGTGATGTGAGATACAAGGTGAAGGATGACGGATGACAAGGATAAAGATCATGTGACCTTTTGGATAACTCGGGAAGGCGGGGTCCACTGAGATAAGCATACCATGACAAAAACATGGGGAAGGGCGGTGCCTCACAAATGGATATAGTGCAGGGAAACTGCCACTGGTCATCTAACAAGTATCTCACAACTCACATCCGTGCCCGAAGACTCCGTGAGGTTCTTTTCTAGAGCCGCCAAACTGGGTGTTTGGCAAACCGTAACTTGAGACTCTAGGGGACAATCTTGAGTTTGTCCCTTGCTCCCTCACATCCTTGCCTCGCAGGACTAGGTGAGGAAATAACCACTACAAATGCTGACATGTACGGCTAACCTATGTCCATGTGTGTTTACAAACACATTGCATGGGTTTTACAATAAATTTCATACTTAGCCCTTTTTTGGCTAGATTTTACATTTACAAAACGCCTTTTTGGCTTGCTTTACATTTTTTCATTTCTTCAATTTACATCAAGGCCCTTTTGGGCTACATACATATCTCAATAGATATAATCATGGTGCTCATACTGCAAAGTAATGGGGGTGAGCAATACATGCTTCAATGACCAATGGGGAACACCCGGTGAGGCTACACAATCCTAACTGCATTGCAACATCAGGGGCAACCAACATGAGCAAATCCCAGGTTTGAGAGTGCATCTCACACACTAAAGAGCCGAGGCACAATAGACAGGGAATCATGGCATACTTAGAGATCAGTGGGGAAAGGGATCCTCAAGGTCACAAATCGGAATCCAAGTCGGGAAAGACTATCATGGATGAGTCGGATGGATGGAGAAGGTGAAGGTGGATCCAAAGTCAGCTGCCTAAGGGGACTAAGTGACCAAGTCTATACCAAGAGTAGGGGTATGACCCGGTGTGCATATACAGGGGCATACTAGGAAGGGGTGGACTGACATCACCAAGGGCCCAATCATATATCATAACAATAGCTAGATCACCAAATCAATCATCATATGCAAATTTAGTGTACTATCATGTATAAACAAGTCTAAGCAACAATCATGAGCAATAAACATCAAATGCAATACCTGCCGCACCATATACCTGCTGCTGAGGCTGTCTGAACTGGATCCCTACTGAATTCGGGCACAAATAGTAAACCAGCAATACTCTGTGATAGTCTCAATCAAAGCAAGACTAGGCAACTGTCTCAATGGGCTCATATCAAAGCCTGGCAATGAAGGGTGATCCTACGGTAAATGCTAAGTAACATGTCTGGACAATACAATAAAACCATTTGTCCCCACTGATATATCTGCTCGGGGCAATCTGAACAAAACTGTGTGCCTCCTCTGAAGGCATCCGATCTCTGATCTGGAAAAAAAAAGTATAGTACGGTCCCTGACCATACAATCTGCAGCATGGTAGCCAATACATGATATCACATGGATCACTCACTAAGTGATGACGTCATAGCTAAAAGTGACCAAGTGAGGGTGACGTCATACCTGGAGGGTGGCTAGAAACACATGTGCCACAATATAAGATCAAGACAAGTCACTAGGAGCTCATGGTGGGGCTAGGAGGTATTAATTCCCTTCACTAGCATGTCCCCATGGCACAATAATATAAAATAACAATGTTCCCCCAAGTTTCTAGGACGGGGAGACACGGGAGCGGGGAAACGCACATTCGGGACACGTGGAGACTACCCCCAAATTTTAGGGAAATTCAGAGGGGACGGGGGGACGTCCCTAAAATTATAAAAATAAAACAAAATACCAAAAATAATATTTCATTTGACATATATTCATGATTGTGCAATGTAAATACTAAATATATTGATTTATTTTCTAAGTAGTACTAAGTAGGGATTGTAAAAAGTGAAAATAATGGAAAAACATAAAAAAAAATATTCTCAGGGGCATGGGTGGGGGGCAATGTTTCGTCGGGAGTCCCCAGGACGCCCGGATGAAGGAAACACGAGAAACGCATCCCCGACCTTGGGGAACACTTCCCCGTGGAACACAGTAAAATAATGAGTCTATGACATGTCAAATATACAAATGATCAAATCCCATCTCCAAATCTAAGAGAGACATGCAGTAAAAGACCTCCTGTAATCACTGTGGACCCCACTGACTGATGCCAACCGATCTGGAAGATGGGGGGTTCACCATAGGATGACCTTAGAGTAGACCAAGTGCCAAAACCTTGCCTCAATTGCTCAAATCGAATTCCTCAGTGACCTTTTTATTCCATTTTTTAATCCTCCTAAAAACCCTGAAGGTGCAACGAACTGCCATCCAGAGTGCCTGTGTTGTCAAGTTGAAGGTACCAGGCTGTCCGGAAGGGGGGTATAATGGTAAAAACAAGTGTCTGGACCACCCCCTTCCTCTGTAGCGCCCTAGGCAACGACTGGCCTCCAAGGCCTCTGCTGGACAGGTTGGATCAACATGCCCAAAGTGGTCAACAGGTGGATAACTACTGCTAACATAATCAAAAGTGCCCGGAACTGAAAGATAAGTGTCTCAATGGATCCAGAAGACCCAAATCCACTAGAGATGAGTACTCATACACCATAGGTTGACTTGTGGGGTCAAGGTCCACCATACCCAAACAGTGTAAAATATGATGATATGGAAATAATAATAAACTGACCAACTATATCAATCATCATCAGAAGCATATGTCTAACATATGGAATCATCAATAGGTGTATGTGGGACCACAAATCATCATCTATAAGCACAAGTGGTTCATCTCATCACGGATCCCAAGAATGACCATGGTCAAACTATGTTTGACTAGGTCAAAATATAACCAAAGACTAGATTATTACATAAGATTAAGACATGTTCCTTTAATCATATTCACAGCTTAACTTAAAGTATAAACATCATTCAGTGGCAGTTAATACATATATATTTTAGTGTTATTTATAATTTTCTTACACAAAAGCTTTAAAGACATACTCACTCCACGGACATGGCCTAACTGCTAGCAAAGGGTGAAGGCTAAGAAGAAGGCTAGGCAAAAGGGATGACTTAACCAACTCAACTAAGTGGCACTTTGGACTGGGACAGGGGGAGCTACACTCTGTGCTGGACAAAAATAACAAAGGGAAGTGCAATGACTCACAAATGGATAAGTTGTTTAGAGAGTGTTTATTCAACTTAGGCATCATGTCTACATCAAGCTGATCCAGGTTCATTAGGATCATTCATTTCATTTCCATGGCCTTTTTGGCCTATATGACCCCTCTGGGATTTCACATGCGCTAAGAAGCACAACTAATCGCAGCTTGCATCCGAGGCATATTTACATTTATGAGGTCAGCAATATTTAGATATAGCATTTATTTAACCATTGCTTTTGGACCTTTCTATACCCTTCGCTGGGTATTTTAGCAGTTCATTGCTTTAGCTTTATTCACGTGTGTTAAGAAAGACATTCTAGAATATTAAGTTCACGGGCTTTCATAATACATTTCCAATACAAGTAGTACATGTGCTTTCAGTTTTAGCCAACAACAACTCAAGTGACTAGAGGGAGTTCTGCACAATGCCAAACATCAGGACAACCGACCAGAATGATATAGGCATACAATCCAACTCACCAAAGGCAAGTTCTGTCACCAACTCAGAGCCGAGACACAAAACAAACATGGATGCGGTCCAACACAGAGGTAGAAATGGGGAGGTCCTCCATATCAAAAAGTCAAGAAGGCAAGTCAGGGTGAAAGCCAAATAAGGAAAGTCATGGATGGATGGAGTCAAGTGAATGTGGTGCCTAGGCTAGCAAACAAAGATGTCATGAAAAACCATGTTCATGCTCACAAGAGGGTAATGAAACCAATGAGTATTGTCAGGAAACCTTAGAGTGCAAGTAATACATCCAATTTTATATTTATAAAATCATCCAAGATATTTCATTTTATTATTTTAGATAGTACTGCCACATCATGAGTTACATACCAAGTCAATGCTAGGAAGAGGACTAAAGCAACAAGATAATAATCCATGACAACAATCACAAGTCCATAGGTCACATCATATCATATCAATAATCATCATCCATAAATAACTGAAACACTGCTGCAATAACATCTAAAACTCTAGGCACTGAACTGAAACTGTATGGAACAAAAGGTAGCATCGGTCATCAAATCTAAGCTCTCAAAGCTCAGCCTTGGCACAAGGTTTACTCAATGTTGAACATATACTGCTCTGATCTGTGAGTGATTTCAAATAACTCTGCTCATCATAGCTGATCTCTGTAAAAGCAAAGCTCTGGAAAGTGCAGATATCTGCTCAGCAAGAATAGTAGCCCAGCTACTATGGTGTGATAACACCTTCCTCAACAAGTACCAAGATTATTGTAATGCCAAGCATCTCCTAGAAGAAATCTTTAGAATGGCACAGCATGATAATGAAACTTTAGAAGACTATGTAGAAATATTCTTCTATAATTTACAAAGATCTCGACACAGTAAATTATATAAGGAGACATGCAAAACAATTTTTATTAGAGGACTGAAAAATGAATATATTGATATTTTAAATTTGATGGGGGAAACTGGTATTTCCAAGATTGATTTTACAAAAATTTGTGTACATTGTAGGAAATATTTGAGCAGAACAACCCAAACTAGGAAGAGTATACGCGATGAATTGCCAAACGCTGCTATATCGAATACGGTGGGGATGACCCAAGCAGAGATAGGTAATCTGTTGGATAATTTTAAAACTGACATCTTAAGTTCATTGGCATCATAGATTGACACATTTCAGGCAAAACAGAAGCAGACAGAGATGGAAAAAACCATGGTTGTCTTTTGCCCGAAGTACTAACAAAAGCAACCCATAAAGGAGTGTCCTCTCAATCGCATTAAAATCTGTGGGATTTGTGATCAAAATCACCCAATCGCCAAATGCCCATCTCTGCCCGGCTTAAAAGCAGTCTATGGCAGAGAAAACACTGAATCTGAATAAGTTTGCTTTGTAACTCCAAAGAGGCCTTGGCAACCTAGGCATACAAGTATGCCACAAGATCCTGTTCAATTTTCAAATACTTATTGCTCTAACCAGCTGAATCCTCAATTTTCAAATTCTGAGATGCAATACCCTTCACAATGGTATCCCCCTCCACCTTGGGCTCAGTGGCCACCTCAGATTTCCCAAACAAATCCTTGGACAGAAGGATGGAGAGGATCCTTAGAGGGGAATTCACAAAATACTATGCAACCACCTTAGCCGTTGTAATTGCAGCCTCCTCTGAATAATCCCCCACATCCCCAGCTTCCTGCACAACCAAACATAAATTCTAACAATAATGAGACAGGTCAGCCAGCATATGCAACTGACACACAAGGGGTTCCTTGGGTGTTTTGCTCCAGTTGCGCTAAATATTTGACATTTCCTTTCCTGAATGCAACCAATCTTTACCAATTTCCCAAACCCTATTGTTTTTAGCCTCTTCAAGAAGAGAAAACTTGTACAAGAAGTATCTCCTTTAATTTCGCATTGATTTTGATCTAAATTTTTTATTTGTAACAACCTTGGTTGTCTATTTTCGTAGGAAACAAGTCTCTACATTTGGCACTCCAAATCTTCAGATATACAAAATTTATTGTACCCTACTACAGAGCAAGACTTTAGCACTTGATAGAAACCCTAACTTGCATAGAGCATATCTCCTAGAAATTTTCCCCAGCCCTATTGAATTTTTTGTTAAAGATAATCTTGTCTTTCCAAAACGTCAATCAACACTACTTTTGGAGTTCAGAATCAAAATCTTGGAATAAAAAACCATAGCTTAATGATTTTGGCAATTCCTTAGGACTAGACTTGAACCCCAACTTGTACACATTGTAACTCCTAGATTCCCATACCAACTCTGATGAAATTCTGATCATAGATAGTAACAAATGTATGCTTTCCAAAACTTGAAAAAACACTGAATAGGGAGTTCTCTAGTCAAAATTATGGCTCCAGCAGTGAAGGGTACTCCTTGTAGCTGAAAAATGGAGAATTACTTACTCTAATACCACTTGGTATGCCCCTAATTACCCAAAATAAAAAATATACCAATATTACAGCATAATAAACCCTCAATTAAAAAAAAAGGATGAAACAAACAAATATAAAGTACTATTCAAATGAATGGTACAAAGAATCATAAATATGAAGAAAATCCAAAAATAGTCAAAATCACCACTTCCAAAGAGGTGCACCCGAAATAGGTATTGCACGCCTTAGACTTAAAACTTCACAAAGTACAAGATAGGATATTCATTTATGATCATGAATGATGATCTACAATTAACTAAATATCTCTTATTTGTAGTAGAACTAGACATGAGTCCTAACACAAGTGATAATGGCCAACGTAGTTAAACATAATAAAATAGCAGTAGGGGCTTTCAAAAACACAACTGACTCCTAAATTGTCCTTAATGACCCATTACATTGACTTATATGGCTCAACTAACCCTGATGGATGCATGGGACATTGAGACCTAATGGGGGTTCATCTCCTAGATTATAAATGTGATATAGTGTGCTAAGGGCAAAACACAATGCTTATTACCCACAACATATGGCAAACTAAGGTAGTTAAAAGGTGCTTCGACAGATATCTTAAGAGGTACACTGGGGATAAGCAAAGTAAATGGATGAGGTGATTGCATCTGCTAGAATATCGGTATACCATATAATACTACAGATCATTTTCCCACCAAAATGTCCCCCTCTAAGGATAGAGGGGCATTTTGTTTTGTGCAGGCTGTGGTGTAAGCTTCTTTTTCATCATGATACTAACTCTTTGTCTGCTTTCAGTTCGGTCTTGAAGGATAGGGTTAATCATCAATTGTTGGCCAAAGGAGTTTTGCTGGTCAAAGTTGCTCGATCTTTAGATCACACCGAGTACTATGCTTTTATTTCTGCCCTAGCAGCTCTCCCAAAGAGCTTATGATGTTCAGTGTATACACCCTTCCACAATTTGGTCTTATGTTTGTAAATATTTTTCTATAAATATAAGATGTATTTTTCAACGAAATAAAAGTATAAATAAAGCAAAAGCATTGTAATTTGTCACTGTTTTGAAAATTCTGGTAGTAGGCTAAGTGAAAAATGCACTACCTAAAGCCATTCAGGATCTTTTTATTGTAAAACTAATGATCCGACTACTTCACGCTGAGTGATTTATGCACATCATGATCTGGCAAACTCACTCAAAAGGCGCAATGAAACAGTGAATGATCTTTCTAATGTATGTAATACATATTAATAAGTATCCTTATTGAACTGTTTTGCCTCTTGCAGTTATGCTGTAAATTTGTGATGTAAAGTTATTAGTAATTACAGTTCCATCTCTTGGCTCTCGACTATACTTTAGATGTCAACAAGGACTATAATTTTTCCATCCCTAGACCCTATGTTGCAAACTTCTCTAAGAATTTTCTAGTGTTGCCCTTATGATGAAGCAAAACTTATATTAAAAGAAAACTAAATAAATATACAAAAATAATTAAAGACTTGTGACTTGATTGCAATATTTTACTTTTTTTCTGGTTAAATCGAAACAACATTATGTTTCTTTTGTGAAAATATGATGAGGAAGGATGCTAAGCACACCTTAAGAATATTCAATGGGTGTTTATTTCCTGCTTGGAACTGCTTCTCTAGAATGCTGTACGCGATTTCACTCAATGAAGATGCTGCCAAGGCACCAATAGGTTCACCTGCAGTTTTTCCTGATGCTCTCTCAAACCAATCCCTCCCTATCGGATCATTTTGCTGAAAACCTCCATAAGAAAACTGCATGATTTGTTTTCCATATATGCTTCGAATGGTGCCATCATAAGCAACAAATACATCACGCAAAAAAAACATCAGATTCCTAAACAATTGACCAGGAATATCAGCTCCTTCCCCAAATGAATTACCACGTGTTGAAACCGCATGTATGAAATACTCCATGGGATTTAAACCATCAAAAAATGAGTTCTCTATCAACCCACGTGAGTACCATTTTGCTATGGATTTTGAATCTCTTAAAAATTTTGAGACATGGTCTTTGCTTTTTGCTGTTAAACATTTAGGAACCCACTGTGAGCTGCAAAGCTTTTCAGGAACTTCAAAAGGAAACCGCTCTTCTTCTTTATACATTTGCATTCCAAGGCAGGCACCTTGTTGTACTAACTTTTGCAATGAACCCTTGCTTCCCGCCTTAATCATCATCAACATGGCATTGTCCTTTTCTACATGCTCAGCAACCACTTTAATTATGTCAGAATAGACGTTCCTAAATTGTTGTGTAGCTTCTTTGCTTAAAGCCACAGATTCACTTTCTGTCATCCTGACATGTTTCAAATATTCAGACAGGCATGCATATTGCCCTGGAACAAATGTCTGACATGCACGTGAACCATATATAATCTGTACAGAGTGCACTGACTGTTTTGCTTCCAAAAGACCAAAACTTATTTCTTCTACCATTTTGCTCCGATGGGATGAGCTGGAAGCTAAATGAACATCTGACAAACTCACACTAAATCCATTCATGGAAATCCATTCATTCAAAACTGCTTGACAACAACTTAGATAGTCAACAGCGCTGAATTGGAAATCTATGGTGATAGCTCGAAAAATACTGTCAATAGTATTTTGTAACCACTCTGACCCACCAGAACAACATAAAAGCTCACCATCAGATATCAGCACTTCTTTTCTCAAATTTGTGTAGTTGAGACCTGTTGGTAAAACCATACTAAATAACTGCTTGCCAGTCCATAGAGGACTTCTTAGCATAGGTGCTTTTACAATTGCCGGAATTGGTACAGGTGAAGAACAGAACAACTGTAACTGTTGCATCTGAAATTTATCAACAAAGATATGTTTGGAAGTTATTAAATTTCCAGCAAGTAAACTATCATGAGTAACTGCAATCAATGCCTGCCCACCTTGAGAGTTAATCATCTGTTTTGATAAAGTCATAAATTCATCTGCCTCTGCTATAGACTTGACTGATTGTGGGATGAAACCATGTAAACAATCACCATCGAAGTCTGCTCCAAAAGGAGCACATACAACCGGATTGATAGCTACCGCAGATTTGATCTGCAGCAGCTTTACTCTCAGGGCAATTAGTGAATGCAAGTGGATGGAGGGGGTCCTATTTACTATGACCAGGTCTCCATCTTTCAGTGCCCGGTAAACGGTATCTCCAATTTCAATCTGAGTGCTACGAGAAATGGGTAAAAGACTACCATTTCTCCTCACAAGTGGTAACCAACGTTTGGTGAGGTTATTGTCAATGTATTCCTTTAACTTTCCCCAGTTAATAAAATTCACGGTTTCCCTGATGATTAATTTTTCTGCAACATCACTGGAAACCAATATCTCGTCTATTGCAATGTTGGGGTCGCCAATTGCTATCATTCGGAAAGAATGATCTGACCGTTTTCCTAAAAGAGTACCCTTGACCCATTTCATACCAGAAGTGACTTCACTTGTGGATTTAACAAAAGAAGATTTTGCACGAGCAAGCTGCCACCACAATACATGCTAGCTTAGGAGATGTTGTTTCTTAAGATACAAAATAACAATCAGCTAAAATAAAGGATATAATAAATTAGATGACATTGGAGCTGACCAGCAGCCTATCACTGCTGAACTGGTATTTTATTTCCTTTTCATAGGTTTAAGTGTAGGTTGCTTTTGAAAACAGAAATACAAAATAATTAGCTTACCTTGGAGGCTTGAAAATAATCTGAAACCAAACCTCCAAAAGTACACGTGATGTTTTCCGCATCATTAAGTGTAGTCCACTCAAGCATTGCTCCTTTGACTGCATTAATGCTTTGTACTAGCATCTGAAGTGACTTAGTTCTATCATCCTGTTATGCACACATGATAAAGGAGTGAAATTGTGTCCTAGCCATTGAACTCCACACCGTAAATAATATCTACTGTTATAATTTATGATACTAGTGCCATTTAAAACTTTCGAACTATCCCAAATGAAAATACCTTCATGCACATTACACTAGGACATTTTTAAAGCAAACCTGACAATTAACAAGTAAAAGCATAATAAACTTACAAATGTTAGTCGTAGCCCATTGCTTGTTGCGTGATACCTCTCTTTTATGCGGTGAAAAATTGGAGTAACGGCAACACACTCAAGAAACAAAGCTTCTGGGTGAGCAATAATTGTCTTATCTTGGATCCTTCTGATTATTTCCCTTGCCTATGGACACCAACCTTCTGTGTTAATAACATGTCAAATAATAGTGGAAAAACAGAAGCCAGGAAAAAAAAGAAGCTAAAGATGTTTTCCTGCTGATATGTAAACGTTCACCTCTTGTTAAACCAAAGTCTAACATAGCAAACAGAGAACAAACAAACCCAAAAATAGAAAAGAAATGAAAAGGCCACAGATATAAGTTTGTGCTAGTGGTGAAACAAAACAAAACTCTTGCATTAGCTACTCTGTTGAACAAATTCCCACATGATGTTCAGAGGACATAATCAAGAAAGAATCGAGCAAATCCATGCAAAGATTATGTCCAACACTAGAAGTCCTCTATGTAAGAACTAAACGAGCCTTGAACAAGTATGCTTTCATGGATCACATGGAAAATCCACACCTTTTGCTCTACATGCGGTAGAAGTTATTGTATTTTTATTCGAGCCAATATGAAATATTAATAGAGAAATATTAGTTGATTCCCAACTAAACATAGAGGAGACCCATGTCAAGTGGGTAAAACCATAAAAGTTTCAAATGAACGAAGGACAGCTTGTGTGCAAGCCCTTAACCAAGGATCAGTGCATACAAAATCGTGGGTTAAATGGAGTCAAAAAAGGATAGATCTAAGAGGGAAGCCATACAATTATGTAAGGCAAAGAAGGGCTGTCATACATGCCATACGTCTACCTTAACTTTGTTGGAAATTACTGCAGAAAATCACCACGGAAAGTTGAGGTGCTACTCTAAAACAAGGTTATGAAGGTGATGTTATATTAATCCAACAACAATTGATTTTGTTAGATGCAAATTAATACAATAGCAATAATATAAGAGGAATTTTCCTTATGCATTACATTTATCCAAATGGCAGACATTCCATTAGAAAGCCTCCAAAACAAGTTACAAGGCTTTTACTACAATAATAAATAAGCAATGTGAAAAATGTATATAACATTAAAAAAATGCTCACATCAATTAGAACTTATACCTCCAATCTTCCATTAAGCTCATGATTCTAATATACAATGTAGCCCATAGAAAGAACTCTGCGGAGAACCAATCTGATTCACTGAATAAATATCCAAAATAGATATGCAAGTATAAAAGAATCCATATAGGAATATATTTTAATAATGAATAAGAGATGCTCGAAAACACAATGATAGTGTCATACAAATACAAATCCTAAGGGCACTTATAGCAATTTTTCATGAATAGATGTGTCCCTTATTTACTATTATTTATTATTATTATTAATATTGTCCCTTAGTTAATTATTATTTAGTATTATATATATATATATAGATATATATATATATAGATATAGATATAGATATAGATATAGATATGATGTTACATTTCCTTCCCTTAAAAATGCTTTGTCCTCAAAGCATAATTATTGAGAAGCTTCCCTTTAACATTCGTTCTCGCTCGCAAAGTTTTGTCACAATCTCTTGTGCTTGTAACTGCGACACTTCACGAAACAAGATGATATGATTTACTAATTCCCAAATAAAATTTTTGCATTGACTGTGAATTGATCCATCCCAAGTTGATCTTTACTATGTTGAACAACTGTTTGGATGGATCTTCTGGTTTTCGACTTCCACATAAGTTGTCGATTTTGTCTCTCTTCTTTTTCACATTTGTAGTTTGTATATCTAAAAGAAAAGTATTGTTTATATATCTTTTGATCTTGGCATTGTCCATATCTATTCTTGTGATTTGGATGACGATAAGGCATCCTAATCTTTTGTGATTTTTTTTGGAACCGTCTTCTCTTGATGTTTGTACTTTGTAGTGATTTTTCAATATAAGCATTCTCCTGAATTTGAGTGCCGACTAACTATTTATTGGTTCCCTTTTCTAATGTCTGATTTTGAGCGTTTGATAACTTCTCTATTGGATCAATCATCGTTTCTTTGTCGAATGATGATTCTTTGTGATTTAACTCTTCTTGTAATGATTTCTTACCCTGCTTAAATTTTTAATTTGTGTAATTAAACTCTGATTATGAATCCTTAAGCAAGAAAGTTCTTCATTGCTCTCTGGCTTTTCAACTTTATCCTTAAGGTCTTGGTTTACTGATTGTGCCTCTTTTAAACTTTTGATTTGCTCAAGCAACCTCTGGTTAAGGTTTCTTAAGCTAGAAGCTTCTTGATCTTCCTTTGATAACGTCTTGTTGAATTCCTTCACAAGATCTTGATTCTCTTGTTCTAACTTTTAAGAAGACTACTTCTTCTCATTGGACTTCATGATTTTTGCAAGTCATTTTTGGTTATGATTCCTTCAGCGAGAAATCTCTTCGTCTTTTTCAGTGATAACCTTGTCACATTCTTTTTGTCGATCCTGCACCCTTTGTATTGACTTCTAGTTATCCCGAAAGATCACTTATGGTACATCTTTGAAGTCTTCAAATGATGGAGCTTCTAAATCTGACTTTATTGTAACTGTTGGTAGTACGGCTGCCGTTACACCAAAACCCGTAGGTTAATTGGTAAACTCACCACGTCCAGATTTCAAGGATCCATGAGAGGCGATTAGTCCCTTGTCAGGATACACCGGGGGAGCGCTGACTACTTGCAATTTCATGCAACAATCTCCCCCTCAACGCGAGCCGAGTGTGTATCGAACTCATGACCTCTAGCTCTGATACCAATTGTTGGTACTGGTAGTACGGCTACCGTTACACCAAAACCCGCAGGTTAATTGGTAAACTCACCACCGCCAGATTTCAAGGATCCATGAGAGGCGATTAGTCCCTTGTCATGATACACCGGGGAGCGCTGACTACTTGCAATTTCATGCAACAGTAACATCCTACAATGTGATTTTTGTCTTCTTATAAGAAAATGTTAAAAACTTTTTCCTTGTGTTGAAAATGAAGGTACCCATTGTATCCATCTAGGTTGAACCTAGAATTACATCAACTTTGACTTAATACATTGATACGACATTGAATTGAGCTATGAATTTGTAATCATCAATAGATAGTTGTAGGTTCTTCATTTTATATTTCTCATTAGAAAGACACTTATCATTTTCAATTATATTTAGTTTTGGAACCATTAATTGGTTCGCCAAGTCATCATTAATGTGATTTTTCTTGGTGGTCGGGCAAATAGTGATGCTAATATCCCTTTTTTGAATAATCCCATTAACTTCTAATAAGGTATCCGCATATTTTGAATAAATAGGAGGGAATCTTCCTTGTTTTTTCACCATAAAACTCCATTTAATTATCGTCAACAGAAATACCCTTGATACCAAAACTTATATCATCCTTTAAAAGCTTCATTGTTTGATATATCTAAGCATTCACTTCACTTCACTTCTATCCATTTATACTTTCTCCTTAATTTAAACCTTTGTTATAATATTAATGTAAGAGCAACTTCTCTTTTTTATATTTTTAAATATCCTTTTTATTATATTCCTTTACAAGATATATATCACCTTTACAAAGTGTATAATATAGCATATACTTATGCTTCACCAAAAGTGATGCCCTCTTCTTTTCACTAATAAAGTATAAACCTTCACTTTTTATCCCTTTAAAGTACCTTTTTTATTAAACTTGAATGTCTTTTTCTTTTTAATTGGTCACTTTAACATTTTATATTAAATAACAATTTAATATAAAATCCTTAACTTTAACTTTACTCTTCCCCTTTTAAAATATAGGATATAACCTTACCATAACTAAATGATGGAAAAGTCACTTTAAATGGTAAGAATCACTACTTAAGATCCGTTTGTATATAATAATAAATTAGCACTTTTATATAAAAGGTCGCGATTTCTTTTGAAAAGGCATGCCCTTGACTCCACTTAATACTAACACTTATGTGAAAGTATAAGTATGCCAACAGTGCATTTTTCCCTTTTAACCTTGAATTCGATGACCCACAAATTTTAGTAACTTTAATATTTTTACTTTTAAGTGGATTGTCTTTTAGTTACTTCTTTTTCACTTTTTAGTTACTTATTATTTTTCACTTTTTACAATTTGAAGAATTTCTTCTCTTTTTTTAATCTTCTTACTATGCAACTATTTGTTCTCTCTTTTCTTTTTCCTTCTTATTCTTCTTTTACCCTTCTTCTTTCTACTTTTACATGGAATCTTTTCGCATGAGAAAAATGGTCTTTGAGTCAATTTCTTTAGTGTAGTAGATATAATTTTTCTTCAATAGAAGTTCTAAACTAGAACTTTAATTTTTTAATGGCCAAAGAGAATATGGTAAAAGACATGTTCAAAGAAACCCTGAATTTTATTTTTTGTTGGGCCAACATCTAGTAAACAGGGGAAACACTCTAATATGAATGTGGAGAACCAATATGGTTCACTGAATAAATATCCAAAATGGATATGCAAGTATAAAAGAATCTGTTACCAGGAGAACTAGCAGGGCTGGTTCCCATTAATCAAATATGAGAAATGTGACCCAATGTCACCTCGATCACAATTCTAACTTCTTCGGAATGTCGGAACCTCCAAGGGGAAGGACCCTTCTGATGTCTTGTAAGACACTAATCCAACCAAAGACTATGTTCTCTACGCAAATGTTAGCCTTGACCAGTGCCTTATGGAGTCAATATATATTCAAGATGATTATGGATGTAATGCATTAATACACTGATGGGCGTGATTAGCAAGATAGGCAATCAATAGTGTTTTAGCCTATGAAAGATCATTCATTGCAACCACAGATCATCCAACGTTTATGATGCAAGGACTAGTATAAGTAGTAAATATAGCAACGAGTATAACAAGTCTTCAAAGATAATCAACTAGGCATAAAGGATTTTAAGCAATATATCCAACTCGTATAATCCCAATCACTTTTATGGCAATGCAATATCATTCACATCAGATTTGTATGAAAGGATAATAGTGGTAAAAATGTTATCATCAATCGGACTCGCTTTCCTTCTCATATATATCAAAGTTATAGTAGCAAAGATATTTAACTCACAAAGGTATCTAGAACAAGGCCAAGTGTCAATTCATGCACCAGAAGATAATTTATTAGTAGATTAGTGTAACCATGATAGCAGAAATAATCACCACATAAATTCCACATTTAACACTTTCGTTATAACAAACTCATTAAATTCTAGATGGGAGAGGAATCAGGGTTGTTTTTAATAATGCTTCAAGTAACGTATCAAATAAATGTAACAAGCCAAAAATAGAATTACTATGTATGCAAATGTATGGGTACAGTATAGCTGCAGTATGGCTTTTATGTTAAAGAGAACACTTGCATTTAACACCAGTTTTACCTCCAATTTCCTTGCATCAAGTTGTAAGCAATCAAGTAGTCACAGCAGTATTGGTATATCAAATAATGCTAACAATAAATAACTCAGATTTCAATTACACAAGAAGACTAACATAGTATTCTGTATTTGAATGATTTTCAAACTTTTCCCTAAGCATGAACCAGCATAATAATTGTACAACAAATTATCAACATATGTCCCAAACTTGTATTAACTTTTTGGATTGATTTAATGTGTGTGTGTGCAGATGTTAGGAGGGAGCTAGGGCAAACACACAGGGTCTGCAATAAATTGCAGACCTGTGTTTTAGTGGGATGAGAGGGTTCGGTGAGAGAGAGGAATGGAGAGAAGGGCAACGAAAGGATGGCGGAGGAGGAGGGAGGAAAAAAGACAGTGTTACACGGGGACGTGTTCCCTAGGGTTGGGGGCGCGCCCCCCTCGCTCCCCGCGCCCCGGGGACTTGGGGGCTCGTAGCGAAACGTTTCCCCTCGTCCCCAATTTGGAGAAACTTTAGGAAACGCATGGGGGAGCTCGTCCCCTATTTTGAATCGCGCACCGATGAAGTGGGGGGCGCTTAGGTGCTCCTTCCTTACTAGAGTTGTTCAGTAGTAATGGTAATATTCAATTCTTAATTCTTAAAGTAAAAGTGGTATTTTCCCTATCTTTCATTTTTTCCTTATCTTTCATTTTCTATCCTTTTACTTAAATTTTTAACATTACCATTAATTGTTTCAGGATGTTTGAGAGTGGTTCCAACCTTATCGGAGTTCATATGCAAAAAGTAGAATTTTAGATTCCATTCATAATTCAACAGACTTAACAGTTTTCAGGATTTCAGGATTGCAACGTTTCCACTGGATTCTATCATGTATGAGGTTAAGGGATTGGCATTTAATCAAGCGCATCAACCTCTCTATGTACCTTGATGTTGGTGGTGTTGATTGTTGAACTTCTCTATCATGACCTTAATCAAAATGTTCCCTTTAGTCAAGCAAAAATCACTTATTAAGCATGGGAATTTTTTTTTCTAATTCTACCTTATTTTAATGCTTGATTTAGGAAGTTTCATCAAAATTGTAGTGCGTTGAGTAATGTCCCTCGAGGATCAACTTCGAAATTCAAGGTAGAGGCAAGGGCTAAGAGCCTAGAGGAGGGGGGCACAGGGTGTTATTGATGAATAGGATCCCATTATTGATTATAGGATTAATAGTTCACTCCTACATAATTGTATGTTGGACTGGAAAGCCTCAAATAATGTGATTTCCTCTAGAATCATGAAGAAATAGGATCCTCAAGTCACAGTTCCCCATTACAACATCTATGCCATGGATTCACACAATGTTGAAGTGTATTGAATCATTGAAGAATTAGACTGTATTTATAAGGAGTAGCTTAAATTGTATTTACACGCGATGAATTGTTGTTGCTAGTATTTAAAACCTCTATATTTTTTATAATTTTTATGACCTTAATGTCCCCCCGTCCCCCCTGAATTTCCCTAAAATTTGGGGGTGGTCTCCACACGTCCCCAATGTGCGTTTCCCCCGCTCCCACGCTCCCGCGTCCCGGAAACTTGGGGGAACATTGAAAAAGGAAGAAGGTGGGAGGAGAAGTAGAAAATAAAGTGGGAGCAAAGGTGGAAGGGAGGAGAAGGAGAGGGAGCCGTGGGTATGAGGAGCTGAAGAGGTCAACAGGTCCGGGGGTTTGCAAGAAGGGCCAATGAGGAGAGAGAAGGGAAGGCCGAGGGTTTTGAAAGCAAGGGAGAGAAGGAGCAAGGTAGGGGAGCTGGAGAGCGGGAGGAAAGGAAAGGGGGAGGCCGCGATTAGAAGAGGAGGAAAGGATAGGGTGGCGGGTGGAAGAGGAGTAGTAGAGAGGGCAGCAGGTCCGAAAAGGCCAGCGAAAGGTAGAAGATGGAGGACGAAGGTAGAAGTGTTGGATCGAGGATTTGAGTAGCAGAGTTCGAGGACCAGAGATTCTGAGGTTCTCAAGCGCTCTTTTCAGCAGAGCACTTGTCCCAGCCGGAGCGAGATGTTATCACATATATAGTAGCCGGGCTACCATACATTATTTTTCTGATTCCAGTACACTATTCAGCCAGTTCCCTTGCATTGAGATGTTGAGATGAGCATCTACTTTGGATCACTATCAGATTATGGACAGTAGTTTTATTTCCCATACCATGACTGAGTCTCAGGACACTCAGAGAACTGACCGATCTAGCTATTTAGCCATTTGTACAGAGCAGTCAGTAGTGCCCAGAGTTACAGCAGCAGTTTCAGAGGACAGATGTTGGTTCAGATGATGAGCATTCAGGTATATGACTCAGCAGGTATATTATGGTGTTGTGGTTATATTGCTTTTATTTCCATTCTCTTAGCATGTCTTAGGCTTTAGCATTTAGTGTCATGATCTGGCGATCATATAGATATGTGGACCTGGTTGTACTGTATATATATCATATTTGTCGCTACTCAGACTTAGAAGTTCTTGGCCTATACTCATTGGTTTTACCCTCCCTAGGGAGAATAGAGGTGATCATTCCCGCTATACTTTTGCTTGCTAGTGTCGGTTTCATTATTCACTGTCTTCATCCATCCATGACTTACCTAGTTTGTTCATTACCTTGACTTACTACTTGACTAGTGGCATGGAGGACCTTTCCCCGCTGTAGCCTCTGTATTGGATGAGCTTCCTTGTTTATTGTGTCTCGGCTCCGAGTTGGTGACAAAACTTGCCTTTGGTAAGTTGGATTTCCTTGAGAAGTCCCCCTAGTCACTAAAGATGTTGTTGGCTAAACCTGAAACTTTTAGTGCTGCCATTAATGCAAAATATGGAAATGAAATGTTGTATCTTGTATGAAAAGCCCATTCATGCAATGTGTTTCTTAACACACATGAATGAAATGCAAGCCAAATGAAAATGGCTGTGAAATATCAAATGCTATATCTATTATGAAATGTAAATACCTAGATAAACAAGCTGTCTATGACACACCTAGAAGTGCTCAGGTAAACAAGTGCCTTGAAAACACACCTGCAGCAAGAAGCCTAATTAAATGTAAATCTATGCAATGTGTTTGTAAACACACATAGATCAAAAGCTATGGAAACTATAGGCCTAAAAAGCAATGGAACTTAAACTCTATATGAAAAAGATTGCTGACCTCATTTGTATTATGGATTGTGCGCATCAGTCAAGGTGAATAAACACTCTTTGAACAACTTACCCATTTGTGAGACACCGCCATTCCCTGTGTTCTTGCTCATTCAGTATATGCTATGGTGTGTATCCCCTTTTCATTTCCAAAGTGTCACAGTGTTAAGTCAATAAGTCATTCCCTCTAGCCTAGCCTTTGCAGTACAAAGCCTTCACCCTTCACTAGCAAATTGACCACAACTATGAAGTGAGTATGACCTTGAAAGTCTTGTCTGAGTAATAAATAATAATTAATGACCTTTCATATTTGGATTTAGATCGCCAGTAATGATTACTTTTTGTTATAATTGCTATCTGAATGGATTGTAAAGCATCTTTTAACCTTTGACACCTTGCAGCAGCTTGATGACAGATTGAGTTATGTTTTGGTCATGTTGACTTGGTCAAACCCAGTTTGACCAAAAGTCAACCACAGGACATGAGGTGGGAGACCTTAGATGATACAGATAGATGATACATGGTCTCGTACAGGTCGCCATGGTGGGCTTATGCAGTGGTTTCAGGCTTATGATGATGGTTTGTGCTTTTCAGCACTTTTACAGATTGTTATTATTTGGTCTGCCGGATACGATGAGCATTTATTTTTGACCATGCAGAGGTCTATATGGTGTATGAGTACACACCTTAGATGGATTTGGACATTCTGAGTCCAATGAGACAGTCTGTTTTCAATTCCGGGCAGTTACAGTGATGTTTTAGCCTCAGTTGGCTATCCTACTGCAGTTTTGGCCTGTCGGAGGCCCTGTCAGAGCAGAGCAAAGATATCAGTGGTTCACCTGGAGCGCTAATTATGGAGGGGGTGGTCCAGCCACTTGTTATTACCATATTACCCCCCTCCCAGACAGCCTAGTGATCTTACTTTTTGGATCCATGCACTCCAGGAGGCAGTTTGGGCAGTTTCACACTTCCTGAGGCAGTCCAGAAATGGTAAAAATGACTACAGAGGAATTCGATTTGGAATACTGAGGCAAGGTTATGGCATGGAATGATTTGTGATGATGAGTGGCATATCTTCCACACCTTCTCCAGCAGTTTCAGCTTCATCGGGACACACATCCATCACTTATGGCATTTTTTTATGATTTCTGGAGCCTTCCAAGGCTCACGATTTTCCTAGAGAGACACAATTTGGTGTTTAGATGATTATTTTATTATTATTGTGCTATGGGGATTGACCAAGGGTGTTAGAAATTACCCCTTGGACCCACCATGAGCTAGATCTTATATTTTATCATTATGATTTGGTGGGATCCCCTCTCCTAGGGCGAGTTTGTCCACATATTGTTATATTTTATTATTGTTCCATGTATTTTATTGTTGAGCTCATCTCAACCATTGATTAGATCTTTTGATCTTTTAATCTTAGCCACTCATTCAAAAAGTGGTTAGGATTGTGGCCTCTCTCCATTCTATTTAAAGGAGAGAGCTTCTCATTGTAAAGGGGACTTTTGGCTCTGGATTACTGGAATAGAGAATTATTATTGCATATATCTGTTGTGTTGTGGTGAATGCTTTGGAGTTCGTTCGTTGATTCTTCCTTTCCACTGGGTTCTTGGAGATTTGGTCTTGCTATATTTTTGTACCACGTTTTTGCATCTACAGGTGGAGGCCGAATTCATTTGAGGAGGACGTATTGGTAGGGGAAGACCCTCCCTACTTCTTCCTTGGGTTTCTTCGTTGGTAACAGGGAGTATTAATGTCTTTTACCTTCTATTTCATGGTATCATTGCATTTCGCTTGTATTTCCTCCATACTTGATTTGACTAATTGAATCGACTTTCCTTGGTTTGACAGGTAGAGGAGGTCGCACTTGTGGGCTAGGGCATCATTTCGGCAAGCAACATCAACAATTTCTCATTTGATCTTTGCAAGAGTCTTCCTCAACAAAAAGGCATCTACTTCCATCACTCAAGTATGATCTCAAGGTAATTTCTCATTCCATGATCTATCCATTTGTCTAACTGCTTCAAACCCTCATAAGTTAAAACCCTCATTTTACATTTTCTTAGATCTAGCAAGATCCCCTTGGCTTTTGGGTATAAAATTTAAAACCCACCTGTATAGCATCCACAGCGATCCAGATCTATAGTTTGGTGAGGATTGGCCTTCATCTGGCCCATTTCCCAAGGTAGAGAAGCTTCTCCAAGGGAGGTCGCACTTCCTAGGAAGGGTGAGTTTGCAAGGATCTAGCACATGGGTAGGTGAGATCCCACTTGATCCTTCATCTCCATAATTGATAACCTACCCCTAGTGTGTCACTTTAGTGATTTTCACCTTGTGGGCCACATTCCTCATTTTGAGGGTTGAGCCCCACTTGGGTCACTTTGTGATACACTTCAATCTCAGATCTACTAAGATCTAGCCATTGGATGATCCTAATTTTCAAGATCCACCTACCTCAACACCTCAACATTCCTGATCTACAATTTGGTAGACATCCGACTCCATTTGGTCCATTTCCCAAGGCACTGATCTTTCTCTAAGCCAATTCGACTTTCTTGGACTATTGAGTTTGCTTGTGGTTTGGTCCTTGTTTTGGTTGCTTGAGTACCTTGACACTGTCATATCCAACCATCAAGCTCATCTTTGGTACTGGTTAGCCCCAATTTGGTCCTTAACTACCCTGCATTGGACATAGTTCCCAAGGCAGTGGATTTTCTCATAATTGACTAGTACCCAAATCCTGGATCTTATTCCATATATCATAAGTCACTCTCACACACATAATGGACCAAAGCTACACTGTCTAAACCCCTTGATCCAACATATTATTCATCTTGTGACTTCATCCACAGATCTAGGGTTCACCATACACCTTACATACTTCACCCATTCTTTATTTGATCTGGTGTATTGGTTTGATCTCTCCTATCGGGAGTAGATCTGGGTCTCCCCTTTTGTTGTCTTGGGCTAGATAACATAAAGAGAAGATTGCCTCGATTGACGTGACAACCATCCATTGGGAGTCGAGGCTATCGTGGTTGCACCTCTTTGGTTTCCCATCCCTTCTGCCATCCATCTTAGATTCATTTCTAGGGGCAACTACAAGTATGGTGATAACAGGGCCTTTAGGGAAGAAATCAGACTTCAAATAAAACATAAAAATCACACTAAATTACAAAAACCAAAAAGACTAAGCTAACATAAATTTACAAATATACAAACTCAAAAATTAGGTTAAAAAAGTAGAAGAACAACCTAGGGTTGGAAGAGAAAATCACCCTAACCCTAGGCATCAAGGAGGATAGCCTCCCCTTGAGATGGCACTTGTCAAGTTTGGAAAACTAGGGCTTCCTCAACAACTACAAGAGTTGGTTGATGATGCCCTAGCTAAGACAAATTTTGGAGACCTAAAGCTCAAGTTGGCAATGTTAGGGTAACTAAAGGCTGAAAATGACTTATGCTAAAGAAAAATGCAGCATTAATGGCTACCATTCAACCTTAGACAAGCACACATCTAACATTTAATAAAGAAATATCAAGAGAAAAGACTTATATACCTCCTTGTGCATGTGTTAACCAAACAACTCCTAGCATCACCTTAGCAAAGAGCAAAAGCAAAGAATCTTCAAAGAAGTGTCCCCAAACTAGCAAGCATATCCATCCTCAAGACGTGCGCATCACTCCATGAGCCCAAGAAGGGTGAAAATTAGAAAATTAAGTTTTATCCCATTAGTTGTTGTTCAAATGAAGTGAGGAGAAGGTGTATTTATACCTTTCTCACACTCACTGTACAAAAATAAAATAAATCCAGGCCGACATGCCTTTTTAAAATGTCAAATTGAAATTAGAAATGTCAACTTAAAATTAAAACAATAATAATATAAAATAATCAAAATAGTGGGTAAGTTGGGGTGTTTCCCCCAGATTTGACCCATACATGAGCAAAATGGCTAAAATAAGCATATCGGTCCGTTCTGAAGGCCAGACTGCAGGGGGGACGAACCCCAACAAAACTGAAAATCCCTCAATGCCCCCCCTAATTAAGCATCACAGCCTGGCTCCAAGGATGACGTCATCATCAGAAGGATGTCCCAAAGAGAGGGCGTTGGTGAATTGGAGGGCCAGGAGGGTGCTGGAGGTGACCTAGAGGAGAAAGATATGCCTCAGTGATGAAAGAACCGTCACCGGAATGCTAAATCAGGGTTGGGGTCATGTGACCCAATGATCCACCCCTGGAAGCCTCGGACACCAACCTCAGGGCTTCAAGCCCTTTCATGAGGCAGTCAATAATGCCACTAAGCCATAGTACTTCCAAGAGAGAAACCAGAGGGTCTGGCCATAACTCCTACCCAGAAAAAGATGGCTAAACACCCCTCCTGGTGAGAAAAAATGGCCCCCTCTCCCTGGGGCACCTCTACAAGTGCGCTGGTACTAGTACCATCGTAACAGAATCCATACAGAAGTATTTTTTAATAATGAATAAGAGATGATTGAAAATACAATGATAGTGCCATGTAAATACAAATTCTTAGGGCACTTATAGCAATGTTTCATGAATGGAAGTGTTCCTTATTTACTATTATTTATTATTATTATTATTGTTGTGCCTTAGTTAATATATGTGTGTGTGTGTGCATGAGTTACAAACGCCTTTAATCCCAATCTCTCAACATCATGCAAAGAATGGGGAAAAAAACCCTTTATATAGAGGGAGTTAGATCTCTCTTACAATAAAATAGAATTATTTGTCCAACCAACTCCTTGACAAGTTCAACAATAATAAAAAATGAGTTAGTTAGGCCTTCGCCAAGTCAAAGGTCTTCATTTTCAAGAAAAATTCATTCCACCAGAAAAATTAATAAAATATTACAAGGGAATCTCCAAGAGCAAGCGTGCATTAGTAAAATAGGTTCCCTTTTACCAAGTCAAAGATTTAAAAAATAATAAAACACGTTCCCCCTTGTGTGCCCTTCAAGATTATTTGAAATGGTACAAATAAAGTAATGTTTTTTCGAAATAACCATCTCCATGAGATAGGTCAACAAATAATAGAATATTGGGCTGGCTATAACCTCCACATTTGCACCCTCCAATAGAGATAGATATAACCAACTTTCAGTTACTGATCACTTAAACTTTAAAAGGTGTGCAAGGTGTGAAAAAGACCCATTCAAATATGCAAGTGGTCCTCCTAGAGGAGAGCACCAACTAATGTTCTAAACGAATGTGTAAATGGCAGTGTTACCCCTCAGATTGTACGAGGACTTATGCAAGGGTAAAGATGTTGATGATCCAGATGATCAATGTATAGCTTGTCTATGCCAATTATGTAAATTGTGTCATTTGTATCAAGTGATCCATGGTTGTGATGTAATGAAATGTAATGATGTAATTGAGATGTATCGTGTATAGGTAAAGGGTTATTTGTAACACATACTCAACTCCCAAATGATGGTTGCACAAAGGGAATGTATCTTGAGTGTTTTTTTTACGAGGATTATTTAAATCTTCACGATCATAAATAATCCAAGGTTTTTTTTCACTCGAAAATCCTCCAAGTTGAGGACATTTCCTAGGTGCAACTCACCATATATTAAAAGCACATGACCCCTATGAGTCAACATAATGTAAACATCTCATGTGTATGGTCACCATGGACACTTATGTAATGTAAACTTAGAGCCTAAAGCCTTAGGTATCCCTCTTGCAAATGGATACATGATAATTCTAATATCCTAGTGGTTAAAAAACAAGTTAAAAGGTTAGGAGATGGCTTCCCTAAGTCTAACTTTGGGTTTTGTTACCAACTACGTTGTACTTGGTTGGATTATCAAGTGAGCGGGCAAAAGTTGAACATGTTACATGTTCATTTTCAGTGATTTGATGTCCATCAGTCCTTTTATAAGGGCCCCTTTTTTTTTTTTTCTTCACATGTCCATGCCCTGCGGGGTTTGTAATAAAATGTGCTAGCATGGTATTTTTGTAAAAGGACTTGGCTTCCTAGGACTTGTCGATCAAGTTGGGCATTCCAAGGATTTTTTTCAATTATTAATTATGTCTTGCATTTTTGCATAACATAATTTTTGAGTTTTTCTCCTACTCCTCCAAAGCTGGAATGCCTGGTGAGATTTACGAGCCTTAGGGGGTTATTAAAGTCAATAGGTCAATGTATATGAACATGCTAGGCATTAATTTTGAGTTGTATGGACATGTGCTAGGTCCCCCTAGGTTTTTTTTAATTCCAAGAAAAAAATATTTTTTCGTAAATCTAACCCATTTTTTAATGGTTTAGTAAAAAAAAATCAAAAATGATGTAAAAGTGTGATCTAGGGGTCTTTTTTTCCATGGGAGTGCTCATTTTCTAGCTTAGAGCACCCACCATACTCCAAAACCCACTTTCCATAGTTGTTTAGTCATTTATTTTTCACTTATGCTCAAAAAAGAAAAAGAAAAAAGAAAAAATGGTGGAAAAATGCAAAAAATGAGAAAAATGAGAAAAATCAAATTCCAATTTTTATGGGATTAGAGGTCAGATTTAGATCAACTATGATCTTGGGCATGTAAGAGTGCATTTGGAATGAGTTATGGGCAGCTAGGATGGTGGGATAACTCCCCACTTAAGGGGAGCACATTTCCCCATGAGGGAGGTGTTAATTTTTCAGTGCAGCTGCGAGACCCATTCTCAGAGAGAATGGTACCCTAGTCAGTTAACTAGGGTTCCTAGTCAAGTTAACCAGCCAGAGTAATGTGTAAGACCCTAGAAGGTACCCTAGGGCACCCAGGTGTCTCCTGGGGTTCTAGGTCGAGGACCAAGCAGTTGGATGCCATGGCAAAGTCCCTAGCATGTAGCTAGGGCCCCTATCTGTCTCTAGGGTATTTTGGTCTGGGACCAGACAGTTTCTTGGTCGAGGACCAAGCAGATCCTGTAGGTTGAGACAGAGACATCCTAGGTCCTGCAGATGGTTGATCAACATTCAGTCTAGGACTGAATGCTCAGCTTGAGGCTGAGGACCATTCTCTGGGAGAATGGAGAACCTGGTCATGGACCAGATGGTTGATCAACATGTCCCAGTCTAGGACTGAGGCTCAGCCTTGGGCTGAGAAGCCATTCCTTGAGAATGGAGGCACTTGGTCAGTTACCAAGATTATGATGTGTGATATCCTCTTCTCCTAGGTCTTCGAGATGGATGAGTTGGTTGGTCTTCTCAAGGGACTGGCCACCCCTTGTGGAAGCTACTAACATTTGACCTAAGGAGCAGTTGAGAGGACCACATGATCACATCATCTGTGTGAACCCTACCTTATACAATGATGATGGACTTTCAGTAGTATATGGAACTTTTGTACATTTGAGAGAGAGATGACTGGTTGAACCTTTCCACCTTGGGTGATTTACTTTTGGTCTTTTAGTGTTGTGGTACCCTGTCTTTGATTTGTGGTAAATAGGGTCCTTGACCCACCTTTTATTTATACCACCCTTGTTGTTTTGATCTTATGGGTACTTTAGATGTTTGTCCACTTTCTGAGGTTCTTTTATTTATTTTTATTTTTATATATTTTATATTTATTTTTATCTTTTATTATTTTTATTTATTTTTACTTTTATTATTTTTATTTATTTTTATCTTTTATTATTTTTATTTATTTTATCTTTTATTTTATTTTAAAGTGACCTTTCCCTAATTTAATGAAATACTATTTTATTATTTTTTATCTTTTATCTTTCCTAATTCTATGGTTTCCTAATTTAAAGGATTATTTTAATAATCCTATTATCCTATTTAATGAGGTCTATTGTTTCTCAGTTAACATGCTCTCCATAGATATTTTAGCTCTGCTTGATGTCAAAGTTTTTCAAGGGTTAGTCTGCTGCTTGCTCACCTATTTTGGAGGCTGCCCACCTACTGAAGTTCTCATCACACCTCAGATCTGAACTTATTGACTGTCAGGACTGACGTAAAGGCCTTTATGATGCTGCTTCTTATACTAAGGATCTGTTGAAGGCTTGTCGGGTTCCTTGTATGCTATCTGTGATTTTCTTGAAGGTCATTTATGCTAATCGTGAGGACTGTTAGAGTCTCTTGGAAGTCCGATCTACCTTGTTTGATTTATGTTCTGTTGGACTGAGTCTTGAACCAAGTCCAATCTGATATGTAGAGGACCGATCTGCTCTGTTTAAGATTCGATCTGCTGATTCGTGGTTTACTTGAGCTCTGATCTACTATTATCATTCATCCTGAGACCGGATCTGCTGTTATCTTTCTGCATGAGGTCCGTTCTATTGGTTAAGAGATTCGCTCTTCTCCTCACCTGCTTGTTTTGAAGGCCGTGACCCTAATATTCAACAGTAAGCTGTAGATCTGAATTGGTGGAGGCCGTATGGCCTTAGGATCTGTTCTCAGTTTGCTAGTTGCAATATTTTGTGGAGGCCGTGAGACCTAAAAGTCTGATCTAATTGAGACCGTGAGGCTTGGGATCCGATCTGCTTTTTATAGTAATCAACCGTAATCAACCAGACTGTTTTTAGGACTGATCTGAGCATTTCTTTTAAGGTCGTGGCTATTAAGGTCGGCTGATTGTTTGTTTCTATATCAGATCTATGTTTTATGAAGTGCCCTAAATCTGATTTATTGTGGCCAGATCTTTGTGCTGAGTCTTGTTTGTGGACTGATCTATGTGCTAAGACTTGTATTTGATTCAGATCTATTATGCTGAGACTTGATTAAGATTGTCACTGTGTTCTTGACTGTCTTTGACTATTTGACTGTATCTCAACCTGTCATCTCTCTCTCTCTGGTTTGTACTACCCTCTTGTAGGGTCTGATAGTTTCCAGATTTCACTGGCCTCTCTGAGGCACAGTGTTTACTGAAAGTAAGTAACTCTTCTGAGTATTTTATAGGAAGGGTCCCACACACAAGTAAGTATCTTCTCTTTTATTATTATGTGGTTAAATTTAGTTATTCTACGCTACATGCTGCTGAAGATTAACTTAGCACAGTGACCTAACGGGTAGTGTTAAAAGTACTTTAACACAGTGACCTGAGAGTGCTAAAGACATGAAATTTATGTTATGATAGTTTTTACTACTGCACTATTTAATATTCGATATTTGTAAATGTTTATTAAATGTATTTTCTGCATTAGAATATGATGAATTGTTATTTCTCTGTATATAACCCTAACTTGATGAAATTTCAACAGGAGGCGCATTCCCCAAGAGAGGGAGCCCAAGAGTTAAGGAAAACGCAGCATAAAGTTAGGCTGATATGGGGCTTCGTTTTGGCATCCAGGAAAGTGGAGACGGCAGCCCCATCTTATCCCCACTTCATGGCACCATCCTCTCCACAATTGCGCCCTCTCTCCCTCAACATATGCGCCCTCCTCTCCTTGTTTTTTTATAAATTGGGCAGCTCTCTCCCATTTTGCTCTAGTTGGAGTTTGGGAGAAAGAGATTGCTTTTGTATTTGCTTATGTTGCTTATGAAATAAAGAGACTTTGGAGGTCAATCTTGGTGTAGTACTTGTGATAAGTGGATGAATGTCATGGTCTTCATTGAGATAACATGTATTTGAGCTACTTGTTTCTCTCTTGCATCTAAATCTATCTTATTGGAAGGATTGATATCGATTTGTAAGGAAGGTTAGATAATAATTTTATTGTTTAATATTTTATCTATGCATGTGTAGAGATTTGATTTCAATGTGGCATTTGTTTATGAGCATTTTCTTTTGATTTCTCATATGTATATTTCTAGATTTGATCTTTTGGTTTCAAGTTGATGTGATTTGCAGGTTATCTCAAGTGGATGAGTGAAGGATCTTGTTTGCTTCCTTCATTTTTCTAACATCTTTTGCAGATGTAATCCCTCAGTTCTCCACCAAGAAGGATCCAAGGCTTCTTCTCAAAAAATATTGATAAAAACAATAAGAACTCTTCCTTATCTCCTTTCTCTTTTTCATACACTTTTTTTGGTTACTGGTTACAAGTAAAAGAGTAATAGTGCTTTACATGCTAATAGATATATTCTTAGGTATATTACTCTTACGAAATCTGATCTAGTTTATTTACCAAAGATTTATCATTCTTAGATTATATCCCTTTTGATTAAGCATTTCATTTTAAGTTATCAAAAAGTAGTCCATTTTAAAACTTGAACTAAGATGCTTAGCTTGGAATTTAAATCTAAATCTAGCAGTTAGAGTGCTTGTCTCATCATTTGCTTGCATTCTTCAAAGAACCAAGCAAAGATCCCAAGGGAACAAGCTTTTTAACTCACTTTCCTTAGTTATTTATGCCTTTTGTTTCTTACTTTTTACTTAGAATTTTTTCAAGTATTTTTGTAGGCTGTCCCAAAACACTCTTAAAGTGTTTTTGGGCGTCTTCTACTTGTTATCACATATATAGTAGCTGGGCAACCATATTCTTCAGATCAGATTCCAGTCCTTTTTTCAGCCACTCCTTTACATTGAGATGCTTGAGATGAGCATCTATATCATGATCACTCATATTTTATGAGCAGACAGTATATCCTTTTTCCATGACTGAGTCTCAGGAAACTCAGATTTGTTGACCAATGTAGCCATTTTTGCCATACAGAGCAGTATGCAATGCCCAGATGTGCAACAGCAGTTTCCAGTTGACAGTTGATGATTCAGATGTTTGGTACAGGTATATGATCATGCAAGTATATGATTTGTGTAGTGGTTTACTTTTGCTTTGTTGGTCATTCTTATAGCTTGATTTAACATGTTGTGGTCATGACCTGGTGGTCTATTTATATATTATGGACATGGTTTATTATTTATATCTATATAGTCTGGTTTGCTCAGAATAATGAGGTTCTTGTGTATACTCATTGGTTTTACCCTCCTTACGAGAATCGAGGTGATCATTCCCACCATTCTATGGCTTGCTAGTCTTGGCATCATTTTCACTATCTCCATCCATTCATTACCTTCCCATTTTAGTTCTACCCTGACTTACATCTTAACCTGTGATATGGAGGACTTCCCCACTCTAGCCTCTTTGTTGGATGAGCTTCCTTGTTTACTTTGTGTCTCGGCTCTGAGTTTCCTAAGTTGTGTTGGCTAGACCTGAAACAGACACTACTACCATCATTACATTGTATCTGGAAACTTATTGTATATCTTATGTGAAAGCCCATTCTAGAATGTGTTTCTAAAGACACGATGAATAAAGGGCTATGGAAATGAATGAAATGTAAATCCCCTTGAAGGGATATCTAAAGGCCAAATAAAAGCAGTGGATAAATAAATGCCAAATCTAAAGACTATTGGTCATGGAAATGAAATGAAAAGGTCCAAATAAAGAAATGGTTTAATAAATGCTAAATTCAATGATTGCTAACCTTATTTGAATGTAATGATTTATTCCTCATTAGCCTGCGGGTTGTGATATGAGATGGAGCAAGGGACAACTAATTCTAAGTGTCCCCTAGAGTCTCAAGTTACAATTTGTCGGACACCTAGTCATGGCGGCTCTAGAAAAGATCCTCACGGAGCTGAGTCAGCTTGGATGTGAGTTGTAGACATCTGTCAAGGTTTAATAAGCACTTCCCAAACAGCTTACCCATTTGTGAGACACTGCCATCCCCTGTGTTATTGTTTGTTTAACATATGCTTTAGTGTGTATCCCCTTTCCTACATCCAAAGTATCATAGTGTAAAGCTTGTACAGTCATCCCTTAGCCTAGCCTTGCATTTATCCACCCTCTTCCATCACTGGCAAATTGATCACAGCCATGAAGTGAGTATATCCTTGAGGTTTTGTTCTGAGCTATAATTATTAATGAAGTTTACATTGAATATCTTGTTTTAAAACCGCCAGTCTAATACTACTTATGTTTACAATCTTGCTACTTGAAGGATTAATGAAGCATGTCATAACTAGTTACACTCGCAGCATTTTGATGTTTCAGCTTGAGTCATATTATGGGTCAGTTGACCTGGTCAAACCCAGTTTGACCAAGTCAACCACAGGACATGTGATGCATTAGACCAATTATGACAGAGATTGATGATATATGGTCTTACACTACCCACCAAGTGGTTCCATCCAGCAGCTACAAGTTTCAGATGATGATCTTGGGTGCTTTTATCATTTTTTATCATTTACAGATTATTATTTTTTAGCTGTCCGGGCATGGTGTTGGTATTATATGATTATACAGTTTCCCATATGATGTATGGGTATGTGTTTTTAGTACATTTGGATCTTCTGAGTCCATTCGGATACTCAGTTTGCAGTTCCGGGCAGTTTCAGTTGAGATATTGGTCAGTTTATCATTCTAGTGCAGATTTGCCATCAAAAATGGCCTAGCAGAGCAGTGTGACTTTTTATTCCCACCTAGGGCACTACAGAGAGAGTATGGGGTCCAGCAACTTGTTTTTACTATTTAGCCATACTCTCGGACACATTGGTGCAGTCAGTTTTGGCCCCGAGTGATCAGGCAGTGAGTTACAGGCATTTTTATTTTCTACAGGTGATTTACAGAGGCATAAAAAATGGTAAAATGGCTAAAGAGGAATTCGATTTGAGCTACTGAGGCAAGGAAATGGCATAAGGATGATTTTGATGATGTGTATGACATCTCCCACACTTTCCAGAGTAGTTACATCAGTCAGTGGGGGCCCACACACTTTCTCAAGCTCATTTTTATGGTTTTATGATGTCTTTGGAGGCCCACGACTTTGCCACTTGGGCACATTATTGTACTTTGATGAGTTATTTTATGTTATTGTGACATGGGGACACACTAGGGAGGAATTATATCACCCCCTAGACCCACCATGAGCTTCATGTTATATTCTCCTAGTCACTTTATGTGGACGTCCTCCCTAGGGCGATTTGACTAGTGGGTTTCTTATGTTTTGGAGTTGATCCATGTACTTTATTGTTGAGCTCATCTCAACCGTTGATTAGAACATTGTATCTTTTAATCTTAGCCACTCATTAAAAAGGTGGTTAGGGTTTTGGTCTCTCCCATAGCTATTTAAAGGAGAGACCCTATCATTGTAAAGGGACCTTTGGCTCTTGGAATTTGATAATAGAATAATTATTTGCAAATACTTTCGGATATTCTTTGATGTGATGCTCTTAGATATTGATTGTAAAGTCTATTGTCACCTAGCATTTGGAGTTTTGTGGCGACTTCACTTGGGCGTTTTTGCAGGGGGTTCCTCAACTCACGTCACTTGGATTTGATTATATCAGGGGGTTTTCAATTGCTTCATTGTGATCTTTGATTTCATCTTGATATGCCTCTTGTTGCATTAGTCATTTTATCTTGATGCTTCGAATCTAACTTAGGTAGTTCGATGTGCAGGAGAGGAGGGCGCATTGGCTTCTTGGGGAAAATCGATTTCACTTGGACACTCACTCAAACCACTTCAAATTAATTGGGAAGGCATAAATCATCAGTATCAAGGTATCCGCAAGATTATCAGGGTAAGATCTACTTTTATTTCAGTCATTTTTGGGTTCCAATCCATTGGCCATATTCATTTACAGTTAAAACCCTCATTTAAATTAATCAAAAAATTCTCTGGCTCAAACGACTTGGTTTACTCGCAAACCATTTCTGGGTTATTAGGCTCTTGCGTATCCCTAGGTGGGTTCTCCTAGACGTCATGGTTGGAGGACTCCATGTGGCCCAATTCCCAAGGCACTAGTCACTTAACCCTTGCGCATTCCTGTCTTGATTGTTTCTCCTGTCGTTTGATCCCTATTTGTGAGCCTGCATACCTTGACACTGTCAAATATTTCACCCAAGCTATGCTAGAAAGCCTAAACCTTTAGATCCACTCTTTGGAAAACTTCCCCTGTTTTAAGGATCACATTTCCCAAGGCAGTTGATTTTGATCATTTGTACTAGCACTTGAATCCTGGAATCATTTCTAATTTTTTTTATTTTATTTTTTTGAACTCGCAATCCGCAACCTTGGCAATCTGCAATGCGGAAGTCGGAAATGTGGAACGCCAATTTTCCAACTCCGGAAAATACCCCTTCCGCAATGCGGGAATCGAAATTGCGGAATGCCAAAGTTTCCACTTCGGAAAATGTCACTTCCGCAATCCGCAATCCGTACTGTGGAAGTCGGAAATGCGAAAAGCCAAATTTTCAACTTCGGAAAATGTCACTTCCGCAATCTGCAATCCGTAGTGCGGAAGTCGGAAATGCGGAAAGCCGAATTTTCAAATTCGGAAAATGTCACTTTCGCAATCCACAATCTGCAATCCATACTGCGAAAGTCGGAAATGCGGAAAGCCAAATTTTCAACTTCAGAAAATGTCACTTCCGCAATCCGTACTGCGGAACTTAGAAATGCAGAAAGCCAAATTTTCGACCTCCGAAAATGTCACTTCCGCAATCCGTAGTCCGCAATCCATACTGCGAAACTCGGAAATGCGGAAAGCCAAATTTTCGACCTCCAAAAATGTCACTTCCGCAATCCACAATCCACAATCCGTACTGCGGAACTGGAAATGCGAAAGCCCAACTGCATAACTTCTCAGGCCCGTAACTTTCTCATCCAAAGTCCAAATTGGGCAAATTTGGTACCGTTGGAAATCTCTCGGCGAGCACTATGCAACTGTGTGATCCCCTGCCACTCCTTAGAACTCTAATTCTGTCATTTTCTCAATCAAAACGCTGCCCAAAGTTCATCAATACCTCTTTAAACATTCCGATATATACCTGTAACTCACAATTTGGCCCAAGCAACCCCAATGCTACAGCATGGGCTCTGATACCACTCTGTCACATCCCCCTTCCATCCATCTGATGCCAGGAAGGGAATGCAACTAACTTTTTGGGCTTAATTAGAACTCGGCCCATTCACGAATAAATAAATTGACAGTAATTAAAAACTTATGTGTGCATATTCACACTCAAACAATCACAACGGAGTTAAACATTATCCACACACAACTACATCATGCATTCAGCATTCCAATAACAGTCATCAAATTAAACATTGCAGAATACAGAATGAACATAATTTAAACCACAGAGAATACTTATCTTTAAGATGAAACTATCCAAACAAATGGCTATGTGAGAGCAACGTTCCACCCAACCATAGGTCCCTGTCCAACCTATATTCTTTCAGCTGAGAGACCACCCCCGAGCTGGGATGTGTAACCACTAAAGAGGAACTAAATAGGCTCACTCACAGCCATGGTTTCACACAAACAGTCATGCTAAGCCAACACACAGTTGGGTTTATCAAGCCTGCAAGAGACAAGGGAGGAAGATGCTAAGCCAGTGAGCTCAACCACAGAGCTACAGGCATCTTAACTAAATCCAAACATCCATGGAACCCACAATACATGCCACACCCAACACAAGGAAGGTCCCCTTCTCTGATACATAGTCCCTCGGGTGCCCCTTCCCTCCAGTGCTATTCAGGGTGGGCATAGAAAGGTCCAGCTGCTAATTCCTTGAGATTCTAGCTTTCACTGGGTTTGTCAAGCAATCCCAACCTCTATTCTCTCTTCTTCTTTGTTATTCACACTTGGATTCTCACAATTCGGTGACCAAATGACTCAATCCCATAATTGGATTTTCGGGCTATCAAAACTAGGTTTTCCGATGGATTTCTGGCAATCTAACACTCTCAAATTCGCCCCAAGGTTTATGTCTATGGATCCCCCATCGGATTTCACTGTCCACACGAAATTCTGGGCATTTATGGCATTTCAAAACGTGGGTTAATGCCAATGTTTTAATAACCGGTTCGGTTCGAACCGGAACTGGCCGGTTTGACCAGTTTAGGGAAGTGGAGGTTTAAACCGGCCTTCAACTCGTACTGGTGGCGCGATTTGGTCATGAACCGGACCTAACCGGCCCTGTTCAATACCAAACTGGCCAAACCGGAACTAACCGGTCCGGTTCCGTATTAACTTGGTCGGCAAGCTAACCTAACACATCCGTGGGCCCAGTTTCGGGGTTTTCAATTTTTTATTGGTTTTTTAATAAAAAAGCAAAATACCTAACCCTAATTCACCCTCCAAAAGACATTAAATAAGTGCCCCAGCCCCCACATTCTCATTCACTCACAATGAAGAGGTCATTTGTGACTTTGTCTCATTGCTGCCGCCGATTTAGTCATTTGTCTCATTACTGCAGTCAAGTTTCAGTGTGTTGGGAGTTCAAATTTTGGCAAGGAGTGAAGCCAATTGACTGTGGAGTAGGCCGCTCAACATCAATCATCTTCAATCCAGCTGCACTGCAGATTTCAAGGTATGTTATTGCTTGCTGTTTGAACTTTCAAGCTGTTTGCAGTCACTGTTTTTTAATTTTTTTAATTTTGAGTATGCTGTCCAAGTCTCAAGACTCCAAGTTTCTTGTTTCTGTTTGAGAGTCTGAGACTTGAAAGTTGAGTATGCTTGTTGTTTATGCCATATGGCATTATTTTTTTTAATTTGTATGCAAATGCAAACTCAGAATTGTTTTTTTTTAATTTAAAACTGTTTTACTTGTAAATCTATTGTTTTAAATTTTTTTTTAAATGAATTTGCAATTGCACATTTTCATTTTGTTTTCCATTATTTTGCACTTGCAGAATCTATTTTCAAATTACATTTTCCTAATGGCTCCTAGAGTGAAAGATGCTGCATGGGTCCATGTTGAGTGTTGAGGGGGAAATTTTTTGCAAATATTGCCACAAACACATGGGTGGGGGGGGGGCATTCATAGGGTGAAGCAACACTTGGCTAGGATAAGAGGCCAAGTTCTCCCATGTGATGCACCGGATGATGTGATTGGGGAGATTAGAGCTGATATATTAAATCAGTTTAAAAAATATCAAGAAGAGAAGGCTAGGCATAAAGAGATAGAAGCTGAAATTGGGAGGAAGAGGGAACTTGCAAATGCTGCCACGAGGACATCTGGTTTACATGATTTTGAAGGCTCTTCCTCTACCCCTTCTACCGTTGCTAGGGACCCCTTCGAGTATGTTCCTCCCTCTCGTCAAAAGACTCAAAACATTGGAGAAAATCAGCCTAAAAAGAAGAAGACCCTTCAGCACTATTTTTCTTCACCTTCCCCCTCCTTTCCAAGTGGCAATGCTTCTCAATCTCAACCAACCCACATTCAACCCACCTTAGATGAGCATTGGAAGAAGCAATGCAAAACAGTTGCTCATGAGTACATAGCTAGATGGTGGTATGATTCAAATATTCCCTTCAATGCTTCTCGTTCAGCTTATTATCAACCCATGTGGGATTCTGTTCTTGCAACCAGTAAGGGCTTCAAAGGCCCTACTATGCATGAGTTGAGGGGATCACTTTTGCATAACGAAGTTATGTCCATACATGAATACTTGCAGGGTTTTAAAGAGTCATGGGAAACTACGGGATGTACCATCATGTCAGATGCATGGACTGATATAAGGAATTGTTATCACCTAAACTGTAGTTACCCCTATGGATATATCCAATCATGGATGGCAATAGGGAAGGGCAACTCAAAAGGTGCAACCACGATCACCTCGACCTCCAATATATGGTTGTCACGCCAGTCGAGGCAACCTTCACTTTATGTTATCTAGCCCAGACAACAAAGGGGGAGACCCAATATACTCCCGACAGGAGAGATCAAAACCAAGACACCAAATCAGGTTATTTCTAAGTGAAGTAAGGTGTATGGTTTATCCTAGACCTTAGGATGGAGTCACAAGATAAGTGAGGGATTCAAAGAGTGTAGCTTTGGTTCACAGTTGATGTGAGAGTGACTTATAATATTTGAAATGAGATCTAGGATTAGAGTACTAGTTCAATGTTGGAAAATCCACTGCCTTGGGAACCGTGTCCAATGCAGGGTAGTTTAGGGGTTGAATTGGGGCTAACTAGTACAAGTGACAAGATTGATCATGATACATGATGGCTTCAAGGGTTTAGTTCACCATGCAAAGGTCAAACCACAAGTTCGTCCAACAATCTAGGAAAGTCGAATTGACTTGGAGAGAAACCAGTGCCTTGGGAATTGGGATAATGGAGTCAAAGTAGAGTTAACTTGTGGCTAAGGACTCCTATGGCATGAGACAAGTGGGCAATTAAGGTCTTGATGGATGAATAGGTCTAGATCTAGGTTTGACCAAAGTGGATCACAATCCCTTAAAATAAGGAATGCTATCCCCAAGGCAAGATTTGACAAGATGACACACTAGACCTAGGTTTTGAATTATTCCCGTTCCAAATCCACTGAAATCTCAAGTACCCATGTCCTAGAAGTGGACAAACTCCCTTCTCCAAGGTGGTGCGACTTTACCCAAGGAGGCCTAAAAGTGGGGTAAATGGGGTCAAGACAAGTCCGATGACATCCAAACTTTAGAACCGGGTAGGTTAGTCAAGTAGGAGTGTGGATCTATAATTTCACAGCAATCCGACGGCTAGATCTTACTAGATCTGAGTTGAAATATACCAAGTGGTCCAAAATGGGGATTAAATCCCTTAAAATGTGGAATAGGGCCCACAAGGTAGAAATAAAAAAAGTGACAATCTGGGGATAGGTTATTTGATGTGTAGATTATGAATCAAGTGGGATCTCAACTACCCACCACCTAGATCTAGGTTAACTCACCCTCACCAAGAAGTGCGCCCTTGCTTGGGAAAGCTAGTTTGGCTTGGGAAGAGGGTCAAACGGAAGCCAATCCTCACCAAACTATAGATCCGGGATGCCGTGGATGCTATAGAGGTGGGTTTTCAATATTATGCCCAACAACCCACTGGATTTAAGAAGATCTGAGAAAATGTAAAATGGGGGTTTTGAAGTAATTAGGGTTTTATCAATTTAAGAGCTATGTCAATGGACTGGATCAAGATAAGAGAAACAAACCTGTGGATCTTACCTGGGTAACCTTGTAGATGCCTTGATGATGATGATCTATGCAAACCCGATCAATTTGAGAAGCTTTGAGGTAGTTTTCTATGCAATCGATTTAGTCCAAGAAGCCAATGCGCCCTCTCTCCTGCACAACAAACGTCAACAATATCAGATTTGATGCAATCAAGAGATAAGACTAATGCCACAAGAGAAGTAACAGGAAGATAGCATAGATCACAATGATGCTAATGATAACCCCCTGATACAATCAAATGCCAAGAAAGTCGATTTGAAGAAGCCTTGCAAAATCGCCCTTGTTGAAGTCGCCCTCCTGTAGACAAGACAATGATTTCCAAAATAGATAGATCTTACCACAAATTCCAAATGCTAGGTTGCAATAGACTTTCCAATCACCATCTAAGAACAGCAGATGCAAAGGAGACCACAAGAATTTCCACAAGAAAGTTTTTCTATACCAATAATCCAAGAGCCAAAGACCCCTTACAATGAGTAGCTCTCTCCTTTAAATAGGAAGGAGAGGCACCAAAACCCTAACCACTTTTTGAATGAGTGGCTAAGATTAAAAGATACAAATGTCTAATCAATGGTTGAGCTGAGCTCAACAATAAAATACATGGATCACTAATAAAATATTATATGACTGGACAAAATCGCCCTAGAAGAGGGGAATCCCACCAAATCATGATGACAAAATATAATAAGGGGCTTATGGTGGGTCCAAGGGGTAATTTTATCCCTCCTTGGTCAATCCCCATAGCACAATAATCATAAAATAATCCTCAATGTACCAAATCGTGCCTCCATGGTCAAATCGTAGGCCTCAAAAAGACCTCAGAAATCCTCAGAAAGTGCCATAAGTGATGGATGCGGGGCCCCGATGAAGCTGAAACTGCTGGAGGAGGTGTGGAGGACCCCGATCTATCATCATTGATCATCCCATGCCATAACATTGCCTCAGTAGCCCAAATCGATTTCCTCAATAGCCATTTCTACCAATCCTGAAATGCCTCGGGAAGCGTGAAACTGCCCCAAACTGCCTCCTGGAGTGCCTACGCTGTCAAGGTGAGGGCACCAATGTGTCCGGGAGGGGGGTAATATGGTAAAAACAAGTGGCTGGACCACCCCCTCCAAGTACAGCGCCCTAGGTCAACCGGATAAAAATCACACCTGCTCTGACAGGGCCTCCGACAGACCAAAACTGCATTGGGATAGCCTACTGAGGCTCAATCATCACTGTAAGTGCCCGGAACTGAAAACAAACTGTCTCATTGGACTCAGAAGGTCCAAATCCATCCAAGATGTGTACTCATACACCATATGAGTCTCTGCATGATCAAAATATATATCCAATATACCGGAAAAGGGCCAATAATAATAATCTGTAAATGATCAAATATTGCTGTAAACCAAGAATCATCATCATAACCCTGTAGCTGCTGCATAGAATCATCGTGTATGTGTACATAGACCATATATCATCTATCCATATCATCATAAGGTCCAACCATCTCATGTCCTATGGTTGACCTTGGTCTAACCAAGTCAACATGACCAAATATAACTCAGACCATTATCAGAAGCTGCTGCAAAGTGTCCAAGGTTAATGCATGCTCTACAACTTATTCAAATAACAATTATAACACAAAGTAATCATTACTGGCGATCTAAGTCCAAATATATAATGTCATTAATTATTATTATTATTCAGGTTAGACTTTCAGAATCATACTCACTTCATAGCTGTGATCAATTTGCTAGTGAAGGGTGAAGGCTAAAATAACTGGCTCGGCTAAGGGATGACTTGACTGACTTAACTTTGTGACACTTTGGCAAAGGGAAAGGGAATACATACCATAGTATATACTGAATGAGCAACAACACAGGGAATGGCGGTGTCTCACAAATGGATGAGTTGTTCAAAGAGGGTTTATTCACCTTTAACAAATGCGCACAATCCATAATACAAATAAGGCCAGCAATTGTTTAGATATAGCATTTAAGTTCCATTGCTTTTTGGGCCTGAAGTTTCCATAGCCTTGATCTATGTGTGTTTATAAACACATTGCATAGATTTACATTTATTTTAGGCTTTCTGCTGCAGGTGTGTTTTTAAGGCACTTGTTTACCTGAGCACTTCTAGGTGTGTCATGGATAGCTTGTTTACCTAGGTATTTACATTTCCAAAAGATATAACATTTTATTTTCATGGCCATTTTCATTTGGCATACCTTTCATTCATGTGTGTTTAGAAACACATTGCATGAATGGGCTTTTCATACAAGATATAGCATTTCATTTTTCCAGATTTTGTATTCATGGCAGCACTAAAAGTTTCAGGTTTAGCCAACACAACTTTAGTGACTAGGGGGAATTCACAAGGAACTCCAACTCACCATAGGCAAGTTTTGTCACCAACTCAGAGCCGAGACACAATAAACAGGGAAGCTCATCCAATACAGAGGCTACAGTGGGGAAAAGATCCTCCATGTCACTAGTCAAGTAGTAAGTTAGGGTGATAAACTAAAAGGTAGGCAATGGATGGATGAAGACAATGAATGATGGAGCCGACACTAGCAAGACAAGGTATGGTGGAATGATCACCTCTATTCTCCCTAAGGAGGGTAATACCAATGAGTATGAATAGTGAACTTCTAAGTCTGAGTAGGGACAATATAATATATATAAAAAGATCAACCAGGTCCACATATCTATATGATCGCCAGATCATGACACTAAGTGCTAAAACATGCTATAAGAATAAGTATAAAAGCAATATAACCATAACACAACGATATACCTGTTGAGTCATATACCTGAATGCTCATCAACCTGTACCATCATCTGTCCTCTGAAACTGCTGCTGTGGATCTGGGCACTACTGACTGCTCTGTACCAATGGTATAATGGCTACATCGGTCATCTCTCTGAGTGTCCTGAGACTCAGTCATGGCATGGGGAATATACACTGCTGTCCACAATCTGATAGTGATCCAATATAGATGCTCATCTCAGCATCTCAAATGTAAGGGAACTGGCTGAATAGTGTACTGGAATCAAAAAAATAATGTATGGTAGCCCGGCTACTATAAATGTGATAACAGGAACCATACTATCATCAATTTCCTTGTCTCTTGCCCACAAGGAACCATGTTTTTGAAATCAGTTGATGCATCTGATAGGATGAAAGATGCAACCCTATTATTTCAGCTCTTGGATGAAGTTGTTATGGAGGTGGGGGTGGAAAATGTTGTTCAAATCATCACAAATAATGCATCTAATTATGTTCTTGCTGGTAAGATGTTAGAGAATAAACACAAAACCATATTTTGGACCCCATGTGTTGAACACTACATAGACCTCATGCTTGAGGATATATGCAAACTGGATTGGGTCAAGAATGTTGTAGAGCATGGAAAGAGCATTACAAAATACATCTACAACCATGCATGGGTCTTGAACCTAATGAGGAAAAGCATTGGGAACAGGGAACTTGTTAGGCCTGCCATCACGAGATTTGCAACACACTTCCTCACATTGCAATCTCTCATTTCCCAAGAACAAAACTTGTAGAAGATGTTTTCATGTGATGAATGGAATTCATCTAAGTGGGCCCATAAGCAAGATGCAAAAGACACCAAAAAAAGAGTTAATGATAGTGCATTTTGGAAAAAAGCAGCAGAGGTTGTGAAAATTGCTAAGCCCCTTGTTAAGGTGTTGCGGTTGGTGGATGGGGGAAAATTGGCAATGGGTTACATTTATGAGGCTATCGATCAAGCAAAGGAGCAGATAAGGGAAGCATACAAAGATAGAGTAGCCAAGTATGGGCCTATTTGGGAGATCATTGATAACAGATGGAACAATCAACTCCATCGCCCTATACATGCAGCTGGGTTTTTCTTGAACCCAAAGTATCATTATAGAACTCGGCTAGGAGATGATCTAACAGGGGAGGTGAAAGATGGTTTGTATGATTGCATAGAGCGCATGATCCCTGATGAGAATGAGCAGATGGAAGTACATCGACAGCTTACCTCTTTCAAAAGAGCCACGGGCACTTTTGGAAAAAGCGTAGCAATAAAGATGAGAGATGGCGACCAACCAGGTAAACAATTTCAAATTTCCAAGAATCCAAAGTTTCATTAAGTTCAATTGTTTAAAACTTTAAGCTTTAAGTTCAAATTTCAAGTTTTATTGTTTAAGTTCAATTGTTTAAGCTTTAGCTTTTAAGTTGTTTATGTTCAATTCACAATCTAATTTGTTAAATTTAATTTGTCCATGCAGCAAATTGGTGGGAGTCATTTGGCAGCCATTGTGGTCTATTGCAAAAGTTTGCAATTCGTGTCCTTAGTCAGACTTGCAGTGCTTCCGGGTGTGAGTGCAATTGGTCCATCTTTGAGATGATTCACACAAAGAAAAGAAACCGTTTGGAACAAAAACGGTTGAATGATCTTGTCTTCGTGCAGTACAACCTCCGACTAAGGCGCAACCAATTGCTAAACAAAAGACCTGATACAGATCCCATTGTGTTGGATGATATTGATCCAACCTCAGAATGGGTAGAGGAGAGCCAACAGCCAGAGTTTCGTCCCGATTTTGATATTGATGCAGTCACAGATGACTTGGCTTTGGATGCAGATCCATTAGGAGTAGGGGATGCAGGTGCAGAGCAGGATCTAGCCATGGCGGACAGTGATGGTGGCATTGGCAGTAGACGACCTAGCCGTGCAGACCATGCTTCTACTAGTGCTATTGCTACTGCTAGAGCTAGGGCCGTAGATGTCCCTAAGGACTCTGACTCCGAGGAGTCTGAGCCATATGTTGATGTTGAGCATTCCATTTCTAGCAGTGGTGCTGAGTTTGATGATTGATTAGTTATGAGTCATGACTCATCATTGATCATGTTTTTTGGACTGTAGAGGATATAGAGCCTCATTGATATTGTATTTTGTTTCAGAATTTGAGATATATGCTATGAGACTTTACCATGAGTATGTAGTGCACTTGGTGCCATTTTGTGACCCATACATGGTTTATGGATTTTCAATTTATATATATGAGTAGACTTTACATATTATGTGTCTAATGGTTTCAAATATACATATTATGTGTCTAATGCTTTGAAATATAGCTTGGAATGTTAAATATAATTTTTATGATTAAAATTGTAATTTTTTTTTTGTATTCTTTAATAGTCCAGTTCATTGAAATCAAACCGCTCCGATTCATTCCCGGTTTCGGTTCCGGTCCGAGTTGACCCCTGACCGGTTTGATTCCCGGTTCCGATTTTTAAAACATTGGTTAATGCAGAGTTGCGATTTCTAATTTTTCTCACTGCTAGCCCTGTGTAATGGATGAAAACTAATGCTTAGATGTTCCACCATGGAATGGGAATGAGGAAGAACGAATTCCCATGAGGTAGAGTGACTTGTGGGTCAAGAATAATAGAGCCCATACCTGCCATACGAATTTCTGGGTTGCCCATGCTCCATTGAAGCCATGGACTGATTTCTTCAACTACTTCCTTACAACAAAATTAAATGTTAGCAAGGAAAGTCAAATGGGTTCTCAAGATGACATTTGGCAACATATGGTTCAACCCCACTATCCCCCTCACTACTCCCTAGTGGATACACATGGCCCCCTCGTATTAGTTGCTTCCATAGCCAGTTTTTGGTATTTTATTGCAATATTAATATTTACATCAATTTACAATATTCCATGGCTTAATAGCACCCGGATAACATAATATCAAATATTTGTCTTTTTAATAAAATCCGAGCATATGCTAGCTGGGCCTTGGCCTTCAGCTCCACGCTAGGGAAAACATATATCACATGTATACAATATTTACATTAAAAGCCAATATATCCTAAGGGTCAAAATGGGGGCATTACAAGATTGACATCATTCCTTACTTGGAAATTAAAGATGAATTATAATCTTGAAAAATGAAACCAACGAAGGTTGAGATTCACCCTTGCAAGCTTCTTCTAACCAAAAATCAAAGGGATTAATGAATGGATAAGCATCATTTACCAAGTCGTGAATTATGAAAGATTTTGAAAGACTATGAGATTCCAATGATGGAGATGGGGATGGGAGGGTGAAGTGAAAAGATGTATTTCACCCCATATTACTTATAATGGTTGACCTTTCATGAGATGAAGAGCTTGGAGATTGGAAATTACTAAAGTTATTGATTTCACACATATGCCCTAAGTTAGAGGTAACCTCATTATTAGTCTCTAAAAGATGGAACCTAAATTAATTGTTCTCATCCACTCCATCAAAAGTATCTTGATCATCTTTGTCATAACGATTTTCAATCATACAACCATCATCTGTTTGCTCTTCTAAGGATACCTCAATGGTTTTAACAGATTCTTCATCAGTATTTTCAATTGTGGATGCTCCTCCCAAGGAATCTTCTAAAAATTGATTATGGGTTTCTTCTTCATCGACTTCTTCATGATCAAGATCTAGAAATAATTCATGTATATCTTCAATAAGCTCATTTGTCCCTAGGATGCCACACTTCTCCCTAGCAAAATCAAGCAAATACAACAATAATTCTTGTTTAGCCTTGTTCTCACCAAGGAAAGCTTCAAAAGGGTTGAGGTCATATTGTTGCATTGAATTTTCCATTGTGCTTCTCTTCATTTCACAAATATGAAGCCAAAGGGATGCATCATCTAAATCCTCCCATTGATCATCTAGATCGATCCAAAAATATTGAAAAGTCATGAGAAAGGCACAAAATGAGGATATGCTCCTTGGAGGGAGACTATAATACCATTTCCTTGCATACTTTCTGATTGAGAGGGCAAACATCTTCATGACTTCATCTTCGTGAATCAGATTGTGTTTTACAATGAAGTCAAGGAAGTTGTTAACAAAGGATGAAGGTTCAAACCACAATGCCCATAGAATCTAGGAGCATGTCTATTTCATAAGTCATAATGGCATTCATGAGGAAATTCTGGAATATATGTAAAATCTAAAGGGTGAAAAATTTCCTCCCATTCTTTGTAAGGAGCCATTCTTCATATCCAAACAAAAACTTATCATTAGTGGTTCATTCCTCAGTGGAGTCTTTGTGTGGAATCACGAGGTGAAAAGGATGTCCTCACCAATAAGGTTTGTCGCAATTTTTTTAACCTACTGTGTGTGTGTGTGTGTAATATATATATATAATGAATGTAAACCTAATGCACAGTTAGATGAGGAAGGACCTACTGAGGCACAACTTAGATTTGTTGGTGTGCCATTGATTATTCTCGACAATGCAAATGATTCTAATTCAAATAGTGGCATTCCCATGGTTGGTCCATATTCCTTTGTGTAGTACCTGAAAGCAGAGTCTACGGGGGCACTGCCTTAAGCAGTTACTCATTTGTCATTTTGTTGTTCTTACATCAGTTATCTTAAGACTTAGATATATATCTTCTTGATTTTCTAATATAATGAGATATACAATGATAATAGGTGATTTGTGAATTGTGAATATTATGTTATGTTACATCATTACATGTATCATTTATCATCTATTATGTTACATGTAATAATGTATGTTATTGGATTATTGTTATGTATAAGATTTCAATAATTTATGTATCAATTTTCATCGATTTAATTTATTATTTTAGTATTTTGAGTGGGTTCCCCTATGTTGTGGGCCTCAACATACCCAGAGATGTTTCCTAGAATTTGGGGGCTGCTTCCACACATCCCTCGGATGTGTTTATGGTTTCCCCACTCCAATGTCCCTGCATCCCAAAAACGTGTTGGAACATTGATTGTTAATAGTGGTCCCCATGCTCATGCAACCAATGCAGATGAAGCTGGGTGCAAGTCCTGGATGATTTTGACAAAATAGATACCCCTCATTCAGGGCTTCAAGTCAAATTTCATTGTATTGTAACACTGAGATTGTACACTATTCCACCCTCCTGTCAAAAGGACTTGACCAACCAAATATACTCTATGGATGATGTTGATATGGACATTTCAAGAAAAAATTGACATCAATCATGTTTCTATGAAGGGAAAAACATTATCCCTTAAAATCACTTGCTGTTTAATCAAGAAGCTTGCTGAATGTAAAATATTGCAAATTTAGTATATTAATGGATTTCCTTTTATTTTCAAAAACAATAACAAACAAATTCTTTTGTCATCAATTAGCAAAAGCTACTGAAATGTTCCTCTTTGCAAGGTGTTTTTGTGAAAACATATAGAAGAGACTAAAGTGATCTGACCTGAAAAGGAAGGAGAGCTTTTGTTGTTTTAACTGCACCATTGAAACTTTGCTGCCCACCCGGTATGAATTCCCAGTAATCATGGCCAACATATTTGCTCCAATCTATTTCATCTACCTTCCTTCCACGATTTGGTTCTAGTTCCATAATAATAGTTGGAAAAACTTTGCCACGTATAGTTTTTGAAGCAACCTTGAACCTAACTGGTGGATATAACTTATCTGTGTATTCCACATCTGACTGCAACACAAAATGTGAGGAAACAAAAAACAAAAGAACTGAAATGATGTTAGAAGTCCAAAATAAGAATTTTCAAATGCAACAACTCACTTGGCAATATCTGCACTTCTGCCTATCACTTCTGTCAGTATCTGCATTTCTGCCATTTAATGGTTTTACACTGTTTTGATCACGGGCTCCATGTTTCGATGCAAACAATTCCCTTGCACATACTTTTGTGGCTGTATCAAAGTGTGCAATGCCTACCTCCTCTGTCTCCTCTGAAGAGATCGTGCAATTATTGATGTTTTCCAATGGCTTTGCATTACGAAAAATGTGGAGCAGAAAGACAAACCAGAAGATAAATTATCAGCAAAGTATCAAGATAATTTGTATCTCTTCAAAAATGATGGAAAACTTTTTATAAACAAGTGTGCCCAAACATTTGCAATCAAAATAGAGAACTGTATTTTAGGCCAACCAAACAAAGATTATATTAAAATATCTATGTTCAACTACTTAGCCAAACATCAAGCAAAAGTTCTTTTGTTTTGTATTAAAAAATAGAAAACATTTCTGGATGAAAAACAGAAATTAGGACACTGCTTTAAGTGACACTGAAAACAAATATAGCTAACAATTTTTTACTGACAAATATGATTCTATTCCTTTCTGGGAATTGACAAATACGAACTGAAGACAAACTCACTAATCAGTATTTAATATAGTGCAATGCTTTCAAAGAGTATTATCTTTCTCAAAATAACCCCCACCAAGGTTCAAGTCTCTCCAATCACTTTTATGCGTGTGCCCATGCTTGTCATCCGCCTATACTTGTGATAGCAGTTCGGGCCAGGTGGAAGCCCTAGGCAACTTTGGTAGAATAGATCCCCCACACTCATGGGTCCTTAGCCGAAGAACTTTGATTTGAATGTTGTACGCTGGCTATAGTAATCGTAATCTATCCAGATTACTAGATACCAATAATAATAATAAAAGGCTAAAATATATGACATTTGGTTGGTAACCAGGATAACACTGCAATAATTTGAAAACTGCCACAAAGAAGATGAGAAATCAGGAACAAGCAATTTCTTTAGTAATATTTTGATTTTTTTTGTGATATTTTAATTTATTTTTTTAGTAATATAATATTTGCAATCTTATGTGAGAAATTTTGTATCAGAATTTAATTCTGTCCTAAGTGTTATGATTATATTACATTCCATCTAATTCTTTATTGATGCTTTGATTGTTTCTTATGAAAGTGGTGGTTATAATGGATTAAACTGGTTGGTCACACATTTCCTTTATTTTATATCTGTACTTTTGAAGACAAGATGGCTCTAAATCTTTCTACAAGATTTTTGTGCTCTCCGTAAGCTCCAAAGATGACTTCATAAGCTTGTAGACTTGAAAGAATTAGAAAATCTTCCGCTACTCAACAATATGGAGAGGGCTCTAGAGGGACACCGATAAACTCAATAATTAGATGCTATGTTATCAGTAATGAGAAACAACTAAACAAGAAAGGGGCCCTAGAAGATTCGAGGGTAAGAAATGGTCCAACCACCCTAGCCTTCTTGACACGAGGAGATTCAATTTCTTTTGTTGGAGGGAATGAAACTCTCTATGAAGGAATCAAATAGAGGACAGGTTATAGATGAGAGCAAACCAATAGGTGAGACACATAAAGATATCAAATATGGGGAATTACAATCCTATTGGCAAGAAAATAATCAACCATGCTAGATCCCACTCTATGTGGGGAGCAAGTGTACTTGCTAGAGCCTAGAATACGGAAAACAAACAACCTGTTACCCATCATATTGTATGAGGATTGTCCTAGTTTGAAGACCCTTCCCAAGCAGGTTGCAAGGATTTTGGTTTCGATTGGTGCTTCTATAGTCATTTATGGATTTTCACCTTGGTGGCATCATCATTTCATGTGTTGGAGGTGTTACTTCTCATGTTTCATGAGGTTCCACTTTCAACATGACATTACCCATGTGCACAGCGCAGATAGATTACATGCTATGTTGTCATCATTGGATTCTCTGGGTCCATTATAGACGCACACACTTTTCTTGGCATTGGCCTAATGGCTACGACTGACCTACTAGCTCAACATGGGTTGCAGTGTCTAGGGAAAGCGTTTCAACTGCAAAGCGATTAGTTTGTGCCCCTAGAGTTCTAGCATGTACAGCAAATGGTTTTATTCAAATGATCAATTTAACAAAGGTGCATTCCATGATTTTTCAGACAAATATGGTAGATAACTGATTACAAGATGATGTTTTGGTGTGGTGCTAGATGATTTTCTAATTGATGACATGTGATGCTTGTTACCTTCTTGTATTCATGGGTGTCCACATGTAATTTTTATCACATTTTCAGTAGCAAGTTACATGTTGATGGAAATTTGGTTGACCAGTATTGATGCTTGCAGAGCGTTCTTGATCCTTCTCACATAGATGGCATCGTAGCACTTTTGGGTGTCATCTTGGTTTAGTGCCCTCCATGTTTCTCCCTTATGGAATTTGTAGCAACATTCTAGTGGCTTGTAGAAGGGGCCATCCCCTTCTTCATGTGGTGGTTATGTATTGTGGACACTTGTTTTTGAGTTGGATGCTCTTATTTTTTATTGATGGTCTTCTTGGTTCATGAATTGATGTTTTGGCATGGAGGATGGGATTTGGTTGTTATGTGGACATCCATTGCACATATGTTGAGGTTGTTCCCCACCTTGATGGAGTATTGCACATAGATCTATTTGTTAGTTGAGTGTTTGACCCCTTGATGTATGGAAGCAACCTCTTGCACTTGTTGACATGTTCTACACTCATTGGTTTTCCCTTGATGAGCACCCACCATTTGGAGGGTTGTTTATACACTTATCTTGGCCATTGCTAATCACCTTACATACTCTATCATTATAGTTTGATCTGGTGATTTAGATTTAGGTCTATCCTTCTAGGTTAGATCAGGGTCTCCCCCTTTCTCACGTTGGCTTGCAGTGGCATAAAGTGAAGAGAGTCTTGACCGACGTGACAACTGATTTATCCTGGGGTTGAGGATCCTCTTAGGTCACCTCTTTAGTTGCCTAGCTCCTCTACCGTTCTAAATAGGATTCATATCAAAGGGGAAACTACGAGTTGCGTGATAACAATTACTAATCGCATTTACTTTTTCTAGATTAGATTTTATTGTTATTTGTCTATCACTTATGTGGACGCTAACCAACAATCCAAAGTAGGACTAATCGCAATTACTTTTTTTAGATTAAATTTTCTTTTTATTTGTCCATCATTTATGTGGACGCTAACCTACAATCTAAAGTAGGACTAATTTCCATTTGTTTTTCATAGATTAGACACTAACTACAATCCATTCTAGGTCTCTAACATCTCTAACTCCATTCAATCTTAAATTGGCTAAAACTAATTTCAGGCACTAGTCTCTATCTTGATATATCATAAGTTGCTACCATATACACCTTCTTCAAATGCTTAGTTATTTACATGCATCTAAATTGAAGTTGTAGATCTAAGTATTTGTATTAGTGTCATGTCATGCAGCATAGGTCTGCTTCCATTTCACATGCTTGCTTTATTTCCGAAATATTATTTGTACGTGCAGTATTTCAAATTAACTCCTATATTAATCCTTAGTTTATTTCTTAGGGTCTAACTCCCTTGTCTTTGTTTAGGAGTTGGCCTAAATAGAGGGGTTGAGAGTTGTGGTGGCAGTTGCAACCCAACCTGAACTTGGCCCCAAGGTTGCGCCCAATGAGTTGAGATTTTTCTCACCCAGGTGCGGATTAGGCGGTAACACTCGCACACTCCAAAAGGCCACTTTTGGCACCTCCCCATATTCCCTCTACACCATTATATATACACAGAGAAGCAACAATGGAAGCAAAATCCTACAACTTGGCAGTTAGTAGTCGAAGAAACAACAATAAATTATGTTATAAAATGTATGGTCATCAAAAAATTTCATATCTTTCCGTATGAAAAAAATGGTGTTTTTGTTTACTAGAGAAATTGGAACAAAAGAGGAGATATGTGCGCTTTGAAGCTTTTGTAGCAGGAAAACAACAACAACTACCATTAGAAGAAGGCAAAGCCAAGAGGGAAGAGGTAGTTCTCAAATTGGTACATGTTGATATATGTGATCCAATAAGCAAAATATCCATTTCTAGTGGTAGGTGTTTTTTGTTTAAAATTAATGATTTTTCCCAAAAGATTTAGGTGTAATTTCTCAAGCAAAATTCAAAAAGTTTTGTTCAACTTAAGAATTTCAAGGTTGCTGAAAAGGAGTCTAGTAAGTATATTAAGCTCCTTCGAATGGATAATGGAGGAGAGTTATGTTATGAAGATTTTGGTGAATTTTTTTAGAGAAGGAATTTGACAACAATTCACCACTCCATACTCTACTTGGCAAAATGGAGTTGTAGAAAGGAGGCATCGCATGGTTGTGGAGATGGGCAGATGATTGTTGGAGCATAACGCAGTACCAAACAAGTACTACGCAGACGCAATGTACACTGCAATTTAATTGCTAAACAAATCTCCCATAAAGGTTGTGCACTCCAGAAGAAGCTTGGTCCCGCAAAAGCTTTAGGTTAGTTACTTTAAATTTTTTGGTTCTTTGGCATACATATTATGCAAAAGAAACACAAACAAAATTCAATGCCAATAGACATCATAGTTGGCGAGAATACAAGGATGTTTCAGCCAATATCAGTTCAGAAGTCACATCTGAAAATAACAGATGATGGCTGTAGTATGGCTGAATTAGCCACTTTGCATGGTATGCTGATGCAGAACGAAGGGTGGCCCTCTTGGGTTGACAAAAACAGAGAATTCAGAAATGGGAATGCTGAAGATGATCCAAATCAGGCAGAGAGCAGTGCTGATTTGGAGGGCAAAACAAAAAAAAATTAGGCCCAAGTGGTACTACAAAACTCTAGAGCATGTAAGGTTGGAGGAACTCTCTCAACTGAGAGAAAATGGGAAAGCACAACACAGAAAAAAGAAGCCAAGCAGCATGTGTATTTTGCTTTATCTGCTACTGTTGATGATGAAGAGAAGAAAACACTCAAAGAAGGAAAAATAGCTTCTCCCATGAAGTAAGAATGTGCTACAACAGCAGAGCAAAACAAGAACGTTAATTTGTTGTGCCACCAAGGGGTGGAAGAGGCGAGTTCAGTGGACAAACCAGACTCTACTCAGTCACAGAGGGGCTCAATTCTTCATTCAACCTTGACTCCCATCCATACAGTGAGTCAATGGCCAGATAGATGGTTGATGATATGATATGCTGTAAATCTTCCACACTAGTTCCATGTCATGTAGTTCACTTCCAGTTGCCAATTGTTGAGACTACAAACAAGCAAGATGCAGACACTCTTTACAGCATGTTTAGTGCAAGTAATTCTTTTTTGTTATGGGACAAGCAACTATGTTTAATATGACCATTAGAAGAGGCTGTTAGATAAATATTATAATGATCATAGCTTTCTTTTGATAAAATACAAAGAATATTTACAGAACAGAATTTTATACATGTAATGTCATATGAATCGGTTCATTATAATGGTCATATTTATTATTTATTACTTAGGAGATTTTGTAGTGTGCATAATTTGATATTGAGTTATTACAAGTAATTAAGTCATTAATTAGGTGATTAGTTATTTGGCAAGTTATGTAAAATATTTGATTTGTGTCACCCACCTCATAAATATTACAATGTAATAAGCCTTTGGATGCAATAATATATCAACCAAGTATCTTTCCCTTCCTCTTTTTACGTCATTACCTGTCTTTTGTATTTATGTGTATCTTTGACAACTCTAGAGAATATTGCAAGAAAGAATAAGTAGAAGCCCAAGAATGCAAGCCTACCCAAATCACCTTAAATGTGTGTAGCATTAGTAGCATATATTTATTATTTAAGGTGAATTATCAATGAACAAGACATTTAAATACCAAAAAGTTTCATCATAAAAACTTACCCTTCCAACTGATCTGTAAGAATTGCACCTGCTGACAGCTAATTTATTTGCCTCTTTCAGTGTCAAACCATGTTTCTCTGAGGCATACTTCATCAATGATTTTTCAGCATAGTGGACAGGGATCTTAGATTTTCTTGGAGGCATTACTCTAGTGGCTTTTCCAATCATTTTAAATTCCTTGTAACTATTTGAATTGAGACCTTTTCTGACAATTTTTGGCTTTTTCTTATTGCATCCATGATAATTTTGACACTTCTCGTCTTCTGAAGCTTCCATGTCTTCCTCATCATCTGAAGAGACCATATAAGCTGAATCACCTGATATCTGTTCTGATTCACAAATATGCTAACCATTAAATTACAGCAAGGCAAATACAGTCAAAAATTTATCAATAAAATTGATATGTATACAATGGGAAAGTATTTTAGAAAGGTTTTAAAACATCAAAAAAATGTAATTAAATTTTAGCACTGAATTACATGTTAAATCTAAATGACAATCAAGCACTATGTTCTGCAGTCATTCCAAGATAAGAATAACAGAAAAACAAATCTGGTAAAATATGAGCACTTAAATTTGGTTAAAGCACCTATCCTACAACAGTAGTGAACTATGCTGTTGGGAGCGGGGAGCAGGAGTGGGAGCGAAAAGCGAAACTTTCAAAAGCTTCCGTTTCAGGAGCGTTTTGGGAGCATTTTTTATATAATACATATTTTAATATATTTTGATACATATATATAAAAAAACATGCAGAATGCCAAATTAGATGTAGAAAACATGAAAACATTGATCTAACTATTGGATTAATGATGATTATTAAATTATAAACCATTTAGTACACACATACCATCAATAATCTAGCAGCTATAACTTATAACATTGTCATCATTTGCCATTAACAAACTCTAACAAATAACATCAACCACAATGAAATAGAGCATTATATTCATTACCAAAGAATTGTAATATGTAATCAACAATTCAAACTTCAAAGGTAGGTTCAAACTTCAAACTGACCATCAAGAACAACCCTAAATTGTACCCAAAACTGACCATCAAGAACAAACCTAACTTGTGCCCAAAACTGACCATCAAGAATAGTGTCCGCCACCTCTTGAAATTCATGTCCAGCAAATGCTGATGCAATCAAACCCTTCCATGAATCACTTGACACCATACTAGCCAATGACTCTTTTACTTCAAAAGGCGCTTGAAGGTGAGGCAGTAGCTAGCAAATATGGTCTTTGAAATCTTAAGTAGCCTCAACCTAGAGTGATTGCAAAAACTGTGGTGGGCCATGCTATGATTGGTAATAAATTTTATCATTCTCTTCCCTCTTGTACAATGCACCATTCTATTTATAACTAGGGTCCTTCATCTTAATAATATCATGCATCAAAAGCTTCAGTGTGTGAACCAAACACCCTGATGAAAATATGTTAGAGTACATATCCTCAATGATTGCTCTTGCTACCTTACAATTAGTAGCGTTATCAGCGCTAACTTGAATGACATTGTTCTACCCAATCTCTTGAATGGTTTTAATTAAAGGTTTTGCAATGTTAATACTAGTCTTGTAACATAGTAGTCATGGGCTAAAAGGAAGACTGAATCACTAGCAAACACACCAAGAATATTTATCAATGGCCTGCCACTACATTTGTCCAAGCACCAGATACAATGTGAATGGATACTAGTACTCCCTATTCAGTCCAATCATTCGTAAAATGTCCTAGACCATTATGGTTTTTAGGCTCTTTCCATGTTAAGCCCATGGTTTTGGCTTTGTCATACTCGAGGCTCTTGTATCCTTTAGGGGCACCATTGATAGCTTGTACCATTTCATGCCAATAGGGTGAATGAAGAGCATTGAATAGAACACCACATGCATAGAGAGACCTAAAAAGTTTTGCATCCACATCATCCTTGCAACTTTCGTTAAGGGAATATAATATTGTTTTAAGCATAGGTGAGACTGAGAATCCACTACCATGGGGGGATGGGGATTGACCACCATACATTCTATGTGAGCTTGAAGTCTTAGATTCAACCCTTGATTTTTGGATTTGTTTTGCGCAACCTCCTCTTGTATTTGTTTTTCTTTCACTTGCACAAGGTCACATGTTTTGACTCCTCAAGTCTTACCTTCATCCCATGGCATAATGCCATATAGATGCTTTCTCACATGGGTATATGAAACTGTGCAAGTTCTATTACAATGGGGGCATATAAACTTTGTTTTTGGTTCCACCCTCTTTCTCTCACCCAAGCCTTGTCACATACTTCCTGTCACAAATATTCAGGATTGAGAGATTCTCCTGAAATCCAGGATCGAGTGATTCTCCTGGACTCACCGAAGGACTGGTGATGATGATGCACAGAGACTGTGTGGACAACCTTCAACATGCATAGAGATGATGGAGACAGAATGGATGTACAAGATGAAACCCAGATGATCGTGATGCAGATGAAGACCGAAGAATACCTTCCTCGTTGAGAGGGAGTGTTGGATTTTGGACAACTTCGGAAGATATTATTCATTATATTTTATTGTACCATCATTGTACTTGTTTATACCTCCTAAGGGAGAAGAACCTTCTGTAAACACATGAAAGAATCAATGTAAGCCTTGGGGTGCAAAAGGAATTAATAAAAAGATTAAAAATAAAATATTTATTGCCCACAAGACAAGTCGGACCCATAAGGGATTTTCTGGTTTCAACACTTGTATAAATATGAGGTCAGTGCTCCTGATTTGTTCATTCCATCACTTGAGAGTGGTGCATCACTTGGGAGAGGAGAATTTCGCATCACCTAAAGGAAGAGGCTAATTTCTAGGGTTTCTACTTATGGAAAGCATTTCCACACTTTCTATTTTCTCATTTGTACTCTGATCTTAGAATTATCATCTGTCTGCGAAGGTTGCTGGGTTTTCTCCCTATTGGGTTTCCCAGGGTAAATTTTGTGTTGTTTTTTTGTGCTTTGTCTTACTTCTAGTGATATTGGTAATGCATTTATGTTTTATGCTATGAATGTATGAAATTTAACATGGTATCAAAGCCATTCTAGAAGAAGCCATTGTCGAAGCATTGTTGGAACCCTGCCGGAATTAGGGTTTCATCTTGAAGTCTCCAACCATCATTTTGGAAAAAAGAAGCTATAGGAATTTCGTTTTTGTCAAGGCGCATATATTGGTGAAGACGGAATTCAATTCCGAGAACTTTCAATTTTTGACCTAACTCTATGGCTGCAACAGAATTAGGGTTTCAGTTTTAACTCATTTCTCTCCACAGATTTGGATCAGCCCACCCTCTATTCAACTCTCCTTGGCAAGGCGAATTTATCTGTGGGTTCAGTTTTCCAAATTATTAACTTTCATTTTTGACCTAGCTCCTGCTAGGGTTTATGAACCAGATCTACAATCAAGATGATTGGGATGAAAGTTGAAGATCGTTTGGAAGGAGCCTCCAACTTTATCTCCTGGAAGCCTAGGGTTCTTCTACTCCTAGAAGAAAATAATCTCTTGCTATATGTAAATGAGAAGGTCACTGAATCAAAAGCCGAAGAGGATAAATTCCGATGGAGGAAGAATGATGCGAAAGCAAGAAGGATTCTTGTGGACTCAGTGAGAGACCATTTGGTTCCTCAAATCTCAGGAAAGAAGAATGCTAGGAAAATGTTCAAGACCATTATGAAGTTGTTTGAACACACTAGCCTAAATGTATCCATGACTTTGAGAAATCAGCTCTCAAATATGAAGATAGCAAAGTCAGAATCCATTGCCTCACACTTTATGAGGATCGCAGAACTCAGAGACAAGCTCAGCACCAGTGGAGATCCTATTGCAGATAAGGAGCTTGTCCTCCACACTTTAAATGGTCTTCCACCATCATGGGAGTCCTTTATCCAAAGCATAAGTGGTAGATCCAAACTACCAAAGTTTGACAAGCTTTGGGCAGATTGCTCTCAGGAGGAGACAAGGATCGCAGCACGTCAAAGACTCCTTGGCCATGGCACTCAACCTGAGGAGGACCAAGCTTTTGTTTCTCATACCAAGAAGGGTAAGGGAAAAGGAAATATGGACACTACGCAAATAGCTATCAAAGCTCAAGTAAAAGGAAGCATGAAGCCTCAACTGCTGATGTAGAAGAGGATCATCATCGCAAGAAACAAAGGGATGATGATCGTTCAGAGTTCCTCTTCTAGAAGATCCAGAATGCAAGAACATAGATCTCTTATGGTTCCCACAAGAAGGCAGTGGGGGCCCACACACCAAAACAATAAGAGATAAGTATTTTGTTTTCTTGCTTACATAGATCTGTTTTTTGTCTTATATGCCTTTTATATGCAGATCTAATGTATTGAGCAGTTGATACAGTTTACCCTGTTATATTATGCATATGAGCTACACAACATTTCATGAAGTTAGTCTAGATGATATCTCCCTCCTACATGCTTAGGGTAGTGCACACTCTTGATGGCATGGTCTAGTGGAGATAACTGACATCTAGATACTTCCCTAGAAGTGTTTGTTAGACATGTTCATGATTGTTGTGATAAAGTATTAGCTAAGATGCATGTGTAAACTATTTGTTTCTTTTTCCAGTTGATTATAAAATGTCACTGATCATCAGTCGGGATTTGACTTGTAGGGAAAAGACCATGTGATTTGGCCTACAAGAGAAGACTTGTTCCGATGGACATATGAATCCCGTTGATATTCAGCAAGAAGCTTCCTGGAATATGACTCTCAGCCTAGAAGGATGACCTCGGAGGAAGCTTTCACAGAAGTGAAACCAGAAGTAAGCCACCTTCAAATATTTGGCTGTCCAATCTTTATACATGTGCCCAAGTTGGAACCTTCAGGCAAGAAGGAAACCTTTGTGGGATACAGTGAGTCTTCAAAGACTTACAGAATCTACATCCCAAGGTCTAGACAGATTGAAGTCAGTGGGGATGTGACCTTTGAAGAAGAATTAGCTGTCAGGAAAGGCAGAGGATCAGACATGGAGATCGATGATGAAATGATAGGAGATGAGATCAACTCCCCCTCTAGTTCAAGAGGGAGTTAGCAGAAAAGGATGAAACTATCGATTCCATTGATCCAGTTGATATCCCCAGAAATGTTGCAATAGGTCGGAAAAGACCTAGATGGGCACAACAGACTTAGCATGGAGCATATGGGAAATACAAGGCCAGATTTGTCGCCTGAAGATTCTCTCAGAAAGAGGGAGTCGATTATGATGATACATCTGCTCCTGTGGCTCGAGATACTTCCATCAGATCGATCATTGCTATTGTTTCAGTTATGAAATGGAAGGTGCATCAGAATGATGCAGACCCCAACCTTTACTTCAAGGTTGCAGACGATGAGTCACTGATTTTTGGTATTGTATGTTGATGACTTGTTTCTCACAGGATATGAGCAACTCATTGTATGGTGTAAGAAGAATCTCGCCTCTGAGTTTTAAATGAAAGATATTGGATTGATGCATTACTTCTTGGGATTAGAAGTATGGCAGAGGCAGAAAGAGATTTTCCTAGGACAAGGAAAATACACCATCGATATATTTAAAAGATTCGGAATGTTGGATTGCAAGTCCATGGCTACTCCGATGGATGCGAATTGGAAGAAGTTGAGAGATTCTACTTCAGAGTCTGATTTGTTAGATCCCACCATTTATCAGCAGTTGATTTGGTCATTGATGTATCTGACTAACACCAGACCAGATATATGTTTTGCTATGAATGCCCTCAGCTAGTTCATCTGCGAACCAAGGCAGATTCATTGGATTGCTGCAAAACATGTGCTCAGATACTTACGTGGCACTGTGGGATATGGATTGAAATATGCTTCAGATGGTGACCTGTGATTACAGGGGTTTACAGACTCAGATTGGGCCAGATGTGTTGCAGATCGGAAGAGTACTTCTAGATGTTGCCCCAGTTTGGGTTCTGCAGTTATTTCTTGGTGCAGCAGGAAGCAGAACTCAGTAGCACTCAGTACTACAGAGGCCGAGTACATGGCTGCTAGCACATGATCCAGGTGGATATTGATGGCGGCCCACCTCTTCCTACTGGCTCAAAACAGTTTTCTGGCAATTTTGGCAAATTACTATTTTTAGCAGTTTTTTCGGGTCCTAAACTTCCAGAGCCGTTTTGAGGCACTAAACGACCTTTTTTGGCGATTTGGAGGGCCAAATGGTTGCCTTTGATATACATTTGGCCCCAGTCAAAAGTTGTAAATCTCGGATAGACCTTTCCAACGGGCTACCGAGCGCCCCAAACGGAGATCGTATGCAAAAGTTATGACCCCAAGAAGTTCACTGTTCAACTAACCACCTTGGGGCCGCAAACTTTATGACGGTTCATCTTCTAGGGTTAGGTTTTTGGATGTTTGAGATTCTCTCCCTCATGCTTATGATAAATAGGCCCTTTCGGCCTCTCTTTGTATTCATCTTGGCACGAATGAGCATAGCAGCCACATCTCTTCTCAGAGATAGCTGCCACCATTCTAGCTATTGTATTTTACAGTCTGTTCTATTTCCGCTATTTAATAGAATATGTGTTTACTGTATCACTGTGTTATTTGCAATATATCTCTGTATATGATTCTGTATATGCTATCTTTTGTTTCATTCCCACATAAATCCAGATCAGTGGTATCAGAGCGGTCTGCTCTTTGATTGTTTCTCGGTGTATGTCCCCGACGAGGTCAGGATACAGAGAGATGGGTCTCGAACTAGTTTCACTTGGGGAAGACCACTCTCGCCGCCCCAAAAGGCCTCCCATGGCGAAAGAAAAGAGAGACGACGGAGCAGTAGATCCTATCAAGCTGTTGCTCGAGGAAGCCCTCACGCGACAAAGGAATGAGATGATGGTAATTTCACCGAGATCCTTCGATGCATGCCAACAGCGGCAAATGCACCTGTTATCACACCATAGTAGCAGGGCTACTATTCTTGTTTAGCAGATATCTGCACATTCCAGAGCTTCATTATTCAGAGCATGGCTATGATGATTGTACATTTTGGGTTCACTCATGATCAGAGCAATATATTATTAAGACTTATGTTAGACCTTGTGTCAAGGCTGAGCCTTGAGAGTTCAGATTTGATGACTGATGTGACCCTTTATCCCATACAGTTTCAGTTCAGTGCTTAGAGATGTATTGCAGCAGTGTTTCAGATGGTATATGATGTTTCTTACTATGATGATGTTATATGATCTATGGATGCTTTATCACTGACTGTGGATTATTATCTTGTTGATTTAGTCATGATCACAGCATCTGCTTGGTATATTATTCCTGATGTGGCAAACTGTTTAAAATGAACTATAAATCATAAAATGGACAATTGCTTGCACATTTAGGTTGTTTGACAAAACCCACTGGTTTTCCACCTTACATAGATATGGTCTTTCCTGACACCAGTTGTCTGCTAGTGTAGGCTCCATATTCACTTGACTCCATCCATACATGACTTTCCTATTTGACTTTAGACCTTGACCTGTCTCATTTGACTTTCTGATACTGAGGACTTCCCCATTTTTCTACCTCTGTGTTAGGACGGCATCCCTGTATATTCAGTGTCTCGGCTCTAAGTTGGTGACAAAACTTGCCTTTGGTGAGTTGGATTGTAGGCCTAAATCATTCTGGTCGGTTGTCCCGATGTTTGGCATTGGCTCGAACTCCCCCTAGTCACTTGAGATGTTGTTGGCTAAAACTGAAAGCTCATGTTCTACCTATGGAAACTTATAAATTCGCCCATGGAAACTAAAAAGGGGCAAGAGCGATGAACAGCTAAAAATACTCCTCGAAGAGTATAAGAAAGGTCCAAAAAAAAGCAATGGTTCTTAAAGGCTATATCTAAACAATTGCTGACCTTATATGTATTTGAAAAACATGCCCTGGATGCAAGCTGCAACTAGTTGTGCTTATCAGCACACCTGAGATCCGAAGGGTTATGTAGGCCAAAAAGGCCATGAAATAAAATTGAATGATCCTAATGAACCTGGATCAACTTGATGTAGACATGATGCCTAAGTTGAATAAGCACTCTCTGAACAACTTATCCATTTGTGAGGCACAGCCATCCCCCGTGTTATTTTGTCCAGCACAGAGTTTGTAGCTTTCCCCCTTCTCCCAGTCCAAAGTTAAGTTAGACAAGTCAACCCCTTGGCCCAACCTTGCTCCTAGCCTTCATCCTTCACTAGCAGTTTGACCATGTCCAATGGGTGAGTTTGTCATTTGAACTATTGTGCAAGTAATTTTATATAACAAAAGAATATACTAACTTGATTAATGCCACTGAATGGATGCTATACTTTGAGCTTGGCTGTGAGAATGATTAGAGAAGCATGTCTTAGTCTACTGATCTGATTTATCCTTGGTTGTATATTATTGGGATCCGTGATGATGTGGGCCATATATATATGCATATTGATAATGGTTGATGGTCCCACATACTTGGTGATGGTATCATATGATGGACAGATGGTTCAGATGATGATTGATGCAGTTCAGCAGGTTTTATTATTACTTCAGATCAACAGACTATGCATTGTCCATATATGGTGGACCCTACAGTTGGCCCAATAGGGCAACCCATGGTGTATGAGTACACATTTCTAGTGGATTTGGGTCTTCTAGATCCAATGAGACACTTATCTTTCAGTTACGGGCACTTCTGACAGTGATTGATGCAGTTTTACACTTGTTGACCAGATTTGGGGCTGATTTCCCAACCTGAGCAGCAGGGGCGATGAGAGGATAGTTCACCTAGGGCGCTGTATGAGGAGGGGGTGGTCCAGCCACTTGTTATTACCATTTACCCCCCCTTCTGGAGAGCTTGGTGGGCTCAGTTGGACAGCGCAGATGCCCTAGGAGGCAGTTTTGGCACTTTCACAGTTACCGAGGCAGTTAAAAAATGGGATAAAGTGGTCACTGAGGAATTCGATTTGGGCAATTGAGACAAGGTTTTGGCATTTGGTTTTCACAAAGGTCTTCCAGGGTGATCCCACTATCTTCCATCCAGTTTTCACCATGTGGGTAGGCCCACAGCGATCACAGGAGGTCTTTTACTGCTTGTCTGTCACAGATTTTGAGGACAGATTTGATCATTTATATTATCTTGGACATATTTTATTATTTTATTGTGCCTTGGGAATGAGCTAGTAAGGATTGATGCCTCCTAGCCCCACCATGTTCTTATTCTATCATGTCCTAGTCATCATGAGGTGGATTTTTGGTACTTTTACCCCCTCTAGTGGATGACGTCACCCTCCATGATTATTTTATACCATGACGTCATCATTATATTGGGTGATCCATGTGATATATTGTTATGGTTCATCTTAGCCATTGATTGTATGATGAGATCTTTTAATCTCAACCACTCATTTGATGTAGTATTGTAGAGTGGTATAGGGTTTTGGTCTTTATTATCCTATATAAGGAGGAGACCCCCTATTGTATAGCTCACCTTTGGAGCTCTGGAATATTGGAATAGAACACTTCTTTGTGGAGCATATCTCTCTTGTCTTGTGGATTCTCTTGCATATTGAGTATACAGTATCTCTTCTATGTATCATTGTGGATTTTGGTGCTTCTACTAGTCTTCTTGCAGGAAAGTCGAATTGGTGGAGAGGAGGGCGATTTCTTGAGGGTTATTGTTGGAGGGATCCACATATTCTCTCTTGGGTTGATCTTGTGACAAGGAGTATCATTATTGTATCTTTGTGACATAGTTGATGCTTTCTATTACATCTTTCTATCATTTTCATAATCATCTTACTTGACTTGTTTCTTTGATCTTGTCTTGTAGGAGGAGGACGATTTGGCTATCTTAGAGGAGGACGTTTTGGTTGGAGCTCTTGGATCTCACTCTTGAATATACACATAGGAGAATGCTATCAATTTGCAAGGTGGTTGTTATCACGCAACTTGTAGTTGCCCCTAGAGGTATCCCATCCAGGACGGTAGAGGAGACAGGCAACTAAAGAGGTGATCCAAGAGATGCCACGGTTCCCAATGCAATGTGGGAGTCACGTAGACCGAGGCACTCTTCGCTTTAGGTCAAGGTGTAACTAGACCAAGGGGGAGACCCTATAACCAATCACAGTTGATTGGATCCAAACAAAGGTTTCTAAAGATAGGTAAATGATGAGTTACGGAAACCAATGCAAGGCTAAGTGGACCTAAGAGTTAAGGTATGGTTGAAGGTGGTGTAAGAGACTATTAGTGTTTCAACCTATGTATGATTTAGGCCACATGATGGGGTATGATGACTAGGTATAGTACCATGTGTTTACACAAGTGGGTTTTGTTTTCTTGGGAAGTGTGAAATGGTTCTAAGTAGGCCCACAAGGTGAAGTTAGGTGTGAAGTTGGTACTATAGGTTAGATAAAAGCTAGATCTATGAATCTAGGTTGATTCTAGGACCACCCACATACTAGATCTAGGGTTTTGACACAAATTCCAAGGAGTGCGACTTGCTTAGTGGTGGACTAGTGCCTTGTTTGATGGGCTAATGGGGTCAAAAAAGTGTGTCAAAGAGTAGATCGGGACACCTAGAAGCCAAGTCAAGGGGGTTTAATGAGATCCAATTGTTGGATCTTACTAGATCTAGGTTTTTCAAGTAATGACCCTAAGTGGACCACAATCCCTTGAAACAAGGAATGCAACCCCCAAGGCGGATCGTGACAAAAAGACAGTCTAGACCTAGGTTTCAAGGTATGGGCATTCCGAATCCACGAAAATCTCAAACACCCACCTCCTGGAAGTGGACACACTCAATTTTTCAAGGGGGTGCGACTTGCTCAAGGAAGGCCAAAAAGTGGGTTTGGTGGACCAAATCAAGTCCAATGGCCACCAAACTGTAGATCCAAGATGTTAGTACCCCGATCTATGTATGTCCAAAAGATCAAGTCAATCCAAGGGCTAGATCTTAGTAGATCTGAGTTTTAAGGTGCCAAGAGAATCAAAAGGGGGTTTTAACCCCTTAAAACATGGAGAGATGTCCACAAGGTAGATTTCACCAAAGTAAGGATCTGGGGGTAGGTTATCAAGTGTCTAAAATGCAAATCAAGTGGGATCTCACCTACCCATGTGCTAGATCTAACCAAACAAGCCTCTCTCTAGGAAGTGCGATTTGGGTCAAGGAGGGCTTTTTGCCTTGAAAAATGGGTCAATTTTTAGCCAATCACCACCAAACTGTAGATCCAACTAGGGGTGGATGCTATAGAGGTGGGTTTTCAATATCTTTTCAAAAGCAAGGCTAGATCTAAGTAGATCTAAGAAATACCGAAAACAAGGGTTTTAATTTGATTAGGGTTTTTATGATCTAGAAATTATGGAAGATTCAAGGAAGTGGAAGATCATACCTCTTGGAACATACCTGGATGAAGAGATGAATGCTAGTTGAGACGAGGATTACTTTGCCAAAGATCAAATGGAGAATTGTTGAAGCCCTCTTGCCAAATCGATTTTCCCAAGCCACATGTGATTCCTTCTAACCTGTCAAGCCAAGGAGCAAAGCATCAATCAGTTTAACAAATTGAAGGTAGATACAAGCAAGAGAGAGAGAGAAACATAGAATAGTTGACACAAAGGCAAAACTACTCCCTGTCAAACCAAAGCGACTTCTTCCAAGATTGAAGGGCAAGCCTCCCCACCAATTCGCCCTTGTCCAAAATCGCCCTCTTAACCTGTAAATGAAATATGGCAAATATGCAAGATAGCTACAATAGATCCTCCAGTGCAATGGACAAAAGCATTTACAATCGAAACAACCAACATCCACTCCAATCCAAGCATGTACTCCAAAAGATAGAAATTTTTATTCCAAGAGCCAAGAGCCAAAAATCTCTAGATGATTTTACAATGAGAGGCTCCCTCCTTAAATAAGATGGGGAGAGAGTACAATCATAACCACTTTTTACATGAGTGGCTAAGATTAAAAGATCATAAGATCTAATCAACGGCTAACAATAAATCATAACAATATATCACATGGATCACCCAACATAATGATAGCGCCCCCACTAAATGGTACAAAAGGGGGGTGACGTCATCCACTAGAGAAATATAGGTGCCAAAATCCACCTCATGATGACTAGGACATGATAACATAAGCACATGGTGGGGCTAGGAGGTATCAATCCTTACTAGCTCATCCCCAAGGCACAATAAAATAATAAAATATGTCCAATAGAATAAAAATGACCAAAACTGTCCTCAGAATCCATGACAGTCAAGCAGTAAATGTCCTCCTGTGATCAATCTGGGCATACCCACATGGTGAAAACTGACTGGAAGGTAGGGTCATTTCATGAAAACCTAGATCTAGCAAGATCCAACCATTCAATCTCAATTAGCCCACTTGACTTGGCTCCTAGGTGTCCCGATCTACACTTTGACATACCTTTTGACCCCATTAGCCCATCCAACAAGGCACTAGTCCTCCTCAAAGCAAATCGCACTCCTTGGGAATTGTGTCAAACTCTAGATCCGGTACATGGGTACCCTTAAAATCAACTTAGATCCGTAGATCTACTCATTGCACATTATCTAGTGCCAATTACATCCCCTAACTTCACCTAGTGGGTCCACTTTAAGCCATTTCACATATCCCAAGAAAGTAGGATCCACTTGGTAGCATATGGTACTATACCTTGTCATCATACCCAATTATGTGGCCTAAATCATACATTGGTTGAAACACTAACAACCTCTCAAACCACCTTCAACCATACTTTAACCCCTAGGTCCACTCAACCTTGCATTGGTTTCCCTAACTCTTCATTTACTTATCCTTAGGAACCTCTGTTTGGGTCCAATCAACTGTGATTGGTTATAGGGTCTCCCCCTAGGTCTTGTTTCACCTCGACCAAAAGCGAAGAGTGCCTCGGTTGACGTGACTCCCACCTTGCGTTGGGAACCGTGGCATCTCTTGGGTCACCTCTTTAGTTGCCTATCTCCTCTACCGTCCTGGATGGGATACCACTAGGGGAAACTACAAGTTGTGTGATAACAGCACCCTCAACGAAAAGCCATTTCGGAGATACGACTCCCTTCAAGGTACAAGTTAATTTTGATATTCCGTTACTTGAAGGCCATATTGATGTCGATGCCCTAGATAAATGGTTGAATCTACTAGAAGGGTATTTCTCTGTCCACAAATTTTTCGACAGGGAAAAGATCATCTTTGCGCTCCTTAAGGCCGTCCCCCATGTCAAAAATTGGTGGGAAACTTATTGTGAGCAAAACTTATCAAACGAGTCTGGATTGTTTGAATATTCCAATCCCACTTGGGCCTCTTTTATAGATGTCGTCAAGGAACAATATTACCCTGTTGGAAACTATGATGACCAGTACACAAAATGGACCATTCTGCATCAAGAGAGGGACCAAACGGTGTCAGAGTACACCAACAAATTTCATACCTTGCGCACAAAGCTAGGTATCAAGGACTCCGAGCGACACCTAGTACTGAAATATCGCAGTGGCCTACACCGATACACACGAACATAGATGAATTTCCTGGAAATCCCTTCACTCGGATCCACTTATCGATATGTTGTCAAAATTGAGCAGAAATTTCAGCAAAAGAACAAGCGTGACTTCGGACCTGCGCAAAAGCAGGGCAAGGGAAACTCTAGCTCGCAGAACACGGGGCAGGGAAAGGACAACCAGTCCAAACCACAAGCGAAGAAGCGTAACGAAAAGGAAAAAAAGGACACCGGGAAGTGGTGTGAGTTCCACAAAAGCCCCTGGCACAACACTGATGAATGTCGCTCAAAACAGTCATTGGTGGCTGAGATCAAAGCGTCAGAATCAGATCCCAATTCTGATTCTGACTCAAAACCTAATTTCATAGCCGCACAAAAAGGGAAGCAGATCATTGATGCAGAACCCAGTGCCGTTGTTGCCACTACGCAAATTCAACTAGAGGAACCTAACGAGTCAGAGGCAGAGGAGCGTCTTTTCCACTCACAGATGTGGGTAAAGGGAATTCCCCTACACTTTGTTGTGGACAGCGGCAGCCAGAAGAACCTGATCTCAGCAGAAGTCATCAAGAGATTGGAGCTACCAATAGCGCCACACCCACAACCATACACCATTGGATGGCTAAGCCAAGGACGAGGGATCCACGTAAGTCACCAATGTCGCCTACCATATGGCATCAAACCCTTCAGAGATGAGGTATTGTGCGATGTGGCCCCACTTGAAGTATGTGATGTTCTTTTAGGACAGCCATATATGTGGAAGCGTCATGCTATATATGAATCACGACCTCGCAGTGTCATTGTCACTTTGGGAGGACAACTCTATCGGATACCGGAGATAGTTGCACCTAACCCAACCAAGCAGGGCAAGAAGATAATCTCCCACACTGGGAAATTTTCCCTATCCGCAATTGCCACTGAAGGAGAACATCAGATCGCAGAGACATCCAAAACCTCTGCCCATTATCCCTCTACTCAACAGAAACAAGAAAAATAGAAGTTCAGTGCAGCATCGCCTATTCGAGTACCTTTGCAGTGCAAGGCCACGCATTCAAGGTGCTCCCCCAAAAAGAAACCATCCACACCAGTGCAAACCAAGGATACCACAATAACCAAAACCGTTGAACAGCTCCAACGCAGCTAGCAACAACAATTACAACCCTCTGAAGATTTCAAAGAAAGGCAACCTTTTTGCTTCAGCAAACGCCACACCAGGAGCTCAACTCAACACACAGTTCGACATATGATAAGGTATTTAACACAATGGAGACCATTGCTTCTTAAGGAGGGAGGATTGATCCAGGTGGATATCGGTGGTGGCCCACCTCTTCCTACTGGCTCAAAACAGTCTTCTAGCAATTTTGGCAAATTACTATTTTTAGCAGTTTTTCAGGTCCTAAACTTTCGGAGCCGTTTTGAGGCCCTAAACGACCTTTTTTGGCGATTTGGGAGGCCAAATGGTTGCCTTCGGCATGCATTTGGCCTTAGTCGAAAGTTGTAAATCTTGGATAGACCTTTCCAACGGGCTACCGAGCGCCCCAAACGGAGATCGTATGCAAAAGTTATGACCCCGGGAAGTTGATTGTTGAACTAACCACCTTGGGGCCACAAACTTTATGACGGTTCATCTTCTAGGGTTAGGGTTTTGGATGTTTGGGATTCTCTCCCTCATGCTTATGATCTAAGTGACAGGACACGTCCTAAGGGGTCCCCGTGTCCCGTGGGCCACGTTTGGGCGTGGACACGCTGGCCCCACGTGGGGGACACGAGATTTTTCGTGTCCCGAAATCAGGACACGCGTTTCCTATTTCCATATGGTGCTAAAAACTTTACAAGGTGAATTTTGCGTGTTCTAATTCCTTGTTGAAATTCTTTCTTGTACCCTGTTTTGCATCTCCTATGGTTTAATCATTCTGGTATTAGTTGCATCCGTGTCTTCTGCAAGAAAGTTCAGCTGAGCTTCACAATATGTTTGACACCTGTTATCTATAATGATTCACGTGTTATCATATACCTTGTTTCTTTCATAGCTTGATTTTCGTGTAAGCTAGTTCACGTTTTTTCTCTCTCCGTCTCGGTCTCAATGTTTTTTCTCCTCTAAATCTCAACTTTCCCCTGCCTGTACGTAGCATATGCGTGCACATTTTCTTAAGTGTATAGGATTACTGAAATAACAGAATTGTTATTGCATTTGAGATTTGTGCCCCTGAGAGGCTATCAATAGTTCAAAGCTTGAACAGATTGATATTGAAATTGAATGGTTTAGTGAACTAGTATATATGCTTTTGACTATTAAGAATAGATATTGGACCATTCAATTAAACCCTTTATGATTCCCCCATACATTTGCCAGTGCCCAGTGGCATTCCGACATCTATGTAATACATTTTGATTTTGATGACTTAATGAGAAATATGGTTCCGAGTCTCTGACATGCATCTATGTGTCTCAATGTCTCATTGTGATTTGTGATTGTGAATGACAAATGTGTTGTGATTTGTGAATGATCTAATTTCTATTGAATATTTCATATTTGTAATTGTAAATGTAATTTCTATTGAATATTTGTAATTGTAAATGTTAAATTTTATTGGATCTATATGTCTATATTTTTAAATTGTAATATATTTAAAATATATATATATATATGTATATAAAACGTGTCCTACGTGTCCTGATTCCGGGGGTCACTGTGTCCCGTGGGGACACTCGTATTTTGGGGACACTCGTGTCCCGTGTCCTCGTGTCATGTGACTTAGCTTATGATAAATAGGCCCTTTCGGCCTCTCTTTGTATTCATCTTGGCACAAATGAGCATAGCGGCCACATCTCTTCTCAGAGATAGCTCCCACCATTCTAGCTATTGTATTTTACAGTCTGTTCTATTTCCGCTATTTAATAGAATATGTGTTTACTGTATCAGTGTATCACTGTGTTATTTGCAATATATCTCTGTATATGATTCTGTATATGCTATATTTTGTTTCATTCCCACATAAATTCGGATCAGCACAGCAACTCGAGAAGCAGTTTGGCTTCGTAAACTCGTGGCAGGATTCTTCGGCCAGATTCCATAGCCGACCGTGATTCACTGTGATAACCAGAGCTGTGTGCAGATGTCAATGAATCCTGTATTTCACGACAGGTCGAAGCATATCAAGATTCGATATCACTTCATTCGAGATATGGTGCAGAAAGGTGCGGTCGAGTTACAGTACGTGCCGACAGACGACCAGACTGCAGATGTTCTCACCAAGGCCCTTCCCAGGGTGAAGTTCAAATACTTTCACGGAAGACTTGGATTTGAAGAGAACGTTTCCCTCCTTGAGAGGGAAACATGACATTGATATGCTTGCCCTGCTTTGCCCTGGTGCCTTCTGCAGTCCGGTTACTCAGCCAGATATGGGAGAAATCTCATAGGCAGATGAGTAAGACAGTCAGCAGTTGGCCGGGCTCACCCAGGTACCTTCTGCAGTCCGGTTACTCAGCCAGATATGGGAGAAATCTCATAAGCAAATGAGTAGGATGGTCATTAGTTGATCGGGTTCAAACTAGTGCCTCTGCAGTCTAGTTACTCAGCCAGATATGGGAGAAATCCCATAGGCAGATGAATAGGACAGTCAACAGTTGGCTGTGTGATTGCACAGGTGCCTCTACAGTCCAGATACTCAGCCAGATATGCGAGAAATCCCATAGGAAGAAGAGTAGGATAGTCAGTAGATGGTCGTGCCCTTTTGCTCGTCTGAGATCTCAGCCAGGTATGGGAAGACCCCATTGGCAGATGAGACAGACAAGTAGCAAATTGTATAGCAGAGATGGCATAGCTGTTTATCTCAGATATCCAGGACTGAGTGAGTCTCCTGGATCCAGGATTGAGTGATTCTCCTGGACTCACCGAAGGACTGGTGAGGATGTCACAGATATTCAAGATTGAGAGATTCTCCTGAAATCCAAGATTGAGTGATTCTCCTGGACTCACCGAAGGACTGGTGATGATGATGCACAGAGACTGTGTGGACAACCTTCAGCATGCATAGAGATGATGGAGACAGAATGGGTGTATAAGATGAAACCCAGATGATCATGATGCAAATGAAGACCGAAGAATACCTTCCTCGTTGAGAGGGAGTGTTGGATTTTGTACAACTTCGAAAGATATTATTCATTATATTTTATTGTACCACCATTGTACTTGTTTATACCTCCTAAAGGAGAAGAACCTTATGCAAACAATTATGTAAACACATGAAAGAATCAATGTAAGCCTTGGGGTGCAAAAGGAATTAACAAAAATATTAAAAATAAAATATTTATTGCCCCCAAGACAAGTCAGCCCCATAAGGGATTTTCTGGTTTCAGCACTTGTATAAATATGAGGTTAGTGCTCCTGATTTGTTCATTCCATCACTTGAGAGTGGCGCATCACTTGGGAGAGGAGAATTTCGCATCACCTAAAGGAGGAGGTTGATTTCTAGGGTTTCTACTTGTCGAAAGCATTTCCACACTTTCTATTTTCTCATTTGTACTCTGATCTCAGAATTATCATCTCTCTACGAAGGTTGCTGGGTTTTCTCCCTACTGGGTTTCCCAGGGTAAACTTTGTGTTGTTCTTTTGTGCTTTGTCTTACTTCTAGTGATCTTGGTAATGTATTTATGTTTTATGCTATGAATGTATGAAATTTAACACTTCCACAAAGGTGTTAAAGTCTCTTTGTGCTTTTTCCCATCATCATTGTTAGCTTCATTATCAACATCCCCTTCCATGTCTTCCTCCTCTCAACAGTATGTGCCACCGCTTACTTCTTCCTCCTCACCACTAGTATTTCAGCTTCCCAACACCACAATCATAATAAAAAATGGAACTAAAAGGAAACACCACATAGCCTTCATGCTTCTTGACCCAATATGAGAATAACTTGCTACCTCCAATAGAATAATAGAGAAGGAGAAATGGGAAGAATAGAAGAGAAACTCGAGATTCAACATAGTGGAATTAAAAAAAAACAAACAAAGAGTGGTTTTTAGAGCCTACCTCTTTAGCTCTCCAACAATGATGAATGTAACTATGGAAGCCTTCAATCTCCCTTCCAAGCTCTCAAAAACAACAACCTTCAATCTACATTCCAAGCTCTCACATATTTGCTCATTAACACTAGCTAACATCCCACTCAAAACACTAGAAAAGAGGAATAACATGAGTGAAATGAGAAATAGAATGAGAGAAAATGAAGTGAGTGGTGTTTTAATCAACTAAAGGAACCCTAGTAATGCCTAGACCAATGATTGAATCCTTGTCTTGGTTCACACCAGCAAGAGAGAAAAAGAAGTTCCTATAACTGGCGGGAGCTAAGTGGGAGCACTAAGGGAGCTGGGAGCACTGAGGGAGCGATCCAAGAGCGTTGAGGGAGGGAAGCTCCCAGTTTTGGCAGGGAGTGTTTTTTTCCTAGGGAGTGCTCTCCCAAAAAAGGTCCCAGAAGGGAGCGATCAGGAAGCGCGCTTCTTGATCGCTCCCTCTAGGAGCGCGCTTCGGGAGCGAAGCACTGAGGGGGGGGCACTCCCCCGTATCTTAGGTAGTGAACATATTATTACCAACAAATATGTCAAAAAGAAAAAAGCAGCCATTTAAGGAAAGGCATACGTACTAGCAGCTCACCAATATGAGAGTTTCAAAGTACAATTTGTAGCCAATTACAGCCTGCAGGTAGTTTAATAATTGAATTCTCAATAGAAAAAATTATATACTAAAACATGTCCAGCACATATAAGGGATCCAGTCTTATATAGAAAGAGAGCAAATGGCTTGCAAATTGATCTTTAGGATTATGTTCTTAAGAAAAGAAGCAGGAATTTCGTGGTGTATTCAATGGCAAGATTAAATTTATTGAGCAAGATAAAGACAAATTTCAAGGGGGAGGAAAATCCTCAATATATAGTTACCAAGTTGTCGGGCATTGTTATCCACTAAATTGCACTTAGTGGATTCCAAGTGAACCATCGAAGACTTGAACAATCAAATTTTTCATCATCATTGTTCCATGATCCATCAGGCCAAATTTTGGCCCTTTTTCAAAAGCATTGCATGTCCATACCCCCATGGGGAATTGTAATAAATTGGTCTAAGCATGGTCTTTTTGTAACAAGCTTGGCTTACCTTAGGTTTATCTATCAAGGGGATACTCTAGAGTGTTTTTTCCTTAGGAATGATGCGTTGCGCTTCAGTGACATATAACTACTGAGTTTTTCACTCCCACCTCCAAAGTTGGAGTATTTTCCTTGGCGGTCAAACCTTGAGAGGTTTTTAAAGCCTAAGTGTATGTATTTTTACATGTTAGGCATCAATAATGAGTCGTATGGACATGCATTAGGTCCCCTAGGATTTTCGGTCAATTCCGAAAAAAATAATTTTTTCCGTAAACTTAGGCCATTTTTTAATGGTTTACATGGGAAAATTCAAATTGTAATAAAAGTATGGTCTAGAGGCGAATTTTGGCATGCGGATGCTCGTTTTCACACTCAGAGCGTCCTCTTTACCGTAGACCCTGCTTCACCTATGTTTCGAGTGATTAAATCATCACTTGGAGCATTTTTTCCTAAAGAGGCAACAAAAAGTCAATTAAATGCTAAAATTGCTACAAAATGCACAAAAGGGACAAGGTTAGAAAATCGAGACACGTGATTAAAACATGTGGGAAAAGGTGGCACTCCTATCTCTTATGGAAGGTGACTTAGTAAGGTGAATAAAGCATAGGCTTAAAGGTCAAATCATGAAGTATTCGTTTGCATAAGATTTAGTGAATGTGCCCTCTCTCATGGATTCACGTGAGGAATATATTGCACATCATAAGAGGGGCGATTTGTTTGAGGTGGCATCATCCCATTGAATGGTGATAAGACCAAAGTTGGGTGGAGATCCCAAGGATAGGATGGTGCCTACCTCATGAGAGGTGGTGCCCATCCTTTGATCCACATCTTATGCAATCCCCCATTCTCCTCATATTCGCCCAAATCACTCCATGATTTATGAGATGTGCCCCCTGTTGCCGCCTAATACACACCTGGGGGGACGCGGCAGGAAACCTTCAAGCCGCTCGGTGTGTCCTTGGGGGTAAGTGAGAGTCAAGTGCTGTCACTTGATTACTCGACTCCTCCGTCTAGGCTTACTCCTAGCGAAGCCAAGGGGGCTGGTCCCTATGAAAAATAAACTAAGGCTTTTAATCTATAACAAAGAAAAAGTCTATTCTAGGAGTTAAAAGATGATGAGATTATAAAATCTAACAACTAAGCACTGCTTGCAAATTAAATCAGTTGATTAACCCAACACAAGATAGATAAGCATTCACGACATTTATGATTGAAACTTAAAACATGAAAAATTAAAGACCAGTGCCGAGAATGTGAAAATGCTTGCAATTGCTGTTGTGTAGGGTTGCTTGTGTAGTCTCAGTGAAAGTATCGCAGTGTCTCGGTTGGTAAATTTTATGATTATTAAATGAGTAGTTAAGGAGTGGGTTAATTCTTGGTTTGGCCCAAAAGAAACCTAAACTTCGAACTGAGTGCTCTAGCAACCTTACCAAGTGTCCAACCAGGCGAGGATGAACCCGCTTAAGAACCTGCTGACTCTGTGGATTCAGTCCATGCAACCTCCCAAGTTCTTAGGATTGGATTCTAATGGATTGTCTTATTAACACTAAGTACCTTGCACCCGTTTCTGATTGAGCCAACTGTTCCGACTAAGCTGCAGTAGTCAAGAGCATACTCCGGGTTTGGGGCGTTGTTCGTTTTATTAAAATGTGTGAGTGGATGATTAATCTACACTAAACCCCAAGCCTAAAGCAAGGGGGGTTAATTTTAGAATTAAATTTTAAGAACAAAATAATAATTGAATAAAACACAAAAGCATATGACAAAATGATAAACAGGTCCTCGGAGGACTTTGTGTGCTTGAGTGATTTGTTTAATTACTACTGCTCGAATGAAAACTAATCTAAAATGAAAAAATAAAAATAAAAAGTAAAAATGTGCGAATCCCCCCTGGGGGGATTGGGGTCAGGCGCTGGAATTGCCTGCTGTGCTCTTTTTATTCTTTGGTTTACAACTCAAGAAAAAAAAACGAGAACTACTGCTTGCCCTTTATCATTAGGGAACAAGACAGTTTACAATAAAATATGGAAAGCGAATGTGCTTGAAGGGGGTTCTCCAAATGGTTCTGGGAGCTTCCAAATGTCTTTCTTATAAGTTTTTTAGCTCCAACCTGTTAAGACAACAAAACAGACCAGCGAGCGAATATTGATTAGAAATGACAATCATAACACTTTAAGAGTGTTCTAACAATGCTACAAACTGTCAAAATTAAAACTAATGCAACTAGTATGCAAAAAAACTTGTTTTTGGACAATTTTTTGAATCTTTAAGTGACTTTTAGTAAACTTTTAGATGTAGGACTGTCATAAAATGACACAAATTCCAGCGAACAAAAGTTTACTGAAAAACTACCAAAACACACTTTAAGAGTATGTTCGGTTTAGATGCAAAAATGGAAAAAATTTCTAACTTAACTACTACAAAATGAAATCAAACGACTAAGGAAAGTGAGCTATAAAGCTACTCTCCTTAGGATCTTTTGCTTGCTTTTGGAAAAGCTAAGCGAACCAAAGCACTTAAATGCCAAATATACTATTCCACTCAAAACAAATTTTTCCTATCAAGAACTCTAGATTTACGATAAAGCAAGCTTGAAAAGGAAAATTTATAACATTAGATCTACTTTCAGATTTGCTTGATAAAATGTAGATCTTAAGACAAGTAACCAGTAACCCAAGATAACAGAAGAAAATTTGATCAGAAAAATGGAACCCTTGGGGGTTGAGTGTTTTGAAGAAACGGCAATGGAGTCAAGCTCCCTGATGCACCAGTAGGACCCAGACTTTGTTCGAATTTACTGAATGAAGATACGATCTAACATGTTCGTGGACTTCTTCAACTTAGGCTACCTGTAAACAGCTACAAACAACTAGCAAGGGGATAAGAGCATATGTGTAAACGATTGAAAGAAAGCAGTAAAGCAATGGATTCAAACAAGAAATCACACTGTTATTAGCACCCTAACATCACTTACAAGAGTAAGCAACCTATAAAGCATTACTTACAGATCTTTAAGAAGATAACTTCCATTTAAAAGACATACAATCCCGACAATACTAACTATGCAAAACGATACAATTTACCTCAAATGTAACAAGCATGAAGATCCAACCAAAGACAATCACCAGACTAGCCTCCAAAGCCTTCTTTACTAAACTCAGAAAAATATTACAATATACGGGCAGAGGTTCCACCTTCCGATCCTTACAATGGAGCCAAGCTCCTCAATTTATAGCACAAGGAGAGTGAGCTAGGGCACAAAACCCTAAGGAGACAAAGCTTCTAGTTTGTAGAGCAAGCAACCTAGATGGCCAATGGCAATGCACCATCAAACTTGGATAAAAACTCGAAAAAACAATAAAACTTGGAAAATGCCAAATTGATGAGAATACCCACGTGAAGGAGGAAATCGAACTTTTGATGTTTCCATGCTTTGCTGTGTTGGATGCAGCGTTGGAAAGTGAGTTTGATTGGAGTTAAAAAGGAAACCTCTCCAAAATCACCAAAATCAAGATGTTGCCGTGTTGTGAAGGAGCTCACGCGAATGTTGAGGAGGAGCACATGCTTTGAATGAAGAGTTGCCATGCCACGTTGGATGGTGGGCTGGAGTTTTGAAATTAGCAATATAATCATGGGCCATGCCATATGAGGTGGCAGCTCCCACCAATCCGAATCAGCAAATCCGTAAGCCGTGAGGAATGAGTGATGGCCCACGTGAAGAAAATCGTACGGCTTTATAATAATACAAATGATCATCCTTTTATTTGACCTTCACTTGCAATAGCTTATAAAAAACGAATGTATGCCATGTCATATGAGGTGGCCCCCTTTTGAACTCACTCTCCATACCTCCATTCGTACGGTCATACGGTTGCTCACGTGAAGGAGTGTGGAGCATGGAATATAAATATTCCAATTTTGACTTTTTATTAAAACTTTAATATATACCTTCACCCCTTCACTAAGTCACCCATCTAATTTGACATAAGCCATGTCAATTAGCATGTGCCAATATTCTTTTTTTAAATAGTTTAATTATTTGGCCATGGTGCATTTTGATGCATCTTTTAGCATTAAAGTGCCAAATTGCACCTCTGATAGGCAAAACTACTCCTTGGGACACTCTGATCACCCGAAACATACGAAAACTGGGTACTGGGGTAAAGAGGATGCTCTGAGCTTGAAAACGAGCATCCTTGCGCCAAATTTCGACTCCGGATAAGGCTTTTATCACCTTTTGAAAATTTTTAATTAAACCATTAAAAAATGGCTTAAAAATGAGAAAAAATATTTTTTGTCGGAATTGACTGAAACTTCAGGGGAACCTAGTCCATGACAAAACGATAAAATTCTAGCGTCTAGCATGTTTATACATGTTACAAAATGGGCTCTAATAATCCCCTAAGGCCTAACCCCCACTTTGGGCATTCCAGCTTTGGAGGTGCAAGAGAAAACCTCACCGATTATACTCGACTAAAGGCAAAGCATAATCGACAAGGGAAAAAACTCCTTGGAATACCTTCTTTGGTTGTTAAGTCCTAGGGAACTGAGTCACTCAAAGACCACCATGCTAGTACGCTTATTACAAACCCCGTGGGGCACGGTCATGTACTGCAAAACATTAAAAAAAAGGGGCCCTGAATAGGCCAAACTTGGAAATTCTGAACTCTGATAAGCACAAGTGACTTGTACAACACTGGTGGCTCACTAAAGTCCAACTAAAGTGCAACTTTAGGTGGTAACACCCACCTCATGCTCTCAACCATAGTGCGCCCCCCCCTCCTTCTCCATTCTCTATTTACGCGAGAGCTTGGGCTCTCATTTGGTCATGGTCAGAGGAACGAAGGCTCTGCCCAAGCTATGAAGCTTTGTACAGTAACTCTGTTTTGATTAATAGAAAGGCTTTGGAGGTCCATGGTGTGTGGATCAATATTGTCACTGGCTTATGAGGAAAATGTATTGCTGCCCTTTTTTTTGCTTTACTTCTTGTGGTAATCTATTTGGCCCTAACATTGTTGTTAACATATACGGTGAATGATTCTAGTTTGATTTCATTTACTATTCTCTACTTGTAAAGATCTAGGAGTAGCAGATTGTACTAGGTTGTACTTATGCTCTCTCAATCTTTATTTGTTAAAATACCATATTTGATCCCCTTTTGTGCAAGTATTGTTAGTGATGCAGGTTTCCTAGCTTGATTGGAGTGGATGATCTTGGTTGAATCTACCATTCTTCAAGCACTTCAAGAAAGACATAGTCCCTCTGCTTCCCACCGTTGTACTCCTTAGATATGGGCATTATGCTTGAGCAACTCATTCTTCCTTCTCTCCTTCACTTTTATAATTAAACTTCCTCGTTGGTTCCGGTTACTCTGAATATGCTTAAGTAAATTACTTCCCTTTTAATAAAATATCATTCAAAGGCTGATTTATTTAAGTACAATACTAGATCTTAATCTGAAGGCTTTATTTTTCGTAGATCTTGATTGACTATGTACTTAGGCTTATTGTTTATCATTTAAGTACTTAATTTTTTATGCTTTTAATGTTTGATTTAGCACATTTGGTGCATTTTAGGTGGCTGGTTTTACATTTTTCTCACTATGACAAGAGGAAGTGCTGCCAAAGAATTGAAGATCTAGGCCATCCAAGGCCTCCCAAAGCAAAACTCTTCTTTCTTCTTCATTTCTAAACACATGTGAACATTTGGATCCAGATCTGTAAGGACCAAAGGCAACCACCTTTTTCACTTGTAATATAATAATAAGAAGAAGATTGAGTGGGTTTTCCAAGCACCTGCACCCCATCTTCCTTGGGGGCATTTGTGTCGCCTCCTTGATGGTTTGCTTTTTTGTATCATTATTTTTTGCTTTAGATTACTTTATTTTTTCTTGCTTTGGTTAGTTTAACTTTTCTTGCATGGTTTTTGTAAAGTAACGACTACTAACCTGGCATTGCTCTACAGAACTACCCAAGAGAGCTTGCTCGATTGGGGAAAAGATACTCTTTGCCGTAGTAATTAGTCTCACATTTTCCTCTTTTGCATTTACAATCTCAATTGGAATAAACAATCCACCCTTCCGTGTATGCTCTTTCCCATCGCAGGTTCACCCTAATCTTTGGGATAACCAAAAGCGACAATGTGCACTTTTTAACTTCCCACGTGTAATAAACAAACTCACCTTAATAAAAACAACTTCCCCAATACATTACGAAAATATGGCGTATCAGTCTTTGATGTTGTGTGGGAAAATTCTTCAAAGGAAGCGGGAACCACTGGATAGTGACCTCGAGATACCGTCAAGCTGCACCCTCGATTGGTGTAGTGTTGGACACCTCCCAAAGACTTCGATCCAGCCCACCTTTCCAAGTGCGGAACCACCTTTGTCATAATCCGGACATATTCTCAATACCTCACGGTATATCGTGAATCCCCTTCCCCTTAATCCACCCATCATCTTAATAAATTAAAACTGACTAAGTGCACTGCAAAACATTTACTATTTTTCAGCAGCATTCTATTATTTTGACTCCATTGGCACTAGTACAATTTTATTATCATTATTTGCTTTTAGTCAAAAATGTTATGAATGTCTTATATATTTTTATGTTGTTGAATACAAATTCCACATTTGCAGTAACGTGTTTCAGTAATCCATTTCGAAACTCCTAAAAAAAACAATCCCATCCACAACTAATAAACTAATAAGAGCCTTAGCAACTCTTTTCTAGGGACTACCCCTCTTGGCTTCGTTAGGAGTTCAGCCTCAACGGAGGAGTCAGGATCAGGTGACAACACTGACTCGAGACTTGCCCCCAAGGACACACCGAGCAAGTTGAAGATTTATGCTGCGTTCCCCCCTAGGCATGTTTCTAGCGGAAACAAGCATGATCTTTAGATTTTAATTGAAAGGGTGAAACATTATGAGCCAGTGCACTAGGATTACTATGTTATCATGGCTAGGTTTCCAGCATCAACGCAGCTCCAGGAGATTGCACTGCCACATATCAAAAACATATTGAAACAGCCAAACAGTTTCTTCAACCTCAACCATATCATTCCACTCCTCCATATGATTTGGAATTCAACTCTAGGTCTATGTCTTTAGCTTGGACATGCTAATGGACCTATTATTTTCACTAGATATCGGAAGCCTAATGCTCTTCTATAGTACTCTGTCACTTCCATATTTTGATCATCAAAATAGTCTGGAGGTGCTATTGTTGTGCACAGTTTGCTTAGTTTATACAAGCACTATTCAGTTGAAAAAAGTAAAAAAAAAATGCCTACACTAACTCTTGAAATTAAGCATTCTATTTGAGACAACAATGATTGCCAACCAACAATGAACTCCATCCATGCCAACCTCTTCAAAAATCATATTATTATATCCAGGGTTCTAATATTGACAGTTAAACTGTCCAGTAGGCCATGGTCTAGTGGTAACTGGCAGCAATTATCACTTCTATGTCCCATGTTTGAATCCTAGAGGGCATGTCCCACTAGTTAAAGGGTCTCTTTAAAGCATAAAGGCGTGCATTTCTTGTCATAAATGATACGGAGTTCCATTGTTCCCTCCATCCAAACAAAGGATCTCTCACTCAAAGCAAAATGTCGTCAATTAAACAAAATTGTTCCCTTTTCTATCCATGATGAAATTATGATAGTTGATTAGATATGATCCCAAATCTCTCTCTCTCTCTCTCTCTCTCTATATATATATATATATCACAACTTTCAAATTTTCCAACATTGACAACTTGACAGTATCTTCTCCTCTTGATGGTTAGCCAACTTCCTTTTTACAAATTAAAATCCACATAAAAAATAATATTGACAGTATCTTCTCCTCTCTAAGAATATTGATGAAATATAATCTCTCTCTCTCTCTCTCTCTCTCTCTCTCTCTCTCTCTCTCTCTATATATATATATATATATATATATATATTAAAAGAAGTATGGCAATATTCAAATGTAATGAAAAGAAATAAAGAATCAAAATTAGCAAGAAGTGCTAAAACTTGAACTAGGCTAATTGTTCATGAAGCATATATAATCGCTTCGAAGTTGGAAGAAACCTTACCCCATTTATCTTAGCATCTTCAGGTACACGTTCAATAACAGTAATTGTTCCCTGCAGCTGAAAATCTGGTTCAGTACTTCCCATATTTTCTGAATCAAAGACTTCTCCCATCTTGCCTCCCTTCTTGCAATCCTCTTTCAAGAAGGCTAGATGTTTAAAAATTTTGGGTTCTCTCTGTTTACATGCACAGACAAGTAAGAAATCTTGACAATGAACATTATATCATATAACAATGAGATCATTTGCAAAGAAAAGTTCGCTTCTCTCCATTCTGTATTCCTAAAGATTGTAATTAATCATATCACCTTGCTAAATGTGTGTTATCATATCACTTCTTGACTGTTGACTACTAAGAATTCAACAAATAGAGACAAAAGTTGAACAGAGTTAACCTTATTTTTTTTCATACTTAAGCAACAAGGACATATCTTGTTCAAAATATCAACTGTATCAGCTATTAGATGTGGGTTGTAGATGACTCGTGGTAAGAGGATACACCCAAAGTGTCCTGCAAAGGAATCCAGTTCATCAGCACAGGATGCTGAATTCTCCTACAACTTCAAAAGTACCTATGGTAAATGCATTGCACTATATATTATTCTAGCATCATTGAAAACCCTTTTACAAACAAGCTGTTCCTTGATTCTCAAATTTTGGGCCTTACCCTCACAAAGCTTAGCGTCAGATGCACCACACGAGGAGCATTTTTGGTCCAGACTTTGATTTGGAATTCCCAGACAAGAATCGACGACATCCTTTGGTTTGCTTATCGATGGAATAACAGATAAAGTTGTCTGTAGAAATAGAAAAAAACACCTCAGTTCTAAAATGAAGCAAGAACATTCAAGTTACTATATCAAAAAAGTTCAAGTAAGTACAATTCCAAAGTATAACCATCACATTTTATGGCATTCATAATTGACATCTAAAACTTGATATAATTTGGCAGCAAAACCACAAAATTACCGTGGAGTCAGAGAAAAAGGTAGGTATGGAAATATCACCATCCAAGTGAAACTGATGGCAAAAGATTTCAGTTCCAAAGGGGCTAATTCCAACTCTACCGAACTGACATCCCATAATCTTTGAAGGAAATAAAACAAAAGAAGCTAGAGTGAAATTTGAATGGAGAGGCTAAGTTAGAACATATGCAGTAGATTACATACAGAAAAATCCAACCATCTCAATTTTGTGTCCAAGAATATTGGCTATGATTCTTGAACCATAGATGATATGGAGTTTACCATTCAAACTACTATTGAAATATGCCATAGCTTGTCTACTGACCGACACATTCACAAGTTATGTATCAGTATAACCTTTTGATTTATTCACAGATTTTTCATTCTGCTAAAAATATTAATAAATCTGAGAAACTCTCTCTATTTGAGGAAAATTGTCACAGATCAGATTTTGTATGTATATTGAAATAAAATAAAGTCAATCTAATGGCCTTCTGACCTGAGAAGATGAAATATTGAAGCATGTGGATAATTTTTTCAGATAATATAACAGTCAGAAGTTGGAACGAAAAGTTGATGTCACACCATAATCATCCTATAGTTATTCAGATTTTTTATGAATCAAATGGATGATACAGTGGGACAGTTAGCTCCCAAACTAGCATGTTTGATTAAAGCCCTGAAGAAGCAAACTAGCCAAGTGGAAAAAAAGGGGAAAACCCAATGTCACCACACCAATCCCCTTCAAACTTTTGGTTGGCTCTGAAGAGAACAGATCCTGTTCTCAGCAATGTTAAGACAACAGTTCCTGTTCTCTAGACAATAATGTATAAAATATATATGGAATAATAATTGAATAGATGAGATGATGTTTACAATTAATAAAGCCCATATATATAATTCATAAAGGACTCCTTCGTGACTCTTTACAAAGAGTGGCATCCCTTTATATTATTATAATTATTATTTTATTATTTTGTGCTTATTAATATTTTATATGTTCATAACATTGCCTTCCCCTCGAAAAAAGCTTTGCCCTCAAAGCTATACTGGACAATTTGAGATATGTGATCATGATTACAACAAATGCTTCCTTTATCTTGATATGTACATGGACCTCTTTTTGGAATTCCTTCTCTTTGAGCTGTGATGCTTGTAAGTTTCCCAATCCATATAACTTGTAATTATGTCCTTGCTATTTGAATTCAATATATTGTTCTTGTAGGTTGGTGGCGTAAGTACCTAATTGCATTAGCCATTCTGTTCCTAACGCCATATCTATAATTTTGCAGTGAGATGTACGATTGGATATACATTTATGACCTGGGATCCATTTTTCACCATTTCAAGGACAAGTGTTAATCTTCTTTTCTCTGAACATCAAAACATCAGCAAGTTCGCCTTGTCTTAGATGTTCATACATCGCATTTTTAACTAATCCAATTCCCATATTTAAATTTATAGCCAAGCCTAGTTTATGAGTTGTTTCTTGGACTTCTTTTAAAGCTTTCCTGTTTCCAAAGACATCAACTTGAAAGTCTTTCGAGTCATTCTTATGCATGGTTAAGAGATCCAATAATTCTCTATAGCCATATTTCTTCCTCTTTACATCAAGGTAGTTAAAATGGACAACATAATGAAACTTCTTGTCCATCTCTTTCCATGATGGTACTAGGTGAGACGTTCAGGTTTGTCATGAACAACAATGCAAGCCTCCTTACCCGTGATAAAATGTGATATGTTTCCACTTGGAAAACTGATTTGTCTCTCCTTTGAGAACTTCCTAATATAAATTGAAATTTTGAATTCTGGTTTAAAACTAACTCTTGCTTCAAGACACTGTCGAATATACTTTTCTTGTTTTATTGGAAATCTAAAGGTTGTTTGATTTGGGTGGACCGGTTCTTGATCTATTTTCGATAGCCAAGGTAGCAATGTACTCTCATTAATATTGGATATCTGAATAATGTCTAGGCTGGATTGTGATAGAGTAGTCTCAGTAAAATTGGATATCTGAATAATGTCTAGGCTGGATTGTGATAAAGACTTGTCTTGTTGTCTCTTTTTTTGAAACATCGAGCATATATTATTTGAAAAATCATTCTAAGGATATGTCGCCTCTTCTAAAATGCAATGTAATTCGATTTGATTTGATTCACAATGTTTGTCCAAGTTTGATTCTTCTTCGTTCATTGATGTATGATTCTCACTCACATTGTCCTTTTTGTCTTTTTCTTCTGCACATTCAGCATTGGATTTGAATTCAATATCTAAGTCTTTGTCTTTGGCAGCTTCTTTGAAAAGTCTTGGATTTGTTTTCTCCAATTAGTTTTTCAAAAGTTTCTTCAATCGCATTTTCAACAAACTTTTTCATTTGATTGAAAATTTCATCTGACTTTCTCTTTGATTCCTCAAGATTGGCAAGTACATTCTCAAGAACTTGAACCATGAGGATTGCGTATTACTTGGAGGGAATGAAGATGACTTTATGGAGGGAATGAGGTTAGAAGTGATTAAATAATGTTGAAGAATGTAACTTCGGAAGATATTCTTATTGTACTTCCTTCAGGAAATATTCATATTGTATTTGATTATGTAAAAACCCTAAAAGAAATCATGTAAAATAGACAAGTCAGCCCAGTTGGTAAACTGCCCCAGACAATGGGCAGTCTGCCCCAAACAATGGGCAAAACTTCCCTAGTCAAGTCGGCCCAATTAGGTAAAAAGGCCAGTTTTTTACTAGTCATTTGGTGCATCACTCACTCAAGCAAGTTCGTATAAGTAGAGGCAGAAGGACAAGTTCACTTGGGAGAAAGAGTAGATGCATTGAAGACATCTTTTCTTAGGGTTTCTATGTTATCTTATTCTCGGGTTATTGTACGAGAGTGACATTGTACTTTTGACAAATCTATACTGAAGAAGTTTTGCTAAGTTTTTCCTATAAGAAGGTTTTCCCAGGGTAAATATTTGTGTTCTCTTGTTATGCTATGCTTGTCTATCTTTCAGTGATCCTATTGCATATGGTTATTGTGATAATATATAAATTGTTTGAAGATCTAACATAACCATCAATCAGTCCCCTAGAGGGGGATGTTGCAGGGAGACCCGAGGTCTCACCACTCTACTATCGGAGGTACTATGGGGCTCTACCTATTGCTTGTTGCTCCAATATGATGGGTCAATGCTAAAATAAGAGTCAATCATCCTGGTCCTCTCAAGGCGAGGTGGGATGTGAAGGATCTGTGACATGCAGCTGAATATCTCCTTGATGAAGAGGGCAAGGCATCTCTGTTCCTAGTACCAGAAGAAGGTGGATGATAAAATAATAAAAAATATATATAACTCTGTTGCATGGATTCAAAACCCGAGGGTAGGGTTCACAAACCTACATCTCCGGTTCAGGTGCGAGCTCACGGTAGACAAACCCAGATGAACCCGGTTCATTGTTGGAGAACCCAAGTCACCGACAATCAAAACAGTGTTCTTACTACTGAATGGATTCGTCGTACCCCATGTTTGGGTTCGTCGTGGGGTCCGTCGTGGGGCTTTTTGCCAAATAAAACAAATGCCCTCGTTCCCAAACCTAAAACAACGAACCCGACTTAATTTGCAACCCATTTGTTTTATTCCTCAACGACGGCAACTTTCCACAAATCCACGACAGAGACCCGAGGGCTTTCCGGAGGTAGTGTCCACAAATCCACAGCACTGAGTGTATATGCTACTACAGGCTTACAACGGCGACAGCAGCGTTCCATAGGTGATGGCTTTCAAGCGACAGCATTCCATTATGGGTGACAGCTTTCAAGCGGCAGCGATCCAACTTACATACTCTCCATGGGCATTCCATACTAAGCTCTGCCTAAGTTGTTGGGAGCAGGGAGCAGGGAGCAGGAGTGCAGCGAACAGTGAAATTTTCAAAAGCTTCCGTTTCTGGAGCGTTTTTTATCTAGTATATATTTTAATATATTTTGATGGATTTATATCTAAAAAACATGTAGGATGTTGAATTAGTTATAGAAAACATGGATTAAACCATATAACATCAATCATCTAGTAGTTATAACTTATAACATTGTCATCAAATGAACCCGGCCAGTTCAGTACAGAACCACCAGTTTTGAGAAAACCAACCAGTTTCATGTTGAACCAATCGGTTCCTTATCGAGCCTGGCCAGTTCAGTACGGAACCAGCCAAAAAATAGTCAGATATCGTCGATTGGCTCGGAAAGCTCATGGAACCAATTGGACCAACCGATTTTGCCGGTTCTGAGCCAGTTCTGATAACATTGGGTAAATGTTGTAAAATTCTATTAAAATTATTAAAAAGGGTGTCAACCTAATAGACCCCTTTATCTCCCTTCATGAGGCCTAACACACCTTCTCTAGACAAAATCCCCTGATTTTTACAATCTAGAAACAAGATTCCATGATTTATGGTGGTCAGTGAAAGGGAATATTCCCTTTTAGGTGGGCACACTTCCTAGTCTAGGAGATAACTACAAAGGTGTCACATTAAACTCCAGTTTGCTCCAATGGTGGTTGGGATGTCCCCTACTTGTCCCCAAAACTGGCGCATGAGCTCCTAGTTAGCTCTAGAGGTGGCACCTTGAGCTCTAGTTAGTTCCTAAAGGTGGTGCTTAGCTCGTGCATGAAGGACGACACTTGGAGGGGCTACTCCTTCTCTCATTCTGTCTTTAAGCAAGTGTAGCTCCTCTCTTTTCTTTGTTGGTGTTGATGTAAATGTAACTTCGGAAGATACTCAATTGTATTTTATATTGATATTATTATTGTATTTTATTTGTACCTCCAACGGAGATGTTTTCCCTCCGGTCGGAGATGTCATTATTACATTTGGTCATGCAAATTCATTGAGGTAAAACCTCCATTGTAAGTCGGGGCAATAGATCCCCTAGAGTCAAATGTAATAGGGTTATTGAGTCTTCCTAGAGAAGTCGGCCCAGTCAGTTTTAGTGAGGCTGACCTAGTTAGATAAAAGGACAAGTTAAAATTAAAGTATAAATAGAGAGCCATGCTCTCTCATTTGGACACACTACTCACTCACACAAGTTCGCATAGCAAGGGAGAGAGGACAAGTTTGCTGGTGGAGAAAAGAGAGAAGCTGCAGAAGACATATTTTGGGTTTTCCACTTTTTGGCTTGATATTGTATTAGTGACAAAACTATCTTTGAGGAAGTTGCGGGGTTTTCTCCTTTATGGTTTCCCCGAGGAAAACTATTGTGTCTCTTGTGTTTTGCTGTGCTTGTTATTCTTTCAGTTAAGATCCTAGATAATATTGAATTAAAGTACAAACTCTAACAGTTGGTTGATGCTTGAGGCTTTGACTCTATTGTAATATCTCTTTGAGAGCAATATTTGTTGATTTTTGAAAGACTTTGGAGGTCACATGTGGAGCAGCTTCTTTATGTGTTGCTAACTTGTCTTGTGCTTCTAAGTTAACTTGTTTCTTTTACAATTATAAAGTATTTTCTCTCTTTCATAGGCCATTGAAAGGGTGTTACTACCCAGTCGGATGAAGTTAGTCTAAGTATATCCTTGGTTAAATGCCATTTCCAGTTTACTTGTAAGGTGGTTATTTTTAGTATCTTTACCATGTTGGATTGTGCTATATTGACCCTTTGCATGTAGATTACACCTACGAGAGGAAGAAGAGGATATCAAATCTCCTTTACAAGTGTCTATTTGACTATAGGTTCCTTATTCATCTAGAGGACTGAGGTTCAGTTATCACCAATCTTGTAGTTGCCCCTAAAGATGGACCCAAGGTGGATGGTAGAGGGGACAAGCAACTAAAGTGGTGAACCAAGAGAGCCCTAGTTCCCAAATGGATGGTTTTCACGCCAACCAAGGCACTCTTCGCTTTTGCTACCAAAGCCAAGGTAACAAGGGGGAGACCCAGATCTACTCCCGATAGGAGAGATCAACCCAATCACCAGATCAGATCAGACAAAGTGAGGTACATAAGGTGACAGGTATGGAACCCTATATTTAAGGAGACTGAGACACTGTGGAGGCTTAGAGATGATATTACTTGATGAATAGATGTTAAGCACAGTGATTCAAGGATTAAGTATGATTCCAGGATTCAAAGCTAGTTTAAAATGGTCAAATTTAACTGCCTTGGGAAACGTGACCCTTAAAACAGAGAAAGTGTCCCAAAACGTAGATCTGACAGTTAGGGATTTCTAGCTATGCTTGATGGAGGGATATGACAATGTCGAAGTATGAAAGCAACCAAACGGGGATCAAACCACAGGAAAATCGGGCAAGCCAGGAAAGTCGTGAGGGTAAGGAGAAAGCCAGTGCCTAGGAAAATGGGCTAATGGAGTCCCCAATCATGATGCCTAGGAGAACCAACTTTGGGATTTACTCGATCTACAATACTCAGAAAGGATTTGCCAAATGATCAAGGGGTTTGATAAGTAGAATTTTCAGTTGATTTTAAATGAGGGTTTTAACAGTGAAATAATTATGCCAATGGATTGGAACCAAGAAATGGAGAACAAACCTGTGGATCTTATCTGGATAACCTTGTAGATGCCTTGATGATGATGATCTATGCAAGCCCAATCAATTTCAGTAGATTTGGAGAAGTTTTCTATGAGATCGATTTGCCCAAGGAAGTCAATGCGCCCTCCCTCCTGCACAACAAACGTCAACAATATCATATTTGATGCATCAAGAGAAAAAGACAAATGCTACAAGAGAAATAACAAGAAGATAGCATAGATCAAAATGATACTAATGATAACCCCCTGATACAAGCGATGCCAAACAAGCGAGTTGAGGAAGCCCTACAAAAATACCCAAGTGAAGTCACCCTCCTGTAGACAAGATAAAGATTTCCAAAATATATAGGTCTTACCACAAATACCCAAATGCTAGGATGCAATAGACTTTACAATCACCATCGAAGAACACCAGATGCAAAGGAGACCCAAGAATTTCCACAATAAGTTTTTCTATTATCAAGATTCCAAGAGCCAAAGACCCTTTACAATGAGAAGCTCTCTCCTTTAAATAGGATGGAGAGATACCAAACCCCTAACCACCTTTTGAATGGATGGCTAAGATTAAAAGATCAAAGTGATCTAATCAATGGTTGAGATGAGCTCAACATAAAGTACATGGATCCATATAACAATATAACATATAAATGGACCAAATCGCCTTAGGAGAGGGGGGTCCCACCAAATGTGAATGATAAAACATAATCACTAGCTCATGGTGGGTCTAGGGGGCAATATCTATCCTCCATAGTCAATCCCCATGGCTCAATATCGTGCCTCTCTGGGAAAGTCGTGAGCCTCAGAAGGCTCCAGAAAACCATAAAAAGTGCCGGAGAGATGGGTGTGGGTCCCACTGAAAACTGAAACTGCTGGAGAAGGTGTGGAAGACATCATACTCATCATTAAAACTCATCCCATGCCAATCCCTTGCCTCAGTAGCCCAAATCGAATCCTTCAGTAGCCAGTTTTACCATTTTTAATCTGCCTCGGGAAGTGTGAACCTGCTCAAACTGCCTCCTATAATGCCTGAGCTGTCAAGGTGAGCCCACTAGGCTCTTTGGGAGGGGGGTAATGTGGTAAAAACAAGTGGTTGGACCACCCCCTCCAGATACAGCGTCCTAGGTGAACCAATCAAATCCGCTCTCTGCTCTAACAGGCCTTCTGATATGGCAAAACTGCACCCGGGTGGCCAACTGAGGCCAATCATCACTGAAACTACCCGAAACTGAAAACAAACTGTCTCATTGGACTCAGAGAGCCCAAATCCATCTAAGGTGGGTACTCATACACCCTATGGATCTCTATATGAGCATATAAAATATCCAATATGCCCAGACAGACCAAATAATAATAATCTGTAAAAGTGTTGAAAAACACAAATCATCATCATAAGCCTCAAACCACTACATAGAACCATCTGGTGAACTGTACTAGACCATATATCATATCTCTGCATCATCTGAGGTCTATCCACCTCATGTCATGTAGTTGACCTTGGTCAAACTAAGTTTGACCAAGTCAACATGACCAATAATATGACCCAAACTATCATCAAACTGTTGCAAGTGTCAAAGGTTAAAACTTGCTCTATAACTCATTCAAGTAACAATTATAACAAGAAGTAATCATTTCTCTGGCAATCTAATAACCATTTATAAAGAGTTTTAAATATTATTTATGACTCAGACTAGACTTTCAAGACCATACTCACTTCCTAGTTGTGATCATTTTGCTAGTGAAGGGTGAAGGCTAAAACTGAATGGGCTAGGCCAAGGGATGACTACTAACTTGACACTGTGACACTTTGGATATGGAAAGGGAATACATACTCTAGAATATGCTGGATATACAATAACACGGGGGATGGCAGTGTCTCACAAATGCGTAAGTGGTTTCAGAGGTGCTTATTCACCTTAGCAAATGCTCACAATCCATGTCAATACAAATGAGGCAAGCAATCGTTTCGATATAGAGTTTAAGAACCATTGCTTTTTGGGGCCTTTGAGTTTCCATAGCCTTTGATCTATGTGTGTTTAGAAACACATTGCTTAGCTTTACATTTATTTAAGGCTTTCATTTCACATTTCACATTTATAGCCAATTTCATTAGGCTTACCTTGCATTCACGTGTGTTCAGAAACACATGTTACATGAATGGGCTTATTTCACAAGATATACATTTGATTTCCAAAGCCAGTTTCATTTGGCTTGCCTTTCGTTCACGAGTGTTGAAAAACACTTTCAAGAACGGGCTTTCACATAAGATATACATTTCATTTCCATATATTTGTATTGATGGCAGTACTATCTATTTCAGGTTTAGCCAACACAACCTAGGCAACTCAGATCCGAGACACAATAAGCAAGGGGAGGCTCATCCAACAAAGAGGCTAAAGTGGGGGAAGGTCTTCCATGCCACTAGTCAAGTAGTAAGTCAGGGTAATAAACAAACTGGAAGGTAATGGATGGGTGGAGACAATGAATAATGATACCAACACTAGCAAGCCAAAAGATGGTGAGAATGATCACCTCTATTCTCCCTAAGGGGGGTAAAATCGATGAGTATAGATCAAGAACTTCTAAGTCTGAGTAGGGACAATATATATAATATAACGATACAACCAGGGCCACATATCTATATGATCGCCAGATCATGATACTAAATGCTAAGACATTTCACAAGAATGAGTATAAAAGCAATATAACCATAACACAATAATATACCTGTTGAGTCATATACCTGAATGCACACAATCCGAACCATCATCTGTCCACTGAGAATCTGCTGCTGCAACTCTGGGCAATACTGACTGCTCTGTAAATGGCTAAATGGCTACATCAGTCCTCTCTTTGAGTGTCCTGAAACTCAGTCATGGCATGGGGAATAAAACTATTGTCCATAATATAATAGTGATCCATAATAGATGCTCATCTCGGCATCTCAATGTAAGGGAACTGGCTGAAAAGTGTACTGGAATCTGAAAAATAGAATATGGTAGCCCGGCTACTATATATGTGATAACAGGTTCCATTGCCATCCTTGTTGGCATTTCTCTTTCTTTTTCTCAACCTTCCAACATTAAAAAAAAACCTTTCATTTATCTCTTATTAACCTTTCAATATCATAAGTTAGATCTCTCTTTAAAAAAAATTTTGAACTTGCATGCCAAATTTAGTCATTCACGGTTCAGAATTTTCCTAAATTGCTTATAAATCTGTATGTTTTATATTGTTAAAGAACATCTTTAATTGCAGATTTGAAAGTGGACAGCTAGGTATCTCAACTAAGAACACTTGCAAGTTGTCTCATAAGTCCTCCCTTGCAATTTCTATGATTTATGCTCGTTGATTTTCACTAACAAAGTACTGGTTTGGATAGCCATTAGGCAACCTAGGGGTGCCAACTTAGTTTTTAGAAAGGGCGATCAAACTACCCGTCTTTCAAGAATTTCTCTTTCCTTTTACGACCTCTTTCTTCCTTAAATATAAGCTTGTCTGCTGTCCTAAATCACATACCAACAATCATTTCTTAAAGGGTCCTAAAAGGCATTGTAACTCGCATGTAAAGTGGACCTCACACTAGCCTTGTCATTTTCTACTTATTTCTCTTTTGCATTTACTTCAATAACGTAGATCAGCTAGTGTAAGATTCAATTTATCAATCCACCTGTCACTCAACCACATCAGACGCCAGTTCACTAAATTAACAACTTAGCAAAGGTTTCTAAATAAAATTTATTTTCTCACAGAGAGATCCAAGCTCTACAACCTCACTACGGCTAAGGTGTACCTTGGATCTAGAGGTTTCTAAGTGACTGAACCCTAGCGTGGTACTTACCGGGTGTTATCGCTCAAATTAGCACCCTGATGAAAGTCCTGAATTATGGTGCTATCAAGGTAAGCACAATAGGAATTGTGCCCAATGTCACTACTATCACACCATAGTAGCTAGGCTACTATTCTTGCTGAGCAGATATCTTCACTTTTTAGAGATTGGCTATGATGAGCTTCTTATTTGTGATCACTCATGGATTAGAGCAGTATATTATATCAGATTTTTGTTAGACCTTGTGCCAAGGATGAGCCTTGAGAGCCTAGATTTGATGACTAATGTGACCCTTTGTTCCGTACAGTTTAAGTTCCGTGCCCAGTGATTATATTGCAGTAGTGTTCAGATGTTTATTGATGATTATTATGATATGATATGACTTATGGACTTCTGATTATTGGCTTTGGATTATTATCTTGTTGTTTTAGTCATCTTCATAGCATTGACTTGGTATATGATTCAAGACATGGCAGACTATTTAAAATAAAATGAAATATCTTGGATGATGTTATAAATATAAATTGGATGTATTACTTGCACACTTAGGTTTTTTGACAATACTCACCGGTTTCATTACCCTCCTGTGAAGCATAGATATGGTCTTCCTTGACATTCTTGTCTGCTAGCTTAGACACCACATTCATTTGACTCCATCCATCCATGACCTTCCTAAATTGGCTTTTACCATTTGACTTGCTTTCTTGACTTCTTGATACTGAGGACTTCCCCATTACTACCTCTGTGTTGGACCGCATCCATGTTTGTTTTGTGTCTCGGCTCTGAGTTGGTGACAAAACTTGCCTTTGGTGAGTTGGATTGTATGCCTAAATCATTCTGGTCGGTTGTCTCGATGTTTGACACTGCGAAGAAGTCCCCCAAGTCACTTGAGATGTTGTTGGCTAAAACTAAAAGCTCGTGTATTACTTATTGGAAATATATAATGAAAGCCTGTGAACTTAAAATTCTAGAATGTGTTTCTTAACACACGTGAATAAAGGCTATAGCAATGAACTGCTAAAATACTCCTCGAAGAGTATAGAAAAGGTCCAAAAAGCAATGGTTTCTCAAAGTTATATCTATTATTGCTGACCTTATATTTATGAACATGATCCGGATGCAAGCTGCGATTAGTTGTGCTTCTTAGCACATGTGAAATCCCAGAGGGGTTATGTAGGCCAAAAAGGCCATGGAAATGAAATGAATGATCCTAATGAACATGGATCAGCTTGATGTAGACATGATGCCTAAGTTGAATAAGCACTCTCTAAACAACTTATCCATTTGTGAGGCACAGCCCTTCCCTTTGTTATTTTGTCCAGCACAGAGTGTAGCTTCACCCTCTCCACGTCCAAAGTGTCACGTAGTTGAGTTTGGTCAAGTCATCCCCTTTGCCCAACCTTGTCTTAGCCTTCACCCTTAGCTAGCAGTTAGACCATGTCCAATGGGTGAGTCTGCCATTGAAGCTTTTGTGCAAGTAAAATATAAATAACATTAAATATATACATGTATTAGCTTCCATGGAATGATGTTTATACTTTAAGTTAAGTTGTGAATATGATCTAAAGGAACATGTTTTAGTCTTTGTCATAATCTTGTCCTTGGTTATATTGTGACCTAGTAAAACATAGTTTGACCATGGTCATTCTTGGGATCCGTGATGATGTGGGCCATGTATGCTTATGGATGATGATTGATGGTCCCACATACTCTTGTTGATGACTCCATATGGTGGACATATGCTTCAGATGATGGTTGATGCAGTTCAGCAGTTTTATTATTATTTCCAGATCATCATATTTTACACTGTCCGAATATGGTGGACCCTACTATTGACCCCTCATGTCAACCCATGGTGTATGAGTACACATTTTCAGTAGATTTGGGTCTTTTGGATCTATTGAGACACTTATCTTTCAGTTCCGAGAACTTCTGATGATGATAGATGCAATTATCCACCTGATGACCAGTTTTGGGCATGTTTACCCAGCCTGTCCAGCAGAGGCTTGGAGGCTAGTCGTTGCCTAGGGAGCTGTGTCTGAAGGGGGCGGTCCAGCCACTTGATTTTACCATTATACCCCCCTTCCAAACATCCTGGTGCCCTCAGTTTGACAACGTAGGCACCCTGGGTGGTAGCTTGAGCAGTTTCAGGGTTCTTCAGGAGGATTAAAAATGGAATAAAAGGGGTCATTGAGGAATTCGATTTGGGCTGAGGCAAGGTTTTGGCATTTGGTCTTCACAGAGGTCTTCCAGGGTGAACCCCCCATCTTCCAATCAGTTGGCATCAGTCAGTGGGGTCCACAGTGGCCATAGGAGGCCTTTTACTGCATGTCTCTCACAGATTTTGAGGATAGGATTTGATCATTTGTGTTACTTGGACATGTCATGGTCCTTTTATTTTATATATCATCGTGCCATGGGGATGAGCTAGTAAGGATTGATGCCTCATAGCCCCACCATGAGCTTCTTGAGTCATGTCCATGTCATATTTGGTGGGCCCATGTATTTTAGCCCCTTTTGGAGGATGACGTCACCCTCACTTAGTCACTTTTAGCTATGACGTCATGCTCTTTTGAGTGATCCATGTGATATTATGTATTGGCTCATCTTAGCCATTGATTAGATTTTGAGATCTTGTAATCTCAACCACTCATTTCAAAAATTGGTTTTGAGATCTAGGGTTTTGGTCTTTATTATCCTATATAAGGAGGAGACCCCCCTCATTGTAAAGCACCTTTGGAGCTCTTGAAGATTGAAATAGAATACTTCTTTGTGGATCTACTTCTCTTGTCTTGATGGATTCTTTTGCACTTTGAATATACAGTATCTCTTCTATGTATCACTGTGGATCTTGGGCTACATGTTGTTTTTCTACAGGGAGGCCGAATTGGTGAAGAGGAGGACGATTTGAAGGAGGCTATTGTTGAGGGGACTCACATATCTTCTCTTGGGTTGATCTTGGTGGAAGGGAGTATCATTATTGTATCTTTGTGACATAGTTGATAGTTGATGCTTTCTTTTACATCTCTTCATCATTTTCATAATTTTCTTACTTTGCTTGTTTCACTTGATCTTGTCTTGTAGGAGAAGGACGATTTAGCCATCTTTGGAAGAGGACGTTTTGGCTTGGAGCACTAGATCTCTCTCTTGAATATACACATAGGGGAATGCTATCAATTTGCAAAGTGTCCACAAGCATTTGAGGTATTTTCTACAAGGTATGTACCTAGATCTACTCTTCTTCTTCATTGGTCATCAAACCCTTAAAATCAAAACCCTTATTTTTCACTTTTTTCTAGATCTACTTGGATCTAGCTCGTCTTTGGGGATAATAAAAAGAACCCACCTCTATAGCATCCACAGCCATTCGGATCTATAGTTTGGTGGCATTTGGCCTTCATTTGACCCTTTTCCCAAAGCACTTAGCCTTCCTTGGGTGAGGTCACACTCCTTGGGAGGGTGAGTTTTGCTACTTCCAAGACGTGGGTAGGTGAGATCCCACTTGATTTGCATTTGTCTAGCTTGATAACCTACCCTTAGTGCTTCACTTCTTTGATTTTACCCTTGTGGGCCCCATTCCTCATTTTGAGGGTGTGCCCCACTTGGGTCATTGGGTGATCCATTTTGAATCTTAGATCTATGGAGATCCAGGTCATATTTGGGCATGCCATCCTAAACCCACTTTGATAATTGACTTAACTACCCCGATCTACATTTTGGCATAATTTGGACTCCATTTGCCCCCTCATCTAAAGGCACTAGTCTCCCTTGGGCAATTCGCACTCCTTGGGTTAGTGGCCTTTTCCTAGATCCCATATGTGGGTGTTGTCTACCTCATCTTAGATCCATAGATCTACCTCATCTCACTCACTTAGTGCCATCTTACCCCTAATCCAACCAAGTGGGCCCTATTTGGACCATTTTCCACTTTTTAAGGAGTGGGCCCCACTTGTGTATTTTCATGGTGCTAGATCTATCCATTAAGCTTCAATAAGTGGCATTAATCATACATTGGTTGAAACAGTTGTCACATCCTAAGCCTCTTCAACCACACTTAAACTCTTGGGTCCACTTAATCCAACTCACGCATTGGTTTCCATAACCTACTTTACACATTTCCCTAGGAACCTTTGAGTTAGCTAATCTTCATCGATTGGCTAGGGTCTGCCCCTTGGTCTTGATTCTTCATGATCTAAAGCGAAGAGTGCCTCGTTTATCGTGACACCCAGCTTGCATTGGGAACCGTTGCACTTCTTGGGTCACCTCTTTAGTTGTCCATCTCCTCTACCATCCCAGATGGGATACCTTTAGGGACAACTACAAGTTGTGTGATAACAGTCACCATAGTACAACTCCTTCGTTTTAGGCCAACTCCTAGAGACCAAGGGGGAGTCCCTAAGGTAGGTGAAATAGACCTATGAAACTAGTTAGGCAATTCAAGAATACCTCATGAGCAGCCTCTTAAGAACAATGACTAATGCCTTATGGAGTCAAAGCAGTGAAGATAGGGGCCTAGGATATTTTCTAGGCACTCTCAAGAGGACAGAAGTTGGAATAATAAATGCACACAACTAAAGCAGATGATAAATGGCTTGCTGTTGTTATGAGAGGACAACCAACAAAACGAGCTCAAAAATAAATGAAGATTGCTTAAGACAAGCCCAACTTACCTAGGAATATGTCAAACAAAGAGGAGTCAAGATCATACCTTTAGGGCGGCCAAAAGAAGACAAACCAATCTGGAAATGACATACCAGATCTGGTTGAGGGAAAATAACAGCCCTAATAGCATTGATAATCGTGCAAGAGAGATGCCAATGATGACTTGGGACATTTGGCACCTCAAAGATGCTTCCAAACTGCTTGTAGACCTTGAAAAGTGGGCCAATTGATGGCTGTAATTGAAACTGGAGACCTAGTTTATTCCCTAACCAGCCCACAGAAATCACAAGAACATCAACTCAAGCCACCAAATGGAGGCCCTAGAGACTAGGACTGGTAGTAGCCCCTGTCTTTAGTTTGCAGGTCCCTTCAACCTTGGATTTGGATGGTTGTACCTGTTTAGATCATATCTGAAAATACACCTGCACTTGCACAAATTGTTACATAACCTAAACTAACCACCAAGAGGAGACGCCCTTGAAGATTAGCCACAAAACTCAGGCAATGAATCACTTTTGACGGAGTAGTTTCTTCACAAACACAATATTTTTGGATTTTTCTATTATGTAATTTTTAGGGCTCTTATATATTTGATTTTTTATATCTTGCAAATATAAGATTTTTTTGTATTTTTGGAATATAATGTTTTCTTGTATTTTTTTAAATATAGGTATGAAATTTTATAAATTTTGAAGAATAAGGGAATTAGACTGTAGTCTTATTCCTAAGGCGACAAGGGATCAAGATTAATGTCCCTTTCTCAAATCGACAATTCAATATTTATAAATTAGGGCAAAGATTAGCAATCCTAGGAGATTAGAATAATCCTTAGCCTAATTAGGGCAAAATATGAATACCAAGGCCCACAAGGAGAGCTCCTTCAAGAGGAAGGTCTCCACTAACAAGGTTGACAAGATATATAATAAAACCCTAATTGATCTTGCCAAGGTGCATTAAAAACAAACCTAGACAAGAGAGTGGAAATCTTACCCCAGATCAATGAAGAAAAAGAGCATAAAAGAAACCCTAGAAAACATTTCCTTACCAAGAGTTATCAACAGCCATTCTTTCGATCAACCTTGAAGGATTAGCAAAAACCCTAGATAATCCATAATTCATCGTTCATATCAAACGAAACATGCCAAGAGAGAAACTATGCTAGCCTTGACAACTCGTGTATACCAAGAACAATAAGATTTGAATCATAATAAACCCATGTTCTTGCTTACAAAATGAGAAGGAGAGGTGCTTTATTTATACTAAGCCACCTCCTCCTTTTTAATCTTTAGTCCACCTAACAAAATGACATATAACCTAAATTTGTGACCTGTCACCCACAAAAGCCAGAGAGTAAGCCGAAAACACATAAAATAATGACAAAGAAGCAAGAGGCTTCAACCAAGATGGAACGTTGAGCCTAGAAGGAGAATGTCATGCCCCAACTAACCCCAACAATGTGTGTTTTCTCTCAACATCCTCCTTTTTGATAGGTATGTCCTTCTAAACGCTCTTTTAAGCTGGACATCTTTCATTTCTTTGACCAAGATGACCAAGAGGAGGGGTAATACAACAAAATAAGGTCCAAGTGGTTATGATAGAGTTGTGTTAAAGAGGATATGACAACTGTACAAGCACAATCACCTTTACAAAGCCAGACTAATTATCAATCTATGCAAAGAAAGGAAATTGCAACAATATTACCTCATTTAAAATAACACATGCACAAGTTTGCTTCACCTCATAAGCCTTCAACTTTATTCACAATAGAAAACATAAGACTATTACATGAGCAGAGTTTCCTTGCATCCATCTATATGAAGGATGCTTGGCCCTGCTTTTATAGAATATGAGAGAGAGGGGGGGTGCGTATTAGAGAGATCTAGGGCTTGAGGGGTGCATTCCTTGAATGGAGGAGCTAATTGTGCCATAACATAAGCCATGATTAATGCATGATGAGGTGAGGTGGCTGCCACCTTACAAGAGGGGTGCCCCTCCCTCCTTGCAATCTCCTTCAACCAAACAAAACTCGCCACTTAAGAGAAGTCGCCCATGCTAAGAGAGAGAGGGCACATTCCCATCTCAAGATCAACTCATCCTTGCTTGATTTCATTGGCAATCAGTGGGATCTTGATTGATTTGGCCTCCATTATTGATTGCCAACATAACTGAGCCATTATTCGGACAAAATTCCTCAAAATTGGGAATTTTGATTTTCTCCATATCTTCATTTTTTTAATTTTTTAATTCTCTTTAATCATTTGCGATAGAATTTTATTTAAGTGATTAATAATCACTCGAAACTTAGGAAAAGTGGGTTTTGGGGTGCTATAGGTGCTCTAGGTTAGAAAATAAGCACCCCCATGGCAAATTGCCCCTCTAAACCACACTTTTATGACTTTTTTGAGTTTTTTAATTAAAACATTAAAAATTGACCCATTTTACGGGAAATTTTTATTTTTGTAGAACTTAATAAAAAACCTAGGGGACCTAGTACATGTTCATAATGACTCAAATTAATGTCTAGCATGCTCATAAACATTGACACATGAACTTTAATAACCTCCTAAGGCCTAACCACCAAGACGACCATTCTAGCTTTGGAGGACCAAGTGAAAAACTCAAAAATTATACATCGTTTATTCAATATTTCATAATTGACAAGGGAAAAAACACCATGGAATGATCGGATTGATGTCTAAGTCCTAGGAATCCAAGTGCTTTACAAAAATCTGTCATGCTAGTACATTTTTTACAATATCCCCAAGGGGTATGAACATGCAATTATTAAAAAAGAGGCCAAAATTGGCCCTGAAAAGACTTCTAAACTTCTAAGCACTGATAATGAACAACTGGATTGTTCACAACTTTGGCGGCTCACGGGAAATCCACCTAGGAACAACTTGGTGGATAATAGAGTGTATGCAAACTATTTGAAGAAAGTCATAAACATTTGTCATGCAAACTGTTTGACAAAATCACACAACCAAAAACTAATATCTTAGCCTAGCCTACTTGGGGATATTACATGCATGGGGACCTCATTGTTTTAACCATATTGTTCACCAACTCACTTAATTAATACCAAGCGAATCAAACTATGAGAAGGTAAGCTTGAATGGGAGGACCTTCAAAATGGTATGGTCTCCTTGAATGTTGATTAAACAAGACAAAATGTCATAAAATTTAGACAATTAAGGAGTCAGCCTTTCATTAGTGCACCTAACATCAATACGACACATCATAATAGCCAAATAAAGGGTTGTTCATATCCTCTTCCTTCTTTTATCCTTTTCATCAATAGCATCGTGGAAAGTTCCCATAATCTCTAGGGTTGATACAATACAAATCCCAACAACATGCCATGTAAGTCTAGCCATGAGGTACTGTTATCACATCCATGTTAGCTGGGGCTACCATGATACAGATTGTATGGTCAGAGATATTTTTGCAGATTATTTTTGATCCAGAGCAGAGATGAGATTAGATCAAAGGGGGCATTATATATTTTGATAGTCCAGATGCTACTACTCAGCAGTATTACAAAGCCCATCTTCCTTTCCCACCTTTGCATGACCCCATTGAGAGGGGTGACTTAGCCATATTATGATGAGAGAAGCACAGGTCACAGCTGGTTCACTACTTCTTTCCCACATACAGCAGAGATTGGTCTTCAGATCCACTTACAGCAGCAAGTATATGGTATGGCAGGTATATATTATTTATGGTTATTGCTCATGGTTTTGCTTTGAGGCTTGTTTATTTGTATTAGTACATTGACTTGACATATGATGGCTAACTTGGTGATCTCGTGTATTGATTGTATGATGCTTGTGGCCCATGGTGATGTCAGTCCACCCCTTTCGGTAGAGACTCCTGCCTATGCACACTAGTTCCTGTCCCCTCTTTGGTATAGATTTGGCCATTCGACTTCCAGGAAGCTAACCTTGGTTTCACTTGTCACTTCCTTCCACTCATTCAACCCATCCATTATTGGCTCTCTCACCGACTTAGACCAGGATAGGTGGCCTTGAGGACCCATTCCCCCAGTGACCCCTGAGTATACCATGATTCCATGTTGTTTTTGTTCCTCGGCTCTTTAGTGTGTGAGATGCATTCTCAAACCTGGGATTCACTCCCTGTCGGTTGCCCCCGATGTTGTGATGCAATATAGGATTGTGTAGACTCACCGGGTGCTCCCCATTAGTCCTTGAACCATGCACACTTGCCACCATTACTATGCAGTATGTGCATCATTGTTATATCTAATGTGAAATGTAAAATCCAAGAATGTCCGTCTTAACACACACGGATCATAAAGCCTACGAAATGTAAATCCAAGGATGTGTTTGTCAACAAACACGGACAAAGGCTAGCTATGTCTATTTGAGCATGTAATGGTTATTTCCTCACCAAGTCCAAAAAGACTGGGAGGTGAGATGGAGCAAGGGACAGCTAATTCTAAGTGTCCTCTAGAGTCTTAGGTTACAGTTTGTCGGACACCCAATCATGGTGGCTCTAGAAAAGATCCTCACGGAGTCTGTTGCAGGCACGGATGTGAGTTGCAAGGTGTGTGTTAGAGTCTAGTGGTGGTTTCCCTGCACTATACCCATTTGTGAGGCACCGCCCTTCCCTGTGTTTTCTCACGGTGTACTTATGTCATTGGGTCTTGTTTTCCCTGCTTATCCGAAAGGTCACTCAGTCTTGGTCTATGTCTTTCCCCTATCCTTTTAGCCTCGTTGTCCACCTCACCCAAAGTTAGCTCAATGACCAAATCTAAAAGTGTGCATAGCAGTAGAGCCTTTGTTGAAAGTGGTGGGCCCACCTCACCTTGGGCCTATTTTTAGAGATATTGTTTATTATGATCACCATATGTTCATCATTTTATGCTTATAGTTATTGTACTAACATGAATAAGAAAGCCTTGGCATTTCATGTTGCATGCAGAGACACATTTCAGCCATTACCATTATTGACCAGATTTGACTTGGTCAAACTAGGTTGACCAGGCCAAAAATGGGCCCCGGGAAAAGTTGGAATCAAAACTTTTTTTTTTTTTATTTGGTATGTATTGGGGTCCCATACAAGCCCCCAAGTGTCAAATCGTGAAAATATGGAAGCATCTATGAGATTTTTAATTATTAATGGCTAGCAGGGGGCCATATTTTAACTAAAAAATGCTTGGAATTGGGCAAAGTGTGCTCTTATGATGGATCATGGTCGCTCTAGTGACCACTAATAGTGGATTTGGGGCCTACGATCGCATTGGAACAGATGGTTCGTCAATCCGGGAAAAATAAGTGGGTCAAAGAGCAATTTTCATCTTCAGCAATGTGAACCAACAAATAATTAATGGAAAATATCAAATTTGGCTAAGTTAAACTTTGACATGGTAAGTGCAATGTTGGGTAAAGGTAAAAGGGTCTCTCATTATCATTTTTATATAGTTTGGACATGCATTATTTGGTGTGGGACCCTCCATTCAGCCCAGCTATGTATGTGGGGCGAATTTGACCACACTTGGGCGTTTTTAGCAAAGAGAAAATTCATATTTTTGTAATGTAATGCATTGGAACTCTTTGCGAGGGTCCTAGGGGGTCAAAACAGTCTAAAGACACCCCCCTAGGTGTCCCCAACTCACTTTTAGATCAGCATTAGTGTGTGTCCCTCTCCCACATGGGCGCACTTGGGCAAACTCGCCCCCCTCATTGTAACTATGGGAAATGTTTCATGTTTATGGATTGATCTCATCCATTGATCTCTCATCAAGAGATCTAATCCCAGCCCTCCATCTCTTTGGGCTAGCGATTTTGTATTGAGTTTTCTATTTATGAGAGAACTCACTCATTTTGTATTCTTCTTGACACTCTTACCATTTGGAATAGAGAGAAAACGATTTCCAGCTCCATTCTTGTGTTCTTGTGGTGATTTCTCTTGCGATGTTGATTGTCCTTGTTATCTCAATGCACTAAGAGAGATTGTAGTTGTCTTCAGCACTTTGTTCCTTACCATATTTGTGGCAGGCGAGGGTTCTTGGAGGAGGGCGCATCACTTGGACACCATTGTTGCTCCACTCTTCGGAATTGGTCTTCAAAGGGAAGTGTTTTTGCCATTTATACCAAGCATTTCCTTTCATTTTTACTTAACTTGTTGTAGTTTTCCTTTGCTTGTTTAGAAATCTGATTGTTGTCCATTGTTTTGGAAGGCTAAAGAGGGCGAATTGGTGAGACTGGGCAATTTGATTTCACCTAGGGACTTCAACAATTGATCTTATTTGATTTTTGGGCCATGTTATCACACCATAGTAGCAGGGCTACTATTCTTGCTTAGCAAATATCTGCACATTCCAGAGCTTGGATATGATGACTTTATATTTTGGGATCACTCATGATCAGAGCAGTGTATTATTCAGACTTATGTTAGACCTTGTGTCAAGGCTGAGCCTCGAGAGTTCAGATCTGATGACCGATGTGACCCTTTATTCCATACAGTTTCAGTTCAGTGCCTAGAGATGTATTGCAACAATGTTTTAGATGATATATGATGATTATTCTTATGATGATGTTGTATGACCTATGGATTTATGATCATTGACTATGGATTATTATCTTGTTGCTTTAGTCATGTTCACAGCATTAGCTTGGTATATGATTCATGATGTGGCAAACTTAAAATGGACTATCTTGTTAATAAATTATAAAATGGACATTTTACTTGCACATTTAGGTTGTTTGACAAAACTCACTGGTTTATTACCTTGCATAGATATGGTCTTTCTTGAGACCAGTTGTCTGCTAGCTTAGGCTCCACTTTCACTTGACTCCATCCATCCATGGCTTTCCTTATTTGGCTTTAACCCTTAACTTGTCTTACTTGACTTTCTGATATTGAGGATGTCCCTTTTTACTACCTCTGTGTTTGGACTGCATCCCTGTTTGTTTTGTGTCTCAGCTCTGAGTTGGTGACAGAACTTGCCTATGGTAAGTTGGATTGTAGGCCTAAATCATTCTGATCGGTTGTCCCGATGTTTGGCACTAGCATGAACTCCCCCTAGTCACTTGACATGTTGTTGGCTAAACTGAAAGCTCGTGTACTACTTATGGAAACTTATGTAGATTCGCCCATGGAAACTAAAAAGGGCAAGAGAGATGAACTGCTAAAAATACTCCTCGAAGAGTATAAGAAAGGTCTAAAAAGCAATGGTTCTTAAATTCTATATCTAAACAATTGTTGACCTTATATATGAATAAACATGCCCTAGATGCAAGATGCAATTAGTTGTGCTTATCAGCACATCTGAGATCCAAAGGGTTATATAGGCCAAAAAGGCCATGAAATGAAATCAATGGATCCTAATGAAACTGGATCATCTTTTATAAAAGTAGACATGATGCCTAAGTTGAATAAGCACTCTCTAAACAACTTACCCATTTGTGAGGCACAGCCATTCCCCGTGTTTATTTTGTCCAACACAGAGTTTGTAGCTTCCCCTTTCTCCCAGTCCAAAGTGTCTTTTAGTTGAGCTTAGACAAGTCACCCTCTTTGCCTTCATCCTTAACTAGCAGTTAGACCATGTCCAATGGGTGAGTTCGTCATTTAAGCTATTGTGCAAGTGAATACAAATAACAATGGAATATGCTAACATGATTAATGCCACTAAATGATGTTATACAAGTGAAGCTGTGAGTGTGATTAGAGGAACATGTCTTAGTCTATTGATATGATTTATCTTTGGTTGTATATTGACCTAGTCAAACCCAGTTTGACTATGGTCATTTCTTGGGATCCATGATGATGTGGGCCATCCATGCTTATTGATGATGATAGATGGACCCACATACTCTTGATGATGATGCTATATGATGGACATATGATTCAGATGGTGATTGATGTAGTTCAGTAGGTTTTATTATTACTTCAGATCATCATAATATGCACTGTCTATATATGGTGGACCCTACAGTTAGCCCATCAAGGCAACCCATGGTGTATGGGTACACATTCTTAGTAGATTTAGGTCTTCTGGATCCATTGAGACACTTATCTTTCAGTTCCGAGCACTTCTGATAGTGATAGATGCAGTTTTCCACTTGTTGACCAGATTTGGGGCTGATTTCCCAGCCTGACCAGCACGGGCCTTGAGAGGCCAGTCCACCTAGGGCGCTGTATAAGGAGGGGGTAGACCAGCCACTTGATATTACCATTTACCCCCCCTTCTAGAGAGCCTGGTGGGCTCAGTTTGACAGCGTAGATGCCCTAAGAGGCAGTTTCAACACTTCCACACTTACCGAGGCAGGTTAAAAATGGAATAAAAGGGTTACTAAGGAATTTGATTTGGGCAATTGAGGCAAGGTTTTGGCACTTGGTTTTCACAGAGGTCTTCCAGGGTGAACCCCCCATCTTCCAGCCAGTTTTCATTAGTCAATGGGGTCCATAAAGGCCACAGGAGGCCTTTTACTGCATGTCTCTCACAGATTTTGAGGACAGATTTGATCATTTGTATTTATTTTGGACATATTATATTATTTTATTATGCCATGGGGATGAGCTAGAAAGGATTGATGCCTCCTAGCCCCACCATGTGCTTTATATGTCATGTCCTAGTCATATGAGGTGGGCCCATGTACTTTTGCCCCCTCTAGAGGATGACGTCACCCTCTCTTAGTCACTTTTAGCTATGACGTCGTCACTATTTTGAGTGATCCATGTGTTATGTTGTTATGATTCATCTTAGCCATTGATTATGTATTGAGATCTTTTAATCTCAGCCACTCATTTCAAAAAGTGGTTTTGAGATCTAGGGTTTTGGTCTTTATTATCCTATACAAGGAGGAGACCCCCTCATTGTAAAATCATCTAGAGTATTTGGCTCTTGGCTCTTGGAATAAAATTTCTATCTTTTGGAGTACATGCTTGGATCTTGGAGTGGATGTTGGTTGCTTTGATTGTAAATGCTTTTGTCCATTGCACTGGAGGATCTCTTGTAGCTATCTTGCATACTTTGCCATACTTTTTACAGGTTGAGAAGGCGTTTTTGGACAAGTGCGAATTGGTGGGGAGGCCTACCCTTCAACCTTGGAGGAGGACGTTTTGGTTAAACAGGGAGTGGTTTTGTCTTTGTACCAACTATTCTTTGCTTATCTCTTTCTTGCTTGTATCTACCTTCAACATGTTAAACTGATTGATGCTTTGCTCCTTGGTTTTGACAGGTTAGAGGGACACACATGTGGCTTGGAGAAAATCGATTTGGCAAGAGGGCTTCAAAATTCTTCATTTGATCTTTGGCAAAAGTAATCCTCATCTCAACTAGCATTCATCTCTTCATCCAGGTATGCTCCAAAGGTATGGACTTCTTCTTCCTTGGCTTATCCATAAATTCTAGATCATAAAACCTTTATTGATTAAAACCCTCATTTTTCACTTTTTCTTAGATCTACTTGGATCTAGCTTGGCTTTTGAAAAGATATTGAAAACCCACCTCTATAGTATCCACGGCGATTCGGATCTATAGTTTGGTGTGGATTGGGCTACATTTGACACACTTTTCAAAGCATTTAACCTTCCTTGGGTAAAGTCGCCCTCCTTGGGTGGTTGAGTTAAGCTAGATCTAGTACATGGGTAGGTGAGATCCCGCTTGATTCATGATCCTCACATTTGATAACCTACCCCTAGTGCTTCACTTCATTGATTTTCACCTTGTGGACCCCATTCCTCGTTTTGAGGGTTGTGCCCCACTTGGGTCAATTTGGTGATGCTTGTTCAATCTCAAATCTATGGAGATCTAGCCATTGGATGCCCTTGATTTTCAAGATCCACATTAATAATTGATTAAACTACCGGGATCTAAACTTTGGTGGCCTTTGGACTTGATTTGACACACTTCTCCATGCTTTTAGCCTTCCTTGGGCAAAGTCACACTTCTTGGGGGTTTGAGTTGACCCACTTTGAGAAACTAGGTGTTTGAGAACCCACTTGTTTTGGAAAGAGCACACCTTGAAACCTACATCTAGTGTATCACTTTGTGAAGTTCTGCCTTGCGGGTATCATTCCTCATTTTGGGGATTGTTGTCCACTTGGGTCGCTTAGTGAAACATTAGATCTAGTGAGATCCAACCATCACACCCACTTGATCTTGAAGAGTCTCTTTGGTTTGCACCTTAGGTGTCCCGATCTACATTTTGACATATTTTTTACTCCATTTGCCCATCTATCTCAAGGCACTAGTCCACCTAAGGCAAATCGCACTTCTTGGGATTAGTGTCAAGTGCTAGATCCCATATGTGGGTATCTCTAATTTCATCTTAGATCCATAGATCTACCCTTTGCATACTCCTTGGTACCATTTGCACCCTTAACTTCACCTTGTGGGTCCCATTCCATATCCCAAGGAAGTGGGCCCCGCTTGTGTATTTCATGGTACTAGATCTTGTCATTTGATCTCATTATGTGGCCTAAATCATTCATTGGTTGAAACACTAGTCATCCCTTAAGCCTCTTTCAACCATACTTAAACTTCTAGGTCCACCTAACCTTGCATTGGTTTCCGTAACTTGTCTTTCACATATCCCTAGGAACCTTTGCTTTGGTCCAATCACCTTAGATTGGCTATAGGGTCTCCCCCTTGGTCTTGATTCATCTTGATCTAAATTGAAGAGTGCCTCGGTTGACGTGACTCCCAGCTTGCATTGGGAACCGTGGCATCTCTTGGGTCACCTCTTTAGTTGTCCATCTCCTCTAACATCCCGGATGGGATACCATTAGAGACAACTACAAGTTGTGTGATAACAGGCCACATATCCTCAACAAATCAGATATTTCACCCGGTTCCAAGTAAATATCTCACTTATTTCTCTTGAAATTCATTTTCTAGATGGTATAGAAAAAATCTTCACAAGTTAATAACCCTAAAAATTCACATCTTCAATTTTAACTGTAGGAATCCTTTTTTGCTTTAAACCCGCTTCTATGTTTCTAAGAAAACCTCTAATCCAAAGCCCCACGAATTTTTGACTCCATCTACCCACATTTTTGGCACTGGTCTATTTTCTGATTTCGCCCTCCTTGGGCGTTTTTGCTCTCTTGCTTGGCTGGGTTGTTTTGGATTTTTCGGTACTTTTGCTTCCACTTTGTATTGGTCTAACATCATCTAATATCAAGATAAAACCACTAGAAGTGCTATTTAAATCGATAATTTTACTTCTGCTATGCATGCTCTATTGGATTGAGTCAATTTCCCCCATAGGCAAAAATCCATTCTTCACTTCTAGCTTAATTTTGCTCTTTGAGTCAATTTCCAGCCATCCATTCTTCAACTTTCATCATCCTTTGCACTCATATCAGATCTGAAATCATTTGGATAAGTACATTATTTCACCCAGAGTCTTGATCCATTGGCTGGAAGAGGTCTCAAACACATTAGGCATTCACCTTGCGTCTTCATTTACTTTTCTTCAGGGGTTGGGTGTCTGATTTTGAATCTCGACCTTGGCTGGTCGAATAGGGTCTCCCCCTTGACTTGGCTACGTGCCTTGTCTAAAGCAACAAACACCTTGTCTGGAGTGACAACTGTTCTTCTGAGCAGTGGACCTAGTGTTTGCAGGTGTCACCTGCCTAGCTGCCCTCCTCTACCGTCCTGGATGGGATATATCTGGAGGCAACTAGAGTTTGTGTGATAACAGGTACATCAACCGGCTAACCCATCATATCATGGGTTGCCCACACAGTTTACAAGACAATCTTTGTTAGTTTATTCCATCTTCAGGTTCACCATATATGCCAAAATGGGTCCAAAGGCTTTGGCATATTGGCAAGGCAATACTCGACTTCCAACCTAAGACAAACGAAAATGAAAACAATGAACGTCAAACACTGTTGACAAAAAACAGCTTGCTGGTAAATAACAGACCTATAACTTGTTCTACAAGCCATGGAAAATGATAATAAGAGGAAGGCAACATGCATTTTGAAAACCCTGCATAAATCTAGAAAAAAAATAGTTGAGAGGGTGGAATTTAAAGAAATGCATGGGATCTGAAAATATGAAAACTGTTGGCAGATAGGTATTGATCCCTGCTCCAATAAAAATAACTTTGCGGCAATGAAAACAATGGTTTGGCCCTCCTAAGACTGGTTGTTGATGATGGCAAATGCCTTCCCTTTCATTCCCCAACAGTTGTAGAGAGTCAGAGACGACTAAGAAAAAACCAATTGCCCTTTAAGAAGGTCAAAATCGCCATTGCCGGTTTTTTCCATCATGGCACGAGAAATTGGAGATTTTTTTCCATTTTTTTCAAAAAATTGCAAGGCCCGATTTTTTTCTCTGTGATTTTTTATTTTGGGGTTTGCATCACAAAAATTTGCGATTTTCACTGATTTTTTCATCTATGATGAGAATTGCCAGGCAGCCATGTAATTTTCTATAGATTGATTAAAATTTCTAGTTTCAGCTAAAAAATAAATAAAGTATGTTGTTCATGACAAAAGATCGAAACAAAATTTGCTTTGACTACAAACAAAAGTAACTGCATTGCTACTAAGACTGAAATCAGAATGAGCAGTATCCTGTACATTCTCCCCTACTCTTGTACATATCATTCTCCCTTTCTAACATTTGTGTGTGATATAAGCAGTATTTTCTCAAAAAAAAGTAGCTTCATTGCAATGGGCATAAACAGCACTTACAATCTCATCTCTTGTCAAGAGGCCAAATTGAATGCCAGCCAAATTTGCCAGTGGCACAACATCATCCCATGAAATTTTGTCCTCCATCTAAAAGACTTCAATCTCAGAGCTGCACAAGAATATCCAGAAGTACAATTTAATGCATCTATTACAAACCAGAAATAAGAGATGCCTGACATAAGATTGCAAATTTTAGTGAAGGTAATTGTTCACTCATTTTTTATCTCTTCCAAGACATAGGGAAGCTAAAGGGGGGTAATCTTTTAAGCCCGCCATTTGCAATGATAGTTTATTAGAACATTTTATTCTGATATTTCAAGACACAAGGATATTCAGAATACTTTTATACACTTCCGTACAGACAACCAGAAGAAGGTATTGAGAACAATAGAAAGAAGAGTTGAGTCATCCTACACATTCAAGATAGAAAAAATAACTGTTATATCTCCTCCTTGCTCAATATCAGTACAATGGAAACCATATATAAATAGCAGAAATTAACTCATATTCATTCTTACATATGGCTCGATGGATAGATTTAAGATTGTGTGGAAAGAAAGCTTTCCATTGAGCGAAAAGCTTTGGGTCATTACAAAACCTCTGGAAGACATGCCTGTTCTAAAAGGCAATTCAGTGCTGAAATAATGTAGGAAACACCGAGATAATTTTGAACAATCACAGTTCATTTGATGAAACCCTGAAACCAAAATGAATTTTCCATAATCCTTCCGAAGATTTTCATATATTTTCAACCATATGGCAGTTTATTATTATATCATGGGAACAAGTATGCTGTTCCAAAAGTTGCTCACATGTTCTGCAAATGGAAACAATAGTCCACAAGGTACTTGAGATTTAATGGTGTGAATATTTTGTATAAATACAGCAGTTGTGGTCTATTAGTAATTTATTACTAAGTGTATCAAGGGGTTAATCATAGCCTGATTATTGTATCCAATTGAGGAATTTTTAGGTGCAAAAGTCAGTACTAAGGATCTGACCCGAGTTAGGTTGGAAGGGGTTTAAACTGTATTTGTTCACTACTAGATCACTAACCAGGGTATCCTCACTGAGACAAAGTGATGGTCAAGACGATATTCCACAATCGGTTAAATCACTTCGGTATAAGACGGAGACCTCTCTGAAATATAACAATTGCGTGGAACATGGCATTCTTTGCTATAGCAACATGTATCCACAAGCTTATTTGAGATAATTGCTGGTTTTTTGGCTTTCCTTTGAAACTTGCCAATAGAAGAGAAACAGTTGGCAAAAAACTAATTTACAGCAGCAGATTTCAATTAAACTTCAATACAGCAGGAGATCAATGGGTTTCAACTGTGTCCTTGTGGTCTTTTGCCTCGGTCCTGCATTCTCTTTATGGCAGCTGGGGGGAAACTACATCTGCTTCCTCTTCCTCTCCTTCTCATCGCTTTGCCCAAGCCATGGCAGCCTTCAAGTCACTAACTGAAGCTTCTGCTAAGAAAGCCGAGCCATAAAGAAATGGCCCTGCCTCCAGGTTCGTTAAAAAAAGAGAAGCTACTATGAGGCTTGATGTCAAATCCAGTGCTCCTCTCTGCAAACCCTTGCTGTATGTAGAGAATGCCCTGATTGAAAAGTCTAATGCAAGGTTGCCAAGCTAGAAAATAATGGAATCATGAATCCAACAATATTGAACTCCATTAATGCAGGGAAAGGTTAATCGTTATTACTGCAGAAAGGTCGTGTTCTCCTTTCTTTTTGAGTTAAAAAAAGATAAAGATAAAATTTTCAGAAGTGATCCTGGGTTCTGTGGATCCAATGGACTATCTTTGAATCACTAGTCTCTCAATTTTGATCTCAAATATGAAATCTCTTCTGCTGTTGCAGTCTGGGTCAGAGATTCAGACTTCCTTTACTGCCTATCATCATACGGGACCATGGAAGCGAAAAGAAATTGGAAACCTCTTTGGGAGATATATTGAGAAATTGTAGAATAAGTCTGGGATTCCTGCCTGTGCTCGTAAATGTCTGGAAGGGGATATCAAGTAAGGTCTTCTAGAATTGATAGAAATCCAAATTACTAGTGTTCCACGGGGACACGTCCACCGGGGTGGGAAATGTGCCCCCGTGCTCCCCCACATTTACAGGACGGGAAAACTCGTGGGGAAACATTTCCCCATGTCCCCCTTTTGGGGGAAACACGTGGGGAAACATTTCCCCAATGAAGGAAAGCATTTCCCTTCCGAGGAGGCGTCTGGGCATCCCCCCCCACCCGAATTTTCATCTTTTCAGGTAGGGGACTGGTTTTGTACAAATGAAATTCAAGTCAGTAATATTAATTGGTGAAAGTGACACTCTCCTTATCTTTCATTTTCTATCATTTCTATCATTTTACTATAATTTTTAACATTACCATTAATTGTTTCAGTATGTTTGAGAGTGGTTCCAACCTCATCGAACTTCATATGCAAAAATTAGAATTTTAGATCCCATTCAGAATTCAACAAACTTAACAGTTTTTAGAATTTCAGGATTGCAACGTTTCCACTGGATTCTATCATGTATGAGGTTAAGAGATTGGAATTTAATCAAGCACATCAATCTCTCTCATGACGGTGGTGCCTATTGTTGAAGTGATTAAACTCTCTCATGACTTTAATAAAAATGTACCTTTTAGTCAAGCAAAATCACTTAAGCATGGGAAGTTTTTTCTACCTTATTTTAGCATTTGGATTAGGAAGTTTCGTCAAAAGTGTAGCGTGTTGACTAATGTCCTTGGTGGATCAACTTTGAGATTTGAGGTAGACGCAAGGTCTAGATCCTAGAGGAGGGGGGGACAGGGTGCTATTAATGAATAAGATCCCAATAGAGGCAATGATTTTGATGATATGTAGTTATTTATTATAGCATGAAGTCTTTTGGACTCTACATGCCAGCTAGAGCCTCTTTGTTTATGTATTTTGGGTCAGATATGGATTGCACTCGATGTTCTATGAAGAGACCCCCCTGACCCTCTATTTGCCTCACACCATCTTCATTGAGCATTTGTGAGCATTTGGAAGTTTTGGAGCATAATTGCAGGCTGAGCAATTAGAGGTTTTGGAGCTTTTTGGGCAATCTTCTTGAATTGTTTGTAGTGGATTAGACATATGACTGAGGAGGCTACATCACAGCTAAAAGGAGTTCTTATCCATCTCATTGTTACTTGTGGTCATTGAGTTGTTTTGTTGTGTTAGAATTTTGAAACTTCCAGTATGGTTCTGTTAGATCTTCAAACAATTTATATTATTATCACAATAATCATATACAATAGGATCACTGAAAGATAGACAAGCTCAGCATAACAAGAGAACACAAAGATTTACCATGGTAAAACCATCTCACGGGAAAAAAACCCAGCAAAACTTCTTCGGTATATATTCGTCAGAAATTACAATGTCAATCTCGAACAATAACCCGAGAACAAGATACAATAGAAACCCCAAGAAAAGATGTCTTCAATGCAGCTACTCTTTCTCCCAAGTGAACTTGCCTTTCTACTACTACCCATGTGAACTTACCCGAGTGAGATGATGCACAAATGAGCTAGGAGGCACCCTATTTATACTGGTCACAAAACTGGCCATTTTACATAACTGGCTCAACCTGACTTTCCCTAACTAGCTCGACCTGGCTGGGGCAGTTATGCCCATTGTTTGGGGCAGACTATCCATTGTTTGGGGCAGTTTACCCACTAAGCCGACTTGTGTATTTTACATGATTCCTTTTAGGGTTTTTACATAATCAAATACAATATGAATATTTCTCGAAGGAAGTACAATAAAAATACAATAAGAATATCTTCTGAAGTTACATTCTTCAACACCCCCTCTTGACAAGGAAGGTATTCTTCCAGCGCTATCATCATCATCTCTATCACTGCTACTGCAACTCTGTACTCTAACCATTGACTTCTGACATCTCTCTCGAATCTATACATCACTAGAAGTTCTACAGAGCCAACCCTTTTTCATGTTGGATGTACCTGTCTTTGAAGTGCTAGTCCTCTTTCATGCTAGATGCAAACTTCTACAGTGCCAGTCCTTTTTCATGATGGATGTAAACCTCTACATTGCCAACCCTTTTTCATGCTAGATGTAAACCTCTACAGTGCCAACCCTTTTTGATGCTGGATGTAATCATCTCAGCAGTGCTAGTCCTTTCTCATACTCGATGCAACTCTACAGTGCCAATCCTCTTTCATATTGGATGTAACCATCTCTGCAATGCCAGTCCTCTTTCATACTGGATGCAACTCTACAGTGCCAATCCTCTTTCATACTGGATGTAACTGTTATCACATCCATAGTAGTCGGGGCTACCATGTCTTTAGACCAGTTTTCAGTAGTTTTCTGAGCCAGTCCTTTTGCTATGAGATGCCTATTATTACCAAACTTGTAGTTGCCCCTAGAGGTGAATCCAAGATGGATGGCAGAGGGGATGGGCAACTAGAATGGTGAACCAAGAGAGCCCTAGTTCCCAACAGGATGGTTGTCACGCCAACCAAGGCACTCTTCGCTTTAGCTATCAAAGCCAAGATAACAAGGGGGAGACCCAGATCTACTCCCGACAGGAGAGATCAACCCAATCACCAGATCATATCAGATAAATGAGGTACGTAAAGTGACAGGTATGGAACCCTAGATTTAAGGAGTTGGGACCACTGTGGAGGCTTAGAGATGATATGACTTTAGGAATAGATCTTAAGCCTCAGTGATTTAGGGATTAAGTATGATTCCAGGATTCAAAGCTAGTTTAAAATGGTCAAAATCAACTGCCTTGGGAAACGTGACCCTTAAAACAGGGAAAGTGTCCCAAAACGTAGATCTGACAGTTAAGGCTTTCTAGCTATGCTTGATGAAGGGATATGACAATGTCAAAGTGTGCAAGCAACCAAACAAGGATCAACCCACAGGGGAATTGGACAACCCAGGAAAGTCGTGAGGGCTTGGAGAGACCAGTGTCTTGGGGTTTGGGCCTATGGAGTCGCCCATGTAAGACGTTGTTGAGAACCCACTTCACAATGTGCCCGATCTACAATACCCAGAAAGGATTTTCCAATTGACCAAGGGATTTGATCAATAGAATTTTTAGGAAATTTTAGGTTGATTTTAAATGACGGTTTTGAAAGACTTTAACAAATGGATTGATCAATGGAATGAGAAAATTACCTTGAGATCATACCTGAGTGATGGAAGTGCTTGCCATGTTGTTGAGGAATGTTCCCGTAGAGATCAAATGGGAGATCTTTGATTTTTCTTGCCTTGATGAGATGCCCTAGTCCGCACGTGCACCCTCCTCTTCCTGTCAACCAAGGAAAGCGATTTCAATCAGTTGAGCAACAATGGAGGAAATACAAATGAAAAGCGAATGATAACATGAAGTAGAAGGTACTAAGACAGTAATACTCCCTGTTACCGACGAAGAAACCCAAAGAAGAGGTAGGGAGAGTCTTCCCCTACCAATGCGTCCTCCTTGAAGCAAATCGGCCTCCACCTGTAGATGAGAAAAACATGGACCAAAAATAGATAGCAAGATAATCTCCAATAACCCAGTGCAAAGGAAGAATAAACGAACGAACTCCAAAAGCATTCACCACCACAAGACAAATAGATGCGATAATAATTTTCTATTCCAATAATCCAGAGCCAAAAGTCCCTTTACAATGAGAAGCTCTCTCCTTTAAATAGGATGGAGAGATACCAAAAACCCTAACCACCTTTGAATGGATGGCTAAGATTAAAATATCAACATGATCTAATCAATGGTTGAGATAAGCTCAACAATAAAGTACATGGATCAACTCAATAATATAATATAACAATGGACAAATCACCTAATAAGAGGGGGTCCCACCAAATATCAATGAATAAACATAACAACTAGCTCATGGTGGGTCTAGGGGGCAATATCTATCCTCCCTAGTCAATCCCCATGGCACAATAACATAAGATCATCAAGCTAGACACCAAATCGTGCCTCTCTGGGAAAGTCGTGAGCGTTAGGAGGCTCCAGAAAATCATATAAAGTGTCGGATAAATGGGTGTGGGCCCCACTGAATGCTGAAATTGCTATGGAAGGTGTGGAAGACATCACACTCATCATCAATTATCATCGCATGCCATTTCCTTTCCTCAGTAACTCAAATCGAATTCCTCAGTAGCCATTTTTGCCATTTTTTATCTGCCTCGAGAACTGTGAACATGCCCAAACTGCCTCCGAGAGTATCTGTGCTGTCAAGGTGAGGCCACCAGGGTCTCTGGGAGGGGGGTAATATGGTAATAACAAGTGGCTGGACCACCCCCTCCATGCACAACGCCCTAGGTGAACCAATCAAATCCAACCTCTGCTCTGACAGGCCTGTTATCACACCATAGTAGCAGGGCTACTATTCTTGCTTAGCAAATATCTGCACATTCCAGAGCTTAGATTATTCAGAGCTTGGCTATGATGACTTTATATATTGAGATCACTCATGATCAGAGCAGTGTATTATTCAGACTTATGTTAGACCTTGTGTCAAGGCTAAGCCTTGAGAGTTCAGATTTGATGACCGATGTGACCCTTTATTCCATACAGTTTCAGTTCAGTGCCTAGAGATGTATTGCAGCAATGTTTCAGATGATATATGATGATTATTCATATGATGATGTTGTATGACCTATGGATTTCTGATCATTGACTATGGATTATTATCTTGTTGCTTTAGTCATGTTCACAGCATTAGCTTGGTATATGATTCATGATGTGGCAAACTTTGTAAAACTTAAAATGGACTATCTTGTTGTTGAATTATAAAATGGACATTTTATTTGCACATTTAGGTTGTTTGACAAAACTCACTGGTTTACTACCTTGCATAGATATGGTCTTCCTTGACACCATTTGTCTGCTAGCTTAGGCTCCACATTCACTTGACTCCATCCATCCATGATTTTCCTTATTTGGCTTTAACCCTTGACTTATCTTACTTGACTTTCTGATATTGAGGACTTCCCTTTTTACTACCTCTGTGTTTGGACCGCATCCCTGTTTGTTTAGTGTCTCGGCTCTGAGTTGGTGACAGAACTTGCCTATGGTAAGTTGGATTGTAGGCCTAAATCATTCTGATCGGTTGTCCCGATGTTTGGCACTGGCACGAACTCCCCCTAGTCACTTGAGATGTTGTTGGCTAAAACTGAAAGCTCATGTACTACTTATGGAAACTTATGTAAATTCGCCCATGGAAACTAAAAAGGGCAAGAGCGATGAACTGCTAAAAAAATACTCCTCGAAGAGTATAATAAAGGTCCAAAAAGCAATGGTTCTTAAATTCTATATCTAAACAATTGCTGACCTTATAAATAAAAAAACATGCCCTAGATGCAAGCTGCAATTAGTTGTGCTTATCAGCACACTTGAGATCCGAAGGGTTATGTAGGCCAAAAAGGCCATGAAATGAAATTGAATGATCCTAATGAACTTGGATCAGCTTGATGTAGACATGATGTCTAAGTTGAATAAACACTCTCTAAACAACTTACCCATTTGTGAGGCACAACCATTCCCCGTGTTTATTTTGTTCAGCACAGTGTTTGTAGCTTCCCCTTTCCCCCAGTCCAAAATGTCTTTTAGTTGAGTTTAGACAAGTCACCCCCTTTGTCCAACCTTGTTCCTAGCCTTCATCCTTAGCTAGCAGTTAGACCATGTCCAATGGGTGAGTTTGTCATTTGAGCTATTGTGCAAGTGAATACAAATAACGACGGAATGAACGAATATGATTAATGCCACTAAATGATGTTATGCTTTAAGTTAAGCTGTGAGTATGATTAGAGGAACATGTTTTAGTCTATGGATATGATTTATCCTTGGTTATATATTGACCTAGTCAAACCCAATTTGACTATGGTCATTTCTTGGGATCCGTGATGATGTGGGCCATGTATGCTTATGGATGATGATTGATGGTCCCACATGCTCTTGATGATGATGCTATATGATGGACATATGATTCAGATGATGATTGATGCAATTCAGCAGGTTTTATTATTTCTCCAGATCATCAGATTATACACTGTCCATATATGGTGGACCCTACAGCTAGCCCATCAGGGCAACCCATGATGTATGAGTACACATTCTTAGTAGATTTGGGTCTTATGGATTGAATGAGACACTTATCATTCAGTTCCGGGCACTTCTAACAATGATAGATGCAGTTTTCCACTTGTTGAACAGATTTGGGGTTGATTTCCCAGCTTGAGCAGCAGGGGCCATGAGAGGCCAGTTCACCTAGGGTGTTGTATGAGGAGGGGGTGGTCCAACCGCTTGATATTACCATTTACCCCCTTTTCTGGAGAGCCTGGTGGGCTCAGTTTGACAACGCAGGTGCCCTAGGAGGCAGTTTCAGCACTTTCATAGTTACCGAGGCAGTCCGGAAATGGGATAAAAGGGTCACTGAGGAATTTGATTTGGGCAATTGACGCAAGGTTTTGGCACTTGGTTTTCACAGAGGTCTTCCAGGGTGAACCCTCTATCTTCCAGCCAATTTTCATCACTTGGGTGGGTCCACAGAGGCCACAGGAGGCCATTTACTGCATGTCTCTCACAGATTTTGAGGACAGATTTGATCATTTGTATTGATTTTGGACATATTATATTATTTTATTGTCCCATGGGGATGAGCTAACAAGGATTGATGCCTCCTAGCCCCACCATGAGCTCCATGTGTCATGTCCTAGTCATATGAGGTGGGCCCATGTACTTTTTTCCCCTCTAGTAGATGACATCACCCTCCATGAGTATCTTTTAGCTATGACGTCATCATTATTTGAGTGATCCATGTGTTATATTGTTATGTTTCATCTTAGCCATTGATCATGTCTTGAGAGCTTTTAGTCTCAACCACTCATTTCAAAAAGTGGTTTTGAGATCTAGGGTTTTGGTCTTTATTATCCTATATAAGGAGGAGACCCCCTCATTGTAAAATCATCTAGAGATTTTGGCTCTTGGCTCTTGGAATAAAATTTCTATCTTTTGGAGTACATGCTTGGATCTTGGAGTGGATGTTGGTTGCTTTGATTGTAAATGCTTTTGTCCATTGCACTGGAGGATCTCTTGTAGCTATCTTGCATATTTTGCCATACTTTTTACAAGTTGAGGAGACGTTGATGGACAAGTGCGAATTGGTGGGGAGGCCTACCCTTCAAGCTTGGGGGAGGACGTTTTGGTTAAACAGGGAGTGGTTTTGTCTTTGTACCAACTATTCTTTGCTCATCTCTTTCTTGCTTGTATCTACCTTCAACATGTTAAACTGATTGATGCTTTGCTCCTTGGTTTTGACAAGTTAGAGGGACACATGTGTGGCTTGGAGAAAATTGATTTGGCAAGAGGGCTTCAAAAATTCTTCATTTGATCTTTGGCAAAAGTAATCCTCATCTCAACTAGCATTCATCTCTTCATCCAGGTATGCTCCAAAGGTATTGTTTTCTTCTTCCTTGGCTTATCCATAACTTCTAGATCATAAAAACCCTAATTGATTAAAACCCTCATTTTTGTTTTTCTTAGATCTACTTGGATCTAGCCTAGCTTTTGGAAAGATATTGAAAACCCACCTCTATAGTATCCACGGCAATTCGGATCTATAGTTTGGTGGTGATTGGGTTCCATTTGACACACTTTCCAAGGCAAAATAGCCTTCTTGAGGCAAATCGCACCCCTTGGGAGAAGCTAATTGGGTTAGGTCCAACACATGGGTAGGTGAGATCCCACTTGATTCATACTCTCCTCACTTGACAACCTACCCCTAGTGTCTCACCTCATTGATTTTCACCTTGTGGGCCCCATTCCTCATTTTGAGGGTTGTGCCCCACTTGGGTCAATTTGGTGATGCATGTTCAATCTCAGATCTATGTAGATCTAGCCATTGGATGCCCTTGATTTTCAAGATCCATATTGATACTTGCCTAAACTACTTGGATCTAAACTTTGGTGGCCTTTGGACTTGATTTGACACACCATCCCATGCATTTAGCCCTCCTTGGGCAAAGTCGCACTTCTTGGGGGTTTGAGTTTGCCCACTTCTAGGACGTGGGTGGTTGAGATCCCATTGGATTTGGAACGAGAATACCTTGAAACCTACATCTAGTGTCCCACTTTGTGAAGTTCTGCCTTGGGGGTAACATTCCTTGTTTTGGGGGATTGTTGTCCACTTGGATCACTTAGTGAAACATTGGATCTAGTAAGATCTAGCCATCACATTCACTTGATCTTGAACCATACCCTTGATTTGCACCTTAGGTGTCCCGATCTACATTTTGACATCTTTTTGACTCCATTTGCCCATACATTTCAAGGCACTAGTCCACCTAAGGCAATTCGCACTCCTTGGGAGTAGTGTCAAGTGCTAGATCCCATATGTGGGTATCTCTAATTTCAACTAAGATCCATAGATCTACCTCTTGCATACCCCTTGGTACCATTTACATCCTTAACTTCACTTGTGGGCCCCATTTGAACCATCTCCATATCCCAAGGCAGTGGGCCCCACTTGTGTATTTCATGGTACTAGATCTTGTTATTTGATCTCATCTTGTGGCCTAAATCATTCAATGGTTGAAACATAATCCATAGATCTACCTCTTGCATACCCCTTGGTACCATTTACATCCTTAACTTCACCTTGTGGGCCCCATTTGAACCATCTCCATATCCCAAGGCAGTGGGCCCCACTTGTGTATTTCATGGTACTAGATCTTGTTATTTGATCTCATCTTGTGGCCTAAATCATTCAATGGTTGAAACATAAGTCATCCCTTAAAGCCTCTTTCAACCATACTTAAACTCCTAGGTCCACCTAACCTTGCATTGGTTTCCGTAACTCATCTTTCACACTTCCCTAGAAACCATTGTTTGGGTCCAATCTCCTTTGATTGGCTATAGGGTCTCCCCCTTGGTCTTGATTCATCTTGATTTAAAGTGAAGAGTGCCTCGATTGACGTGACTCCCAGCTTGCATTGGGAACCGTGGCATTTCTTGGGTCACCTCTTTAGTTGTCCATCTCCTCTACCATCCCGGATGGGATAACCTTTAGGGACAACTACAAGTTGTGTGATAACAAGGCCATCTGCCAAGCCAAAACTGTACTATGACAGTCAACTATTGTAACTGCCCGGAACTGAAAACAGACTGTCTCATTGGACTCAAAGAGCCCAAATCCATCCAAGGTGTGTCCTCATACACCCTATGGACCTCTGCATGGTCCTACGAATATCCAATGTGTCCAGACAGACCAAATAATAATAATCTGTAAAAGTCCTGAAAAACACAAATCATCATCATAAGCCTGAAACCACTACATAGAACCATCTGGTGATATGTACTAGACCACATATCATATCTCTGTAACATCTGAGGTCTATCCACCTCCTGTCTTGTAGTTGACCATGGTCAAACTAAGTTTGACCAAGTCAACATGACCAAATATGACCCAAATTGTCATCAAGCTACTGCAAGTGTCAAAGGTTAAAGCATGCTCTGCAATTCATTCAAGTAACAATTATAACAAAAAGTAATCATTTCACTGGCGATCTAAATCCAATTATAAAAGATTTTAATTATTATTTATGACTCAGACCATACTCACTTCATAGTTGTGACCATTTTGCTAGTGAAGGGTGAAGGCTAAAATCAAAAGGCTAGGCCAAGGGATGACTACTAACTTGACACTGTGACACTTCGGATATGGAAAGGGAATACACACTGTAGCATATACCAAACAAGCAATAACACAAGGAATGGCGGTGTCTCACAAATGGGTAAGTTGTTCAAAGAGTGCTTATTCAACTTAGGCATCAATGTATACTTTTATAAGACGATCCAAGTTCATTAGGATCCATTTATTTCACTTAATGGCCTTTTTGGCCTACATAACCCTTCGGATCTCAAGTGCGCTAAGAAGCACAACTAGTTGCAGCTTGCATCCAGGGCATGTTTGTACATATACATAAGGTCAGCAATCGTTTAGATATAGAGTTTAAGAACCATTGCTTTTTTGGACCTTTTTTATACTCTTCCATGAGTATTTTTAACTTTTCATTGCTCTTGCCCTTTACTCACGTGTGTTGACAAACACATTCTAGAGTTTACATTTTCCTGGGCGAATTTAGATAAGTTTCCATAAGTAATACATGAGCTTTCAGTTTTAGCCAACAACATCTTTAGTGACTAAGAGGACTTCTTGCCAGTGCCAAACTTCAGGACAACCAACCAGAATGATGTAGGCTTACAATCCAACTCACCAAAGGTAAGTTTTGTCACCAACTCAGAGCCGAGACACAATAAACAAGGAAGCTTATCCAATACAAAGGCTACAGCGGGGGAAGGTCCTCCATGCCACTAGTCAAGTAGTAAGTCAGGTTAAGAAACAAACTGGTAGGTAATGGATGGGTGGACATAATGAATAATGAGACCAACACTAGCAAGCCAAAGTATGGTGGGAATGATCACCTCTAATCTCCCTAAGGAGGGTAAAACCGATGAGTATAGGTCAAGAACTTCTAAGACTAAGTAAGGACAATATAATATATATAAACATACAACCAAGTCCACATATCTATATGATCGCCAGATCATGGTACTAAATGCTAAGACATGTCACAAGAATGAATATAAAAGCAATCTAACCATAACACAAGAATATACCTACTGAGTCATATACCTGAATGAACAATATCTGAACCATCATCTGTCCACTGAAACACTATTGCTGCAACACTGGGGAATACTAACTGCTCTGTATAAATGGCTAAATGGCTACATCAGTCCTCTCTCTGAGTGTCTTGAAACTCAGTCATGGCATGGGGAATGAAACTGTTGTCCATAATCTGATAGTGATCCATAATAGATGCTCTTCTCGGCATCTCAATGTAAGGGAACTGGCTGAAAAGTGTACTGGAATCTGAAAAATGGAATAGAGTAGCCCGGCTACTATATATGTGATAACAATGCCTAAGATCAGCACTTGATCAGCAGCTTCTCCATGATCACTCATATTTTTCACCGGACCCAGAGCATACATTCTCAGCCTTATGCCAGGGCTGAGCCTTATGACCCCAAATATGATGACTGAGGTAGCCCTTTTCTTCCACATAGAGCAGTTATGATGACAATGCCCAGAGTTATGCAGCAGCAGTGTTTCAATGGTTATTCAGCGGTTCAGATGATGTATACAGGTATATGACCCAGCAGGTATATAGTTGTGCATTGGATACTTATATTGTGCTCTTTTACTTATCTTGGTAGCTTGACTGGGTATTTAGTGATCATGATCTGGCGATATATTTATGTGGCTGATTGATTGTTTAGAAGTGAAAGTAATTCAATTGCTTGAGATTAGAATTTCTTGTGTATACTCATTGGTCATGCCCTCCTAGTAGTATGGACTTTGGCTCTTGGAATTTTCTTAATAAAGAGAATATTTGTAGACTCTTAGATTTTCTTTGTGGCATGTTCTTAGATTGTGATTGGAAAGTCTATTTCTCTTAGCATTTTAGATATTGTTGTGGATCCAAAATATTTTTGTGGAAACAGTGTTTAACTACAGGGGGGCGACTTCATCTTGGGCGTTTTTGCAGGGGCTCCTCAACTCGTTCGCTTGAAGTCGGCTAATATCAGGGGGTTTTCAATAGTATCTTTAATCTTTAATTTTCTCTTTGATATGTCTCATGATTTCATAGTCATTTTCTTCTGAGCATCAAATCTAATGTAGGTAGTTTTCTTGTGCAGGAGAGGAGGGCGCACTTGCTTCCTTGGGCAAATCAATTTCACTTGGATACTCAGCAAAATCATCTCAAATTGATCGAGAAGGGATAGATCAGCATTCTCAAGACATCTGCAAGATTTTCCGGGTAAGATCTACACTTAATATTTTTATTTGAAGTTCTAAAACATTGGCCATTGGAATATATTGTTGAAACCCTAACTGCTACTACTTCTAAAAATTCTCTAGCTCAAACAACTTGAAATCGTGGCAAACAATTTCTGAGTTTTCACCTTAAGGCGTAGCCCCAAGTGGGTCTCCTAGGCGTCAACCCTAAGGGACTCCATCTTGCCCAATTCCCTAGGCACTGTTCTTCTACCCTAGCGCACTCCCAGACTTAGCCATTCTTTCTAAGTTGTTTGATGTCAGTTTTGACTTGTAAGCTAAAACATTGTCATATCCTTCACCAAGTCTTATCCAAAGGTACTAGAAATCCTCATCTTGATCTTAATCCCTCTACCTTGGACACGTTTCCCAAGGCGAAAGAAATCTTTCTTATTTGCTAGTGCCTTGATCCTAGATCTAATCTGTGCATTCATAAGTCACTGGTGCATTTCATATTGGGTCAATATTTACATCCTTTAAGCCTCTTGATCCAAACTCAAACCAATCTTGTGGCTTCTTCCATAAATCTTGGGATTATCATACCATACACCTTACGTATTCTAGCACCCTGGTTTGATCTGGTGTTTTGGTTAGATCTCTCCTGTCGAGAGTAGATCTGGGTCTCCTCCTTTGTTATCTAGGGCTTGGATAGCATAAAGTGAAGAGTACCTCGATTGGCGTGACAACCAATCCATCTGGGATCGAGGCCCTCTTAGGTCACCTCTTTAGTTTCCTAGCTCCTCTATCGTCCTTAATAGGATAATCTATTGGGGCAACTACAAGTTGTGTGATAACAGTAACCATCTTTGCAGTGCCAGTCCTTTTTCATACTAGATGCAACTCTACAGTGCCAGTCCTCTTTCATACTGGATGTAACCATCTCTACAGTGCCAGTCCTCTTTCATACTGGATTTAACCATCTATGTAGTGCCAGTCCTCTTTCATACTAGATGCAACTCTACAGTGTCGGTCCTCTTTCATACTGGATGTAACCATCTCTGCAGTGCCAGTCCTTTTTCTTACTAGATGCAACTCTACAGTGCCAGTCCTCTTTCATACTGGATTTAACCATCTCTGCAGTGCCAGTCCTCTTTCATACTAGATGCAACTCTACAGTGCCAATCCTCTTTCATACTGGATGTAACCATCTCTACAATGCCAGTCCTTTTTCATACTGGATGCAACTCTACAATGCCAGTCCTCTTTCATACTGGATGTAACCATCTCTGTAGTGCCAGTCCTTTTTCATATTGGATGCAACTCTACAGTGCCAGTCCTCTTTCATACTAGATGTAGCCATCTCTGCAGTGCCAGTCCTTTTTCATACCGGATGCAACTCTACAGTGCCAGTCCTCTTTCATACTGGATGTAACCATCTCTACAGTGCCAGTCCTCTTTCATACTGGATGTAACCATCAACCCTTTTTTTTCATGAACCAAGCAAGCCATCCGGTGGGTCCATCCCAGGAGCATACATTACATTGCATATCGCAACCACCTGCGTTACCTCACCACATGTCCAGATCATCTCATAGTCTAGGAGACTCAATTACATTACATAACCAGTGACTACCCGCTACAACTCACATGTTAAGTGGAGATGCCCGAGAGACTCAATTACGTCACATGTCCCGTGACTACCTGCGTCTCATATGTGTTATGTTACTCATCACTCCCTCTTGATCTGGACCACCCCAAGCTTGTCCCTGAAGTACTCAAACTTCATTTTTGACAGAGGCTTGGTCAATACATCGGCTATCTGCTCCTTTGTTGCTATATACTAGAGACTCACTGCTCCTCTCTGCACCATATCCCTGATATAGTGATACCTGATCTCGATGTGCTTCAACTTGTCATGAAAGACCGGGTTCTCGGACAACTTCACACAACTCTGGTTGTCATAGAGAATACAAATCGCCTCTAACTCGAGATCGAACAAACCTGCAAGCGACTTCCGAAGCCATACTGCCTCACAGCTTGTCGAACAAGCTGCCATATACTCTGCTTTAGCTGTACTGAGTGCCACACTTGGTTGATTCCTACTGAACCATGAGATCATACCAGATCCCGAACTAAAGCAGCACCCTGATGTGCTCTTTCTATCCATGACACTACCGGCCCAATCTGCATCAACATAACCCTACAGGTTAATCTTTTGATATGACCCATATCTGAGGCCATAATCAATCGTACCCATCAGGTACCTCATCACTTGCTTTTCCGCAACAAGGCGAACATGTCTCGACTCTATTATGTACTAACTTAGTGTGTTCACCGCAAAGCATAAATTCAGCCTCGTGTTCGTTAAGTACATCAACGAACCAATCATCTGCATGTATACCGTGGCATCCACCATCTCTAAAGAAGTATCACACAACAACTTCAGATTCTATGCCATAGGTGTGGCCATGGCCTTACAATCCATCATCCTAAATCTCTTCAGGATCTCTATCGCATATTTTCCTTGGCTAAGGAAAATTTCCTTTGGATTCTACCACACCACGTTCTGGGTGCCTGTTTCAAACCGTAAAAGGCCTTTCTCAATCTGCACACATGAGTTTTCCTGACATGTGTATCAAATCCTAGTAGCTGCTCCACATACACTTCCTATTCTACTACATCATTCAGGAAGGTAGTCTTCACATCCATTTGGTGTACCTTCCAGTTCATCACTGCAACTATTGCAAGTATAGCTCTAATCAAAGTGTATCTTGCTACACACATCTCATCATAAAGGACTCCCTCTTTCTGAGAGAAACCATGAACCTTGCCTTGTACTTCTGTAATATGCTTGATTTTGTAAATTTGCTTGAACCTTCATCACTTGTTCTTCGGAACAAGTCTCATCATCCTTCTCTTCTAGGTCATGGCACACGATCTTTCCTACAATTCCAATTAGTCATTTGATTAGCAACATTTCATAATCATCAAATCATATTGGCATTTTAATGACAAATTCACAATTCGCACAATTATGTAACAATGCATTTTAGCCAATGCCTCAGCACAACTCTCATCCATATACCGTATACACACAGTAACCATCTAGATGCCTTCCATCTCTACCAGAACATACTATTAAGAGCGTGCACTACTCTCAATATGTTAGCAAAGGGGTTTCATCCTAGACTAGCTCCATCAAGGGCTCATGGGATGTTCTGCAGCACTATAGAGCACTTACCCATAACATGAGCATATTGCTAGTCAATCTTAGTTATATATAAATGCATTAAATAAAACTATATCACAAATCTACATTTAATTGTTATGAGCAATATCTTTCAAAAATACTTAAGAATTCAAATGACGGTAAACACTTATTTTTCATGTGTTTTGTAGGCTCCCTCTTGGTTTCTGCCTCCTTGCAGAAGTTACTGGAGTTTCTAGAGGAGTACTTTGCTCCATCATCTGATTCTGAAGACATTGATATTCTTCTTCTTTTGGAACTTTCTGAAGTCTTCATCCTTGGTCCTAATGTACTGGATTCAAGATCTCCTTTGCTTTGTTATCACTTCTTGAAAACGAACTCTTCACATTCTTACCTCGTGCACATCCTTTGCATATGTCTACATGTTTTTTCTAGATCTCGGGTAGACCTGTCGGTAAAGCCTTGTAGTGTATATGTGCAAGCCTTCTGTGCCACAGTTCACTTGGTTCCATAGTGTCATGAACCAATGCTTGAACTGGTTAGCCTTTTAATTTGTACAAGCCTCCCTCTTGCTCTCGAATTACTACTACATCATTGAAAGTTCAAGACATAATATTCATCACGTGAGGAGTCTTCCCTAGCTTTCTTCTTAACTGGTTTGTCATCTTCTATAGCATGAGCATGATGCCTCTTCTTACTTCCTTTCTTGTTGCCTTTCTTCTTGGGACAGTTTCTTGCAATGTGTCCCATTTCATCACAATTGTCGCATTTGAAGTTTGAGTAATCTCTGGGAGGTCTTTGACCCTTGTGGAATCTTGTAGACTTGTGATGATGATCTTCTTTCTTGCTTCTCTTAGCATGAGCTGCTAGAGCTTGATTATCTTCTTCTCTTCTCTGGTTTCAATCCTTGTTTCTTCCTGAGTGCAAGTTTCCCAAAGTGCACTGAATCTAATAAGTTTATGTCTGGAACATATTCCTTAAATAAATGACTCCCATGATATTGGAAGACCATTCAAGGTGGTCATTACAAGTTCTACATTCTCAACATGATCTCCAATAGCTTCCAGTTGATCTTTGATATGGGAGACCTGTTATCACCTAAGATGTAGTTACCCCTATGGATGGATCCAGTCATGGATGGCAATAGGGAAGGGCAACTCAAAAGGTGCAACCACGATCACCTCGACCTCCAATATGTATGGTTGTCACGCCAGTCGAGGCAACCTTCACTTTATGTTATCTAGCCCAGACAACAAAGGGGGAGACCCGATCTACTCCCGACAGGAGAGATCAAAACCAAGACACCAAATCAAGGTATTTCTAAGTGAAGTTAGGTGTATGGTTTATCCTAGACCTAAGGATGAAGTCACAAGCCAAGTGAGGGGTTTAATAGGTATAGCTTTGGTTCATAGTTGAAGTGAAAGTGACTTATAATGTTTAAAGTGAGATCTAGGGCTAGTGTACTAGGTCAATGTCAAAAGATCCACTGCCTTGGGAACTGTGTCCAATGCAGGGTTGTTTAGGGGTCAGATTGGGGCTAACTAGTACATGAGACAATCTTGACCATGGTCCATGATGTCTTCAAAGGTATAGTTCACCATGCAAAAGTCAAACCACAAGTCAATCCCACAATCTAGGAGAGTGGGTTGTCTTGGAGATAAACCAGTGCCTTGGGAATTGGGAAGTGGAGTCAAAGTAGGGTTGACTTTAGGTTTAGGACTCCTAGTACTTGGGACAAGTGGACAATACAGTTCTTGATGGATAAATGTGTCTAGATCTAGGTTTGACCCAAGTGGACCACAATCCCTAAAAACAAGGAATGCAGTCCCCAAGGCAAGATTTGACAAAGTGACAGTCTAGACCTAGGTTTTGAATTATTCTGATTCCGGATCTGCAAAAATCTCAAGTACCCAGTTCCTCGAAGTGAGTGAACTCACTTCTCCAAGGTGGTGCGACTTTCCCTAAGGAGGCTTCAATTGGGGTTTAGGTGGGTCAAATCATGTCGGATGGCATCCAAACTTTAGATCCGGGTAGATCAGTCAAGTAGGGATATGGATCTATAATTTCGTGGCAATCCACCGGTTAGATCTTTGTAGATCTGAGTTTTAGTGTTCCAAGTGGTCCAAAATGGGGATTAAATCCCTTAAAATGTGGAATGGGGCCCACAAGGTGAATTTCAAGAAAGGGACAACCTGGGTGTATGTTATTTGATGTGTAGATGTCAAATCAAGTGGAATCTCAAACACCCATCGCTTAGATCTAGGTCAACCTGCTCAAATGATGAAGTGCGCCTTCCTTGGGAGAAGCTAGGTTGGCTTGGGAGAGGGGTCAAATGGAAGCCAATCCTCACCAAACTATAGATCCGGGATGCCGTGGATGCTATAGAGGTGGGTTTTCAATATCATGCCCAACAACCCACTAGATCTCAGTAGATCTAAGAAAATGCAAAATTGGGGTTTTAATTAATTAGGGTTTTAAGAGTTTTTGACAATTGGATAGACTATGGAGATAGAACTTACCTTGAGATCATACCTGAATGATGTGGTTGAGATGCCTTGATGTTGAGGAAGATTCCCGCAGAGATCAAATGAGAGATTGTTGATTTGCTTGCCAAGTTGATGCCCTAGTCCACAAGTGCGCCTTCCTCTACCTGTCAAACCAAGGAATGAAATTCAATCAGTAAGATCAAGTATGGAAGAAATACAAGCGAAATGCAAATAGTAACATGAAATAGAAGGTCCTGGGACAGTAATACTCCATGTTACCAACGAAGAGCTCCAAAGAAGAAGTAGGGAGAGTCTTCCCCTACCAATACCTCCTCCTCCAAGCAAATCGGCCTCCACCTGTAGATGCAAAATCGTGGTACAATAGATATGGCAAACAAGATCTCCAATAACTCAGTGTAAAGGAAGAACCAACGAACGAACACCAAAAACATTCACCACAACATTGGAGATAGATGCAATAATAATTTTCTATTCCAATAATCCAGAGCCAAAAGTCCCTTTACAATGAGAGGCTCTCTCCTTTAAATAGGAAGGAGAGGCACCAAAACCCTAACCACTTTTTGAATGAGTGGCTAAGATTAAAAGATACAAATGTCTAATCAATGGTTGGGATGAGCTCAACAACATAATACATGGATCACACATAAAATATAACATAAGTGGACAAAGTCGCCCTAGGAGAGGGGAATCCCACCAAATCATGATGACAAAATATCATAAGAGGCTCATGGTGGGTCCAAGGGGTAATTTTATCCCTCCTTGGTCAATCCCCATGGCACAATAACCAATACATAATCATGAAAGTACCAAATCGTGCCTCCCAGGTGAAGTCGTGGTCCTCCAAGGTGAAGTCGTGGTCCTCAAAAAGGCCTCAAAAAATCCACAGAAAGTGCCATAAGTGATGGATGCGGGCCCCGATGAAGCTGAAACTGCAGGAGGAGGTGTGGAAGGTCCCGATCTATCATCACTGATCATCCCATGCCATAACTTTGCCTCAGTAGCCCAAATCGATTTCCTCAATAGCCATTTCTACCAATCCTGAAATGCCTCGGGAAACGTGAAACTGCCCAAACTGCCTCCTGGAGTGATGGCGCTGTCAAGGTGAGGGTGCCAATGTGTCCGGGAGGGGGGTAATATGGTAAAAACAAGTGGCTGGACCACCCCCTCCATCATCAGCGCCCTAGGTCATCCGGATAAAAGCCATCTCTGCTCCGACAGGGCCTCCAATAGACCAAAACTGCACTAGGACAGCCTACTGAGGCTAAATCATCACTGTAAGTGCCCGGAACTGAAAACAAACTGTCCCATTGGACTCAGAAGGTCCAAATCCATCCAAGATGTGTACTCATACACCATATGAATCTCTGCATGATCAAAATAAATATCCAATGTACCGGAACAAGGCCAATAATAATGATCTGTAAATGACCAAACACTGCTGTATCCCAAGAATCATCATCATAACCCTGTAGCTGCTGCATAGAATCATCCTGTATGTGTACATGGACCATATATCATCTATCCATATCATCATAAGGTCCAACATCTCATGTCCCATGGTCCTCCATGGTCAAACTAGGTCTAACCAAGACCAAATACAACTCAGACTATCATCCATAGCTGCTGCAAGGTGTCAAGGTTAATACATGCTTTACAATTTATTCAAATAGCTTCTATAACACAGAGTAATCATGACTGGCGATCTAAATCCAAATATATAGTGTCATTAGTTATTATTATTACTCAGACTAGACTTTCAGGACCATACTCACTTCATAGTTGTGATCAATTTGCTAGTGAAGGGTGAAGGCTGAAATAAATGGCTAGGCTAAGGGATGACTTGACTAACTTGACTTTGTGACACTTTGGCAAGGGAAAGGGAATACACACTATAGTATATATTGAATGAGCAATAACACAGGGAATGGCGGTGTCTCACAAATGGATGAGTTGTTTAAAGAGGGTTTATTCACCATCACAGATGCGCACAATCCATAATACAAAGAAGGCCAGCAATTGTTTAGATATAACATTTAAGTTCCATTGCTTTTTGGGCCTGAGGTTTCCATAGCCTTGATCTATGTGTGTTTACAAACACATTGCATAGATTTACATTTATTTTTAGGCTTTCTGCTGCAGGTGTGTTTTTAAGGCACTTGTTTACCTGAGCACTTCTAGGTGTGTCATGGACAACTTGTTTACCTAGGTATTTATTTTTCCAAAAGATATAACATTTTATTTTTCATGGCCATTTTCATTTGGCATTTCTTTCATATACAAGATATAGCATTTGATTTTTCCAGATTTTGTATTGATGGCAGCACTAAAAGTTTCAGGTTTAGCCAACACAACTTTAGTGACTAGGGGGAATTCTCAAGGAACTCCAACTCACCATAGGTAAGTTTTGTCACCAACTCAGAGCCGAGACACAATAAACAGGGAAGCTCATCCAATACAGAGGCTACAGTGGGGAAAGGTCCTCCATGTCACTAGTCAAGTAGCAAATCAGGGTGATAATCTAAAAGGTAGGCCACGGATGGATGGAGACAATGAAAAGATGAAGCCAACACTAGCAAGCCAAGGTATGGTTGAATGATCACCTCTATTCTCCCTAAGGAGGGTATACACCAATGAGTATGAATAGTGAACTTCTAAGTCTGAGTAGGGACAGTAATATATATAATAGTTCAACCAGGTCCAAATATCTATATGATCGCCAGATCATGATACTAAGTGCTAAGACATGCTATAAGAATAAGTATAAAAGCAATCTAACCATAACACAATAATATACCTGCTGAGTCATATACCTGAAAGCTCATCAACCTGTACCATCATCTGTCCTCTGAGACTGCTGCTGTAACTCTGGGCGCTACTGTCTGCTCTGTACCAATGGCATAATGGCTATATCGGGCATCTCTCTGAGTGTCCTGAAACTCAGTCATGGCATGGGGAATATAACTGCTGTCCACAATCTGATAGTGATCCAATATAGATGCTCATCTCAGCATCTCAAATGCAAGGGAACTGGCTGAACAGTGTACTGGAATGAGAAAAATAATGTATGGTAGCCCGGCTACTATATATGTGATAACAAGACCCTTGTGAAGTAAGATCAAATACTTTCACAACTTTGCATCTTCACACCCTTGAGTTGAGTTCTCAAGGTCATCTTTCTATTAATGTTCTTTCCTTCAAACAATCTCTTCGATGCATCAAACATCTCTTTCGGAGTTTGCAGAGATGAGATGTGGGGGATCAAGTGATCCCTTATGGAATCAGCAATTATCCTCTTGGCCTTTATCAAGTTCTTCTTATGCTTGGCTTTGTCCTCATCTCCCTTTGGCTCCGCAACTTATCCTTTGATATAATTGTCCAACTCATTCTCTTCTAGAATGAGCATCACTCTATACTTGCAGGCACGGAAGTTATCTACTCCTTCAAGCTTATCCTCAAGCTTAGTATGGTTTGTCGTCTTGATAAAATGAGAACCTCAAATGGAAATAGAGTTAGTAGAACTTACCAAATGAGATGCTCCAACCAAGTGCTTGCTTCACTATCTTCTGACTTCAGGATGACCTAGGGTTTGTTAGAGAAACCCTAATTTTTCAACTTCGGGATCTTGAAAAACTGAGTGGAGGAAAAGATGCGCCTCCCCAAGGCAAGTTGAGAAAAGGTCCTTTTTCTCCAAAACTGTGGGCAGAACTTCCAAAAACTTGATGCCCTAGTTTTCCGAGTTGTAGTGGTAGGCCCAAAAATGAAAGTTCTCTGATCTGAAATATGTCTCCACAGAAAAAAGCACCCTAATAGAGCGAGTTTCCTTGACCCTCTTTTTCAGCCAAACTGTGGAGAAAAGCCTCAAGAAAGAGAAACCCTAGTTTTCACTTCTGACAGTTGCAACTGCATAATGTCTTCTTTCAGACTAGCTCTGATGCCATGTTATAATTTTGAAACTTCCAGTATGGTTATGTTATCCCAATCCAACAGTAAATTGTCTGGGTATGCTAACAGTTTGAAATGAGTCAAATCTGCCCCTACCCCTATGATGAGTTTGATCTTTGATGATTGATCATGTTGATCTTGTAGCTTTGTAGGCATATCATGTTGTTTTTTGGACTCTAAAGGACATTTAGAGCCTCGTTGATTATGTATTTTCAATTTTGATTCAAATATGCAGTTGGTGCTGTTATCACACCATAGTAGCAGGGCTACTATTCTTGTACAGCAGATATCTGCACATTCCAGAGCTTCATTTATTCCAGAGCATGGCTATATATTTTGGATCACTCATGATCAGAGCAGTACATTATTCAGATTTTATGACCTTGTGTCAAGGCTGAGCCTTGAGAGTTCAGATTTGATGACTGATGTGACCACTTATCCCATTACAGTTTCAGTTCAGTGCCTAGAGATGTATTTCAGCAGTGTTTCAGATGATGCATGATGATGATTATTATGATGATGTTATGGATATGTTCTCACTGACTGTGGATTATTATCTTGTTGATTTAGTCATGATCATGGCATGTGCTTGGTATATTATTCCTGATGTGGCAAACTATTTAAAATGAACTGTAAATCATAAAATGGACAATTGCTTGCACTTTTAGGTCATTTAACAAAACTTACTGGTATTTCACCTTACATACACATGGTCTTTCCCGACACTGGTTGTCTGCTAGTGTAGGCTCCATATTCACTTATCTCCATCCATACATGACCTTCCTGTTTGACTTTAAACCCTGACTTGTCTCATTTGACTTTCTGATACCGAGGACTTCCCCATTTTTCTACCTCTGTGTTTGGACCGCATCCCTGTTTATTCAGTGTCTCGGCTCTGAGTTGGTGACAAAACTTGCCTTTGGTGAGTTGGATTGTAGGGCTAAATCATTCTGGTCGGTTGTCCCGACGTTTGGCATTGGCTCGAACTCCCCCTAGTCACTTGAGATGTTGTTGGCTAAAACTGAAAGCTCATGTTCTACCTATGGAAACTAAAAAAAAATTGGCCCATGGAAACAAAAAAAAAGGGCAAGAGCAATGAAAAGCTAAAAATACTCCTCGAAGAGTATAAGAAAGGTCCAAAAAGCAATGGTTCTTAAAAGTTATATCTAAACAATTGCTGACCTTATAAATATGTGAAAAACATGCCCTGGATGCAAGCTGCAACTAGTTGTGCTTCTCAGCACATCTGAAATCCGAAGGGTTATGTAGGCCAAAAAGGCCATGGAAATAAAATTGAATGATCCTAATGAACCTGGATCAACTTGATGTAGACATGATGCCTAAGTTGAATAAGCACTCTCTAAACAACTTATCCATTTGTGAGGCACAGCCATTCCCCGTGTTCTTTTGTCCAGCACAGAGTTTGTAGTTTCCCCTTTTTTTTTCCCAGTCCAAAGTATTTTTGAGTTAAGTTAGACAAGTCAAACCCTTGGCCCAACCTTGCTCCTAGCCTTCATCCTTCACTAGCAGTTTGACCATGTCCAATGGGTGAGTTTGTCATTTGAACTATTGTGCAAGTAATTTTATATAACCACGGAATATGTTAACTTGATTAATGCCACTGAATGGAATTTATACTTTGAGCTTAGCTGTGGGAATGATTAGAGAAACATTGTCTTAGTCTACTGATGTGATTTATCCTTGATTATATATTCTTGGGATCCGTGATGATATGGGGCCATGTATGGATGATTATTGATGATGATTTATGGTCCCACATGTTTGATGATGATATCATATGATGGACATATGATGCAGATGATGTTTGATCCAGTTCAGCAAGTTTATTATTATTTCAGATCAGCAGATTATACATTGTCCATATATGGTGGACCCTACAGCTGGCCCATTAGGGCAACCCATGATGTATGAGTACTCATTCCTACTGGATTTGGGTCTTCTGGATCCATTGAGACACTTATCTTTCAGTTCCGGGCACTTCTGACAGTGATTGATGCAGTTTTACACTTGTTGACCAGATTTGGGGCTGATTTCCCAGCCTGAGCAGCAGGGGCCCCGAGAGGCCAGTTCACCTAGGGCGCTGATGATGGAGGGGGTGGTCCAGCCACTTGTTATTACCATTTATCCCCCCTCCCGGAGAGCCTGGTGGGCTCAGATGGACAGCGCTAGCACCCTAGGGGGCAGTTTTGGCACTTTCACAGTTCCCGAGGCAGTTAAAAAATGGGATAAAGTGGTCACTGAGGAAATCGATTTGGGCAATTGAGGCAAGGTTTTGGCATTTGGTTTTCACAGAGGTCTTCCAGGGTGGCATCACTACCTTCCAGCCAGTTTTCACCATGTGGGTATGCCCGGATTGATCACAGGAGGACATTTACTGCTTGACTGTCATGGATTCTGAGGACAGTTTTGGTCATTTTTATTATATTGGACATATTTTATTATTTTTATTGTGCCTTGGGGATGAGCTAGTAAGGATTAAAACCTCCTAGCCCCACCATGAGCTTATATTGTTATGTCCTAGTCACCATGAGGTGGATTTTGATGCTTATATTTTCTCTTGTGGATGACGTCACCCCTTATTGTACCTTTTTAGTGGGGGCGCTATCATTATATGGGTGATCCATGTGATATATTGTTATGATTTATTATTAGCCATTGATTAGATCTTGAGATCTTTTAATCTTAGCCACTCATGTAAAAAGTGGTTAGGATTGTACTCTCTCCCCATCCTATTTAAGGAGGGAGCCTCTCATTGTAAAATTCATCTAGAGATTTTTGGCTCTTGGCTCTTGGAATAAAATTTCTATCTTTTGGAGTACATGCTTGGATTGGAGTGAATGTTGGTTGTTTCGATTGTAAATGCTATTGTCCATTGCACTGGAGGATCTATTGTAGCTATCTTGCATATTTGCCATACTTTATTTGCAGGTTGAGAGGGCGACTTTGACAAGTGCGAATTGGTGGGGAGGCTTGCCCTTCAAGCTTGGAAGAAGTCGTTTTGGGTTTGACAGGGAGTAGTTTTGCCTTTGTGTCAACTATTCTATGTTTTTCTCTCTCTTGCTTGTATCTACCTTCAATTTGTTAAACTGATTGATGCTTTGCTCCTTGGCTTGACAGGTTAGAAGGAATTACATGTGGCTTGGAAAAATCGATTTGGCAAGAGGGCTTCAACAATTCTCCATTTGATCTTTGGCAAAGTAATCCTCGTCTCAACTAGCATTCATCTCTTCATCCAGGTATGTTCCAAGAGGTATGATCTTCTCTTCCTTGAATCTTCCATAATTTCTAGATCACAAAAACCCTAATCAAATCAAAACCCTTGTTTTTTTGGTATTTTTCAGATCTACTTAGATCTAGCATTGTTCTTGAAGAAATATTGAAAACCCACCTCTATAGCATCCACCCCTAGTTGGATCTATAGTTTGGTGGTGATTGGCTAAGAATTGACCCACTTTTCAAGACAAAAAGCCCTCCTTGACCCAAATCGCACTTCCTAGAGAGAGGCTTGTTGGGCTAGATCTAGCACATGGGTAGGTGAGATCTCACTTGATTTGCACTCTAGACACTTAATAACCCAAACCCATATCCTTACTTTGGTGAAAACTACCTTGTGGACATCTCTCCATGTTTTAAGGGGTTGAAACCCCCTTTTGATCTTCTTGGTACCTTAAAACTTAGATCTACTAAGATCTAGCCATTGGATTCACTTGAAACTTTGAAGATACATAGATCGGGGTACTAGCCACTTGGATCTACAGTTTGGTGGCCATTGGACTTGATTTGGTCCACCAAACCCATCTTTTGCCCTTCCTTGAGCAAGTCGCACCCCCTTGAAGTTTTGAGTTGGTCCACTTCTAGGAAGTGGGTGTTGGAGATTTTCGTGGATTTGAAATGCCCATGCCTTGAAACCTAGGTCTATACTGCCCTTTTGTCAAGATCTGCCTTGGGGATTGCATTCCTTGTTTTAAGGGATTGTGGTCCACTTTTGGTCTTCACCTAAAAACCTAGATCTAGCAAGATCTAACCATTGGATCTCATTCAACCCACTCGACTTGGCTTCTAGGTGTCCCGATCTACACTTTGACATCCTTCTTGACTCCATTAGCCCATCCAACAAGGCACTAGTCCTTCTCCAAGCAAGGCGCACTCCTTGGGATTAGTGTCAAACCCTAGATCTAGTACATGGGTAATCCTAGAACCAACTCCAACTTATAGATCTAGCCTAGATCTAACCTATAGTACCATCCTCACACCTAACTTCACCTTGTGGGTCCATCTAGAACCATTTCACACTTCCCAAGAAACTAGACCCACTTGTGCAAACACATGGTACTATACCTAGTAATCATACCCCATCATGTGGCCTAAACCATACATAGGTTGAAACACTAACTATCCATTACACCACCATCAACCATTCCTTAACTCTTAGGTCCACTTAGCCTTGCATTGGTTTCCGTAACTCATCCTTTACCTACCCTTAGAAACCTTTGTTTGTGTCCAATCAACTGTGATTGGGGTATAGGGTCTCCCCCTTGGTCTAGTTACACCTTGACCTAAAGCGAAGAGTGCCTCGGTTGACGTGACTCCCACATTGCATTGGGAACCGTGGCATCTCTTGGGTCACCTCTTTAGTTGCCTATCTCCTCTACCATCCCGGATGGGATACCTCTAGGGGCAACTACAAGTTGTGTGATAACAGGTGCCATTTTGAATTTCCAATATATTCACCTTTACATGGAATATACATGAGTAGACTTTGAATATTTTGTCTCTAATGGTTTGGAATCTTTAAAACAATTTTTTCCCTTTAAAACTTGAATATTGATGTATTTTTTAAAAACCGAGACATTGAAATCAAACCAATAGGAGTCATTACTGAGTTCGAGTCCGAGCCAAGTTGACCCTCAATCGGTTCCGAGTCTAAGTCTGAGTTTTAAAACATTGCTAGATACTATTGATAGTCCTTGACTCTTTACTATTTTTTGAGAAATTTTAATTTACTATTAGACTTTGGCCTATTTCACTATTTTAACTTCTTTGTGTTCACTATTCAGTATCTATTTCACACTTCAACATCTATTGCATTATCTTTTAGAAATTTGAAATTTGAATTTAGATATACATTGCATAATGATAATGATGAATTTAATTTTTGGTTTTAGGATGGTAATAGTATCATTTACAAATTTGAAATTTGGTAATAGTTCAGTATCATGTACAAATTTAATCATTTCGTATCATTTAGAAATTTGAATTTAAATGTACATTGTATAATCATGAATTTAGTTATTAGTTTTTACATGGTAGTAGTTTTTGTTGGGATTTATCATTTTTATATTTTAAATTAATTTTTATTACTCCGACGTCCCTTGTCCCCCCGAAACTTCCCTAGAATTTGGGGTGGCTTCCACAAGCCCCCCTTGTGCATTTCCCCGCTCTTGTGCTCCCCCTTCTCAGAAACTCTGTGGAACATTGCAAATTAGAGAAAAGGTCAACATGTGCATCGTTTCCACAAAACAAGAAAAAATCCTAGCGCAATTACCAAGGGAAGAAGATTGAGAAATCCCATCAAGATGTGAAGATCGTATTGTAAAAGAGGCATGAATTCGGATAAATCAACCAAAACAACCAACTTAAGAAGGAAGTCCCAAAGGACAGGGTCTCCCCCTCCCTCCCATCTAGTTGCCACTTTTTATAATGTGGACAAAGAATAGCCTCAACTCTCTCCTGAGGAGGATAATCCTTTTCCAAAAAAGAAAGGAAGAAAAATCTAAAGGAATGAAAGAGAGATGGAAGCACTCAAGAATTAAGGCTTTGGGAAAAGGGCCAACCTTTTGTGAGGATTTTCAATCAAGGAAGAAACATAAACCCCACAACCCATGAAGATTCTATCTCGGAGCTGCAGGTGTAAGTAACCTAGAAAAAATTGTGTTTAAAATTGTTAAGAAAGCAGGAGAACCTAGAAATGGTTCTCCAAAAAGTTAACAAAGCAGCGAAAGAATTTGAAAAAAATAGAAATAGCATATGGAGAGCAATTGAAGTAGTTGTTGAATTGAGAGGCTTTTCAAGAGGAACTATAATAATGTGGGATATCCCCCAAATCTTTGTGGACATACATTATAAGTTTGGTCACTAGATCACTACTTATTGTAAGCATGTCACTTTAGGGAATGCATTTCAAGTTACATGTGTATGCCCTGTTATCACACCATAGTAGTTGGGCTACTATTCTTGCTGAGCAGATATCTGCACTTTTCAGAGCTTTGCTTTTACAGAGATCAGCTGCAATGAGCAGCATTATTTGAGAGCACTTACAGATCAAAGCAATATATATCAGACATTGAGTAGACCTTGTGCCAAGGCTGAGCCTTGAGAGCTTAGATTTGATGACCGATATGACCTTTTGTTTCATACAGTTTCAGTTCGATGCCTAAAGTTCCGGATGTTATTATTGCAGCAGTGTTTCAGTTGGTTCTGGATGATGATTATTTGCATGATGTGATGTGACCTATGGACTTGTGATTGTTATCATAGATTATTATCCTGTTGTTTTAGCCATCTTCATAGCATTGACTTGGTATATGACTCATGATGTGGCAGTATTATTTAATAAATGAAATGAAATATCTTGGTTGTTTAAATAATGTATTGGATGTATTACTTACGCTAAAAGGTTCACTGACTATACCCATTGGTTTCACTACCCTCCTTGAGCATGAACATGGTCTTTTATGACATTTATGTCTGCTAGCTTAGGATTCATATTCACATGACTCCATCCATCCATGACCTTCCCTATTTTTGGCTTTCACCCTGATTTGCCTTTTTGACTATTGATATGGAGGACTTCCCCTTTTCTACCGCTGTGTTGGATTGCATCCATGTTTGTTTTGTGTCTCGGCTCTGAGTTGGTGACAAAACTTTCCCTTGGTGAGTTGGATTTTATGCCTAGATCATTCTAGTCGGTTGCCCCGATGTGTGACTTAGCGTGGAATTCCCTCTAGCCACATGAGATGTTGTTGGCTAAAACCTAAAGCACTTGTACTATTTGTATTATTGGAAATCTTATGAAAGCCTATGAACTAAAATTCTAGAATGTGTTTTTCAACACACGTGAATAAAGGCTAAAGCAATGAACTGCTAAAATACCCCGCAAAGGGTATAGAAAGGTCTAAAAAGCAATGGTTAAACAAATGCTATATCTAAATATTACTGACCTCATAAATGTAAATATGCCCCGGATGCAAGCTGCGATTAGTTGTGCTTTTTAGCACATGTGAAATCCCAGAGGGGTCATATAAGCCAAAAAGGCCATGGAAATTAAATGAATGATCCTAATGAATTTGGATCAACTTGATATCGACATGATGCCAAGGTTGAATAAGCACTCTCTAAACAACTTACCCATTCGTGAGGCATTGCCATTCCCTTTGTTATCTTGTCCAGCACAGTGTGTAGCTCCTCTCTTTCCCCGTCCAAAGTATCTCTTAGTTGAATTGGTCAAGTAATCCCTTTTACCTAACCTTGTTCTCAGCCTTCACCCTATCTTAGCAGTTAGACCATGTCCATTGATGAGTATGTCTTTAAAGCTTTGGTGCAAGTAAATTATAAACAACACTAAATATCTATGTATTAACTGCCACTTGATTGATGTTTATACTTTAAGTTAAGCTGTGAATATGCTTAAAGGAACATGTCTTAATCATTTGTTATGATCTAGTCCTTGGTTGTATTTTGACCTAGTCAAAGATAGTTTGACCATGGTCATTCTTGGGATTCGTGATGAGATGGACCACTTGTGCTTGATGATGTTGATGTATGGTCCCACATGCACCTATTGATGATTCCATATGTTGGATATATGTTCCAGATGATGTATGATGCAGTTGGTCAGTTTTTTATTAATTCCAGATCATCATATTTTACATTGTCCAGGTATGGTGGACCCTGCAAATGACCCCTGCAAGTCATCATGAGGTGTATGAGTACTCATCTCTAGTGGATTTGGGTTTTCTAGATCCATTGAGACACTTATCTTTCAATTCCAGGCACTTCTGGGCATGTTTCTAGCAGTTATCCACCTGTTGACCAGTTTGGGCATGCTGATCCAGCCTGTCCAGCAGAGTCATTGGAGGCCAGTCGTTTCCTAGGGCGCTACAGAGGAAGGGGGTGGTCTAGCCACTTGTTTTTACCATTATACCTCCCTTATAGACAGCCCAGTACACTCAGTTTGACAGCGCAGACACTCTGGATAGCAGTTTTGGGCATTTTCAGAGTTTTTAGGAGGATTAAAAAATGGAATAAAAAGGTCATTGAGGAATTCGATTTGGGCAATTGAGGCAAGGTTTTGGCACTTGGTCTGCTCAAAGGTCATCCATGGTGTATCCCCCTTCTTCTAGATCAGTTGGCATTAGTCAGTGGGATCCACAGTGGCTACAAGAGGTCTTTTACTACATGTCTCTCTCAGATTATGGGGACAGGATTCGATCATTTGTATTACTTGGACATGTCATAGACTCATAATTTATATTATTGTGCCATGGGGACATGCTAGTGAAGGGGATCAATACCTCCTAGCCCCACCATGTGCTCCTAGTGACTTGTCTTGGTCTATTTGTTGTGGCACATGTATTATTAGCCACACCCATGTATGACGTCACCCTCATTAGAGTCTTTTAGGCTATGACGTCATCACTTGTTTGAATGATCCATGTCTTGTATTGTATTAGCTCATCTTAGCTATTGATTAGATTGTTATATCTTTTAATCTCAACCACTAGTTTTAAAAAGTGGTTTTGTGGTTTAGGGTTTTGGTCTTCCTTATCCTATAAAAGGAGGAGACCCCCCTATTGTAAAAGCACCTTTGGGTATTGTAAAAGCACCTTTGGGCTCTAGAAAATTTGGAATAAAAATACTATTTTGGAGATCTACTTCTTGGCTTTGATTGGGTTACTCTTGTACATGGTTATGCATCTCTTCTTTTAGACATCTTTGCTTGTAATAGGTGAAATCGACATCAACTAAGGGAGGCCGAATTGATTGAAGCAAGGAGTGTGATTTGTCTTGAAGAGAAGATTGTAGGGGTTTCCCACATCCCCCTTGGGGCAAGACGTCTTCATCTTGAGGGAGTTTTTCAATTGTGCTTTGTCCATTGATTGCTTCTTTGATATGACATGCTTAGATCTCATTGATTTGTGGATCAAATCTAACATCTTGTAGTTTGATTTACAAGTTGAATGGGGCATCTCTCCTCCTAGGGCTTGGACGATTATGCTTGGATCCACTTGGAGCTAGCTTGGAATTGTAACTAAAGGCAAGAATCTTCTATATGCAAAATAGCCGCAAGCTTTTGAGGTAAGATATACAAGGTATGTATCCATTTCACTTGTTCTCCATCCTATTGGTCATATAAACTCTTAAAATTCAAAACCCTCTTTTACTTTTTTTTAGATCTACTTGGATCTAGCTTGGCTTTGGGTATAACATTTAAAACCCACCTCGATAGTATCCACGGCAATTCGTATCTATAGTTTGGTGTTGTTTGGACCACATTTGACCCATTTCCCAAAGCACCTAGCCCTCCTTGAGGCAATTCACATTCCTTGAGGAAGCTAGTTTGGCTAGTTCTTGAACGTGGCTAGGTGAGATTATTGTTGCATTGAATAGATCAGCCCCTAAAACCCACCCCTAGTGCTTCACCTTGTTGATTTTCACCTTGTGGGCCCCATTCCTCATTTTGAGGGTTGTGCACCACTTGGGTCACTTGGTGATGCATTAGATCTATGGAGATCTAGCCATGGCATGTACTTGATATTGAAAACCCACCTTGATATTCATCTCAACTATCCCGATCTATAATTTGGTGGACATCTGACTCCATTTGGCCCTTGATCTAAGGCACTAGTCATCCTTGGGGTGATTTGCTCTCCTTGGGTAGGTGGCCATTTGTTAGATCCCATCTTTGGGTATTGCTATTTTCATCTCAAATCCATAGATCCATGCTATAGCATATCCCAAGTACCATCTCATTTCAACTTTGACCTTGTGGACCCAACTTGGACCAATTTTCCACCTTTTAAGGAGTGGGTCCCACTTAGCTAATTTTTATGGTGCCAAAAAGTCTTTAGATCTATCGATTGAACCTCATAATTGGTCCTTGTCATTCATTGGTTGAACCATTTGTCACTCTTTAAGCCTCTTCAACCACACCTTAACCCTTGGGTCCACTTAACCTTCCTAGATCTAACTCACCATTGGTCTCCTTGTTTCATTTTACACATTTCCCTAGGAATCTTTGGGTTAGCTCGTCTTTATTTGATTGACTAGGGTCTCCCCCTTGATCTTGATTAGTCTTGATCTAAAGTGAAGAGTGCCTCGATTATCGTGACACCCAGCTTGTATTGGGAACCGTGGCATCTCTTAAATCACCTCTTTCGTTGTCTACACCTCTACCATCCTGGATGGGATACCTTTAGAGACAACTACAAGTTGTGTGATAACATGCCCCAAATTAAGGATTGAAATGATAACCACCTAGATTAAACCCGATGCGATAAGATATGAATTACGCATGGATACTCACAGACACCTGAGGTAAGCCTCTACCTCCCCGACAACGATGCCAAAAATGTTATCACACAACTTGTAGTTGTCCCCAAAAGGTATCCTATTTAAAAGTTTTTCTTTGGTTAACTGGTTACTTGTGGAATTATTTATGATTCATATGCTCATGTCCATATTTTTAATAGATCAGAAATCACTTCATGAAGGTTTGGTCTAGATTGTTACAAAGCTCATATCTTTGACTATTAGATTTCTTCCTTCATTCAGCGTCATACTCTTTTCAAACTTGCAAAAAATCGCTACATTTTTCAGAGTTTTGTTGAGTAATGATAGTTCTGATTTTAAAGTACATCTAGCTGTTAGTAGAGCTTATAATTTGCAGCCCTTAAAAGCTTGCAAAGATCCCAAGTAAAAAAGCCCCAATGCTTGTTTTACTTGGTTAAATTTTGTCATTTTTAACTAGATTTTTTTGGGTTTTTTAGTAGGTGTTCCAAAGACACTCTTAAAGTGTTTTTGGGCATCTTATACTAATATTTGCTTGCTGGTTTGCAACAAAAGACAAACAGGTAGGAGGAGGTGCTGTCGAAATTTCAAGGATCCAAGCAATCTGGAGTACCAAAACTGAATTTTTGTATAACCGGTTAAATTTTTCCTTCAAAATTGTAAGCCGCCAAGTCACTTTAAGTAGACTGGGGCACTTCTCTGTCCATTGTAAAAGATTATTAAATGAGAGCAAGTGGGCTAACCAGCGCCCACACCCCATCCCCCCAGGGGTGGCCTGTGTCATCTCTTTTCGTGGTGTGATTTTTAGAGTAGTTTTATTTCTTTTATTTTCGGCATTTAATAAAATCAAAGTAGGGTTAAAATTTACCTTGTTGGTCCATTCCACTGGCGGGCCACAAGTTCACTCAGGACATAGATTTTTATCATTTTTTTTACAATTTCAAAAAAATGCCCCCTTGCTTTCCCGAAGTAGGGTTTCAGGATAAGGGCTTGCCCAAGTACTGGCCTAAAAAGAGACTCTTGGGTTTCTAGAAAAGATAAAATTTTGGTTCTTAAAACACTTAAAAATTTCCAAGGTCTTCTCCCGTATGCTCTGTGGCAAACTTGCAACTCAGTCTGATCATGTTGGTACGCATCAGAAAGGGGAAGATGACTAGTAATAGGATCTAACACCACCCCAATAAACAAACCTTCTTGTGAAAATCCGGCACAACGCAAATATTTTGTTGTTGTGGGCAAATTTTTCAAAGGACTTGGGACAAAACTGGGTAGTGACCTCTTGGAAACCGTTAGGCTTGCCCTCGTTGGTACAGCATCTGAACACCTCCTTGAGACTCCAATCCAACCCAAGTCTGAGTGAGAAACCACACATCAAAATTTCGGACATGTTCCCCATACCTTTGCGTATATTGGGAACCCACCAGCCCTTATAAAAAGATCACTAGCACATTAAAGTTAAAATAAACCAAGAACACTTGCACAACATTTACTTTCTTTCAGCTCAAGCATCTTTTTCGACTCCATTCAAGCACTGGTTTATATTGTTATATTTCATGTTGTTGATGAATGTTGCAAATGATGATGATAATAATGAATATTGGCAAATGATGTATTGATGAATGATGTTTTGCTTTATATAAATGTATGCTACATTATCTTGGTTTCAAAAAATATTTCTAACTCCTAGATTAGACACCATAGTTTTGTTTTCATTTTTAGGGTCCACCCCCCTTGGCTTCGCTAGGAAAGCCTAGACGGAGGAGTCGAGTCTCAAGTGACAGCACTTGACTCTGACTTGCCCCCAAGGCCACACTAGCAGCTTGAAGACTTCTACTGCGTTTTCCTAGGTGTGGAACCAAGTGGCAACATTACCATTCACCAAGAAGACACGTTTTAAATGTCCTGAGATGAACATCTAGCTCACTAAGGTCATCAAGTTCTGATTTGAACATTGGAGGAGTAACAAGTGAAGACAGCCGAGTTACACAAGATTTGATCTCTGGTAAAGCAACTACACCCACAAGAAGTGAAAATGCAAAGGGTCATGAAGAAGATCCTAGGAATAAATCTAAATTTCAGTCAGTTGAAAACATTTATGTTGTGAAAGACTAACTCGGGCATCCAAAGACTGAACTCAGTTTGATGAAGCTACAGTAGAAGTGCTCTCAATGATCTTGAAAAGGGGAGCTTGTTCAAAGAAACTACAGCAGTACACTTAACAGGGGGAGCAAACAACTCAGCAAGTAAACTCTATGCAAGGGGGAGTATGTATACTTATGAACAATTGAAGATGGCAAGTGAAAAGGTACAAGGATGATCTCCAAGAAACAATACCAAGCTCAGTCAAAGGGGGAGATCAACCAATGAAAAAGTTGACATGGGGAGCAAACTCTTTAGCATGATTTCATGAAGTATTCAAAGATACAATTTTTTTGGGCATTGTGAAGCTTTTGATGACTAGGTAATTGGCCCGTTGTCATTAATGTCAAAGGGGGAGAAATTTTTTGAGAAGGTTGCCATCAATGACAAAGGGGGAGATTGATGAGCATAGTTGTCATTGATGACAACACATTAATGACAAAGGATGACATGGCAAAGGACAAAGATATGATGATGTGGAAAGGAAATGACAGAGTGACAAAGGTTGAAGACAAGCAAGCATGACAAGCATTGATGACATGGCAAGCAAGTTTGACAAGAATGATGACACTAGCAAGTAAACATGACAAAGAGTAATGACATGGCAAACATGTCAAAGGTTGATGACATGGCAAAGGTTGATGACAAGGCAGTAGAAGGACACCTTGTGGGCATATGAAGAGTGCCTTGGCAGGCATTTGGAGGATAGCTGCGGGCATTTTGGTTCCTTAGCGGGCATTTGAAGCCCCTTGCGGGCATATCTATGAACCAGCCTGCAGGAATTTTTATGGAGTGTTGCGGGCATCTCTTGGAGGCCGTTGCAGGCATTTTTATGGAGTGTTGCGGGCATCTTCTACACCCCTGTGCAGGCATTTCTAAAGGGGTGTGAGGGCATCACAGTTGGCATTTCCAAAGGCCCTTGCGGGCATCCTCAAAGGCTCTTGCGGGCATGTGAAAAGAGCCAATGCAAGCATAATTTGGAGCCCTTACGGGCATCCTTAAGAGCCCCTTGCGGGCATAATTTGGAGCCCTTGCGGGCATCCTTAAGAGCCCCTTGCAGGCATTTATTTGAGTCAATGCAGGCATATGAAGGAGCCCTTGCGGGCATTTGCTGGAGGAGCTCTTGCTAGCATCCTATAAGAGCCCTTGCGGGCATGAAATGGAGCTCTTGCGGGCATATGATGGAGCAGGGGTAAAGTGGTGACAAACCTATGGTGATAATATGGCAAAAAGGTTAAAACTAAATATATATATATATATATATATATATATACTTGAAACATGGAGATAATGAGATGAGGTCAGTCATATTAAATAAATCTTATTTGATTTATTTAATTATGTAATGATAAAAATAAAAATAAAATTGGCATGTTGGCCTCCAGAATTTATGGAGAAGAAATGAATAAATAAGAGAAAAACCTCTATTTCGAATGTGTGGATTTTGTGTGGTGAATTGGGTGAAGGAAGGAAGGGGCTCTGAATTTCGGGTTAGGAGAAGTCTGAGGAAAGGTTCGAGGGCAGCAACAGATCAGCAGGAGCAGCAGAAGCAAATAATTTTTCCTTTTATACTCTTCTCTAATTTCCGGGCAATGAGGACATCACAATAGCAACAATAGTTGAGAATGAAGTTTGAATTTATTCAGCTGTGACAGACAATGACATAAGGACATGCTTATGAATGATATGACGACAAAGATGATGTACTTGTGGACAGAATGATGGTGTGGACAGAATAATGGTGTGCTTGTGGACAGAATGATGATGTGTTATGATTGTTTGATGACAAGAATGTATATGTAAATACAAGCTGGGTCTTGTACATATTTTCTTAGTTGGATCTAAGAAAAGACCAAGCTGAGTCTTGGAATAGAACTTGGTGCTTCTCAATCAGTTGTAGCTGATATAACCTAACGGTTGTGGCCGATTGAATTAAATATAAAAAGATTACAAAGCTTATCTTGTGTCTCAAATGATGTGGATTGACGATGATATGTTTAATTTGATGTTTAGGTTATTGTAAATGATGAACTCTGCTTAGTGTTAAAGTGAAATCGTTAAATGATATATGTTTGAGTTTAGAAGAAGTTTAAATTGGTCTTAAGCGCTGGCCCACTGATTCACCCCCCCCTCTCAGTGTGTCATTGTGTCCATCAATGTTAACACGCCCATCTATGTTTTCCCTTTATTTTATTACATGTGGATGGTGTTGCCCTCTCTTTGTTGGAGTTTGTTACATTTGTTGCCCACTTTGCACATGAATTGATAGGTTGGTTATAGTTGTTGGAACATCCTCCCATGCATCCATATGTTTGAACTATGTTTGGAAGGTTGTGACTAACTTGAAAGGTTCCACCATTGACTTATTGATGGGATGCCTCACCTTGGAGACCACACATACCACTTGGAAAATTGGTTGTGCATCATTTGAAGAGTTGGTTAGTGGGGAACCTCACACTGGAACCCTTTTTGGATGCCACATGTGTGATTTGACATAGTCATTGGTTCATTTTACAGGATATTGGAGTTTAGTCACCTCTTCTATAGATGTGACCCATTCAAAGAGCCAATAGTGAAATAGATTTGCACACGTGGATTCCTTATTTTACTATTATTTTGACTTGTCAAAGAATTAGTTAGCTTTATTTATGCATTCCTAGATTAGATCTAGGAATTTTTATAATTATCATTATTTTATCATGTATATTTTTTAGCCTAAAACTCTATAAAAGTAAGGTTCCTCCTATTTTTTTCCATTATTTTATTACATATGGATGGGGTTGCCCTCTCTTTGCTAGAGTTTGTTACATGTGTACCCACTTTGCACATGGATTGATAGGTTGGTTATGGTTGTTGGTACATCCTCCCATGCAACCATACGTTTGAACTATGTTTAGAAGGTTGTGACCTATTTGAAAGGTTCCACCACTGACTTATTGATGGGGTGCCTCACCTTGGAGACTGTTACCAACTATTTGGTACCATAGTTGGACTTCTTGTGAGCCATGTTAGAAAGTGACAACAAGGAAGGTCTTCCTGCATGCATGTGTCCTTACATGCAGAAGACTTAAATTGGAGAAGCCAATAAAATGTATTTAATTTATTTTTCCTAAGTTTACTTTGGAAAATAAATTAAAGAGATCTAATTATTGATTGACTTAATGAAACACTTTTTATAAAGTGTAAGTGAGAATAATTAAAGCGATGGCCAGATCTAATCTTAGCCATCCAATCTCACCGAAGGATCTCATCCATAGATCTATAGTGAGATTAGGGTTTTCGCTTAGCATTGAGTTATAAAAGAAATATCAATTGGTGGAGAGGAGACACAATTGCATTCCGACAGAGACGGAGGAAGAGAAATGTGAGAGAGAGTTTTGGCGAAGAAGACGGAGGAGCAGCCATTCGGAGAAGGCAACACAGATTTGCAGAGGAGAGAAACTGACGGGTTGGCAGAGGTGACCGTACAACAGGCAGGAAGTACAGTCCGTACAGTCGTACGGATTCCGTACAGCAGGCCGTACGGATCCGTATAGAAGCAACGGTACAGCTCCATTGGGATTCCTGCCCATTCACAGGTTTTTCTCAGTGATTTCCGTGTGGTATGATTTTACCAATTGGGCAAAATCGAAATATGAATTGTATTGCTATATATTTTCTTAATAAAATAAAATCTCATACTGTTGCACCGGTTTTCCCATCTTGGGTTTTGTCCGGGGGTTTATACCCAAAAAGATTGAGTTGTCTCTATTGATGTGATTGCTGCTATATTTCTTTCAGTATTTATTGTTCCGTTGCATAGTGAAGAAATCCATGTGTGGTTATTGGTAGCAATTAATTTGCATGCTTTTAGCCCTAGTTGGATTTTAAGAAAATTTACATGGTATTAGAGCTCTTCTGAGCAGGCTGAGAGAAAGCAGCAGGTTGGTTGGATAGATCACTACATATCTATCCAAGGGTTTACAGGTACTATTCACTATGGCCGTACAGTTGAGAGTTGTGGATAGACTCCAGGGGGCACAGAACTTTCCTACTTGGAAAGAGAGGATCACCAGAATCATTGATGTCAGTGATGCTGAAGAACACACTAATGATCAAAAGGTAGCTCCCACAGATCCGGCAGATTTGGCTAGATGGAAGAAGATAGATTCCAAGGCAATGTTGATCATCTTGGATGGGGTGAAGGACCACATAGTCCCTCATCTGTCTGGGAAGAAAACCGCATTAGAACTGTGGAAGGATTTGGAGAGTCTCTACCAGAGTAAGAATGAAAACCGGAAGATGGTGCTACAGGAGAGATTGTGCAGTACCAGGTTGGCCAAGGGTGAAGGAGTGGTGCCTTATCTTACAAGGCTCACACAAATTAGGGATGAGCTTGGAGCAGTGGGCTCTAAGACTGAGGATGAGGAGCTAGTTCGTATAGCTCTCAATGGCTTCTCTAAGCCATGGGACGTCTTTGTTAAAAGCGTGGTGGCTAGGGAGAAGCCCCCTTACTGGCAGAGATTGTGGGATGACTTCGCACAGGAAGAGACCCGGATGGGTCAAGGTTCAACTTCATCTAGCGGTACTACACAGATCGTGGATGAAGAAGCTCTAGCCCTAACAAGCAAAGGTAAGGGGATGGAAAAGAAGAAGAAGGGTGGCAAGAAGAACTTGGACATGGCAAAAGTCAAGTGCTTCATATGCCATAAGCAAGGACACTTTGCTTCTCAGTGCCCAGAGAGGAAGAAGAAAAACAACAACACTCATATGGCAGGTTCTGTAGAGGTGGATGATTTCAGCAAGAGTTTTGATGAGGACTTTTGCTTGATAGCTTGCATGGCAAGTTCCGTAGACGACAATATCTGGTATGTGGACAGTGGTGCATCTTGTCACATGACAGGACATAGGTCTTTCTTCTAGAGCTTGAAGGAGGGTGGAGTAAATCTCCATATTGAGTTAGGAGATGATGCGCGGTATCAGGCGCAAGGTGTTGGCACTGTTTCGTTTCATAGGGAGTCTGGAAAACCTATCAGCTTTGTTGATGTGTTATATGTCCCAAGGATGACCAAGAATCTCATATCAGTTTCCACACTAGAAGACAAGGGTTTTCTAGTGACTTTCCGAGACAAGAAAGTATATATCATGCCACATGGGTCAGATCAGAGATTGGACAGGATAATTGGGGTTCGGAGTGGGAAAGTTTACAAACTACAGTTTGAGCCTGCAAAGGCTCTGGTCAATAGCAGCAGCAGTGATTGTGAGTTGTGGCATAGGAGGATGGCACACTTACACCATGGTGCACTGAGGCATCTGAGACAGGAATTCATTGGAGTTCCTTCAGTACAGGAGAAGAAGCACAACCAATGCAAGGGTTGTGCGTTGGGGAAGAACATCAGGAAGCCTTTCCCACATAGTGAGCACAAGTCTAAGAGAGTCTTAGCCTCGGTGCATTCGGATGTATGCGAACTGATGAGAGTCCATTCTTTCAGTGGTTACAGTTACTGCGTCACATTCATTGATGACTATTCCAGGAAAACCTGGATCTATTTTCTGAAGGCCAAGTCAGAGGTCTTTGATCGATTCCGAGAGTTCAAGACTCTCGTGGAGAACCAAACAAGGAAGAAGATTCAGATATTGAGGACAGACAATGGTGGTGAGTACACCGGCAGAGAGTTCATGGAGTACTGTGCATCAGAGGGGATCAAGAAGGAACACATTGTTCCTCATACCCCGCGGCAGAATGGGGTGGCGGAGAGGAAGAACAGGACACTGGTGAGTGCAGCCAAGACCATGTTATTTGATCAGGGATTACCACTATTCCTATGGGCCGAGGCATTTTGGACTGCATTATATGTCCAAAATAGGTGTCCCCACATAGCACTGGGGAGGAAGACACCTGAGGAGGTATTCACAGGTACTAGACCGAATGTGAGTCATTTGCGCATATTTGGGAATATCTTCTATTGTCACATTCATGCTGACACTAGGAAGAAGCTGGATCCTTCTAGAGAGAAGGGGCTTCTAGTTGGGTATAGTGAGACTTCCAATGCTTATAGAGTATATGTCCCAGCTCGCAAGAGGATCATTGTGAGAAGGGATGTCCAGTTTGACGAGGACAGAGCCTTGAGAAGATCTATGGACTTACCATCACAGGAGGAGTCAAGTTGGAGGAGTCACAGGCACAGGTTCAAACACAGGGCACAGGCTCTGGTAGTCAAAGGGAGTCAGGTGGACAGGATCTTCCTATATTTGATGGGGAGGATGAGCATCAGTAGGAGGAGGATATGCAGCGGCCGCAGCAGGCAGACACTAGGCCACGGCCTAAGTTGTATAGGTCCACAGTTCAGGATTCCAAATAGGTGAGTCTTCCACAGAGATCCTTTAGACGGAGCATACCACCAAATAGACTGAGTTATATGGCATTGATGACAGAGTTGATTGAATCTAAACCTTCTAGTTTTGAGGAGGCTGCACAACATGATGTCTGGCAAGAGGCCATGGTTGAGGAGTATGACTCAATCATGAAGAATCAGGTATGGGAGGTTGTTGAGAGGCCATAGGATAAGAAGGTGGTGGGATCTAGATGGATCTACAAGGTACAGCATGCAGCAGACGGAAGTGTGGAGAGGTACAAGGCACGCTTCGTGGTGAAGGGGTATTCGCAGTAGGAAGGTATTGACTATGAGGAAACCTTCGCCCCTGTCGTTAGGTATTCTTCTATTCGGACTATCCTATCATTGGCAGCAGAGATGGGTTGGCGCGTTCATCAGATGGACGTGAAGACAACCTTCCTCAATGGAGTTATTGAGGAAGAGGTTTATATTGAGCAGCTAGAGGGGTTTGAGGTGGAGAGTATAGAGTCTCATGTATACAAACTGCAGAGAGCTCTTTATGGGCTCAAGCAGGCACCTCGAGCATGGTACTCGAGGATTGACAGCTATCTAAGAGATGGGGCTCCAACGGAGTGAGACTGCAAGTCCAATCTTGCAGTGGATTTTGAGATGAAAGACCTTGGGTTGATGCATTACTTCCTAGGTTTGGAGGTTTGGTAGAGAGATGGGTGCTTCTTCATTGGACAGGGGAAGTATGCAGTAGAGATCTTGAAGAGATTCAGGATGGAGGACTGTAGACCTATGGCCATACCTTTAGTTTCCAACTGGAGGAAGATTAGTATATGGGGATCAGAGGAGTTTGATCCTACACTGTATAGGCAGCTTATCCGGTCGCTTATGTATCTGGTCAACACTCGACCAAACATTAGTTTTGCAGTCAACTCTTTGAGACAATTCATGGTGAACCCTCGAAGAGTACATTGGACAGCTGCGAAGCACATACTTCGCTACATCAGAGGTACAATGGAGTATGGTTTGCTTTATGAGCGCAGTGGGAGTATACAGTTGACAGGGTTTACAGATGTTGACTGGGCAGAATGTGTAGAGGATCGGAAGAGTACTTCAAGTTGTTGCTTCAGCATTGGATCAGGGGTTGTCTCTTGGTTCAGTAGGAAGCAGAAGTCAGTTGCATTGTGTTTAGCAGAGGCTGAATACATGGCAGCTAGCATGGCTGCATGTGAGGAGATGTGGCTGAGGAAGTTGCTCTCAGGATTGTTCGAGAGTGAGATTGAGACTACTATAGTTCACTGCAATAATCAGAGTGGTATCAACCTTTCTGAGAATCCATTGTTCCATGACAGGAGTAAACACATTGACATCCGGTATCACTTCATCAGAGATTTTGTTCAGAGAGGAACCATTCGGTTGGAGTACATTCAGACAGATGAGCAGGTGGCAGACATATTCACCAAAGCACGTTACAAACTCAAATTTGTGAAGTTCAGAGACAAGTTGGGGTTGTTACCGAATCCCTTCCTTGTTGAGAGGGAGTGTTAGAAAGTGACAACAAGGAAGGTCTTCCTGCATGCATGTGTCCTTGCATGCAGAAGACTTAAATTGGAGAAGCCAATAAAATGTATTTAATTTATTTTTCCTAAGTTTACTTTGGAAAATAAATTATAGTGATCTAATTATTGATTGACTTAATGAAACACTTTTTATAAAGTGTAAGTGAGAATAATTAAAGTGATGGCCATATCTCTTTTACAAATTTCAATATATCATGTATTATTTGAATGATGAGGTTATGTGACTAGACTAAGCCATCTTGGTTGAGTTAAATGAATCCATGTATAAATAAGTAAATGCAACGTAAATATTCCTAGTGCAAAGCTCAAGGCCAAGCCCCAACTAGCAAATTCATATCAGTCCCGAGCTAGGATTAATGGTGAGATTTTTATGTTTTCCATGGTGTGCTTGTGTTATAAACAGTCATGTACAAAAGGAACATGCATAACAATATAAATCCACCAAAAGGGATACCTGAGAAGCAACAAGGAGACCGTGATACCACAAAAGGGGAAGAGGAAAGGGGGTGCATGGATGATTTGACCTTGACACTTGTCCTTTGTAGGTAATACCTTTCTTAGCAATGCTTCCTTAAAAATATTTTCCATCAATCTTTGGCTCGGGTGGTCCTTTAGGTGTTTCCCCATTCTCCTTGGGAAGGGTGCACTCGTCTTATGCAACTCTTTGGGGAAAACTATTGTTCACCCTTATTCACGGATCATGCTTACACTCCCCCAATCAAGTTGGGAGGCATTTCTCTCCCATGAGCATTCTCCATTCTCCCACTCCAATGTTCTTCCTCTCTTGGGTTAAGGAAGGGAACTCTGTGAATCCCATGGCTGTTATGCCTGCAACAGCAAGAGAACCCCATGCCCTCATTGATGATAAGAGCATGTGGAGGCTGAGGGATTTGCTGCTGCGATGGGATGATTTTGAGGGTAAAACCACGGCTGGAATGTCCAAAATGGTTGAAGCAAACACCACAAATATGCAACCCTGTTAGTGCTGCTCATGGACTGTTTTGGCCAAGTGTTTCTCCCCCAGACCATTTGAAGTAGAAACCAGCAGTCTTGGACTCCTTCTCCCTGCACCGGAAAGGAAAAAGATCCCTATGGAGTTGTGGAGCAGAGAAAGGGGATATCTTTCTTGCGTTGTGAAGGAGAAGAGGGTGCCATGGTGGATTGATGGCTCAATGAAGGCCTAGAGTGCTTAGTAGTGAGCAGATTGGCTATGTCACGAGAGAGATGGGTTGGATTGCATGAGATTAGAACCCTGTAGGAGCTGCCTTTGCCCTGGCGGTATCATGGTCTGGCTTTGGGGGGGGGGGATCCATTGCTGATTCCTATGGTTGGGTGGTGAATTGCTTCTAAACAACTAGTTTGATGAACTACAGTTGAGAACAGATAAGTATTCATAGTCATCTGTGTGGAATGCTTATGTTCACATTCTGTTTGATCATGGACAAAGAATGAATTTGAAATATGCATGGTATTTCCACTACTATTTGTATGTGCATATCAATTCTATTTATTTTGCAGTTAAGAGTTTAGAATTGTCTTAACAACTGATTAATAAAGAAAGGATTTTTGTATGGAATGCCCCAATGGCCAAGGGAGGCATCTAGGTACATGACATAATTACTGCTGTTTTAGTTTCTGTTGTTGCTGCTGTTCGCAATTATCAATTTCCAGATTTCTTTCAAAAGAAAAAATCAGATTGCAAGGTTTTGGTTCATATCATTGACCCTGGATGATCAGTGTGGTATTCTATGCAAATAAAAGCAAAATCTTAAGGGTATATGATAGCCAGCAAAAGTGCGTTATGTTTTTCTCTTTGATTGATTAATTTTTACTATAGTTTATTGTACTTTCCTCATTTATGTCTGTGTAGCAAACTAACAGTTTGTTCATGCTGCCAATGGCTCTACCTCTTTAAGTTTGCACTGTGGGGATCTCTTATCCTGGGAAGACTCCACAGGTCACTATTCTGTAAAGGAAGGTTATTCACAAATCTAAAAACTCACTCTGAATGATCTCCCTGCGCTTCTCTGTGGAACAAGATTTGGATCCCTATCTCTCCCTAAGATGAATTTCTTATTCTGGCTCTTATCTCATGGTAAACTATTAATAGGTGATAACCTTTTTAAGCAAGGAATCTTCAGTCCCTCAAGGTGTCTTCTATGTAGAGTTAATAATTAGATAAGATAAGATAATTTGGTTTGTGTTCAACAAGTTGACCACAAAGTTATTCTATGGGACTCAAAAATACATCCAATGTGAATAAACAGTGGTAATGCAAAACTAACTCCTCTCGCTACTCTATTAAAAGCAGAGAAATAGCTAACTAATTAGTCAATACAAATGCAAGAAGTAGTGCAGACGCTGAGATGCAAAACCATGTCAAGCATACAATGCTTCTGTTGAGTCATGCTAAGGTGAGGAGCAGAGTGGGGAGAACCTTCCCTTCACCTGTTTCTGAAATGTCCTTTCATTATGGCAGTTTGGAATCTCATCCTCAATGCGTTAAACTTTCCATTGAATTCCGAACCATCCTCTTGGCCTTAGCTCTTTCCAACTTGCTAAAATCAGTATCTAGGAACCTTAAAGGGTGGCCCTCTGCTTAAGTACTATGGACTCTGCTGCCCATATATATTATGTGGAAAATCAGTAACAGCAGAAAGAGTGCAATCTTTGATATGAGAGAAAGAAATATTGAACAGGTAAAAAATGGAAGCATATCTTAAATTAGGGAAGCAGTGATAGCTAACTCCATGGAGGGAAAAAGTGGGAGATATTAGATGAAACGTAGATAAAAGGATTAGTTCTTGGAGTTTCTCAAGCTGGGCGCAATCTGAGAAAGAACAAGATCCAATGCATTAGTAGCTTCTTTATATCCTGGATTTACAGAATAGAACTAGAAGTACTGAACAGTGGATCATATCGCAGAGGAGTCATATACTATTCTTTGATGGAGCAGCAAAAGAAAACCCAGGCCCTATTGCGGAAAACTCAGCAGCTGTTCAGGGAATTGATATATTAGGGAAGACGCCTGTGAGAAAAATCAGATGCATACGAGATTCACAGGTGGTAATATCTGCCTTACTTCAGATAAGCTCCCCAAAAACCTTCAAATGGCTGGACTGATTCAGCATGTATGGTGTAGTGGGATAAATTTGCATGGTGTATTTGGATCAATTTGCTGACAGAGGAATTTGGCATGTTTCAAGGGCCCTTACCAAGGAAGAGGGTGCACTTGCAAACTAGACCGTTTCTACTCCAGAGATAACCTTGAGAATCAGGTGGACAAATCAGAGAGAAGAGATGATCTATCTGCCTATTATAATTAATTGTTATCAAGCATAATTTGGAAAGGATTTGTCTCTTATGTCTTCTACAACAGCAAGTTGCTGCAATAAATCAAGCCATCCTCTTCAAGTTTCAGCGCCTGGAGTGACAGATGATCAACGGGGATGGGGTCCCTCATGATGCCCCTCACCAGGATGAGAACGGAGATCCTGAAGATCTTTGCCCCCCCAGTGACATTGAATCGAATCCACAGGAAGAAGGCTCCAGGCAGGAACAGAGTAATCATGAAGCCTCCAGTGATGTAGAATAGAATGTTTTGGAGTTTTTTTAGAACTGCTACGTTTACTGGGCGTATGTCAGTATGTATAGGAAACACTAAAGATGTTGTCTTTGGAACTTCTGTCCCTGCCATTTTGTACGTCAAGCAGCATAAATCTTAACATCGATAGACAGGATTGTAATCAATGTTAGTAAGAAAATCAGAGCAGTAGATACTCGTCATTACTATAATGTAAGAACATGTAATCCAAAATTTGTTTCTGTTAGAAAGAATCGTTGTTGAATCATGTGACTAGTATCAACTGACTTACTTTCATTACAAAGCAGAGGTTTTGATTGATAAATGAGAGAGCCACCTATATGAGAATCGGGTCTAAATTCAACTAGTAAAACAATGGCCAATGCGTACGTAAAGAAGACCAGCATACTTGAATAGTTTAATAACAACAGTTCACTCAAGATCCACTGAACTTCTTTTCTCAATTCATTCAATACTATACGAAACCCATAAATACTGCTCAGTGTACATACTGCAATGTCCTTGTAGTTTGCTTCAGAGAGCAGCAGGCAGCAATTAAATAATGTGGGCATACAACGAGATTTCTAAACCCGGCAACTACAGGGGTTGGGCGATAAGAGAAGCTGCATTGCATTGCATTGCTACACAATTATCCAACAGAAAATTATTTCTCTAGTAACTGCAAAGAGCTGAGACGAAGAAGAACAATTGATACAAGTCAACTGAAGTTATTTCCCATGTTTGTGAAGTCAAAAGTAACAGAAATTTTACAGTGAAGGACAGGAAAACAGACAGTTATATGCTGCCATTAAAAATTTCAGAAGAGCGGAGACATGAACAGTTTGAGGTCAGTATCTTATTATACCTTAAGCATCTGTTGCTCCTGCTGCTGCTGAGCACAATGTAGAGTGAAACCTGCTGTTCTTGATGTGGGGTCTCAGAAAATCACCAAGTAGAAAGTGGGTTTGTGATGGATGGATGGAAAGGCGGATGGATGGAGTTAAATGAACAGGCCTGCCTGGCTTTGGGTTGTTGTTTGCAGAGGAGGAGGAGAGAGTGAGTGTGATTACTGTTTCCTAATTACGCGCAGAAAAGCCGTAAAACAGAATTAACGCACAGTTCTCTAAGTTGCCAAAATCAAAAACAAAAGCGATGCATGCAATGCAGAGGGAGGACATGCATGAAATGAGATGTTAGATTTATGATGACATGCTTTTCAAGAACTCGATTGCTTCTCGGTGTCCTGTTAGCTGATGATGATGATCAATCTAAGATCAAGATCATGAATCAAGATCCATCATCGCCATGAGTACCATGATGGTATCGTCCTTGCCAACATGCCAATCCCCACGTAACACTCACGCGCATCTCTATGCATTTAATGACACCTTCCATTCCACTTATTCAAATTTTATTTATGCCAGAGATCTCATGTTCCCTATGCATTTCCATGATAACAAGACATCATGTCCGCTGCCATTTTTCATATAGGTTGGATCTCCCTATCACTATTTAAAACATTTTCATCGTTTCTTGCATCTAGAAATTCCTTGCCACCATGTCTTTGAATTATTCAACGTCTTTGGGATTTTTCAAACCTCCATGTTCTATGATTAAATTGCTTGGAAATTCAATTCAACGCTTTTTTACGTACATTTCATATTTTCATTAATTAAGTTCCCTCCACTTTCCACCCAAAACGATAAATATCAGAAAGGAGTGGTTTATCCCTTAAATGATTTAGATTTTTTCAATATTTTTTAAATTAAATTATACACCATTTTACTTTTTATGAATTTTAAATAAAAAATTATAAAAAAATATAACTAAAAAATTTTAAATTACATGAAAAAAGTAAATAGTATTTGAAATGCTTCATAGAAATGTGTTGAATTCATCATATTCACTTCTCAAACCTCATACATATTTATAACTACATTATCTTTTTTAGTTTGTTTGTTGGCTTATTTATAACTACATTATCTTTTTTAGTTTGTTTGTTGGCTTATTCAATCGACTTTATCAATTTAATAATCGAGTTTTGGAAATGTTTCAACGATTATAAAATTTTATAGAAGGTTGGCAGTTGCGGGTGGAGTACTCTATGACTTGGAAGAAAGCAAGGATTTCGCTTGGGGTATCGAAAGGAGGTCCAATAATAGTGCAGAATGGCTATCTCTTATAAAAGGCTTGGAAATTATGAGGGAAGAGGGGCTCACTGACTTGGTTGTATTCGGTGACTCCATGCTAATTATTCGAGAGGCAAGAGACATGGTTAAGAATTGCAAAAGGCCGGTTTCCAAGTTTCACCGGTCTCTAAAGTGTTTTGTTAATGAATTTAGCACCATTAACTTCCTCCATATCCCGAGAACTAATAACCAGGAAGCAGATGCAATGGCAAACATCGGTGTTAGACTTGATCGAGGAATTATGGTTAGCAATAAAAAGGTTTATGAAAATGTATGGATCCCTTAAGGTTGCTCTTCTTCGGTTGGCAAAGCCCCTCTCGACAATTCTTTGTGAGATATCCTCTAACTTAGGTGGGGGAATCGATACCTATCCTTCACAACTCAATAATTGGATTTGGTTCTACGCCTCGAAGGATTTTCCTATAGTTTTACACCCTCCCCTGCGCCTCGGAGAGGGAGCCACTCTCACATTGGAGTCACATGGTCTTCACATGGATGGAATGTACTCCTTTATGGCTCTAGGAATTCGGGACAACAGCTTAATAAATAGGGATGAAGGAGCTCGTTGCCGGTATCACAGCTTGTGTTACTGTGGTTCTATTATAGAGCATGCAAAGATGGTCGCTTCAAATGCCAATTGTCTCCTCTGTCAGAAAACAATCCCTCGTTCTGGGTACCTTGCGGATTCCAGGAAGAGAGCTCCTCTATTTCATCAGGATCAAGGTGGTTTAGCGATGCAGCATGGTGCGCATAGTGATGGCAGCTCCGACCCTCCGGCAATCGATGTGAAATTGGACTCATCCCTTGTCAAACTTGAACATGTGCTCTGGTGTTTCTCAGGACTTCGATCACATTCCAAAGGATGTCAAGGATTATTTGGCTGACATGGAAGCCCAAATTTGCCTGTTGCGTGGAGAAAATTATGAATTTAAAAAGGCTATTTAACATATGCACACACTGTTGCAAGTTACAAACAAGGAGGTTTGTGACAACAGTGGAAAGCTTAATGAGAAGGTCGATAGCCTTGCTGAGGTTCTAGACAATGGGTATCCATGCTCTGTAAACGTGGGCACAAAGCTCCCTCGCTCCACAGTAGACTTAGAATCATGGATGGGAAAATCGAATGTATGCGTGCCGAGATCAAAGGATTGAAGAAGGACCTGCAACACGAACATGGTGGAACGACCAGTCTCCAGTAAAAAGTTGTGGTTTCTAATGGTATTCCGGGTTCTTTTTTGTTTTTCTTACTCTCTAGATTCTCTGCTCTTCAGTTTCTAGGATATGTTCTCCAGATGTAGTAGTTGAGGCTCCAAGCCTGGATAATGGTTCAGTATGTAATATCTCTGCTCAAGTCTTTTAGGGTTGTTTTGTGGGCTTTTAGGACTATTTTGTGGGACTAATAGCGCTCGTAGGACAATTTTTGTCATGCTAGCAGTAGACGTGTAAAAGATGATTGGGAAGGCGAGGTTGTTTCTCTCTATCAGGGAACAAACCAAGCTTCTACACTATGTAAACTCTATCTTTTTTTCCTCTTTTAATATATAAAAGCTGTCATCCGTTTGTGTTAAAAAAAAAACAACTATAAAATCTTATAATTATTTCTTTTATATTTTGATAAATAGTAGACAATAAAGAAATTTCGGAAACATTTCAAAAGCTATAAAATCTTAAAACTATATTTAAAAAATTTATGAATAGTGAATTTTACAAAAATAAACTTGACATTTATATTAATTTTCCTTACATCAAATTATTCAAATCAATTTTTTATTAAATTATATTAAAAAAAAGGATAAATATTTAATTCACATAATTTTTCATAATAGTGAGATATATAACTTCAAACCTATGTTTTCCATATTAGTAAGATGTATAAATATAGTACATTATATATTTTTCTCATACAATTTTCTTAATTATACCATCTTTGTAAAATTTGAATTCAAACTTTGTAAATATATTTTTTATAACTATGTTTTTAAAATCTCATTTGTTGATAATATTATTAACAAAGCTTTATTTTCCATAACAATACATTATTTATGTTGCAGTGTCTTAATCAGTTGATTTTTTTACAAATATTCAAAAATCAATCATATTTTAGTTACAATTTTGCAAAAAACAATAGTGTTACTAAAATTATCATTATTGAAAGTTGAGTCCAATTCTTTAGTTAATATTTGATTTAGAAACATTATTTACCAAAAATTGATGTGAAAAAAGTCAAAAAATAAAGATTTTTTTTAAATTCAGCAATTCTAAAATGCATTCACTAAAGAATTGTAAAAAAATACATGTTTTCATTATTTGTGAGATGTATACCTCCAAATTTAACACAATTGGATTTTTACCATAATTCTTATGTGTGATACTTTATGAGTTTGATCAAACTTTGTGACCATGCTCTTAAAAGTCATTCTTTGGTAATTTTTTGTGTCTACACTTTTCTCATCAAAAACTTCAACTTCCATAGCACTATTAATATGCCTATATTGTAGCATCAATAATCATCAACACTTAAGTAATCAATATTCTCTACAAATATGCAAATGTCAATATTGTTAATGTTGTGTTCTCCACTCATCAATGCTTAGCCAATTTCTACTACTTTGTGATTACAATTATATGAGCCCCATCTACTTGTGTTAATACATGTCTCATAATTCACACACATCAAGTAGCCTTTACCTCTATACCACTTCCTTGCACTAGGTCTTATACGTCTTGGCACTTGTCCATCTCAAAGTTTTGCTTTCTATGCAATTACAACATTTTGCAAATTCTCATCCACAACATCACTTTTGCAAATCCTAATTACAATTTTGTAAACACATTTAGCTTACTAGATTCACAATATGCAAATAAACAACCAAGCTTTCATAAAGTTGTATTTAACAATTTCCAGCTTTTTATTATTTTCAACACTTCCCTTTAATGGAAAATTGTTTTCATTCATCCCAAACATTACTCTCAACATTTGAATGCTTGCTTTCTTACCAGCACTTCCATGAACTTGTATGCTTCTTGTTTTTTTATTTAACAACACTCTACCTTAATTTATTCATTTTTTTGTCACTATCTCAAATAGTAAACCTTAATGAGTTTTGTCTTTCATGACACAAGATATCCTTAATCAATTAAATTGCCCTTTAATTATCATAATGTAGGACAATTAGATTATTTTAATGTACCTTTTTAAATGCATATCTCAATTAAATTACTTCAATGATGTAGTCATTGTAGCTTCAATTAAATTGCTTCAATGGTGTAGCTATTTATCCCTATTATTTATTATTTCCAATGTAGTCATTTATCCTCATTATTTGTTATTTCTTAACACTTAACAATATCATTTGAAATGCATTATTAAATATAAATATTTAGTAATTAAATCAATAAATCATATAAACACAAATTTCTCATTTCCAAAAATTATCTAATATTCTCTTAACTATATTGCAAAAAAATCTTTGTATTACTCTCCAATTGCTATTTCTATAAATTATTGTTATTTATATTGTCATGAAATGGAATGATTCTTATTGAAATAGAACTTCCAACTAATTGTTGGCATGGGGTTACACTTACAAGTTTATTTGTATCGCCATCCTTGTTCAAATTCAATCAAGCGTCCATGTGTAGAATTGCACTCTTGCATCCTAAACTTTTTCAACATGCCACTCAAATACTTAAATCTTATATAAATATATATTTTTAAAAATCTGAAAAAATTTTCATCCCATATAATATAATAATGTACCATTCCTAGCCTTGTCAAATCAAACATTTTCATTAGATTATGCTTCGGTTCCACAATTGCATTGATGCCTTCTCACATCCACTTGTCATAATTAAATTGACTCCATAAAAGAACATTATTAACAATTCACCTTTCCTTAAACACTTCACATATAGGTTCAGAGTGAAGGGAAGGGACTTCTTTTGTATCACTAACTTTGATACATTTATGTCATCTTTAACATATTGTATTAATGTTGTATGCTATAAAGTTTAACTACTTAGTAATTTAAATTGAAATTTGAATCTAAATAATTAATATAATAATGCTTCTTCAAACAACACAGATCTCTTCTATGGAGCTTATAAATTTATATTTTTCATTCATGAAAACTTTGCCCACTAAGGTAAGTATGAGGGGTTCATATCTCCTAAAAACAGATAAGTTTATATAAAATGCAAAATCAATACTTGTACGAATTTTATACCTAATAATAACAATATTTAAAAATAGATGAAAAGCCCGTTTGGAAATCCTTATAACTTTTTAGAATTAAATCAATATGTTACAGAAGTGTATGTTTGTCAAGAAAGAAGACTACGAACAGTATATAGATTTATAGATTTATGGTCGATGGCATCTATAAAATCCTAGAAGGTGGTAAGAGAAATATAATAAGATGATTGTTGGATGCAGCAATCCAGACCGTGACTTGTCCAACATGTGGCATGTAAATTCAGTGGTAAAGAGGCAAGTTGACAGGTTGCAGAGTTTTGGGTTTGATTCCTAGTTTGCCTAGTTTTTGACATAGTATAGTGTCAGAGCCAGGTGGTTAGGAATATCAGGCCATGTGTATAGCTTGAAAGATGTTGGAGATAGCAATCCACACATTCAGTCGAACCAGTTCCCAGTATGAAAAGGGCAGGTAGCCGAGTTGTAGGAGCAGCCTGTTGACATGTGTCAAGTCCAGCTTGTAGCTAGCCTGTCCAGTTTTTGACAATGATGAACCGCTCATATTTTTCAATTTATAATGAAGGAAAGTAAGCACAGAGATACAGCTGTCCGTCTTTTGAACCAGAGAAGACGAGAAGAGAGTGACAATTCTCATGTTTTTCTCTGTAAAAGTATGTTGTTTTTTACCTCACAAGAACGATAAATTACTTCAGTTGCCTTCTAATGCTGCTACAACTCTCAGTATAAGTGGCTCGCATCATAATCAACTAGATACAGAATAACAAAGTCTCTGCTTTCTAGTAAAAGTAAAACAGTTTATTGTCACAAGATTCGACTACATTGTCCTCCTGCTACGTTGGAGTTTCATTGAATTCCTCTGCTGTAAATTAGTTTGGCCAACTCTCTCTCTTCTTTGTCAAGGATAAATGGAAAGCCGAAAACCAGCAGTTATCTCAAATATGCTGCTGAATACCTGTTGTAACTGTCGCAAAAAATTAGTTTGGCCAACTCTCTCTCTTCTTTGTCAAGGATAAATGGAAAGCCGAAAACCAGCAGTTATCTCAAATATGCTGCTGAATACCTGTTGTAACTGTCGCAAAAGAATGCTATGTTCCATGCAATTATTATATCTCATAAAGGTCTTATAAATGCTCAAGAATTATGCAAAATTCATTTTAATATCAGGCTTTCATAAAATCAACTGTCATTATTCAAAACTATCAAGGTGTTTCCCAGAAGTGTCTTTAAGAATAGGCATGTCTTAGAAGGATTCTGTAATGAGTCACAACTTTTTGCTGAATGGCGAGCTTAGTTTCCATGCGATGAGGAGATTGAGGAGAATGGTTTTTTTTTTTTTTCTATATTGAAAGTGAAGGATGAGTGTACTATATGTCTCATGTTCTGGATACCATTTTTCTAATTTTATCGGGAACGAAGTTTATAAAACTGATCTGAACATCCTTCGGTTTTGAAATATCAGAATGAAATGTTGTACTGTAACTATCATTGCAAATGGACGGTTTAAAAGATATCTGCCACTTTAACATTACCCTGTCTTGGAAGATATGATCAGAGAATGAGATGTTGGGTGTCTGGAGTATTTATGCTCTTGGAAGATGTCAGAGAATAAGATGTTGGGTGTCTGGAGTGTTTTTGCTGTCTGCTACATGTAAATAAAAGCCACACCCTGTCGGATACATGTAAATAAAAGCCACATCCTGTGAGCATGCAGCTTAGTTATTCCCGAGTATGTTGGAAAACCCATCGGTGCCGGTCCCCGGATACATGTAAATAAAAGCCACATCCTGTGAGCATGCAGCTTAGTTATTCCCGAGTATGTTGGAAGACCCATCTTTGAGTATGTTGGAATCCTCAATGTAAAAAAAAGTGTTTGCATGCAGCTTAGTTATTCCCGAGTATGTCGGGAGACCCATCTTTGAGTAATCTTTGAGTAGGTTGGAAGCAGAGTTGGAATTTGACAGGCAAACAAGGCATTTTGCCTGTTTTTTAAGGTTAAACAAAAAAGATTATTGGTAGTGGATGATGGTCAAGTTTATTTTGAACAAATATTTTTTCTGAAAATGTCATTATAAATTTATAGATGGTATTAACATTCAGCACTCTGTTTTCATAAACATACATACAAAATATGTCACTCTTATCTCCAAGCTATGACCTTACTCAGCCCATATTAAAGTTGTCTACTAAATCGTAGTCTATCTTAGGCATAGGCAATCTAGTTTGCAGTTTTGGGACTTCTGCACGCATTTGATGCTTGTGTTCTTTTATTTTATTGTGTACAGAAAAAGATACATCGGAAGTTCCACAATTCACATGAGATTCCTTTGCATTCTTCCAGAAGTATGGATCTTCATAATCCAGGGGTAAATGTGTTGGTTTTAAACTGATTCTTCGATCCCAATTAAGCTAAATGAAACAACTGTAGCAAGTTCCTATAGACCTGCAGCAAAGTTAACATAAAATTAATCAATCTCGGATGTTAAGGATTCCTTAGAAGTGGCATCCTTCACAGGGGTTCAAGTTAATATATTGTAGGCGTACCTAAGCCAACCTTGATTTGATTAAAATTTAAGAGGAATATCAACATCTACATGACATTTTTTATAGTATATAATAACATCGGTTGTAAATGCCTCAAACACATACCAATTTTCGTACTCAAAACACATACCAATTTCCGTATACCTCTTCGCTTGCTTCTTCAATGTCAAAATATGCTTTTACCTTTTCTTCATTGGATCCTCCTTATACTTTGGTCTATCAATTGTGAGGAGATCTTGGGGTTGGTCTAAAATCATGCCACCCAACTCCTTATAACAATTGAAAATAGATTTTTTGTTTTTTGTTTTTATGGTATGTAGTCCATGAGGTGCTACACTTATTGTCTCATGAATATGCTTTCTTGAAAGAAACCCAAACTACTAGTTTGAGATAGTGTCCGATAACAATAAAAACCTTTGCAATAATTTAATATATGCAATTACATAATGAAATAGGCCTCAAATTATATGAGATGATCTTACTTTGGAGTCTATGGAACTATAAGGATTGCATCATATATCTTATTTCTCCAATAGTAACATAGCCTTAGTAACCACTCTCAAATAGAGGTAATTATAAAGTTGGAGGAGGTGGTGGTCCCGATGTCATTGAAACTTCGCCCATAAAGCTTGACACTTTAGGCACAACCACTCTAATTCATGAATCTGCTCAGGAGTTTCGGTGGGCATACCATCAATGATTAGCATATGTTGTTTCATGTATGTCTTATCCCTAAACAAATAGTGCTCACAATTCAAGTGCTTCCCCTTTGTAAAAAGACTAAATAGAAATATGTTGGAATCTCAATTTCATTCTCTATCAACTTCAATGTTGTTTCTGTTTGTAGGTCACAAATAGAATTTGTACACAACCTTTTATTTATTCCTCTAATTTTCCCTCTCGCACCAAGATGATTACTTCATCGGTAACCATCATTGAATCGATTCTACTTGGTGGAAGTTATATGTAAATGTAGAAGTAAAAATCCCTTGTTATAATCAGTGAGATAGAATAGCTTTTGTTATATAGTGGTTTTTATAGTGAGTTCAACTCCCCTCTAACTGACTAAGCAGAATCATCTAGATTAAATAATTAAGTACAATGAGTGAAGGAAAATGTATTATTGAAGGGTAAATATTTCAACAAAACATTTTGTGATGGGAAGATAAAAATCCAAAACGTCAAAAAAAATTAGTACGAGGGGTAAAGCTGCCACCAAATTCCAACACTGGTTGGAAGTCCTATCCTCACGTAGAAAAAATATTGGAAGTAGAAAAGAAATTGGAAAACCCATCCTTAGGTAGAAAAAAAATTGGAAGACCCGTCTTTAAAAAAAATGGAAGACCCATCTTTGAGTCTATTGGAACACCCTTCCTTAGGTAGAAAAACAAATTGTTTACTAATGACTACATACAAATAAAAGCCTTATAATTTTGATGTCAGTGTGCAACTTAGTTATTCGAGTATAAAAAATATGACTCGTCCTTTTAGTGGGGAGATGAAAAAAATGTGTTTGTTATAAGATACATTTAAATAAAAACCAGGTCGTGTGAGCATGCAGTTTCATTATTTTCTGGGTGTGCAGCTGAGTTATTTCCACGTCTAAGATGTTTGGCCTATCTTTGAAGTGTGGAGATGAAAACAATGCGTTCAATGTAGACTACTCTTATGTACGTGCAGTTCCATTATTTAGCTCTTATGTATATGCAGTTCCATTATTGCGAATATGTTCGAAGTTCTTAAATATGCACCTTGTAGCAGTACATTTAATGTGTTGTGAGTCATTAGATTTTTTTTTGGTTTAGATCCAACGGTTCATAATCCCGTAGCAGTAGCATTAAATGTTTTGTTGTAGCGGTAGCATTAAATGCTTTGTTGTGAGGTGTTTATTGTGGTCATGTTGGAAAAAGTTGACCCATCCTTCAAGTATGGAGATAGAAAAAACAAATGTATTTGTTATCTACCACATGCAAATAAAAACTACATTATATGATTATGTAATTCAATTATTCCCAAGAATATTAAAAAACTAAGTGCTTATTGAGCGCCATGTTGGAAAACACTGACCCATCCTTTGAGTGTGGAGATGGACAAAACAAATGTGTTTGTTGTTAACTACGTGCAAATTAAAAAACTACATTGTAATTCAAGTATTCTCGAAAAGACAAACCCATCCTTTTGGTTTGGACATGGAAAAAAATGTACAACTACATTGTAATTCAAGTATTCTCGAAAAGACAAACACATCCTTCTTGTTTGGACATGGAAAAAAATGTGTTTGTTGTAACTTGTTTGAGTGTGGAGATAGAGAAAACAAATGTATCTGTTTGCAGTGGGATACATGCAAATAAAACTACATTATACGATTATGCAGTAATTCAAATATTCCCATGAATATTGGAAAAGACCAACCAATCCTTCTGGTTTGGACATGGAAAAAAATGTGTTTGTTGTAACTTGTAGGCTACTTGCAAATAAAAACCCCAACATGTGAGCATGAAGCTCGGTTATTCCCTAGTACGTTGGAAAACATTAACCCATCATTTCATTGTGGAGATGGCAAAGATGTATTTGGGAGATGGAGAAAGATGTATTTGGTGTCATTTAGATGGGCAAAAAAAGCCACATCATGTTCTTGTGAACATGCAACTCCATTACTCTTGAATATGGTGGGAAACACCTATCCATATGAGTGTAAATATGTTTGTTGTTGGTTACATGTAAATAAAATATACATGATTTGAAAATGCAGATAGAATATTCTTAAGTATTATGTTGGAAAAGACCAATTTATCATTTAAATTTGGAGATATAAAAAAAATGTTAATTTATGTGGTAAAATTATTTTGTAAGGTGTTTTTCCATGTTTTTTTTGTCTTGAAGATGAATCTTGGTCTCGATTCGAAACATCATCTCAAAATGTGACTACTTTGGAAGCACTAAAAAACACTTCACAGAAAGAAAAAAAAGTTGTTAAGGTAAAATAAAAACTATGTTAAAAAGACTAACCCATCGTTTAAGTATGGAGATAAAAAAAAATTGTATTTACAAATCATGTACATGCAGCTAATTATTTTCAATTATGTTTGGAAATTTCATGTTTAGTGTTTAAAAATTATTGTGTAAGGTGTTCTTCTATGTTTTTTTTTGTCTTGAAGATGAATCTTGGTCTCGATTCGAAACATCATCTCAAAATGTGACTACTTTGGAAGCACTAGAAAACACTTCACATAAAGAAAAAAAAGTTGTTAAGGTAAAATAAAAACTATGTTAAAAAGACTAACCCATCATTTAAGTATGGAGATAAAAAAAAATGTATTTACAAATCATATACATGCAGCTAATTATTTTCAACTATGTTTGGAAATTTTAGTCCTTTTAAGTATGTATAAAGATGGAAAATTTTAATGTATTTGTTATTTTTTTTTTTCAGAAATAAAAGATACATAACCTACCTCCGTATATCATTATAGCCTCGCCCTTCACTCACCAAGTGAGCTGCAATCTTTTGCCCATTGTATTTGTTATTTGTAACTACATACAAATAAAAGCTGCATGATATGAGTATCTAACTCAGTTATATTAGATATTCAGTTATATTATTATTTAGTAGGTAAAATAAAACACTAACTTGTGTGAGATACCTTATTAAATGTTTTAAATTGTACTTGTGTACGTCGTTGTGAAAAGCTGAATTTAAAGTCATTTGAAATGGAGTATAAAGATTCCTGGGATGATGATGTACCTGTGTCAAATTTCACTGTTATTCAGTTCAGTAAGTTTGATGAATTTCAAGTGCTTTTATTGTCTTTTTGCAATGGACCCAGTTTTGTGTCCAGTCAATCATTTATTTTAGATTGTACGTTATTTCTTTCATGAGCAGCTTTTCATCCAGTATTGTACTTTGTTTCGGCTTTCAAGAACTGAGGAAATACATTATGATAAAGGGGCAGTGAGCAACATAGACATAGATCCAGACCTGGATGAAATAGGATCGCCCTACCAAAAACATCGTTTTAGCTGCTTACAAAAGTTCCAAGAATATTCATATGTATCTTAAATCCACTTATCACCTTATTACTCCTTTGAGTAACTGTGATTTTTATTAGTTTGGAAACTTCAATTGCAATTCCAGATTTTAGGATTTTATCTGTGAACCTCATTATCCACTCCACTGTAACAATCAGGATTTTATAGAAAGATATCAGAGGGAAAAAAGGTGTAAGCAAAGGTACTTAATCATCGTTCCTTTGATTTCAGATTTTCGAGCTCGCCAGCACGAGAGACAATGGAATTTGTTTTTAAATTTGAATACTGAAGACAACGGTTAAACTTATAATGCGTGTAAGACTTATTATGTATGTGTCTAGCCATAACTTCAATTTGATACATCCATGTCACATGGGAGTTCATCAACAACCATAACATCACATCAAAGGAATCAACAAGCATACCATAACATCAAAGGAATAGAACATCAAAGGATAGAGATACTTACAATGAGAATCATTGTTTTTAAAAAATCTATTTTTCAAAATGATTTTATTGTTTGATTATTTTAAATTTATTAAGATATTTTTTAAATTAATCTTACTGTAATAATAAATTTTTACTATTCATTGCTTTTTATATAAGTTTTTATTAATTTCCCATAACTTTATTTTAAAAATCTATGTGAATTTTGACTATTATCTAGATCATTCTTATTTTATTTTAATAATGATTTATTTTATGAAATAATATTGTGTTAGAGTTTTGAATTTTTTCAAAAAATTTAATAGAGTTTTAGTTATTGAAAAAAAATTAATTGTTAGACAAATTAAAAATTTATTTTTTATAATGATCTTACTATTTAATTGTTTTTAATTTATTAAAATAATTTTTAATTATTAAAAATAAGAATCAATTTTATTATCTATATTTTTCATATATTTTTAATTAATTTGTTATAACTTTAGATTAAAAATCTAGGGATATTGATATGGTCAACTTTGATTAGTAGTCAAATATCTAGACTAATCTTATTGTGATAATGATTTCATTTTTTGAAATAATATTGTATTGGAGTTTTGAAATAAAAATATTTTTAATTAATTTATCATAACTTTATATTAAAAATCTAGGAATATTGATATGGTCAACTTTGATTAGTAGTGAAATATCTAGATCATTCGTATTGTGATAATGATTTTGAATTTTTTGAAATAATATTGTGTTGGAGCTTTGAAATTTCCCAATATTTTTAGTGATGATGATGATGATGGTTAAAGTCCACTCCGACCTTAAAAGAAGAGTAAAATAAGGAATTATATGATTTGCTTTAAAATTTTATTCATGTGCTCAAAAAGCTTAAAGAGGAGCATTCCTAAATTACAATAGTTTTGAAAAGTTAGAAAGTTACAAAGTGCAAAAAAGCTTAAAGAGAAGCATTCCTAGCTTGCCATAGTTTTGAGAAGTTAGAAGGTTAGAAATGTCTGTATTGTAACAAATATTTTGAAACTGAGATCTGACGTGGCTATACGAAGGGCATTCTAAGAGAAAGTGATCTTCATCCTTAACACTCATAGTCTTGTAGAGATAACAAATCCTTTCCACCCACAAAGTTTTAGGAATTGTCCAACGCCCTATTTCACTATGGAGCTCATGAGAGTTAGTTCAAGTATCTTGGCAATATAATTAATTTTCTTATTTGAACTAATTAAAACATAGAGATAATTTTGATATTCTAGATTAGGGTTGACGACATCTTTATAGTATCTCAATTTTCTTTTAATCTCTAAATCTTTCTCACACCACATTTTCTCTTTAAACTTAGATGTGATAATATTTTTTATGTTATCAATATTTTGTAAAGTGACATCTTTGTCAATATCCCAATGGTCTAACCACACATTGGTGTCTTTATGTCACCCCTGCTTGAGACGCAGGAGGTTTTGGCTGGAATTTAAAGCAATCATAGGAATTCTATGGTCTCCCATGTTGTTTATCCTATGCTTGTACAATAGGAACCTAGTCAAAGCCATTCTCTCTATGGGGGAGAGCCCCACTTCTATGAGGAGAATAGGATAGGGCGTATTGCTTTTAATTTTAAGGTTATAAGTTATAAAATGCTTCTAGATTCGCTCAATTTTTATCCAAGATTCTCCGGAGATGCTACAACTAAAAAATTCACGGCAACGAGAGTAACATGAGTTTCAAAGAGGGACTTATTTTTATCTCACATCACAAGGTTTGTTGATTTACAATTATTTTCAAGACCAAAGTAAGATTTCCACCCTCCATTAATCTTTTTTCAATGTTTTATTTCCAATTGAGCTTGTGATGGATATTGATTCCCAGATATTTGTAAGAAGTCCACAATCCACCCAACATGCAACAAAAAAAATTAAATTGTTAAAAAAATATATTTCATTTAACAATTTCACTATCTAATTATTTCAAATTTACTAAAATATTTTTTTTTAATTTTTTCCAGCGATTTTTTTTTTTTAATTATTAAAAAACAAAAACCATTCAGAACCATTTTTTATCAAAATTCAATGATGAATGATTGTTGAAATCATGAGTTTTTATTGTTGAAATTGCATTTTTATTGCAAAATGGATTTCACCCCTCCAAAACTCGGCATCTAATTATGCAATTTCAACAATGTATATCTACAATTTTAACAATTTCATCTGATAATATGATTACATTTTTCAAAATAATATTGCGTTGGAGTTTTGAAACTTCTCACTATTTTTAATGGACACTCCCTGATCCTCCATCATGCAAAACATTAAATTGTTAAAAAATATTAATAAGATAATAATGAAATGATATTAAAAAGAATAAAATAATTACTAAAATTTGCGATCGGTCGTAAAATAATAATGTAATTATTAAGAAAAGGGGTTTAAAGTATAAAGATAAAAGTAATATAATTTGGACTATTTTGAGTGGATGTCACATACATAAGTTTTGGGATTGTACAATTCACATAAAGGTATTTGAAAAAGGTTTCTAAAAAGTCCAAATCAAATCATTAATGTTTAAACAATTCTTTTTATCATATTAAAAAGTTATCTATGTTATAATAATGAAATAGAAAAGCTAAGTAATAAGATTAAAGAAGATATTGTTAAAAAACTAATTAAACTTGAACCACCCAATAATATATTTTCTAATTGCTATGTAAAGAGATTCAAAGTAATCAAAATAGCAATGCTTTGAAAAAAGAGGGGATTGTTCGAGGAATGTTAAGTCGATAAAAGTATAAAAAAGGATTGTTAAATATCTAATTAGGATTGAACCATTCAATGAGGTAAAATTAAGATAATAAATAAGAGATATTAAAAAAGTAAAATATCTCTTATTTATTATCTTAATTTTACCTCATGAAATGGTTCAATTTTAGTTAGTTTAGTTTGTGTGGATTGCGACACTTACACTCATGTCTGGGAGACTAATATGTGGCAGTATTATTATTTGTTTTATAAGTTTATCTTGATATATATTTAATATAAGTATCTTTGTGAAAAAAGATAAAGATATTTAAAAAGTGAAGAAATTTGAAAGCAAATTTATAATTTTTTTAATTATTAATTAATTAATTTACTCTTCAATGTCATTAATCAACTAATGCATAATAAGGTCATTTACTATAAACGTTCACAAATATTATTATTGTTATACTTATCATAATAATGTACTAACAACTATCTAACTATTATAAATATACAAATAAAGTTAAACATGTAACGAGTAACATACAATTTCATAGACAATCTCTTATAAATGAACAATATTGTCACAAATATTACTATTGTTATACTTATCATAATAGTGCACTAACAACCATCTAACTATTATAAATATACAAATAATGTTAAACATGTAAAGAGTGACATACAATTCTATAGACAATCTCTCATAAATGAACAATTTATTCATTCATTTATTATATATATAATAAAATCATTTATGTTTACATCCACATTACCATTATTATTATTATTATGTATTAACAACCAACTAATTACTAGGGAAACCCTAGATCTGCAGGGTTGCAAAGCAGTGACGTCTTGGCTCCAGGGTGTGGCAGTTGGTCTTGGTGTGATCGCACGCCCAGCCCTGACAGGCTGAGAGCAGTGGGTTCGGGGCCCTCTCCCCAATCTTTTTGATGGGGACGAGCTCCCCCCCATGGCCGTCGCCGTCGGCTCTACAGGCGAGCGATTCTGGGGAGTCTCAGGAGATAGTTGGGAATGGAGTTAGGAAAAGAATGGGACCAAGCAGATGCCTACCCAGATCGTTGAAGATCCCAGCCATGCAGATCAAATCAGACAAGATACGTGAGAGAATAGAAGAATGGCGTGAAAAAGCCCTAATTGGGAAATTTGTGGGGACTGGCCCTAAAGAACGAGAGCTGGTGAATTGGATCAAGACAACATGGAAACCTAAGGGTCATTATGACCTTCAACTGGGTGCTAAGGGGTTTTTTACCATTATTTTCTTCAATGTGGAGGATAGGGATCGAGTTCTAGAAGGAGGCCCATATTTTTTCTTCTCAGCTGGGTTATATCTTAGGCCCTGGAAGGAAAGATTCAACCCAAAGACTAAGGATGTGACAGTGGCCCCGGTAATCAGGCTATTTTCCCTACCCTATGAATACTGGGATCTGGAGATTCTTCAAGATATTGGCAACACGCTGGGTGAATTTGTTAAAGTTGCAGACCAGACCAAACAACAGCGTTACACTGCATATGCAAGGATATGTGTCTATATGGATCTGTCAAACGAGCTTCCTGAAGCAATTAGTTTAAACTGGGAGGACGAGGAGTGGGTTCAGCCTCTGGATTACGAACAACTTCCTTTTCGATGTCGTCAATGCCATGCATATGGCCATTTGGGTAGAGATTGCCCACAGGTAAGTTCTTTTTCCCCTCCCCCCTCGAAAAGTGGCTTGGAAGGTGGTATGGACAAGGAAGGTTTTTCCCAGGTTTGTAATAGAAGAAGAAATAAAATGGCAGGACAAAATAAGGGAGGGAAGGAACCCCAGGGGAAGGGGATCGAGACATCTGATCCGTTCCAAATTCTGGAGGATCACCAGGAAGGGGAGATGACTGGTAAGAACAAAGGTAAAGACAAAGTTGATCCAATGGGAGGAGTAATAGAGGAAACGGAGCAGGCTCAAACTGGCATAGATCCTGCAGAACCAATGGCGGAGGATGAAGAGGAGGATATGGAGCTCGGGGATTTAAATCTCGACGAGATTGAGAGGGAATGGGACAAGAAAGGGAAAGGTTATGTCACCAGAAACAGTTAGAACTTCTCAAGGTAGCCATCATTAGTGTCAAAGTCCCTTGGCAATTAGGAATAGCCTCTGATCCTCAGAAGGGCAACAAAAGGAAACCCTCGGAGGCTGACTTAAAGAGGGGCAGGAAAACAAACAAACAGAGAATTGCTGAGATAGGCGTAAATTTAATTGAGTCTGGCCAGTATCCCACGATACTGGATGCCTTCTCTGAAGTCCATAAGGTTATTTAATGAAGCTGATATCATGGAATATCAGAGGGTGTAACCACCCCAAGAAGGTCAAGACTTTGGCCAGGAAGATTAAACAGGAAAAACCGGATATACTCTTTCTCCAAGAAACAAAATGTAGTTCTCTTGTTCTGGAGCGTATTAAGCAGAAAATACGGAAAGGAAGCGATGTGATGGCTATTGATTCTGTTGGCTTTGTAGGGGGTATGGCAATTTTTTGGCGGTCTGATTCAGTAGGTCTGTTAGAGTGGTGGGCCACTCGCTTTTCCCTGAGTGCCATGTTCAAAGACCGTGATACTGGCTCTTCTAGTAGACTTGTAAATGTTTATAGGCCTAGCGCTTTCCCTCAAAAAGGAGCGTTCATCCATCAGTTATCATGGCTGCGTGAACAGGCCTCTTGTGGTTCCTGGATTATTGGGGGAGACTTCAATCTCATAGCGTCTCTGGAGGAAAAAAAAGGAGGTAGGAGAAATTTGGATAAATAGCAGGAAGCTTTTGGGGATATTATTACCCAGGGACCTTTCATAAGCATTGAGACGGGCAATGGGTTATACACTTGGAACAATAGGCGAGGGGGTTCCCACCCGGTGTCCTCACGCATCGACGGATTTCTGACCACTAAAGATTTGGTCAGAAATGGTGGGGAAGCCCATGCAGTTGTCCTACCGGCGGCTGGATCTGATCATTGGCCTATCTGCCTCCAATGGGATGGCTCCAATTCCTCCCATTTCAAACCTTTTAGGTTCGAACAATTCTGGCTAGAGAATAAGACTTTAAGGAGCTGGTGGGACAGTGGTGGCAAGAGATTGTCCCTCCCCGGGGAACAGGAATGTTCCAATTCCAGCAAAAATTAAAAGCCTTAAAAGTCAAAATCAAAGATTGGAACAAGTCAGACTTTGGGAATATCTTTCAGGACAAGGCTAGGGTGGTGGATGACTTGGAGAGGGTACAATGTCAGGGTATGGAAATAGGTTGGATTGATGAGCTAAAAGAACAGGAGTTCCACCTGTTGACACAACTGGAAGCTCGTGAAAAGCAAGAAGATATTTTTTGGAAGCAGAAATCTAGAATTCAATGGCTTCAGGAAGGAGAACAGAATACAAAATTCTTTCATAATTATGTGGTTCATAATCGCCACAAATCGAAAATCTATAAACTGAGAAAATCTGATGGGACCCATGCGGAATCTAGACAGGAGATTGAGGATGAACTAGTTCTCCATTTTTCGGATATTCTCAATGAGGATAGGATGGACCACAGCTCTGTTATTGCCAGAATCACCAGGCACATCCCTAGATTGGTCACAAATGAGCACAACGAGCTCCTAAATAAATCTATCTCCTTGCAAGAGGTTCAGGAAGCCATGCAGCAAATGGCTATTGGAAAAGTCCCTGGGCCTGATGGTTTCACCACCAACTTTTTTCATTGCTTTTGGGATCTTATCAAGTAGGAAGTGGCTGACATTGTGGAAGAATCTCGCTGAAGTGGGGGGGTTTTGAAGGCCTTCAATGCCACTTTTCTGGCCCTAATCCCCAAGGAGGACGGGGCTGAGGTGCCTAACAAGTTTCGGCCAATTTCCCTATGCAACGTTATTTATAAAATTATTACTAAGGTAATTTCTAATCGTCTTAAACCCCTTCTCCCTCTCCTGATAAGCCCAGAATAGTCAAGTTTTGTGGAAGGGCGACAGATTTTGGATGGTATTATTCTGGCTCATGAGACCATTCATTCCCTGAAAACCACCAGAAAACCGGGTATGTTAATCAAATTGGACATTGCCAAAGCATATGACAAATTAAATTGGCAATATATGCGTGGAATGTTGGAAGCTTACGGCTTTGATGCCGACTGGGTAAGCTGGATTCTGAATCTTGTCACTACCTCCTTTGTCTCCATCTTCCTTAATGGCTCCCCCACCAGGCTTATTCAATCCTCTCGTGGCATTAGGCAAGGTGATCCCCTATCCCCTTTTCTATTCATCCTAATGGCAGATGGATTGGGTCGACTGGTTAAGGCTAAAGCAGGGGTTGGGGAACTTCAGGGTCTGGATCTCCATGTGGGTTTGACAAAACAGACTCACCAACAATTTGTTGATGACACCATGCTTATGGGGCACCCTTCAATCCAAGAAGCCCATGCCTTTAAAAAAAGTCTAAATCTTTTTAGCAAGGCATCGGGGCTTGAAGTCAATCCAGATAAGTCTCAAGTGTTCTTTTTTAACACTCCCATTGTTACTCAACGTAATATCCTTCGCATTCTCAACTTTTCTAAAGGTACCCTCCCCACCAAATTTTTGGGTGCACCTCTCTCTGACGGCTCCCTTAGAAGGATTTCTTGGCAAGATCTTCTAAATCGAATAAAGAACAGATTGCATAATTGGATCAATAGACCACTTAACTTCCCCAGCAGGCTCATTTTGGTTAAATCTGTTCTTCAGGCCATGCCTATCTATCTCTTTTCTCTTTTGTCAGCTCCTAAGTTTATCCTTCGTGAAATCAGAGGCATTCAACGCAATTTCTTACGGGGAGGTCGAGCATCCAAGTCTAAGTTTACCTTGATTCGATGGGATGTCCTTTGCCAACCAAAGGAAAAGGGAGGATTGGGACTTCGCGATCCAGAATTTGTTAGTGACATCCAAGGGGCAAAGTTGTGGTGGCGCTGGTGCAATCATAGTAACGAGCCTTGGGAAAAACAGTGGCAAATCAAGTATGCTAGGACCTAGCCCCCCAATGAATTAATTCATTTCAATACAGATATTGAAGGCTCCCACATTTGGAGGAAAGCTCTGACAGGAAGGAGAATGGTGCAGGATCATAGCTTTTGGGAAATTGGAGATGGGGAGATAGCCAACTTCTGGGATGATTCGTGGAATCAATTCCTGAAATTAGGGAGTGATCAACAGTGGCAGGATCTCAGAAACAAAGGTATGATGGAAGGAAAATCGAAGGTCTGTCATTATTGGTCTAATATACCTATGAATTTTAGTAGGAATTGGATGGACCAAGATTGGTGGAATGATCTTACTAATATAAGGGTTGGTCAAGCTTTTGGAGAAATTCTTCAAGAACGATATATTCGAATCAGGACGGGCCTTGACAAGCTTCGTTGGGGTTACAGGCAGAAAGGTGTTTTCAGCATTAAGGAAGCCTATGACCTCCACACGAATCGAGAAGAGGATGGTGATAGTTATTGGGCTAAGATTTGGAAAATGAACCCCTGGCCAAAAACAACAATCTTTTGTTGGTTGGTCATATGGCAAAGAATCCTAACGGGGGAAAATCTTAAGAAAAGAGGTATTCAAGGACCATCCTATTACTCGCTTTGCAGAAACAGTGAGGAAACTATAAGCCATCTTCTAGACAAATGTGAGTTTTCCTCGTTCGTCTCGGACAAAGGAGCCATGATTTTTCGAAGAAGCGACCGGGCTCATGGTCAACCAGGGCTCTCTCTAAGGAAATGGGATGCTAAAGCATTTAATAATTCTATTATTGCTTGCATCTGGGAAATTTTCCCTGGCATGCTTTGTTGGAACTTATGGAAGGAAAGAAATGGAAGGACTTTTCGAGCTAAAAGTCAAAATAAGGAGGTGGTCTGGACTACACTGGTTCGCAACATCCAAGAAACGGTTAGGAGTCGCCAATGGACTGACGAAGACAAAAAACTTACGGAGGGAGAAATGCTCATCGCTAATGGCTGGGATCTAGGAAAGGAGGATTTACTTGGGCTCCGCAGAAAAGACAAACTTTGCAAACAATCTAGTCCTAAGTCCCGGTCCCCCCCTGCACCATTATTCTTTAAAATGAATTTTGATGGGGCGTCGCGTGGCAACTTGGGGCCTGCTGATTTTGGAGGGGTATGTAGAAATGAGAAGGGAGAGGTTCTGCTTGTCTTTTTTGGACACCTAGACCATGACACAAATAATTCGACAGAGCTGGATGAGATTATCATTGGTCTGAAGTTAATTATCCAAGAAAGACTCTTCCTAGCCATTATCGAGGGAGACTCGCATATCATAATCCAAATGGCTAAAGGCCTGGCGCATGGTAAATCGACGGAGCATGTTACGTCCAGCTGGCGGCTCTCACACCGTCTGGAGACTCTTAGCCACCTTCTTCAATCTAATAATCAACTGTCCTTTCTCCACGTCAGGCGGGAAGCCAATAAAGTGGTTGATTACATGGCTAACCTGGGGGTGGATAGGAGGAGAGGCCACGTGGTCAGACGCATGGACGGTTTATGCAATGAAGCTCGGGCTCCTAGGTGCCTACAACTGGCAGAGGAGGACATGAGAGGAGGACAGGTGGAGAACGAAGGACAGATCGCCCCCCGAGGATAGTGCAGAGGTCATTCGGAGGTTTCATCCATGGCGCTTGGATGATGGGGAGGTTAACCTCGGAGAAGGATATAACCCATAGTTTAATCATTATGGCCTACGAGGGTGGTACATCTTAAGGTGTTTTGTAATCGTGATAGAAGATTTGATGCGATCTCCGTATGCTCGCACGATGGTGGCAATCAGTTTGGTTTATGGCGATGGTACGTATCTGAGCCTGGTTAGTTCTTCGGAATGCTTGGCCATTTATGGTATGGACGGTCTCATCATTAGCAGAAGCCCCTTTTATTTGAGCTCCCTACTGCTTTGGCTTCATTCCCGCTCCAAGGCAGTTGATGGTAATAGCTGTGTCTTTGTGAATCCTGCTCTGAGTCCTTTGTTTCAGAGTGGTTTCGTCCAATTACGGCCTCCTGAGTTTTTTCGTCTATCAGTTTTGTGTTACGTCATGGCTCCAAAACGAGAGTCTGTCGCTCCTTCTGGTGCGGCTCTGAAAGGAAAGGTGAAGGTCTCAGGAAAACGAGGAGGGGGGGGGAGGGTCACAAGAGCCCAATTGCGGGCACAAATTGACGCGGTTTTCTTCCGTGATTGCATTCCTGATTCCACAAGGGTAGACATTGAGGTAATGGAGGAAAATCTTTGGAAAGACGTTAAGGCTATGCCTATAGTGAAAGTCCGAAGCACAGTTGAAGATTGGGTTACAGATCCAGGCTCTACGGTGGGTCGCGCCTCGGCGTATGATAGGATGGTGATGACATATTGGGTTACTAAGAACCTCTTGGCCAATGTGCTGATGGAGGGGAACCTGAAGAGGAAAGGGGATGAGGAGCCGATTAAGGCATGGAAGGCCCACAATGCGGATAATAGGCTTATGCATTGCAAGATTGATGCAATTGCAAAAAAGCTTGGCCTTTCATTTCACTATCCCGGTTTGGATGCCAACGGAAACTGGATTCCTTCCAGCAAGACTCCCAAGAAGGATGAGAACTAGCCAACGGTTGTTGCGTTCACTGCTACTACTTCCCCCCAGCTGTTGGAGGTGGTCACTCAAACCCAGAAGATAGACGCGAGCAGCTCCTCGGCTAGGGCTTCTGATGGAACCGGGGTTTGACAGCATGTTTAAAGGTTCTTGTTTCTTGTTTTTATTATATGTAGTTCAACTTTTAGTTAGCAAATGGAGTATCAGTGATAGGGGTTAGTTCAGTTTTTTGGCATGTGTCTGTAATTTTGAGTTCTCAGTGGATGGTTCGGCCTTGGGGTGCAGGGTTTGTAATATGTATTTCTTATGTCTAGACTTTGGTTATGGGGTTAGTGTTTAAAACTCAGGCATGCTTTATCTGGCTTTGTATTGCTAGTACAGACATTGGTTTTGGGGGTTAAGATCTGAAACTCGATTTTGCTATAAGCGGCTATGTATCTATGTTTTCTTCAGTTAATATGACGTCCTTTTATTTACAAAAAAAAACAACAACCGACTAATTACTATAAATACATAATTAATATTATATTAGCCATTCATTCATTATATACATAATAAAGTCATTTATGTTTACATCGATCACTATAAATTAATTATAAATTAATGATGATAATAATAATAATAATGCGTAACAACTAACTAATTAATATATATATAAATAAATGAAATATTCCATTAACCAGATATTCATATATCAATAATATTAAATATAATACTTCTAAATTTATATAAATAAGTTAAGTGTATTGTGTGACTTTTTTGTTTTTTCAACTATTAGTGGTTATAAACTCAATGATGTAATATGAAGTAAGCAAAAGGACATGAGGACTTACCACCTTACGGATTGAAGGAGAATATGATAGGACAAATATGAATAGGCAAAAGGACATGGGGTCCACGGACTTACCACCTTAGGGGATAAAGGAGAATATGATATGAGAAAGGCGTATACAACTAGCTACTCCACTTCTGATATGGTAAAAGCTACTTCACTTTTTATATGACAATAAAGTACTGGTGGAGTGAAAGCGTTTTAAGGAGGCAAGTTCCACCTCAAAAGAGAATCCAAACAACAATGGAAAAAGTTCCATAATCTTTTTCAACTTTATTTCTTTTGTATAAACCTTGTGGAGGCAAGTTCCACCTCACAAGAGAATCCAAAACATCAAAGAAAAAATAGTTTTCATTAACCTTTTTCAACTTTATTTCCTTTATATGTACTTTATTTTCATATTGATAGGGTTTGGTATTGACAGGGTTTCGTATCAGTGGTTGAAATTTGATGGACAAATAGCCGTCATTTACCATTACGTCAAAATACAGCCATTTCATAAAATTAAATATCATTAATGAAGTGTAAATTTTAATTTCACTCGTCATTTTGAAGTGCATTTTTTTTACACGTCATTAATATCTCTATCCCAATCCTATTATATATATATATATATATTCTCTTTATATTTTTATTTCTAATATGGAAATTTTGGTTTTGTCATGATTGGTTGGTTGTCTCCCGAGTTAAACTTGACTTGATCATTATTTTTTGGGGTGGCCCATATATATATATAACATTTAATTACTAATAACTAATTAAAGATATATATTCTCTTTATATTTCTATTTATAATATGAAAATTTTGATTTTGTCATGGTCTAGTTGATTTTCTCCCCTTGTTAGGTAAACTTGACTCGGTCATGGTTTTTTGGGTCCATGGTATTTGGTGGCCCATTGTATTGCTTGTGAAGAAACCTATTTAAAGGTTTTGGGGATAAACCTTATTTGTCATTATGTGTGTGCTTGTTTTAATCATTATGTTTTTTTTGTTTATTATATTTTTGCAAAACTTTTTTATTTTTGTATTATATGAGGAAAGATATGAGAATTCAATGTTTCATATAGTTATTATAAATGTCATTTAAAAAAAAACTATTATTATGATGGGTAAAATTAAGATTTAAACGTCAAATGAAAGGCAATGTTAAAATTAAAACGTCATATAAAAGTTTCTTGACATGTAAGGTAGGACGTCAAATTTCAACCATGTTTGGCATTCATTTTTATTTGAGAAATGTTTTATATAGTACTTTATAGATCAATTAATTATATGATGGAACATAAAGAGTTACATCCTATGAATACCAAGAGTAGTAAGGAATTCTCAACTTATAAGGGTGAAGAAAAAGATTTTCCAATTTAGAAGGTTGATATATGTGTGTGTGTGTGTGTGTGTGTACAGAGAAAGAGAGAGAGTAGCAGGGAGTTCTCAACTTGTAAGGGTGAAAAAAAAAGATGTATCAACTTAAAAGGGTGAAGAAAAAGAGTTTTCAATTTAGAAGGTTGAAAAAAAAAAGTATTAGGAAGTTTTCAACTTAGAAGGATGAAAAAAAACACATGAGCTTGTATCTTAATAGGAAGGGACTCAACATTTCTATGGAAGATAATAAGTTTGAATTTAATAAGTATATTCCATTCCTATTTAAAGAGCTTTTATTCATCTATGTTAAGGGGATGATTCGTTATTAATTGGTGTTTTTACATAAATCCAATAGCAATCAATTGAACTATGTATCATAAAGATTTGTGGCCATCCTTAACCATCTAAGTGTTCATTAGGATGGGACATTTCCACGAGAGTGGGGTAGTAAAGAGGAAGCGAAATTCCAAGGTTGGCGTCATTGATCCAGAAGGAAACCTAGAAATTAAATATGCCTGGGGACTTGGGATCATGACAAGCAATGAAGTTGAATCTCATGCATTGCTTCATGGGCTACAAAACCTTAACTCAACTAAGATTCAATCACTAATGGTATTCAGAGACTTGACAATCTTAATCAAACACATGAACAATAGGCACAACCTGTCGTCAAGCTCTCTAGCTCAAATAATAAATAGAATCAAGGGAGAAGCAACTCGATTCAACAATATTGAATTCTTTCACATTCTATGGAGTCTCAATGGTGAAGCAGACCACTAAGGAAATGTAGCTTCAAAGTTAAAAAAGATCAAATAAGGAAAATTGGGGAGGATTATCACCTTCATATCCCCTAAGGTATACAATATGAATCAAACCCACACAAGCCATGTGTCATACCATAGACCATGTAGTAGCTCAAAGAATGAGAGACAAAATAGTGCATTTATACTCTAGGATGGGTATGAGATGGTACCACACATACCATTTGAACTCATTCATTCAGTTTTGAATGACCTTTTTCAATATATGTTGTAAAAGGTGGGATATTGTTAGTGTTTCAACCTAATTTGAAGCAAGATGATTCTCTAGGTGTGAGTAGCTTTTTGTTTACTAAGTTAGGTTCTCATTGGCCAAATATTCAATTAAATTTTTAATGGAAATGGTGGATTTATAAAAATTCAAGAAGAGTTATAGTTTGGATCTCTGGTAAGGACAATCCTATTGCATTGTCTCTTCTCTTTGAGACCTATGAGTGTCAATTAAGAAGTTGGTTTGAATCTAGGTGCATTTTTCTATTGTGTTTTCCTTTTGAGTCCTAGGATTGTTATCAGTTTGAAATTGTCATTGACAAGGGGGGCATATCTAAATGTTCAAGGTGTCACATTTCATGGCCTCGATGTTCTTTGGTGCTATTTTAATTGTGGGATTCTGGTGTAATATTCTTGGTTCATGGTTTGGAAATAAACACATGTTGTATGGTATATTAATCTCTATATTTGGTATCAATCTTATGTGGTTGTGTCCAGGACTTTCGAGAGAACTCGATATCATCAAATTCTTTGATATGGAGGTGGTAAACTTAGGCTTTGTATCATATATGTTTATCACTCATCATCACAGTCTTCATAGTTTTATAGTGGTATTTTAATGACAATTTTTCCTTAAATTTGAACCATCTTGATCTACCTTTAAAGGGTTCATACCTTATTTGTAGGGGATATCTATTTGAATTTGGTCCTATGCTAAGAACCAATGAAAGCAGTGGTTTAAAGGACATTATGTGGCTTAATATTCGTGACTCTCTCATTGCATACCTCCTCAGGCCGAATAGATACTGTTGAATATTGGCATTGATGTCCGCAAGAAGGAAGACATGCCCGCATAAGAAGAGGAAGAGATGTTGAGATTAATTAATTAAATATAATTATCAAAGCAAACATATATCTATTATTTATTAAATTGAAATGTAATTGTTTAGTGAAAGGATACGATGTTGAAAAGGCATGATGCTTGAAGAGGCACGTTCTTATGGATGAATGAGGTATTTAACTGAAGTTTCGAATTAGAAGAAAGATGTCTCTACAATGCAGAATGCAACAGCATAAAGGAAGGGAGATACCAACATCATAAAGAAAGGGAAAGACCAACGGCATGAAGCATTTCCAGAATTGATGAATCAAGTAGAAAATAAGAAGTTATAAATATCAGGGAAGCTAGGTGGTGTTAGTAGCAGGTCGAATCCTGTCAAGGAGGTTGTAGCCTCCTTCCAGTAGCAGCTGGAAAACAAGGGTGTTGCAGCATCCTTATCTGTTGGTGCAGATAGAAAAGTGGGATGTTGAAGCATCCTTTCTATTGCAGCAGAAAAAATATTTTTTGTAGAAATCATTTTATTAATAAGTTTGATTTTGTGGTTTGCTCTTTGAGGTTTCCATGATAAAATTCCCTGTCCTTGCTTGTTTGATTCATAATATACATTGTTTAAATACTAATTGTTTTAATTAAGGGAAAAAGAAGGCAATATTGATTCACCCCCCCCCCTCTCAATATTGCTAGATAAATCAACAATTGGTATCAGTGCAGGATCCTTCACTACAGTTTAATCATTGGAAGGAAGATCCTATTAAAACACCATGGATCAACAAGAAGGTTTAGCTGCTACTAGACCTCCATTATTCACAGGAGAAAATTATGCATATTGGAGTGTAAGAATGAGATGCCATCTAATGTCTCTTGGATGCAAAGTTTGGAATGCTGTTGAAAAGGGTTATAAAATACCAGCCAGTCCACCGACAGATAAATATGAAGCCAATGCAAAAGCATTGAATGCAATTTTGAATGGACTGTCAAATTTAGTGTTTGTCAAAGTCATGCAATGTAAGACAACCAAAGATGCTTGGGACAAATTAAAAAATGTGTATGAAGGAGATACCAAAGTCAAAAAATACAAACTCCAAACATACAAAGGACAATTCGAAAGTTTAAAAATGAAAGAAGAGGAAAACATTGCAGATTACCTTCTAAGAGTAGATGAAATGGTCAATGCAATCAAAGGCCTGGGAGGATAAATACAGGAGAAAGAAGTTGTTTAAAAGGTACTAAGAACACTACCAATGAGGTATGACTCCAAAGTGTCTACTGTAGAAGATCGAGATGATCTTGACTTTCTAACAGTGGATGATTTACATGGAATCTTCACTGCCTATGAGGTGAGAACATAACAGAATAAACCATCAAGAAAAGAGGCAAGATTCAAAGCCACGAAAGTGTCAAAGAAATCTGAAACATTACCCAAAAACCACTATGAGAACTCAGATGATGAAGAAGCTCTTTTCATCAGTAAACTTGAGAAAGGTACTGGTAAGTACGAAGAAAAGCTACACTTGAAATGCTTTAACTGTGGAAGAATTGGGAACTTTACATCAAAATGTCCCTATCCCAAACAAGATGATAGTAATGATAGAGAAACCTCTAAGAAATTCAAGAAGAAAACTGCAACAAACAAAAAGAAGTTTAATGGGAAGAAGAAGATCTTTTACACTATGGAAGATAGTGAAGATGAAGAAGAAGAAGATGAGGAAACATAAATTCCATTCATGGGAATAGAAACTCAAGATACAGATGATGAATCAGATATGGACGGAGAGGTGGACCTAAAGGCCAAACTCATAAGTGCTCTTGAAGAATTGAGAAAAAGTAAAAGGAATATTAAATGTTTAAGAACACAACTAGCTGATCATGAAGAGGAACAAAAGACGAGAGATGAGGAGTCAAGTCAAATCATTGTAGATCTGAAGATCCAACTCCAAGAGGCTAAGAATATTGAAGAGAACTTAGAAGTCCAGCTCAAAGAAAGAATGCAAGAATCTGAAAGACTTGAAGCATAAATTATTCAGCTTAAAATGAAACTTTATGAGAAATCTATTACAACAAAATTTGAGAAGAGCTCGAAGACTCTAGATGATATCCTAAGTGCCCAAAGACCATCAAGTGAAAAAAATGGGTTAGGATATAACAAAAAGAGTTATGTTGTTGCACTTATGAGTCCAACCAGAACAAGGGATATTCATAAATCTAATCCTCACTTACATGAGAAAAATATGGTGCCTAGAATATCAATGACAAGCAGGTGTCATCGGATCTTTTTGGGTCACTGCTACTGATGTAATAATTTTGGACATAAAGCCCTGAATTGCAAAGCATATGGAATAGTTCATACATCTAACAATTATCCAAAAGGAAGAAAAGGAAACCATAACTCCTTTGCACCTCTACAAAGTTACGATATAGAATGTTACAAATGCAATAACCATGGACATATCGCTAGAGAATGCAAACTAATGACTCCTACAAAAAGGAATACTGCAAACAGGTTTTAAGACAAAGAGCAGAGAAAGGTCTGGAAGAAAAAAGAAATAGTAGAGAGGACAAAATCCATGATAGCTCTATGTGCAACAAAAAAGCAAAATATATGGCATGTTGATAGTGGATGTTCAAAACACATGACAGGAGATCCAAACAAGTTCATAAGCCTAAAAAGAGATCAAAAGGGAAAAGTTACTTTTGGAGACAATATGTCCTCTAAGATAATTGGAAAAGGTACAGTTGCTATCAGAAATAAAATCAGAGCTGAAAATGTGTTGCTACTAGAAGAATTAAAGCCTAATCTTCTCAGTGTGAGTCAAACATGTGATCAAGGCCACATCTGCATATTTGATTCTGAGAAAGGTGAAATCAAGAAGAAAAACTTAGGAAAACTTATTGGGACTACTGTAAGGAATTCAAGCAATGTATACATACTAGAACATGAAGAGCAATTCCACATGAGTCTGATTGATGAAAGCTGGCTATGGCATAGAAGGATGGGACACTTGAACTTGAAAATATTATAAAGGTAAGTAAGAAGGAAGCTGTAAGAGGTTTGCGAAATATTGTGAAGCCTCAAAATTCAGTTTGTAAACATTGTAAACATGGGAAACAAACTAAATCCAGCTTCAAAATCAAGGAATATACATCCTCACAGCCATTGAAAATAGTTCACACTGATCTTTGTGGACCAACAAGAACTAAAAGCTTGCAAGGAGAATCCTATTTCATGTTGTTCATTGATGATTATACAAGGATGACTTGGGTGACATTCCTCAAAGAAAAATTAGAAGCTTTTGAGAAGTTTAAAATATTTAAAGCAATGGTTGAGAATGAGACAAATTTGAAAATCAAATGCTTAAGGTCAGATAATGGAGGAGAGTTTACCTCAAACGAATTCAATGAGTTTTGTGAAACCCATGGAATTAAAAAACAATTTTCAGCTACAAGGACTCCTCAGCAAAATAGCATTGTGGAAAGAAAAAATAGGACAGTCCAAGAAGTAGCCAGAACTATGCTTAATGAAGCAAAAATTTCATATGCATATTGGAGAGAAGCAGTATATACAGTTGTTTATGTACTTAATAGAGGACAACTGAAAGTAAATCATGACAATACTCCTTATGAGCTATAGTATGGAAGACCTGCCTCTATCAAATATTTCAGAGTGTTTGGTAGTAAGTGCTACATAAAGAGGAATGAGGATGATCTTGGTAAGTTTGACTCTAGAACCGATGAAGGAATATTTCTAGGATATTCATCCACCAAGAAAGCATATAGATGTTACAATCAAAGACTACACAAGATCATAGATAGTGCAGATGCAAGAATAGATGACATGAAACCAAGAAGTATTAGAACTCAAGATGATGAGATAACAAATAATGATAAGGACGAAGAAGACTCACAAAGGAAAGAGGATTCACAATATGAAGAAGAAAATGAGCAGGAAGAAAAGGAAGATGAGGTATCTCACGAAAATAACAAAGAAGATTCTCCAAGACCTATTACAAGAGCAACATCAAGAATAATTCAAAGAGATCATCCTGAAAGTCAAGTTATTGGTGACATAAGTACTGGAGTTCAAACAAGAAGAAGGTTAATATATAATCAAGAACAAGCACTACTTTCGCTAGTAGATCCTAAAACATTTGTAGAAGATAGCAAAAGTGATGATTGGATCAAAGCTATGAATGAGGAGCTGGACCAAATAGAGAAGAACCAAATCTGGGAAATTGTACCAAGACCTAAAGACAAGAATGTGATTGGGACCAAGTGGATTTTCAAGAACAAGTTAAATGAAGATGGTAAAGTAATAAGAAACAAGGCCAGACTAGTATGCAAGGGATATTGTCAGGTGGAAGGTATTGACTTTGAAGAAACATTTGCCCCTGTAGCTAGACTTGAAGCAATCAGGATGTTCTTAGCTTCTGCATGTTACAAAAATTTCAAAGTATATCAAATGGATGTTAAATCTGCATTTCTAAATGGAAATCTTGAAGAAGAAGTCTATATTGAAAAACCTGAAGGTTTTCTCTTACCAGAAAACATAGATTATGTTTTCAAATTAAAAAGGGCACTCTATGGTCTCAAACAAGCTCCAAGGGCATGGTTGTCAAGATTGAAAACTACCTGAAACAACAAGGATACATAAGAGGGGGCACTGATAGTAATCTCTACATAAAATTTGAAAATGAGAATATGATCATTGTTGTTGTCCATGTAGATGATATCATATTTGAAAGTGATATACAAGTCCTAAGTGTAAACTTTGCTTCATATATGAAGAAAGAATTTGAAATGTCTCTGTTGGGAGAACTAGCATTCTTCTTAGGATTACAAGTCACTCAATCAGACAAAGGGATTTTCATTTCTCAAACCAAGTACATTAAAGAGATGCTAAACAAATTTAAGATGGAAGATTCCAAGCTTGTTAGTACCCCCATGATCACTGGCTGTAAATTAAGCAATGATGATGAATATTTGGAAGTGGATCATGCTATGTATAGATCTATGATAGGTAGTTTGCTATATGTGATAGCTACAAGACCGGATGTGATGCAAGCTGTAGGATTGGTTGCTAGATTCCAATCATCCCCCAAAGAAACACATGTAACAGCAGTAAAAAGATTTTTCAAATATTTGAAAGGTACTATGGAGTATTGTTTATGGTACCCAAAAGACCAAGACTTCACTTTAAAAGCCTTCACTGATGCAAATTGGGCAGGAAGTATTGATGACCGAAATAGTACTAGTGGAGCAACATTCTACTTGGGAGTTTGTTTGGTATCATGGCTAAGTAAGAAACAGCCTTCCATTTCACTATCTACAGCAGAAGTTGAATATATTAGTGTCGCATTATGTTGTAATCAAGGAATTTGGATGAAGCAAACATTGGAATACATACTTGTGAAGTATGAGCATCCCATAGTGATAAACTGTGACAATACCAGTGCCATAAACATATCAAAAAATCCTGTCATGCACTCTAAGACTAAGCACATTCCAATAAAATATCACTTTCTAAGAGATCAAGTGTCACAAAAGGTTGTCAAATTGGAATATGTTGATACAAAGGAACATATAGCTGATATCTTCACTAAGCCATTACCCAAAGAATATTTTGAGTATCTTAGACAAAAATTGGGAGTAATATCCTCACAATAGATAAAAAGAAGAAAATACTTTGTCAGGGAGAGACATGTTGACAGGGGGAGTTGTCAAAAGGAGACTTTTGTCATTGTTATCAAAGGGGGAGACTATTTTTGGTGTTGCCATCAATGCCAAAGGGGGAGAATGTTGAATATTCTGCAAGAAGGAAGAAATGCCCGCACAAGAAGAGGAAGAGATGTTGAGATTAATTAATTAAATATAATTATCAAAGCAAACAAATATCTATTATTTATAAATTGAAATGTAATTTTTTAGTGAAAGGATACGATGTTGAAAAGGAATGATGCTTGAAGAGGCACGTTCCTATGGATGAATGAGGTATTTAAATGAAGTTTTGAATTAGAAGAAAGATGTCTCTACAATGCAGAATGCAGCAGCATAAAGGAATGGAGAGACCAGCAGCATAAAGAAAGGGAGAGACCAGTAACATGAAGCATTTCCAGAATTGATGAATCAAGTAGAAAATCAAGAAGTTATAAATATCATGGAAGCTGGGTGGTGCTAGTGGTAGGTCGAATCCTGTCAAGGAGGTTGTAGCCTTCTTCCAGTAGCAGCTGGAAAACAAGGGTGTTTCAACATCCTTATCTGTTGGTGCAGATAGAAAACTGGGATGTTGAAGCATTCTTTCTGTTGCAGCAGAAAAATATTTTTTGTAGAAATCATTTTATTAATAAGTTTGATTTTGTGGTTTTCTCTTTGAGGTTTCCACAATAAAATTTCTTGTCCTTGCTTGTTTGATTCACAGTATACATTGTTTAAATACTAATTTTTTTATTAAAGGAAAAATAAGGAAATATTGATTCACCCCCCCCCCCTCTCAGTATTTGCTGGATAAAACAATAGATACAATTTGGGCTCTCCTTTCTTTCGAATTAAATAAGGACCGTTGTTAAGACATCCTCAATATCAAGCAAATCCTTCAGAGGTAGGAGGACCACATTAATGAAAACATGGCTACCTTTTTTTCTATAACCAATGCCATACAAAGAAATGAGTAAATTTTCATCTCATGAAATTCCATAATCTTGGATATAGTCATGTAGCAAAGGAAGAAAATAAAATCCTTGGAGACAGAGTGCTTAAACCTCAAATCCAGCATTGAAAGGCTCAGTAATGGCACTAAATCTACAACATTAACTCATAGGCAATGCTTGGGTTCCAGACTGGTAGATATTGAATATAAAATTGTTTCACAATAGTTGAACATATGGAGCTTGAGAACCCAAAGATGAAACTAGTCCACACTAAAGCTAGAGAAGCCTCTAGCCAACACAAATTTCACTAAGGTATGTGATATGACCCAAGGGGAGTATGTGTAAAAGTATTTTTGTATTAGGCTTCTTCTAACGGATATGTACTAGTAGTTGTTGTTTAGTTTTCTTTGAAGATGTAATATTTCTTTAGAAATACTTATGGGTTTTTGAAGATATGGTGCCCACTCCTAAAATACTCTCTACTTTTGTATTACCTACCTAAACAGTTTGGTTGCAACCTTTTTAATGCAAAATTATAACCATTATTGTTTATAAAAAAAGAGGAAGTGAATTCATATTGAATCCATGCCCATAAAATCATGGCATACATCCATTTCTAAAAAGCATGCTTGGTGGTTTCATTCTTACCACAAATGGGTGCACGTAGTGCTTGTTACACTAAGATTATATGAAACCTAGTATTAATATCCAACCATTACGTTCTTGCATGAAAAAGAGATACATATGAGAAACTTTCATAGCAACTACTACATTTGATGTTTATAATCCACGCAAACAAATCTAGCTATGTGAAAATTTGCTTCTCCAACACTTTTGTTTCATGTATCCATTATTTACTTAAGAACATTTAGAAATGGTAGCAAGAGATAGATGCAAGGAGGTTAATAATGCGGTAGGAAATTCTCCCTATGGATAGGTAGAATCCCTCTTGGACATGTAAAGGTTCCTTCGATCCATAATCCAAGACATAACCAAAACAAGTGGACACTAACTTTCTCATAGACCTAGGCTTTATGCATACAACAAGTCAAGAAGGAAGAAGAGTGAGGGAGGGTAGATGACTTACCTCTTTACTGACGGTTGTCCTCGTTTCTCCAGCCTTTAGGTTTGATGTCCAAAGCTCCAAATCTAAGTAGACCCTATAGAGACAACACAAAAGACTACCTTCCTTCTACAAGTTAAGCACAAAATAGCCTACTTACTTTGAATGCAATAATAGTAAGCATACATGCAAATGAAGACACATATGGGAGAAATAGGCCAAGTTGTATTGGAAATCCATAAAGAAGCATGTACAATGGTATACCTGACTTTACGACAACACTTCCTCTAAGCTTCCCTTCTAGACCCTTTGAGAATCAAGCTAACATAAGGATGGCATCTCCAAGCATACTTTTCATGTGTGGGATTCAAGGTAGGAGCTTCATTTATAGGATTTGGGAGCCCAAACCACCATGGAGAAATGTTTGGATCATAAGAGGATATCATGGATCATGAGAGGATTGACATACTTAGGATGGTATGGAGGAGAGGATTCGAAGGGTAGAGCTAATCTCCCAAAATCCCTCTCAAATCTTGGTCCTAAACTCAAGGAAATGTGGTTTAGGAATATTTTCGCTCCCCTAAAGGAGGCCACATAGTGAAAAAAGGGAGATTGTCGCTCCCTAGACAAGGGGAAGGGGGAGAAAATTCTTGTAGATGGCTCAGAATAGGGTTGGTTGAAGTGGATTTCGACCTCCTAATGATGGATTTCTCTTCCCGACATGTTTAGGGAGCATAATAGTCTTTAGGTTTCCCTCCAGAACACTCCTAGGAAGCACAATAATCACATTTTCATGGTGATAAAATCTACAACTCAAGGAGGACACATAAATGTAACATTTTGAGGTGTAATAGGTGTGCCCTAAAGTGTGAGGTTAGAAGAGATCCGATGGCCGAAACACTTTACCAAGATATAGGTGCAAAGGAGTGTCTGGAAGGGAGCCGGAAAGAAGCTGCAATCAAATACCAAACAAATATCTATATCATCCCCAAGGCGGCCATACCCATGCTCGGAACAAACTGACTCAAAGCATGGATGCTGACCAATACATTGCAGATCCATGACAGTATTGACTCAAGATATGGCCACATACATACATTGTGGATCTGTACCTCAATGAATGAAAAAGATCATGGAATCAAGAATACAAAGTAGATCCATGATGTAATAATGACACAACCATGGACCAATACAAAGTGGATCTATGTGACAGTATACATATCAGTTCCAACATGATGTCCATGTAGGAACCTACTCAAAAATCTCCATCGCAACCTGGGTAAAGTGCATAACAAGAGTCCCCAAGGTCTTCAACCCGATCTCAAAATGATACGATCCTACACATTTGAATAAAGGTATTGAAGTCGAACATGGTAGAAACCACTTGATTACCAGTCATTGATGTAAACCATTTACAAGTGCGAGGGAAATCACCAATGATGTCAATGACTCCCAAGGTATCCTAGTACATTCCAACGAATGTGAATAAGTGAGATGAATTCGAACACTCGTGGAATCATCCTATCAGAGGTCAATGATGTAAACCTACTATCGGAAGCGAGGAAACCAACCATTGAGGCATTCAAGACCCAAGGTACTAAATGGTTTAAGAGTCTAATTCCTGGATGATGTGTTGGAGTTGAAAGGAATAGACTCGTTGAAGGAGGGACATGATGTATCCCACATCATCGACATGAAAACGACACAGGAAAGTGATGTAAAGTAATGGATCAAATGAGTATAAACTAATACAAGGATGGAGGTTGATAGAAATATAGAAAGGATGACTCAGGTTAACTTCCCTTGAACATTGAGTAGCACCACAAGTGACTTGGAAGCATTGACTCAACGAGGTAGAGACCAAAACATAATGTGACAATGACCGGGGAATTCTTTAGATGAACCAAAGGAGTAAGAGGACTCGTGGAATTCGTATAACTAAGAGGCAAGCATAATACCCAAATTTAAGACAAGATGCAAATGGGTTCCATGTTCAAGGGTGAGCACAAGCTTCCATAGAGCTTCCCAACAAAACTAACCCATTTTTCCCAATTCCCCCCCCCATCATGATCAATGAGTATCTCTTTTTTTTAATGAGCTTGAGGAGGATAATAGGTGCTTGGTATAACTCATCTTAGATGAGTCCCTCAACATATATTTAACGAACCTAAAGAAGGAGGGGTTTGGTCCCATGTAGGCACTTCGATTCATTGTTTTACAAGTCCAAAGAAGGTAAACTCGACGATCTTTTCACATTTAGAGAGTCTGAAAAGAATCTAAAGAAGAATCTGAATTGGTTCTTTTTCGTAAATTTAGTCTCCTCGCCCAAAAAAGGATAAAACAATGTGAGAGAGAACTCTTCTAGTCAATGAAAGACCAGAGTATTCCTTTTTCATAATTAGTCCACTTGGACCGAAAAAGGGGTAAACCTACACCAAACAGACGTTCTTTCAGATCCTTTTACGAGCGTGAAAGAAAAAAAGCTCGCTTGGCAATATTTTCTTGTTTAGGGAGTCAGAAAAGAGCTTAAAGGGGACTCCAAAGAGTTTCTTTTTTGTATGTAGTCTAACGAGGTCGAAAAAGGGATAAACTATCACTCAAAAGATGACTTTGTCATAATTGATAATCAAGTACGAAAAATAATGAAATTAAACTCGACGCAGTTCCTTTTCTGTAAATAGTATAGCGAGGCCGGATAAAGAGATAAACCTATACTCGCTAGACACTTCCTCCTTATTTTACGAGTATGATAAAAGCGGACTAAACTCGACACCTTTTTACTCAATTTTAATGAGCACGACTATGGTATCAAAAGCTCTTAGAATATTTTTCATGTTTTGACCAAAGCACGAAAAAGTAAAAAGTAAGCTCAACATCTTTTTCATGTTTTAATTAGAGCACAAAAAAGTAAAAAGTAAGGTCAACATATTTTTCATGTTTTAACCATAGCACGAAAAAGTAAAATGTAATCTTGACACCTCTTACTATTTTTAATGAGCTCAAAGATGGGTGAAAAGAATGATCGATGTATTTGCTTCAATTTTTAACGAGCTTGAAATAGAAAATGAACTATGCTTGGAGCATCTACTTCATTTTTTAACGAGCTTGAAAAAGAGAATAAACTATGCTCGAGGTTTCATTTTTTAATGAGCTTGAAATAAAAAATAAACTGTGCTCGAAGTGATACCCATTAGCAGGTTTCTTTCCAACATGATGTCCATAGGTTGGAACTTTTCGACCAACATGATCAACAAAATCTAGTGGCTTAACTCTAGTATGATGTCCAAAGGCTTTAGACATGTCTCCCAAGATTTGTTTCGTCCACAAAGTCTTTTACTTCACTCAATTATACTCTTGGATACTAATAAGAATAGGTTCACTGAAGAGGGCGACAGAAAGAGGATCAAGGGGCAAAGGCAACGGAAATGAAGGTTCAGGTGCTATATCTGGTGGAAGGCTCGACTTAATTGGAGTGGAGTCTGTTTCATTTTTTAACGAGTTTTATACATACAATGAACTATAATCATGGTTATATGTTTCATTTTTTAACGAGCTTGGCACATAAAGTGAACCATGGTCGTCATTATATGTTTCATTTTTAACGAGCTTGACACAAAAAGAGAACTATGCTCGTGGTTATCTGTTTCATTTTTTAACGAGCTTAACATAGAAAGCAAATTATGCTCGTAATTATTTGTTTCATTTTTAAATGAGCTTGACACAGAAAGCGAACTATGCTTGTTGTCCTTGGCCATGGTTTTCAAGAGGTATTCATCAGATGAAAGAATGATACTATGGAAAAAATGCATGCCAAGAGACTTGATAGAGGTAATAGGGGGGATATCAGGCTCCAATTCCCCCATTGAAGGGTTTAGTTCATATGGAATAGGTAGTACCCGAGGATCATATGATTCAAGGGATTGTTGTACCATGGATGAAATTGTGTTAACTGTGGCAACTTGTTGTGGAGGATTGGGAACAGGTAAAGGGGAGACTCCCATGAACAAAGAGTCTTTAAACAACCCTACTCCAACATCCTCATAATGAAGTTTTGAATGTCCCAAAAGAGGAACATTATGGGTCGAATTGTCATCGATATTTGGCGTATAATAGTCAAGTTGGTCTATCGTAACAATTTTCCCTTGATGGGGAAATTGTACAAAGTGAAAGACTGAAGAAGCGACAACAATCATAGCATAAACCCAATTTCGAACAAGTAGAAAATTATAATCCAAGGGTGCATCTACCATTTCCACATGAATGGAAACAGTCTTGCCCCATAATTCCACAGGTAACGAAGGTAAAATTCCATATGGTTGAAAACCACGACCATCGAATGCTTTAAGGGTTGTAGGAGATTGATTGACATCAGGAGAACCTAAGGCTCTCCAACAAGATAAATACATAATAGAAATAGAGGCACCTTCATCCAAAACAGTGCGATGGATGTTTTTCCCACGAGCAGTGGTATTAATTTGAAACACAAGTTGGTGGGAAATCCTCGTTTTAAAATATTCCAGACGAAACATAATGGGATTTGATGTATTTGGATCCATGACTCCAAGGGTTGACAAAAGGGTTCTACGCTGAATAGGAAAATTTTGCAAACCCTCGAGAGTCGACATGGAACAAGGTGCTTGGGACAAATCCTCAACAATGTTATAATTATGAGTGGCACTAAAACTTGGATTGAATGTCATCTTTCGAATGGTTTCCTTAGGTGGGTGCAACACGGAGTCAACAACGAGTTTATCTATTTGAAGAGGGTCCGAAGGAGGGGGAGGAGTAGTGGATGTGGAGGTGAATTCTTGTCAAAATTACCTCCATTAGATGTTTTATCTGGAAGGGGTTCATATGTTTGGGACCTGTTAGTTAAACCAATCGTCTCGTTACACATGAAAATATCAGCATTAAAAAATGCATCCCCTTGGTGATGATGATTTGCATTGCCCCCCCGTGGGGGATTAACATTGTACACAACCATTTGATGATGTTGTTGAGGAAAATGGTGAGTCAATACTGCCAATTGGGAGGCACCTTTCAAGAACTTATTGACTTCGTCATGACAAGGATAGTATTTAGTGTAATGGTCACCTCCGCACATAAGGCTTTGCCTTCCTCTTAGGTTTGGTTTTAACATTGTTTTCCTGAGTTTTGGGATTCTCCTGTTGGATCAAAGGATTTTTGGATTTTCCTTTGTTTTTATTCTTGCCTCTAGATGATTGAGACAAAGAGGATTGGACCATATTGACCTCCGAAGTTTCAGCAGGAGAAGAGTTTTGGTGTTTCTATCAGTCTGGTGTGAGACTAGAGTAGAGGTAGATTGATTTTGTTGTCCATTCAATTGAGGGACTGTGTCTTCATGGAACCCACAATGTCATCAGCAGGAGGTGTTGTAGAAGGTCTTGAAGGGTCACTTGTGGGATGAGGAGCATTAGGGATCAATTTCCATATTAGGAGTAAACCAAATCCAAATATTGGGCACGACTGATCACCTTATCCTCTGCTATAGCACCTCCCATGGAAACATCCCTAGCTATAGGTGGCAATAATGGATTTGTAAATCAATCAACTAACAATTGGTCTAGGATAGTAGCTTTAATTAATATACGTTTCCTCCTCCACTCATGTATATGATCGGAAATATGAGTGGAAGTGGATTGTCTCAGTGAAGTTAAAAGCTTAGTACTAGTTTTGTATCGGATTGGTAATTGAAAATGCGTTAGAAAGGCCATGGAGAGGGAGTTAAAATATCTGTAGGAGTGTCATGGTAATTCGATATACCACTTAGTTGTGGTACTAGTAAGGGTCCTTTGAAAATTTCTTAAATGGATAGAATAATCCATTAAAGAGTTCGAGGAACACCTTAAATGATAAGTCATTATATGGTTATTAGGATCCTCACCCAATTTTCTATCAAATTTGTTGGAAATCTTATTAACACTGAGAGGGGGGGTGAATCAATATTATGCAGTTATGAACAATTTTCACTTTTACCAAATATAAACGACACTTATATCATACATTAATCATAAATAATGTCATTCAACATCACATGCGCAATACATAGAACACAAATATTTTACGTCGAAACCCAAAGGGGGAGAAACCACATAATGCTTTCTTATATTATAAAGATTACATTCATGGAAGCACTAACTTCTTAAGTTCTCTAGAACAAACTGGAAGGAGGCTCCACCCCCCTGATTTACAAGCTACAACCTGAAGGAAGCATCAAATCCGTAATTTAACAGCACCGACTAGAAGGAGGCATCAACCTGAAGGAAGCACCAACTCCATGTTCCTTGCCCCATCCTGCCGCCTTGATATGTTTGTTGAAGATTTATCCTTTCTTTCTTATGATCTGCGCACTCTTTAGATTAACTATAATATATTCCATTGTGCGCACCTAATACATGCCATGATCTTTCAATTGTTGTAATGTATCAAACACTTCACTTCATTGCATCAATATTACACATTGGTTCTCATATTTCATAACCTTCTGCAATCTACACACTATTTCAACATACTATTTCTGTTTCTGTGCATCAACAAACTCAACTGATACTGCGCATCCTCCAATGTTCTGTAGTTCCGTTCTTGCGCATCTGTATTAGATAAACTATAACCTTCCATGCACCATCTATGATTCTGTCTTTTTTGTTCTTGCGCACTTGTATCATATAAAGTTAATCTCATGATACTGTGCATCATCTGTTGTGTTGATATTTTGTCTTTGTGCATCTGTCTTATATCACATCATCCTGCGCATCATCTGTTGTGTTGCATCTATGTTCTTGCGCATCTCTCAGATAAATCATATCATCATGCTCATCATCTATTGTGTTGCATATATGTTCTTGCACATTTGGCTCTTTGCTAGATCATGTTGTTCCGGTTCAACGAGCCATTAATACCCCAAAATTAGAAGCTTTCCAAATTAGAACACCACAAATTTTGCATCTTCAAGCTTACATCCACTCTCAAACTCGGGTTCATATTTATACTCGTCCTGTGCAGATGATATGTCCACAAGTTGGTCGTAGCATCCCTTCTTCCTTTCTTTATGGTTAGGATGACTTACGCATCAGCCACTTGTCAAGATATACACAACTAAGGTATCATACTTTGTGGGTCTTGCGCACACTTGGTCCTTTGCATAGTGGTACTTGTGCACTTAGGAACCACTACCCATGGGGTCTTGCACCCTTGATGTATCATCGCTTGGTGGGTCTTGCACACTTGACTTGTCCAACCACTTCTTGCTTCCAAGACTCTTTCACGCTTCTAAGACTTATTTCCTTCTTCCGTTTGGTGGGTCTTGCGCACTTTAGAGAATTGTCCAACCATCTCTCTGAAATTACATTTGAAGTATCACAACTAGATGGATTGGGATTTGCACATTTACCTTATGTATTCTTCAAAATAGATATACTTCTGCAATCTGGATGTACTTCTTCAAACTGGATACTAAGTCCTCTTTGACATCAGTTGAAATCAATGAAAACCAAAGTTCAACAATCTCCCCCTTTGGCATTGATGTCAACACCTCATGAAGCTATTCTCTTCCTGATTATGAATTCCTCTGTTCTGTTTGCACACAACACAGTACTCCCCCTGTGTTCATACCAGTTTGAGCCTTTTTTCTTCTGCGCAAACTGATACTTTTGTGTTATCTTTCATTTCTACACAAATCGTTGTCACCGATGCATGCTTCATGATATTTCTCCTTTGTTCCTTTGCGCAATCTCCAATCGATAATTCTATGTTGTTTTTCATTTCTGCACAAATCATTGTCACCTATGCATGCTTCATGATCTTTCTCCCCCTTTGACATCAATGGCAAAGAGGTGCTTTTCATGCGCAACAATAGGTTATATTTTGTGCTTATGCTTCAGCTTTGCATTTACCTTTGATTACTCCCCATGTATTTTCAATTCATTCTCTTTCCTTTTGTTGGATTTTGTGTGCAGAGCATAGTCTCCTTGCAACCAGTACATTCACACTGCCTTTGTGGTTGTCTTGAATATGCCCCCCCTGTACAGTTTCCAACTTCCTTTTATCTTGATCTTATATTCTTGTCACTTTTAATCCTTCATAGTTATTTATTCATCTTTCTATTTCACTCACTATGCACACTAAAAACTACCTTTATGCCCTCTTTTCGAGGCTCTCATCATGTTGTGGATTGGGAACAACACCTAGTTTCTATCTGAGATATTCAAACGTGTTTCTTGGGAGCGGTTTTGGAAATATATCTGCAATCAGTTCTTTGGTGTCAAAATATTCCAGCTTGACAGTATTTTCAGTGACCTGTTCTCTCACAAAATGATATTTGATGGGAATATGTTTAGTTTTACAGTGCATGACATGATTTTTTAAAATGCTAACTGCGCTTGTATTTTCACATAAAATTGGTATGGGTTGATAAAGTTTCACTTGTAGATCCTTTAGGGTTTGTTTCATCCATAGTACTTGCGCACAATAGGCTGATGCTGTGATATATTCAGCTTCTTCTGTAGACAGTGCCAATGATGGGTTTTTTTTTGCTAATTTAAGATGCCAGGCAATTTCCTAGGAAAAATGTAGCTCCGATTGTGCTTCTTCTGTCATCAACATTACCTGCCCAGTCTACGTCAGCATATGCTACTAAGTTCAAATCATTGCTTCATGGATACCCCAAGCCAAATTTTACGGTCTCTTTCAAATATATGAAAATCCTTTTTACTACTTGGACATGTGTTTCTTTAGGTGTTGTCTAAAATCTTGCAACTAATCCCACAACTTGCATTATGTCTGGTCTTGAGGCTGTTACATATTTTAAGTTGCCAATCATGATTTGTAGAGTTTTTTATCTACTTCCTTTGCTTCATCCTCTTTACTTAGTTTGCAGCCAGTGACCGTGGGTATACATACCAGTTTGCAATCCTCCAAATTGAATTTATTTAACATTTCTTTCACATATTTGGTTTGAGAAATGAAAACACCATTACTTAGTTGAGATATCTGGAGTATAAGAAAGAAAGATAGTTCTCCGAGCATAGACATTTCATACTCTTTTTGCATGTCATTAGCAAATTGTTGACTCAGAATGTCATCATTGCTTCCAAAAATGATATCATCGACATATACTTCAAAAACAATAATCTTTTCATGCTCACTTTTTCTGTAAAGTTTATTGTCTACACTACCTCTTTTGAAGCCTTGTTGTTGCAGATATTTGTCCAATATTGAGTACCAAGCTCTTGGTGCTTGCTTGAGTCCCTACAAATATTTATTTAATTTGCAGACATAGTATTTATTATTTGAAAGAGAGAATCCTTCTCGTTGTTGTATGTACATTTCCTCTTCTAGATCACCATTAAAAAATGCTGACTTTACATCCATTTGATATATTGTGATGTTTTCAAAGAAAGTATAGGCCAAAAATAATCTAATTGCTTCCATTCGTGCTATATGGGTGAAGGTTGATTCAAAATATATTCCTTCAATCTGTGCATATCCCTTGCATAATAACCTTGCCTTATTTCCGACTACCTGTCCCTCTTCATTAAGTTTGTTCCTGAATACCCATTTGGTGCCAATTACATTTTTATCCTTGGGTCTTGGAACAAGTTCCCAAGCCCGATTATTTTCAATCTGGTTTAATTCTTCTTCCATAGCTTTAAACCAATGCTCATTAGTTATGGATTCCTCAAAACCTTCTAGTTCTATTTTGGACTACAAGGAAAAATGCACCTCTTTGGTCATATTTTTTAAGTACCTCCTTCTGGTTCCTACACCAGCGTTCTTATCTCTAATAATAAATTCCTCAAAATGATTATTTTGAAAATATCTAGAAGGGCCTTTTGTATCCCGTGTCCCTGATTCTGATTCACGTTTATATATTATGTCCTATGATTATCTTGTTTCTTCATTTTATGGCAGGTCCTTAGATAATTGTTCAAATACTAGCTAATCATCATCGTCCCCGATTTGCCTATGCGTGAATACTTCATCTACCTTTACATATGGACTTTCAACCATCTTCCCTAGTCAGAAATTGTAACACTTGTACGCCTTGATTCTAGTGGCATACCCAAGAAAGATTCCTTCATCAGATATGGAGTCAAATTTTCCTAAGGTATCATCGTTTCTCTCGATATAGCACTTGCTTCCAAACACCCTAAAATGATTGGCAGTAGCTGGAATTCCTTTCCAGAGTTCATAAGGAGTCATGTTATTGTTTGTCCGTATCTGACATCTGTTAAGAATGTGTATAGTTCTATGAATAGCTTGGGTCCAAAAAATATATGATAGTTTTGAGTCATTTAGCATTGTTCTAGCCATTTCCTGCACAGTTCTGTCTTCCTTTCTGCTACTCCATTTTGCTGCGGAGTTTTGGAAATTGAGAATTGTCTTCTGATTCCATGCTTTTCACATAAATATTGAATTAAGTTTGAGGTGTATTCACCTCCATTGCCCATTCTCAAACACTTAATTCTTAATTCAGTTTAATTCTCAACTACTTCTTTAAAAACTTTGAAGCATGCAAATGTTTCTGACTTCTCTTTACGGAAGAAAACCCAGGTCATTCTAGTATAATCATAAATGAAGAGAAGAAAATAGGACTGGCCTTTTAATCCTTTAGCTCTCATTGGTATACAAATATCAGTGTGCACTAGCTCCAACAGTTTTGTTGTAGAGTATTATTTTGTCTTGAAACTTACTCGTGTTTGCTTCCCGTGCAGACTGTGCTTGCAAAAATAATTCAAGGGTTTTGTTATTCTTGGAATATCTCTTATAGCTTGTTTCTTATCGATTCCAACCAAATTTTTAAAATTGATATGCTCCAATATTTTCTGCTAGATCCAGCTTTAACATATTTGTCCCGTGCAACGTTTTTCTTCCTTTCCTTCATCCAGAATGTATACATTATTAGGGGTTCTGGTTGTCGTTGCAACAAGTCTACCTGTATCCCTGTTTCTTATTTTGCATTTTTATGAATAAAAAGTAAGTGTATGTCCTTGATCACACATTTGGCCTACGTTGACGAGATTGTGTTTCATTTTTTCAACGAGTAAGACATTCTCTGCATTGGTTCTCCTATTCCCCAGGCTTACTAATCCTTTTCCTAGAATTTTGGTAGATTCGTTATCTCCAAAGTAGACACTACATCCCTTTTCTTCCGTAAATTTTAGGAAATTGTCTTTGTCCCCTATCATGTGCTTAGAACAACCATTATCAATGTACCATTATCCCCTTTTCTTTAGTGCATGTAAATCCAGGTTACATCCTTCTTGATGGAGTTGGTCCTTCTGGAGCTCTGCAGAATCTACTTTGTTGGGAATGTTCTTGGTTTCGGTCAACTACATAGATGGAAATTGGTCTTTTCAATCCTTACTATTATGATCATGATTATGATATTTATCGCACTCAACATCTATGTTTATAGGGATAAATGTATTAAGATTTTCTTTCGGAGTTTCAGCTATTCTTCTGATATTGTTTTGCCTGGGACTAGCCTGATTACAATTTTTATCTCTTCTAATATTCATATTTGCACGTGCTTTGCAGTTTATTTCCCTATGACTGAATTTGTTACAAAAGTAGCAGTTTCCTAGAAAGAAAGTTTGATACCTGGTTGGAGGAGTTCTTCTAAATTGCACAGATCTGGTTTCCTTGCGAAATGAATCCTTTTTATTTTCTTCAAACTTCTAATTTTTCCTTGGAATCAGACTCTCAAGTACATCATCGAAACTTCTTTCGCCCCTCTTATTAATACTAAGATGGGGGTGAATCAGTATTATGCGCAGTTGTGAACAATTTTCACTTTTACCAAATATAAATAACACTTATATTATACATTCATTATAAACAATGTCATTCAACAACACATGCACAATACATAGAACACAAAGATTTTACGTGGAAAACCAAACGGGAGAAAACCACAGAATGCTTTCTTATATTTTAAAGATTACATTCATGGAAGCACGAAATTCTAAAGTTCTCCAGCACCAACTGGAACGAGGCTCCAACCCCCTGATTTATAGGATACAACCTAGAGGAAGCATTGACTGTAAGGAGGCACCGTGTTATAGGTCAAATCTGCACTTCTCCGTCCGTGATCACATGACGCTGTCAATCACACAAAAGGACATTATAGATTGAAGAGCTAGATTGCCCTAGATAATGTATGGATTGGATTCACCCTCTTTAGCTGAGATTTTCCCTGATTTACCTGATCTTTTGACATGTGCGCTACTCCTTGGCTAGTAAACCAGCGCACATCTTCTTGTATGCCCTACTTTCCTCAAGGGAAACCAACGCACACCTTGGAAAGTTGCAGGTGCTTGTTGTAAAACACTAAAGTTGCGCCCTGTGCGCTACTATGCCTTGAGAAACTCGCGCATATCTTAAGATGAAATCAAAAATATATTAATTTGACAAATTGGGATTAGTTGAAGTTGGTTCTGCAACTTCCCAAACCTCCCAATCCAACCACCTCTCGATTACAACTGCCTACCTTGTCCCATAAATACAAGGAGGATCCATGAGAGAAGGAACTAGAAAGAATGCATTAAGGGTTGTTACGCTGGAGGAAAGTCCCAAGTCATTGTGAAGAGCAGGAGCCTAGGACTCGGCTGCAGAAACATCTCTACACGTCAGGTATATTGTACTGATTCATGTTTCTTTGACAATAAAAAGATCGAAATACCCTTCCTGTCCCAAATAAGATGTCTATTGGATTGTATGTCTATTTGGCTTAATATTTGATTATATTTGATGTTAAATTACTTTATGATTTCATCATATTTATATATAGTCAAGATACGCTGAGGAAGGTATCATTTGTGTTGTAGGTTCATCAAGTGGGAGATCAAGTGAAAGCTAGGACCAGTCGTCAAAGTTATGTCTTTCGATATCTCGATCTCTGTCATTTGTAAGAACTAGTTGTAATGCAAATAATGTATTTACCTCTCAACCCCGCCTAGTTGGTAGTGTCCATCTCCTCCTACTTCTACCTGGCGACTCCGCTGAGGAGTAACCGATAGTTATTCTGCTCTAGGAGACTTAGTTTTGGTTTTCTTCCAACCCTTTTTTCAGTTTTTGATTCTGTGATAGGCCTTTTAGGTTTGTGTTTATTGTTCCTTGCTGCTTGATTCATCTCAGTTGTTGCTGCAAAGCCTGTTTTTTTTTCCTTTTGTGACATGTGCACTGGTCTTCCCTAGTAACAGTAGCGCATACCACCTAATGAGCGCTGCTCTTTACACTGCACAGTAGCGCATACATCCTAATGTGCGCTCGTTTCTGCACTGCACAGTAGTGCATTTTCCTATAGTGCCCAGTTTTTGGTTAGGGTTTGATTTCCAGTGGTTTGCTTCCACTTCCATCCTGTTGCTTTGCCTCCTTGACTGACCCCTGAGACTTCCATGTCTCTTTTGAGTCTTGTTGACCTCTCTTGAGTCTTTTAGTTTGTTTTTGCTTGCTTGAGTACTTGTTTAAGTGTCTTTACTGCTTTCTAGCCCTTTTTGAAGTTCGTGCACTATTCTCCTTTGGACATAGCTGCATACTTTCACCCTAGTTGCTGTTGCAGTCACACAGACCTGCGTTCGTAACGTTTGTTTTCTGTTGCAATGTTTAGCACGCTTTCACTTTGTCTCATCCTCCCCATTAGGGTTTGGTTTCAAGTCTAAGTGCTTAGGGTTGCTTTCGAAAGGTTGCTTGGTTTAGATACTTTCTTATTGTCTTATCAGTTCAGTCCAAGTGAGTCAAATCTTTCTAGTTTTATTTTTGTTGAGTCCGTGTGTTGTTAAAGTCATTCTTGGTTCGCCTGCTTACTTTTTAATGTTTTCTTAGGGTTTTGATGCTTAGGAGCAACCTGTTTAGGTCTGCCTTTCCGTTATGAGTGTCTCTTTTCCCTACTTCTTTTACATTTTGTTTCCAAGCCTCAATTTTTTCTTTTGCAAAAACATGGTAAGTCAAGTCTTCATCGAGTCTTTTGATTCGTTTGTTTTGAGCCATTTAGGTGTTTGTCTTACGCACACTTTTAATTTAGATCTTACTTGCTTTTGTACAAAGTTCTCTTTCTTTTACAATTATCAGAAAAGACAAAAAATTGTTCAAGTAGCTTATTAGTAAGGTCTTTCATTATTTTAAGGTAGCATAGCTTGCTTTGAAATATTAAAAGAAAAACACAAAAAGAAGTTTGATTTTAGGATTGCTTGGTTTTCGATTTTTGAAAGAATATAAAAGGAAAAGAGAAAAGTTTTGTGAATTTGAAAGCATTTGCACTTTACTTTCATAACAAACCATTCCACACACCGCATTACAACCCTTGAGTAACAAGTAGCCCTTAAAAAGAATTATTAATAAAATTTATTAGCAACATTTTTCTTTCTAGGTATACACGGCATCAACTAGGTTAGGCTAGAGTTTCGATCTTAAATCACCTTAAACTGCTCGGAACTGGCTTCATTACTCAACAATCGCAGTACGACTTTCATTTAGGTAAATCGATCTCTATCAAATAGTCCTGGGATGCTCTATTCAAACCAGAGTTAAGAACGAGGCCGTGGGAGATTGGAATTGTTGAGGATAGCCCCTCACTTTCCTCTCAACCATAAACTAGAGTTGACTCACATACGGGGGTCCTTTCGGACTTCGGGCTTTGCTACCCTGCCCATGCGTTTCGATTAGGCTGACGACTGTCCCCCCAGGTTATTTTGTATTGATGGTAGCCTTAGTATTAGACCTTTAGGACTCTACACAGGTAGGGTGGGTGGTTATTCCCACTTCACCTCGGATAGACGTGGAAGGTAACCCTTTGGCAGTAATCCTGGGAGGGCGGTTTGGTGATTCAAACGCTTGCACCCAGTGGACCTCCGGAGGATGCCACGTAACTGACCATCAATAATCTGTTAGTCTGTTCTGGGCCTTAATCATCCTAGAATTGCTTTCGAGAGTATTTGCCATTGTTTTCCTGGTTTGATTACTTAGGAAATTTTTAGTGGTGTGCTCTTTGTGTTGCTTGTTTTTAGTTGGCCTTAGAGATTTCTGGATGGTTGAGTCGGAAACTATGGAAAGCATCCCGATGAGCACCAATCAAGGGACCCCTGTTGAAGGTGCTCCTTGTGCTTTTCCATTCATTGGGAACATTGGTACTCCCTTAATGGCTACTTTGAATCTTCCGGGATTCACTATAGGGCTACCGGTTTGGTTGTTTTCCACTTCGAACGCCTTGCATGCTCCTGATGCTTCTCAAGTAAGCACCTCACATCAAGAGCATCATAACACTATGCCTGCTTTGCCAGTAACATCTTCTCCTCCTGCTTCTACCTCATGTGGTGAAAGTAGTAATACTAGTAACCAACAGTCTAAAAGGAATAGACGGAGGAAGAAAGTAGTAATACTAGTAACCAGTAGTCTAAAAGGAATAGACGAAGGAAGAATAGGAAGAAGATGCCAAAGCAAGGGGGCAACCACCTAGCCTCTGGAAGTCATGTTGGGGGCACCCACCCAACCTCTGGAGGTCACGTTGGGGGAAAACTTTCAGTCAGTGTAAATCATATTGAACCTATGCAACTAGCCTTTGGAGGTCATGTTGGGGACACCTACCCAACCTCTGGTGGTCATGTTGGGAGAACTCGCTCAGTCACTGGAAATCATACTGAACCTCGCCACCCAGCCTCTGAAGGTCATGCTGGGGGCACCCACCCAGCCTCTGAAGGTCATGCTGGGGGCACCTACCCAGGCTCTGGAGTTCATGCTGGGAGTAAAATTTCAGTCAATACAAATCATACTGAAAGCATGTCTTCAACCACTGTTGCTCATGTTGAATACATGTCATTGATCACTGCTAGTGATATTAATGACAAGTCACCAGTTACTGTGAGTCATACTGGAGACACTGAATCATCCACTACAAGTCATGCTGAGAACATTGATAATGTTGACAAACCTAATAAACAAAAGCTTAAGTTCCCTTGTAAGTTTTGCGAGGGAGACAACTTGACCTATTTGTGCCCTGTACTTCTAGAAGTGCAAAGAGTGTGGTCCATAGTTCAAAAGTCTTCTGCTTCTAAGCAACCAGCCAATGCAAGTCATGATAGGGGAAAGCTGTCAGCCAATGCTAGTCATGCTGAGAGTACTGTTGTTTTAAAGGAGTTTAATTTTATAGGATGCAAGCCAAAGTTCCCTTGTAAACTTTGTAAGGGAGATCACGTTACTCACATGTGCCCTGTTATTCTAGAGGTGCGGAGATTGTGGTCCATGTATGAAGGATCCTCTGCTCCTGAATTGTCTATAGATTCCTAACAGCCTGATCAACCTTTGGTTGATGGAGTGGTTGAACCAATGCAATCTTTGGTCAACCCCACTCTTCCTTCAGAGAGTGAAGTGATCGAATTGATGCAATCTTCGACTGATCCCATCAGTCCTTTGGAGACTGATGCACCTGTCCCTAAACTCTTCTGCATTACCAGTTCAGATGTTTCTGAAAATGGGGGCACTGTATCTGTGCCGAGTGAACCCCTACCAAGCTCTGGGATCATTTCATTTGATTGGAATAGTCTAATTGGGCCTTGCCTTCCTTCTGCTACACCTTTTCAGATAAAGGTTGATATCGGCAACCATGCGGTTCATCGATGTATTGTAGATGAAGGAGCCTCTGTTAGTATCTTATCCCCTTATGCTTGGAGAGATTTAGATTTTCCTAACCTTTTTTCAGCTGTTAATTGGTCGTTGACTTTCGATAAAATGCCTAGTGAACCATTGGGATTCCTCCCTCAAGTACCCGTTACTTTGGGTGGAAAAACAGTCTTAGTTGATTTTATGGTTTTAAAGGACCCTATGGATTTTGATATGATCCTAGGGCATGGTTATGTATATTCTATACAGGTTGTGGTGTCTATTCTCTTTCGTGTGATGCATTTTCCTCACTATGAAAGCATTGTCACTATCGATCAACTTACATTTATTGATCCCTCTTATTACCCAACTATAGACCAAGTGTATCCCTCGCCAATAGGAACTACCATGTCACAATCAAATATTGTGGCATATTGTTCCTTGAGTCCAATTGCTACTGAGAAGAAGCCTCTGAATTCATGCTTACCTTCTCGGGACTGGGTCCCGGCAATTGACCAGGTGATGACTCCATCTGAATGTTTAGACATGCGTTCTATTTGGGATGATATACTTCCATCCGATGAAGTTTTCCAAGAGTTTATAATGCAGCCTGCCATTCATTTGGACATTGACCCACCTACGAGCATTCTTCCACCTTTTCTTCGAGCTCGTTAAAAATAGTAAGGGGGCAACGAGCATTCTTCCACATTCACTTCGAGCTCGTTAAAAACAGTAAGGAGGTTACGACCATTTCTTCCATCTTCACTTCGAGCTCGTTAAAAACAGTAAGGAAGTTATGAGCATTTTTCTGTATCTCCTTTGAGCTCGTTAAAAACAGTAAGGAGATCAAGAGCTTACTTTTTCGGGCTCGTTAAAACTTTACGAAAAATATCTTTATAGAGTTCTTTCACGCTCTTGTTAGACTCTTTAAATATGACAAGATTGCCGAGCAGACTTGCTATCTTCAAGCTCATTAAAGGAATTGAAGGTCCATCTGCTTAGGTATAAGTTTAATCCTTTTCTGGACCTTTGCGGATTACTTACGAAAAAGGAATACTCTAGTCATACGTGGCTAGAAGAGTTCTTCTCTCATTGTTTTAAACTTTTTCGGTGGAGGAGACTAACTGTACGAAAAAGGACCTTTTGGAGCCTTCTTTAGGGTTTTCAAGCTCTCGAAATATGAAAACACCAAGCGAGCACTCACCTACTCAGGCTCGATGTGAAATCCACGAGAGGGTATAATAGAGGATTGTTTAAGTTTTTCAGACTCTATAAATAGGAAAACACCGGTGAGCATTAACCTACTTGGGATCAATATTAAAATCCACGAGTAGGTGTATGGAGTTATTGTTTAAGTTTTTTAGACTCCTTAAAATTGAAAACACTGGTGAGCAAGAACATATCTCGGCTCGATATTAAAATCCAGAGATCAGTATTATAGAGTATTCTTCTATCTCTTCTTCGAACTCTGTAAACAATGAAGAAGGTCCTGAGTCTTTCTCCCATGGGATCGTTAAAATTTTTACATGGTTGGGCTTATTGAGTTTTCTATCTTTCTTGGACTCATTAAAACAACAAGAAGGACCTTCTTTTACCAAAAAGAATAAGGGATAAGAAGGGTATATCACATCTTTTTTAGTTTCAAAGGCAGTTAAGTCAGTCATGTCCTTGAACACAGCACCTACTTGAGTCTTTCATGTCAGTTGGGTTTTAGTTTTTGACCTTAGGGTGAACCTGATCTCCGAGTTTTTACTCCCCCAGTTGGTTATTCTTCCAACCATATGGAGGGTCTGTTAATGTCTCCTACATTGCAGGCTTATATCACTTCCCCTGCATGTTGAAAACTGCCTAAGCCACTTTGTGTCATGCTCATTGTTCAAGGATATAGCTTGTGTCGTCCATTTCTGCAGTTTACCTTGATTTCATGTGTCGGTCATCCTGGTGTTAGTTTGTTTCATTTTTTTACTTGTCCTACTCCACATCAGCTCATACCTATGAGTGTTCCTCGTGTTGGATGATGGAGGATGCATTAAGGCCTCCCTTCTAACGGACTTCTTCCCATTCACATCAACTCATTATGCTCTGGGAACGAAGTTTAGAGTTTCGGTTAGTACCTTGGGGATTGCAGTCATCAGTGGCAGTCTCCCTCGTTGTTGAATAAATGGGAATACATCAATGTCTCTTATTCGACAGGTTCCTCAAGTGTTCGACTTCAAGTTTGCTTATTCACACTTGTTGGATCATACTAGGTACCTTGGACCCCATTATCATTATCGATGGAAGTCCTTGCGTTTCTTAACGGTATACATCACTGACTGGTAATCAAACGATACCCCCCATGTTCGACTTCATCTCATTTATTCACATGGTTAGAGTTTGTACCTTGGGTTGTTTGGATGAAGACCTTGGGCCTATGATAGCATCAGCTTGTTTATGTTATCACCCAAGCTGCGCAAGACTGAGCCTCACCCATTTTGGCTCTTCATGAGACATAGATCCAGCTTGTTGTTATGGCTATGATCTCTCATTTTGACTTGGATCCATGCTTGTATTTCAGTGGCCATGCTCTATATATACATCTCCTAGTTATGTATCGGAGATCATGCTACACATCTATATGATGTCAAGATTGTAATTGCTCGCTGACCTTGATCGTTGTTTCAGGTGTTTTTGTGACTTGGTTTTGCGGTTTCTTGCTCCTCCTCTGACTTGGACTTATAATGTATTTCGGCCATCGTTTCCCTCTAACTTCACACATTAGGGGGCATCTGTTATAGGTTAAATCTGCACTTCTCCGTCCGTGATCACATGACTCTGTCGATCACACAAAAGGACAACATGGATTGAAGAGCTAGATTGCCCTAGATGATGTATGGACTGGATTCACCCTCTTTAGCTGAGATTTTCCCTGATTTACCTAATATTTTGACATGTGCGCTACTCCTTGGCTAATAAACCAGTGCACATATTCTAGTATGCCCTACTTTCCTCAAGGGAAACCAGCGCACACCTTGGAAAGCTGCATGCGCTTGTTGTAAAACACTAAAGTTGCGCCCTGTGCGCTACTATGCCTTGAGAAACTCGCGCACATCTTAAGATGAAATAAAAAATATATTAATTTGATGAATTGGGATTAGTTGAAGTTGTTTTTGCAACTTCCCCAACCTCCCAATCCAACCACCTCTCGATTACAACTACCTACCTTGTCCCATAAATACAAGGAGCATCCATGAGAGAAGGAACTAGAAAGAATGCATTAAGGGTTGTTACGCTGGAGGAAAGTACCAAGTCATTGTGAAGAGCAAGAGCCTAGGACTCGGTTGCAGAAACATCTTTTCACGTCAGGTATATTGTATTGATTCATGTTTCTTTGACAATAAAAAGGTCGAAATACCCTTCCTGTCCCAAATAAGATGTCTATTGGATTGTATGTCTATTTGGCTTAATATTTGATTATATTTGATGTTAAATTACTTTTTGATTTCATCATATTTATATATAGTCAAGATATGTTGAGGAAGGTATCATTTGTGTTGCAGGTTCATCAAGCAGGAGATCAATTGAAAGCTAGGACCATCCGTCGGTTAAAGGTATGTCTTTCGATATCCCGATCTCTGTCATTTGTAAGAACTAGTTGTAATGCAAATAATGTATTTACCTGTCAACCCCGCCCAGTTGGTAGTGTCCATCTCCTCACTATAAGGTAGAAATCCTGAACAACACACCGATCCCCTGTTTTTATAGGCACTGACCTAAAGGAAGCACCAACTCCATGTTCCTTGCCCCGTCCTGCTACCTTGATATGTCTGTTGAAGATTCATCTTTTCTTTCTACTAATCTGCACACTCTTTAGATTAACTGCAATATATTCTGTTGTACGCACCTAATACATATTATGATATTGCAATTGTTTTACCATATCACACACTTCAATTCACTACATCAATATTACACTGGTTCTCATATTTCATAATATTTTGCAATCTGCACGCTTTTTCAGCATACTGTTTATGTTTCTGTGCATTTGTAAACTCAACTGATAATGCTCATCCTCCACTATTCTATAGTTTCATTCTTCCATGTATGTATCAGATGATCTATAACATTCTATGCATCTTTTGCAATTCTATATTTTCTGTTCTTACGCACTTGTCTCGGATAAACCTCATCATACTATGCATCATTTGTTGTGATACTCTTTTGTCTTTGCGCATATGTCTTAGATCACAACATCCTACGCATCACTTTTTGTGCTGCATCTATTTTATTTCACATCTATCTCAGATAAATAATATCATCTTGCACATCATCTCTTGTGTTGCATCTCTGTTTTTGCACATCCGGCTCTTTACTAGATCATGTTGTTCTGGTTCAACGAGCCATTGATACCCCAAAATTAGAATCTTTCCAAATCATAACACTACAACTTTCGCATATTCAAGCTTACATCCACTCTCCAACTTCTTGGCTTCTTATTTATACTCTTCCTATGCATATCATATGTCCACAAGTTGGTCGTAGCATCCCTTCTTCCTTTCTTTACGATTAGGTTGACTTATGCATTTTCCACTTGCCATGATCTATGCAAGTGAGGTATCATACTTTGTGGGTCTTGCGTGTTATAATAGTTAGCCCATCTATACCTTAGTTTAAAACATTATCTTATGTTTCTAAGTGTTTGACCTTGGTTAGTTAAGTTCCTAGGTGTCTAGACTAGGATAATTGGCCCACAATGCATACTTGGACCACATCTTGTAGTGTTTATCCACAAGTGTGCCCCATTGCTGCTTTATTGCCTGCTTTTATCTTTGTTTTATTGAGTAAAAGTGCTCTGGCTTCTTTTAGTAGCTTTATCCTACTTGTATGCTAGATAAGGTTCAAGGGAAGTATCATGTTTTTGGCAAGTTTGTTACTTTTTGGCCACCACCTCTTCCCTATTTTTTTATGAAAAGCCTCCTACATGCTTCCTTTTGGTCAGTCATAATCTAGCTAAAATTTATTATCCAATTTGTGACCTCTTTCCTTCATTTGGAACCTGCTTTTTCCTAGATGGGATATTTTGTCTAAATCTAAGCCTACCAATTGTGAGCCACTCGAATTTCCTGCAAGGCATTCAAATTTTCTTCTTAAGGATTTCTATATACTGTATTAATGTTGTTCAATATGATGCCAATAAGAAATTAATATCTAAGTGAGTTTCCTCTATTTTCCTTCCTGTTGTTGCTGCAACATCCTTCCCCAAAATTTTAAAGTTATTTGGGGCCCCTCCTTCTAACACTTTTGTAGCAAGCTTTTTAGTTCATCCTTACGTTTGTTTTCTTTGACTAGGCAGAATTTCATCGCCCGCTTCCAAGAGAGTTTTCTCATTTGTCTAAAGCAAAGTCATCCTTTTCCTTTAGCGCAGATTTTGGTCTTAACTCCCCGCTGTAGCGCAAGTTTTAACCTTAAGTCCGCCGCCGCTTTGACGCGCCTTTAACCATAAATCCCTCACTGGGCACAAACTCTAATCACAAATCCTCCGTCTGGCGCGTACCTTAGCTCTAACTTAGCCACCCTTTTGACAAGTCCCAAGTCTGTTATCTAGCGCAGTAAGCCGGCCACCGTTAGCGCAAGAGATAATTTTTCTCGGTCACTTGAGGCGCAAGAATTATCATAATCATCCCACCTTGGAGCTATGCTTTACTTCCTTGGAATGATTAAAAGTGGCGCATTCTGCCCCAGTGCATTTATGATGATAGAGTCGACTCCACAAGCGCTGGAGACGCGCTTATCCTTCCCGCTCACAAATCCACGTTCGTCTTTCATGATAACTCATGCCCGGTGCGGTTCTCCGAGCGCAACCCTAATGTCGGGATGGCTGCTTGAGCGCAAAGCTTATCTTTGAACGTGCGCTTGCTACATAGTGCAAAACATTATGCTCCCCGCTTGGCGTGAAAGCTAAAATCAGTACTAGGCACGAAAAGATCTCCTCGATCCCTGTGCACCGACGGAGTTGTTAGGGCCTTAATGAGGCCATGTGCCACTCTTAATGATGATATTCTCGAGCCCCGCATTCATAACCCTGCCAAATTTAAATGTACATGAGCATTTAACTCTCCCCCTATTTAACGCATGCAACGGCGTTTTGGGTTTTTTATTTGGTCATTTGCACTCGGAGCGGTCGCCATTCGCGTCGAAGTTCGAGACTGTCATTCGCTGCAAACAGTTGAGGTCTTGGAGCGCTCGCCATACTGACAGGTAATCTCTTTCCCAAATCCTGCTCTTGGATTAATAGGTTAAAAGGAATCATCCACGCACAGTTTGAGTAGTTCACCCAGGCCTTCGTTTTATTTTTCATGAAAGATAGAAAAGACGCAGGATAGTTACTGTCCTTCTCCCAATGAAGATATGAGGACACCACTTTCAAACCAGGGCAGAGACGACCCCATCTCACAGGCACGCAAGTCTTTCCCCTCTGTTGTGTTTTCGGCTCTCCTAGATTTCCTCGTAGAGCTTTCGTTTTCCAAGCGAAACCCGAGTCTCCCCACGACCGCATTTCAAAGTTTATATGTTTTCTTGGTTGCGTAATGGTTTGTTTCGGTTTGAGGATATTCCTCCTTGAGTAGAGTCTCTATTTTCTAAAAGTATGAAGTGCTCTGGTCATGAGGTCGAATCGTCCCGGTGATATTTTAGTGGCTGCAGAGTTTCTCGCTCAAACCCGTAGAAGCCGCAGCATCCCAAAGCCTCGTTTGCAAAGCTCCTTGCCAAGCATCTTCTACACGTAAGGCTCGATCCTTCTCGCTCCTTGCAGTTAAAATTTCATGCTATAAGGAGCGAGGTTTTTTCATGCCGAGGTTGCATAAACTCACATTGCTCGGCCGAATCTGCCGTAGGGGATGTGTCAAACCGGCCAATTGAGCCCATTTAGAAACTTGAAGTTAGGCCCGATCCTTAGCTGATAAAGCCTGCGGCTGTGGGAATTATCCATCTTCAGCGCAACTTCCACTATCTGCTGCCGGCGCATGAAATGTTTGAACATTGACACACAGACAATATTGCGTACATTACGTGAAGCGCTAGCGCAAAAGGAAGGGTAGGAAGCAGCGATTGCGAAACTGTTTGAGCTAGCGCGCGAATGAGTTTAGCTTTGGCATACAAATGAAGTTATGGCGCTTGCGCATGAAATATTTTAGGTCTCAGCTCAGGAAATGCATCATCACTTGGTGCCCGAACAATTTTAGGCGCTGGCGCGCATGGAGCGTTTAAATCTTAGCGCATAAATTCTCGCTTATACCCCAGCGCACACTAGATCACCAATCTTAGCACGCGCAGGATCCCAAGCGTGTGCAAAGTTTAATTTTGGCGGCAGCACAGAGATCCTCATCAGACTCGCGCAAGTGTTTGTTTCACCATCCTAAGGATGCCTGCACACCAAAATGAATGGCGCAGACCCAAAATGACCTTGCCCTTTGTCCTAATTTGTTGTCTTTGTTTAGCATGAAGGGACATTGTTGAATTGAGCTTACATGTGAAATGAAGATAATTATGTTTGTTTTAGACAACCTCTATGTTATGAAAATGTTATATTTTGGCTTTGTCATAGAGTGTTGCTAATGCTTGGAACAATGGTCTAACTAAAGTCTTTTGGTACTACCTTGCTCACCACAGGATTACCATGCATAGGAATTCAGCAAAGAAGAAGGCAGCTCAGAAAGTAACCTCAGATCCAGAGGTTGAAGTTCTATTAGATACTTCTCTTGTCACGATGTTTGCTGACACGCAAGCTACCACTGGTGTTTCCCCTGGGAGCTCCGTTCCTGAATTGCAATGGGGTGATCTGTACAGATTCATCATAGCTCAAGATAGTTCAACAGCTTCTATAGAGGATGCCTTAGTGTATGCCAACATCAGAAGGTCTCATTTTCATAAGGAAACAACTTGACTAGAGCTATTCCCTTGTTCCGAAGTTATTGGATGGCTTATTCCTAATATCCAGACCGACACAAGGCTCATGACTGATAAAAATGGGTTAAACCTAGCATCTTTCGCTCTCGAGCATGTTACTGCTGCCTACAGATTGCCTTCACCCAGGGCTTCTTTAGACGATGAATGGATAGCAAAGCATCAAATGGACTTGCTAGAAACTGCCCATAAGATGACTATAAATGACAGGCAAATCAGGAGGAGGCAGAATAATGAATATGAGAGCAATATCCTAAAAACCAATTACAGGTTCATCGTCCTGATGTTGAGTAGACTCTTCGGCATGCCTAATGGAAATGTGTTTAAGGTCGGATGGGTGCCGGTGATGTTTCACATAGCCACAAAAGGCACCATCTTCAACTGGGATGAAATAATTTCAGATAGCTTGGCCTCACAGTTAACAGCAGCCTAAGGAGGACTAGCCCAAAAGAAGGCAGATTTCTTCATGTCTTCATACCTGATTGATTGCCTGTTAAGCAAGCATTCGTTCCCAGACTTGGGTTGCTCATGGAATCCAAATGAAACAACTCTCTTCATAGCTTACCAGTGTACATGGGAAAGTAAATACGCAAACCACTACAAGATGATTTGCGAGAGGTTTATCATGCCATTGTACCAGCTTATCTTCGTTCAAGAGCCAGATTGTATGTCGGAGAATGCTATGCCCATCATTGAATGATTTGGGGACTAATATCACAGTGCAGAAGGCACATACATCAGGATGAGTGGAGGGACTCATGAGCCATTTATGTTCCCTCGGTATGTTACAGATTTTGTAATTCATAAGGAGGCCGTGAGACAACTCTTCGGCACCGGCGCAATAAGCAAGTTCTTAACAGACCGAAGAAAGGCCATGTATCCTCCCATGCCATTTGCCATCGGATCTTACAGCCTCCCGAGAGCAATAGAAGGGGAAAATTACGCTCAAGGCTTGGAAGTTTTCCATTTTGGCTTAGTCCCTTTCAGAAGGCATGACCCCAACGGTGTGGTAAGCAGGCATTGCCTTAACCTCAAACTCTCCTTTGAATACACTCATGTGGTAGACCGAGATGAGGAATTCTGTTGGAGTGCCCGCAGCCTAACTGAGTTAGGAAATCATTACAATACGAAAGCTGTGAAAGATCCAAGCCCCAAACCTATCGGTTTAATCCAAAGAGAGCGGGAGGAATCAACCTCACAATCAGGGGAGCCATTGGAGTTGGAGCAGGACAGAGTGCTCCAAGAGCAGGCTCTCAAACAGTAGCAGGACCAAGAACAAGCAAGGATTCAAGGTGAGTTAGCTGCCAAGCTTCAACAAGAGGAGGATTTAAGGAAACAACAAGAGCAACCCTCTCAGTTGGAACAACAAGAGGAGGCTGCCAGGATTCAGAAAGAAAGAGAAGATCAGGTGTCCCAAGAGAAAGCTTCCAAGCAACAACATGAGGAAGAGAAAAGGCCCCTATCTGAAGGAGCAGATGGATTGCAGACACAGCAAGAGGAGTCAGCAGGAGAAAAGGATAAAGAGCAGACAGAGAAGTCTCTCGATCCGGAGCCATCTACTCCGACAGATATGGAGATAGATCCACCATTGATATGCACCCCAGGGGGAACTCAAGAAAAGGGTGCCTATTCAGGGAGCTTAGCGCTGAACCCATATAACCCCAGGAAGTAGCACAAAATAGCAGACTTGGATACTGTATATTTTAGTCCAAAGAAAAAGGCCATCATTGATAAGAGGGTACATAAAATAGAAGGCACAACAATGAATATGGAAACCGAGGAGAACGAATATGAACTATGGGTAACAGAGAAGACATTGGTCCAATGAACTGATGCTGACCCCACATTCCAAGCCCAATGTACCATGGCATCAACTAAGGCAACTAAAGCCAATATTGATTTCTTGAAAGAAAAGATAAAGCATTACAGGGAGCAGTGCCTTAAGATCAAAGAGGATAGAAAGAGGGAGGTATTGGAAGAAAACAAGCTGAAGGAGAAATACAATCAGTTGTTAGGAGAGCATCTGGTGCTTAAGTCAGAAGTTCTCCAGCTCGAAAATGATAAGAACTCCTTAGAAGTGCAGTCGAATTTCTCTGAAGGTGAGCTGGAGAATCTGAAGGCTCGGATAGCAGAATTGGAAGAACTCGAAGTAAGCAGGGCTCAATAGATCCAACTCCACCAGCATTAATATGAAGGGTTGATTCAAGAAAAGGAACAACTAACAAGACAACTCAAAGAGGCAGCGGAAGACCAGCAAAACTTATCCACATTTCACAAACAAGCATGTGATATGCGGATTAAAATCCATCAGCTGCTAATACTGATCTCGGGAGAGATTTGGAGCATGAAAGAGATGATTAAGAAAATGACAACAATTGAAACCAAAGCCCTAAAGACATGAGAAAGGTTTGCAAATCATGTAGAGGTGATGAAATGGCAATCTGAATGCAAAAGGGGAAAATCTCAACTACCTTCACACTTGCGTGCCCCTACAGGAGATGAATTGGACGTAGACATAGGAATTCTTGAATTCGCCAGAGATTGTGGCCCCAAGTTAAGTGTGGAAATCAAAAGGAAGGTCCACAAGTGTTGTTCCATCTATTCCGCACTCAGGGAATCACTTAGCAAGTGTCATCTGGTTATCCTTGCCTCCATTTATGAGTTCCTAAAAGAAGAAGACCGAATGTTCGAGTTGCAGAACGAGCTGGACGAAGACTTGGTTTACATCAAGAAGATAGAGGTATTGACTCAGGACGAATTTCAACAGTTCATTTGCCAGCCTGCAATGCATATTTACTTCCTAGAAGCAATGGAAAAAGAGGCTACACAGGGAAAAGCGCTGATCAAATCTGACCTTCGTAAGCATGAAATAGCGTCCCAGGAAACAGTATCTTCCCATAGCAAGCTTATCGTAAAGGATATCAGCCAATGGACCTCATACATTCAAAGTATAGATGGCCCGGTAGTTTCAAGCGAGCCAGTTGGTGGAGGTGTGTCTTCAAATCAGCGGGCAGAAGCCCCAACAGAGTAGGCAGATCATTCTTATTTTTGTTTTAATCAAGTAAAAAACTGAAATTCTTCCTTTTGTATAAATGTTCTAAAAAGGACAGCTGGTCCATATTTTGTCCTATGTGTGAACTCTTCCACGTATTTAGAGGCTTTGTAAGGATACGATGAAAGCCAAGGAGGGAGGTGATAGAATTAGGGTACACTTGTCAGCCCAAGGGGCGCTTTGTAAAGTTATAAATAGAAGGTTAGAAGGAATAGAAGAGGGACTTTTTTGGCAGGGAAAAGAGAGCTTCTCAGCTTGTACGAACTATTTTGTAATGAGCTCCAGGGAAGCGATTTTTGCCTAATAAAGAGCCCGATGGAGACATTTGTTTTGCTTGGAATAGTGGACTTGATGCATGCTGGATTTTTCTTATGACATTCTGACACTGCTGTGAGATCTTTCCTTGCTGTTCCGAATTGTTTCTGCCTGATGAATGATCTCACTATTTTCTGTGCAATGATGTTTTTCCTAAATGAGTAATAGAATGCTTTCACATGAATTAAAAGCTATATTTTATGTCTTTAATATATTGCTGTAGATGTATCTTTGTGATTTAATGGTTATCTGTGGATCTTTAGATACTTCTTTCAGCACATTGCTCATATTTACAGTTTGCTCCTTGCAAGGATAGATTAGATTTATTTCAGTCTTAGATATAGATTTGTTTCAAGCTCTGCATTTAGATTAAATTAGCTTAGGCACTTGCATATCATTTTAACAATAAAATAAAAAAAAGAACGGTGGATAATGCCATAACCGGTGTAAAAGAAACAAATCTCCAAATCTAATGGTAGCCGGAACCGCTAACCGGAAGGATTCCCCATACCAAACGGTGGACAATCTAATTGGGATAGTTTACCAGGGAGAATCCCTTTCTGCTTGATGCTGCGATATTTGAGGCATCAACACTTCCATATTCTTCTTCTCATATTTTCTTGCCATCTCTTGAAAATATTCTAAGTGAAGTTGTCTAATTGAATCTAGATCTAGGCAATCTAAATTCTCATATGGTATTAAAGCTAGTCTGATTCAAAGCAATTTCCTATCAGAGTTACTTCCAGATATTTCACCATAAGCAGTGGAGGTTCCATAGAAGTCCTGGGGCAATTGCCTTGAAGCCATTGGATTTATCCTTTGGAGTCTACCCAGGTGTGATGCACTCTTGAATGTGCTAACTGTCGAGGTAAAAATGATTTCTTGATTGTTTTTTGCAAGTCAGTGTCATCATCGGGAGTGCACAACAAAGTATGGATCAAAATCAAGTTGTGATCCTCACCCCCTTCAATTATTTCGACTGGAAGGCCCACATCATCATCCAACTTCGAAGTAAGGGTCTTTCTGAGTCACTATGGGGCTTGAAACTGAGCCAAATGTTATTGCACAAAAAACTAAGTGGTTCAATAGGATTGATGAAGCTTATGGTTTTCTTTGCCTCTCTGTCTTACAAGATATTCTATTTCATCTTGATACTTTGACAACTCCAAATCAAGTGTGGACCAAGCTGGAGTCCGTCTTTGGAATGCACGATGAGGTCAGAGGTCATCTATTGGAGATTGAGTTGATCTCATTGAGTCCAAGCAATTTCAATACCATGGAAGAATTCATCTCAAAATTCAAGAACCTAGTGCTTCAACTCAAACAGTGTGGTGTTGAGAAGAGGAAGAGCAACTAATCCTTTCCATTCTATCAAAACTGAGTCCCGGGTACTCAGTATTTGTGTCTACATTTCATGCTGCAAAGCTTGCAATTCCCAACTGGAAGATTCCAACCTTGGATGAATTCATAGACTCACTCACTCAAGATCTATACGCTAGTTAAACTGGGATCCCTAAGCCTCTCTAAGGACCATGCACTTGCTTCTGATGGAGCAAAGAATTCGAAAAATGCCAAATCCAAAGGAAAGAAAAATATGTTGTCAGATAAAGAGAATTCCAATTCAACTGATGAAGATTCCAAATCCAAGAATATGAAGAATAATAAAGAGAGATCCAAGTGATCTTATTGTAGCAAAGTTTCCCATTCGGAGCAATATTGTTTTAGAAAGAAATTGGACATCATGAACAAGATGCTTGAAGAACATAATCATGATGTTCCTTATTTTACAAAAAAGAAGAAGGCAACCTTTCTATTGAACAAGAACATTGTCTCCATGCTACTCGCAAAGGTAATCATCTGTATGGCCTGGGTGCTTGATTCAAAACTATTTCTAATGTCTTTGATTTTGATTCACATTCTAATATATTAGAATCAGAAACCTACATCCCTTTCTTGGAAGAATCTCCCAACAGTTCACCAAAGTCTCATCCCAATCCTAGTTAGTTTTCACTAATTTCTGATTTGTCTTCTGAAAGCTCCTTCCAACCCCATTCGAATCCTTCCTATTCTGATGATACAGAGGCTGATATGCAGGCCATGAAACCTCCCACACCATTTCCTCAACCATTGGAGTATAACATACTTTACAACCCCCAATTTTTCCAGTTAAGAAACCTCACAATTCTATGGTTTCCGATACTATTTCACTTGTCTTTTTTGTTCTTATTTATTTCATATCTTTCATTGGTTGGAAAGCCATGTATTTTTCTATCATTGGAATGTTGTTCCACATGCCTGGACCTGAAATCACCACCTATGGTTCGAATTTCAAGTCCTCAGATCCTCCAGACTCGCTTAACTGTCGGTCTGATCCAATTGCACACTCATTTCCTACTGAGACCCTATTCGATCATGGAGACACCATTCCATTGTTGTTTCCTACTCCATATGACTCATATTATGATATTTCAAAGTTTAATGAGCTCCTTTGCAAAATTTGGAAGATGCTAGATCATGAATTTGTAAAGAAGATACATGGTTTGATTCACCATATTGCAGCTACATAAGAAATTGATCTTGTTGAGTCCATTGATGCTCTTTGGGAAGGAGTTTGCACAGATCTCTTTTCCATCAATGATTATGTATTCATATCAAATCATGTATGTTTTAACAACAAGAATAATTCATATGATTATCCTCCATCACCAGATGATGAGTTTCAAGGGGTCTCTCCACATGTTTTTTTCCTACACCACATTGATGCATTGGTGCATGATCATGGCATCCACAACATCTTCACCAAGTTTTTTACCAAGAAGCAGTTCATTCAGATCATCCAAGTGAAGAACAAGACATTGTGAAGACATTTTGTTTATTTCTATGCCATGTCTATTCTTGATGGGGGGTTTTCTTCCCAAGTGGTTTTCCCTCTTTCCCTGTTTTACATGGACAAATAATTTTTTTAGTAAAGGGTGACCATAAGCCTTTGTTGCTTGGGCCCTAATTTTGTTTTCATTTCACCCACTCTATTTCAAGCTTAAGGGGGGGTGTTACAATAATTATCCCATCTATACCTTAGTTTAAAACATTATTTTATGTTTCTAAGTGTTAGACTTTGGTTAGTTAAGTTCCTAGGTGTCTAGACTAGGATAATTGGACCACAACGCACACTTGGACCACATATTGTAGTGTTTATCCACAAGTGCACCCCACTGTTGCTTTATTGTCTGCTTTTATCTCTGTTTTATTGAGTAAGAGCGCTCTAGATGTTTTTTGTAACTTTATCATGCTTTTATGCTAGATAAGGTTGAGATAAGGGCACTACCATGTTTTTGGAAAGTCTGCTACTTTTTGGCCACCACCTCTTCCTTGTTTTTCTCCTGAAAATCCTCCTACATGCTACCTTTTAGTCACTCATGGCCTACCTAAACTTTATTAGCCAATTCATGACCTCTTTCCTTGATTTGGAACTTGCTTTTGCCTATATGGGAGACTTTTGCTAAATCTAAGCCTTCCAATTGTGAGCCACTCGAATTGCCTCCAAGACATTCATATTTTCTTCTTAATTATTTCTATATATTGTATTAATTTTGTTCAATATGATGCCAATAAGAAATTAAGCTCTAGAGCAAGTTTCCTTCCATATTCTTCTTCTCATATTTTCTTGCTATCTCTTGAAAATATTCTAAGTGAATTTGTCTAATTGAATATAGATCTAGGCAATCTAAATTATCATATTGCACACACTTGGTTCTTTGCATAATGGGACTTGCACACTTGCAAACCACTACCCATGGGGTCTTGTGCCCTTGAAGTATCATTGCTTGGTGGGTCTTGTGGACTTGACTTGTCCAACCACTTCTTTCTTCCAATACTCTTGCGCACTTCCGAGTCTTGTATCCTTCTTTCGCTTGGTTGTTACAGATATTTCTCCCTACGGATAAAGAGAAACTCTCTTAGGTCGGAGAGGTATAAATCAACTCTAAACTAAGACAAAAAGGAAACAAATGCTACCTCATTCGCTAGATTTTAAACTAGTGTTTTTAACTTTAATATTTGAAAGATAAGAAAGAAGACAACTGACCTTTTGTTCTGATGTTTGTCCAATCAAGTCTTTGATCCTGAAGTCCTCGTGATGAACCTGTGAGGATCAAAACAACAAACAAGTGCACAATATCTTCCAAATAATTGAATCACAAGTTAGATCTATATTCTACCGAATACAATTTATGTAAATGGATCATGATAAATACACATAAATGGGGAAACAAGACAAGTTATATTTTATTGAGAACTCAAGAGTGATTACAAAATAGTTGCGTGATGTCCAAGCCAACTCCAGCTCCAAGTTCTTCTACCTCTAGCTATCTCTGCAAAAGGTTTATGACCATAGGTTTGATGCCCCAAAAGTCCTCCCTTTGGCTCATGGAAGGCTTCTCTCTTATAGCATATGGGAGAGTTAACCAACAAGAGAATAATATGGATCTATGGAGTATTTAGTGGATCAAACTTACCAAACAGAGATAGGAGTTGAGATCGCATGGAAACTGACAATCCCAAAGATACCTCTCGAAAGTCAAGATCCCAAAATCCAAGGAAAAAGGATAAAATTGGATTACCGCGCCCCCATACCTGAGCATAACGCGGTATTACCGTGCCCTAGGGTAAGAGCATAATGCGGTAACCCTAATTATCGCGCTCTACTAGATGTGCAAGGCATGGTAATCTCTTCAGATGGGGTTTTTCTGGGTGTTATGTGGCAAGTAAGATGCTTTCTTTCAATGTTCAGTCAATGATTTTCACTCTTGGATGTCCAAATGATTATTAAGGAGAAGTGTCATTTAGGTTGTTGATGCAAGGATGCGACACTAGGATGTAATGTGTAATATTAAGGTATAACAGATGCCCCCTAAAGTGTGAGGTCAGAAGAGACTGATGGCCGAAAGACTTTACAAATACTTTGCGGAGATAGCATTGAGGAGAGCAACAAGGAGCTGAAACATAAACAAAGTGTCAGATATACCACCAAGGCGGGCATTCCCATGCTCGGAAACAATTGACTCAAAGCATGGCTGCCGATCAATACATTGCAGATCCATGAGTACTGAAATGATAGACTGTAGATAAATCATGGCTACTATGAACAATCGTAGATCCATGAGACAATAATGACACAACCACGACCAATACATAAGTGGATCTGTGTGACAATACAGAAGAAAAATTCCATCGCTGCCTGGACGTAATCAAGATACAAAAAGGTTTCCAGGGTCTTCTACCCGATCCTAAATGATATGAATCTAGCCATGTGATTACAAGGTGTTGAAGTCGAACATGGTAGAAACCATTTGATTACCGGTCAATGATGTGAACCATTAAAAAATGAGAGGGAAATCACCAATGATGACAATGATTCCCAAGGTATCCATAGTACATCTCAACGAAATGCGAATAAATGAGTTGATGTCGAGCATTCGAGAGATCATTCAATGAGAGGTCAATGATGAAAACCTACTGTCGAATACAAGGAAACCTTCCATTGAGGCATGCAGGTACCAAGGTACTAGTGGTTGACTCCTAAGTCTAATTCCTGGATAGTGATTTGGCGTCAACGGGAATAGACTCATCGAAGGTGGGCCATAATGATTCCCACATCATCGACACAAAATCGGAACGATAGATAGTATGAAACGATGAAGCAATAGATCATGTACTTAGAACAAATGCAAACCCTTTGAACATATAACAGCATGAAGCGGAACCTGGCAGCAGGGATTATGGGTAGCAGAGGATAAACACATGACAAGTAGGCTCGTGGCCAAGGAGACGACTCGAGATGATGACTATGACTTAGAAAGAACAAATGAATGCCCAAAAATAGATAAGGGACAGACGCATGCCATGTTCAAAGGTGACGACTGACGAGCTGCCAACAGAATAAACTTGACTCATTTCCCATTTTCCCCTGACATGATGGACGAGTACCTCTTTGTTGTTTTACGAGCTTGAGGAGGATAACAGATGCTCGGTATAGCTCATCGCATAGATGAGTCTGATCTCAAATGTTTTACGAACCTGAGAAAGGAGTGGTTCGTCCCAAAATGGGTCCTTCGATGTTGAATTTTAACGAGTCCAAGGAAGGAAAACTCGGCATTTTTTCACATTTAGAGAGCCTGAAAAACTTAAAGAAGGCTCCAGAATGTACTTTTTCGTAATTTTAGTCCCTCAGTCCCGAAAAAGTGTAAAACAATTCCCGAGAGAACTCTCCCAGTCAAAAGTTGATTGAGGTATACCTTTCTCGTAAATAGTCTAGACAGGCCGAAAAAGGGGTAACCTATCACCGAGTAGAAGACCTTTCAAATACTTTTACAAGTGTGAAAGAGACAAGTGAACTTGGCAATCTTTTCGAAATGAGGGAGTCTGAAAAGAGCTTAAAGAGAACTCCGATGGTCTTTTTCATAATTTTTAATCATTTCAGTCCAACAAAAGAATAAAATAATACCGAAACGATACTTTCCTCTTCGTTTTACGAGCACGAGTAAAGTCGACTAAGCTCGACACTGTTTACTTGGTTTTTACAAGCACGATACAAGTGTGAAAATGCGCTTGGAATCTTTTTCAGGTTTTAATTTAGAGCGTGAAAAAGATAAAGTTAGCTCAAATTGAAGGTCAAAACAGTTATAAATCGCCAGTGTGAACAAAGTAGAGAGAACCTGTCAAAAATGGTTTAGGAAACCTTGGAAACTGACATTAGTAATATGGAGAATTTGACCTCAAAAGATATTTTAATAAAATAATGAGCAAAAAATAGGTTATGTAACTTATATAAGCAAGAGTAAAAAATAGAAACTTACCATTTTCAGTTTGCTATTTTTGCTCATAGAGGGAATTTTCACCTATTAGAGGGCAAAACTTCAAGCAACCGTATCTAGAGATCCGAGGCACCGTTTGGACAACCGTCTGCACCGGGTAAGAGCTCTCAAGCTCCTCTTCCTTTTCATGTCTTCATTTTTTGATTTCCAATCAATTTAGCAATTTTTTGAGGAAGCCCTAGGGGGATTTTTTTTGCTTCATAAATTACTGCGTCCTTCCTATATCGGGAAGCGCGGTAATACCGCTCTGTACTGAGACTTAGGGGCACGGTAATGTTGCTTTGTTGTGTAGCCATGTGAAACCCAGGCACGGTAAACGTGAAAAACAAAAAAATTTATTGCTTTCTCCTCATGTTTGCGATGAGATCAATCTTCCAGATTGCTCACAAACGTTTCTAATTGTTTTTTTTATTTTATTTTTTTTAAATTTTTTTCCAGGATTTTACACTTCATTTGAAGCAAAATGGTTCAGTGGAAGGAAAGGGAGCATGAAGCCGATGATCAAGCGGCTGCAAATTATCAAGTGACATTAAATGCATTGCGGGCATGTGGTTTGCTAAAGTTTTTCAAGACCAAAGGTATCCGCAAGCAAGCCAAACTTCTCACTTACATAATACAAATGTGGGAACTCGACATTCAAGCTTTTCGAGTTGGGGAGCATACCCTCGAGATTGGACTCGAGGATATTTATTTCCTCACTGGCCTCTTCAAAAGAGGGGCGTGGGTGAACCTGACAGGGCACAAACATTCAGAAGAAAGTACCAATGAGTTAGTTTCCCGTTATTGTCGCCAAGGTTCGTCAAAAAAGAGTGGGAAGGTATCCATCAAAGATGTGATAGAGCTCCCTTTGAAGCTTGTATTGTTTAAAATAACTCGAGCGGTGGGTAGTGTGAGTCCACATCAAGCATCTTGAGCGCAAATGACTCTCGCCATAGAGTGTATGGCGCCTACTTTGTTCAATTGGTGCGAGCGGGTATTATCCAACCTTAAAGAACAAATTACCAAGTGTAAGAATGGGGAAACTAGCCAATTTGGATATGGTAGTATTTTGGTCACCTTCTTTTTGGAGAGGGTGCCATTGTTGCGTCCGCAAATAGCCATGCCTATCCTCCCTGCCATCGAGCCTAGGATGGGTCGATGGAGTGAGTACGCAGGGTGGCTTGGGGGGCCACAACACTTAGCCTTTGGTGAGGACTTTTTCTCGTGGCTCGAGGAGCAGATTGTGATGATCGAGGACTACCCTTATGCAGGGGTGGATTTCCGTGAGGATATCGAATTGGCATTGCCCGATGACAAGTATTGGGATAATTCAGGTATGACCTTCACCCATGTATTTTCAATTTTTTGAATATGTAATTTTTAGTTATTTTTTATGTGTGAAAATACCTAATGTATGTACATGTGCATGTCGCAGATCGTGGACCAAGGAGACCCATGGGCTACTCGCCGTTGCGCCGAGGTGGAGCTCAGCAACAAGCGGCTGCTGAGGAGGAAGAAGAGGACGAGGAAGAATCAAGAGGCATCCGTGATATAGAGCAAAACCTGCAGGGTTTGACTTCTGGAGTCCCAGCTATGAGGATAGATGATGTTCCTCTCGATCTTCAGCAACATACTCTGGGTGTGCCTAGACGTATTGGCCTACTCCTCCGCAGGGTGGCTAGGGATGTGGTTTTCTATCATGAGCAGTGTGGGGAACTTGAGGATGATCGCGATAGATCTCCTAGATCTCCTTAGACAGTAGTATTTTATCTTTTTTGCGGCATGTACATGATATGTAGGCCTGAGAGCCAAATATTTTGTATGGGATGGGATCCCAAATTTTTCCTTTAGACACAAACTTTATGTATTAAAAAAAACACTTTTATATGCGATTATATATACATATGGACTTATTTCTATGACTTATTCACTTACAATGACTTGTGTGTTTATTTTATGATGCATTTTTATCTATGGGCCAGATGCCAATCCAAAATGTAGTTAGCTAATGAGTTAGCTACAAAATTGAATTCTCTTGGTATATGTTGATATGAAGTATAATCAAAGAATCGTTCCAAGAGGCGTACCCTTCGAAATAAGCGAAGTAATATGGGATCACCGATAGCGTAGACTTGATTCAAATGGGACACCACGAGATGGGTGTCTAGCAAGACTGACAAGGAGTTGATTCCAAGGGAAGCAGCTTCAGTTAAGAGTCCAATGACTACATGGTATTCTGCAATATTGTTGGTTGCGGGGCCCAAGCAAGTGCCTCGTGAAGCCTTACCAACTCGCCAGTAGGAGAATAAATTACCCATGTCGCAGAAGCGAGGTTTCGGGTGTGTCGTCTCGCACCATCAGCGAATCCGTAGTAGGCAGACATCTACGCATAGAAGCACAAGTCGAGGTAAATGGGGATACATGAAATAAAATCCATGCATACACACACAAAAGAAGAAAATGAAAACAAGCTAAGTACATTATGTACAAAAATGTCTTGCGCAGGATAGACCTACCCATAGAAGCGTTTTAGTTACAGCCCGTTGCGGGGCCGTGCCAATGGTGTGCCATCACAGTCGACGAGTTCATAGGATCCTTTCTCCAATACATGCTTTACAATGAAGAGGCCTGTTATCACCAATCCTGTAGTTGCCCCTATATGTGGATCCATTGTGGATGGTAGAGGGGATAGGCAACTAAAGTGGTGAACCAAGAGGGCCTTGGCTCCCAAATGGATGGTTGTCACGCCAACCAAGGCACTCTTCGCTTTAGCTATCAAAGCCAAGATAGCAAGGGGGAGAATCAGATCTACTCCTGACAGGAGAGATCAACCCAATCACCAGATCAAATCAATCTAATGAGGTAAGTAAGGGGACAAGTATGGAACCCTAAAATAAGGAATTAAGACCACTGTGGAGGCTTGGGGAAGGTATAGTATGACAATAAAAGATAAAACACAGCGATTCAAAGGTTAGGTATGATTCCAGGATTCAAAGTTAGTTTCAAATGATCAAAATCAACTGCCTTGGGAAACGTGACCCTTAAAACAGGGAAAGTGTCCCAAATTAGAGATCTGACAGTTAGGGCTTTCTAGCTATGCTTGATTAAAGGATATGACAGTTTCAAGGTGTTTCAAGCAACAAGAAAAAGATCAAGCCACAAGATAACTCAACAATCCAGGATAGTCGAATTGACTTGGGGACGATTAGTGCCTTGGGAATTGGGCCAAATGGAATCGGATGTCCACGAAATTGTAGATCTGGAATGTTGAGGTGTTGCGATAGGTGGATCTTGAAAATCAAGGTCATCCAATGGCTAGATCTCAATAGATCTGAGATTGAAATGTGCCACAAAGTGACCCAAGTGGGGCTCAACCCTCAAAATGAGGAATGGGGCCCACAAGGTGAAAATCATTGAAGTGACACACTAGGGGTAGGTTATCAATTATGGAGATGATGGATCAAGTGGGATCTCACCTACCTAGGTGCTAGATCCTTGCAAACTAGCCCCTCCTAGGAAGTGCGACCTCCCTTGGAGAGACTTTTTTGCCTTGGGAAAGGGGTCGGATGAAGGCCAAATCACACCAAATAGAGATAGGAGTTGAGATCGCATGGAAACTAGCAATCCCAAAGATACCTCTCGAAAGTCAAGATCCCAAAATCCAAGGAAAAAGGATAAAATTGGATTACCATGCCCCCAGACCTGAGCATAACGCGGTAGTACCGCACCTAGGGTAAGAGCATAACGCGGTAACCCTAATTATCATGCTCTACTAGATGTGCAAGGCACGATAATCTCTTTAGATGGGGTTTGTCTGGGTGACACGTGGCAGGTAAGATGCTCGCTTTCAGTGTTCAACCAATGATTTTCACTCTTGGATGTCCAAATGATTATTAAGGATAAGTGTCATTTAGGTCACTGATATTTCTCTGAACACTCTTCTCGACTTCTCCTACCGCTTGACTCCTGTATTAGAGGATATTTCTCAACAAGCACTTCACGCTAGTAATGGAGATTTTCATTCATTAGTATTCCTAGTATCGTTTTAGTATCTCTTTGATAGTTTACTCACTTTTCCTAGTCCAAAATCTCTAATCCATATATTACTGTTGGTGCGCTATAAAAATAAAAAGTCTAATTAATTTTATTAGCGCGTGATTGATTTTAAGGCTGTTCTTTACTCAAAAAGGTAAACAGAAGTGAAATTAATGATGTGAAGACTCGACTCGATATCATGCAAACTAAATGAGATGCACAAGTCTTCAATTCAAGGAACTCTATCTATGGGGGGGAGAGAGATTTTCTGTTTTCAATGCAACAAACAACTTATGCCAATGCACTTTTTATTTTCCTTTGATATATGAATACAATGCCAAACTAAACGATAAATATTCACCAAAATCTGAACCTTAATGTGACAAGCAAATCCTTCAAGCAAACACCAAAATAATAAGCGAAACTTTTCTTGTTTTCTTGTTTTCAAAACTTCTAAATTGCGTAAAAGAATTGAAATAACTTCTCTGTTTTAATCGAAACGATTCAATTCCCTTCACGAGATTCTAATGAGAAAATAAGATGAAGCACTCTTGTACTTCCAAGGATTCCCCAATTGCTTGAATGTCACGTCCCCTTCCATCTAGTCTGATGCCAGGAAGGAAACGTGACCAATCTACTGGGCTTATTGACAATCTCAGCCCCATTCAATTTCTAAGAAATGCCTGGATAATTAAAAACTTCTGTGTGCAATTCATACTCAATATAAACACAACGGAATTAATCATAATAACACACACAGAGATTGGAATGCATCAACCTATCTATCCCAAGCAGATGATGAATCAACAAACATTGAATCAATCCCATTCTTATGCTATGCACAAGTTTCATATCAACCATATCAAGATATTCATTTCATCTCATTAACATGAACAATTAACATTCATAATTAACACATTGCAGAACATAGAATGCATATAAATTAATCCACAGAGAATACTTATCTTGAAATGCAAACGTCCAAACAACTGGCTACGTGAGAGCAACGTTCCACCCAACCATAGATCTCTGTCCAGCCTGTATTCTTTCAGCTAAGAGATCACCCCCGAGCTGGGATGTGTATCCACTAAGGAGGAACTAGACAGGCTCACTCACAGCCATGGATTCACTCGGACGGTCATGCTAAGCCAACACACAGTTGGGTTTATCAAGCATACCCAAAGGAAATGGTGAGGATGCTAAGCCAGTGAGCTCAACCACAGAGCTACAGACATATCAAGCTAAATTCAAGCAATCCCATCCTCTGTTCAAACATCCACACTTGGATTTCTCACCATTCTGGCAACGAATAACTCAATCCCGTCACTGGGTTTCTAGGCTATCAAAAATGGGTTTTCCAATGGATTTCAGGGTAGCTAATGCTCCCAAATTCGCCCCAAGGTTCATACCTATGGATCCCCCATTGGATTTCACTATCAAATATCAATTCTGGGCGTTTATGGCTCTTCAAAACGTGGGTTCTTTCACAGTTGCGATTTTTGGTTTTTCTCACTGCTGGGAATTCGTTTTTAGATGGAAAAATGATGCTGGTAACTTCCACACTGGAATGGGGATGAGGAAGAAGCAATTATCCTGAGGTAGAGTGACTTGTGGTACAAGAAAACAGAGCCCATACTCTGCCATACGAATTTCTGGGATGCCCATGCTCCATTGAAGCCATGGACTGTTTTCTTCAACCACTTCCTTACAACAGAATTAAATGTCAGCAAGGAAAATCAAATGGGTTCTCAAGGTGACATATGGCAGCCTATGGTTCAATCCCACAACCCCCTCACCACTCCCTAGTGGATACACATGGCCCCTTCTCATTCATTACCTCCATAGCAAGTTTTGGTATTTTATTGCATGATCTTTATTTACATCATTTTTACAATGTTCCATGGCTAAATAGCACATGGGTAACATAATGTCTAATACTTGCCTTTTAAATAAAATTCGGGCTTCCACTAACGGGGCCTTGGCCTTGAGCTCCATGCTAGGAAAACATACATCACATGTATACAATATTTACAATAAAAGCTAATATATCCTAAGGGTCAAAATGGGGTATTACAATGAAAAGACTTGAAAAATGACTTTTTTGTTTCAATTTTGAGAAGATTCAATGCTTCTTCAAAAGAACTTAAATGCAAAGATGAGAGGAAACTTTTTTTTTCAAATGCTTTAAAATGATTCAAAAAGACTAGAAATATAATTTTTTTTATTCAATTTATAGGCTCAACAACAAATGTAGCAAAGCCAAGGCCAAACAAGATAATGAAAACTTTCAATTTCCAAGCACTTTCAAATTGCACCAATTGTGACTCAAAATACAAGTTTCTTTTCTTCGTTCTACTCAAAATGAAGGAATTCAAACTCTTTTTCAATCAAACTAAGCTCAAAGAAGTTGAAAAATAAAAGCACCCACTCAAGGAAACACAATTGAAAAGAATTGGATCACCCAAGTGCTTTCAATTTTGTCACTTACAAACCAATCAAACCAAACAACGCAAAATAGATCTTTTGAAACTTCAAATATTCAATCCAAATGAGACCAGATGGTAAGGAATAGTTAGAACAGGGCTGCAAACTCCTGGGTTCGTAAGGAATTGGTAATTACACCCAAAACACAAGTAATCAGAAATTTTGGTGCAAAAAGTACCAAACAACACTTCACTTTCCAAATCACTCAAAAGGTCCCAAACAGAGCCAAACAAGCTCCGAGGATGATATAATCAGTTTAATAGAGGCTTAAACACTATTGAACAAGAGGAACCAAGTTAGGGGAGTGATAAACTCAATCGGAGACTGAGTTGACCTAACTTGGTTTCAAGCTTCCAAGGATTGACCAAAAACATAAAGGACTTCAAAAGGATTCCAAAAATCAATCAAATGATCAAATCAAGAGCACACACAACTTCAATCAGGTAGCAAAGGCTCACACAAATAAACTTGAAACAAAATACTGAGCAAATCCAAGCCAACAAACCCAAAAAATAGCCCAATCAGGGAAATATTGCTCCCTTCCCTTCACAGACAGCAAAAAAGCGGGGTTTTCGCTCTCTAGAAGACTAGCAGAGGGATAAAATTTTGATATTGTCGCTCCCTAAGCAACTGAGAGGGGGCGAAAATCAAGAATTTTTGCTCTGTAAGCTTCTTTAGGGGGGATACAATTAGGTCTTAGGTTCATAATGCTTCTCAATAATGATCAGAGAAGACACAAACTCAAAGGAAAATAACACTTGAAGAGACTAAATCACCCAAGCATGCACTCAAAAAGGTTAAAAACTAGGGAGAGAACCTAGTATGGTTTCTAGTTTTTGTGGTAGGAAGGTAGAATCCCTCTTGGACATGTAAAGGTTCCCTAGATCCCTAATCCAAGACAAAAGCAAAAAAAGTGGACATTAAATTGCTCCTATACCTAGGCTTTATGCATACGGCAATACAAGAAGGACGATGAGTGAGGGAGGGTAGATGACTTACCTCTTTACTGACGGTTGTCCTCGCTACTCTAGCCTTTAAATTTGATGTCCAAATCTCCAAATCTAAGTAGATCCTTTAGAGACAACACAAAATACTACCTTCCTTCTACAAGTGAAGCATAACATATCCTACTTACTTCGAATGCAACCATAGTAAGCATACATGCAAATGAAGACACATATGGGAGAAATAGGCCAAGTTGTATTAATGGAAAGCCATAAAGAAGCATGTACAATGGTATACTTGAATTTGCGGTAGAACTTCCTTCAAGATTCCCTTCTAGACCCTTTTAGAATCAAGCTAACATAAGGATGGCATCTCCAAGCATACTTTCCATGTGTGGGATTCAAGGTAGGAGCTTCATTTATAGGATTTGGGAGCCCAAACCACCATGGAGAAATGTTTGGATCACAAGAGGATATCATGGATCATGAGAGGATTGACATTCTTAGGATGGTATGGAGGAGAGGATTCGAAGGGTAGAGTTAATCTCCTAAAATCCCTCTCAAATATTGATCCTAAACTCAAGGAAAAGTAGTTTGGGAAGATTTTCTCTCCCCTAAAGGAGGCCACAAAGCAACAAAAGGGAGATTCTCGTTCCGTAAACAAGGGGAAGGGGGCAAAATTCTTGTACATGGCTCATAAATATAGGGTTGTTTGAAGTGGATTTCTACCTCCTAATGATGGATTTATCTCCCCAACATGTTTAGGGACCATAATAGGCTTTAGGTTTCCCTCTAGAACACTTATAGGGAAGCACAATAATCACATTTTCATGGTGATAAAATCTACAACTCAAGGAGGACACATAAATGTGACATTTTGAGGTGTACTAGCTACTAAAGTGATATTAGATTTACCATTGTTTCAATGAAGAGTTAGCAACGAGGCATCATATTAACAAGTATGCTAGTGAGGTACAACTTGAGTGGGCCTAACAATTAAGCAGATTGGTTTCCTCCTAGGGGTCGCAGGTTCAAATGAATAAGGGGTAGGGTATGTACACATATGTAGACTTAAGCAATCAAACCATAGAGCAGAGGGGGTCCCTTGTCCCACAAACAAAGGGGTCACATACATTAGTTTGATGTCTAGTTAGGTCGCAAGTTTAAAATTAGAACATTCTTCTTCTTCTTCTTCTTATTATTTAGTGGTCATTATCATCATCATCATCATCATTATCTGCCAAAATCTTATGTTATATCTTTAACCCTTACTTAACTAGTAAATGAACAAGGGGTTTGTTTCCATTAATTGGATATGGTGTGTGAAGCAAACTTGTATATGTTGCTTACTTGTGATACCAATGCCTAAACTTGACAATCAATTTCATGACATATTCAAGTTTAAATATAAGTATCATTTTAATCTAGGGTATTCTCTCTAAATTTGGAAGAAGGAATTATGTTGATGCATTAACTTTGGAAATACCATCTTGTATGAGTTAGACATTCATGATTTGCTAATTTAGTATGCATTTTACTAAAAATAATTATTCCAAGTTGTCATAAAGACTGTTAATTACACCAAAAGGCGTGGCAACCCTATCGACCTGCTCGTGAACCCTCTCATCCTAGACCGCCATAACCACTTATTTTTGTAAACCACTTGGAATACACATGTCGTATACATTTGGATGGTGCACCCGTCACCCTCCCTTTATTCACCTCTCTTCATTCACACAAACAACATATCTTACATTTAACCAAAAAGAATAGATCAAGGTTGTACAGACAATTCTCTCTAACTGCCTGGAAATGATGTTCTAGGACAAACTATCTTACATTCAACCAATAGGCATAGATCAAGTTTCCATAAAATATTTGAATTGCTTGAATTGGTTGGAAATAATGTTCTACAACCAACCAAACAACCACTTAAAAGAAGAATGGCCTATCAAACTCTCTTACCCGATCAGTTAAAGGAAAACACAGTGGTTCAACAACTAAATCTAGCTCTGAACATACAAAGAGACGATCTATAGCTCGAAAGCGTAAATAATATATGCCCCATGTGCATTTCATAACTGTATCATATCGTCTTTGTTGGCAATATGGCAGAGTATGTAGATTGGCATTGATGGCAATCAGAAATGGCAGTGGTAAATAGCCATGGCAAGAGCAATAAATGAAGCAGCTTATCATACAGCCGACCATGCAGTATATGGTAATCAGAATGAAGAGGACAACAAAGGCAGGCTGGTCATGGCGATCTGATGAGATAGGGCAGCAAAGATGATAAAGCATCATGGTGGGCAGAAAGGAGAGAAGGAGAGGTTGAAATCTGCATTAACAGAGACAAGTAAAAGGGAGACACCTGATCATGGATTTTCTTTGTCCTAAGTTTTGATCAATGCACTAACAAGAAATTCTTGAAATGAGTTTTTTCGAGAAATGTATGATTTTGTAATGCAGATAGGTTTAATAAAGGTTATTGGTTACAATGCAAAATCTAATGTATACACTACCAAATCGATTAGCTTTGATGGTTGCCGAAATCGCTCTATTATAGATCGTTTTTCAGTTACCAAATCATTTTCCGGTTGATTGCTTGTGAGGCTATGCTGATGAGATGCTGAGGATGGTGATCAACCCAAAGATAAAGGGTATTTCAAACATTTAAAGGAATTTGAACCTGTTGAAGCATCCACCAATATCAACATGGCAGAGTCACCTCCACCTCGTCGTGATCGTCGGTTTTTTTCCTTATGCCAGTGGAAGCATTGATAGCCAAATATTGTCAACAACAGCGTTGATAAAATGAAGTGATATCGTGGAGTCTGATTGATGAAGGGTTACGATTTTTGAATACCCCATGGGAATCTGAAGCATCTCACTTATTGATATCTGCAGGTTCTCGCGACAGACAACATGGAGCTTGAATCAAAACTAAGAAGAGTGTTACCGTCACCGTCAGACTTCGGCCCCTCAGTGCACGAGAAATTTGGATGGGAGAATGAAGTGCGAACTCAGAGGCCAGAAGATTTCTATGTTTTCTCTCCAGGAAATAACTGCTACGACTACACTCCAGCCTGTAGGTGCGTTGTCATTTGGAATTGTGACCACCGTGAAAGGGTTGTGACCAGTATCTTGAAGCTGCTGCGTCCTAGCATGAATACTGCGACCTCGGTTGAAAACTGCGACCTTCTTATGATCCTTCTACTTGATCATGAGCCCTGTGTGGGGGAAGCTATTGTTGTTGCGCCAATATAATCTCTCCAATGTGAGGTGCGATTTCTCTCAAAAACTAAAGATGCAAAACCCGCTGGTATGTTGAGAAAGATCAAATATGCGTGTAGAATCCTGGTGAAGCCTGTAGCTCAGATGTTGGCGTGAAACCTAGCTCATAGCAGAAGCATTGTGATATGAACCTGCGTTCTATCTCATGTATTGTGTAAAATTTGTTATTGTTTGGTGGTATCATTACATTGCTGCAACTGCCTCACGATTTGAGTTGAAACAACTGTGGAATTGAAATGGACAGATTGACCTCATTAAGTTTTTGAAGCTCATGAAATTAAAATTCTTATTTGAGAAATAGCCAAATATGGTTATAACTAAAACTAGTTTAAAAAAGAGAGGAATGTTTGGTTAAAAATACAAAAGTAAATTAACAAGTTAAGAAGTTAATAAAGAGACATGTTCCCTTGTAAAGTCACATTGGTTTTGAAAGGTTGTGTTATTTCAAAACATGACTATTGGAGAGATATATATAGAAGAAATATATTCCTTTATCAGGGTGTCTTGGTGGATTATAAAATATATTTTGGTGGATATTCTATTATTGATATGGACCTTGTGTTCATTCAAACAGATTGGTGTCTATAATCAGGTTGGAGCCTGAATGAGGATTGGATTCCTCTCTACATGCTGGGTCATATATACAAGCTGGGTCTTGTAAGAGAATTGGGTTTCTCAATCTAGCTGGGTCTAGATAGTTCATGCTATGTAATGTAAAATTTTATTTAATAAAAATACGTTTGACATATTCATATGTGTTTATATATTTCATATATATATATAATTGGTAAATGTCATGATTGTTTCATAATACATATGACTGTTTGAATTAGTGCTTTGGCAAGAGATTTTTAAGTTTTAAGAGACACTGATTCACCCCCCCCCTCTTAAGGTCTGAGACCTGTTCTACAGTCTTCACTGTGCACAGGAAATTATTTACATATCTACATCATTTTATGCATTTATTAACGTATTGGTTGTGCATTGGAAACTATTAATGTTATTTTTATTCCCTTCCTAGGGCCTGATCACCTAGCCATGATTCCACTCCACTCACTACAAGGAAAACATCTTATGGCAAAGGTTTTTATGAAACCTCCCAATAAAATTTCACCCATATCTTTTTGTGATCTTTTTATAGTGGAAGTTGATAGTAGAGGAGGGAAACTAGAGGCTTTAGCAAAGGTTTTTTAATCGGTGCACTTAAATCATAGAAAGCTTACATTGTTGCACCCATATATATGTCACTTCGACGATGCATTAAATAATCAAGCACCCCAAAATTCATTATAACTAATATGTAGAAAATAATGGTTTAAATTGCATGGAGAGGCAGTTTCTACGGCTCAAGTGGGTGAGATCAGTCACGTCTATAATGTTGACATGACACATTTCGGCTCCAAAAAAACAAAATATAAAACCAAAATACATGTGGACCCAAAAATTAACCGACTGTACATTACAAAACACATTTATATAAATATACAAATTGAGTTCATATAGAGTTTGTACTTATGAAAGGCATGGGAATTTTAGTAGATGTCGTTGGTTGGAGCATAGGAACCCCTAGACTCTTGTTTACGTTCCCTTTGGAAAATCGCTTTTGTTATGGTTGCAAAAGCACATCTCAAGTCGATTTCCACCTTGGGAATACTATGCCTCCCCTTATTCTAACTTGGTTTCAGCCACACAACAAAGTTCAATTAAATTCTATTCCCATCTCCTAAAACCCATTACATTAAACATTATCCTACCATTACATTACATATGTTATAAATTTAGTTTAATTGGTTGCCACTAAAGTTGTTGTTTCATATAGGAAGACATATTGTTGTATTGAAATATTTACTAAGAATACCATCATACTAATCTATTGAAAGATTTTATGAGGAGACCACAACATAAAGAAAAAGGAAAACAATGATATCATCTTGAATCACCTCACTAATGGTGCTTTGATTATGAGGAATTCTACCAAGTGATTTGAGCAAGGGTGAGGTTTCTCAAGACTAGGATTCATGATCATCCAACCTGGCTTGTAGTGATCTAGAGGAATCAAGATAAGTAATTCGATTTTGTGTGGGATTGTGGTGAAATAAACGATAGGAACATATTGACATGATAGCAATCGGGGAGCAAAAAACTAGAAAGGATTAATACAAGAGAAAGTGGTAGAATTCACTTTAGGTCACACATCCCCTTCATAACAACTGTCTTCATGGCATATCATTGTTGTAAATATTGTTGTCATGGATGTCAAAGACAGGGGAGGCTGCAGATGTCCAAGATGAAGATTGCAAAAATGAAGATTGTTGGAAATATTGTGTCATTGATGCACAGTTTGGATACCATGTCTTTGAGCATGTTATATATGGTTGAAGATATTATTTTGAGACCTTTCCAATGGTGGATGGTACTCCCTCTTACACCATAGGACTATGGAGATATGAAGTATTAAAATAGCCATGCTATATTGTTAGATCGACCCTACTAGGATATTGAACAATGTTAGGTCGGCTTAGAAATGTGAGTTAAAAACACTATAAATAAGAGGGTGCTCACAATTCATTTGTTCACTTATTCTTCACTTGGAGATCTACTCTTAGGAAGTGTGCACTTGTCAGAAGACTAGAAGATGTGTCTCTTGAAAGGTTTTTAAGGTTATTTGAAGATGTGTCTCTTGAAGGGTTTCTAAAGATATTTGATGGTGTTCTCTTGAATGTTTTTCTAAGGGTTTTCTAGGGTTCTCTAAGGGGGAGGCACACTTATGAAAGAGGAAGGCTTGCTTTGAGATGTGATCTTGGAAGATTTTTCTCAAGGTTCTTTTTCAGATGAGGCCAAGGTAGAAGGTGATAATGTTAGATTATGGATTTGATTTGAAGGTGACCTTAGAGAAAATTTGAAGCAGATTGTGGAGTAGATTTGAAGCAAATTGTGGACTAGATCTGAAGCAGATTATGGACCAGATTTGAAGTTGATCTTGGAATAGATTTTGAGGTGATCATATGAAAGTTTTAAGGGATGATATAGAGATGGTTATGGCACATATTCTGAGGTGATCATATGATAGTTTTGAGGGATGATATAGGGATGTTTGTGGCACAAATTTGAGGTGATTATATCATCATTATTGTACATGTTCCTCCAGTAGGTTGATGCCTACAATTATTGTTGAGTTAGTGCTCAACTGAGGATATTGGTGTCTCCAATAGGTGGGTTCCTACAAATATTGTCGATTTGGTGCTCAGTTAAGGGGACTGGTGTCTCCAGTAGGTTGGTGCCTATAAAATTTGTAACATTATGTTGGTGCCTACATACATTTATAAAGATAAGTTTTTATGGTTTTCTCTTGAAATATTTTCACATTAAATTCTATGTGTTATGATTTGTGTTTAGATGTGTTTACTATTCCATTGTCAATGGATGATTTATGAATGCATGTATAAAGTAAAAACAAGTCTTATACTTATTCACGCCCCCCTCTTAGTCTAAGTACAAGTTCAACAATCCCGACCCTACTTATATCTAAACACACAAATTTATGGCATGCTCTTCCACTTTTCATGCTTGATTACCCCCTCCTTACATAACATTGTCCAATATGCCGGATTTTAAAAATTGTTGACCCCGGGAATAATGAATGTTTTGGGTGGAACTAGTTTCCAAAAAGTATCAACCCACATCTCCAAAAGGTTAACTATTAATGGATAACATTGGTGGAAAAGGTTGACGCGGTCAATAATGAATGGGTAGATTAAATTGCTCTGAAGCAAGCATTTACAAAGAGTCCATGTCATCAAGAGACTGTCTAGAATTGTAATGGTTGAAACTACATGCAAGAGAATGTGAAATTCTAAGTCACAACAGATATAAGAGCTGAGTATACCTCACAAAGAAAGAATGAGCAAAAAAGTTGAATAAGAGTGAAAACTGCAGTAAAAAAGCGCAGAGAAATATTTATGCAACAGAGCTCAGATAGTAGCAAAATAATGTCACATGATCCAATAATCAGTATAATGAACAATGATGTTACAATGGATAGAATTCGAATCACACAGGAGAATTCAAACCTTAGTTGGTCTAGTATACGAATTTTCACCACTAGAGTGCTCCGGAAGACTCAAACTCAACTGAACTGAACCTAAACTCATCTAAATGAAGTCAGAGTCAGTTAACTGACTAAGGAGGGAAAATTAGTGAGTTTTCCATGCATGTCAATCAGAAAAGGGCACATGAGGCCACAATCAGTGGCATCCACAGCTCTAACCCCCCACAAGATTCAACTAACTCAGATGGATTGCACTGGAACACTCATTAGGTTCCTATAAAATAGGGAATTGACTGAAGTGGTCCTAAAATTATGCATGCAGGGATCAGAAGGTGGTAGATGGATCATGGATGCCATCTTCACACCACTAGAGTGAAAATGACATCATCAATAACTAGGAAAAATAAATAATGCTAGGTAGGACAAGGATGGAGTATTAAAATATCCTAACACCTCCCCTTAATCCATACTTTTGCATCCTAGGCCCTAGTTACTAAGACCAAAGGTCACCCATACAATCAAATAAATGATAAAAAATAAAGAACTATCCATGAACCAAGGAAATGGGGAAAACCCTCATGGGAAAAATTCCCCCTCTAAAAAAGAACAGCAGTAGGGAACTCAAAGAACCTTCATACTAAGCAGAGAAGGAAAAAAATTTCCTTAGTAAAAGCCTTTGCAAAAATATTGGCAAGTTGCTCCTATGTAGGATAGCAATGCAGGTGCTAGATCTGGATATGAATATGGATCTGGATCTGGATATTCTCCTTTGATGTACCTCCCATTGTGTAGAAGTTGTATTATCCAAAACAAGTATTTCAGGAACCCTTCTTGATACTGGAGCGAATGGCTCATTATGGTCCAAACCATGAACCTTTGAGTACCTTTTTTAAGACAACCGAGATTGTTTCTTGGTTGTACATCCCCCATGGCAAGTCTCTCCAAGAGATTGTGGATCAAACCCCATCATCATGTAGCACCTCTCTAAGAGAAGTGGATCTGCATGACATAGTGCAAGTTTTGCATGATACTAAGAGCTGGTGGTTCTATGGTCAGATGGATCCCCAATTGTGTTTACATAAGCTACAAGGAATTTGTGAGCCCATATTAGCCTTGGCCATGGATTGGGAGCTTGTGTTGGATTTGGATCTGAATCTCCTTGAACTTTATTCTCAACATCAAGATATTGATCCTCATCTTCATTAGAAGAGATATCACTTTGATCTTCATCATATTTCAATGGGGTAGTCAAAGAGTACAACAAAAAATGGGAGAATTCATATGCCTTGGAGGCATGGTTTGCAAACCCCTTTGCTATAATATTCCCAGTAGAGATCTTTGCAATCTCAACTATGTCAGGACCAAAGACCGCTTTCTTCGGTGAACTTGTGTGAGTCATCTGATATAGAAACAACAATTTTTCTAACAAAGAAGGCACAAATAGAACATTTTTGAACTTACCATGCTCCATATGTATTGTTCCCTTCCCTTCAGCAAATATCTGAGAGTTATCTCCCATGTGAATAAACAAACCATCTTTGAGATCTAGAGAAGAAAATGATTCTCTGGAGGCATCCATGTGGTTGGAGGCTCCTGAATCTATTAGGAGGGATTGTGATTTTGAAAAACCAACCTTCAGTGCATGGCATCTCTCATGACCATCAGACTCACTTCCATAATCAGTGTCTCTTGCACCTTCAGGGAGGGAAATGTTGTGTTGTTCAAGAAGCTTGGTCATCTGATCTATCTTCTTCTTCATGCAAGATCTCTCTGGGTGGTTTCCTTTCTTGCAATAAGAACACTTGGATTTCTCAAATCCCTTTTGCTTGTCCTTCTTGGAGCTGTAGGCTCCTTCTGATGGACTTGGCTTGGAATTCTGCTTGGGTTCAGATGGCCTCTTTTCCTTGCCCTTGTGCTTCCCCTTCCCATTCGCACTTTTTTCTTCTCCAGCCACAAGAGCTTGATTTTTGGAGGCCTTCAAGGCACCCATCTGGATCAACTTATCGTTTTCTTGGATGAGAGATTCAGTGAAAACATCAAAGTAGGGCATCTTCCAACCAGGGATTGAAATTTTCCCAGAATGGAAGGTAGAGACAAAGATGGAGAACTCAGGATCTAGCTTGCTCAGAATGGATAGCACCAACTGCTTATCATTCTTCTCAATGCCACACTGCTTGCATTAGATAACCAGAGATTTGGATTTTGAAAAGAATCGCTAAATGGTCTCGAAACTGCACGATTGAAGAGCAATCAACTCATTTTCTAGAATATGGCCTCTTAGCTCATCTTGTTTTCCGAAGACAAATTCTAAATTCAACCATAATTCTCTTGGAGTCTTCAATCCATCAAGGTGGAAGAGTAGATCTCTGGAACTATGAATACACATGAAACCAAATGCTTCATCCAATCTATTCAGATACTTGGCCTTCTCCACAGCTACTTGTCGGGTTCGACCTCCTTCCCCATTGTTACCCTGTGCAGTGACTTGTTGTGCAATACCATCTGCATATCAACCCTCAAATCAAGGTAATTGAAGGGTGTCAGGATCCTGGGAGAGAGAGGAGAGTTTGAATTTTCCATTAGAACTGCTGGAGCGAATACAAGGTGAATCTGCTACAGCTGCTACTACACTCAGAAAATTTGAATAACTTGCAAAAAACTCTCAATTTTGGAGATAGAATACTACTGAGCACTGCTTTAGGACAGTAGGTACATTTTTCTGGATCCTTCACACTTGGCTAGACCTCATTGGATTTCTCCAATGAATTCAATGCAATGGCACCATGATTTGTTGTGGACATCCAGAGGCTCCTGGTGCACTACCGAAAGCAACTGCTCAACCTATGCTGTCAATGGCTCTGATACCATGTACGGTTTTCCATTACACCAAAAACTGTAGATGTTTATGAATGTTTGAAAGCAATCACAATTACCAGGAGTGGTGGTTAGTCCACATTATTATATTCCCATAGGTGAGGAGGTTATACCATGCGGTTCTACCGATACTCCAACACCCCCCCTTCGGCATAGCTCGGGGGAATTTAACTTGAGACCTCAGATCAAATACCATGTGAAATTCTAAGTCACAGTAGATCTAAGAGCTAAGTATACCTCACAGAGAAAGAATGAGTAGAAAAGTTGAATAAGAGTGAAAACTGCAGTAAAAAAGAGCAGAGAAATAATTATGCAGCAAAACTCAAGTAGTAGCAGAATAATGTCACACGATCCAATAATCAGTATAGTGAACAATGATGTTAGAATGGAGATAATTCGAATCACACAGGAGAATTCGAACCTCAGTTGGTATAGCATAAGAATTGTCACCACTGGAGTGCTTCGGAAGACTAAAACTCAACTGAACTGAACCTAAACTCAGCTAACTGAAGTCACAGTCAGTTAAATGACTAAGGAGGGCGTAATAGTGAGTTTTTCATGCATGTCATTCAGAAAAGGGTGCATAAGGCCACAATCAATGGCATCCGGAGCTCTAACCCCCCACAAGAGTCAGCGAACTCAGGTGGAATGCACTGGAACGTCACTTAGTGGGTTCCTATAAAATAGGGAACTAACTGAAGTGGTCCTAAAATGATGCATGCAGGGATCAGAAGGTGGTAGATGGATCTTGGATGACATCTGCACACCACTAGGTGGAAAATGACATAATTAATAACTAGGAAAAATAAACAATGCTAGGTAGGACAAGGACGAAGTATTCAAATATCCTAACAGAGAAGTGCTTCAATTTATTTATCTCCTTCCAATAAGTAATTTTGTTTGGACGAGAGGGAATTTATCAGGAATTTAGCGTTTCCCATTTGAAGAAAAGAGATCTGCATTTAAGAGTGTGCATGATGCTTACAAATTGAATTCAATACCCAAGCAATTTCAGATTCTGCGCATTTGGATATCTGGGCGATCTCAAATGCTAGGTTATTTCTACATTGTTGAAGGTTAGTGTTAGATACATTTTAAATATATATACTAAAAAGTAAACCATACCTCGATATATTTGTAAAACTATGGTAGAAATGATTGTGCTTAGTTTGATTTAGAATGATTTTAGAGATGTTGTATTCAATGGAATAAGATCCGAGTAAAAATCCCACTGAGTTTAAAAATAGTATGAACAAATCAATATTTATAAAATTAGGCAGAGTTAGCTTGCTTCATTCCCGTGGTAGTTTTTTCTTGGCATTGCCAATTATTATGTGCAATATCATCAGAAGTAGAATAGGGTTTCGATCACTTTGCGGTCTCTTTGCTGAGTGATTCCACTTCTGATCGGGCAATTTGTGTTATGATCTAAGATCCCTCTCATTTTAAATATGTGCATTGGGAAATGCACTTTGATATACTAGTATTTTCATGATGCATTGATTTTGGTGATATTATATTTTATATAATATCATTGTTTCAATGCTTTGATTTTAGGAATGTTCCTTTTTAATATTGTTAAGATGCATTGCTTACACTAAGAGACATCTATGATCTATTGATCTGTCTTTAGATGGATATTTGTCTTATGTTCAACCATCCCTCTAATTTGAAATCTGGGCATTGGGAAATGGAATATGATCTAATAGCATTGTTAAGATTCATTGATTTCAATGATATTACATTTTGTATGATATCATTTAGTTAAATAGTCCCTAATATGATTCAATTACCATGATTAGCTGAGTAGATAGAACCACCACAGTTAAATAGTCGAAACCCTAATTTGATCATGTAAATATATATAAATATATATTTTAATTTTGGATGAAATGGTTTCAATGTGGTAATTTTGGTTTTTAAGCAACACTATTTTGATGTGTCCGTTGCGATTAGAACCAACAAAGCTCCATATTAACTTTGGCTCTATCAAGAACTGAGAGAAATCAAATCCCTTGAGGTGCAAAGCCTTCCTCAAGTTTAGGACTCTAAAATGGGTTTTCACCTCAAGGGATTTGATCCCTCTCAACACTTGATAGAGCCAGAGCTAATATGGATGTAATGTCTCCATTCAAATAAATTTCAAAAGAGGAAATTCCACCAATCTACTAGTTTCCTAGGTTGGGTGGAAACATTGGGATTTTGAATAAGGGAGATAATAAACCCCAAAGGGACATTAGATTGACATAAATATATTAAAAGGGGTTGAATAAATATTTATGATAGGAAAATAAGGTGGCTCTTGGTCATGGAGACACATTGGTGGTGTGGGACCCACACAAATCTAGATTCCTCATGCCACATGGCATTCTATTCTCACCCATTTGAATCCAATGAGGAGTCTAATGATCTTGGGGAGTTTGAAGGTCAATATAATTGGCATGACTGACTGAAGGTCGAATTGGAGTGGAATATTAAGTCCCATCGAAGAGGAAGAGACATTTTGGAGCTAGTGGGAGACTTGGACTAGATTCCCTAGCTCTATGACAACCATGATGAAGATGCTATGACACCTATGGCACAAATCAGACCTGAATGTTGACATATGACATATATGACATAACATGTCTAGAAATAGCCTCCAAGAAGGTGCACAAGGGAGTTAGGAAGCCAAAGAGACACCCATTTGAAATGAGGGAAGATGGAGACTAGGAATTGTTGGACAAGTGGCACACATTGGAATCTCTTCCCAACTTGAGTTGGAATGAGTCTTTTGGAAGGAATTCGACCCAAGGAGGTATTTGGAAGTTTATAAAAGTCAAGAAAAAATAAGGAGAGTAGCTTTTGATCATTGATCATTTTGCATTTTGGAGAGCATAGCTTGTCCATGCTTGTGGAGTGTTTACTCTACTTGCCCTAGTACCAATTTCGAGGGTGAAAGATCACCATCCTAATTGGAAATTCGAGAGGGAATTCAAACCTTTCATTTGGAGCTACAATGGAGTCATTTGTTGCAGGTTGAAGCTGCAGGGCAGCTCGTGACATTCTCATCCTAAACTTGCTTCCACACCTTTCTCACTTTTCTCTTCATATTTTGGCTCTTGGAGGAAGGGTGCACTTGGTGAGATGCTGTTCTCTTTGGGGGAGCTCTTGTGGCCCCATTTATTTGTATTCTAATATATATACTCTGCATTTAATTCTCAGAATATTCGCAGGTATAAATACCAAGTGGAACTATGTAAAAATACCAAACAATGCATAAATGGTGCCATTTTCCCTACATCTTGTTATGAAAGCTTGAAGTTGCTCTATTTCGACTTATATCAGTTAATATCTGTGATTTTTATGATGTATGGATGTTCATTAATGTATGTAAGAAGTTTCATATACATTGCATAAGCCTTTGGAACATAAATATCGAAATTCATAGCAACTGGTGAAGTTTGCTATCATTTACCCCTATGTGAAGACATGTATACAAACCTTTGATTTATGGGAGTTGCAGAAGCCTATAGAAACTAATTGATGATGCATTGGGGAGAACATTGAAGTCTGTTATCAGTACCATGTCTCTGTTCTGAAATTTTGGAAGGTCATACAACATGTGGAGATCCATCTTTGACCACTACCCTTGGGGGATTTGAACCTCGATTTGACTAGTAAATTGCCCTATCTTTCCCTGATTGTAATTGAATGTTGAAGAAGTGTTTTGAGAGTTGTCAAGCATCCATTAGCCTAATTTTTATGTCTTAATACCTTTAAAATAACTTCAAACCCAATTTGGAAGCATTTGGAGCCATTTGGAAGCATTGGAGTCATAACTAGTCTAAGGGTCGAATTGGCCAAAAATTGCAATTTTTCCAATTTATCCAAATTTCTTAAAAAGGGACAATACAAGTGGTATCAAAGCATGTTACTTGCACCTAATTTGGATGACCATTCATGAGGACAATAATTCAAAGAAATCAACCCCCACCCTTAGAAACTGAAACTGAAAGTACTTTGGTGAAAGGGAAGAAGTAGGAGAAGAAGTGCATTCTTTTGTAACCATGAGTAAGGATGAGAAAGGAACCTTAGAGGAGAATGGGGAGTTTAGAAAATTACTGAAACTATTCTTTGAAGACATGATAAAACAACTAATTCAAGGGTTCGAATTGTTGGCTAGTCAATTTGGAAGCAAATTAGCAATAAGAGGGAGCAGTGGTTCTCCTTTTGAGGAAAAGAAGGAAATGGATGAAAGAATTTATGTCACAAAGGAGGAACCTCATAGAATGGTGGAACATGAGGTACATGTTGATCTGCACGTGATTGAAGATGCTACACTCAAACAAGAATAAAGACAAGCACTTGCCTTTGTTTAGAGGGATTATGAGTTGCCTCATGGAGAGAGTTGCAAAGCCTTGGAGGAGGCACATGATCTCACAATAGTTGGACCAACCAATTATGGATAAGATGAATTAAAGATTTCGATGGTTAAGAGTTGTAAATATATAAGGTTGGTTCATAACTCCTCACCCCCTACTTTTTTGCCACGTCAATTGGGGATGAAAATTGGGTGAAAGGTTTTTTTCTAATGGTGCCACATGAGGGGTATGAAACTCCTACCTCTCCTCTTGATGATGACATGAATAGAGAACCTCATTATTTATATTTGTAGAAGAATATTTTTTTACCTTATTATGATACATATCTTCATGGACGCACCTATGATGTTCACTTGAGTCACTTGAAGACTCATGATTTTCCTTGTTCCTTGCTTAGTTCAATTGATGTTGGAGGAACTTCATCCAATACTTGGGCAAAGAGATATATGATTGGAGCACATTTTTATTGGAAGCAACATCTTTTGTTGTTTCTTGATGATACATATATTCATGGATGCACAAATGGTACTTTTGTGAGGCCCTTGAAGGTCATTGTTTTCTTTGCTCCCTACTTGGTTCAGATTTTAGTGGAGATTCTTCATTCACTTCTTGGATGAAAGAATACATGGATGATTTTTCGATGCATCTTACATCATTTTGGAGCAACATTATAGGACATGTGATACTCACCTATGTCATTGGAGCATATTTGATTGGTCACTTTATGTTTGTATGCACCTAGAAAATGGTGGTCTACTTACTTGGAGGTACAAGCACTTTCATGATTCTTTGATTAGGCACCTCCTTGATGTAAAATTTTATTATGTTGTCATGTACTTTGATGATCTATATTTTGTACTTATAATGTTTGGAAGAAGGCATACAAGGAAATGAGATCCAAGAATTCTCTTGCCTGATGGTATGGGTTGGAGAGCACTCCTAATTGTTGGAGTGCAATACAAGCAATGTGACCTTGGAATAATTTTAGTCTCATTTGTTTCAAATTTTTTGTTTTGGAAAGAAAGCAGGTTCTTCAACATCCATGTTCGAATTGCTTGAGGACAAGAAATCTTGGGTGGGGAGGACTATAATGTCCCCATTCAAATAAATTTCAAAAGAGGAAATCCCACCAATCTACTAGTTTCCTAGGTTGGGGTGGAAACATTGGGATTTTGAATAAGGGAGATAATAAACCCCAAAGGGACATTAGATTGAAATAAATATATTAAATGGGTTAAATAAATATTTATGATAGGAAAATAAGGTGGCACTTGGTCATGGAGACACATTGGTGGTGTGGGACCCACACAAAGCTAGATTCCTCATGCCACATGGCATTCTATTCTCACCCATTCGAATCCAAGGTGGAGTCTAATGATCTTGGGGAGTTGGAAGGTCAATATATTTGGCATGACTCAATGAAGGTCGAATTGGAGTGGAAGAGTAACTCCCATGGAAGAGGAAGAGGCATTTTGGAGCTAGTGGGACACTTGGACTAGATTCCCTAGCTCTATGGCAACAATGATGAAGATGATATGACACCTATGACACAAATCAGATCTAAATGCTGACACATGACATATATTACATGTCAGGGCTAAAAATGGCCTCCAAGAAGGCGCACAAGGGAGTTAGAGAAGCCAAAGAGACACCCATTTGAAATGAGGGAAGATGGAGACTAGGAATTGTTGGACAAGTGGGACACATTGGAATCTCTTCCCAACTTGAGTTGGCATGATTATTTTGGAAGGAATTCGACCCAAGGAGGTATTTGGAAGTTTATAAAAGTCAAGAAAAAATAAGGAGAGTATCTTTTGATCATTTATCATTTTGCATTTTGGAGAGCATAGCTTGTCCATGCTTGTGGAGTGTTTACTCTACTTGCCTTAGTACCAATTTCGAGGGTGAAAGATTTCCATCCTAATTGGAAATTGGAGAGACCATTTAGAACTTTCATTTGGATATACAATGAATTCATTTGATGTAGGTTGAAGCTACAGGGAATCTCGTGACATTCTCATCCTAAACTTGCTTCCACACCTTTCTCACTTTTCTCTTCATATTTTGGCTCTTGGAGGAAGGGCGCACTTGGTGAGATGTTGTTCTCATTGGGGGAGATATTGTGGCCTAATTTATTTTTATTATGATATATATACTCTGTATTTAATTCTCAGAAGACTCTCAGGTCAAAATACCAAGTGGAACTATGTAAAAATACCAAACAATGCATAAATGGTGCCATTTTCCCTACATCTTGTTATGAAAGCTTGAAGTTGCTCTATTACGACTTGTATAAGTTAATCTATGTGATTTTTATGATGTATTTATGTTTATTAATGTATGGAAGAAGTTTCATATACATTGCATAATCCCTTGGAACATAAATCTCGAAATTCATAGCAAGTGGTGAAGTTTGCTATCATTTCCCCCTATGTGAAGACATGTATACAAACCTCTGATTTATGGGAGTTTCAGAAGCATATAGAAACTAATTGATGATGAATTGGGGAGACCATTTAAGTCCTTTATCAATACCATGTGTCTGTTCTAAAATTTGGGAAGGTCGTACAACATTTGGAGATCCATCTTTGACCACTACCCTTGGGGGTTTTGAACCTCGATTTGATTAGTAATTGCCCTATCTTTTCCTTGTTGTAATTGAATGTTGAAGAAGTATTTTGAGAGTTTCCAAGCATCCATCAGACTCATTTTTATGTCTTAATACCTTTCAAATAACTTCAGACCCAATTTGGAAGCATTTGGATCCATTTGGAAGCATTGGAGTCATAACTAGTCTAAGGGTCGAATTGGACAAAAATTGCCATTTGTCCAATTTATCCAAATTTATTAAAAAGGGACACTAAAAGTGGTATCAGAGCATGGTCCTTGAACTTGATTTGTATGACCATTCAAGAGGAAAATAATTCAAAGAAATCATCCCCACCCTTAGAAACTGAAACTGAAAGTACTTTGGTGAAAGGGAAGAAGTTGGAGAAGAAGTGCATTCTTTGGTAACCATGAGTAAGGATCAGAAAGGAACCTTAGATGAGAATGAGGAGTTTAGAAAATTCCTGAAACCATTCTTTGAATACATGACAAAACAACTAATTCAAGGGTTAGAATTGTTGGCTAGTTGATTTGGAAGCAAATTGGCAATAGGAGGAAGCAGTGGTTCTCCTTTCGAGGAAAAGAAGGAAATGGATGAAAGAATTTATGTCACAAAGGAGGAACCTCATGTAATGGTGGAACATGAGGTACATGTTGACATGCAGGTGCTTGAAGATGCTACACTCAAACAAGAATAAATAAGCACTTGTCTTCGTTGAGAGGGATTATGAGTTGCCACATGGAGAGAGTTGCAAAGCCTTGGAGGAGGCACATGATCTCACAATAGTTGGACCAGACAATTATGGAGAATATGAATTAAAAATTTCGATGGTTAAGAGTTGTAAAGATTTAAGGTTGGTTCACAATTCCTCAACCCCTACTTCTTTTTCAGCCATGTCAATTGGGGATGAAAATTGGGTGAAAGGTTTTTTTCTAATGGTGCCACATGAGGAATATGAAACTCCTACCTCTCCTTTTGATGATGACATGACTAGAGAAACTCATTATTTAGAATTGCAAAAGCATATTTTTTTACCTTATTATGATACATATATTCATGGATGCACCTATGATGTTCACTTGAGTCACTTGAAGACTCATGATTTTCCGCGTTCCTTGCTTAGTTCAATTGATGTTGGAGGAACTTTATCCAATACTTGGGTGAAGAGATATATGATTGGAGCAAATTTTTATTGGCAACAACATCCTTTGTTGTTTCATGATGATACACATATTCACGGATGCACAAATGGTACTTCTGTGAAGGTCATTGTTTTCTTTGCTCCCTACTTGGTTCAGATTTTAGTGGAGATTCTTCATTCATTTCTTGGATGAAAGAATACATGGCTGATTGTTTTAATGCATCTTACATATTTTTAGAGCATCATTATAAGACATGGGATACTCACCTATGTCATTGGAGTAGATTTGATTGGTCACTTGATGCTTGTATGCACCTGAAAAATGGTGGTCTACTTACTTGGAGGTACAAGCACTTTGACATGATTCTTTGATTAGGCACCTCCTTGATGTACATTTTTATTATGTGTCATGTACTTTGATGATCTCTATTTTGTACTTATAATGTTTGGAAGAAGGAATACAAGGAAATGGGATCCAAGAATTCTTTTTCCTGATGGTATGGGTTGGAGAGCACTCCTAATTGTTGGAGTGCAATACAAGCAATGGGACCCTGGAATAATTTTAGTCTCATTGGTTTCAAATTTTTTTTATTTTGAAAAGAAAGTAGGTTATTCAATATCCATGTTCGAATTGCTCGAGGACAAGCAATCTTGGGTGGGGAGGACTGTAATGTCCCCATTCAAATAAATTTCAAAAGAGGAAATTCCTCCAATCTACTAGTTTCCTAGGTTGGGGTGGAAACATTGGGATTTTGAATAAGGGAGATAATAAACCCCAAAGGCACATGAGATTGACATAAATATATTAAAAGGGGTTAAATAAATATTTATGATAGGAAAATAAGGTGGCACTTGGTCATGGAGACACATTGGTGGTGTGGGACCCACACAATGCTAGATTCTTCATGCCACGTGGCATTCTATTCTCACCCATTCGAATCCAAGGTGGAGTCTAATGATCTTGGAAAGTTGGAAGGTAAATATACTTGGCATGAATCAATGAAGGTCGAATTGGAGTGGAAGAATAACTCCCATGGAAGAAAAAGAGGCATTTTGGAGCTAGTGGGACACTTGGACTAGATTCCCTAGATCTATGACAACAATGATGGAGATGCTATGAGACCTATGAAACAAATCAGACTTGAATGTTGACATCTGACATATATGACATTTCAGGGATAACAATAGCCTCCAAGAAGGCGCACAAGGGAGTTAGGGAAGCCAAAGAGACACCCATTTGAAATGAGGGAAAATGGAGACTAGGAATTGTTGGAGAAGTGGCACACATTGGAATCTCTTCCCAACTCGAGTTGGCATGAGTCTTTTGGAAGGAATTTGACCCAAGGAGGTATTTGGAAGTTTATAAAATTCAAGAAAAAAGTAAAGAGAGTAGCTTTTGATCATTTATCATTTTGCATTTTGGAGAGCATAGCTTGTCCATGCTTGTGGAGTGTTTACTCTACTTGCCTTAGTACCAATTTCGAGGGTGAAATATTCCCATCCTAATTAGAAATTGGAGAGGCCATTCAGACCTTTCATTTGGAGCTAAAATAGAGTCATTTGTTGCAGGTTGAAGCTACAGGGAATCTCGTGACATTCTCATCCTAAACATGCTTCCACACCTTTCTCACGTTTCTCTTCATATTTTGGCTCTTAGAGGAAGGGCACACTTGGTGAGATGTCGTTCTCTTTGGGGGAGCTCTTGTGGCCCCATTTATTTGTATTCTGAAATATATACTCTGTATTTAATTCTCAGAAGAATCTCAGGTCTATATACCAAGTTGAACTATATAAAAATACCAAACAATGCATAAATGGTGCCATTTTCCCTACATCTTGTTATGAAAGCTTGAATTTGCCTTATTTTGACTTGTATCAGTTAATCTCTGTGATTTTTATGATGTATGGATGTTCATTAATGTATGGAAGAAGTTTCATATACATTTCATAAGCCTTTGGAACATAAATCTTGAAATTCATAGCAAGTGGTGAAGTTTGCTATAATTTCCCCCTATGTGGAGACATGTATACAAACCTCTGATTTATCGGAGTTGAAGAAGCCTATAGAAACTAATTGATGATGCTTAGAGGAAATTTGGGGTCTAAAATGGGCCTTCTAAGGAAAATAATAAAAAAAGTCACATCACACTACAAATATGCCATGTCACACTAAGTTAAAGGTGTTATCTAGTGAAGGTCAACCTATAATATCTCATTAATGGTAGTTGACAAGTATGTTGGGTTTGTGTAGAGTTAAGAGATGATGATTGAAAATAATAATGAAAGATTTAGATTCTTGTGCATACACAATAAATGATATAGTGGTAATATTTTTAAATTTACATTATAATTTATTTAATTTTTTAATAAATGTACCACTACTTCTTTTTATATATTTAATAAATTTAGAACTAAAAATAAAATAAAATTATAATGAAAATATATAATTACAATAATACTAAAAATAAACAATCACTATTTTTATTTTATATGATCACTACTTCGAAGTATTTTAAATGGTAGTGGATTTATCATGAAATAATAAAAGCATTTATATAACTACTCTCTTAAAAATAAAAATAAATAAATTTAAAAAAGCGTCATAAATAAAAGAAAAATAGGAGAGATAAAATAATATTTCGCTATTTTTGAAATAAATTCTCGTCCGATCTCATAATTTGATGTTTTTGGTACCATTGGAAAGCTCTTGTCGATACCTTTCCAATGGTACCAAAAACGTTAAATTCTGAGTTAGGAGGAGAAATTTATTGCAAAAATAGTGAAATATTATTTTATCTCTCTCCTATTTTTCTTTTATTTATGACACTTTTTAAAATTTATTTATTTTTATTTTTAAGAGATTAGTTATATAAATGTTTTTATTATTTCAAGATTACTCCACTATCATATTAATACTCTATATTTATTATTTCAAATTTACTCCACTATCATTTTAACTAATGTGAGATTTTATTTTAAAGAAATTAGAAGTAATGATAATATAAAATACTCTATATTTATTATTTCAAGTATATTTATCATATTTCGAAATGAAATTTTCAAAATCTTAACCAAGGTGAATATTATATGAAGTTAGTTATTTTCCAACTCAACCATCATGGTTGACCAAAATACTAAAATTCTATTGGTTTAAAATATCTTACTCATCGCAAGCTCATCCATGACACGTTTTCTTATAAGGCCCATTTTAGACCCCAAATTTCCTATAGAGGAGACCATTGAAGTCATTTATCAGTACCATGTCTCTATTCTGAAATTTGGGAAGGTCTTACAATATTTGGAGATCCATCTTTGACCACTACCCTTGGGGGATTTGAACCTCGATTTGACTAGTAAATTGCCCTATCTTTCCCTGATTGTAATTGAATGTTGAAGAAGTCTTTTGAGAGTTTCCAAGCATACATCAACCTCATTTTTATGTCTTAATACCTTTTAAATAAATTCAGACCCAATTTGGAAGCATTTGGATCCATTTGGAAGCATTGGAGTCATAACTAGTCTAAGGGTTGAATTGGCAAAAAATTGTCATTTTTCCAATTTATCCAAATTTATTAAAAAGGGACACTACAAGTGGTATCAGAGCATGGTATTTGCACCTGATTTGGATGACCATTCATGAGGACAATAATTCAAAGAAATCAACCCCCACCCTTAGAAACTGAAACTGAAAGTACTTTTGTGAAAGGGAAGAAGTAGGAAAAGAAGTGCATTCTTTGGTAACCATGAGTAAGGATGAGAAATGAACCTTAGAGGAGAATGAGGAGTTTAGAAAATTCCTTAAACCATTCTTTGAAGACATGAAAAAACAACTAATTCAAGTGTTCGAATTGTTGGCTAGTCAATTTGGAAGCAAATTGGCAATAGGAGGGAGCGGTGGTTCTCCTTTCGAGGAGAAGAAGGCAATGGATGAAAGAATTTATGTCACAAAGAAGGAACCTTATGTAATGATGGAACATGAGGTACAAGTTGATATGCAGGTTCTTGAAGATGCTACACTCAAACAATAATAAAGACAAGCACTTGTCTTTGTTGAGAGGGATTATGAGTTGCCTCATGGAGAGAGTTGCAAAGCCTTGGAGGAGGCACATGATCTCACAATAGTTGGAACAACCAATTATGGAGAAGATGAATTAAAGATTTCGATGGGTAAGAGTTGTAAATATTTAAGGTTGGTTCATAATTCCTCGCCCCCTACTTCTTTTTCAGCCACGTCAATTGGGGATGAAAATTGGGTGAAAGGTTTTTTTCTAATGGTGCCACATGAGGGGTATGAAACACCTACCTCTCCTTTTGATGATGACATGACTAGAGCACCTCATTATTTACATTTGTAGAAGCATATTTTTTTACCTTATTATGATACATATCTTCATGGATGCACCTATGATGTTCACTTGAGTCACTTGAAGACTCATGATTTTCCTTGTTCTTTGCTTAGTTCAATTGATGTTGGAGGAACTTCATCCAATAATTGGGTGAAGAGATATATGATTGGAGCACATTTTTATTGGAAGCAACATCCTTTGTTGTTTCTTGATGATACAAATATTCATGGATGCACAAATGGTACTTCTGTGAGGCCCTTGAAGGTCATTGTTTTCTTTGCTCCCTACTTGGTTCAGATTTTAGTGGAGATTCTTCATTCACTTCTTGGATGAAAGGATACATGGCTGATTGTTCTGATGCATTTTACATATTTTTGGAGCAGCATTATAGGACATGGGATACTCACTTATTTCATTGGAGAAGATTTGATTGGTCACTTGATGCTTGTATGCACTTGGAAAATGGTGGTTTACTTACTTGGAGGTACAAGCACTTTCATGATTATTTGATTAGGCACCTCCTTGATGTACATTTTTATTATGTTGTCATGTTCTTTGATGATCTATCTTTTGTACTTATAATTTTTGGAAGAAGGCATACAAGGAAATGAGATCCAAGAATTCTCTTGCTTGATGGTATGGGTTGGAGAGCACTCCTAATTGTTGGAGTGCAATACAAGCAATGGGACCCTGGAATAATTTTAGTCTCATTGGTTTCACATTTTTTGTTTTGGAAAGAAAGCAGGTTATTTAACATCCGTGTTCGAATTTCTTGAGGACAAGCAATCCTGGGTGGGGAGGACTGTAATGTCCCCATTCAAATAAATTTCAAAAGAGGAAATTCCACCAATCTACTAGTTTCCTAGGTTGGCGTGGAAACATTGGGATTTTTAATAAGGGAGATAATAAACCCCAAAGGGACATTAGATTGAAATGAATATATTAAAAGGGGTTAAATAAATATTTATGATAGGAAAATAAGGTGGCACTTGGTCATGGAGACACATTGGTGGTGTGGGACCCACACAAAGCTAGATTCCTCATGCCACATGGCATTCTATTCTCACCCATTCGAATCCAAGGTGGATTCTAATGATCTTGGGTAGTTGGAGGTCAATATACTTGGAATGAATCAATGAAGGTCAAATTGGAGTGGAGGAGTAACTCCCATGGAAGAGGAACAAGCATTTTGGAGCCAGTGGGACACTTTGACTAGATTCCCTAGCTCTATGACAACAATGATGAAGATGCTATGACACCTATGACACAAATCTGACCTGAATGCTGAAATCTGACTTATATGACATGTCAGGGCTAAAAATAGCCTCCAAGAAAGCTCACAAGGGAGTTAGGGAAGCTAAAGAGACACCCATTTGAAATGAGGGAGGATGGAGACTAGGAATTGTTGGACAAGTGGCACACATTGGAATCTCTTCCCAAATTGAGATGGCATGAGTCTTTTGGAAGGAATTCGACCCAAGGAGGTATTTGGAAGTTTATAAAAGTCAAGAACAAAGAAGGAGAGTATCTTTTGATCATTTATCATTTTGCATTTTGGAGAGCATAGCTTGTCCATGCTTGCAGAGTGTTTACTCTACTTGCCTTATTACCAATTTCGAGGGTGAAAGATTCCCATCCTAATTGGAAATTGGAGAGGCCATTTATACCTTTCATTTAGAGCTACAATGGAGTCATTTTTTGCAGGTTGAATCTACAGGGAAGCTCGTGATATTCTCATCCTAAACTTGCTTCCACACCTTTCTCACTTTTCTCTTCATATTTTGGCTCTTGGAGGAAGGGCGCACTTGGTGAGATGATGTTCTCTTTAGGGGAGCTCTTGTGGCCCCATTTATTTGTATTATGATATTTATATTCTGTATTTAATTCTCAGAAGACTCTCAGGTCTAAATACCAAGTGGAACTATGTAAAAATAACAAACAATGCAAAAGTGGTGCCATTTTCCCTACATCTTGTTATGAAAGCTCGAAGTTGCTATATTTCGACTTGTATCGGTTAATATATGTGATTTTTATGATGTATGGATGGTAATTAATGTATGGAATAAGTTGCATATACATTGCATAAGCCTTTGGAACATAAATCTCAAAATTCCTAGCAAGTGGTTAAGTTTGCTATCATTTCCCCCTATGTGAAGACATCTATACAAACCTATGATTTATGGGAGTTGCAGAAGCCTATAGAAACTAATTGATGATGCATTGGGGAGAACATTGAAGTCCGTTATCAATACCATGTCTCTGTTCTGAAATTTGGGAAGGTCGTACAACATGTGGAGATCCATCTTTGACCATTACCCTTGGGGGATTTGAACCTCGATTTGAATAGTAAATTGCCCTTTCTTTCCCTGATTGTAATTGAATGTTCAAGAAGTATTTTGAGAGTTTCCAAGCATCCATCAGCCTCATTTTTATGTCTTAATACATTTCAAATACCTTCAGGCCCAATTTGGAAGCATTTGGAGCCATTTGAAAGCATTTGGAGCCATTTGGAAGCATTTGGACCCCATTTTTCCAATTTATCCAAATTTCTTAAAAAATGACAGTACAATGGATCTACTTTGGTTTTAAACAAACTCTACGTTGTGTGTTGTAAATTTATAAGTGCATTGATGCAATCCATCTGCAACACATTGAATGAGTTTAAACATTTTTCCATGTAGTATTGGTTTTTATTTTAAAAATTACAAAAACCATATTGTTACACACCCATAGAAGGCGTCCTGGTGCTTTACTTATATAGACACATTGATGAATGTTTCATTTTTTGTGATATCATAATCATCATTATGTTATGCTTGAGCCAATAAGCACATCAATGTCTATATGTAAGAAGCATCGAACTAGGTTTGAACTAAGTTTAGAGATTTTGTTATAAAATATAGGTTTTTATTTATTTTTAAATAAAAAATAATAATCGATGCACATAATAGTTGAGGCATGCATCAATGTGCCTAAAAATGAATAAATCCACAATTTTTCTTTAAATCTAGCATTGTGCTAGGAACACCTAAGTGCACAAGTATGTCTCACTGTAAAGTGCATTGAGGTAGGGTAAGTTTTTTTTTACCAAACAATTATTTAATTTTTACCTTCCTTCAATGCTTCCAACCATACAAGCAAAGGTGCTCACCATTCATGTATGATTACCTCGTTTTCAGTGTTATTGTGTTGTTAAATTCCTTGAGTCCTTCGCTTCTCTAGTGGATTTGTTTGTTTGTTTGTTTGTTTTTTTAAAAACTATCCCATATTTTCATTTTTTTTTTATATATGTGGCAACCATGCCTCCTTTGCATGAAAGAGAGCAGTTAAATTGTTTGTTACCTCCTCATTTACATTTTTAGCATATTAAAATGTATAATTTAGCCTAAATTTGTATTTTTCATTTTTTTAAATTATGTATGTCGCGTTCAATTTTTTTTCCTTGCATCAAACTATGTGGTGTGTCCTATAAATCTACAAGACACACCATTGGTGGTGTGTTGGTTTATATTAAGCACACTGAGAATACGGTAAAAAAAATTAAAAAACCACATTTTTTTGATGATCTTTATAATATTAGGTGGCACGGTACTTAGTGCTTCTCAATGCACACTATTAAGGACTTGGTATATAAAATAATATCTCAAAATTGTTGATACTCTCTAAGATTAGACAACACCATCTTCGATGCTTCTTGACACTATAAACATACCATTCAGTGTGTTTTATATAGAAATATCTTGGGTTTGTTGATGCTCTATGAAATATACAAATGCACCGTTAGTGGTGCCTCAATACATACCACATGCACTAACAAGCTTTATTTAAATAAAACATTTTCCTGCACTTTCAGATGCATTTTTAAATGTTCAATTGAAACAATATTGGTGCCCTTGTACATCATAAGTGCATTGTGAAACACAAATAATAAATATGGTTCCCCCACTTTTTCATTACTCTTTATAATTTTCAGTGGCACCATTCTCGATACTTCTCAATATTATAAACACAATATCGAGTGCTTTTAGATAGAAAAGTATCTTGGCCTTCTTGGCGCTCTGGGAAATTTGTGGTGCCTCCATACATACCAAGAACACTGGCAGTGTTTGTTGAAATTAAAAATTTTCCACTCTTGTCAATGCTCTTGTGGATTGAAGGAAGCAATGTTACCAATGCTCTTTCACATTCTAAGCGTGTTGTTATTCCTAGTTATAAAATAAATTTACAAACTTATTGAGGTGTTCCAAAATGTACATATGTGACATTGAAAGTGCATATGAGAATACAAGGTGCATCACCTAGGTGTTAGTACCACAATATAAGTGGTGCATCGATTACTGATAATCATAATACTTATATACTTGCTTTGTGCATTAATTTTAAATGACCACTGCTTATGGTGCACTTCAGGTTACTTCTTATTGGGACGATGCTCTCTATTTTCAAGGCATGTTGGAGTGTTTTACACATTTTTTTTGGAAAATATTTTAATTTCAATTGTTAATAAATAAAATTATAATTTATTATAGATTGTTTATGTCATAAGTGTGAGTGTGTGTGTTCCTAGTAAATTTTTTATGTGAATCAAAGACAAGGGCAATGATGGAAATAGCAGGAGTAGGTCGACACTTGACCTGTACAGATTTCTATGTAAGTGATGTTGTTGCTTGATACACACTTGGGTAACGTGGCAGAAATATTCAAGCCACTTGGTGTGTCCTTGGGGCCAAGTCTCGATTCAAGTATTGTCACTTGATCTTGACTCCTCCGTTTAGGATAACTCCTAACGAATCCAAGGGGGGTAGACCCTAAGAAAAAATACGAAGGCTTTGGTTCTTAGATGTTAAAATGAGAGTGAGTTTTTTAGGATAAATTACTGAAACAAGATAAATGCAAAAGTATGAACTAGTTCAACAACATATAAAGATATATCATTCACAACAAGAAATGACTTTAAGCAAATAGTATTGTTGCAAAATATATCAATGCCAATGGAGTCAAATAGTGCTGCTGAAAATAAGAAATGTTTTGCAAGTATATCTTGGTCAGTTTTAGATTTATTATGATGAGTGGATTACGGAAAGGGGGTTCCGATATACCGTAAGGTACGTGGAATATGTCCATACTTTTACCAATGTGGTTCTACACAAGAAAATGTGGGCTAGATCGGAGTCGTGGGGGTGTGTCCAATACTACACCAATCGAGGGTGTAGCTTGATGGGGCCCTGTGGTCACTATCTAGTTGTTCTAGTTGTTCTTGCTTTCTTTGCAAACTTTTCCCACAGAAGGTAAAGGTTGTGATGCCGGATTTCCATCTATTTAGGGGAATTAGTTTTAATTAATGTGTGTTGTTAATTAAATGTGAAAGTTTATTGAGTGTGAAATCCCATTTCTGATTGTTCCAAAGATCAGACCAACCTAAACTAGTCTGCGATGGACAAGAGCATATGCGGAGATAATGCAAAATGTTCATTCTGATTTAAAAGTAAAATGAAATTGTAAAGAAAAGAAGTGTTACACTAATTACTACTGAATAAGAGTCTCTTTTCTAATCATCCACCACTAATTGACAAGCCCTTTATGTGGTGGCAAGAGCATACTCCGTGACAACAAAGTCGGGTTCGTTACTTATTACAGAGAAAATATAAAACAAAATGAAGCAAGAAACTAAATTAATCTAACTTTGCAAAAATGAAATTTAATCTAACTTGCAAAAATGAAAACTATTTAAGGGTTAGTATCAAGTGGGAAATCAAAGCAAAAATGAACAGTCAATAGAAACAAGAGGCGATATAGGTTCCCCCAATGGGGGAAGGGGTGTGGGCACTGTGTATCCCAATTGATTCTTTTATTAAATATTTACAATGATATCCAAAAGAATAAGGCCTTTGATCCTTTGTAGAATAGGATCAAAAGGCTTACAAATAAATGGAAAAAATTCAAATTTAAAAGGGCTTTGAAGAGGTGCTTTTGAATGGCTCAAATATTCCGAATTTTGCCAGCACTTTCGTTTATCCTGGCAATAAAAGACAAAACCAACAAGCTAAAATGGTTAAGAGTTAGTGGGTTAATCAAATCTGAAATAAAAAATTACTACTTAGTACTTGGAAAAATATTGCAATTTTGTAGCTACAAGTACTAAAATGAACTAGATCTATGCTTATGATAATGATTCAAATAAAATCCCTTTAGATCTATATATAGTATGCAACAAGTAATATAAGTTAAGTGAAACTTTCTTACATTTGATCTATACTTGTTAACATATAAGAAACACAAAAAACAGTAACCATAAAAGTATTTTGAATTTTATAGATAGAAGGTGAAGTAGCTGAGAAATTCGAAAGAATAGGCTATAAAGTTTGCTTTGGTGGAACACTGAGGGACTATGTCCTTGATAGATCTTGAATATGCGGAGGATGCATGTAAGATCCAACCCTTCTCCAAGTGAGGTTACCTGAAACTTGAAAACCCTTGCACAAACAAATTGTTAAAAAGAGGTGTTGCCTAACGCAGAAAACTAGAAAGCATACAATTAAACAAAATGTGCATGCATCTCCAATAGATATACTACAAGAAATCAGTAAGAGCATAAATCAAACAAGAAAAAAGTCTTACCCTACTGATAGGTAGCCCTCCTTGTAGGCCCACAACTAACAAATGAAAAGCAAGAAAAAACAAGAAAGATTATACCTCAGAAACGCTTGACAATTATCATCCGCACATGAAGAGCATTACACCATAGATCTACCTCCAAAGCATTATTTATTCACAATGATTCAAAAGAGTTCATATAAATTTTTTTCATATCTTCAATCCTCCTTCTCAAACAAGAGGAAAGAGCTTGCTTTTATAGAAAAATTGAGCTAGAAACCCCAAGGGGCACAATTCCCAATAGAGGAGGTATCTTGGAGGTTAATAGATTGGTGGATTGTTGTTTGGATGCATGGAATGGGAGGATGTCACCTCTCATGGGGTTTCCCCACTCCTTTTGGGAGGCTTACACCTATCCCAAACCATTTTCCAAGTGAAGGAATGCACCCTCCATAGAGAGAATGTGCACCCCCACTTGGTGGCAAGTTGGATCCCCCACTCCTTGTGAGATTAGATGCTCCAAAACCTCAATCAAAGACCCATACATGATCCTAAACTACCTTTCCACCTTAGAGACATGTCCCATACAAGTTCCCTTTGATATAGGAATTGGATTTTCTCCATATTTCCCAATTATTTGACACTTTTTGTCATTTTGGAGAGAAAATCAAAATGATTAGTAATTGAAAACCACTCATTTGACTCTCAAAAGTGGGTTTAGGGGTTAAGTGAGGGCTCTGGGTTAGGAAATGAGCATCCTCATGACTAATCCCCCCCATAGACCCACTTTTATGACCATTTGAAATTTTACAATTAAAATACACCTTATCGATGATTTTATTAAAAAAACTAAAAAATAAAAAATCCTAGGGGGACTTAATGCATGTTCACAAGACTGTGGGATTATGATTAGCATGGTAATATACATAGAATCTATGCTTTAATAACCATCTGAATGCATAATCATCAACTTAACCACCCCAACTTTGGAGGATTTGGGTGAAAAACTCGAAAATTATGTGTCACTAAAAAGGGTCGCATAATTAACAAGGAAAAAACACTCTAGGGTGATTAGTTTGATGTCGAAGTCCTAAGAATTCCAAGCCTTTTACATAAGTTCATCATTCTCCATCATTTATTATAATTCCCCCAGGGGGGTGTGAACATGCAAAAAACATACAAAAGGGCCAGAATGGCCTGTATGGACTTCTAATCCTGAATTATGAACAATTGACTTGTTCATTCTTTACAGGCTCACTTGAAATCCAACTAAGTACAACTTAGGTGGATAACAAGTGGGAGACCTAAGAGAGGGAGAGGGATATGTACCTGTTGGCACCCCCAACAAATCCCTCTCATTTCATGAAGGCCACCCACTACAAAAGTTTGATAAAGATTGATATTGGCTCTGCATTCTATTCAATTAGTTTTATGTAGTTGTATTTTCGAAACTTCTACAGGGCTAATTCAATATCATCATGGTTTCACAATTAGGTCTTTCAGGATTATATGAGAAAATGTTCTTATTGAAAGGGTTCAACTTCACAGTTCATTTTATTCATTATTTATAAATTTTGATTTCATTCTTTCACACTTGATGGTCGATCATGTTAAGCTTATCAATTTATTAATGTTTTGATTCTCAAGGTCATTTCCTTTTGATGCTTAGACAAGTGATGCATTGAATCATTATCATCATCAATTGACATTAATTTTCGTAGCTACGAAAAATTGGATGAAGTTAGTTTTTAAATTTTCTCTTGGCCTATACATAATCCATGAATACTTTCTATTGAATTTTATGCAGTGTGTCATAAAATTAATCTTGTCATTTTGAACATTTCATATAGCAAAGACAATTGCTAAAAATTTCGTAGCTCCTAAATGTCATATTATTTAATCATTTGGCAATCATTGTTATAATTTTTATGCAGTCCACTTATAGCGAGAAGTATAATATTGATAGATTATGTATAATAGATATATATGGTTTTAATCTAATCTCATTAATTATTTGTAGTTCTATACTATCTAAGATATTTTATTAATATCCTAACCTTTCAGTTTGATCTTATAATGTTTTGGACTGCCACTTATTTATATCATTCTTTAAATTTGTCAACTCAACTATTCTTAATGATGACTCACGATTTATCAAGTCACTCATTTAAGTGACTTAGTGAATAAAATCCGACCTTAGAACTATGGAGCACAAATTGTAATTATTCCTCTGTAATTATTTCTGAGGGTTTCTTGTACTTTGAATGGATGGAATTTGATGTTTTTTAGATGGATTTTCGAATTTGGCCTTGGAGGCCAAAGGCATAGCCATATTTGTTCTTTAACCCTACCCTAGTATGGTTAGTCCTTTTTTTCAAACCCAAACCCTCACTCTGCACAATGGCCCTTGTTATTCACTTTGAGTTATCTGGAGCTGAGTTTCTTGATGCCTTGTGAAGAATATCTGACACCATTGCAAGAGATTGATTGGATTTTGTTCTTGAGGAAATTTGATGGGTGTAATGTGGCGGTTGTTCGAGATTTTCCATGTCTTTTGATGGGGAAAATGCTCAAATCAAGGATGTATATATAAGGAGTTCGTTGCTCGAGATACTGAACTCCCACAAGGAGATAAATGGTTTAAGGGATGGACTCTTCACAATGATTCCTGGAAGCAATTTTTGAAAAATACAAGTCAAGAGATTAACATCAAAGGGGGCATCCCTATTAAACTATTCAAAAAACGCTGGCTCACGATCTTGTTCCTTATTCATAATTACATAACATGTGAGGGTAGGTTCTTCTTTGTTTATTTTTATCATATGAGATTCCTCCTGGTACAGTATAATACATTACACCCTTGGCCTTGTACAGTACTTGTATGCAAGGATGGACTAGCGAGGATGTGTGAACATCCTATTTATTGAGGCTGAGGTACCAGATGATAGAGGTAATATTATAATTTTTTTTGATTAATATGGTTGCATATTTTTTTCTTATTTTAATACACATGTGATTTTTTGTAACATTTTGTTTAAATTGTCTTAATTATTATCGTCTACTATTTTGAAAATTTTGGCATGTACGTTGGGGAGGGGCCTCCCTAATAGGATGAGGAGATGTATGAGTTTGATGAGCCATCTTAAATATAGATACTCAGCTTGTGATCCACACAAAATAAAAAATTCCATCAAGCAATGATGGATCAAATATGTGCATTGATAGCTTGCCACATAGTGGTCCCTACACGAGCTAGGGATATCATGCAAGACCCTAATCTTGCATCGATATGGGAGAATATTCACCACAATATGATATCATTGATGCATCATGATATCGATGTTATCATCAAACTCAAGAGGTTGAGGGCCTATTGCCATAAGTATTTTTTTTTTTTTTACATTCTTGTTGGATTCATATTTTAAGGATGGTGATCCTCCACCACCTATGTCATTTCCTACATGAGCAGACTGACCACCATGATCTCCTGCTCGTCTAGAAATCAATTGAACACCATATCATCCACTAGTAGTCGACCAAACACCATCTCCTCTAGTAGTCGATTGACCACCATCTCCTTCTGCAATAGATGATTGACCACCATCTCTTATCGCTTTAATTTACCAGCTACCACACCCACTACAATAATTACTGATGCTAAATACACTATAGTTGCATCGACCGATGATATAGTTTCCAATGGAGAGATATACCATATGCTACATTATGCATTATCATTTGGTGGAGGTACTAATGCCTCTTGCTCTTGTTGTGGAGGTATTGGTGCCTCTAATTTTGGTGGAAAACCTAGCTTGTAACACTTGTTGACATGCATGTATTTGATTGCTATGATGGACGTTTAACATTGACATTTGACTTGAGATGTACATTTGAAATATTTATTGATTTTGATATTATCTTTCATTAATATTATGCATTTGCATATCATGTTGATGTTGATGTTGTTTTATTTATTACGTATATGTTAATGATTTATATTATTATTATTTCTATGTTTTTAATTAAATTTGAGGTGTCTCATTCATTTAAAAATGAGATGCCAGACTTGATGTATTTGAGATGTATATCTAACATATATATTGATTTTGATATTATTGTTCATGTATATTATGTCTTTTCATTTCATGATGATATTGATGTTGTTTGATTTATAAAATGTACTATGTATGTTAATGATTAACATCATTAATGATTTCTTTTGTTTTTAAATCAAATTTGGGTTGTATCACTCATTTAAATTTCAGATGCCATATAATGTTTAACTCTAGTTTTAATAATTTAATGTCATTTTTCCATGGTAATCATTTAATGACAATATATCAAGTTTAACCATTTTTCAAGGTGAATTCTTTGTTGTGCAAGAAGATACATTTTGTTAATTAAACATGTTTACAAACTATATTAAATGATTCAATAAATAATTGTTCGATTTGATTAGTATTTAAAAAAATGGATTAATTTAAAAAATAAATAAATATGTGTACTATATTTTTCATTAATTTTGATAAAATTAAAATTATTATCGTTAAATCTCAAAATAATTATTCCTCCAATTTTATATTGATAACACCATGCATATTACATCATGAAAGTAATTATTGCAACTTTTTTTTATGAAGTTATTTTGAGGGACATGAATTTCTCATCTACGTCTAAACATAGGAAGAAATATTTAAACTTTAAAATTCTTACATGTATTAAAAATTAATCTACCAATTTGCCATAGATTAATACTTTTAAAATCGTTTTTTTTTTAATTCTTTAACCTTCATCTAAACTAGCATTCAATTTAATATAGAGTAATACTTTTAAAGTTGATTATCATTCTTTGGAATCGAATCTCATAAATGATAGTTCATGTCAAGTACATGTAAAAAAAAATCCACTCTTACATATGGGGGTGAAACCTTAGTCTTGAAAATTGCAAATGACATGGTAGTAAACTTATCACTGTGCTTTTATAATCTTAATATTCTGTGATTTTGTCAATTAGGGTCATTGTTTTATGGAGGTCAGAGACAACGAGACTTTGGGTAGTTTCCTATCAATAGACACCAAACATGATGACACTCTGCTTTCATGCATTGTTTTCCATGCTCAATGTTAGTGATTAGTAATTGTCCTATCAATGAAAAGTTTTGGCCCCCAACAGAAGCAATGTGGTTTAGATGGCTTACACCCGTGATGATCCCATCAATCAAGCTAGAATTTGATGCCTAGGACATAATTAGGATTTCAATATCACTTATTTGATGATGGTAAATAAATGTGGAACATACAAAATTACTTGCCATTAAAATTATGAAAACTTAGATAGATGACAAATAATATGATCTTATGTTGCTTGTTGAATACATGCTAAGGTGATGTTGACATTAAACTTATGAATTGAATTGAGCCTTGCGAATACACATGGCATTGTGCATTGTGGTGGACATTGTCATTAATTTAAAAGTTCCCCATCTTGTGATTTTAGTCACACTTCACAACTATGTGAGTGTTATAAGCGTGTTGCTTAAATTTGATAAAGATGTTCTTTGTGTTAAAGAGTTATTTTTATTATTTTACAAGTGTGTCGGTTATATTTGCTAAATATGTGGGTGTTGCTTGTGTAAAGAGTGTTTGAAGTATGTTCAATGTTTGAGTGGGATCATGATAAAATGATTCAAGTTTGGTAAGATGTAGAGCTTTTATGCGTAAATAAATGTATTTGATATTTTTTAATTGATTTTTCTAAGTTATCAAAAACATTGAATACATGTTTAATAAATTAAATTGATTTAAATAAAGGTTAATACTAAGTGTTGAGTTTTATTTTTAAACTCTTTATCTAATATATTATTTTAATAAAAATGAATGGATATATTAACCCAAAGTATCTAGTATATTATTTTAATAAAATAAGGAATTTATTACATTCAAAGCAAGTAGGTATATCCACAAGTAAAGTAAATGTGTAAGTAGTTAATATTAATAAATTGAATGTAAAATAACTTTAATTTTTTAAGAAACTCATATTAATAACAACTAAGAAGGTTAGATAAACTCATCTTAAAAAGGTTATGAACATAAACTATTAATAATAGATTTTTAAAAGAAGAACAAATCCCAAAGGGGTTGGATCCATTAGTGAAGACGGACGAGTTTTTCACCAGTGAGAAATGTTCAATACTCGTGAGGGCCTAGCCTGAAGCCATGAGGTCACCTTGAGGTAGTGGTCGAACATGTGGTTTCACCTAGAGAGATTGTATTAAATTATCTTGTGACCCGTGCACACATAATTGATCAAATCCCACCCCCATGTCCTTCAATTTAAAAAAGAATTCCCCAAGGGGTGTAGACCAAGTGGCGATAGAGTGTATTGTTAAGGTACTCCTTGCAACGTCACAGGTTTGAACCTCATCTAGCCCATGCGCCGTGCATAGGGCTATGTGGGTGCATCTAGGGGTATAGTGGTAGTGGACAAGAATCGAACCCATGTCACATGAGTACGAGCTCCGCCCCAGTTGTCAATTAAAAAAAGAAGAACAAAAACTTTAAACCCATTTAAGGGGAATAATAATTGAAAAAAATGTTCTTGATTACTTGAAGTTAAAAATATCTTCGTTAAAAAACATAAATGTACATTTATCAACCTAATTAATTACAAACTAATTATTTCAATGAATTTCATGTAATTAGCCAGAGAAACAACAATTATACCAACATGATTACAACATAGATTATAGCCCAGTGGTGGTCTTAATTGTGCCGTCATTGATGTGACTAGGATGTTATATAAGATTCCTTACACTTCATTTCATTAAGTTAGCATATAATGAAAATTACGAAGCTAAGGATGATAAGGTCCAGTGTAACACTTCTCTCATTGCAACAAAACATTTAACACATAAAAGTTTTTACACTAATATCTTTTGTGTATTTTGTTAAGTATGTATCAAAGACTTCTTGAACATTTTATATGTTTGTGCACATAAAAGATGCATGTTCTCACTGCACTACTTACTAAGTGCTATTGCAGGGAAAAAAAGATACTTGTACACATAAAAAATATTTTATTTGTTTAATGGATGACAATACATATATATATAAAACACCTTGCAAGGAAGGTTAAATTTCTTTTTCTCTTTCTTGCTCCACAAACATTATTGTTGCTATTATTCATTGCCGGCCTTTGCTTGGAATTTTTGTTCTTTCCTTTTTTCTTACCCATGGGTTTTTGGTTGGCTTTTACATTAGAAGTCTACAATGAAAGGACATCACATGACTGCACAAGGCCTGAGGTATTAGTAGCACCTTGTATAATTGTAGGTGCACTTGAGTATAAGGACATATGTCTCACTTGGTTTGATACTTGGCTAGTTGCAATTTTTTCTATGAAATAAATCACACCATCAGCATGTGGTCCTAGTTTCAACTTTGTAGGGTGTGTTTTTGCGTACAATCCATTGGGAAAAATATCATAAAGAACACAAGATTGGAAAATATCAAGTCTAATTGTTGGGATCTTAATATTTTTTGATCCTCAGTAGTTACCGTTGATAAGGCCACATCTTTAGCAATATATGGTAGCAATAAATTCACACACCAATTACCCAAAAAATATTTAGGGATCTCAAACTTGATCGTCTAACACCTCCTTCTCCACTTGTGAATTTGATTAGAGATGTGAGTTGAGGTATCCTATATGTATGATGTTAGCAAATCCATCCCTAATGGACTAGTAATTGGAAGTGTGTGAGAAAGGTCATTGCCAAGGATGTGAAGACACTCTATGTTACACATTTAAGCTCAATATATGACTTCATGACCAACCTAGTCATGTTACATTGGAAAATTCTTCTAATGATTTTATCCATTAGAGAGCTTGATGAATGTGGGAGCTAGAAATGACCCTTTTTGCTCACTTCCATTGTGATCTTGTTTCCCTGTTTCTCCTTATTATTATAACCAAGTTTTTATCTTTCCTAAGGAAAAGCATGAACTTGAACATGTATAATTTATTATTACTTTGTTATATTAATGTCTAAAGTTTTCCCGTGTTTATGGATTTTGTCTCCTAATTGAGCTGACTTGTGATGGATTGATGAAAGTAATTGAGACTACAAGGAATTTGGGTGTATCAGCCTGCAGATACACGTGGATGAAGAAGTAATTGGAAAGCAGTTACACCTTTTTAGGGCTTCGATTCAGATTGTTGCGAGGTAGTCTAAGTTATCCTCCCACGCGGCCAGCTAAACCTTACTTGGCGTTGGATCAGTTCGAGATGTGAGAGCATGGATGTTTATGAAACATATTGTATCTCAATGTAATAAGGATTGTATCTATTTCTATTATGGGGTATTGACTTGAAAGCTTGAATATGTTCGATCTTCATGGTTTCCCGAATGATAAGGATCTGATTTGCCTTGTTGTAGTAGTAAAAGGAGGATGGGATGGTTAAAAGAGGTTAGGATTATTTTGAAAAGAACTTGTAACGAGAGTGGAAGAACTATATATTTGAACTTCATCCTATTAATGAAATTCGAAGCATTTTCCTAATTTACTGTGTACTGATTTCTTGTAGTGTTTAGAGGCATCTCTGTTAGAAGGCAAGGGCCCACCTTCTCTCAGAGTTGCCTAGTTAGTTAGTTGCGTATTTCCTTTACTTTGTTTGGTGTGGATTTGCAATTAGATTTCCTTTTGGTTTGCTGAAATAGTTTGAACATTAAGTGTAGGATTCTTCAATTATAACTTTTCTTGGTTTGCTGAAACAGTGTGAGCATTAAGCGTAGGATTCTCCAATTATAGCTTTTCTTGATTTGCTGAAACAATCGACTGAATAATGCGTAGTTTCTCTTTGCAAGTGTGTTATTGATTATTGTTGTTACACCTGTGCTCTAGTGCTGCATTTTACCATTATTTATTTCCTTTCATGAATTGTTGAAACTAGTATAGAATACGAGGATTGAATTCCTTTATGGTTGAGTATTGCAATTGTGGATTGGATCCCTTTTTATGATGATGATTTAGGATTTAACTTCTTGCAAAAGCAATTTATCTATTTCATTCTCAAAGCTATCATTTCCAGAATTGATACAGTAGAAGGATTGTGAACTCTCTTAATATTTGGCAGTCGAATTAGAATTTGAAGTTGGATTGAGCAGCGAGCAGAGCATAGACTTAGTAATTAGGTAGATTGGGTGAATTCTAGTTGATTGATCAGTTAGTGAATGTTTATGCATATATTTTGCTTAATTACCTTTGAAATAACCAAACTTCCCTGGGTTGACAATTTATATTGAGCACTTTGTTTATTAATTAATAGGCAATTATAGTGACCAAACTTTTGGCGTTGTTGCCAGAGAAGGTAATTGGTAAACATAGAGTGTATATGATTAAGTTGTTTCTTATCTATCTTGATTTTTGAGGTTCCAGTGACTATAAGACATAGTGAAGAGCTGTGCATCCTTCGACAGACTGAACGGGTTCCTACCGCAAAAACAAGGTATGATTATTTATTCTTGCATGAATACAAAAAGAAAAGAACGTGAAACCCCCAAAAGCACTAACTTTGCAGGTGGAAGAGGTTGTGACAGTAATCCCAGCTTAGGACGGGAGACATTTGTTGATGAGATGATCACCAAAGCTGAATCCTCTATTGGAACTCTATTTCAACGAACATCTTCAGGAAGAGGAAGCTCCGTTCTCCCCAAGCTTGAATAATAAATATCAACCATGGAGAATTTAACGGAAGTTTCCAACTCCCAGTTATGATAAGCGACCTCCAGAAGATGAGGGAAGTGATTTGGGTACAAGAAATCCAGAGGATATTTATCAAATTAATGGGAAGGAAGTAACTAAGAAGGAGCGGCTGGATTATCGACAAGGAATTGAAGGAAGAAAGGAGAGAAGAGCAGAAGAACGAGGGAGATATGAATAACGAAGAAAAAAGAGAACGACGGGGGCATCCTCGTGATCATGAAGAAGAGATGGGGGATAATGGTAATAATTTGCATGGCGAGACAATTGCTACACTTGAATTCCCCATTCGACAGACACCTGGGGTGGCTCCCATGAAGAACATTTCATCCTCGGTATTGCCAAATTTTTATGGTAAGTCTACTGAAGATCCATATGAGTTTCTCTTTCAATTTGACATTATCTGTTGAAGTTATGATTATACCACCAATGAATAAAAGTTAAAGTTGTTCCCTACTACTTTAAAAGGAAATGCCCTATGTTGGTTTATGAGTTTGGGGGGTGAGACTGTTAGTACAACATGGGATCAAATGAAACGAGTATTCCTTGCTAAATATCAGGATTATTGCATAACCAAGTATAGGAGGGAATGATTGTTCAAAATGGTTCAAAAAGAGGATGAAAGTTTGGAATATTTTGTAGAAATACTTTTATATAATTTACAAAGCTCTGGTCATGTTTATATTGGAAGGGATGTTCTTGAAATCATCTTATTGCGAGGAATTAGAGAAGACTGTCTGGATATGCTTAATTTGCTGGGAAGGGGGGACCTCTCAAGGGAGTCTTTTGATCATTATTTGGATATATGTCGAAGATACTCTAGAGGGTGTTCTAGAACCAACAAAAGAGACCGAGATGTCATTACAAGGGCACAAAAGTTAGCTAGTGGTGGAGCTACACGAGTAGAAATAGGCAATCTTCTCAAAAATTTTAAAACTAATTTGATGAGTTCTATTTCCTCACAATTGGATTTTTTGAAGGAAAAGTAGAGACAGGGCAAGGCATATTTGGCATTGGACATATTTTGTGCAAAATGCAGAAAGAAGCATCCATTGAGAGAATGCCCCCTTGACAAGGTCGAGGTATGTGATCTATGTGATTTGGATCACAATACTAAGGATTTCACCTCATTGCCAAAATTTAAAGCAGTCCTTCAACCATCAAGTGTGGATGTGGAACAAGGCTACTTCATTTCACAAAAGAATCCTTGGCAACCTCATGCTCCAGGTATGAATCCAGATCCTACTACATCTTTTAATTCTTGGAATAATATGAAAAATCAATTTCCTCCACAATATTCTTGTCCCAATACTCAATGGAATCCATCTAATCAACCCACACTGCAATATACTACTCCATGGATATCATGCGCACCTCAGCCAAATAAAAAAACCCCTTGGCCTCTAGGTTGGAGAAGTCCATATCCAAGGAATCAATTTCCTCACACACAGTATCAACAACCAAAGCTGTAAATCCCTACTAACGTTGCACCAATTAATGCACCACTACGACCTCAGCTTCCTAATCAACCCTAACCCCAACAATAAGGCAGTGAAACAATTTGAAACATCAAACATGCCATCTTACTCTATCACTCTTATCCCATGTAATGAATTACATCTACAATCTGGGAGGGTGGTAGAACCTATTGTCATTGAGGATGTTCCATCCCCTGTGACTGAAGAAAAAATGAATAAACAAGTTGAGATCCCAATCGGTACAACAATCCCCATTATTGAGGATGCTGAAACACTTGTTGAAACACCGGCTAAAACACACGTTGAAAATCCCTTTGTAGAAATTCCAAGAAATCCACCACACCCTGAGCAATTAGCTTTACAGAAATCAACAGAGCAACCATGTTTCAACCTTCTAGGGGAATTGAAAAATATTTATGTTAAAATCCCATTATTGCAAGCCCTGCATGATGTACCCATCTATGCTAAAATTGTTAGAGATTTGTGTGTGAAGAAACCAGGTAGGAAGCCTAAGGATCCTCTTACAGTTCACGTGGTTGGGAAATTGTTTGAATTAATGATGCGAAAGGTTCCTTTGGCTAAATATGACGATCCAAGCAATCCCACCGTTACAGTGTGTATCGGGTGTAATGATATCCCCAATGTTTTAGTTTATTTGGGGGCTTCACTAAATGTGATGACTTTCAAAACTGTAAAGAAATTGGGGCTCACTAATCTCAAACCAACCCCTGCGGTATTAGAATTGGTTGATAGATCCATGATTAGACCCGAGGGGATTTTGGATGACTTGGTAGTCTCTACTGATTCCTGGGAATACCCCACAACATTTTTGTTCTACAACCTAAATCTCAGTTGGGGGGACATCCACTAATTCTAGGAAGACCTTGGTTGGCTACAACAGATGCATACATCAGCTGTAGATCAAGATCTATGACAATATTGTAAAGTTAGTCACAGCAGATCTAATGAACAAATAAATCAGTCACAACAGATGAATAAGAAGATATGGTGCAAAACTGTGCAAAAACATGCAGCAGTGCTCTCTATCCCAGAAAGGGTGAATGAATTACAATAGATTACAATACAATCCAATATCTGTCAATGGCAATTCGAATTGACTAAGTAGGCCATTCGAATCACTGAAATGGAGTAGCTTGACTCAATCTAGGAGTCCTCATCAATCATCGGTGTTGCTCATCAATCACAACAAACAGTCATCCAGGTGTCAAGCTGAGTCTAACTGATCATAATAAATGTAACTGAAGTGTGTAGCACTGATATAGGATCTGGAGGCTCAGTGGGGGCGCATGGGAGGCTAACTGGAGTCAGAGCAAGTCACCTAATCGAACTGGAGGTCAATCGGAGGTGAAACAGTCAGTCAGGAGTGAAATCGGAGTGAAATCAATCAGAATCGGAGCTAACTGAATGTAACTGGAGTGAATCTGCAGTGGTAGGTGAGCAAGTGCGCCCTTCTCAGTCAGTAGGTGAGAAGAGGGCGCCTTTCAGCTTAGGAGGGCTAAAACTCTGTGGAAAGTGGCTCCCGGGTGCTAGAAGAAGGTGGATAAGGTGCTGGAGGCATCAAACTGGTGACTGGACTACATATCCTGAAATAGATCATGCAAGATCCTGAAGTAGATATGTATCCCGAAATAGATGATCCTGAAATAGATATGTATCCCGAAATAGATGATGGATATCCGAACACCCCCCCTCAAGCTAGACTATGATGTGCCAACTAAAATAATGTGGGGCCCTGGTAACTAAGACCAAAGGTCACCCCAATACAATAATCCAAAAAATGCTGAAAAATAAACTAAGTGAGGAAAGAGGGAAAACCCAGTGGGAAGAAAGCCCCCCCTCAAGTCTAAAGCATAATAATGAATCAATCTGTCTCCACCATGATGGAACTCACCCCCAACAGTGAACGGAGGTAAGAGAACTTCTTCTCAGTGAAGCTCTTGGTGAAGATGTCTGCAATTTGCTCATCGGTAGGGCAATATTGCAGAATGATGGTGCGGTCATGCACCAACTGTCGAATGTAATGCATATGAATCTCAATGTGCTTGGTCCTCTGCCGCTGAACTGGATCTGTGGAGATCTTGATAGCACTTTGATTGTCACAAAATAGGACAGTCGAAGTAGTGCCACCAAAACCAAACTCGGAAAGAATACCCTGCAACCAAACTGCCTGAATGCAGGCATTGACTGCCCCTCGATACTCTGCCTCTGCTGAAGAAAGTGCAATGGCTGCTTGCTTTTTGCTGGACCAGCAAATAGCACCATGACCAATCATGAAAACATAACCGGAAGTGGACTTCCGATCAATGCTATCACCTGCCCAATCTGAATCAGTAAAACCAATGAAATCTAGCTCAGAATCTGCAGCATAATGTATGCCAAACTGTCTCGTACCTTGCACATACTGCAAGATCCGCTTGGCTGCTCGCCAATGAAGCTCATGTGGCTGCTGCATATATCTTGACACGGCACTCACGGCATATGAGATGTCAGGCCTAGAGTGTGTCAAATAAAGTAGTGAACCAATCAACTGTCGATACATACTGCAATCTGCAAGCGGTGTGGAATCTCCCTCCTCAAGACTGATTCCTGAGAGGAATGGGAACGGGGCTGCCTTACATTCAGCCATATTAAACTTCAATAACAGGTCGGAAGCATATTTTTGCTGAGATATAGTGATCCCATCGAAATTTTGAGCTATCTCCAAGCCCAAAAAGTGACTCAGCAAGCCCAAATCGCTCATGTCAAAAGCTAGATTTAAGGCAGTTTTTAGCTTGTTTATTGAAGTAAGTGTGCTACCGGTAATAAGCAGATCATCAACATAAAGTACAATAACCAACAAATTACCTTTAACTCGCTGAAGATAGACATTCGGATCAGATTTGCATCTTTGGAAATTCTGAGAAAGAAGGAAGGAGTCCATCTTTGCGTACCAAGCTCTTGGGGCCTGTTTTAACCCGTACAAAGACTTCTTCAATCTGCAAACCAATGATGGATCTGATGTATAACCCTCTGGCTGCTGCATATAGACCTCTTCAGCAAGGTCTCCATGTAAAAATGCACTCTTCACATCCATGTGATGCACCTCCCAGTGCTTGGATGCGGCAATAGCTAAAACAAGGCGGATGGAATCCATCTTTGCAACCGGTGCAAAGGTCTCTGTGTAGTCCACTCCTTGGACTTGGGAAAAACCTTTTGCCACCAACCTTGCTTTATATTTGCTGATAGTGCCATCAGCAGCAACTTTAGTACGGTAGACCCATTTACACTTCACTAATTTTCTTCCAGGTGGAAGAGAAACTAGCTCCCATGTATTGTTCTTTTGAAGAGAACTGTACTCTTCATCCATGGCATCTTTCCATCTCGGATCTCGATGGGCTGAATAATATGATTGGGGATCTGAACCAGCCATCAAATAACAAATCTCAGGAAGAAATGGATCAGCAATAGAAAGAGCCATACCTGCCCTTTGAAAGTCTCCTCTTGTTCGTCTCGGATCAGCAGGATTTCCAAGACTAGAACCAGCAGATTGTAGAGTATTTTGGGCCCACTTTGGTAACTGAGGGAGATCTGAATGGTCGGATTCCGAACCTGATATGTCATTATCATCATATGCTGCTACAATATCAGAAATATCAGAACTCATACCTTCATTATCGCTGCTCGAATCTTCTTCTGGTGAAGGCGGTGAATCGGCAGTTTTCTCCTCAACTAGTTGCAATTCTTGAAGCGGTTCTTCAAACTGCACACTGCGCTCTATGAATATCTTTTTAGATCTGATATCCATGAGTTTATATGCTTTTGATTCTTCCCCATATCCTATCAATATGCACTCGATACTTTGTGGATCCAAAGCTCGTCTCTTCTCAGAAGGAATTCTAGCCCATGCAGTAGAGCCAAAAACTCTCAAATTTGACACATCCGGTTTGTGACCAAAGAATGCTTCGAAAGGAGTCATACCTTTCACGGATGAATGTGGAACTCGGTTCTGTATATATGCAGCAACATTGATTGATTCAGCCCAAAGATTTGCAGCCAAACCTTTTGATTCAATCATGCATGTAGCCATCTCTTTCAGTGACCGGTTTTTCCTTTCCGCTACACCGTTCTGCTGGGGTGTGTAGGGAACTGTATGTTGGATCTTGATTCCGCTTTGGGCACAAAGTTGCAGCAACTCGGACTTGATATATTCCCCACCATTATCAGATCTAAGAGCTTTGATCTTGCTCTCAGTGGTGGTCTCAACAGAAGCCTTAAAATCCTTGAATTTTCCAAGCACTTCTGACTTGTTTTTGAGAAAGAATACCCATGTAAAGCGAGAATAATCATCAATAAATGTCAAAACATACCTTGAACCATTTAATGACATATGGGGCAGCGGACCGCTGATATCAGAATGGATCAATCCCAAAATAGTAGAGGCTCTGCTAGCCTTGCCGCGGTCGAATCTGTGCTCGGGGTGCTTCCCAATAATGCAACCGGTGCATATTCCCTTCGAGGAACGGAGTTGTGGCAGCCCATCAACCATGGATTTATTTGATAGCAGCAGCAAATACTTATAATTTAGATGTCCAAATCTTTCATGCCAAAGCCTACTAACCTCATTACCATGTGTGCGAAGAGCAGTGGGCTTTGCAAGCGGAATAAAGTGTGAAAACTCATAACATTTTGCAGTGTGGTTTGCCTTTCCAACCGCAACTAGTCTTCCACTTTTGATATCAGAAATTTCAACTGTATTAGGGCTGAATGTGACTTTCTTTGGATCACCAGTATGTGTCATTTGATAAACAGAAAGGAGATTCGAAGCTAAGGAAGGCACATAGAGAACATTCTGAAAGCATCCATGATCTACATGAATCGTACCTTTGCCCTTTGAAGAAATTTTTGAGTCATCTCCCAAATGGATGGGGATGGAGCTGTTTGGATCGAATGAGGAAAAAGAATCAATATTTGCAGCCATATGATTTGATGCACCCGAATCTATCAAGAGAGTGGGCTTCGAAACCGTTGCCATGAGTGCTTGTCCTCTTTCATGATCGTCATTCCGATCCTTCTTCCTTGCACCGTCAGGAAGGGTTATGTTGTTATTTTCCAAAAGGAGGGCCATTTGATCTATAGTCTTCTTCATACATGAACTTTCGGGATGAAAGCCACGGTTACAATAAGTACATTTAGATTTTTGGTTACCTTCTTTGCCCTTTTGCTTGGATTTCGAACTGGATGGTGCATCCATTTGCTTGCCTTTGTCTTTTTGCTTGTGAGGCTCGAATTTGGGCTTCTCCTTCTTTAGCTTTCCTTTACCATTCGAGATCTTGGGTCCTTGAACAAATAGGGCTGAATCTTTGGAGCTTATGGACCCCATTTGAATCAACTTGTCATGCTCTTTCGTAACGGACTCAATGAAGGCATTCAAGGTAGGCATCTTCCAATTCGGGGTAGTTAGCCGACCGGAATTGAAAGTGGAGACAAATACCGAATAATCTTTCCCAAGCTTGCTTAGAATGGAGAGGATCAACTGCTTATCCTCTTTGATAACACCACTGTTCTTCAATTGCAAGTTCAAGTTCTTGAATTTTGTGAAGAATTCATTGATGGTCTCGAAATTTTCAGGATTAAGGCCAATCAATTCATTCTCTAATTGAAAAGCCCTAAGCTCATCCTGCTTGCCGAATAGTGTCTCAAGTTGCTCCCATATGGCCTTTGGAGTCTTCAATCCGCTGAGATGGAAGTGAAGATCTTTGGAGATGGAGAGACAAAGAAGACCGTAAGCTTCATCAAGCTTATTGTAGTGTTTGGTTCTTTCTGCCACATTGTTTGGCTCCAATTCAAGACCAAGAGTGACTCGGTAGTATCCTTTTGAACGTAATATGATCTCCATATCATCTTTCCAATCAAAATAATTGAATGGGGTGAGGATAGGCTTTGAAGAAGAGTATTCCATTGCTAGGAGCGAGTCAAATGATGAAGAAGAAGCTTGCTTGCAAACTATAGCGAATGGAAATGCTGTAGGGAAGCTTGCATGCAGAATGTAGCGAATGCACTTGGAGGAGATAATTAACCTGCAAATCACATAAGAACAATCACAATAAGGTCGAACAATCCACCCTTTGAGAGTTGCATCACACCTGGGATTGGATTTCAAGCAATGTTGAATGGGTCCAATGTATCAAATCCAGGAATTATGTGGTAACTCAAGCTTCTGGAGTGGTATTGGAATAATTTTCAAGCTTTGCATGCACATGAGCGAATGCCCTTGAGATATCTCATGCCAAACTTTTTGCAATTTTTAGCAATTCAGTCAAATCTTCTTGTATAAACACCTGTAGAAAAGAGATATTGTCCCTGCAATGGCTCTGATACCATGTAAAGTTAGTCACAGCAGATCTAATGAACAAATAAATCAGTCACAACAGATGAATAAGAAGATATGGTGCAAAACTGTGCAAAAACATGCAGCAGTGCTCTCTATCCCAGAAAGGGTGAATGAATTACAATAGATTACAATACAATCCAATATCTGTCAATGGCAATTCGAATTGACTAAGTAGGCCATTCGAATCACTGAAATGGAGTAGCTTGACTCAATCTAGGAGTCCTCATCAATCATCGGTGTTGCTCATCAATCACAACAAACAGTCATCCAGGTGTCAAGCTGAGTCTAACTGATCATAATAAATGTAACTGAAGTGTGTAGCACTGATATAGGATCTGGAGGCTCAGTGGGGGCGCATGGGAGGCTAACTGGAGTCAGAGCAAGTCACCTAATCGAACTGGAGGTCAATCGGAGGTGAAACAGTCAGTCAGGAGTGAAATCGGAGTGAAATCAATCAGAATCGGAGCTAACTGAATGTAACTGGAGTGAATCTGCAGTGGTAGGTGAGCAAGTGCGCCCTTCTCAGTCAGTAGGTGAGAAGAGGGCGCCTTTCAGCTTAGGAGGGCTAAAACTCTGTGGAAAGTGGCTCCTGGGTGCTAGAAGAAGGTGGATAAGGTGTTGGAGGCATCAAACTGGTGACTGGACTACATATCCTGAAATAGATCATGCAAGATCCTGAAGTAGATATGTATCCCGAAATAGATGATCCTGAAATAGATATGTATCCCGAAATAGATGATGGATATCCGAACAAATATCTGATGGATCCGATACCAAAAGCTTGACCCTATATCCTCCAGCTAAACCAAGTTTAGATGCTAAAATTCCATTGTGGGTAGATCTGGAAGAAGAAGAAAGCGCTCAACCCCTTGTTACTATAGGGAGGGCGTTGAATTTTAAAAATGAAACTAAGGATGATACCATCAACAATTTCATTAGTGAACCAACGACGGTTACCAAACAGGCATATCAGATCCTAGATAGTGCCATGAGTGAATTTGATCAAGAAGAACTTACTAAGGATGTCTTGGATAAAACATTTAACGCTGAAACTATTCCCATAATTGAGAATTCGAAGAGTGTTTCAATCAAGATTGAGCCTAGAATAACCTTGAATGTTAATCCCAATCTAGCACCTGATGAGTTGGAACGTTTGACTACACTGCTAAAACAGTACAAGGGAGCCTTTGCGTGGGAATACACGGACATGACAGGTATTCCCTCTGAGTTGTGAACTCACCACATTTACATTAAAAATGATTGTCGGCCCATATGTCAACCCAGCGCAGAATGAATCCAAATTTGAGAGACATCGTGAAAGAGGAAATTCATAAACTTTTAAAGGCATGATTTATCTATCCCATTTCAGACAGTGAATGTGTTTCTCCTTTAATAATTGTTCCTAAGAAAAATGGTAAATGGGGCGTCTATGTGAATTACGGAGAGCTGAATAAAGCTACACAAAAGACCATTTCCCTTTGCCATTTATTAACCAAGTTCTGGATCCCTTTTGGATTATGCATTGCACCCGCTACATTTCAACGAGCTGTGATTGGAATTTTTTCTGAGATGTTTAATGATTGTATGGAAATTTTCATGGATGACTTTACCCTTTATGGTAGTAGCTTTTATGGGGCTTTGGAAAATCTGGAAAAAGAATTGAAACGTTGTGAATAGAATCATTTGTCCCTCAACACTGAAAAATATCATATGATGATGAGTGAAGGTATAGTCCTTGGACATTCTATGTAGGAATACAAGTGGACCTTGCCAAAATAAAGGTAATTTTGAATATCCCCATTCCTGGACGCAGAAGGAGGTACGTAGTTTTCTTGGGCATGCTGGTTACTACAGATGTTTTATTGAATACTTCTCTAAGCTAGCATCTCATCTATTTACCTTACTAATGAAATATGCACAATTCAATTGGACAGATGCATGCCAGACAACATTTACAGAATTAAAGAAAATATTATCTACAACACCTATTCTGCGTGGGCCTAATTGGGCCTTACCTTTCCACATTTCTTATGATGCCTCAGATACTTCTATTGGGGCTATGATGGGACAACATGAAGGTCATAACCCGTATGCTATTTAATATATCAGTAAGAATATGGCTCCTACTGAACTCAACTACATAGTAACTGAGAGAGAATTCCTTGTTGTCATCTACGCCATCAACAAGTTCAGGCACTATATTCCCGAGTACCCTACCTTTGTGCATTCTGGCCACTCGAACATTAGATATTTAATGAATAAACATGTTACTAATGCTCAAGTGACTAGGTGGTTGTTGCTATTACAATAGTTTGACATCATTATTGTTGATAGACCAGGAAAAGAGAATGTTGTTGCTGATTTTCTTTCTCAACTAACCAATAATGTTGATAATTCACTAGTTGGGGATTCTTTTCCTGATGAACATTTATTTGTAGTATCAATTCACTCACCGTGGTATGCAGACATTGATAATTACCTTGTTGTAGGGAAGCTTCCATCGCATCTGTAAAAAAGGGAAAGAAGAAGGATTGTGCAATAGAGTGCTAGGTACTGCTGGATAGAAGGATACCTCTTTTACACAGGGATAGATTTGGAAAATAGGCAATGTGTAAGGGATATGAAATCCACAGTATCCTGAATGCTTGTCATGATGAGCCTTGTGGGGGGCATTTTGATGATAAAAGGACTCGACACAAGGTGTTAAGAATAGGCTACTTTTGGCCAACCATGTTTCAGGATGCAAAGAAGTATGTGCAAGCCTGTGATAGCTGCCAGAGGATGGGTCAGCCTAATAGGTTGGATGAAATGCCATTACAACCACAATTGGTGGTTGAACCTTTTGATAAGTGGGCCCTGTATTTCGTAGGACTCGTCAACCCTCCTTTAAGACAAAAAGTTATCCTAGTTTGCACATATTATATGACTGAATGGGTGGAGGCCACAACCCTGGTGAGAGCTACTGATCAAGCTGTGGTAGATTTCTTGTTTGAATAAATCTTCACTCGCTTTGGGGTGCCTAAGGAGATAGTCACAAATGGGGGACAACAGTTTGTATCACATAAAATTGAATCTCTTATGCAGAAATACTATATCCAACATTGAAAAACTTCACCTTATCATCCACAGGCCAATGGTCAAGTGGAAAGTACAAATAAATTTATTGAAGCGATTCTCAGAGAGACTGTGAAGAGTCATCGTAGAGATTGGGCTAAAAGACTTCCTGAAGCATTATGGGCATATCGATCTACATGGAATAACACCACGGGGTTCTCTCCTTATGAATTGGTATATGGGAAACAAGTTGTCTTCCCTGTTGAATTCGAGATTAAAACTTTGAGGACCTCTTTAGAAGCAAGCATGGATTTGACAGAATCCCAAAAGGACCGACTGAATCAATTAAACGAGCTTGATGAGAAGTGTGCAGTTGCTGTACATCAGACTTCAGTAATTCAACAACAACGCTCTAAGTGGCATGATTGGTTTATTAAGAAGAAGATGTTCCGTGAAGGAGATTGGGCCTTATTGTACGATTCACGATTCAAGAGGGACTTTAAAGGGAATTTGCGCACTAGATGGTTGGGACCATACAAAGTGGGCATAGTGTTTGATAATGGGACTGTTCGATTGACCACAATCGACGAACATCACACACCACTATTTTCCAACGGTCATCGGCTGTGACTCTCTCATAAGCCACTCTCGAAGGATGCATTTTCTTCTCGTGTTGCTTCTGATTCAAACTGTCAATTGGTATAGGAGGAGGAGTCTCCTCCTATTTCTTAAAATCTTTAATCTTTTGCGGATTTTCCACAAGCAAGTTGTACATAAATAAACTTGTTTGATTCTATTTTTTCTTTGATTTCACTAGTTTGATAGCTTGTTTGATGATTTTTCGATGGTTGATCTTGATTGGTTTGTTTATAGGAATTGTGTGCAAGAGTAGATGCGAAGGACCCAGAAGAAAAGGAGCAGTCGTAATGGGCCAATCGATTGCAGAAATTATGGGTGGTCCTTTGCAGTTGCTGGAATACCTTTACAAGGATCAACGAAGGGAATTGTGGATTTCTATCAATTCCATTGAAATTCATTCGAGCGCTGTTGAATTCTGTTGTTGGTGGAAACTCTGCCAATCTTTCCACTTTTTGTAGAAACTCCGCCAATCTTTCCACTTTCCGCCGAAACTCCGTCAACCTTTTCGTTGAAACCCCACTCAACTTTCGACCGAAAAATCAACCAATATTTCCACTTTTTTCCAAAACTCTGCCAACCTTTCCACTGAAACTCCGCTAAACTTTCGGCGAAAACTCTGCCAATCTTTCCACTTTTTGTCGAAACTCCGCCAATTTTCAGCTGAAACACTGTTAATGATCTCTCTGCTATCCGCTGAACCACCACCATCTTTCTAATTTTCAGCCTACATCAGTTATGAAATCCGTCAGATTTCCTCGTAACCAGTTAAAATATGTCTTGCAATATTATCCAAGGAAGATTTCGACAGAATTGGCAGTAATGTTACCTTGCTAGTTTTATAATTAGTATTATTCCTGCTACATTTTTCCAAAAATAAAGACGAAAATCTGCGAAAGATTCCACTGACTAATACAATTAATTTTGACATGGACAAATTCATTTCTCTTATTGGATATAGGCCTACCGACTTTATGAATACATGTGATGAGGGATGCCTTCATCAAGCGATTTGACAACAAAAGTGGGCCACCTTGGATTGCTGACGATCCGTCACGATAAGCGCAAAGGTACGGATTCTAACCACGGGTATGGCTAGGCATGAATTTACAAAGTAATTATGATTATACTATCCCTACATATCCTTGTCAACAATTTATATCCAATATTTTCAGTTGGAGGGACACATCACCACCCTCTCCCGTACTTATTGACCGCTGCCATCTCGTCCAATCCATGCAATAACTTTTAACATGAGCCTAGTCCATAATTACACCACCTTTCCAAAAATAGCTAACAAACTCTCCCACTGTTCATCGTTGTTTCTGCATGCTGCAACTCCAATATTCGAATTAGGCAATTTTTTCCTGCATCATTTTGAGATTGTTGAAGAAGGACATTATGGGAGGTTTTGTAGTCCGACATGAACTTGAAACAATGGATGCTTTGCGCCGGAATGGAGAGATTTTCAGGATTTTTGAAGAAGCAGGATGGACAACGTATTTCGAAAAATTGAATGGGTTCAATGAAGGAATGGCATAATTTACAGTTTTCCCAGAATTTGATAGGAGACCATTCAGAAGTTGGGGGATTGAGGGTCTAAGTCTTTGAACATATTTTAGCAAAGGTGACAGGATTTCCTAGGAACGGGAGGAGATGGTTTGGCCGAAAGGTGCCCAATCCAAATGCAAAATAAGACTTCCTTGCAGCAGGAGAAAATATCCAATCAAGAGGACGAGGAACAACATTAGAATATTTGCCTCGCCCATGGGACCAAGTTGCAGTATTCTTGAATAAATATATCACCTGCGATGGTAGGTACCAAGTTGTCTATTCCTATGATTTTGTTTTGCTCTCTCACCTGCGTCATGGCACATTAATTAATATGCCCTATTATCTTTTGAGGACCTTGCAAAACATGGTACACTATGCACGGAGATCTCAATACCCCCAAACTTTCATCACTAACCATGGCCTCATTAAGTTATTAATATTAAGAGCCCTTGAGCATAGACACCAATATTGGGGGCAATTCATTGCTGGGGTTGTGGGAGACCATGTGGCCATGGAAGAAAGCGATAATGAAATTGAAGAGGAAGACGAGCGGAGCCTGTCAGATAGAGTTGGGGGGAGAGATAGGGAATCTAGAGGAGAAAAGAAGGATCAAGAAAGGGATTTGGAGGAAGTTGTGACTACGGAGGAATCTCAAAACATAAACCCCCGGGAGCTTATCAGAGTCATTCCAACAGAAAAAATTCAATGAAGTAGAAAGGAGGGAGGGGAGTGAAAGCTAGATGAAAATAATTCAAGAGATTGAATCTTTTGCTGAACCAGGAGGAGCTATAATTCAGGAGATTGAATCTTTTGTTGAACTAGGAGGAGCTAGTGAGTCGAGGGAAGAATCATCACGAAAGGATGATTCCCATTTTTATGTATCAGAGGATGTTGAAATACTCACGTAGAGTTCCACTCTCCCTATGCCACGGAGAAATAAGAGGAGATTGTGTACCCAAAACCAGTCACCTAGTCCATTGAAAAGAATAAGGACCCGAGCTTCTGTTGCAGCAGAGGCAACGCAAATGACTGAGGCAGATATTGAGATTCCAATTATAAAACCTCGATCACCCCATGAAACACAAGAACCCGGGGGTATCCCAACTTCAATTTCGAGGTATGCCGACCCACAAGAACCTGCTGCAAGAGAGGGTCAAATTCAAGTGGAAACGCTTCTCTTAGAAAATGACCTGCTGAAATAGGAGGTGTAGGTGCTCAGGGAGGAACTGCAAGGGCCGAAGGAAGTGCTAAAGAATCAGGCAATTCGTAGATTGAGCACCTTAGCTGAAGTTGTTGATCAAATGGGAAGTCTACCCTCTGTTTCAGAAAATATGGAGCACGATGAGTTTATGTGCCCCGAATGTGGGGACATCTTTAAGAAGGAATTATACAAGGTCACTCTCATGGAATCTTCATCCTGGATACTCAAGCAACTGAGACAAGAAAATAATGGGACAACACAAGTAGAACCAGTAGTCGAGGATGAGTAGAATCAGAACATGGAAGAAACCCCTTCAACCATGGACAATCAAGAATTATCGGGTAAGGAATCTGAGCATATTATTGCTCACGAAATGCTAACCCCTAACAAGGGAATGCAAGAATTAAAGGAAACATTGCCTCAACAATTGAAGGTTGTTGAAACAAAAGAACCAACAATCCAAAAATAAGCCACTGTAACACAAGAACCAGTGGCACAAGAAGAAATTCCTGAGGTCTCAGAACCAATGACCCAAAGAGAGGGTGCTGAAACACAAGAACTAGCGACCCAAAAAGAGGGTGTTGAAACACAAGAATAAAAATCCAAAAAGAAGCCACTGTAACACAAGAACCAGTGGCACAAGAAGATATTGTTGAAGTATCAGAACTGGTGGGTCAAGAAGAAGCTGCTGAAACACAAGTACCAGTAGCACACGAAGAAATCCCTAAGGTCTTAGAACTGGTGGGTTAAGAAGAAGTTGTTGAAACACAAGAACCAGTAGCACACAGAGAAATCGCCGAGGTCTCAGAACTGGTGGGTCAAGAAGAAGCTATTGAAACACAAGGACCAACAACCCAAAAATAAGCCATTGTAACACAAGAACCAATGGCACAAAAAGAAATTGCTGAGGTATCAGAACTGGTGGGTCTAGAAGAAACTGATGAAACACAAGAATTAGCTGCTGAAACTCAGGATCTAGCAACTTAGGACCAACCTCTACCCAGGTAAAATCACGATAAAGAAAAATTTCAGGAACCCCTAGAGATTATTGAGTTGGACACAGAAGATGAGAAGGATCATGAGGTGGAAAAATAAATTTCTTTGTTGAAGCTTGAAATGAGTAAATGGAGATATTGCACTACTCTGTGTGAGGAAGGGATGATTCACCTGCCTTTACATAGGAAGACCATTAAGGAGCTCAGAGAGAGATGGCCTGAAGAATTGACCTTCCAAGGGTTTCGTTGGGAAAAATTGCAATATGAGCTGAAGGAATTAAGAAATTTTAAGGCCATGAAGCAAGAGAAGGAGCACATGTATGATTTAATTCAGGAACTATTAAGTTGCAGGGCCCCATCACCATCTTATTCAGTCTTCCTTTATGAACATTTGACTCTTTTTAAGCTAAAATATCTTAAGGAAGGGAAGCCCCATCAATTTGTTACAACTCCTCTGTTTTTTAATACCTTTTCCCAAAGTTATTTCCTTGGACAAAATTTATTATGTGAATTATATTTACATGAGTTAGCATGCTTCATGTACCTTCGGTTAAATCATGTTCCTTATGTAGGGGATATACATCTAAGGGAATTTACTTCCTTCGTCACCAATCAAATGAATTGGTGGAATGCTTCTCAGCCCATTCGAAATAATGAGGATAATTCTACTCTATGGATCCGAGGTGAACCACAATCCCTTGTTGTTATTATTGAAAAACATACGAAATACCTCTCCTCCCCCCAAAAGGTTAAACACATAACAACACTTCAGCATGAGGTTATATCTACATGTGTCAAAACCATATCACAACAATAGCCCTATGCATTAGAAGGCAATCAACACAGGTAAGAAGCTTCTTCTGAGCTTATGAGAATAAGAGATCCTTACTGTTTTGAAAATTTTAAAAATGCTTTATCTCGAGTTCCTGAGTATGTAAAGTGTATTGAGACATGTGGACAAAGCTGGCTAGGATTAAGATTTAGATTCCCACTCATATGGTTGCTTGCGAAGGAGTACAAGAGTATATATAAGTTGACCAAAAAGGAAGAGAAGAAGTGTTGGGCAGAGTTGGTTGCTTGCAAGGGGTATATAAACCATGGAGATAAGTCTGAATCTTCCTTCAATTTCACTAACTTCCACAGGAAAAGTTTTGATTCAAATTTAGATTCAAATTAACTGGAGGTTGTTGCATGAGTACATGCAATTGGACAGTTGGGTGCCAGAAATGACCCTTTTTGCTCACTTCCATTGTGATCCTTTTTCCCTGTTTCTCCTTATTATTATAACCAAGTTGTTATCTTTCCTAAGGAAAAGCATGAACTTGAGCAGGTATAATTTATTATTACTTTGTTATATTAATGCTTAAATTTTGCCTGTGTTTATGAATTTTGTCTCCTAATTGAGTTGAATTGTGATGGGTTGATGAAAGTAATTGAGACTACAGGGAATTCGGGTGTATCACCCTGTTGATACAAGTGGATGAAAGAGTACTTGGCAAGCAGTTAAACCTTTTTAGGGCTTCGGTTCAGATCGTTGCGAGGTAGTCTAAGTTATCCTCCCACGCAGCCAGCTGAAACTCACTTGGTGTTGGATCAGTTCGAGCTGTGAGAGCATGGATGTTTATGAAACATATTTTATCTCAATGTAATAAATGATTGTAACTGTTTCTATTCTGGGGTATAGAATCGACAGCCTGAAGATCTTCGATCTTCATGGCTTCCCGGATTATAAGGATCTGATTTGCCTTGTTGTAGTATTAAAAGGAGGATGGGATGGTTAAAAGAGGTTAGGATTATTTTGAAAAGAACTCTACATTTGAACTTCATCCTATTAATGAAATTGGCAGCATTTTCCTGATTTACTGTGTATTGATTTCTGGTAGTGTTTAGAGGCATCTTTGTTAAAAGGAAAGGGCCCACCTTCTCTCAAAGTTGCCTAGTTTCTTATTTCTTTTACTTTGTTTGGTGTGGAAATGCAATTAGATTTCCTTTTGGTTTGCTGAAATAGTTTGAACATTAAGCGTATGATTCTTCAATTATAGTTTTTCTTGGTTTGCGGAAACAGTGTGAGCATTAAGCGTAGGATTCTCCAATTATATCTTTTCTTGGTTTTTTGAAACAGTCGACTGAATAATGCGTATCTTCTCTTTGCAAGTGTGTTATTGATTATTGTTGTTACACTTGTGCTCTGCTGCTGCATTTTACCATTATTTATTTCCTTTCATGAATTGTTGAAACCTGTAGATGGCATATGGATTTATAGAACATGAGGATTGAATTCCTTTATGGTTGAGTATTGTAATTGTGGATTGGATCCCTTTTTATGATGATGATTTAGGATTTAACTTCTTGCAAAAGCAATTCAGCTATTTCATTCTCAAAGCAATCATTTCCAGAATTGATACAGTAGAAGGATTGTGAACTCTCTTAATCTTTGACAGTCGAATTAGTATTTGAAGTTGGATTGAGCAGTGAGCAGAGCATATACTTAGTAATTAGGTAGATTGGGTGACTTCTAGTTGATTTATGAGTTACTGAATGTTTATGCATATATTTTGCTTGATTACCTTTGAAATAACTAGACTTCCATGGATTGACAATTTATATTGAGAACTTTGTTTATTAATTAATAGGAAATTATAGTGACCAACAATGAACACCAAAGATGGAACATCATGACATGGTTGGAGGGATCTTATCCAACTTTACATTCAAAAATAGGAATGTTTGACAATGATTTGGTGGAAACCGGAGGCCAGTTGGGATTATTTTGCATTGGGTCATTAGTCAACATCAATAAATTGGGTAGGTTCAATTTTGTGAAGAACCACAACTTGGTATTGACAATAAAATTTTAATTATAGGAATTCATCTTATGATTCGAGTGTTCATCATATTTCCATTCATAAAATTGCCCCTCAAGATGTTACCATCACTAGGGGAGAAACATGAATTCAATGGGATAACATTGGTCTATCAAAAAGATTTGCTAAACATATATCCCATGAAGGTTGTTGATGGGGCGTTGGGTCGACCTAAGCCAACTCAAACCTCAACCTTCCAAGATCGGGGGTGATTCGCTCGAATCAGTCCTTGACTTGGCCAGGAACCGACCTAGTCCTTCTGCCACGTAGGCTTGACCTTCAATGTCATCTTTCCGCAACCTTCTGCTCCGAACAGGCTTTCCGCAACTTTGCGGGTTTCGGGTTTCGGGCGCGCACCTTGTGTCCTCCGGAAAATATTTCTGAAACTTCTTCTCGAACGCTTATTTCTGCAATACCTTTTCCGCAACTTGCGGGTTTTGGGATTTGGGGTGTTCACTGACTTACTCGAAAAGTCCTCCTGAAAAACCTTTCCTCAATGCCATTTTCGCACCACGTCACCACTATCCGCCGTGCTTCTTCCCTTTTGCGGGCGCTATCTCCGCCATCGATCTTTGCAGGGTTGATCACAACCATTGATCTGGAATCAAGGCGGGATCCTTCACTTCGGCTTGCGATAATTATAATTTCTGCGCAACTTCGCTTCGGGCAATCTTTCCCCATTGTCGATCTCCTGTTCGGCTTCGATCTGAGCCGTTCGACGCTGCTAAACCAAATCTACTTGGTTTCTTAACGAATTCTCAGTCGATTGACCATGGAACGATCAATACCACTTCGATCCTCGTCTGAGTGCTTGGGAAAATCAAACACAAACAAGAATCCTACTTAACAATTCACGGGTGATTAGTCTGCAAACACATTAGGGTTCTTTTCTGCATACTGAAATCAAATGAATGCAATACAGAGATTCTTTCACATAGAAATAAAGTCAACAATGCACACAGCTCAACCTGACAGAAACTCAAAGCATTCTTGATTCAATTACACAGCCAGATGTCTTCAATACACAGTTCTTCTAACTTTACTTACATAAATATGAAAGTTGTATTCTCGATAGAATGAACCCTAATACAGAGCTGACCAACCAACCCTGCATCAACTAATCAACTCCTCGCTCATTCTATTCTGCCCTACTTATGCACTCAGCTATCTAACAGAATTTTGAGTCACTCAAACAACCTAACAACCTAACAGACTCCACAACGGCGGGCCTGCATCATCACTTAGTCGACTTCCTCAACTGGCCTGATCTCCACGTAGGGAGTATCATCTTGCCGCTAATCCTATCATACCAAAAATAGACAACGCATCAATTTACAACATGCGTGAATTCAAAGGATAACAGAAGACAGGTCATCACGAAGTAGCTTAGACTGCCCACGTCAGAACAGTTCATCCTCAGCTAGTCACAACATGTGGCCATGTAGTCACATTGCTGACTCAACGTTGATGCTCCTGCATCAGACTCCCAAGGTTAAAATAACTGAACCCCTGTTCAGCAAGTCAGTTACTGATAAACCCTTTGTTTCCATCTCTTTAGCATCCATCCATGTAGAATCCTCCACAGGATGCCCCTTCCATTTGATTAGGTACTCCATGTAGTCCCCCTGTCTGGTACTTCTTGCAACTCTAGTCTCCAAGATATGCTCAGCTTCTGAAGGCTGGGCCATAGGCATCTGTTTCAGCCATTGAAGATCTTCCTCCTCTGGCACTTGTCCAGCATCATCTATCACATAAGCATATAGGTCTACAACATTAAAAATAGGTGATATGCCAATTCCTGTTGGCATTTCTAGTTCATAAGCATTTGCTGAAAATTTCCTAAGTATCCTGCAAGGTCCAATCTTGTTCATCTTTAGCTTGTTGTACTCTCCTTTTGGAAACCTCTCTTTCCTCAGATGTGCTAAGACTAAGTCTCCCACTTCATAGTTTTTCTCTTTTCTTTTGACATCTGCTCTGGCCTTGTACCCACTGTTACTCTGCTACAATCTTGCCTTCACTTTCTCTTGCAGTTCACTGATCCTTGTTGCAAAATCTTCTCTATCTGCACTCCTTTTCTCCAATTGACCTAAATCTCAAAGTTCACATGCTCCTCTTGGATGTATTCCATACATAATTTGAAATGGACTCATCCCTGTACTCTTGTTTGGTGAATCATTATATGCAAACTCAACTTGGATCAATACTTTATCCCAATGCTTGGGACTTTCTCCAATCATACCTCTCAACATGTTACCTAGACTCTTGTTTACTACTTCAGTCTGTCCATCAGACTGTGGATGATATGCTGAACTGAAGTTCAACTTGGTACCCAATTTCTTCCACAAGGTTCTCCAGAAATGACCTGTGAACTTCACATCCCTGTCAGACACAATACTCTTAGGTAAACCATGTAGCTTCACAACTTCATCAAAAAACAAGTTAGCAATGTGTGTAGCATCACTAGTCTTAAAACATGGAACAAAATGTGCCATCTTAGTGAATCTATGCACCACCACAAAAATAGAATCATATCCCTTTTGAGTTTTTGGAAAACCCAAAACAAAATCCATACTCACAGAATCCCAAGGCCTAGTTGGAATAGGAAATGGTGTATATAAGCTTGTGTTCTGGCTTCTTCCTTTGGCATGCTGACATACCCTACATCTGCTCACAAACATCTCAACTTTAGATCTCATCTTTGGCCAAAAGTAAAAATGACTTAACTGACCAAAAGTTTTATCACTTCCAAAGTGTCATGCCATTCCTCCATTGTGCTTTTCCTGTATTAAGTTCTCTCTCATGGAACATTTGGGAATACATAGCTTACTGTTTTTAAAGAGTAAACCATCTTGTAACATATACTCAATCCATGTCTCTCTGTCTATTTCTACAGGATTTCTACAAGCTCTATATGCATTCTGAAAATCAATGTCAGTCTCATACAAATCTCTTAAATGTTCAAATCCTAAAACTTGGATCTGATTCTCTTGCACCATCAACTTCCTTCTTCTTAAAGCATCAGCTACTTGATTTGACTTCCCACTTATGTGCTTTATCACAAAGGTAAAGTTTTGCATGAACTCAACCCACTTGACATGTTTCTGGTTCAACTTAGGTTGTTGCATGATATACTGTAGTGCATGATTATCTGAAAATAAAACAAACTCACTAGGCATCAGATAATGTATCCAATGTTTTAATGCTTGAAAAATAGCATAAAATTCCTTATCATAAGAGGAATACTTATGTTTAGCCTCATTCATCTTTTCACTGAAATATCCTACAGGTTTGTCTTCCTGATTGAGTACAGCTCCAATCACTACTCCACTGGAATCACACTTCACTTGGAAAGGGTGTTTGAAATCTGGTAATTTCAATACTGGTTGTTCAGTAATCTTCTTCTTCAAGGACTAAAAGCTCCTTTCAGCCTCTGCTATCCATTGGAATGGTTGCTGATCTTTCCTGATGGTTTCAATGATACGTGCACAAATACCACTTAAATTCTTTATAAACTTCCTATAAAAACTTGCCAATCCATGGAAACTTCTTACCTCAAAAATACTCTATGGTGAAGGCCAATCAATGATTGCCTGCACTTTCTCTGCATCCATCTTCAATCCATCACTTGAGATAACAAAACCCAAGTACACTAGCTCTGACTTCAGGAATGTACACTTCTTCACATTCACTAGCAACTTTTCCTGTTCCAGTCTTTCCAAGACATATCTCAGGTGCTTCAAATGCTCTTTTTCTGATCGACTGAAAATCAGAATATCATCAAGGTAAACTATCACAAACTTACCTATGAAATCCCTTAAGACTTCATTCATCAATCTCATGAATGTTCTTGGTGCATTGGACAATCCAAATGGCATTTCCAACCACTCATACAACCCCTCATTTGTCTTGAAGGTTGTCTTCCACTCATCTCCTTCTTGAATTCTAATATGATGGTATCCACTCTTCAAGTCCAGTTTTGAAAAGCATGTTGGCCCACTAAGGCAATCCATCATGTCATCCATCCTTGGTAATGGAAATCTGTATCCGATGGTAATCTTGTTAATTGCTCTGGATTCAGTACACATCCTCCACTCACCATCCTTCTTTGGTGTCAGTACTGCTAGTACTGCACATGGAATCAGACTCTTCTGAACCAATCTCTTGTCTACCAATCCTTGTACTTGTCTCCTGACTTCTTCATTCTCTTGAGGTGTCAGCCTGTATGCTGCCTTGTTTGGTAAACTTGCTCCAGGAATAAAATCAATGTGGTGACTTATATCCCTCTTCGGTGGTAACTCATTGGGAAAATCATCTACCACAATGTCACTAAACTCTCCCAGCATCTCCTGAATCTCCTCAGGTAGATTTGTAATGTTATTCTTCATTACTACCACTCTGGGCTTACATACTACAACATAACTCAGTTCCTTCTCATCAATCTCCTGCAAGTACTCTTTTCCTGTCAACATCAACACTTTAGATACCTGCTGCTCTATTGAACTCTCTCCTTGTAAAGGATGAAGAATATGTTTTACCCCATCTTGGATAAAACTATGACAGTTACTCCTACCATCATGTACTACCTTTTTATCAAATTGCCAGGGTCTTCCTAGAAGAATATGACAAACATCCATGGGCATAACATCACATACAATCTTATATTTATACGTGCCTATTTGAAATTCAACTTCACATTGTTCACTTACCAGAATTTGATGTCCTTTATGCAACCATGATACTTTGTATGGAACAGGGTGTCTGGTTCTCTTCAGACTCAGTTTGTCCACCATCTCTGTGGAAACAAGGTTGTTAGTGCTCCCACTGTCAATCACCATCTTACAACACTTTCCTTTTTCTTTACACATGGTTCTGAATAAATCCTTTCTTTGGACAGGTTCCACTTCCTCCTTTTTAGGTTTCAGTAAGGTCTTGTTCATCACTAGAGACTCTCCCTTTTTTGGCATGTCCTCATCTATTGTTGCTTGTTCCTGTTGCTGCTCTTTCTGAGCTACATAGGCTCCTCTTTGTCCTACGTCTTCCCTCTTTGGGCATTCAAAATATCTGTGTCCCAAGGTCCTCTGTCTCTGGAGTTACTTCCTCTATCTTGGTTCTCATGCTGGTGTGAATTACTGGGTTCTTCTCTCTAGGTTGCAAACCTTCCTCTTCCAGCTGTTTGCCCCCTCCCTTGGGTTGAACCTCTGCCTCTCTTGAAGCTCTGTTTTCTCAACAACTTCTCTTCTGCTCTCAAGGAACATTGGCATGCCTCATCCATCGTTCTAGGTGATATCATACTGATCTCATCCTGAATTTTCATTCTAAGACCATTGACATATCTAGCCATCTTCTCTGTTGAATCCTCTACAAATCCTGCCCTTAGGTTCAGTTTGTAAAACTCTTCTGTATATTCTCTTATAGTTAATAATCTTTGCCTAAGGTTCTGCATCTGTCTATACAATGTCAACTGGTAATCCTTCGGTAAGAACTTTGCTCTTAGCTTAACTATCATCCTATCCCAGTTCTTTATAACCGGTTTGTTCTTCCTTTTTCTTTCAGCATGTACACTATCCCACCATAAAGATGCATGTCCTTTCAATCTAGCCACTGCAAATCTGACTTTCTTGTTCTCTTCAACTTCATCATACTCAAAGTATTTATCCAACTCATTAATCCAATGAATGAGATGCTCTGCAGTAATATTCCCTTCATAGGTAGGAAACTCAGGTTTTGGCCTTGAAGTTGCTCCAAGAATTGATCGAAAGTATCTCAACTCCGGTGTTTCCCGCATAAGTGATGCTTCCTCTTGTTCTTCTTCTTTAGGATCAATTATGTCCCCTGCTTCTGGATCTCTTCGTTGACCCATCTCCATAGCTTCCATACATGCTCGCGTTTCTCTCATTTCTTCTAGGACTTCAGCATTCATCGCCAATCTTCCTCTGCCACGCATTCTTGCGCCTCTCATGTGTGCAGCCATTTCTTTGCTTTGTCACACAAACAATCCACGCTCCTCTGCAACTGGATTCTGCTTCTCGCTCTGATACCAACCTAATGGGGCGTTGGGTCGACCTCAGCCAACTCAACCCTCAATCTTCCAGGATCTGGGGTGATTCGCTCAAATCAGTCCCTGACTCGGCCAGGAACCGGCCTAGTCCTTCTTCCACATAGGCTTGACCTTCAATGTCAGCTTTCCGCAACCTTCTGCTCCGAAATAATCTTTACACAACTTTGCGGGTTTTAGGTTTCGGGCGCACACCTTGTGTCCTCTGAAAAATATTTCTGAAACTTCTTCCCGAACGCTTCTTTCCACAATACCATTTCCACAACTCGCGGGTTTCGGGTTTCGGGGTGTTCACTGACTTACTCGAAAAGTCCTCACGAAAAACCTTTCCGCAATGTCGTTTTCGCACCACGTCACCACTATCCGTCACGCTTCTTCCCTTTTGTGGGCACTATCTCCGCTGTCAATCTTTGCGGGGTTGATCACAGCCGTTGATCTAGAATCAAGGATAGATCCTTCACTTCGGCTTGCGGGAATTATAATTTTCGTGCAACTTCGCTTCGGGCGATCTTTCCCCGTCGTCGATCTCCTGTTCGGCTTCGATCTGAGCCATTCGACGCTGCTAAACCAAATCTACTTGGTTTCTTCACGAATTCTCGATCGATTGACCATGGAACGATCAATACCACTTCAATCCTCGTCTGAATGCTTGGGAAAATCAAACACAAACACGAATCCTACTTAACAATTCATGGGTGATTAGTCTGCAAACACATTGGGGTTCTTTTCTGCATACTAAAATCAAATGAACGCAATATAGAGATTCTTTCACACAGAAATCAAGTCAACAACGCACACAGCTCGACTGATAGAAACTCAAAGCATTCTTGATTCAATTACACAACCGGATGTCTTCAATACACAGTTCTTCTAACTTTACTTACAGAAATATGAAAGCTGCATTCTTGATAGAATGACCCCTAATACAGAGCTGACCAACCAACCCTGCATCAACTAATCAACCCCTCGCTCATTCTATTCTGCCCTACTTATGCACTCGGCTATCTAACAGAATTTTGAGTCACTCAAACAACATAACAACCTAACAGACTCCACAACGGCGGGCCTGCATCATCACTTAGCCGACTTCCTCAACTAGCCTGATCTCCACGCAGGGAGTATCAGCTTGCCGCTAGTCCTATCATACCAAAAATAGAAAACGCATCAATTTACAGCATGCGTGAATTCAAAGGATAAAAGAAGACAGGTCATCACGAAGTAGCTCAGACTATCCACATCAAAACAGTTCATCCTCTGCTAGTCACAACATGTGGCCACATAGTCACATTGCTGACTCAGCGTCGATGCTCCCACATCAGTTGTGCTTCTTGCTAGTGTATTGAAATAAAGGATAAATTCATTTTCCAAAGATTATATGGATGCTTGAATGTGTCAACCCCCAAATGAGAATGTCAGAAATAGGGTCGTTAAACTCCTCGTTGAAATATTAAAGGTAGGAAAAGCAGGAGGTACACTAGTGCTTGTTGGCCATTCTTATCCAACAAGTAATAATAAATATAAATATTCAGTCATAAACGAGAAACAAGAGGACAAATAAGACATTGCACAACACATAGAATAGAATCCAAATTTTGTATTCATCTCTAAGTAATCTGTACAACGCCATCCTTTCAAAGAGGTAGGGAGTCAAAGACTCTCTCAAACCCTAACTTAGATCTTCAATCCCAATGCACTCAATACCCTCCAAGATAATCTCAAATATGTTCTCTATCTCCCATGCACAAACCCTGTAAAGGCTCTTAAAGTAGTTACAAAAGTAATTCCCCATTGACCTAATTTCCCACTATCAGTTAAATGAGTCATTAATTACTCATAACCCTAATGTGAGTCATTGTTACATTAATTATATGAGTCATAAATTTTAAATGTAATATCCACAAATAAATGCAACCCATGAATAGGGCGCCAACATGCCCCCAACACAAATTATTGTCTTTTCCTCGAGACAAGTACATCTAGAAGAACCATGAAAAATATTTTCAAACCTGCTGCAATCTCAAAACTCATTTGTACTCAATCTCTTGCCTGCATGTTCATATGCAAGCTCGTAAATCCTACTTCTGCTCCTATATTGTGCCCTGCTCCATAGGTCACCCACCTGATGAAATTCACAATCATTCACTCTCTTCTTTCGCACATCTATGTGATGCAGTCTCTAGGTAGCGTGAACGGTGCATCCTCTTCATCTCTATCTAGTCTACTCAAAATGTCCCTATGGCCATCACTCCATCTTACCGAAATACCAAGGTTCTGACCAGGGTAACTGTCATGTCTGTAGAAAGTGATGCTTAGTACTAGGTTCATTCCTTCTATTCTAATAATTTGCAAATCAACAACAACTTTGTTCATCAACCACTCTTTTTCCACAATCCTATGATCCAGATGTACAAGGCTCAACTAGTATCATTTCATCATTATATCTGCTGTAAAATTCTCTAAAATAGGGGTCACATTTCTGTTGCAAAATTCTCAAAACAATGTTGACTCTCAACTGTAAGCTTGAAATTAACGTTGGCATTGATGTGATCAAGACCAACATCCAACACATGCTAGTCAATCTAATTAAATACCAACAAAAAATTTATCCACACAATACCTTAACTTGACTCAAATACAACCATGCTGGAGGTAACTTTGCCTTTCCCATCCCAACATCTTGTATACCTGATTCAATGAATCAATGACTTAACAAACTAACTCAATACTATTACCAATCAACCAGGTAGGGCCCAAACTCTCAACTTAGCATCTATGAAGAGGGATCACCTATCCACTTCACTTATTCGCTTATGCTTCAATTATAAATGTCTTTAATAAATCAATTAAGCCTCCATAGTCTCAATGTATTTTTCTTGGGACTAAAGATACTCTTTTCATTTCATACTCTTAATGCTACCAGAATTCTCAAAAGATTTCAAAATAGAATATGTGTAAGGTGATTGTATTAGTCCACATAAAGTATTTTATCAAAAGCAAGAGGACCCAAATTTACAATACACAACCATTGAACCCCATGCCATGGTATATGTGGCAATGTAGGTGCATGCATGAATCACCAATGTAGAGATGATCTTACCAGCGCACAACAATTTATTTGAAATATGTACCCTTGTGCCACCACCATCTTAGAATTTGATTGTTCTATATAAATATGCTGGTTAGATGCATGGAAAATAGGTATGCATGTCACAAGCGCGTGGCCAAACCCAGTCACTTAACACAAACCGACGAGCACCACCTTACCAAAGACTCCACTTTATTTGCTCTTTGTTATAACCAACCGGACATCCGATTGCTAAGCACTCATGACCATAATATTCTTCATAAAAAAATGGTTTACTTTTTTGTACTATTATTTGTGGTGGCAGATTCACTCCTTAGGTCTAGATGTGATCATAGTATCTCTGGACTCACTTCCTTGCAACCAGGAGCTCAACAACGACCAATATCTCAGCACGACCTTGTGCATAGCACACTCACCACCATGGAGAAAGAAAACACCAACGCATAAAGTTAAAACTTTCCGCATTGTTGCATAGTGGGCAGGCCTTAGAATTTACCACGAAGACACATGCATCATTGACAACTGAGACAGTGGTGCACACAATGTGTAGTGACGTGACTTACTCTTCTAGCCACTTTGAATATGAATACATTTTTCATCCAAGAAGACTGGATGTACACAATAAATTCACTAGTGCACCGACAATATTGAATAATCTCCATTTTGCTTGGTAGACGCCTAACCAAATACTTTGCTTGGTTTGAAATATTTACTTCACATTGCGAAATTTAGGATTGCCATGCATGCATATCGGTGCACAAGCCATTCTTTTGGTAATCTTCCATGAAATACAAAGATTTTTAAGGTTCTCCCGTATAGACAAATCATTACCAAAGCATCGAGCACTATTCGATTTCTGGAATACTGCCAACACGTACAACAAAAATCTAGATATTGTTGCGCAGACCATAGCGTGTAGTTCTTAAATCAACTTGCCATGCACCTTAGCACCTTTCAGATTCCATTTAAATCCCTTCTTGTTTTCTGAGCATTGAATTGAGCCTCTCTGCAAGCTTGTATGCTCCATTCGATACACGCAAAGGCTTTCTCTTGAACTAATGTATGCAATTAATAAATTTGTGTGCTCTGGTTCTGTTGTATCTATGCACCGACCCTAGTATATAACTCCCTAATAGTCATGATATTATTCTTCAACATCCCGACCCCAAATGAAAAAATGAACACTACTTTGCCTTCTTATTCTTCAAAGGGGAACAATCCATTCTTTCTGCAGTCCGTCGTCAACCATCAACTCCATCCTGTTGCGCACCAATCTGGTAGAGATGGAAGGAATAACTACAGATACCAAAAAATGAAAGATGAATTTGGTGGCAAGTCAAGATGGAAGTATGCACCAAAAGTCCAATGTTACAAATGTGGAAAACAAGGACATTATGCAAATACAAATCAAAGCTCTGGTCTAAAGCCAGAACAAAAGCCAACACCTGAAGATCCTTTGAAAAAATATAGATGTGCTTTATGTGGAAACAAAGGCCATAAAGAAAATAGATGTCCAGATTCCAGGTTGTATGGAGAAGCATATGCGATAGAGTCTTCATCAAATGAATTAAATTGCATAGACTCTGACAGTGATGACATCTGTTTTGCAGAAGAATCGGACAGTAGCACAGATTTCAATATAGTGCAATCTGCAAGAACTGGTCATTCGTGCCAATGCATAGATAAAAATAATTGTAGTTGTTTTATGGAAGATGAATCCCTGACTTCAAGTCCAGATGAGTCAGAAGATGAGAAGTTGGCAACTTATTTGGCTTGGATTGAATCCAAGAAAGAAGTTAAACACTGTAATATGATAAGAACGGGAACCCAAGCCTCAATAATGATGAAGCAAATTGAAGAAATTAAGAAGGAACTGCCAAAGAAATAATGAAAGAAGCATTTGCTAATGCCTTCCTCCTGAAACAGAAGGAAAAGGTTTCCTCGGAGCCCTCATCTACAAAAGGCAAAAGCAATAAGAGTTCTGGAAAATCAATGCATAAAAGGCTTCCTCAAGTCTCCTCTAATTGGAATCTGTTTGCATCTACTCTTCCTTCGTATGAAAGAAATATTGCTCCTCTCTTAGAGACAGAAACCAAAAGGCCGGTCTCCATACAGGAACTGGCCAAAGAACAGAATATTTTGAAGAAGTAAATCAAGGAACTTAGAACAAGAACAGAAAAACTAGAAAAAGAAAATGGGTCAAGTTCCTCACTGGTAGAAAGTTCTTCAGAAGAAGAGAGAGAAGAAAGTGAAACAAAACAAATACAGGATGATACTTCAATCCCACAATACCAAAAGGTTACTCCAGCTGGCCCTAATCCTCCTGATTATGATTCATTTCATATAAACGCAATCACTCATCAAAGATACACTGTCACAATGGACATTAAAATCAAAGATAGCTATTTTCATCTCCCTGTTTTGTTTGATACTGGATCAGATGTAAATGTGTTAGATATGGATAAGATCCCTACCAAGTATTGGCATATTACCTCCAAACTAATTCACTCAGTTGGCTCTGACTCTGCTATCAAGTTTGAAATTCCCCATGCTACTGTTTGTATAAACCAGTATCGCCTAGATGCCAACTTTTATTTGATGAATATGTACAATGCTTGTATCCTTGGAACTCCCTTCTTAAAGACGGTAGAGCCTCATGGAGTATGTACATACCAAGGCCAAGAAGGAATTTTTATGACTATCAATCCGCTGGATTCCCCAGTATTCTTGCCTTTAATCTCCAGCCCTAAAAGGTCAGACATGATCCATAATATCAGGCTTCAACCTTTGATGATGTACAGAGACAAGCTAGCAGCAAAGGAGTTACAGTTGAATGAAGTCAAAAAACAAATACATTCCAAAAGAATAGAGGACCAATTGAAGGCTGATAAATGGCAGAACATAAAAATGGAAACAGAGAGGGAATTCAAGAAACATGTTTGTGCTAATTCTCCTAATGCATTCATACGTAGGAAAAGGCACATGGTCAAGTTGCATCTCAAGCCTGAATTCAAAGGAACTCCTGGACACTCAAATGCTGTACCAATGTCCAGAGAAATGCAAGAGTATTGCCGAAAGGAAATCAAATAATTGTTCGAAAAGGGACTCATAGTTCCTTCAAACAGCCCCTGGAGCTGTTATGGGTTTTATGTAAACAAGCACTTTGAGCAGGTAAGGTAAGCACCCAGAATGGTGATAAACTACAAACCATTGAATGATGTTCTTGACTGGAATAGATATCCAATTCCTAATAAATCAAATCTAGTCAAGAGAATTGCAGGATGTAAGGTGTTCTTAAAGTTTGATCTAAAAAATGGATTTTGGCAAGTTGAAGTTGACCCAACAGATCAGTTCAAGACTGCATTTGGAGTGCCTGATGGACACTATGAATGGACAATGATGCCCTTTGGCCTAAAAAATGCACTTTCACAATTCCAGAAGATAATGGAAGATATTTTTAAACCCTACATGGATTGGTTGATTGTGTACATAGATGACATCCTTCTTTTCTCAAAGACATTGGAAGAACATCAGAAACATCTAAGAGTCTTCCTAAAAGTAGTTTATGATAATGGTCTAGTTCTCTTTGTGAAAAAGGTGAAGCTCTATCAAGATTCAATTGAGTTCCTTGGACAGAAAATTGAGAAAGGGATGATAAAGGTCCAAGAACATCCCATTGAATTTGCAGACAAATTTCTAGACATCATCAGAGATAAGACTCAATTACAAAGATTCCTTGGGTGTTTAAAGTTTAAACTATTTATCACCTTATTACAAAAATCTGGCCAGTGATAGAAAGGTCTTAAACCAGAGACTATCTAAAGATCCAATTCCATGGAAAGATGAGCATACAAAGGCAGTCCAGAGAATTAAAAGTAGAGTAAAGACTTTGCATATCTTGCATGTTATTGATGATGAGCTCCCCAAGATTATTGAAACAGATGCATCAAATCTAGATGGGGTGGTGTTTTGAAACAAGTCAGACAAAATGGAAAGAAGAAAGAAGAGGAGATAGTCCAGTTTGCCTCTGGGACATTGACTAAGACTGAGGATAACTATGCTACAATAGATAAAGAGATTTTAGCTGCTCTTAGATGCATAGGGAAATTTCAAATTTATCTCTTGAATCATGATTTTATTATAAGAACAGACTGTTCAAGTTTGCCCTTTGTTCTGAATAATACAATAAAAAATGCAACAGCCAAAGGAAAGTTTGCTCGATGGCAAGCTTTATTCTATTGTTATAATTATTCAGTGGAACATATTTCTGGTAAGATAAACTATATTCCATATTTCCTAACCAAAAAATACCTTTCACTGAGGTATGATATAAATTTTGATCAAGCAAGTGGGAAAAGCCAAGCGAACGGAAGCAAGTGGGCCCATAACCCATAGGTAAATATGATAGTTTCAGCTTGGATTGAAGGTGAACACAAGATCTACAACATCAATGATAATATGAGCTGGTTGGACTATGTTCAAATATGGAAACCCAGGTGGGAATTGAGAAGTACAGAAGCACTTGATGATAATCTGCAAGGATTAGATGCATTTATTCGCCTAGTACTAGAATTAAGAAGAATTCCCATGGGATCAAGCATAGCCCCATAAATGATCTATAATAACTCTTTGCACAAGGTTGTTGATGCTAGCAATTGGTTAACCCATCTATATCATGATCTTAATTTAATATGGACTGAAGTCTCTTCATTCCAACCAAGATTACAGTTGGATCACCAATATTACTGTATTAATCGCATAAGATCATTGAAAGAATGGCCACATCAAGATGCCAGTCTAAGATTCCCTAGTACCACACACACATATGAAAGATATAAGAAATTGTGGTGGGAATTTCTCAGAAAATAAAATACAACTCGAACATATTACACTATGCTAAAGTTTGGGTTACAATGCATGCAAATCTTTGAAGATCCTCCACTCTATGGTATGGATTGGATGGAAGATTCATGGCAGACATTTGGAATCAACCTAACAGCACTAGAACCAACCGTCATTCATAATCTGAACCAAGATGTGGAAGAGCCACTTGAAAGGGTCAAAGACATACTGCAGACAAGGATTACCGAAAGACATGTCCTTGAGTACTACATCCAGAACAGATAACAGTGGCTTGTCAAGACCCGTATTGAAATCCACATGCACTAGAACCAACGAGTGGTCCTCAGATCCTTGTACTCCAAAGCTTGGGATACCCAATCTAACTTTCGGGAAATGTATGGGCCACCGTATTCTGATGAGCAAGAGTATTAGTACCATATGGCTATGAATGGGGTCTGTCCATTCAAATATTCTTTGCGGCTAAGGGAGTGGGCCTGTCCTCTCCACTATCTTTGTCCTCTTTATTAGTCTTGGCCAACAATATCTGTCCCCTTATCCTTCAAGGACGATTCTCATGTATGATTCGGAGCACTTCTCCGACTTTTGATGTGGTTTGACCCATGTCATACATGAAGATCTACAGAAAAGAGATATACGACAGATCTTGTCATGCTTTCCTCGATGCTCTCGGTTCCTTTCGGTTTCCTTCGGTGGACCTCCTTTTGAGCTATAAATAAACAAGGGCAAAGCCATTTGAAGGCATTCGAGTTTAAGTGGACTCGCTCTGCAAGTGTCTAGGTCGGAGAAAGTGGTATGCTCTGCAACTAGGCCTCATGTTATTAGATTGCATCAGAAGACTTCCTCTATAGTATTAAGTCTAGAGTCTATTAGGAAGAGAAGACAGATGTATGCTCTGTGACTGGGCTTCGGGCTATCAGATCACACCAGAAATCTGGATTTTGAAAGTTTGTAAGAGTCTGTAATAAGAAAGTATGCTCTGTCTCTTGGCCCTGTGCTAAAAGAAGACATCGGAAATCTTTAGTGTCAATATTCTGCAAATGTAAAGATTTGATCCTCTGCAATGAAATATACTATGTTCAAATCTTGTGCTCATCTTTGAAATTACTGTTACACAATTAGTATCCTCAGTCAAGGTTTCGAGTAATTTTCCAAAGGCAATAGAAGTTGGGAGCAACGCTAGTGGCTTAATATCCTTGTGAAGGCAGGTGGCCATGGAGAGGTGTGTTTCAAGCGTGAAGGACTATCTGTGGATGCGTGGAAACAGATAAGAAACCATTGTACGGGTACGTAATAGTTTTCTTACAGAACTTTATCAGAGTAGCAAGTCAGTTAGACCTCTGCTATGAATGGTATCAGAGCCTTGTTTTATCTAGTTTGTATATGCGGGTGTACCCAAAACGCCTTGAATTAGGTATTCAACTTTGCTGATTACTAAAACATAAAAGGTCCTCGTACGTTGTGCAAAGGATAAAATCTGTTTTGATATTATTTCACAAATGGCACTAAATCGTATTACTAGATCCTTCTCTTCAGTAGACAAAAGAAGATTATCTGAAGTCAGTTATAGAATATCTGAAATAGATGATTGTGAAGAAGTAGATCCTCAATCTTGGAATCCTCCAAGACTTGATAGCTCAAAGATTTATGAAAAAACTTTAATTGCTATCTTTAGAAAAAAGGTTATTTTGAAAGAAATAGAATTGAAGATTAAAATCTCTGGTCCAACTACTCAGATTATTGCAATAAATATGTTTTCCAAAGATGAGTTAAGAAGGTTTGCATAATATGTTCAATCTAGTAGATACAATTATATCCACTTTGGAGGCATTAGAATTGGTATGGCTCCTCTTTTCAGAAGAGGAATAAATACTCCCTGTATAGTAGAACTTTTTGATATCAGACATATGTCTTATGATCATGCCCGAATAGGCACAATAACAGGCAATTCACAATCAGGAACATAGTATGGAACCTTAATTCCTGATTATGCTATGGGCTTAGCAGATCCTGATTTAAAGGATGCATGGAAAATGTTGATAGGAGTCCAAGGATTGCAAATGGTTGATGAGCATGAATTCCTCTCTGTTATAATTCAAACAACTTTCATGCTTTCCAATACAGCACATCCAAATCTCAAACAACCAGTTCTCAAGGATTGCATACAACAGGAATTTCAAATGCTGAAAGCTCAGGAGTGACTTATGAAGATGTTGGTTTACCCTCTGACTGGTCTTTCCAATATCATTCTATTAATTCCAGACAACAAAAACCTTCATCTTTCTCTCGGTCTATTTCAGCTGACAATAATGTTCACTTAATTCCTTTTGCTTCCTCTTCAGCTTGTTTACATTCTGATGTTTTCAGCTGGTTTAATCAAGGAGTCACCTCCTCTTTGCAATGTCCCTCTTGAAAATCCCTTATTCCTTCTCCTCAACCATCTCAGAGTCATCACAGCCAGCGAGGTGAATTCTCCTCTGCAAAATCAACAAAATCTGTAAACCCTTTTCATCCTTCTACTTTTACTGAGGCAAAACCCCTAAATCCATCATCAAATCTACCTGGAAAAGCTAAATTATGCCAACACCCATCCTGTGATCCAACCTCCACTAATGCATATAAAGCCCCTGATGATGTCCAATTTCCTCACTGCAACATGATCAAAAGTATTGATTTCCCTAATAGCTGGAAGAAACAAACCCAAAAAATCGATTGCATGTTATATTCTCAGAGACATCCAAAAGATAAATCTGGCCTAGGATATAATCCTCCCTTTGAACAAGAGATAGAAACTCAAAGGTTCCTTATACATGAAGCTCGACAAAGCAAAAGGTTTCAGAGACTAAAGCAAAAAACCTCACTGCCTTCATCCAGACTCATAACTATTCTGCCAAAAGGCATCCACAATCCTACCCTGAAAGAGATTGAAACATTTCTAGACATATATCAAGGATACTCTCCTTATGATCTCAAGGATGAGTTCATCAAGAAAATGATAAATTGGGACTTCTTCACCCATGAAGATTCTAAGGAATTCAGAGAATCTCATTCCATGGAGCAGAAAACAGAATTAGCAGGACAATGGAAAACTCACATGGCAGAAGAAAATGAATGGATATCTTTCTTTGAATGGTATAAAATAAAAAGGCTAGAATCTTCCCTAGAACATTTACAAGTCAATGCCTTGGAAGAACATCCAGAATCCTCTCAAAAGCCCCCATAAGGCCATAAGTGGGAATTAGTCAAAGGTGGAGAAACCTATATTGTAACATCCTTTCCCCCTTTGAAACCCATCCTTTTGAGAAGAGAAGAAGAAAAAGAAGAACATGTAGTTGTTGCACCCTTCATAGAAACAAAGGGAGAAAGAAAAGAAGTACACCAACAACTTAATTGGAATAGTGCAGCCCTCAAAGGTTTAGCAGTACAAGTTCACGCAGGAAGACAAATTGGAGACTCACAAGGTGAATTTTGGTACCATTTCCCAAGACAAGTCCAAGGTGGTTAAGTCTTAAATCTTAATCATTGAAGAGTGTAATGTCCCCATTCAAATAAATTCATGACAGGAAAATTCCATCAATCCTACTAGTTCCCTAGGTTGGATGGAGACATTGAGATTTGCAATAAGGGAGATAATAAATGTTGCTTAGAAATTAGAATGGAATAAATATTTAATAAATGAGCTAAATAAAATAAATACAAGGGAAAATCAAAGTGGCAATTGATCATGAAGACACATGGAGAGTGTGGGACCCACACAAGCTAGATTTTCTATGCCACATGGCAACCTCCTCTTGTCAATTCGAATCCATAAGAATCCCAACGTTCTTGGGATGAGTTGGAAGGCTCATACACTTGTCAATATGCATCATAGGTAAAATTGGAATGGAAGTGTAACTCTCATGGAAGAGGAAGAGTCAAATGAGAGGTTATTGGGCACTTGGGCTAGATTCCCTAACCTCTATGACAACAATGATGAAGATGCTATGACACCTATGAAAAATTTCAGACTCGATTGCTGACATCTGACCAATATGACATGTCAGGCCTAAAAATAGCATCCAAGTGAGCGCTCATGGGAGTTAGATAAGCTCAAGAGGTTCCTACTCGAATTGGTGGAAGGTGGAAGGCTAGGAAGTGGGAGACAAGTGGCAAATCTTGAATACCTCCCTAATTCAAACTGGCTTGGAGTTAATGGATGGAATTGGAACCTTAGAAGGCTAAGGATGTTTATAAAATACATAGATCAAGTAAGAGAAGGTATTTTGATCATTTTTAGAATTTGCATTTGAGAGGAGAGCTAGTGGAGTGCTACTCTACTTGCCTTAGCACCAATTTCGAGGGTGAAAAATTCCCATCCTAGTTGGTAATTGGAGAGGCCATTCAGACCTTTCATTTGGAGCTTTAATGGAGTCATATGTTGCAGGTTCAAGATACAAGGAAGCTCGTGGTCACTTCTAGTTCATCTTGTTTCTCCAACCATTTCAAGTTTTCTCAGCATATTCAAGATCCTTGAGGAATTGCGCACTTGGTGAGATGTTGTTCTCTTTGGGAGAGATTTTAATGCCCCATTTCCTTATCATATGATGTAAATGATCTGTTCTTCATATTCATGATAGCTTCAAGTCTAAATTCCAAGTGGAACTACGTAAATATGATCATTAATGAGCAAATGGTGCCATTTTCCCCACTATGTTGATGTATGCCAATGATATGTTGTTATTTTCGAATGGAAAAGTGAACCACTGATGATTTTATGATGCATGGGATTTTAATAATCTGTTATACAAGTTTCATGTTCAGTGCATAATATTTTGGAGTCATATTTTTCAGTTTCATAGCATTTGGAGAAGATTGCCTATCATTTCCCCCAAGGTCGAAACTAGTCTTTTTGTATCTGATTTGAGAGGGTTGTATCAGACTTAATAAATTGAATGGTGATGCATATGAGACCATATTGATGTCCCCTATATATCCCCTACCTCTTTTCAGAAATTCGAGAGGGTCCAATATCATTTGGAGAGCCATTTTCAGCATCTACCCTATGGGGAATTGAACCCCTAATTGCTAGTCAAATTCCTTACATTGGCCAGAATTCAAAGGAGAGTTGAATAAGCCTTTTGAAGACTCTAAAGCATCCATGAACCTCATAATCATGTAATAATACCATCCATATACCTTCTGTATCAATTTGGTAGCATTTGGAGCCATTTGGAGATCAAGAAACCAATACTAGCTAAGGGTCGAACTAGTGGAAAAAAATGAAAATTTCACCATTTTAATAAATTTATAAAAAGGGACATTACAAGTGGTACCAGAGCATGATCTTGGCACCTGATGTGGTTTTATATTCATGAGGACAAGAATTTAGGGACCACTATTAGATATTGAAACCAAAAGTGCGTTTGTTGAAGAAGAGAGAGTAGGAAAAGAAGTGCATTTTGAGGAAACCATGGCTAATGAGAAGGGAACCTCAGATGATAGTGAGGATTTTAGGAAACTCATGAAACCTATTTTTGAATACATGACCAAACAGATGTTGAAAGGATTCGAATTGTTTGCTAGCCAACTTTGGAGCAAAGGAGTAATAGGAGGCATCAACAGTTCTCATTATGAGGAAAAGTAGCCAATGGGTGAGCATATTTTCTCAATCACATGACCCCATAATAGAGAAAATGAATTTAAGAGAACACCAAGGCCTACTACACCTAAATTTCTTGATTCCAAAGCAAATATTAATACTCCAAATGATGTGGAAGAAATTCTACTCGAATGACAAAAATTGAGTGCAGATTACAGAAGTACCCTACCATTTGATCAATACCTTGCTATTTCAAACAAGATAAAAATGAGGGAAAGTAATAGGACTCCCTTTCAAAATAGGGAATTGAATTATGCAATAAGTAAATGCCACTTCCCACCTTTGATGGATCATCTCAAAGTTCTGCACATACTTGGGTACAAAAACTAGATGTGTATTTTTAGGTGAATCCAATGGTGGAAAATGATGCTTTAAAAATGGTCATTTTGCATCTTGAAGGAGAAGCCAATGATTGGTGGTTCCATGGTCTGAAAACCTTGGGAAATGATCAGGTTAAAACATATGGAGAATTTGTTGACAGGTTATTAGAAATATTTTAGCAAAAAGACCCAGAATTTCCTTTCAAAGAACTAGCCCAATTGAAGCAAGTTGGAACCCCTGCTTAATATATGTTGGAATTCCAAAGATTATCAGTTAAGGTGGCTGATATATATATGGTGAGGTTAGTATTACTCTTTACTGAAGGTTTGGATGAACCCTTAAAAGTTTTAGTTAAGGCCCACAAACCAAATTCATTGAAGGATGCCATGAACTTGACAAGAGATCTACAAAATGTACTACGTAGGACAAGGTTTCCTCCCAAGCCTAACTTCCCTTCCAAATTCAAATTTGACAAGAAGCCTTGGCAAAGAGATGCATTTGAAACGAACAAGAAAGAGGGACTAAACATGGAAGAACTTAGAAGAAATAAAATATGCTACACATGCTTCCAACCATGGGCACTGAGGCATAAATGTATGAAGGGAAAAGCTCAATACATTGAAGTATTTGCTGATAATGATGATTATGAAGGGGGTATGGAGGAAGAAGAACATATTTCATGTCACGTCCCCATTTTGACCCCCTTTGTAAATGATGTAAATATTGTAATTTAATCATGGTGAGGAGCTCAAGGCCAAGGCCCCACCATTGATTTAGCGTTTCATGTATCGGCAATTAAAATAGATGCCTATGGTTCTTGTGCGAGATGGGCACAATGTATATAAGACATCATGTAAATACGAATTTTAATGAAAAATACCCACAACTAGCTATGCAATGCAACAAAAGAGATGGGGCATGGTTCTACAAGGAATAGGGAGGGAAATTATTCAAACCCTTGAGCCAATAGTATTAATCCATGTGTCAATGGGGAAACCCATAAACCACCAACTACCCATTTTGTCTCATGTACCCAATCATTTAATTTTTTCCAAGAAATTGGTTAAGGCAGTTAATGCCTAGGGAATGAAAGAGTATGGGCAAGCCATTTTTGTGCATGGGCAAGCCATTAACTTGGAAAATCGTGTTTTTGCTTGAGGGGCAAGAAACCACCCACGAAATGGTGCCCAAAGCCATGGGGAATGGGCAGTCTTCATTCATTCACGCAGGTAGAGAAGGCTGGGAGTTACAGTCACGTTTTTGAGCAAAAACGCAGGGTTCTCCCTGCCCAAAAACCCGTTTTTGGTTTTGGATAGTAGCTGGGAAGGAGGGGGTGCGATTTGGGACTGTAGGGAGTTCGTTTTGTCCCCAATTTGCCATGGGCGTTTTTCCTAAAAACGTTTTCTGCTACCTGGGGTTTTCTCCAAACCTCCATTGCTCGTTTTTAACCTTCCCACGTTTTTCTGAAGTCTAGGGGATCTTTTTCCTGCCCGTCACTGTAAAAACGTTTTGTCTTGCCCCATAATGGTGTTCTGCTGTTGTGTGCATTCTCGTTTTTGGTTTGAACCTGTGAGCTGAAGTTTTGGACTAGTAGTGGATAGAACTGGCTTGATAAACCTAGTAGAGAGTGTAGCCTCTCAAGAAGATCAAGAGGGCTTGGATACTTTTCTATGCACACCCTGAGAGCACTAGAAAGGGAGGTATGGCTTGAGGGACTGTGTGGCAGTGAAGAGAATACTTCCTTGTGTTGGGTGTGTAGGCATTGTGAGTGCCAAGCTGAATAGATCTGGGAGGGACATCCTCAGCTCTGTGGTTGAGCATACTAGCTTAGCAATTCTTCCCTTCCATGTCCTAGCAGCCTGATAAACCCAATTGCAGATTGGCTTGGCTCATATTGGTGTATGCTTGGCTATGTGTGAGTCTGTTGTTCCCTGATTCCTTGTAGAGATCATGCCCAGCTCGGGGGTGGCAGTGGTGCTGAGAGATTGAGGAGCACACTGGCCTACGGTTGGGTGGAACGTTGCAGTTGCATAGCCAGTTGCGTGGGATTACTTTTGTATAAGATAAGTATTCTCCTGTGTTAAATTGCAATTACTTATTTGATGAACATCTTAAATGTATGATGGATGTGAAATTCTTAATTTCCGCTGTGATTTTCTTAAAACCATACATCTCCATCTATCTCTGTTATACTATGTTCATGCTTATGATTAAACGTTTCATAGGGCTAGCCGCCCAATTTAATATCGCATCTGTTATGCATTTGTATATGTATACATTCTTTTTGATTTGAATGCTTGTTGAATGTGAATGGGGCTGGATGCCCGGGTTAACCGTCACGATCCTCTCCATCTAGCTGGTTGGATGGGAGGGGACGTGACATTTCAGAACAAGAAGAGGGATATGATACAGCAGAAGAAGGGAAACAAGAAGAAAATCAGCCCTCACCTGACAAAGCAAGGATGGCAGTACTTTCAGCAATGTCTCGTTATCACACTATTCAATGCAAGGGTGTGGTACTAGGACAAAGGGCCTCAATTTTGGTAGATGGAGGAGGCACACATAAATTCATTGATGCAAACATGGTGGAGAGAAGGAAGATGCCTACTGAACCATTCAATGGCTTCACAGTTGTTGTCATGTTCCAAATTGGCATTGGGTCACAATGGCCTAAGCACATTGGACATATTCATTAGAGTTTGTCAAATTGATGCTAAGCGTCAAATAATTGTCAAGGAGGAAAATTACTAGTTTCCTAGGTTTGGGGTGGAAGCTTTGGGATTTGGAATAAGGGGAACAATAAATGATGTTTGAACATTAGAATGGAATAAATATTTAATAAAGGATCTAAATAAATATATACAAGTGAAAATCAAAGTGGCATTTGATCATGAAGTCACATGGAGGAAGGGGGACCCACATATGGCTATATTTCCCCACTACACTTGGCATCATTCTCTCACCAATTCGAATTCAAGGTGAATGGTAACATAATTGGGGGAGTTCAAAAGGTATCATTCATTGCATGACTCATCCATGGTCGAAATGTAGAGGAAGAGTAACTCCCATGGAAGAGGAAGAGGCAATTTGGAGCTAGTGAGACACTTGGGCTAGATTCCCTAGCTCTATGACAACAATGATGAAGATGCTATGACACCTATGACACAAATCAGACCTGAAGGCTGAAATATGACATATATGACATGTCAGGGCTAAAAATAGCCTCCAAGAGGGCGCTCAAGGGTGTAAGGGCAGCTAAGATGCTTCCACATGTGATTTGGTGGAAGTGGGAGACTAGGAATTGTTGTACAAGTGGCGTTCTTTGGAATCTCTTCCCAACTTGAGTTGGCATGAGTCTCTTGGAAGGAATTAGACCCATGGAGGACATTAGAGGTTTATAAATTTCAATTGCATTTGTGAACAGGGAGAGCTAGTGGATGACTAGTTTCTTTCCTTAGCCAATTTCGAGGGTGAAAGATTCCCATCCAAGTTGGTAATTGGAAAGGCCAATCAGACCTTTAATTTGGAGCCTTAATGGAGTGTTTATTTGTAGGTGTAATCTACAGGGCAGCTCATGGTTTCTTCTAGTGCAGCACACTCTCTCAACCATTTCCAGTTTTGATGGCATATTCTTGACCCTTGAGGGAGGGATTTTTTGGTGAGCTCTTGTACTCTTTGGGAGAGCTTATCATGATCTATTTTTGTTGTAATATGATTAATATACTCTTTTCTTCATCTCCATAAAGTTTCAGGTCGAAATACCAAGTGGTTATATGTAAAATGGATTATTAATGAGAAAACAGTGACCATTCCCCCACTAGATTGATGTATGCCAATGTACTGATGATGATTTCGAATGGAAGAATATTTATCTGATATATTTATGATGTATGGACTTCCATTTATGATTATTACAAGTTTCATGTTCAGCACTTAAGAATTTGGAGCCATCTTGCTCAGTTTTATTTTATTTGAAGAAGATTTCATGTTATTTCCCCCAAGGTCGAACTAGTGATTTTTGCTGCTATTTGGGAGAAGGTTAGAACATAATTAATAATTGATTAATGGTGCACATGAGACCTAAATAATTTCCCTCAAAAATCCCCTACCTCTGATCATAATTTCGAGTGAGTTTGGAGGCATTTGGAGAGTCATTTTCAGTACTTACCCTTGGGGGATTTGAACCCCAAATTGCTAGTTAAATTCCATACTTTGTCCAGAATCTTAAACAAGTTTTCAGAAGTATTTTGATGGTCATAAATCATCCATTAACATCATAATAGAGTACAAATATCATTCATACACCTTCACTGAATATTTAGAGGCATTTGGAGCCAATTAGAGACCTAGAGACCAATACTAGTCAAAGGGAAATTACTAGTAAAGTTCCCTACATTGGCCAGAATTGAAATAGGATTTGAAGAAGTATTTTAAAGGTCCAAAATCATCCATGAAACACATATTTATGTTCTAACACCATCCATATGCCTTCTCAGAATATTTGGGAGCATTTGGGGCAAATTGGAAACCTAGGCATCAAAACTAGTCAAAGATCTAATTTGGGGAAAAAGTGAAAAATTGGTTCTTTTAATAAAAAATTTAAAAAAGAGTCATTATAGTTGTCATTCTAGGTCACAACACTATGGAGTGAAAAACATGGGTTCCAAATATGCAAATCACCATAGGTAATTACACTTTTTCTGATAGCTTTTATGTGGTTGATGTTGCTGATACTAATGTGGTTTTGGGAGTGCAATGGTTGTACTCTATAGGGGAGCATACAGTGAACTATCAAATTCCTGAAATGAAATTCCAAGATTCGGAAGGAATACTAAGGGTTGTGAGAGGGCAACACACCTATCCGAATCAAGTAGTGACCTCCCATAGTATGAGATCCATATTGAGGCATGGAGACGTAGAATGGGCTGTTGAATTTTTCATCACCTCTTCCAAGCCAAACATAAAGGTTGTTGAACACCCAAAGGAGATAGAGCAACCCCTAAAAAAATATGAAAAAGTTTTTGGAGACCTTCCACATGGTAGACCACCTGATAGGGGGGTTTAGCACAACATTGTTTTGGAGGAGGGCACTTCACCCATCCAAATACCACCCTATAGACATCCAAAAAGATTCAGAGATGAAATTGAAAAGGCCATCCAAGAACTTCTAGAGTTGGGACTCATTAGACCAAGCTCTAGCCCTTATGCCTCTTCAGTAGTGTTGGTGAAGAAAAAAGATGGAACCTTTAGGATGTGCATAGACTTTAGAGATTTGAACAAGAAGACAATTAAGAATAGGTATCATATTCCTAGAATCGATGAGCTCATGGATGAGTTATTTGGGGCAAAATATTTCTCCAAAATTGATCTTAGATCAAGTTACCATCAAATTCGAATGAAGGAAGAACATGTGCAAAAGACTGCTTTTAGATGTCACTATGGCCACTTTGAGTTTCTTGTTATGCCTTTTGGATTAACTAATGCTCCACCACATTCCAAGCATGCATGAATAGGATCTTTTGCAAGCAGCTTAGAAAGTTTGTTTTGGTTTTCTTTGATGACATTCTCATTTACAGCAAAACTTGGGAAGAGCATTTGCATCATTTAGAGGTTGTGTTGAAAATTTTGCATGAACAGTCCTTGTTTGCCAAGTTGTCTAAATGTAAATTTGGGATGAAGGAACTCTTGTATCTTGGGTACATTATTTGACAAGGAGTGAAAGTGCACGTGGAAAAAATAAGGGCTATCCTTGAATGGCCAACACCAAAAAACATCACAGAATTAAGAGGCTTCATTGGAATATGCACCTATTATAGGAAGTTTGTGAAAGGGTTCTCCAAATTGACTTCTCCACTCACTAATTTGACAAAGAAAGATGCTTTCAAGTGGGATGAAGAGGATGAAAAGGCCTTCCAAAAAATGAAAGAGGTAAAGAGTAGTTTTCCAGTACTTGCATTACCTTATTTTACTAAACCTTTTGTTTTGGAATGTGATGCTTCAGGTGAAGGGTTAGGGGTTTTCCTAAAGAAAAATCAACACCCTATAGCCTTTGAGAGCAGAACGTTGCAGCCACATGAGAAGATTTACTCCATCTATGACAAACAAATGTTGGTCTTCATGCATGCCTTGGCCAAGTTTAAACAATACTTGGTGGGGAACAAGTTTGTGGTGAAAACTGATCACAATAGTCTAAAGCACTTCCTCACCCAAAAGGACCTTAATGAAAGGCAACAAAAGTGGGTAAGCAAGATCCAAGCTTTTGATTTTGATATTGAATATGTAAAAGGGAAGAAAAACATTGTAGCAGATGCATTATCTAGAAGACCTTCATTTTCTCTCATGGACATTGCAAAAGATTGGAAAAACATGCTAATGATTGAATATGCCAAAGATAGTTTTGCTTGTGATGCGTTAGATGGGGTCCAAGGGGATGATAACTACAGGATTTTGAATGGGCTGAGATATTATAAGGGCAGAATTTATTTGGTTTAAAATTCAAAACTCAAGTACAAGATTTTGCAAGAAGCACATGATTCCCCACTAGCTGGCCATCTGGGGATCTTCAAAACTGATAGGCAATTAAGGCAAAGGTTTTTTTCTAAGTAGCCATGGTACCCGTATCGAGGGGTCGGGCACGCGTACCAGTACTGGGTACCCATACCGCCATACCCAGTATGGGAACGGGTACTCCTGGGAATACCCAAGAAGTACTCGGTACCTTGCCCAAGTACCCGATACTTTCCATTATCCAATCGGGTACTAGTACTCCAAAAAAGGAAAAGTACCCTAATTTTGGGTACTTCGAGGTACTTCTGGCCCATAAATATTAGCCCGTGGACTTAAAAATCCAATTTTTTTTAAAGTTTTGAAGTGAAGAGGGGGTAGGGTATGTTGGGGCCCTCTCCCAAAGATGTCCAAGTGTGCAACCAATTGGTCCAATGACTTCCACAACATGAATAAACGCATTATCTCAATCTACTATTACACAATTTTTTAATATCAATACACATACTTACGTAGTTATGTTGTTATAAAACAAATTATGACCCTAACAATATCTGAGAAGTTACAGGGTAGACATTTACATATGATTTATGAATCCCTCTCCCTGCTTAAAATCTATTAGAAAGTGTCTAGAAATGGGAAAGCAGAGGGAAAGCAATCCCTACAAACTATAGTTTGCAAACATTTTAAACATCAAAAGATGTTGTCCAAAGAATTAGAGATCATGAAAGGAAATACAAAAGCAGTGAACTACAGGCCATAGTTAGAAGAAAGTAATCCAATTCTAACCATAGAAGAGATGACCTAGAGGCTGGAAGTCTTGTTGCCAATCTTTATCGATATTATAAACCCAAGGATAGTCGCAGGATCTAAGCCAAGTTAATAGAAATTAAATAGTGTAAATCCTGTCAACATTAATCTTTGGTAAGATGTATACAGTTAATTTGCAGCTTCTGAAACATGAACAGGATGAAAATTACCTAACAGACTGAGAATAAGAAGAACAAAAGTGGGTCCACAAAGATGACAAATAGGAAAGATATTACAAGGAACTGATTCCACCGCTTAACATTTTAGAATGGGGGTTGATAACAGATGGCAATCGATAATTGCTCCATCCAACAAGTTTCCAATCAATAATTTTGGCTCCACTGAAATCATTTCTTCTTCTGATAAAAAGCATACTTTAATAATTAGCATAACACCAAGGATAGCTAGATTTAAAATTATAACTGTTGATGATAAGAGAAAATTTAATGTTATAGCTAGATTTAAAATTATAACTTCTGATGATAAAATAAAATTTAATGTTACTCATGTAAAAGTATAGCTCAGGTGATACAAGAAAATATAAAGTGTAATCTACACATTTCGGCTAACATGGTCTGCTGAAAATGAAAGGTATCCCTCCAGAATTAAAATAACTTAAGGTGAAATTTCTCATAGATGGTATCTATTATATAATATAATTTATAAACTTGAAAATTTAATATATATATATATATATATACAGTACCATGACGTACCCAAGTACCCTGTTTTAAAAAGTGGCGTACCCTTACCCATACCCGTCCCAGTACCCAAGTACCCTGGATACTTAGGTTTTTTTTTTAGAGGGCTGAAGGAATATGTTCTCAAATATGTAAATGAATGTATAGTATGTCAGCAAAAAAATTCTGAACTCACATGCCCAGTGGTTTGTTGCAACCATTGCCCATTCCGGAACAAAAATGGGAGAGTATCTCAATGGACTTCATCACAGGTTTGCCCAAATATTTGGGAAAGGATTGCATATATGTGGTAGTGGATAGGCTGAACAAATTTTCTCATTTCTTTGTTGTTACATCATCTTTTAGTGTTGCACAAGTGGCTGATGTTTTTTTTAAAGAAATCTTCAAATTGCATGGGCTCCCTAAGAGCATTGTAAGTGATAGAGATAGTAGATTCATGGGTTCTTTTTGTCAAGAAATTTTCAGATTGGTGGGCACACAATTGACTCAAAACACAAGCTATCATCCACAAACTGATGGCCAAACAAAGAGAGTGAATCAATGGTTGGAAAGGAACATAAGGAACTATGTGGGAGAGCAGCAAAAAGCATGGGTAAAATGGCTACACTTTGGTGAGTTTTGCTACAACACCACTTTTCATATGTCAATAGCAATGTCTCCTTTCAAAGCATTATATGGTTATGAAGCACTCACCTTTGTTGAACATATCTTTGGTGATAGTAGAGTCCCAAAAGCTAAAGATTGGGTGTAAGAGAGCCAAGAAATTTTAAAGTTTTTGAAAGACAACTTGCAGGTTGCCCAAAATCAGCAAAAACAATATGCAGATCAACATAGGGAAGAAAGGACCTTTCAAATCAATGATTTGGTATATTTGAGGTTGCAACCATATAAACAAACATCTCTAAAAAAGAAGGGAGCAGAGAAGCTAAAACCAAGATACTATGGCCCATACAAGGTAGTTCGGAAGGTTGGGGAGGTAGCATATGAGTTAGAACTTCCAGAAGGAAGTAAAATCCATAATGTATTTCATGTTTCATGTCTCAAGAAGGTTGTCTTTCAGCAAATTGTCATTTTAGAAAAACTTCCTCCTTTGGATGATGAAGGTTAGCTCATACTTGTTCCAGAAAAAATTTTGAAGACTAGGGAAAGAAGATTGAGGAGAAAAACTATCAAAGAGTACTTGGTACAATGGAAGGATCTCCCAAGTGAAGATTCCACATGGGAAGAGGAACAAATTTTGCAGCATCCAAATCTGAAATTGCTTGAGGACTAGCAATCTTGGGTGGGTAGGACTGTAATGTCCCCATTCAAATAAATTCATGACAGGAAAATTCCATCAATCCTACTAGTTCCCTAGGTTGGATGGAGACTTTGGGATTTGCAATAAGGGAGCTAATAAATACTGCTTAGACATTAGAATGGCATAAATATTTAATAAAGGATATAAACAAAAAAAATACAAGGGAAAATAAAAGTGGCAATTGATCATGAAGACACATGGAGAGTGTGGGACCCACACAAGCTAGATTTTCTATGCCACATGGCAACCTCCTCTTGTCAATTCGAATCCATAAGAAGCCCAACGTTCTTGGGATGATTTGGAAGGCTCATACACTTGGAAATATGCATCATAGTTCGAATTGGGATGGAAGTGTAACTCTCATGGAAGAGGAAGAGTCAAATGAGAGGTTATTGGGCACTTGGGCTAGATTCCCTAACTTCTATGACAACAATGATGAAGATGCTATGACACCTATGAAAAATTTCAGACCCGATTGCTGACATCTGACCAATATGACATGTCAGGTCTAAAAATAGCATCCAAGTGAGCGCTCATGGGAGTTAGATAAGTTCAAGAGATTCCTACTCGAATTGGTGGAAGGTGGAAGGCTAGGATGTGGGAGACAAGTGGAAAATCTTGAATCCCTCCCTAATTCGAATTGGCTTGGAGTTAATGGATGAATTGGAACCTTAGAAGGCTAAGGATGTTTAGAAAATACAGATATCAAGTAAGAGAAGGGCTTTTGATCATTTTCAGAATTTGCATTTGAGAGGAGAGCTAGTGGAGTGCTACTCTACTTGCCTTAGCACCAATTTCGAGGGTGAAAGATTCCCATCCTAGTTGGTAATTGGAGAGGCCATTCAGACCTTTCATTTGCAGATTTAATGGAGTCATATGTTTCCGGTGCAAGCTACAGGGCAAATCGTGGTCACTTCTAGTTCAGCTTGCTTCTCCAACCAATTCAAGTTTTCTCAGCATATTCATGATCCTTGAGGAATTGCGCACTTGGTGAGATGTTGTTCTCTTTGGGGGAGATTATAATGCCCCATTTCCTTATCATCTGATGTAAATTCTTTGTTCTTCATATTCAGGATAGCTTCAGGTCAAAATTCCAAGTGTAACTATGTAAATATGATCATTAATGAGCAAATGGTTCCATTTTCCCCACTATGTTGATGTATGCCAATGATATGTTTTTATTTTTGAATGGACAAGTGAACCAATGATGATTTTATGACATATGGGCTGTTAATAATGTTTTATACAAGTTTCATGTTCAATGCATAAGATTTTGGAGTCATATTGTTCAGTTTCATAGCATTTGGAAAAGATTGCCTATCATTTCCCCCAAGGTCGAAACTAGTCTTTTTGTATCTGATTTGAGAGGGTTGTATCAGACTTAATAAACTTAATGGTGCTGCATCTAAGACCATATTGATGTCCCCTAGATATCCCCTTCCTCTGTTCAAAAATTCCACGGGGTCCAATTGCATTTGGAGAGTCATTTTCAGCATCTACCCTATGGGGAATTGAACCCCTAATTGCTAGTCAAATTCCCTACATTGGCCAGAATTCAAAGGAGAGTTGCAGAAGCCTTTTGAATACTCTAAAGAATCCATGAACCTCATAATCATGTCCTAATACTATCCATATATATTCTGTAACAATTTGGGAGCATTTGGAGATCAAGAAACCAATACTAGCTAAGGGTCAAAGTAGTGGAAAAAATTGAAAATTTCACCATTTTAATAAATTTCTAAAAAGGGACATTACAAAGAGCCAATCAAGAAGCTTTTTTAAAGACAGCTTGCGATGATTAGGTCCCAAATCCAACCAACAAAGGTTAAGATACAATTATGGTAACCTTCACACAATAATTTCGTAAGGTGCAAGTACTCTCATGATGACGGGTGTTACCGGATGAACTGGTAGGGATAGTGTCCAATGAACAAATGTAGGGAAAGTGTAACCATTGTCACCTTAGTCACACTTCCAACTGCTTCGGAGTGTCAGAACCTCCAAGGGGAGATACCTTCTGTGATATACAAAATGTCAGTGACCAGTGCCTTTGGTAATAGTGTTCATGAGAATGAAGAAGGCATGCTATGTAATGATGCACTTAGTAAATATCAGATGTATCAAGTTAATGTATTCCGTCAATGTATGAGTAAGAATATCCAATCATAAGACGTAGATCACTCAAAATATATGGAACATAAACACCAATATCAATTTAGTGAGTAAGAGTGATCATGTACTAATGTTCAACCATCCAACATAGATTACCAAGCGAATATAAATATCAATGGTGGAAATGTGGACAATGAATATATCCCAATAACCACAATACAAGATCAATATTTCACCACTTTCAAGTATCCCAAAAACACTTGTTCCAAGTCTGTAATAAGATATGTTAGCAACGGTATGATAGTACTAGTAATATCAATCTTGTAAGAATTGCAATGTAGTCTTAGGGAAAATATAAGTATATCAGTCTAACTTATACTTTGACCAGCTTCACTCTCTATCAATCAAATAGTAAATATATCAGACATGCTCAGTCAAAGTATGTTTTCCAAACACAAGATCATTAACAACAATATGCTACCTTCCTTCAATGTCAAGTTTGTGTCAAATATCATATAAAATGTATGCAATGAGTATTTCACAATTTATTCAATTTGTATCATGTAAATGAACCAATATAGCAGACTATGACAATCACTTTTCAGACCTCTATTTTAGGTAGATTTTAGACCTTGTAATCACCATTTATTAGACTTTAAATGCACTTGACAATGCCAATTATTACCTTCTTCTTTTTCTTGTATGTGCAGGTAAGTGTGCTTGAGAGTTATAGTTGTCCAATGGTGACAGTGTGCAACAAGAGTAGACCAAAGGCAACATCAGAGAGAAGGTCTGAAAAAGGTGAGTTTAGGCCTTAGAAAGGGGTCTGAAAGGAAGGCCAAGCCAGAGGGTAGCCTAGGAGAGGAGGCTAAACCTTCCCAAGGGAAGACCGAGCTTCTTCTTGGGAGGCCGAGGGCTTGAAGAAAAGGAAGAAGGTGAGGTAATAGAGGAGAGGAATGAGGAAAGGGATGAAGGAGAAAAAAAGGAGGAAAGAAGGAGATGGAGAAGGAGGAGGAGATAAGGAGAAACGAAAAAAGGGAACGAAGAGGAAATAAGGGGCATCGAGGGAAGGAGACGAAGAGGAAAGGGTTATCAAGGTTAAAGAAGAGAGGTAGGGAAAATCCCTAGGAAGGGAGAGTGAACCTCAAAAAGAAGGGAAGAGGAATTCGCTAGGGTAGGACTGTTTAGGATTAGGTTTTCAGAATTAGGGTTTTAAAATATGTACACGATCATAAAATTACCCTAATTACAAGAATAAACTAAAAAATTAACTTAAATTAATATTTACAAAAGTACAATTAGCATTTTACGTTTGATTTTTAGTAGTTTTAAGGGCTTTTTAGGAATTTTTGATAGTTTTGAGTTTTTAGGGCATCCTAAAAATTTCCCCTAGGGTTTCTAGGGCTAAAGAAGGCAGAGCGAAATTGTAGGAGAGAGGGACGAAATTTTAGGAAGGCCAAAACATTGAAAAAAATAAATATTTTTTTGATTTTCTAGTGTTTTTAACATAAAATTGCAGACCAAATTCTAACCCTAATTCTACCATGAAAATGCAAATTTACAAATGAAAATGCCAGTGAAATTAACCTAGAAATAATATTTGCAAATTTACAAACTAGGGTTTTTAGGTGAAAAAGATAAATCAACTTAGAGTTTTAATGGATGTTACCCCAAACCCTAGCCTTAGAGGAAGGTGACTAGCCTTCCTCTTGGAAGTAATTCTTCTTACTACTAGGTTAAGACTTATTGAAACAACTTCTAGGGTTGGTTTCAAGAGCCTAAACTATGGCAAAGTTGGAGCTCCAAGGCCAAAATTTGTAAAAACCTCATCTTGGGAGCGTTTTTATTATGTAATGAGGATAGAACAGTAGGCAAAAGCCCTATTCAAAGAGAATGTAGCCCTAGGGATACCATTCAATCATTCAACATGCAAAATTTACCTACCATTCATCAGGAAAACCTTAAAAATGTAAAAGACTTACTTGAGCATGAGTTATTCCAACCATTCTAGCATCCACAAAGCATTAGCAAGACAAATAAAGAATCCAACTTCATCCAGAGGCAAAAAGAATCATCCCTCCAAGAGGTGCACATCACTTCATAAGGCTCTTCTAGGGTAAAAGAGTAGCATAATGAATTTTATCCCATAAGTTGTGTGTAAACATGAAGTGAGGAGATCGTATTTATATGATCTCACACTCACTTTTTACAAAATAACCAAGCCTACATGCTTTAAAATGTCAATTTAAAATTAAAATATGTCAATTTAAAATTAAAATATGTCAACTTAAAATTATAACATAAAATAATCAAATATGTGGGTAACTTGGGGCATTTTCCCCAGAGTTTACCCAAAAGTGACTAAAATGACTAAAAATGATCAAATCAATCCAAAGTGAAGGCTGGAGTAGGTAAGGGGGGATGTCTTGCCCCATCTAACCCCAACAGTTGTGAAACTCACTCAATGACCCCCCCATATCAAGCAATGTGGCTTGGTACAAAGGATGACATTGTCATGCCAAGGAGCCCAAGGAGAGAGGGCGTTGTGATGCAAAGAGGTCGGGAGGGTGTAGATGGTGACCTGGAAGAGAGACAAAAGCCTCGATGCTGAGAGAAATGTCTCCGGAATGATAAAACAGGTGGGGGGTCATGTGACCCAGTGACCCACCCCTAGGAGCCCCAGACACCAACCTCAGGGCTTCAGGCCCTTTCATGAGGCAGTCAGCAATGCCACTAAGACATAGTACTCCCAGGAGAAGAACTAAATGGTCTGGCCATAACCTCCACTCAGAAAATGTTGGAAAACACCCCTCTTGGTCAGAAAAAAAATGACCCTCTCTCCCTGGGGACACATTTGAAGGTGCACTGGTACTGATACCACATAACAATGAGCACCCTCCAAAGAAGCTAAAACATATGTTAAGAATCCATATTAGGTACCCTAAGAACTTTCTAATTTCATCCACCTAGGCGAAAACCTATAAAAAGGCCACTAATATTACCACTTCACAATAGGTAGTCGGACAAAAAAATCATGGGTTAGGTTTCTACATATGGGCAGGGAATGCAAGACTTAGGCCTAGACCCTAAAATATACAGAAATGGTGCCACCTTAAGGACTATTGGATTCTAGTGCCTTAGAAGGTGGATGGAAGAGTGTTATTCGTGGCAATAGCAAGTAGAGTTGACATGTTCACAAGCTTGTAAAGTAGCGAGGAAACCCTCTTCCAACTGAGTTTTGTACAACAATTCCCTATAGCCCCCCTTTCTCCAATTTTGTACAACAATAATGAGGGTGTGGGATCATTTATGGAGGAGAGGAGATAGAGGGTGCATGCATGTGCCATCATCAATTTAGTTCCAGTTTAGATGCCTTTTATATTTACCAATTTAGTTATATTTCTAGTTTTGCTTTAGTTAGAATTTGCATGCATTCAGTTTCTAATTTAAGTTTGCATGCAATAGTTAAGGAAGGCACATGTAGCCTAAATCAGTTTACCAAATCACATGCAACCTATTACTCAAGGCACTGATCTCAAGGAGGATGCATACTTGTATGCCTCAAATTATCTCTAGTAGAGGCACTGTTGTGTTTGTGTGCAAATTCATTGTACCTACTCTTCTTCTCAGCCTATAAAAGAGAAGGTAGGGACATAGGTTTAGTCATTCAGTTTTCGAAGTAGGAACGATAGTGGGTGAAGGGGGGTAGAGTTTGAATATTTTGGGGTAATTCATGTTTTCATGATGATTAAACAATGATGCATTTTGAGTTTTAGATTTGTGCTTTCTCCTAATTTCTTCAGCTTGATGTGTTTGAAAATTCTTAATAACAACCAAATTGCAGCATTGATAGATATTTTAGTTTTAAGTTTTCTTAAGTAGATAGGTTATAAATCAACTTCATTCTTACCACGTGCTAAGGAATTTTAACATGGTATCAAAGCATAGCTGTTGAAATCTTCTAGGTTTTGAGCATGGAGAGATAGATTATTTAGAGTAAACAATCATCAAAAGATTTCAATAGGCACCACATCCAAGCTTAAGTGATTGGAGCATAATGGTGCCAGTAATTATAACGTGGTCTTGTTTAGGTTTGTGGGGTGACAAGACCTTGTGATTTTATCAATTGAAGACTATAGCCTATTATAGTCACTGGAAGTGATGACATTTTCCAATATGCAAGAGAGTCACTTGTTGGAAGGAGACTCCAATTTTGTGCCATGGAAGTTAAGTTTGCATAATATCTTGGAAATGGTAGGTTTGTGGTGCCTATAGGTCCCAAATATCTAGAAAAACAAAAAAAGAAGGTAATTGTAGTGAAGTGAATCTTTTTGGATTTGGTAAAGGATCACTTGATCCCTCATATCACTAGGTAGAAGATTACCAAAGAGATGTAAGATGCCTTGGGAACCTTGTACTAAAGTGTGAACATATCGAGGAAGATACTCTTAAAGAGAGAGCTCAATGCTACTTGCTTGAGTAATACAAATACAATGGCAATTTGTCTCATGAAGATAGTAGAGTTGAGAGATTGGATTGCAACAGTTGGGGACAAAGTTGAGAACAATGAGCTAGTTTGGAGTTATGTAAATGGATTTAGTCCACTATGGCACGACTTTGTCCAAATTATCTACAGTCAACAAAAGTTACTTGAATTTGAGAAATCCTGGGATGCTTTCATTGGAGAGGAGATGAGACTACAACAAGTCTTGACCAATTACAAATATGAGAATGATGAACTAAACCAACTAGTCCTCGTTGGGAAGGTGGGAAGAATAGGTAGAAAAGGAGGATCTGGGAGGGTATGGAAGAGCAAGGAGGAAGAGCCATATTCTTCATGTTAGGGGAAGAAATACTTCAACCATATTTGGTGCTTCATGTGTGATAAGGACAATCACCGTGCTTCTCTGTGTCCTGAGAGGAAGAAGGGGAAGGGAAAGAAGCAACAAAAAGAGTTTGCAGTAAGTGTAGGGGTTTCAAGTTTTAATCGTTTGATATATAGGTTTGGTAGTACCTTTGCCATGATGTCATGTATTTCCATGAAATTTTTTTCAATTTTTCAATGGTATGTGAACAATGGAGCTTCCAAACATATGGGTTATGACAAAAATATTGTCAATGGGTTTCAATAGAAACGGGGAGGATTGTGCATAGAGTCAGGTCATGATGCCACATACTTTGTGAAGGTATTGGACTCCAATCTTTCTAGATGCCTTTAGGTGATTTTCTTGCACTAGATTTTGTCTTATGCGTTCCTGAGTTAACTGAGAGTCTTCTTTCAATTTCTTGCATGACATATTTATAGTGTTTGATTGATTTTGATGTTTAGCAAGTCACCATTAAAGACAACAACCATGGATTTGGACAATTTTTTTACAGAGGAGTGCAAGAAGGTGTCCTTTATAGGCTACTCACAAATCCAATTGAGGAAGTATGGAAGGAAGCCATGATGGAGGAGTGTGCCTCCAACCTTGAATAGACAATTAAAGAACCAATTGTGGAATCAATGATTGATTCCTTGATTATAGTTCATGGGAGAATAAGGTTGTTACAAAAGGATTCTCTCAACAAAAGGGAGATGACCTTCATGAGACTCTTGCTCTTGTTGTCCAAAGATTCTCCCAGGAAGAGGGAGTTTCCTTGGATGGGTTGATGCATTCACCACTTATTTTGGATTAGTATCAATGAGTTTGTACTCATGTTTGACCTTTTTGAGTTTAGTGCAGATTTCAAAAAACAATAATACACGGAGATGGAAAAAAAACTCTAACTTGTGTCAAACATCTTAATAAATGTTTTATATTGTACTTGTGTATGTCATTGTGAAAGGTTGAAATTAATGTCTTTTGAAATGGAGTATAAATAATTTTGGGGTGATGATGTGCATATTGCAAGCCTATGGCAAATTTCACTGGTATTTAGTTCAGTAGGTTGATACATTTGAAGTGTTTTTATTACCTTTTTGCAATGTACCCTATTTTGTGTCCAATAGATCATTTATTTTAGATTATACTTTATTCTTTTCATTGACAACTTCATGAAGTATTGTACTTTGTTTTGGAATTCAAGAACTAAGAAAAGACATTATGATGTACATTTAATTATGCAAGTCAAAGGGAGAATGAGCAACATAAACATAATAGACTTGGATGAAATATGATCACCCTACCAAAAAAAATTAATTAATTATAACGTGGGCTTGTTTAGGTTTGTGGGGTGACAAGGCCTTGTGATTTTATCAATTGAAGACTATATCCTATTCTAGTCACTGGCAGTGATGACATTTTCCAATATGCAAGAGAGTCACTTGTTGGAAGGAGACTCCAATTTTGTGCCATGGAAGTTAAGTTTTCATAATATCTTGGAAATGGTAGGTTTGTGGTGCCTATAGGTCCCAAATATCTAGAAAAACACAAAAATAAGGTAATTGTAGTGAAGTGAATCTTGTTGGATTTGGTAAAGGATCACTTGATCCCTCATATCACTAGGAAGAAGATTACCAAAGAGATGTAAGATGCCTTGGGAACCTTGTACTAAAGTGTGAACATATTGAGGAAGATGCTCTTAAAGAGAAAGCTCAATGCTACTTGCTTGAGTAAGACAAATACAATGACAATTTGTCTCATGAAGATAGTATAGTTGAGAGATTGGATTGCAATAGTTGGGGACAAAGTTGAGAACAACGAGCTAGTTTGGATTTCTGTAAATGGCTTTAGTCCACTATGGCACGACTTTGTCCAAATTATCTATGGTCGACAGAAGTTACTTGAATTTGAGAAATCCTGGGATGCTTTCATTGGAGAGGAGATGAGACTACAACAAGTCTTGACCAATTACAAATATGAGGATAATGAACTAAACCAACTAGTCCTCGTCGAGAAGGTGGGAAGAATAGGTAGAAAAGGAGGATCTGGGAGGGTATGGAAGAGCGAGGAGGAAGAACCATATTCTTCATGTTAGGGGAAGAAATACTTCAACCATATCTGGTGCTTCAGGTGTGATAAGTACAATCACAGTGCTTCTCAGTGTCCTAAGAGGAAGAAGGGGGAGGGAAAGAAGAACTAACAAAAAGAGTTTGCAGTAAGTGTAGAGGTTTCAAGTTTTAATGGTTTAATAGATAGGTTTGGTAGTACCTTTTCCACGGTGTCGTGTATTTCCATGAACAAATTTTCAAGTTTTCAATGGCATGTGAACAATGGAGCTTCCAAACATATGGGTTATGACAAGAATATTGTCAATGGATTTCAATAGAAACAGGGAGGATTGTGCATAGAGTCGGGTGATGATGCCACATACTTTGTGAAGGTATTGGACTCCATATCTTTCTAGATGCCTTTAGGTGATTTTCTTGCACTAGATTTTGTCTTATGTGTTCCTGAGTTAACTGAGAGTCTTCTTTCAATTTCTTGCATGACATATTTATAGTGTTTGATTGATTTTGATGTTTAGCAAGTCACCATTAAAGACAACAACCATGGATTTGGACAATTTTTTTACAGAGTAGTGCAAGAAGGTGTCCTTTATAGGCTACTCACAAATCCAATTAAGCAAGTATGGAAGGAAGCCATGATGGAGGAGTGTGCCTCCAACCTTGAATAGACAATTAAAGAACCAATTGTGGAATCAATGATTGATTCCTTGATTACAATTCATGGGAGAATAAGGTTGTTACAAAAGTATTCTCTCAACAAGAGGGAGATGACCTTCATGAGACTCTTACTCTTGTTGTCCAAGGATTCTCCCAGGAAGAGGGAGTTTCCTTGGATGGGTTGATGCATGCACCACTTATTCTGGATTAGTATCAATGAGTTTGTACTCATGTTTGACCTTTTTGAGTTTAGTGCAGATTTCAAAAAACAATAACCCATGGAGATGGATAAAAAACTCTAACTTGTGTCAAACATCTTAATAAATGTTTTATATTGTACTTGTGTATGTCATTGTGAAAGGTTGAAATTAATGTCTTTTGAAATGGAGTATAAATAATTTTGGGGTGATGATGTGCATATGGAAAGCCTATGGCAAATTTCACGAAGTGCTTTTATTATGTTTTTGCAATGTACCTTATTTTGTGTCCAATAGATCATTTATTTTAGATTATACTTTATTCCTTTCATTAACAACTTCATGAAGTATTGTACTTTGTTTTGACATTCAAGAACTAAGAAAAAACATTATGATGTACATTTAATTATGAAAGTCAAAGAGATAATGAGCAACATAAACATAATAGACATGGATGAAATATGATCACCCTAACAAAAACATCAATTTAATTACTTACAAAAAGTCCAAAAAGATCACATGAGAGATTTGGGTAAGCCATGCTAGGGAAAAATATGAAAAATAATATCTTGATCCAACCTATATCTTCCCACTTATTGCCTTGTTAATCCTTTAAATAACTATGATTTCCATTAGTTTGCATATTAAGAAACTTAAATTGTAACTCCATACTTAATCATTCTATATTTGAATTACATTGTCAACTCCATGATAGCAACTAGGATTTTAATTTAAAAAAAACATCAAATAAATTATTTTTTTTATTATATATAAAAACTTTAAAGAAAAAAGAAGTTCCAATAGAGGCATTTAATCATTATTACCTTGGTCCTGGAATTTTTTAAAAAATAAGAATTTTGTACACAAAATCCACTTTGATCCCTACTATTTAAAAAATATATATATCATAATTAAACTTATAATGTATAATCACACTAGAGTTATTATGTATGTATCTTTCCATAACTTAAACTTAATACATCCATGCCATAAGCTAATAACAAAGTCATGAACAATCATGACATAGTGTCTTAAAAAAAAATCCATTTTTCAAAATAATTTCACTCATTGATTATTTTAAATGTATTAAAATATTATTTTAAATTACTAAAAAAATATATTATTAAAAATAATAATCACTTTTTACATATATTTTTAATCAGATTTTACGACTTCACATTCCATATCTAATTTTGACTACTAATGAAATGTCCATCTTTTATTAAATATCTAACTTTGCTCACTAATTAAGTATCTATCATCTTCATTCTAATAATGATTAAGTTTTTGAGATGTCTTTATTAATAATGGTGATGTAGATAATTTAATAATGTTATTATTTTTATTTATTATATAATAGAAAAGACTAAGTATGCTAATAGAAAACTAACAATATTGGAATAAATAAGAAAGTTTATGTATATGGTTATAAAAATAATAATGTATTTATTAATAAAAATATTAAGGTGTAGTTTAAATATTTATGTTTTTAATTTTTTTCTAGCATATTTTCGATTTTATTTTGTTAGTTGGAAATCTTTAAAAAATACTAGAATTATAAATATTAGTTATGGAAATTGCATAATTTAGGTGTTATGGGGTATTCAAACATATTGAATCTATTTAGAGATTCAAAAACACAATTTAAACACGTAAAAAATTGTATTTTACCAAAAAACAAATTACTTAATTCCAACCAAAACTCACGATAAAAGTAGAATAAATAGATTGCTTCAAAATTAATATGTGAAGAAAAGAAAAAATCAGTAAAATAAAAATGCTACATCAATAAATAATAATTTAAAATTATGTTGTTATAGACTTAATTAATTAAAAAAAAACTAAATTCCAAAACAAATTTATAAATCTTATTATATTATTAAAAGAAAGCATTAAGACACACAATTAAAATAAAAGTAACAAAATGAATAGTTGAGTAAAAGAGAAAAACATAAGATAGTAGAAAAAGCTTAAGAAGAAGGTATACGTTGAAAATATTATGAAATGATTAATAAGTGTGATAGAAAAAAGTTATATTAAAATAAGTGAATATGTTACAAAAATAATTAGTCCCTACTAAATATGATTAAATATGATTGGATATAGGAATTGAGAAAATAAATTACTAATCATAAGAACATAACTTTATTATTATAAATTGTTATATGAATAGGTAATTATTTCATAAAATTATTTAATAAAATATATAGAATTAATTACATCAAAATAAAAACATCATTTAGAAAGTGATAATAATTAATTTTTAATTTTAGTAAAGAAAAGTTAACAATTACATGTGAAAGTGGCAACATGGTATTTTTAGAAAATTCCACACTAAATATTTTTAATTTTGTTTTTGCATTTAAAAAATAAATCGATGCATTCAAATATTTATGTCATTTTTTACTAGTTAAAAAAGGAATAAGTGAAATTTAAAATTTTGAAATTTGAAATTTATTTTTAATTAAAAAATCAATTCAATAAAATTGTTTTTTGAAAACATAAAAAAACTTTATAACATGAAATTGAATTAATGTGAAGTCAAAGCACCTTAACTTATATATAAACTAAAACTATTTGCAATAAGCTTTCACTTTCCAATAATATGATTTATTCTATGTTTTGGATTTTAGGGTGGTTTTGGTGGGAATCTGTAATTTTTTTTGGTAAAATCCAAATTTGGAAGTATTTAAATTGTAATTTTGAATTCATAAATAAATTCAACACACTCGAAAACATCTTAATTAACTAATTCATGAGAATTGAACCTAGGTGAGGAGGGTAACATGAAAATATTCCCAACTTAAAAGGTAAGAAAAACCATATGAGATTAATGGGTCGTAGGTGTGGAGATTAAGAACATCACAGCAGATTATGTTGTGGGCGCTGTTCTCACTCAACACGGCCACCCCGTGGCATATCATAGTGAGACACTATCAGATGTTGTCCGTAAGTACCCTATCTACGACAAAGAAATGTACTCCATTGTACAAGCCTGCCACCAGTGGAGACATTACATTCTTGGGAAGGAGACAGTGATCCACACTGATCACAAGCCACTACAGTTCATGCAGACCCAAAGAAAGTTGCAGAATGACCGCCATCAAAAGTGGTCAACATATTTACAACAGTTCCACCTCAACATCAAATATAAAACAGGGAGTACCAACCGAGTTGCTGACTGCCTCAGTCGACCTCCAGTCGCGACACTCACCACGGTGCTAGACTTTTGCGGCCACGAGACCTCCGGATGGCCGCACCTCTACGAGGCAAACCCTGACTTCTCCACCACCTATCAAATGTTGGGCACCAACTCAGTGGTTGCTAATTTCCATCTCCAGGACAGGTTGTTGTGTCGTCTGGGCCATCTCTGCATTCCATCAAGCAAGCACGCGAAGCTGATTTGGGAAGCTCACTACAGTCGGGTGGTAGGACACTTTGGCGTCGAAAAGACAGTTGCAGTGCTACAGAAACATTTCTACTGGCCAAAACTTCGATAGGATGTCGGCAAGTATATCAGGTCCTGCACCGCTTGCGCTATTGCCAAACCGACCACTAAGAAACAAGGCCTATACACCCCTCTGCCTACTCCTAACAAATCGTGGGAATCCATCTCAATCAACTACATGTCGGGCCTCCCGTCCACCAAGAGGGGAGACGACTGTGTTTTTGTGGTTGTTGATCACTTTTCCAAAATGGTGATTCTAGCTGCCTATAAGAAGAACATCACAGCAGAAGCCACTGCCAAGCTCTTCTTTGAACGAGTATGGGTACATTTTGGGATCCCACAGACCATTATCTCAGACCGTGACAGTTGGTTCCTCAGCTCATTCTAGTCGAGCCTCTGGTCACTACTGGATACCAAGCTCACCAAATCCACTGCCTTCCACCCCCACATCGACGGCCAAACCGAGGTTATCAACCGGATGGTCGTACATATCCTGCGCATGTACAATTCAACACACCCCCGCACATGGGACGAGAGTCTTCCCTATGTCCAATATAGCTACAACCGAGCCCTGCATAGCTCAACTGGCCACAGCCCCTTTTAGGTGGGGTTGGGATTCCAACCATTGGGCCCCATGGATGTTGCACTTCCCCTTGCGACCACCTCGGCCGACTCGTCCCCAGAAGATGATAAAGCCGCTCGGTTCATTGCACGGATCCAACATATCCGCCAACAGGTTCAGGATATTCTACAGAAGTCTAATGCCAAGTACAAGCAGTGCCATGATCAACATCGGGTGCCACATAAGCTTCAGGTGGGCGACAAAGTTTGGTTTCATTTGCAGAAAGAACACCTTACAGGGAACCATCGAAAGCTTTGCCCACTTCGTTATGGGCCATACACCATCACCAAGGCGGTGGGTGACAATGCGTTTGAGCTCAACATTCCCCCCTTCCTTGGTCTGCATCCAGTCTTCAACGTGGCTCTCCTTCGACCATGTTTCCCACCATTATTAGACACCTCAGATATAGAAGAGAAGTTGACACCAACAGAGCTCAACCCTGACTGCCTACAACAAGCATCCAGTGACCATACTGCAAACATACAGATCAAGGGCACTTGACATCAAAGGATCCAGCTTTATCGAGTTGTCAAAGCAGGGCAGCTCTTGCACCAAGGCAAGTGGCTCACCCGAGGCCAAATTCAGCAGAAATTTCCTCATCTTATGGGGGAACTCAACGCAATGCAGACCATTGCTTCCTAAGGAGGGAGGATTGATATAGGTGGATATCAGTGGCCACCCACCTTTCCAACTGACTCAAAATAGTTTTCTGGCAATTTTAGTAATGTACTATTTTTAGCAGTTTTTTGGGTCCTGAACTTCCGGGGCCATTTTGAGGCCCTAAACGACCTTTTTTGGTGATTTTCCCCATTCGAAAGTTGTAAATCTCGGATAGACCTTTCCAACGGGCTATCGAGTGCCCCAAACGGAGATCGTATGCAAAAGTTACGACCCCGGGAAGTTGATGTACTAACTTACCCAAACGGGGCCCACATGACTTTTGGCGCTTCATCTCCTAGGGTTAGGTTTTTGGATGTATAGGGTTTTTGACATTCCGGTTTATTGTAAAAGGCCTTGAGAGCCTCATTGTAACCATCTTCTTATGAAATGAGCGCAACCGTCACATCTCTTCTCAGAGATAAGCCGCCACCATTCCAGCAAGCTTGTTTTCCGCTGCATTTTACAGTTTTAGCTTATTTCCTTATTGAATACAAAACCATTTTTACAGTATCTCTATTATTTTGTGTTAAGCATCTGATAATAATCTGTATTCATTTCGTTATGCTCATAAAATCCGGATCAGTGGTATCAGAGCGGTCTGATCCTTGTCGTCTTAATGCATGTCCCCAACGAGGTCAGGGTACAAAGAATTGGGTCTCGAGCTTGTTTCTCTTGAGGACAAAAGCTCTCGCACGCCCAAGCGACCTCTCATGGCAGGAGAAAAGAAAGATGACGAGACAGGAGATCCTATCAAAATGTTGCTTGAGGAAGCCCTCACGCAACAAAGAAACGAGATGATGGATAGTTTCACACAAATCCTTCGGTGACTACCAACAAGCGACGCATCTTCCTCGAGCGGAGGCGCAGCCCCCTTCAAGGTACAAATCAACTTCGATATTCCTATATTTGAAGGACAGATAGACACAGATGCTGTAGATAAGTGGTTGAATCTACTAGAAGGGTATTTTTCTGTCCATAACTTTTCGAATAGAGAAAAGATTACTTTTGCGCTCCTCAAAGCCGTTCCCCATGTCAAAGATTGGTGGGAAACTTTCTGCGAACAAAAGGACACAGAGGAAACCTCATTATTTTCAGTCACGACCACCTGGGAATCCTTCAGGGATGCTATTAAGGAACAATACTACCCTGTTGGAAGTTGTGACGACTTGTATACCAAATGGACCACACTGCGACAAGAAAGAGACCAAGGAGTGCCAGAGTTCACAAATATCTTCCATACCTTGCACACCAAGCTGGGTATCAAAGATTCTGAGTGACATCTGGTGCTCAAGTATCGTGGTGGTCTGCATAGATACATCCAGACCGAAATGGAATTTCTGGACATCTCTTCCTTGGATGCGGCCTACCGATATGACGTCAAAATCGAGCAGAAGCTCAAACAAAAGACGCAGCAATTTGGGCTTGGGAACCCCTCATAGCAAAAGACAGGAAAGGGCGGCCCCAACCCACAGAACAAAGGACAGAGCAAAGATGGACAGTATCAGGACAACCAGTCCAAGCTGCGAGCAAAGAAGGACACCGGAAAGACGAAGAAAGATATCGGGAAGTGGTGCGACTTACATAACAGCGCTTGGCATAAGACTGCTGACTGCCGCTCAAAGCAGTCGTTGGTAGCCGAAGTGAAAGCATCTGAATCAAATGAGGATTCTGACTCTGATTCCGAACCAGAAAGGGGAAGACGGATCATTGATGCGGAACCCAGTGCCACCATTGCTACCACCAAGCTCCAGCCTAATGAACCAGACGAGCCAGAAGAAGGAGAACGCCTCTTCCATTCACATATGTGGGTAAAAGGCACCCCGCTACACTTCATTGTTGATAGAAATAGCCAGAAGAACCTCATCTCAATAGAGGTCGTCAAGCACCTGGCCCTGCTTACAACGCCGCACCCAAAACCCTACACCATTGGATGGCTCTGCAACGGAAGCGATACCCGCGTTAGCCAATAGTGTCGACTATCATACGGCATCAAGCCCTTCAAGGACGAGGTATTGTGTGATGTTGTTCCTCTCGAAGTTTCAGATGTTCTTTTGGGCCAACCTTATTTATGGAAACGTCATGCTGTATATGATTCTAGGCCTCGTAGTGTTATTATTTCTTTGAACAGGAAATTGTACAATATACCCGAGGCAGTCCCTCCTAGTGCCATTTCCTTGATCTCTGCCAAGCAATGCAGGAAGGTCATCTCTCAGACTGGAAAATTTGTCTTCTTCGTGATTCGGTCTCAGAGTGAGAGAAAGATCGCAGCCACATCCAGGGCCTCCACGACCGATCTCTCCACACAACAAAAGCAAGTGGATAAGGTGGTGGAAGGATACTCAGATATCTTCTCCTCACCTACCGGGGTACCTCTGCACTGCTAGGTCAAGCATCCCATCGATCTGACCCCAAGCTCACCGCTACCCAATGGGCTAGTCTGTCGCTGCTCTCTGTTGGAAAATGAGGAGATCAAGAGGCAGATCCAAGAATTGCTCCACAAAGGGCACATCCGTCCCATCTCATCACCTTGTGGGAGCCCAATCGTACTAGTGCAGAAGAAAGATGGGACCTGGCGACTCTGCATTGATTACCGGGCCTTGAATAAAATCACAGTGTGCAACCGATACCCGATTCCCCGAATCGACGAACTCCTTGATCAGCTCACGGGGTCTAAATACTTTAGTAAGATTGATCTGAAGTCTAGCTACCACTAGGTCCAAATAGAACAGACAAACGTATGGAAGACTGCCTTCAAGTCAAAAGAAGGTCCTTTTGAATGGCTAGTCATGCCTTTTGGTTTGACAAATGCTCCAGCAACGTTTATGAGGAAGATGGACAATATCCTACGACCTTTCACCAATACTTTTGTAGTGGTGTATCTGGATGACATCCTCATCTACATCAAGACTTGGGAGGAACACTTGCACCATATTCAACAGGTTCTGCACACCCTGCGGCAGCATAAACTATATGCAAACTTGGAAAAATGCTCCTTCGGCATGGACAGGTCCATTACCTAGGCTACATCGTCGATCGACATGGTGTGCATGTGGATCCCGCCAAGATCCAGGTCATCCGTGACTGGCCATCCCCAACCACACTCACTGAACTTCGGAGCTTCTTGGGCCTTGCCAATTTCTATCGCCAGTTCGTGCTGGGATTCTCTCATATTGCATGGGCCCTCAGCCAAGTGACCAGGGGTGGTGGTAAGGAAAAATTTGTGTGGGACCTGTCCCAACAACAAGCCTTCGATGACTTGAAGAAGCGTTTGTGCTCACCGCCGGTACTCTCATTACCGGACCTGCAACATCCCGTTGAGATCGAGACATATGCTTCAAATTATGTTATGGGCGCCGTTCTCACTCAACACGGCCACCCCATGGCATATCATAGTGAGACACTATCAGATGTTGTTCGTAAGTACCCTACCTATGACAAAGAAATGTACTCCATTATACAAGCCTCCCGCCAGTGGAGACATTACATTCTTAGGAAGGAGACAATCATCCACACTGATCACAAGCCACTACAGTTCATGCAGACCCAAGGAAAGTTGCAGAATGACCGCCATCAAAAGTGGTCAACATATTTACAGTAGTTCCACCTCAACATCAAATATAAAATAGGGAGTACCAACCGAGTTGCTGACTGCCTCAGTCGACCTCCAGTCCCGGCGCTCACCACGGTGCTAGACTCTTGCGGCCACGAGACCTACGGATGGCCCCACCTCTACGAGACAGACCTTGACTTCTCCACCACCTATTAAATGTTGGGCACCAACTCAGTGGTTCCTAATTTCCATCTTCAGGATGGGTTGTTGTGTCGTCTAGGCCATCTCTGCGTTCCATCAAGCAAGCGCGCGAAGATTGTTTGGGAAGCTCACTATAGTCGGGTGGCAGGACACTTTGGCGTCGAAAAGACAGTGGCAGTGCTGCAGAAACATTTCTACTGGCCAAAACTTCGACAGGATATCGGCAAGTATATATGGTCCTACACCGCTTGCGCTATTTCCAAACCGACCACTAAGAAACAGGGCCTATACACCCCTCTTCCTACTCCTAATAGGCCGTGAGAATCCATCTCAATGGACTACATGTCGGGCCTCCCGTCCACCAAGAGGGGAAATGACTGTGTTTTTCTGGTTGTTGATCGCTTTTCCAAAATGGCAATTCTAGCCGCCTGCAAGAAGAACATCACAGCAGAAGCCACTGCCAAGTTGTTCTTTGAACGATTATGGGTACATTTTGGGATCCCACAAACCATTATCTCAGACCGTGACAGTCGAACCTCTGGTCACTACTTGATACCAAGCTCACCAAATCAACTGCCTTCCACCCCCACACCGACGGCCAAACCGAGATTGTCAACCGGATGGTCGTACATATCCTGCGCATGTACAATTCAACACACCCCCGCACATGGGACGAGAGTCTTGCCTATGTCCAACATAGCTACAACCGAGCCATGTTTAGCTCAACTGGCCATAGCCCCTTTCAGGTGGGGTTCGGATTCCAACCATTGGGATGTTGCACTTCCCCTTGCGACCACCTCGGCTGACTCGTCCCCAGAAGCTGACAAAGCCGCCCGGTTCATTGAACGGATCCAGCATATCCACCAATAGGTTCAGGATATTCTACAGAAGTCTAATGTGAAGTACAAGCAGCACCATGATCAACATCGGGTGCCATATAAGTTTCAGGTGGGCGGCAAAGTTTGGCTGCATTTGCAGAAAGAACGCCTTACAGGGCCCCATCGAAAGCTTCGCCCACTCCGTTATGGACCATACACCATCACCAAGGCGGTGGTTGACAATGCGTTTGAGCTCAACATTCCCCCCTTCCTTGGTTTGCATCCAGTCTTCAACGTGGCTCTCCTTCGACCATATTTCCCACCATTATTAGACACCTCAGAGATAGCAGAGAAGTTGACACCAACAGAGCTCAACCCTGACTGCGTACGACAAGCATCCAGTGATCATATTGTAGACACATAGATCAAGGGCACTCGACATCAAACGATCCAGCTTTATCGAGTTGTCGAAGCAGGGCAGCTCCTGCACCAAGGCGAGTGGCTCACCCGGGGCCAAATTCAGCAAAAATTTCCTCATCTAATAGGGGCACTCAACGCAATGGAGACCATTGCTTCCTAAGGAGGGAGGATTGATCCAAGTGGATATCGGTGGCCACCCACTGGCTCAAAACAGTTTTCTAGCAATTTTAGTAATGTACTATTTTTAGCATTTTTTCGGGTCCTGAACTTCTGGGGCCATTTTGAGGCCCTAAACGACCTTTTTTGGCGATTTGGGGGCTCAAATGGCTGCCTTCGGCATGCATTTGGCCCCTTTGGAAGTTGTAAACCTTGGATAGACCTTTCCAATGGGTTACTAAGCGCCTGAAACGGAGAACGTATACAAAAGTTACGACCCCAGGAAGTTGATGTACTAACTTACCCAAACAGGGCCCACATGACTTTTGGCACTTCATCTCCTAGGGTTGGGTTTTTGGATGTCTAGGGTTTTTGACATTCCGGTTTATTGTAAAAGGCCTTGAGAGCCTCATTGTAACCATCTTCTTGCGAAATAAGCGCAGCCGTCACATCTCTTCTCAAAGATAATCCGCCACCATTCCAACAAGCTTGTTTTCCGCTGCATTTTACAGTTTTAGCTTATTTCCTTATTGAATAGAAAACCAATTTTATTGTATCTTTGTTATTTTGTGTTAAGCATCTAATAATAATCTGTATTCATTTCGTTCTGCTCATAAAATCCGGATCAATGGTATCAAAGTGGTCTGCTCCTTGTCGTCTTAATGCATGTCCCCAACGAGGTCAAGGTACAAAGAATTGGGTCTCAAGCTTGTTTCTCTTGAGGAAAAAAGCTCTCGCACACCCAAGCAACCTCTCATGGCAGCAGAAAAGAAAGATGACGGGATAGGAGATCCTATCAAAATGTTGCTTGAGGAAGCCCTCACGCAACAGAGGAATGAGATGATGGATAGTTTCGTGTAAATCCTTCGACGACTACCAACAAGCGACGCATCTTCTTCGAGCGGAGGCACCGCCCCCTTCAAGGTACAAATCAACTTCGATATTCCTATATTTGAAGGACAGATAGACGCAGATGTTGTAGATAAGTGGTTGAATCTACTATAAGGGTATTTTTCTGTCCATAACTTTTCGAATAGAGAAAATATTACTTTTGCGCTCCTCAAAGTCGTTCCCCATGTCAAAGATTGGTGGGAAACTTTCTGCGAACAAAAGGACACAGAGGAAGCCTCATTATTTTCAATCACGGCCACCTGGGAATCCTTCAGGGATGCTATTAAGGAACAATACTACCCTGTTGGAAGTTATGACGACTTGTATACCAAATGGACCACACTGCGACAAGAAAGAGGCCAAGGAGTGCCAGAGTTCACAAATATCTTCCATACCTTGCGCACCAAGCTGGGTATACAAGATTCAGAGCGACATCTCGTGCTCAAGTATCGCGGTGGTCTGCATAGATACATCTAGACCGAAATGGAATTTCTAGACATCTCTTCCTTGGGAGGAGCCTACCGATATGACGTCAAAATCGAGCAGAAGCTCAAACAAAAGACGCGGCAATTTGGGCCTAGGAACTTGTAATGTCCCTTGTTAGGAATTTTATTAAAATGGCAATTTTCCACTTTTTTCCCTAGTTCGACCTTTGATTAATTTTGATCTCTAGGTCCCAAATTTGCCCCAAATGATCCCAAATCTTCTGAGAAGGTATATGAATGATATTAGAACATAAATATGTGTTTCAAGTATGCCTTTGGACCTTTAAAATACTTCTGCAAATCCTCTTTCAATTCTGATCAATGTAGGTAACTTTACTAGTGATTTTCCTTTGACTAGTATTGGTCTCTAGGTCTCAAATTGACTCCAAATGCCTTCAAATATTCAAGGAAGGTGTATGAATGATATTAGAGCTTGAATATGATGTTTGTGAATGAAATATGTCCACCAAAAGACCTCTGCAAACTCTCTTAAGATTCTGGACCAATTATGCAATTTTACTAGTAATTTGGGATTCAAATCCCCCTGGGGTAAGTACTGAAAATGGCTTCCCAAATGCCTCCAAACCCACTCAAATTTATGAACAGAGGTATGTAATGCGTTAATTATTTTATTAAAGTCTGATATGTACCATAAATGGATTATTACAACTGTTCTCACCCTCTCCCATTCAACTGCAAAAATCCCCAATTCGACCCTTGGGGAAATGGCACTATTTCACCTCCCAATACAACTAAACTGAGTAAAAATGCTTCAAATGCTCAAGTACAGTACATGAAACTTGTAGAATACATCCATGGTAGTATATTGATCACAAATATATCAGAGAATCATCCATTCATTCAAAATCATCATCAATACATTAGCTCACAACAAGGTAGTGGGGAAATGGCATTGTTCTTCCATTAAAAATGAGATTTATACATTTCTACTTGGAATTTCGACCTGAAACTTTTTGGAGATGAAGAACAGAGTATTTAATTCATATTACAAAATAAAAGGGGCATTAAAAGCTTCCCCAAAGAGTACAATAGCTCACCAAAAACGCCCTCCCTCAAGGATCAAGAATATGCCATCAAAACTGGAAATGGTTGAAGGAGTGAGCTGCAATAGAAGAAACCATGAGCTGCCTTGTAGCTTACACCTACAAATAAAGACTCCATTAAAGCTCCAAATGAAAGTTCTGAATGGCCTTTCCAATTACCAACCTGGATGGGAATCTTTCACCCTCGAAATTGGCTAAGGCAAGAAACTAGTCATCCACTAGCTCTCCCTCTTCACAAATGCAATTGCAAATTCTACAAATGATCAAAAGCTGGTTTCATTCTTTGTTATTGACATTTATAAACTTCTAATTTCCTCCATGGGTCGAATTCCTTCCAAGAGACTCATGCCAACTCATGTTGGGAAGAGATTCCAAAGAACGCCACTTGTACAACAATTCCTAGTCTCCCACTTCCACCAAATCACATGTGGAAGCATCTTAGCTTCCCTAGCACCCTTGAGCGCCCTCTTGGAGTCTATTTTTAGCCCTGACATGTCATATATGTCATATGTCAGCCTTCAGGTCTGATTTGTGTCATAGGTGTCATAGCATCCTCATCATTGTTGTCATAGAGCTAGGGAATCTAGCCCAAGTGTCTCACTAGCTCCAAATTGCCTCTTCCTCTTCCATGGGAGTTACTCTTCCTCTATATTTCGACCTTGGATGAGTCATGCAATGAATAATAACTTTTGGACTCCCCCAAGTATGTTACCATTCACCTTGAATTCGAATTGGTGAGAGAATGATGCCAAATGTAGTGGGGAAATCTAGCCATATGTGGGTCCCACTTCCTCCATGTGTCTTCATGATGAAATGCCACTTTGATTTTCACTTGTATATATTTATTTAGATCCTTTATTAAATATTTATGCCATTCTAATGTTCAAACATCATTTATTATCCCCATTATTCCAAATCCCAAAGCTTCCACCCCAAACCTAGGAAACTAGTAATTTTCCTCCTTGCCAATTATTTGACCTTTAGCATCAATTTGACAAACTCTAATGAATAGGGCCAATGTGATTAGGCCATTGTGACCCAATACCAAATTTGGGACATGACAGAACCCCTAACAGCAAAAGACAAGAAAGGGCAGCCCCAACCCACAGAATAAATGACAGAGCAAAGATGGACAGTATCAGGACAACCAATCCAAGCTGCAAGCAAAGAAGGACACCGGAAAGACGAAGAAAGATACCGGGAAGTGGTGCAACTTCCATAAGAGCCCTTGACATAACACTGTTGACTGTCGCTCAAAGTAGTCGTTGGTAGCCGAAGTGAAAGCATCTGAATCAGATGCGGGTTCTGACTCTAATTTCGAACCAGAAAGGGGATGACGGATCATTGACAATGAACCCAATGCAGCCATTGCTACCACCAAGCTCCATCCTAATGAACCAGACGAGCCAGAAGAAGGAGAACGCTTCTTCCATTCACAGATGTGGGTAAAAGGCACCCCGCTGCACTTCATCATTGATAGCAGTAGCCAGAGGAACCTCATGTCAGCAAAGGTCATCAAGCGCTTGGCCCTGCTAACAACGCCGCACCCACAACCCTACAACATTGGATGGCTCCGCAAAGGAAGCGATCTCCACGTCAGCCAATAGTGTCGACTGTCATACGGCATCAAGGCCTTTAAGGACGAGGTATTGTGTGATGTTGCTCCTCTCGAAGTTTCGGATGTTCTTTTGGGCCAACCTTATTTATGGAAACGTCATGCTGTATATGAGTCTAGGCCTCGTAGTGTTATTATTTCTTTGAACAGGAAATTGTACAGGATACCCGAGGCAGTCCCTCCTAGTGCCATTTCCTTGATCTCTGCAAAGCAATGCAGGAAGGTCATCTCTTAGACTGGGAAATTTGTCTTCTTCGTGATTCGCTCTCAGAGTGAGAGAAAGATCGCAGCCACATCCGGGGCCTCCACGATCGATCTCTCCACACAACAGAAGCAAGTGGATAAGGTGGTGGAAGGATACTCAGATATCTTCTCCTCTCCTGTCAAAACCCGAAAATTTCAAAGAAATTTAAAATTTTTATGATAGCAATAAATGTTATGTAAAAGCAGTCCTTTAACCGTCTGTTTAACTTACTTGGTTGTAAGTCTGTGTATGAAGGATCTTTATTGTACTTAAGTGCTATTATGGTTGTATATATATTTATAAGTATATATATATATATATATATATTTTTTTTTTGTAATGTGTCGTAAACTCCAGGGGAACTTGCCATAACAGGCTGGCTTACTTAGCTTATGAGCTAACGCATCGAATTGTTTTCCTCTTTACAGATCTACAGGTAAGGTGCGGTTGCGACAATTATAAAATGTTATACTCAAACTAGTTGTACAAAAAGTTATTCAATTAAAAGGTCTTGCTCACTCAATTTTCAAGTGGTTGAAGGTAGCATTCTGTCTACCAACTTCTCGATTCTTCTTTTGTTGAAAAATGTACTTCCAGTGACGAGGATAGCTGTATTTCTGAAGTGTCCAGGCGTTAAACAAGTATGTATAAACATTTGTCATTAATGATGATTCTGTACTGTAAATGCGCCTCATATTTAGCATGGTGAAAATAGATCTCTTACCGATTGTCAGCATTGACTAGATAATTGACAAGTCTTCGTCTAACCATTTCAGGCTTGTATAACTTGGTCAAATTATCTTTATATCGATGATCGTAAGCTTATACGGAGTAATTTGTTTAAATGTTTATAAGGAATTTGAGGTAGTTGAGAACTTGCCATGATAACTCTGAAAATGTCGATGCATCCCTACTTTATTGATATATCTCCATTATGTATAAACTACTTCCCGGATTGGGTTTCTCATATGATATTCACAATCAATTTTTATGAGCAAACTTATGAAATCATAAATAACCACATCACGAACAATAATTTGTTTTATGCTTATTAGGATTTGTTTGGTCTCAAGGTGTTATTACCATAAAATATTAAATGTTAGAACAATTGTTTTAAATTATGGTCGTAGACAAAGTGTTGTTGTTCAATGTACAACGTTTGATTGCAATAATAAAATCGTGGATTTCAATCATATGGTAAGGCGACCATATAGAATATCCATATCATTTCTTTTGATTGGCAAAATGATGGTATTGTTGTCGTGAACAAACTATGTAAAGGAGATCCATTGCATGGGAAAAATTTAAGGGATACGTGGCTCACTCTTAACCAAGTACTCATCACCTAAAAGGTTGACAAACCCTACCATTCTACATTCCTTCCCTCGCCTTCGGGCTCGGCCGCTCTGTGGGTTTTCTCCTGTCCAAACTTGCCGAAACCATGGTGGAATCTTCCTTCCTCACTGTGAGCTCTTGCTGCGCTAGTTCCTTGCTAAGGTTTAGGAGTTGTATAAGTTTGTTAACCTTCCAACAGTTATAGAATTTTTATGAGAACCCTAAGGCTCTATCCTTTCTGTTGCAAGCTTCATATCAGTCGTGGCCTCCAGTATTTCCTTCCCTTGACTTATTTCTGTAACCACCTTCGTTGAGGAATGCATCTTTGAGTCTTCCATTGCTTCTTTGGTGGCTAGGGTTAGGGTTCAAACTCCATTGTTCGTGGTTTCCAGACCTGTCACAGTGTGGTCGCTTCATTCCAAATTATGGTGAGTAAATCTTGTGGGTTTTGTAATATTATTTCGATATTTAAAATCAAAAGCCTGTAGGTTTTGTTTATTGAAAATAATAATTGATAAATGGTTTGTGGTTTCCAAATCTCAGCAGGTTTTGCACACTCCATAAGGCGTACAGGATACAGCTCTCGGCATCTGGCTCCTCCAAGTAAGCCTGGTCCTTACCATGGCATTTTCTCCTTGGGGTTTTGTTGTGTGGATGAATAGGGTTGGTCTTCAAAGGGCATGATTCTATTGCTATAGCCGTTCTGTTGAGTCTTCTAAAAGCTTAACCCTGCGTGACCTCGACAGGTGTTATCCCTGTCATAGGATAGAATCATTATGGCTTCGGCTGACTGTAAATTATTGGTTTTCCTTAGGGTGTTGTATGTTTTCCACCAATGTTGTGTTATATGTTTAATACGTAGAGAACCAGGCTAGAACTGGTTTTAAAAAAAAATGGGATTACGACCCTATGGTTCTGCCTCCATTACTGTACTCATGAAGGTTTTGGGTGTACTACCCAGGTTTTTATTCGAATTTATCTTAATATAAAGTTGCTCGTGGAATTGGCTTGTTTTTAAAAACATTTGTTACTCTGTTATGCTATAATATGTTCTATTTTTTACAAACACTTCTACAGGAATCGTGCATTCGGTTGTTAGTAAAACAACGTATTTAACTAAAAGTTAAAACCTACATTTTCGTTGGTAATTGTGATTTGAACAAGACTTGGTACAGTCGAGTTAGTGTGTGTCAAGGGTTTCGATTTTCTACAGCAAGCTTCTGTTAGTGACAAGGCTACGGCCGTAGGTATATCGGTGGTAAGGATTGGAAAGTTTTACAAAAAATGTCTGCGTTCTCTATTGCATTCGATACTGTGTATTAAAATAAAATATAGTTATGTGTTCATAATTCTTAATTGGGTGTAAGAGATAACACGGCCGTGAGTGAATACCAAATCTTACTTCTCAACGTTTTTGTTTTTAAGTGTTTAAATGATATCGATGGAAGTTTTGTTGTTAATTAACTCTGTCAAGATGGGGTTTTTCTTCCCAGGTTTGGATAATACAATTTATGAATTTAGACTATTCTTTTATGGTGGTTTTAATACACACCAGTATAAGTTCTGCGTGTTACGATCTATGATGTACTGAAAAGAGCTACGTCTGCGACCGAGTCATTGTAATACTAATCGATAATTAAATACTGGTAATAAATTTCTTAAATAAATAAGTGATAGGGTTTTATATTTCGAGTTAACAATCAATGGTCTCGTTCAAATGTTAACTCTGTGGATATAGGTTTAATCTATTGTTAAGATAGGTTTCTAAGGATACTGTGTAATAGCATGAAGAAAACAAAAGAGCTCAAGACTGAGCAAAGGGAAAAATACTGTGATAAATGAGAGATTCGGACTCGACCTAGTTAGTGGTTTGTCTCTAATTTCCTTCTGCCTTCAGGTTAATAACTCGGTCAAACTCTGCTGTGAGTTTCTTGGTGGTATCCACGATAGAGATAGGTTTTTAAACTAGAACTTCTTCGTCACGAGCCTTGTTTATAAATTCAATGGTTTTGTTTTGGTTACGATTGTCTTTTGTTGAAAAAGATTGTAGGGAAGAAGTTTAAAGATGTGATCATACTGCTATTCGAAATCTGTGAAGAGTCAATAACAGCTCAGCTATGTTCTGAATATAAATAAACTTACTGATATAAATTTATTCACCTAATCTTGGTACAGATAATAAACTGTATTCTTGTTTAACTAAACACGAGACAGATATAGAATGGTTTACTTATTCAGCTAGGGTTTATACCTGTTAAACTCTCTATGAAATAACTCACTGTAATTATAAAATTGTCTATGATTCTGTTCCTCTAATTGTTTAAACAAGTATAATTTCCAGAAATATTTACAGTATGAATAGTCTATGCTTGTCTACTTAACTATTGAAAATAAACAAAGGAAAATTTACAATACATTCTATTATTTATAATATTAACAAAACATATTATGCATACAACATTTACTCGACTGTAAGTTGATAATGATAATAGGAAATTTCCTAAAACATAATAGTTCTGCAGATTCTATCTTCTAACAATACAGAGATGCTAACTTTACTGAATTTGAAATTCTGTTCAAACCTAAATAAGATAGCCACATTCTATATTTAAATTTTCTCAATAAATGACAAAAATCAGTGGCAGAACCTGTATCAATAGTAGACAACAACAGCAATGGGAGGCTGTTCCTCCCTACCAATTCTTGGAGAGTGCCCAAACAGCACTTCTCAGGAGCCCCGAGCTTGCTCTGGTCTCCCTGGCTGGAACTAGGTACAGTAGGATAATTCACTCAGCCAAATAGCTAAACTGGAACCAAGTTACTGCAGCATTTCAAATCAAAACACTCCCTTACTGTATTATCCCTCTTCCTCAATGGGACTCCTGAATAACATTCACCTGAATGTATTCTCCCTCTAGAACAATGTTGAACCCCCAGCTCAGTTCATTGAGTACTATTTAAAAGATTGCCTAGGTCTTAGTTGGGTTAACTGTCATTAATGAGCCACCTGCTCAGATTCCACTTTCTTGGGGAATCATGACCCCAAAATATAGGGAAGTTGCCACCTACAACTTAGGAAGTGTTTGAGGATGCTGCCACTTGTCTTTTGCCTTTCCACCTAGTTCCATCCACCAGTTAGACCAGTAACCTCTTTTAACAGCTCTCCCATGCTGTTGTCTCCATAATTTATTTATTAATAATAAAATATTCAGAATTTACATTCCATTTCTGATGACTCTGCTGAGTCATCAATTCCTACTTAGCATTTATTTTAACATAATGTCTCAGGAATAATAATAAAATAATTACATTATTTTTGCAAAATTGGGGTATGTGACATACACACCCCCTTAAAATGTAACATCGTCCTCGATGTTACTTATTCTTCATCTTCAGCCACCTGCTGGAATAGATGTGGGTATGCTTCCCGCATCTTACTTTCGAGTTCCCAGGTAGCTTCTTCAGGACTAAGGTGCTTCCATTGCACCTTCAGCTGTCCAATTATGCGGTTCCGCAGAGTAATTTCCCTCCTCCCGAGGATACAATCCGGTTCCACCAGAACTTCCCCTTCTGGTTCTACCTGTACAATGTTCCAGTCAATAACATGAGTAGCATCATGAACATACTTTTTCAGAACAGAGATATGAAAAACATTGTGTACTTTTAAATTTGGTGGTAATGCTAGCTGGTAAGCAACTTGACCAATTCTAGATAAAATTTCAAACGGACCACAGTAACGTGGTGCTAATTTTGCACAACTTCCCAGTCTTAGAGAGCTCTTCTTTGGCCTTACCTTGATGAACACATGTTCACCTACCTGGAACTCTTTAGGAGTTCTTTTCAAATCTGCTTGACTCTTTTGCCGATCCTGGGCAATCTTCAAATTTACCTGCACTTGTTTCACAATCTGTTCCATCTCTTTTAATAAATCAGGTCCTAACACTAACCTGTCTACGGGATTACTCCAAGAGATAGGAGTGTTACATTTACGTCCATACAAAATTTCAAAAGGACTAAACTTAGCTGATGATTGATAACTGTTATTGTATGCAGATTCTGCTAAATGTAAATAATCCTCCCACTTACCTGGTTGATCTTTAACATACATCCTTAGCAGATCTTCTACTACCTGATTAACTCTTTCGGTTTGTCCGTCCGTCTGAGGATGGAAAGAAGTGCTGAAATTTAATGTGGTGTTTAATCCTTTAAACAAGGATTTCCAGAAATTCCCTGTGAATTTAGGATCCCTGTCTGATATAATAACTCTTGGAATACCGTGTAACCGAAAAATCTGTTTTAGAAAGATATCTGCTATGTTTGCAGCCTTGTATGTGGTTTTAACAGGAATAAAGTGTGCTGATTTACTTAATTTATCTACTACCACCATGATTGAATCATTCAGATGCTGATTTTTGGGTAATCCCGTGATGAAATCTAGGCTGATTATTTCCCACTTCCAGCTAGGAATAGGTAAAGGTTGCAGCAATCCAGCTAGATGTTGGTGTTCTGTTTTCACTTGTTGGCAGTCCAAACATCTAGCTATATACTCAGCTGTTTCAGATTTCATATTAGGCCAAAAATATTCTTTTCTCAACATGGTGACAGTCTTTTGGTAGCCTGGATGCCCTGAGTAAGGGGTCTTATGAATTTCATCTAGAATTAATAGTTTAACTTTAGGTGCATTCGGAACATACAGCTTGTCTTTAAACAATAAAAATCCGTCTTCATTTAAACTATATCATTTTATCACACTTTCTGTAGGTTGTTCTTTGGCTGCAGCTTGTAAATGCTGATAATTTTCATCTGATTTTATCCCTTCAGCCAACTGTTCATTTAAATCAGAGGTATAAGTGCTGCTAGCTGATACAAAATTCAGCTTTGCATTTCTGCTCAAGGCATCAGCCACCTTATTTTCCTTTCCTTTTATGTGTTGAATCTCAAAATCGTATTCACTTAAGAAGGCCAACCACCTGGCTTGTCTTGCATTTAAGTTAGGCTGGTCTAAAAGGTATTTCAGACCCCTATTATCAGTCATTAATGTAAAATTTCTGCCTATTAAGTGGTGTCGCCACATCTTTAAAGCATGGATAACAGCAGCCAGTTCCAAATCATAAGTGGCATAATTCTTTTCATGAATTTTCAGTTTCCTAGATTCGTAGGCAATGACATGTCCATCCTGAGTCAACACTCCGCCTAAACCGTCATTACAAGCATCGGTGCAAACCACGAAATCTTTATTAGGGTCTGCTATTCTGAGAATAGGCGCGGTTGTCAATAAAATCTTAAGTTTCTTAAAGCTTTCTTCACACTTCACGTTCCAATCAAATTTCTTGCCTTTCTTTTGCAAGGAGGTAATTGGGTTGGCTATTTTTGAAAAACCTTCAATAAATCTCCGGTAGTAACCGGTAATTCCCATGAAGGATCTAACATCTATTACATCTTTTGGTACCGGCCACTCTTCAATTGCCCGAATCTTTTCAGGATCAACTGAAATCCCTTCCTTGGTGACCACATGTCCTAAGTACTGGATTTCGTCTTTAAAGAAATCACACTTACTGAACTTCGCAAAGAGCTGCTGCTCTCTTAGTTCTTGTAAGACTATACGTAAGTGTTCTTTATGCTCCTCTTCATTCTTAGAATAAACTAAAATGTCATCGATGAATACGACAACAAATTTATCTAAGTACTTATGCATTATGTTATTCATTAAGCACATAAAGACAGCTGGGGCATTAGTGAGCCCAAATGGCATTACGACAAATTCGTAATGTCCGTACCTTGTTCTAAAAGCTGTTTTGAAAATGTCTTCTTCTTTAATCCTCACCTGATGATAACCCGATCTCAGGTCGATCTTAGAGAACACCGTGGCTCCACGTAGCTGATCAAACAGGTCATCTATGCGAGGCAACGGATATCTGTTTTTAATCATCATTTTTTTCAGTTGACGGTAATCTATGCAAAGTCGCATAGTTCCGTCCTTCTTTTTAACAAAAATTACTGGTGCCCCCCAAGGGATACACTGGGTCGAATGTAATTCTTGTCTATTAACTCCTTTAACTGAGTTTTCAATTCGTTAAGCTCCAAAATATTCATACGATACGGGGCTTTTGAACTCGGTATAGCACCTGGTATCAGCTCAATTGTAAATTCTAGCTCCCTCTTGGGAGGTAGTTCTAGGATTTCCTCAGGAAAAACATCTATAAATTCATTTACTATAGGGATGTCCTCTACTGTTACCTTGCTGCCCTCAGACTTATCTGTCTCATCGGTAATAGTTACAGCATAGGCTTTACATCCTTTTCTGACTGCTCTTTTAAGTTGTAAAGCAGAAATCTGCCTGACTACTGTTTTCCTAGGAATACCCCTAACAGTTACAGGCTGTCCATTACTGTTTACACATCTAAAAGTTTTGTCAAAACAATTTAAAACTACCCTATGCTGTTCCAACCAGTCCATTCCGATAAGTATGTCATAAGAGCCGAGTGGCAAGACATTTAATTTAACTGTAGTCTTAAAATCATTCATATCTAAGATACACTCCTTAACATAACAATTTACTTTCCTTTTTGCCCCAGTAGCTAGTTGTACAGACCAAGAATTATCAAATCTTTCAACAGTCAAATTACATTTTTCTACTAGCTGGGGTGAAATATAACTAAGACTAGCACCCGGATCTATTAAAATAGTTACAGGGGTTTTGTTAATCATACCTCCTACTTCCACCATGGAAGTTTGGTAGTCAGCCTGGCGGTTTTCCAATGCTGCATTGATTCGGGGCATAGTCCCTGCAAAGTCCCCAACAGTCATTTCATCTTGAACAGTGTGAATATTGCTGATTTGTTTCTTTCTATTTGGGAAAACTGAAGCATAATGTGGGCCATTACACTCCCAGCACTTAACAGGTTCCTTTCGCTCAAGGTTCTTAGTATAATTTCCATGATTGTTAGGAGCCTCCTTGCTGCTTTTGAAATTGTTGGAATGGCTAGCAGCTCCATTTTTGTTTCCCTGGAAGCTTTTACCATTAAAATGGTTTCCGTTCTTGTTATTCTTGAAACTTTTATGAGGGACAAACTCCTTTTTCCTGTACTCAAGCTGATTACTGTTCTTTTTGGCTTTCCAGCTGGCTATCCCTTCTTTCTTTTTATTCTGTTCATAACAGAAATTAGCCTTTCGCATAGCTTCTTCCAGAGTTTTGGGGTTGTCATATTCAATTCTGTCCTTGATATGATATGGCAAACAGCTAAGAAACCGCTGTATTTTTGGTTTTTCCTCGACAAAATACGGCACATACCGTAACAAACTTAAGAACTTACTGTTTAAGTCCTTCATCGTCATAGATCCTAGCTTCAGTTCATAAAATTCCTTGGCCCTCTCTTCATAGTACTGTTCAGAAAAAAAATTTCTTCTTGAAGTATCTTTTAAAAGTACTCCAATTAACTTCTTTTTCTTTAATCCCCTTGACCCTTTTCAGATCTTGCCACCATATGTCCGCCTTTCCAGAAAGGTTGTAGATGGCCATTCGTGCCTTCAGCTGATTTGAATAGTTATAAATCTGGAAATATTTTCTCATCCCGGATAACCAGGATTCTGCTTCTTCTCCTGTTTCAGATTCTCCATTGAAAGTTGGGGGTTTTATCTTCTTAAACTCCCCGAAAATCTCTTCATAAGGCCTGTACTTTTTCCTTCTGTTGTGCAGCTCAGCTTCACTGCTATCACTAGTATTGCGGTAACTGTGTTGTTCCCTTCTTTCTTCAGATGATGAACTGCTGTCAGATTTAGCTGGTTTCATCCTTTTTGGCCCTCTTTGATGACTAGCTTCTTCTGAGTCAGCTCGTTTGCTCCTTCCTTCTGTCTGAGTCAGCTCGTTTAGCTGCTCTTGAGTTTTCAGAATCCTTTCATTATCCTTCTTGACTGTTTCTATCTCTGTCTTTAAACCTTTTATGGTCTGCATCAGTTCAGTGGTGTGAGCAATTACCTCCTCTGTCTCAGGTTCTCTCGACATCTGTCTTGTCACAGTGTTTGGGGAATCCTGTTCAGCATATTCTTCTAGCTTTTCCATACCTGCCTGTTGGATTCAGAAAAGAATTTTGCTGCTCTGTCTTTATGTAACAGAAATTATAAGTTAGTACATAACATAATTTAAAATTTTATTGTCATTTGCACTGTTCTGCGGAAACTAGTGGAGCCATAAGAAGGCCTAGTGTCTGAACCATGCTCTGATACCACATGTCAAAACCCGAAAATTTCAAAGAAATTTAAAACTTTTATGATAGCAATAAATGTTATGTAAAAGCAATCCTTTAACCGTCTGTTTAACTTACTTGCTTGTAAGTGTGTGTATGAAGGATCTTTATTGTACTTAAGTGCTATTATGGTTGTATATATATTTATAACTATATATATATATATATATATATATATATATATTTTGTAATGTGTCGTAAACTCCAGGGGAACTTGCCATAACAGGCTGGCTTACTTAGCTTATGAGCTAACGCATCGAATTGTTTTCCTCTTTACAGATCTACAGGTAAGGTGCGGTTGCGACAATTATAAAATGTTATACTCAAACTAGTTGTACAAAAAGTTATTCAATTAAAAGGTCTTGCTCACTCAGTTTTCAAGTGGTTGAAGGTAGCATTCTGTCTACCAACTTCTCGATTCTTCTTTTGTTGAAAAATGTACTTCCAGTGACGAGGATAGTTGTATTTCTGAAGTGTCCAGGCGTTAAACAAGTCTGTATAAACATTTGTCATTAATGATGATTCTGTACTGTAAATGCGCCTCATATTTAGCATGGTGAAAATAGATCTCTTACCGATTGTCAGCATTGACTAGATAATTGACAAGTCTTCGTCTAACCATTTCAGGATTGTATAACTTGGTCAAATTATCTTTATATCGATGATCGTAAGCTTATACGGAGTAATTTGTTTAAATGTTTATAAGGAATTTGAGGTAGTTGAGAACTTGCCATGATAACTCTGAAAATGTCGATGCATCCCTACTTTATTGATATATCTCCATTATGTATAAACTACTTCCAGGATTGGGTTTCTCATATGATATTCACAATCAATTTTTATGAGCAAACTTATGAAATCATAAATAACCACATCACGAACAATAATTTGTTTTATGCTTATTATGATTTGTTTGGTCTCAAGGTGTTATTACCATAAAATATTAAATGTTAGAACAATTGTTTTAAATTATGGTCGTAGACAAAGTGTTGTTGTTCAATGTACAACGTTTGATTGCAATAATAAAATCGTGGATTTCAATCATATGGTAAGGCGACCATATAGAATATCCATATCATTTCTTTTGATTATCAAAATGATGGTATTGTTGTCGTGAACAAACTATGTAAAGGAGATCCATTGCATGGGAAAAATTTAAGGGATACGTGGCTCACTCTTAACCAAGTACTCATCACCTAAAAGGTTGACAAACCCTACCATTCTACATTCCTTCCCTCGCCTTCGGGCTCGGCCGCTCTGTGGGTTTTCTCCTGTCCAAACTTGCCGAAACCATGGTGGAATCTTCCTTCCTCACTGTGAGCTCTTGCTGCGCTAGTTCCTTGCTAAGGTTTAGGAGTTGTATAAGTTTGTTAACCTTCCAACAGTTATAGAATTTTTATGAGAACCCTAAGGCTCTATCCTTTCTATTGCAAGCTTCATATCAGTTGTGGCCTCCAGTATTGCCTTCCCTTGACTTATTTCTGTAACCACCTTCGTTGAGGAATGCATCTTTGAGTCTGCCATTGCTTCTTTGGTGGCTAGGGTTAGGGTTCAAACTCCATTGTTCGTGGTTTCCAGACCTGTCACAGTGTGGTCGCTTCATTCCAAATTATGGTGAGTAAATCTTGTGGGTTTTGTAATATTATTTCGATATTTAAAATCAAAAGCCTGTAGGTTTTGTTTATTGAAAATAATAATTGATAAATGGTTTGTGGTTTCCAAATCTCAGCAGGTTTTGCACACTCCATAAGGCGTACAGGATACAGCTCTCGGCATCTGGCTCCTCCGGGTAAGCCTGGTCCTTACCATGGCATTTTCTCCTTGGGGTTTTGTTGTGTGGACGAATAGCGTTGGTCTTCAAAGGGCATGATTCTACTGCTATAGCCGTTCTGTTGAGTCTTCTAAAAGCTTAACCCTGCGTGACCTCGACAGGTGTTATCCCTGTCATAGGATAGAATCATTATGGCTTCGGCTGACTGTAAATTATTGGTTTTCCTTAGGGTGTTGTATGTTTTCCACCAATGTTGTGTTATATGTTTAATACGTAGAGAACCAGGCTAGAACTGGTTTTAAAAAAAAATGGGATTACGACCCTATGGTTCTGCCTCCATTACTGTACTCATGAAGGTTTTGGGTGTACTACCCAGGTTTTTATTCGAATTTATCTTAATATAAAGTTGCTCGTGGAATTGGCTTGTTTTTAAAAACATTTGTTACTCTGTTATGCTATAATATGTTCTATTTTTTACAAACACTTCTACAGGAATCGTGCATTCGGTTGTTAGTAAAACAATGTATTTAACTAAAAGTTAAAACCTACATTTTTGTTGGTAATTGTGATTTGAACAAGACTTGGTACAGTTGAGTTAGTGTGTGTCAAGGGTTTCGATTTTCTACAGCAAGCTTCTGTTAGTGACAAGGCTACGGCCGTAGGTATATCGGTGGTAAGGATTGGAAAGTTTTACAAAAAATGTCTGCGTTCTCTGTTGCATTCGATACTGTGTATTAAAATAAAATATAGTTATGTGTTCATAATTCTTAATTGGGTGTAAGAGATAACACGGCCGTGAGTGAATACCAAATCTTACTTCTCAACGTTTTTGTTTTTAAGTGTTTAAGTGATATCGATGGAAGTTTTGTTGTTAATTAACTCTGTCAAGATGGGGTTTTTCTTCCCAGGTTTGGATAATACAATTTATGAATTTAGACTATTCTTTTATGGTGGTTTTAATACACACCAGTATAAGTTCTGCGTGTTACGATCTATGATGTACTGAAAAGAGCTACGTCTGCGACCGAGTCATTGTAATACTAATCGATAATTAAATACTGGTAATAAATTTCTTAAATAAATAAGTGATAGGGTTTTATATTTCGAGTTAACAATCAATTGTCTCGTTCAAATGTTAACTCTGTGGATATAGGTTTAATCTATTGTTAAGATAGGTTTCTAAGGATACTGTGTAATAGCATGAAGAAAACAAAAGAGCTCAAGACTGAGCAAAGGGAAAAATACTGTGATAAATGAGAGATTCGGACTCGACCTAGTTAGTGGTTTGTCTCTAATTTCCTTCTGCCTTCAGGTTAATAACTCGGTCAAACTCTGCTGTGAGTTTCTTGGTGGTATCCACGATAGAGATAGGTTTTTAAACTAGAACTTCTTCGTCACGAGCCTTGTTTATAAATTCAATGGTTTTGTTTTGGTTACGATTGTCTTTTGTTGAAAAAGATTGTAGGGAAGAAGTTTAAAGATGTGATCATACTGCTATTCGAAATCTGTGAAGAGTCAATAACAGCTCAGCTATGTTCTGAATATAAATAAACTTACTGATATAAATTTATTCACCTAATCTTGGTACAGATAATAAACTGTATTCTTGTTTAACTAAACACGAGACAGATATAGAATGGTTTACTTATTCAGCTAGGGTTTATACCTGTTAAACTCTCTATGAAATAACTCACTGTAATTATAAAATTGTCTATGATTCTGTTCCTCTAATTGTTTAAACAAGTATAATTTCCAGAAATATTTACAGTATGAATAGTCTATGCTTGTCTACTTAACTATTGAAAATAAACAAAGGAAAATTTACAATACATTCTATTATTTATAATATTAACAAAACATATTATGCATACAACATTTACTCGACTGTAAGTTGATAATGATAATAGGAAATTTCCTAAAACATAATAGTTCTGCAGATTCTATCTTCTAACAATACAGAGATGCTAACTTTACTGAATTTGAAATTCTGTTCAAACCTAAATAAGATAGCCACATTCTATATTTAAATTTTCTCAATAAATGACAGGAATCAGTGGCAGAACCTGTATCAATAGTAGACAACAACAGCAATGGGAGGTTGTTCCTCCCTACCAATTCTTGGAGAGTGCCCAAACAGCACTTCTCAGGACCCCCGAGCTTGCTCTGGTCTCCCTGGCTGGAACTAGGTACAGCAGGATAATTCACTCAGCCAAATAGCTAAACTGGAACCAAGTTACTGCAGCATTTCAAATCAAAACACTCCCTTACTGTATTATCCCTCTTCCTCAATGGGACTCCTGAATAACATTCACCTGAATGTATTCTCCCTCTAGAACAATGCTGAACCCCCAGCTCAGTTCATTGAGTACTATTTAAAAGATTGCCTAGGTCTTAGTTGGGTTAACTGTCATTAATGAGCCACCTGCTCAGATTCCACTTTCTTGGGGAATCATGACCCCAAAATATAGGGAAGTTGCCACCTGCAACTTAGGAAGTGCTTGAGGATGCTGCCACTTGTCTTTTGCCTTTCCACCTAGTTCCATCCACCAGTTAGACCAGTAACCTCTTTTAACAGCTCTCCCATGCTATTGTCTCCATAATTTATTTATTAATAATAAAATATTCAGAATTTACATTCCATTTCTGATGACTCTGCTGAGTCATCAATTCCTACTTAGCATTTATTTTAACATAATGTCTCAGGAATAATAATAAAATAATTACATTATTTTTGCAAAATTGGGGTATGTGACATCTCCTACCGGGGTACCTCTGCAATGCCAGGTCAAGCATCCCATCGATCTGACCCCAGGTGCACCGCTACCCAATGGGCCAGTCTATCGCCGCTCTCTGTTGGAAAACGAGAAGATCAAGAGGCAGATCCAAGAATTGCTCCACAAGGGGCACATCCGTCCCAACTCATCACCTTGTAGGAGCCCAATCATGCTGGTGCAGAAGAAAGATGGGACCTGACGACTCTGCATTGATTACCGGGCCCTGAATAAAATCACAATCCGCAACCGATACCCGATTCCCCGAATCAACGACCTCCTTGATCAGCTCACGGGGGCCAAATAATTCAGTAAGATTGATCTGAAGTCTGGCTACCACTTGGTCCCAATAGAACAAACAAATGTATGGAAGACTGCCTTCAAGTCAAAAGAAGGACTTTTTGAATGGCTGGTCATGTCTTTTGGTTTGACAAATGCTCCAGCAACGTTTATGAGGATGATGGACGATATCCTACGACCTTTCACCAATATTTTTGTAGTGGTGTATCTGGATGACATCCTCATCTACAGCAAGACTTGGGAGGAACACTTGCAGCATATTCAACAGGTTCTGCACACCCTGCGGCAGCACAAACTATATGCAAACTTGGGAAAATGCTCCTTCGGCATGGACAAGGTCCATTACCTAGGCTACATTGTTGATCGATATGGTGTGCATGTGGATCCAGCCAAGATCCAGGTCATCCGTGACTGGCCAGCCCCAACCACACTCACTGAACTTCGGAGCTTCTTGGGCCTTGCCAATTTCTATTGTCGGTTCGTGCTGGGATTCTCTCATATCACATGGGCCCTCAGCCAAGTGACCAGGGGTGGTGGTAATGCAAAATTTGTGTGGGGCCTGTCCCAACAACAAGCCTTCGATGACTTGAAGGATCGTTTGTGCTCATCGCCAATACTCTCACTACCGAACCTACAACATCCCTTTGAGATCGAGACAGATGCCTCAGATTATGCTGTGGGCGCCGTTCTCACTCAACATGGCCACCCCGTGGCACATCATAGTGAGACACTATCAGATGTTGTCCGTAAGTACCCTACCTACGACAAAGAAAGTACTCCATTGTACAAGCCTGCCTCCAATGGAGACATTACATTCTTGGGAAGGAGACAGTCATCCACACTGATCACAAGCCACTACAGTTCATGCAGACCAAGGGAAAGTTGCAGAATGACCGCCATCAAAAGTGGTCAACATATTTACAGCAGTTCCACCTCAACATCAAATATAAAACAGGGAGTACCAACCGAGTTGCTAACTGCCTCATTCGACCTCCAGTTGCGGCACTCACCATGGTGCTAGACTCTTGCAGCCACGAGACCTAAGGATGGCCCCACCTCTACGAGACAGACCCTGACTTCTCCACCACCTATCAAATGTTGGGCACCAACTCAGTGGTTGCTAATTTCCATCTTCAGGACGGGTTGTTGTGTCATTTGGGCCATCTCTGCGTTCCATCAACCGACCGCGCGAAGCTGAATTGGGAAGCTCACTACAGTCGGGTGGCAAGACACTTTGGCGTCGAAAAGACAGTGGCAGTGCTGCAGAAACATTTCTACTGGACAAAACTACAACGAAATGTCGACAAGTATATCAGGTCCTGCACCGCTTGAGCTATTTCCAAACCGACCACTAAGAAACATGGCCTATGCACCCCTCTACCTACTCCTGACAGGCCGTGGGAATCCATCTCAATGGACTACATGTCGGGCCTCCCATCCACCGAGAGGGGAAACGACTATGCTTTTGTGGTTGTTGATTGCTTTTCCAAAACGGCGATTCTAGCCGCCTACAAGAAGAACATCACAGCAGAAGCCAGTGCCAAGCTCTTCTTTGAACGAGTATGGGTACATTTTGGGATCCCATAGACCATTATCTCAGACCGTGATAGTCAGTTCCTAAGCTAATTTTGCTCGAGCCTCTGGTCACTGCTGGATACCAAGCTCACCAAATCCACTGCCTTCCACCCCCACACCGACGGCCAAACCAAGTTTGTCAACCAGATGGTTGTACATATCCTGCGCATGTACAATTCAACACACACCCGCACATGGGACGAGAGTCTCCCCTATGTCCAACATAGCTACAACCGAGCCCTGCATAGCTCAACTGGCCACAACCCCTTTTAGGTGGGGTTAGGATTCCAACCATTGGGCCCCATGGATGTTGCACTTCCCCTTGCGATCACCTCGGCCGACTCGTCCCCAGAAGCTGACAAAGCCGCCGGTTCATTGAACGGATCCAGCATATCCACCAACAGGTTCAGGATATTCTACAAAAGTCTAATGCCAAGTACAAGCAGCGACATGATCAACATCGGGTGCCACATAAGTTTCAGGTGGGCGACAAAGTTTGGTTGCATTTGCAAAAAGAACGCCTTATAGGGCCCCATCGAAAGCTTCGCCCACTCCATTATGGGCCATACACCATCACCAAGGCAGTGGTTGACAATGCGTTTGAGCTCAACATTCCCCCCTTCCTTGGTCTGCATCCAGTCTTCAACGTGGCTCTCCTTCGACCATATTTCCCACCATTATTAGTCACCTCAAAGATAGCAGAGAAGTTGACACCAACAGAGCTCAAACCTGACTGCCTACAACAAGCATCCAGTGATCATATTGCAGACACGCAAATCAAGGGCACTCGACATCAAAGGATCCAGCTTTATCGAGTTGTCAAAGCAGGGCAGCTCCTGCACCAAGGCAAGTGGCTCACCCGGGGCCAAATTCAACGAAAATTTCCTCATCTGATGGGGGCACTAAACGCAATGGAGACCATTACTTCCTAAGGAGGGAGGATTGATCCAGGTGGATATCGGTGGCCACCCACCTTTCCAACTGGCTCAAAATATTTTTCTAGCAATTTTAGTAATGTACTATTTTTAGCAGTTTTTCGGGTCCTGAACTTCCGGGGCCATTTTGAGGACCTAAACGACATTTTTTTGCGATTTGGGGGGCCAAATGGATGCCTCTAGCATGCATTTTTTTCCATTTGAAAGTTGTAGATCTCGAATAGACCTTTCCAACGGGCTATCGAGCGCCCCAAACGGAGATCGTATGCAAAAGTTACGACCCCGGGAAGTTGATGTACTAACTTACCCAAACGGGGCCCACATGACTTTTGGTGCTTCATCTCCTAGCATTATGTTTTTGGATGTCTAGGGTTTTTGACATTCTGGTTTATTGTAAAAGGCCTTGAGAGCCTCATTGTAACCATCTTCTTGTGAAATGAGCGCAGCCGTCACATCTCTTCTCAGAGATAAGCCGCCACCATTCCAGCAAGCTTGTTTTCCGTTGCATTTTACAGTTTTAGCTTATTTCCTTATTGAATAGAAAATCAGTTTTATTGTATCTCTTTTATTTTGTGTTAAACATCTGATAATAATATGTATTCATTTCGTTTTGCTCATAAAATCCGGATCAGTTGTATTAGAGCGGTCTGCTCCTTGTCGTCTTAATGCATGTCCCCAACGAGGTCAGGGTACAAAGAATTGGGTCTCGAGCTTGCTTCTCTTAAGGACAAAAGCTCTCGCACACCCAAGCGACCTCTCATGGCAGGAGAAAAGAAAGATGACGGGACAGGAGATCCTATCAAAATGTTGCTTGAGGAAGCCCTCACGCAACAGAGGAACGAGATGATGGATAGTTTCACGTAAATCCTTCAACGACTACCAACAATCGATGCATCTTCCTCGAGCGGAGGCGCCACCCCCTTCAAGGTACAAATCAACTTCGATATTCCTATATTTGAAGGACAGATAGACACAGATGTTGTAGATAAGTGGTTGAATCTACTAGAAGGGTATTTTTCTGTCCATAACTTTTCGAATAGAGAAAAGATTACTTTTGCGCTCCTCAAAGTCGTTCCCCATGTCAAAGATTGGTGGGAAACTTTCTGCGAACAAAAGAACACAGAGGAAGCCTCATTATTTCCAGTCACGACCACCTGGGAATCCTTCAGGGATGCTATTAAGGAACAATACTACCCTGTTGGAAGTTATGACGACTTGTATACCAAATGGACCACACTGCGACAAGAAAGAGACCAAGGAGTGCCAGAGTTCACAAATATCTTCCATACCTTGCACACCAAGCTGGGTATCAAAGATTCAGAGCGACATCTGGTGCTCAAGTATCGTGGTTGTCTGCATAGATACATCCAGACTGAAATGGAATTTATGGACATCTCTTCCTTGGGCACGACCTACCGATATGCCGTCAAAATCGAGTAGAAGCTCAAACAAAAGACACAACAATTTGGGCCTGGGAACCCCTCACAGCAAAAGACAGGAAAGGGCAGCCCCAAGCCACAGAATAAAGGACAGAGCAAAGATGGATAGTATCAGGACAACCAGTCCAAGCCACAAGCAAAGAAGGATACTGGAAAGATGAAGAAAGATACCGGGAAATGGTGGAACTTAAATAAGAGCCCTTGGCATAACACTGCTGACCGCCGCTCAAAGCAGTCGCTGGTAGCCGAAGTGAAAGCATCTAAATCAGGTGCGGGTTCTGAATCTAGTTCTGAACCAGAAAGGGGAAGACGGATCATTGACGTGGAACCCAGTGCTACCATTGCTACCACCAAGCTCCAACCTGATGAACCAGACGAGCCAGAAGAAGGAGAACGCCTCTTCCATTCACATATGTGGGTAAAAGGCACCCCGCTGCACTTCATCATTGATAGCGGTAGCCAGAAGAACCTCATCTCAGCAAAGGTCGTCAAGCACCTGGCCCTGCCGACAACGCCACAACAACAACCCTACACCATTGGATGGCTCCACAAAGGAAGCGATCTCCGCGTCAGCCAACAGTGTTGACTGTCATACGGCATCAAACCCTTCAAGGACGAGGTATTGTGTGATGTTGCTCCTCTCGAAGTTTCAAATGTTCTTTTGGGCAAACCCTATTTATGGAAACGTCATGCTGTATATGAGTCTAGGCCTCGTATTGTTATTATTTCTTTGAACAAGAAATTGTAGAGGATACCCAAGGCAGTCCCTCCTAGTGCCATTTCCTTGATCTCTGCCAAGCAATGCAGGAAGGTCATCTCTTAGACTAGAAAATTTGTCTTCTTCATGATTCGCTCTTAGAGTGAGAGAAAGATCACAGCCACATCCACGGCCTCCACGACCGATCTCTCCACACAACAGAAGCAAGTGGATAAGGTGGTGGAAGGATACTCATATATCTTCTCCTCTCCTACCGGGGTACCTCTGCACTGCTAGGTCAAGCATCCCATCGATCTGACCCCAAGCGCACAGCTACCCAATGGGCCAGTCTGTCGCCGCTCTCTGTTGGAAAATGAGGAGATCAAGAGGCAGATCCAAGAATTGCTCCACAAAGGGCACATCCATCCTAGCTCATCACCTTGTGGGAGCCCAATCGTACTAGTGTAGAAGAAAGATGGGACCTAGCGACTCTGCATTGATTATTGGGCCCTGAATAAAATCACAGTCTGTAACCGGTACTCGATTCCCCGAATCGACGACCTCCTTGATCAGCTCACGGGGTCCAAATACTTCAGTAAGATTGATCTGAAGTCTGGCTACCACTACGTCCCAATAGAACAGACAGACGTATGGAAGACTGCCTTCAAGTCAAAAGAAGGTCCTTTTGAATGGCTCGTCATGCCTTTTCGTTTGACAAATGCTCCAGCAACGTTTATGAGGATGATGGACAATATCCTACGACCTTTCACCAATACTTTTGTAGTGGTGTATCTGGATGACATCCTCATCTACATCAAGACTTGGGAGGAACACTTGCAGCATATTCAACAGGTTCTGCACACCCTGCGGCAGCACAAACTATATGCAAACTTGGAAAAATGCTCCTTCGGCATGGACAGGTCCATTACCTAGGCTACATCATTGATCGACATGGTGTGCATGTGGATCCAGCCAAGATCCAGGTCATCCGTGACTGGCCAGCCCCAACCACACTCACTGAACTTCGAAACTTCTTGGGCCTTGCCAATTTCTATCGTCGGTTCGTGCTAGGATTCTCTCATATCGCATGGGCCCTCAGCCAAGTGACCAGGGGTGGTGGTAAGGAAAAATTTGTGTGGGGCCTATCCCAACAATAAGCCTTCGATGACTTGAAGAAGCATTTGTGCTCATTGCCGGTACTCTCATTACCGGACCTGCAACATTCAGTTGAGATTGAGACATATGCTTCAAATTATGCTGTGGGCGCCGTTCTCACTCAACACGGCCACCCCGTGGCATATCATAGTGAGACACTATCAGATGTTGTCCGTAAGCACCCTACCTTCGACAAATAAATGTACTCCATTGTACAAGCCTGCTGCCAGTGGATACATTACATTCTTGGGAAGGAGACAGTCATCCACACTTATCACAAGCCACTATAGTTCATGCAGACCCAAGGAAAGTTGCAGAATGACCGACATAAAAAGTGGTCAACATATTTATAGCAGTTCCAACTCAACATCAAATATAAAACAGGGAGTACCAACCGAGTTGTTGACTGCCTCAATCGACCTCCAGTCGCGGCACTCACCACGGTGCTAGACTCTTGCGGCCACGAGACCTCCGGATGGCCCCACCTCTACGAGACAGACCCTGACTTCTCCACCACCTATCAAATGTTGGGCACCAACTCAGTGGTTGCTAATTTCCATCTTCAGGACGAGTTGTTGTGTCGTCTGGTCCATCTCTGCATTCCATTAAGCTAGCGCGCGAAGCTGATTTGGGAAGCTCACTACAGTCGGGTGGCAGGACACTTTGGCGTCGAAAAGACAGTGGCAATGCTGGAGAAACATTTCTACTGGCCAAAACTTCTACAGGATGTCGACAAGTATATCAGGTCCTGCACCGCTTGCGATATTGCCAAACCGACTACTAAGAAACAGGGCCTATACACCCCTCTGCCTACTCTTGACAGGCCGATGGAATCCATCTCAATGGACTACATGTCGGGCCTCCCATCCACCAAGAGGGGAAACCACTGTGTTTTTGTGGTTGTTGATCGCTTTTCCAAAATGGCGATTCTAGTCGCCTGCAAGAAGAACATCACAGCAGAAGCCACTGCCAAGCTCTTCTTTGAACGAGTATGGTACATTTTGGGATCCCACAGACCATTATCTCAGACCGTGAAAATCGGTTCCTTAGCTCATTCTGGTCGAGCCTCTGGTCACTACTGAATACCAAGCTCACCAAATCCACTACCTTCCACCCCCACACCGACGGCCAAACTGAGGTTGGAAACCGGATGGTCGTACATATCCTGCGCATGTACAATTCAACACACACCCGCACATGGGATGAGAGTCTTCCCTATGTCCAACATAGCTATAACCGAGCCTTGCATAGCTCAACTGGCCACAGCCCCTTTCAGGTGGGGTTGGGATTCCAACCATTGGGCCCCATGGATGTTGCACTTCCCCTTGCAACCACCTCGGCTGACTCGTCCCCAGAAGCTGACAAATCCGCCTAGTTCATTGAACGGATCCAGCATATCCGCCAACAGGTTCAGGATATTCTACAGAAGTCTAATGCCAAGTACAAGCAACGCCATGATCAACATCGGGTGCCACATAAGTTTGAGGTGGGCGACAAAGTTTGGTTGCATTTGCAGAAAGAACGCCTTATAGGGCCCCATCGAAAGCTTCACCCACTCCGTTATGGGTCATACACCATCACCAAGGCGGTGGGTGACAATGCGTTTGAGCTCAACATTCCCTTCTTCCTTGTTCTGCATCTAGTCTTCAACGTGGCTCTCCTTCAACCATATTTCCTACCATTATTAGACACCTCAGAGATAGCAGAGAAGTTGACACCAACAGAGCTCAACCCTGACTGCCTACAACAAGCATCTAGTGATCATATTGTAGACACACAGATCAAGGGCACTCGACATCAAAAGATCCATCTTTATCGAGTTGTCAAAGCAGGGCAGCTCCTGCACCAAGGCAAGTGGCTCACTCGGGGCCAAATTCAGCAGAAATTTCCTCATCTGATGGGGGAACTCAATGCAATGGAGACCATTGCTTCCTAAGGAGGGAGGATTGATCTAGGTGGATATCAATTGCCACCCACCTTTCCAACTGGCTCAAAACAGTTTTCTGGCAATTTTAGTAATGTACTAGTTTTAGCAGTTTTTCGGGTCATGAACTTCCGAGGCCATTTTGAGGCCCTAAACGACCTTTACTTGCGATTTGGGGGGCCAAATGGTTTCCCCTGGCATGTAATAGGCCCATGTTGAAAGTTGTAAATCTCAGATAGACCTTTCCAACGGGCTACCGAGCGCCCCAAACGGAGATCGTATGCAAAAGTTACGACCCCGGGAAGTTGATGTACTAACTTACCCAAACGGGGCCCACATGACTTTTGGTGCTTCATCTCCTAGGGTAAGGTTTTTGGATGTCTAGGGTTTTTGACATTCCAGTTTAATGTAAAAGGCCTTGAGAGCCTCATTGTAGCCATGTTCTTGCGAAATGAGCACAGCCGTCACATCTCTTCTCAGAGATGAGCCGCCACCATTCCAACAAGCTTGTTTTCCGCTGCATTTTACAGTTTTAGATTATTTCCTTATTGAATACAAAACCAGTTTTACTGTATTTCTGTTATTTTGTGTGAAGCATCTGATAATAATCTGTATTCATTTCGTTCTGCTCATAAAATCTGGATCAGTGGTATCAGAGCAGTCTGCTCCTTGTCATCTTAATGCATGTCCCCAACGAGGGCAGGGTACAAAGAATTGGGTCTCAAGCTTGTTTCTCTTGAGGACAAAAGCTCTCGCACGCCCAAGCGACCTCTCATGGCAGGAGAAAAGAAAGATGACGGGACAGGAGATCCTATCAAAATGTTTCTTGAGGAAGCCCTCACGCAACAGAGGAACGAGATGATGGATAGTTTCGCGCAAATCCTTCGACAACTACCAACAAGCGACACATCTTCCTCGAGCGACACAGATGCTGTAGATAAGTGGTTGAATCTACTAGAAGGGTATTTTTCTGTCCATAACTTTTCAAATAGAGAAAAGATTACTTTTGCGCTCCTCAAAGCCGTTCCCCATGTCAAAGATTGGTGGGAAACTTTCTGCGAACAAAAGGACACAGAGGAAACCTCATTATTTTCAGTCACGACCACCTGGGAATCCTTCAGGGATGCTATTAAGGAACAATACTACCCTGTTGGAAGTTGTGACGACTTGTATACCCAATGGACCACACTGCGACAAGAAAGAGACCAAGGAGTGCCAGAGTTCACAAATATCTTGCATACCTTGCGCACCAAGCTGGGTATTAGAGATTCAGAGTGACATCTGGTGCTCAAGTATCACGGTGGTCTACATAGATACATCCAAACCGAAATGGAATTTATGGACATCTCTTCCTTGGGCACGGCCTACCAATATGCCGTCAAAATTGAGCAGAAGCTCAAACAAAAGATGCGGCAATTTGGGCCTGGGAACCCCTCATAGCAAAAGACAGGAAAGGGCGGCCGCAACCCATAGAATAAAGGACAGAGCAAAGATGGACAGTATCAAGACAACCAGTCTAAGCCACAAGCAAAGAAGGACACCGGAAAGATGAAGAAAGATACCGGGAAGTGGTGTGACTTCCATAAGAGCCCTTGCCATAACACTGCTGACTACCGCTCAAAGCAGTCACTAGTATCCGAAGTGAAAGCATCTGAATCAGATGCGGGTTCTGACTCTGATTCCGAACTAGAAAGGGGAAGACTTATCATTGACGTGGAACCCAGTGCCACCATCGCTACCACCAAGCTCCAGCCTGATGAACCAGACGAGCCAGAAGAAGGAGAACGCCTCTTCCATTCATAGATGTGGGTAAAAGGCACCCCGCTGCACTTCATCATTGATAGCATTAGCCAGAAGAACCTCATCTCAACAGAGGCCGTCAAGCACCTAGCCCTGTCGACAACGCCACACCCACAACCCTACACTATTGGATGGCTCCGCAAAAGAAGCGATCTCCGCGTCAGCCAACAGTACCGACTGTCATACGTCATCAAGCCCTTCAAGGATGAGGTATTGTGTGATGTTGCTCCTCTCGAAGTTTTAGATGTTATTTTCGGCCAACCTTATTTATGGAAACGTCATGCTGTATATGAGTCTAGGCCTCATAGTGTTATTATTTCTTTGAATAGGAAATTGTACAGGATACCCGAGGCAGTCCCTCCTAGTGCCATTTCCTTGATCTCTGCCAAGCAATGCAGGAAGGTCATCTCTTAGACTGGGAAATTTTTCTTCTTCGTGATTCGCTCTCAGAGTGAGAGAAAGATCGCAGCCACATCCAGGGCCTCCGTGACCGATCTCTCCACACAACAGAAGCAAGAGGATAAGGTGGTGGAAGGATACTCAGATATCTTCTCCTCTCCTACCAGGGTACCTCTGCACTGCCAGGTCAAGCATCCCATCGATCTGACCCCAGGCGCACTGCTACCCAATGGGCCAGTCTATCGCCGCTCTCTGTTGGAAAATGAGGAGATCAAGAGGCAGATGCAAGAATTGCTCCACAAGGGGCACATCCATCCCAGCTCATCACCTTGTGGGAGCCCAATCATGCTGGTGTAGAACAAAGATGGGACCTGGCAACTCTGCATTGATTACCGAGCCCTCAATAAAATCACAGTCCGCAACTGGTACCCGATTCCCCGAATCGACGACCTCCTTGATTAGCTCACAGGGGCCAAATACTTCAGTAAGATTGATCTGAAGTCTGGCTACCACCAGGTCTCAATAGAACAGACAGACGTATGGAAGACTGCCTTCAAGTCAAAAGAAGATCTTTTTGAATGGCTGGTCATGCCTTTTGGTTTGACAAATGCTCCAGCAACGTTTATGAGGATGATGGAAAATATCCTACGACCTTTCACCAATACTTTTGTAGTGGTGTATCTGGATGACATCCTCATCTACAGCAAGACTTGGGAGGAACACTTGTAGCATATTCAACAGGTTCTGCACACCCTGCGGCAGCACAAACTATATGCAAACTTGGAAAAATGCTCCTTTGGCATGGACAGGGTCCATTACCTAGGCTACATCATTGATTGACATGGTGTGCATGTGGATCCAGCCAAGATCCAGGTCATCCATGACTGGCCAGCCCCAACCACACTCACTGAACTTCGGAGCTTCTTGGGCCTTGCCAATTTCTATCGCCGGTTCGTGCTGGGATTCTCTCATGTCGAATGGGCCCTCAACCAAGTGACCAGGGGTGGTGGTAAGGAAAAATATGTGTGGGTCCTGTCCCAACAACAAGCCTTCGATGACTTGAAGAAGCGTTTGTGCTCATCGCCAATACTCTCATTACCGGACCTACAACATCCCTTTGAGATCGAGACAGATGCTTCAGATTATGCTGTGGGCGCCGTTCTCACTCAACACGGCCACCCCATGGCATATCATAGTGAGACACTATCAGATGTTGTCCGTAAGTACCCTACCTACGACAAAGAAATGTACTCCATTGTACAAGCCTACCGCCAGTGGAGACATTACATTCTTGGGAAGGAGACAGTCATCCACACTGATCACAAGCCACTACAGTTCATGCAGACCCAAGGAAAGTTGCAGAATGACCGCCATCAAAAGTGGTCAACATATTTACAGCAGTTCCACCTCAACATCAAATATAAAACATGGAGTACCAACCGAGTTGTTGACTGCCTCAGTTGACCTCCAGTCGCGACACTCACCATGGTGCTAGACTCTTGCGGCCACGAAACCTCCATATGGCCCCACCTCTACGAGACAGACCCTGACTTCTCCACCACCTATTAAATGTTGGGCACCAACTCAGTGGTTGCTAATTTCCATCTTCAGGACGGGTTGTTGTGTCGTCTAGGCCATCTCTGCGTTCCATCAAGCGAGTGTGCGAATCTGATTTGGGAAGCTCACTACAGTCGGGTGGCATGACACTTTGGCATCGAAAAGATAGTGGCAATGTTGCAGAAACATTTCTATTGGCCAAAACTTCGACAGGATGTCGACAAGTATATTAGGTCCCGCACCGCTTGCGCTATTGCCAAACCGACCACTAAGAAATAGGGCCTATACACCCCTCTTCCTACTCTTGACAGGCCGTGGGAATCCATCTCAATGGAATACATGTTGGGCCTCCCGTCCACCAAGAGGGGAAACGACTGTGCTTTTGTGGTTGTTGATCGCTTTTCCAAAATGGCGATTCTAGCCACCTGCAAGAAGAACATCACAGCAGAAGCCACTGCCAAGCTCTTCTTTGAATGAGTATGGGTACATTTTGGGATCCCACAGACCATTATCTCAGACCGTGACAGCCGATTCCTCAGCTCATTCTGGTCAAGCCTCTAGTCACTACTGGATACCAAGCTCACCAAATCCACTACCTTCCACCCCCACACCGACGTCCAAACCAAGGTTGTCAACCGGATGGTCGTACATATCCTGTGCATGTACAATTCAACACACCCCCGCACATGGGATGAGAGTCTTCCCTATGTCCAACATATCTACAACCGAGCCCTGCATATCTCAACTGGCCACATCCCCTTTCAGGAGGGGTTGGGATTCCAACCATTGGGCCCCATGGATGTTGCACTTCCCCTTGAGACCACCTCGACCGACTCGTCCCCAGAAGTTGACAAAGCCGCCCGGTTCATTGAACGGATCCATCATATCCGCCAACAGGTTCAGGATATCCTACAGAAGTCTAATTCCAAGTACAAGCAGCGCCATGATCAACATCGGGTGCCACATAAGTTTCAGGTGGGCAACAAAGTTTGGTTGCATTTGCAGAAAGAACGCCTTACAGGGCCCCATCGAAAGCTTCGCCCACTCCGTTATGGGCCATACACCATCACCAAGGTGGTGGGTGACAATGCGTTTGAGCTCAACATTCCCCCCTTTCTTGGTCCGCATCCAGTCTTCAACGTGGCTCTCCTTCGACCATATTTCCCACTATTATTAGACACCTCAGAGATAGCAGAGAAGTTGACACCAATAGAGCTCAACCCTGATTGCCTAAAACAAGCATCCAGTGATCATATTGCAGACACACAGATCAAGGGCACTCGATATCAAAGGATCCAGCTTTATCGAGTTGTCAAAGCATGGCAGCTCCTGCACCAAGGCAAGTGGCTCACCCGGGGCCAAATTCAGCAGAAATTTCCTCATCTGATGGGGTAACTCAACGCAATGGAGACCATTGCTTCCTAAGGATGGAGGATTGATCCAGGTGGAGCATTGGACCTCTTCATTATCAGCCTTGGACATCCCTAAAGTATCTATACCCCCTATAATTTATTTCTGATGTCCATCCACAGCATCTTAAGATGGTTTCTCTAACTCCTCATTTTCAGATTTCGAGTCTTCTAAAGATTCAATGGCTTCAAATGTATTCATGTTTGGCTTGGATGTTCCTGGAATTTTTTAGTATGATGAGTGTTTTTGGTACGATATTTTTTTGCACCTGTTATTAACTATCCTGAAAGTATTATGTCCTAGTTCCTTATAGAGGTTTGTAAGCTACGCAGATTATGTTTTTGGTTTCTTTGGGTAGTTTTTGGAAAAACACCCATATTCATGACAAAAGTTACATTTGAAATGTTGATTTTTTTATATTCCAATGCTTGAAGATGGCACCAACCATCCATAATAATTTATATATCCTCGAGAATGCTTTCTCCAAAATTACTTCCATGCAAATAGGGGCACAAGAAAGTAGAGTTTTCGTGTTGTACAACCTAATCGATGTACTAATATAGCATGTTCCCAATAGATCGGAGAGAGTCTTCACCCCATAATATAGTTGGGAAGTGAGTGAGCCTTATCCACACTAGGGCAATTGTGATCTCCATTTCTAAGATGAAATCAAGAGACCATGGAGTTAAAAACATCCCTATGGATACCATGAAATAAGGTCTAGAGTGAAAAAATAAGATCTTGATATTTTTCACAATTAAAAATGAAAATAAAAAACACCTACTACAATCAAAGGAGGTCTACCCAAGATTTTATTTTGGGGATCCAATGCTCTTCGTCCCATGACAACATTGCTCTAGGGCTTGGCCATAAGCCTGTAAAATTTTCAACTAGACCACATTCTAACAATAGGAGGACTTTTTGTCTCAGTTCTAGATTGGATAACTTCAACTTGGGAACATCCTCCATTCGCTTGATAATTTTTCTCTGAACCACATTGGGTCTTTTAGTTGGGTTCCAAGAGCTAACCAACTTCAAAAAATCATAAGCATCATAAATCTCCACTACAAACTAGTGGTGACAACAACCACAACTTCATAACACACCATACCCTCAACAAACTCGACCTCCAAATGCAACAACATCCACAATTAGATGACAAGTTTCTAGGGAAAAAAACCTACGGAAATTTGATGAGTTTGTGTGTGAGAAGGCATCGAAACTTCTTGTGCACAAAAAAATCCTCTACAAATCCGGGACTAGAAAGGATCCATACACACTCGTTCAGATCTAGCTTGAAGCAAAGAGTTCCAAGTGAAAAATAAAAGTAGTGGCTAGGAAAATCCTAATTGCAGTTTGCTCAGTGGGGTTTCTAGGGGAACCCTATTCATCCGATTTCCTTGAGGATTGACCACTCAAAAATTGGCGTGGTTTGTTGTCCTTCTCTCACTTATAAATATTAATATCAATTTAATCTATGGTATTCTCTCTAAATTTTGTAGGAAGGAATAATGTTGATGCTTTCAACTTTGGAAACACCCTCTTATATGAGTTAGACATTCATGATTTTCTAGTTTAGTATGTATTTTTCTAAAACAAAAATCTAAGTTGCCTTAAAAGACTATTAAGTACATCAAAGGCGTGTCTTAGGGTGTGACAACTCTATCGACCTTCTCATGCCCTATCATCTTTAACTACATGTTTTTGTAAACCACTTAGAGCACACAAGTACACTATGTTTGGATGGTGCATCTATCTCCCTCCCTTTCTTCAAATCTCTTCATTCACACAAAGACAAATATTGCATTCAACCAACAAACATAGATCAAGGTTGCATATATGATTCCCTAGAATTAGCTAGAAACAATGATCTATGACCAACCAACATATCTTACATTCAATCAACATGCATAGATCAAGGCTATATAAAGTATTTGAATTGCTCAAATTGGATGGAAACGATGTATACAACAAACCAACCAACCACTTAAAATAAGAATGACCTATCAAACTCTCTTACCTTATCTCGATGAAAGGAAACTTATGGTGGTGTGACAACTAAATCTAGCTCTGAACAAGAGACAACCTATAACTCAGAAGCATAAAAAATCTATGCCCCATGTTCATTGCATAAATATATCATATCACCTTCACTAGCATGGGAAACTATTGTAATACCCCAGTTGTTAAGCCCTGGACTTATTATAATAATTTGCTTAGGTGACTATGATTTGTTTAATTAATGGTGTGATGACATGACTATATGATTATTGTTTGACCATGGTTTATAATCAATTGTTTAGTTGACATGAATGTGATTATTTGTTCATTTGACTATGACATGTCTGGTTATCTGATGATGGATGAACTGGTTTATTATTTGATTAAATGACTATGACATGTTTGATGATGTGACTATGGAATATGGACTATGGACTTAGACGTTGATATTATTATTGTTGTTTCTCTTAAATAAATAAACAACTGGCTCAATGGGAAACTAAAAGAGTATGGGAGGCCATGGTTTCACAAGCGAGGGGGATGGGTGATTGTTTCCTAGTGCTTGAATGGAAACCCAAAATTTTTACTTGGACTATCTTGGACCTTGTTTATGTTATTTGATTTATTTTGGACCCTTTCTAAACTATTTCGGGACTTTGGAATAGTCAATTGTGATGTTTTATGACTAAAAGAGTTACTAGTGCACCCTCATGGAGATATTGTGGACTCCACTTGGTGAATGTGCCCTATTTGGGAGAGATTCTCTCTTATTTATGTGCTTTCGGTCATTTATGAGCCCTCTTGTAATACCCCCATTTTGACCCTTAGGACATATTGGCTTTTAATGTAAACATTGTATATATGTGATGTATGATTCCTAGCATGGAGCTCAAGGCCAAGGACCGCCAGTGAATGCTCAACCTTGAAGGGCTGGTATTTTATATTGTTCTATCCATGTGCTAATAAGCCATGGGGAAATTGTAAAATGATGTAAATATCATATAATAAAAATACCAAAGAGGTTGGATATGGATGCAACTAAATGAGGGGGACTATGTATCCACTAGGGAGAGGTGAGGGGGTTGTGGGATTGAACCCTAGGCTTCCATATGTCACCTTGAGAACCCACATTTGATTGTCCTAGTTGTCATTTAACTCTATGTAAGGAAGATTGCAGAAAATTGTTCAAGAGGTTGATTGAGTATGGGCAGCCCTGAAATCCGTAAGGCAGGGTATGGGCTCGGTTTGCTTGACCCAGAAGTCACTCCACCTCATGGGAGGACATTTTTGCTGATCCTCATGGCATTGTGAAGGATCTAGGCATGAGTTTTCAAGGAGGACACAGACCTAGCAGGGAAGGGGCATCAGTTTTTAGTTGGAGGGAGGATGCATGCCCAACAATGAAAAACCACAAAAATCGCGACTCGGGAGGAAGCTGCATTTGGGAAGTGCCAGGGTCGCCCAGAAATTCGTGTGGGAATTTAAATCCGAAGGGGAACCCATCAACCTAAACCCTGGGCGAATTTGTGAGTGTGAGATGCCCGAAAATTCATGGGGAAACCGGTTTTGGGAAGCCCGAAAGAGCTGTTGATGTATATGTAACTTCGGAATGTATTTCACATATATGTATATTGTATTCCTATAGATATGTTATTATTCCTCTATACGGAAGTGTCGCCATTTATATTGTAAGTGTTGTAACTTATACTTAATGGGTTATTAGACCACCTTGTTAGGGTCGGTCCTGTATAAGTCATGTGGGTCAAAGGGTTATTAGACCACCCTATTAGGGGTCGGCCATGTGGGTCAAAGGGTTATTAGACCACCCTATTGGGGGTCGGCCCAGTCAGCTTTATGTTATGTGGTTAAGTTAAGGCCGACCTAGTAAAGGTTATTAGGCAAGTCAAATCAAGTATAAATAGAGTGTGGGAGGCACTCTATTTGATCATTCTATTCTCACACACACTCTTTGGAGAGTGGCGCACTTGTGGAGGAGGAGAAGTTGCTGCTAGGAGATGTCTATCTCTTATGCTTGGGTTGTATCATTGCTCTATCTATCTCTGAGGAAGTTATTGGGGTTTTTCACCTTTATGGTTTTCCCCAAGTAAACTCTGTGTCTCTTGTGTGCTTGCATTATTGTGTCCATGATTAATATGATGTAGATATGTTGTACATGTTATTCTCTCAGTTAAGATCCTAGATCAGATTGAAGTAAATTCTAAAAAACTAATATGGTATCAGAGCTAGCCTGAAAGAAGGCATGGTATGGCATGTATGACACTTGTTGCACTTGCGATGCTTGGGAATGATATAGCAAAAACCAGTCATTGTAGAACTTTTGCTATAAATCCATTTTGACGAATTTTTCGGATCTGAAACTTCTACAGGTCAAATATAATATCCCCATGTACCTTGTGTCCAAAGGAAAACTTCTAATTCGTTGTACTTTGTGTTTTATGATCTGTACAATCTAGGGTTTCTGCCTCTTCCAGATCTGAGTCATAAACAGGTGACCTAGGAAAAAATGTCATAACTTGGGCTAGGAAGCTCCAAATGAAATTCAGGAAAAAGCGACAGGTAGTGCATGGACTTTACTTTCTTAGGTAACTTTTTCAGAGGCCGAAACTGAACTAGTGACACGTGGCACGCCATACATGTTCACTCTCTTGTGTTATCCCATAAACAGGTCACGTTGCGACACTTGGCATAACTCTCTCTCAGAGAATCCAATTGAGGTCAGACCTATGGGGTTGGAAAGATGACAGGTCGGGCTACCATAGGTAGAAGTTTCAGACCCTGTGGATCGGAAATTTCGGAGTTACACCGGAATCAATCAGGTAATATTTCTGTCAAAACATAATTGTTTTTTAGCACCTTCATTCATGGCTTCGGGAATTTAGGGTTTCGGAGAAAGATGGAATTTTTGTAATCGGAGACCACGGCTGAATGCTACTCATCAAAATCAAAATTTAGAGACCAAGATCAGAATTTTTGGTTGGGCAGAAGGTCGGGCTTGATCAGACCCTAGTTCGGGACTTTGATCGGAAAATTGGAAAATTATGGCTTCTGCAAAAATCGGAATTTTTGAAATCTGTGACCATGGCTGGAAGATCCTCAGAAAAATAAAAGCTTAGAGCTTTGGTCGAACCTTTTGATTGGGAAGAAGAGTGGGCTTTATCAAACCCTAGTTCGGGGTCATGTCTAGTGAATGCAGAAGTTTCAAAGGCAAATTTGAGGGGTGAAACTTTGCAGTTTTCAAATTCCGAGTATACCAGGTTGATCAGCTCATCAAGGCGAATCTTTCTATCCTTTGAGAAGTTTGAAATTCAAAGTTTGAATTTTTAGAGTTTCCCTGACAAACCGTAATCTAGCTCCAGATCCAGTTCCTGCAAATCAAGTGGATTGGGTTAATCCTAGAAGAGAATGGATTGGTCACCTGCATAAGTGAAGAAGTTCCTGTTTCAGAGGGAGATGAGGCTAAGGCCTTACATAAGAAGATTACAAGCAATCTCGACAGGTATGACTTATCCAGGTCTTTTTCGAGATTTGTTCATGATTAAGTTTATGGTATATTTGTCTTCATATTATTACGGTTAGTACAATCTTGATTAAATTTAGACTTGTCGTATCACCTTAGTAAAATTATGAATGCATGATAGAAGATATTCATTGATTAGGGTGTTGACACTTATGATTGTACTAATGCATTATGGTGTTGTATGAGGTTTATGTTGTCTGCTGACGTGAAAGGTACACCAAGAAAGACAAATCATGTTCTAGTTCAAGAACATATGATCACGGTGACATGAAGACAAAGATTCATCCATTGTCATGGATCACATAGAAGATATATTTATGAGGTATGTATAACTTGGTTCTATAATGGTTAACTTACGAGATATGCAGGTTACTAGCACAAGTCATTGAAGAGAACAAGAAGACATCATGTGGATATGTTAGACATAACTAGCTAACATACTAATCCATGTATGTTTTTCCTATATCAAGTTAGAATCCTACCTTGTGATAGGATCTCTTATATAAGTATACATGGCATGATTGATAATGATTATTCATAGGTTTGAATAATCATGGGTGTATGCATATTATGTTTCTTACCTTAATTGATGATATGACTAACCAGAAGAGTCATGAAAGTATAGGTTTGAATAATCATGGGTGTATGCATATTATGTTTCTTACCTTAATTGATGATATGACTAACCAGAAGAGTCATGAAAGTATAGGTTTGAGTAATCGCGGGTTTAGGCATATTATGTTTCTTACTTTAATTTATGATATGACTAACCATAAGAGTCCTTGAATACTAATGCTTATTATTTCTATTTGAAATTATCATGACTTTACATGCTTAAGATTATTGTGTTTTGATAGTATTGAGAATATACTAATAAATGTATGATTATGTATGAGATCTCGAGGATATCACAACAATGATACTTGTAAGCATGCATAGTGATCGAGGATGGATATAAGTTCAAGGACAGGTAATCCAGGAAGCAAAGATAAAGAGGGAGCACACTCCAATAGTTTCTGCAAGGATGCAAATATTCAGAGGGAGTCGACCACTTCTTACAATCCACATCAGAATGGAATTGCAGAAAGGTTGCAAAGATTCAGAGGGAGTCCACCCAACAACTAAACAAAGTTTAACTTGTTTTGTAGGAAAGATCGTAAACCATCACCTACAAAAGAATGACTGCCACATTTGTTCCAGGAACAAAGATATCTATTGAAGATATTGAAGTTCCTAGAATATGGGATGAAGTAATTGAAGAATGCCATGATCCGTCGATCATGAAGAATGATGTTTGGGATGCAGTCCCAAGACCAAAAAGAAAGTCTGTTGTGACTTCCAAGTGGATCTATAAGATCAAGCATGCTGCAAATGGTAGCATGGAGAAATACAAAGCGAGGTTTGTAGCTCGTGGCTTCTCCAAGAAAGAGGGATTGAATATGAAGAGAATTTTGCTCCTGTAGCCAGATACACTTCCATCAAAACAGTACTTGCTCTGGCTGCAGTGATGAAATGGAAGATACACCAGATGGATGTCAAGACAGCCTTCTTGAATGGTGTTGTCGAAGAGGAAGTGTATGTGGAGCAGCCACTTGGTTTTGAGACACATGACAGGAAGTCATATATGTGCAGAACTTGGTATGTTAGGATAGACAACTTTCTATCCAATTTGGGCTTTACCAAGAGTAAAGCGGATTCCAACCTTTACTACAAGGTTGAAGAAGGCAATCCAGTGATACTACTTTTGTATGCGGATAACCTGTTTGTTACAGGTGAGGATAGATTGATTGCCATCATGCAGCGGAAGCTTGTTTCCAAGTTCAAGATGAAGGACTTGGGGATGATGCACTATTTTTTAGGCTTGGAGGTGTGGCAGAGTATAGATGGAATCTTCCTTGGACAAGGGAAGTATGCAATGGAGATCCTGAAGAGGTTCGAGATGATGGACTACAAGGCCATGGCCGCACCTATGGCATCGAACCTGAAACTTCTATGTGATGCTTCATCTGATACGGTTGATGTCACTGTGTATCGTCAGATGATTGGGTCCTTGATGTACCTGATGAATACGAGACCATTGCGGTGAACACATTGAGCCAGTTCCTGACAGATCCCAGAGGTGTTCACCTAGTTGTTGTAAAGCATATTCGGAGGTACCTGAAGGGTACGGTTGATTATGGGCTCAAGTATGATGCGAATCAAAAGTTTAACCTGCAGGGTTATTTTGATTCAGATTGAGCAGGCAGTGCTGCAGATAGGAAGAGCACTTACGGGTGCTGCTTCAGTATGGGATCAGGTGTGATCTCTTGGTTTAGCAGGAAGCAGTCCTGTGTAGCACTGAGTACAGCCGAAGCAGAGTATGTTGCAGCTTGTTCTGCTAGTTGTGAGGCAGTATGGCTAAGAAAGCTACTATCTAGGCTATTTGATCTCCCGTTGGATGCTACTGATATCTTTTGTGACAATCAGAGTTGTGTGAAGCTGTCTGAGAACCCGGTGTTCCATGACAGGTCGAAGCACATAGAGATCAAATATCACTATATCAAGGATATGGTGTAGAGAGGAGCAGTGAAGCTCCTGTATGTTGCGACGGATGAGCAGGTTGCAAATGTGTTGACAAAACCACTAGCCAGAGTGAAGTTTGAGTACTTCAGAGGGAGGCTTGGTGTTCTTCAGATTGATGACACTTCAAGGAAGAAGTGATGGACACATTTGCAGAAGCCATTCCAAGCATGGTGGTAGGAGGATCCTCCCATAGCTGTGGATGTAAGCGCTATGTGATGAGCATCAGGATGATGCTCCAGTTACTACTCTGGATATGATCAGTTGGATCAGGTATATGATATGCATCAGGTAGATGCATGATATGTATCAAGTGGATACATTGTATGATCAGGTGGATCATATATATGATATGCATCAGGTAGATGCATGATATGTATCAGGTGGATACATTGTATGATCAGGTGGATCATATATATGATATGCATCAGGTAGATGCATGATATGTATCAGGTGGATACATTGTATGATCAGGTAGATCATATATGTGATATGCATCAGGTGGATGCATGACATGTATCAAGTGGATACATTACATAATCAGTCGGATTATGTGTGATGAGTTCCAAAGACACAGATGCACATGAGCTTTTCGGACATGGTTGTAGATGTGTTCTCCCATGGTTGTGATGTAATTGCTGGGATTTTCCAACGTGGTGGCAGATGTGTTCTCCCATGGTCGTGATGTAATTGCCAGGGGCATTCGAGCATGGTTGTAGATGTGTTCTCCCATGGCTGCGATATAAGTGCTGGGGCCATTCGAGCATGGTTGTAGATTTGTTCTCACATGGCTGCGATATAAGTGCTGGGCCATTTGAGCATGGTTGTAGATGTGTTTTCCCATGGCTGCAATATAAGTGTTGTGCCATTCTCGCATGGTTGTAGATGTGTTCTCCCATGGCGTAGATGTAAGTGTTGTGTGATGTGCATCTGGGTTGTGCTTCGTGAACGATGATCATGAGTATCAGGATGATACTTTGTGGCCATGGACAGGTTGTGCAGTAGCATGTAAAAGGTCCTGAGAGATTCGATAGGTTGAGCTGTGTGCTCGTAATCAGTCCTGGGATGCTATTTCGAGGTTTTGTTGACTCACATAATAAGTCCTGAGGATTCCACAGTATGGTCAGTGATGATGAAGACCTGCAGGTGGTGGGCCTACATCTAGTATGAAAAAGGACTGGCTCTGTAGAACTTCCTATGATGAGGAGATCAGAGATTGATTGAGATAGCAGCAGCAGTGACGATGACGATGATTCGTTGATGATGATCCAGAGAAGAAGACTTGTGCTAGAAGACCTGTGTCGAGAAATACCTTCCTAGTTAAGAGGGAGTGTTGATGTATATGTAACTTCGGAATGTATTTCACATATATGTCTATTGTATTCATATAGAGATGTTATTATTCCTCTATACGGAAGTGTCGCCATTTATATTGTAAGTGTCGTAACTTATACTTAATGGGTTATTAGACCACCTTGTTGGGGTCGGCCCTATATAAGTCATGTGGGTCAAAGGGTTATTAGACCACCCTATTGGGGGTCGGCCCAATCAGCTTTATGTTATGTGGTTAAGTTAAGGCCGACCTAGTAAAGGTTATTAGGCAAGTCAAGTCAAGTATAAATAGAGTGCGGGAGGCACTCTATTTGATCATTCTATTCTCGCACACACTCTTTGGAGAGTGGCGCACTTGTGGAGGAGGAGAAGCTGCTGCTAGGAGATGTCTGTCTCTTATGCTTGGGTTCTATCATTGCTCTATCTATCTCTGAGGAAGTTATTGGGTTTTTTAACCTTTATGGTTTTCCCCAAGTAAACTTTGTGTCTCTTGTGTGCTTGCATTATTGTGTCCATGATTAATATGTTGTACATGTTGTTCTCTCAGTTAAGATCCTAGATCATATTGAAGTAAATTCTGAAAAACTAACAAGAGCAACGACGGGACAGATCATGTCGGCCGCAACGCTGAGGAGATCTGAGAGTGGATCGCAGTGGGAAAGAGACCAAGGGGTTTAGAATTCATGGTAGAGCCAATGAAGGCTCATTTTCCCATGGTTTAGTAGTCAGGACCAGTCATACCTGCCCAGGTCAGCGCTGAGGGAAGGGGCACCCGAGGGACTGTGCAATAGAGAAGGCGACCTGAATTAGGCTGGGAGTGGAGGTGATGGGGGTGCCTAGACTATCTGAAGTCAATTGGACATACCTGTAGCTCCGTGGTTGAGCTCATTGACTTAGAAAAACCCTACCCTGTCTCCCCACTTGCTTGACAAAGCCAACTGTGTGCTGGATGACCTTGATTGACTGTGCCTAAGTCTCTGAGTGGACCTGAGTAGTTCCTCCTTAGTGGATACACGGCCCCAACTCGAGGGTGGGCTTTGATTGCTGAAAGAATACAGGATGGGAAGAGACCTGTGGTTGGGTTGGAACGTTTCAGTCCATAGCCAATTGCTTGGAGACTTCAATGGAAAAATAAGTGTTCTATGTGATTCATATCATGTTCATTCTATGTTTTTTACTTCTGCAATGATCTAATTATTGATGATTGTTATTGATATGTTGAATGCATGATAGATAAGTGTGTGGTTAATGTTTCATTCAGCTATGTTTATTTGAGTAAGCATATGCAGCCATGTGTTTTAATTAATTTGTTCATTGATGAATAGAGCTAAGTTTTGTAAAGGCCCGGAATGTTTAGAATGTTAGTCATAACTTTGGGGAAGAAATAGGCATCTCCTGTTGTGCTCATGACCCTTTGAGGGTCAGGTGAAGGGGGGGGGCATGACAGAGTAGTATAAGAGCCCTTACAGAGTGGTAAAGAGACCTTGATGAAGTTTTGGGCCACATTTTGGGTTGGAAGAAGGACAAATTTAGAGTTCTCAGGTGCAGCAAAGGATCATACAGTTGCATGGGGCTCCCTGAGAGCTTTCCAACGATACCAAGTTTGCCAAAAATGGACTTAGGATGAGGAAGTTATCAACCTAAAAAGTTGGTAGTAACAAGGGTATTTGGCCGACTTCCGACTTCCGAACCCGTAGTGCGGATTGCGGATTTAGGAAGTCAGAGACGTGATTTCTCGGCGTGGTGTGTTGGAGTTCCGAATTTCCGACTCCCGCAAGGCGGATCACGGATTACGGAAGTCAGAGAGGCGATTTTCCTAGAGTTGGGAATTTGGAGTTCCGACTTCCAACTCCCGCAAGCCAGATTGCGGAGTGCGGAAGTTGGGGGTGTAATTTGCCCAAATTAGAGAATTTGGCATTCCGACTTTCGGACTCCCGCAAGGTGGGTCTCGAATTGCGGAAGTCGGAGAGGTAATTTCTCTGGAGTTGTGCATTTGGGGGTTCCGGCTTCCGACTCCCGCATCGCGGATTGCGAAGTGCGGAAGTCGGAGGCGTGATTCTGCGAAGTTGTGGATTTTGGAGTTCCAACTTCCGACACCAGCAAGCCGGATTGCGGAGTGCGGAAGTTGAAGGTGTAATTTGTCGGAGCTGGTAAATTGGTGTTCCGACTTTCAAACTCCCGCATCGCGGATTGCAGAGTGCAGAAATCGGAGGCGTAAATCTTCGAAATGGTGAATTGGTGTTCCGAATTTCCGACTCCCGCATCGTGGATTGCAAAAGTTGGAGGTGTAATTCTTGCAGTGACACGTTGGGGTGCCGACTTCCGACTTGCCGCTTGCGGATTGCTACTTGCTTACTGAAGTTGTAGAAGTTCATATGGGGGCCATCAAACATATTTTTAACCACGCCATGTAAGATTTACAGTTTATAAACAATTACAAATGTCAAAAATAAAGGAATTTGTTGAAATCGATGCCCCAATCTGCAGCTGAATACGTGGACCAGCTTCCTCCCCGCCATTAAACTTATCTCTTGTGTGTTTATAACTTTCCACTTGTCATCATATTACTTCACGGTAGGCATAACAACATGGTGTTTTCCTTGCCAAGTGGGTTGAAGTTTGAAACAATTGTTACATTTCTATATACTCCTTTAGGAGTTCCACTGAGTCCCGAAACCATCACAGTTCTTCTCCATTGACTCGCCTGGGAAGAAACAATGGCTGCCGTAAGCGCCTCTGGCCCTAACTGCCATAAGAAGAATGCGTAATAGTTCCAGTGAAGGAATAACGACTGAATAACAGGGATAATTGAATACCGCTACTGCCTCAACTGCTAACAGGAAGCCTCAGTTTCAGCAATGTAGGTAACTACTCTTCTCTTTTCCAGAATGAGATTGAGATTCTGCAAGTAATCAGCGAACCAAAAAGCTAAGCTCTGCAGACCGGGCGACCTCCTTCCCAACTTGCTGTGTTGTCGGAGCCTAATAGGTAAGCGGATTTGCACACTCTAATAGTGCATGTACTCTCCTCCCAATCAAGGCTTTTCCTCTTTCTAAGGCATTTCTCGCCCGCCCCTAGCATATCCTGTGGTGGCTGCTTCGCTGATGAGGTTAAGGCAATCCGTTTAGGAAGGGGCTTGCCAAGCTTCAATCAATCTTTCTTTTGAATTTACGGACTAGAGCTTTCTGTTTTAGCAGGTGTTTTTTATAAAATCAATCATAACGTTAAATCATTATGTACAGACACAATTTTTTCATGTTGTGAAGTATGCAGAGATTGAGTATGTTTTGAAATTGATCTACTGGTCACAGGCCTTTGGTTTTGGGATTGAACAAGAGGGTTGCATAATTCTGTACAATCCATTTGAAAGGTATCGGACCAATATTTCATTAACAACACTAATGACAATTATTAGTGCGGTAGAATTTGTTTGAAAGGAATCCTACCAAGCTATCATTAACAATACTAATGCCAATTATTAGTGCGGTAGAATTTGTTCAAATTGGTAGAATTTTGGTATATTTGTTTAAATTGGTGTATCGTCAATCTATGAAATAATATGAACATACTACATACAGAACAGAACATAACTCTGACCTTCAAATGGCAGTGTAAAAACAACAAATATTAATGCGTGAGGGGAAGGTACCACATACCAGAGTTGAAATGAACAGAAAACGGAGCTATTCGATGCCCATGGAATTTGATTGAATTCTCTGAAGCTGCCGAAACCAGGATGCCGGCTCTCAAATCCTCACCATTCCACACTCGAGCAGATTTATGCAGGAGGTAAGTTAAGCAATGATTACCTAACTAAAAAATTCTTTTATAAACACTGCTTCTTTAGGTAAACAAGCATCTGATCAAACATCAAGGAAAAATGATACGCTCAACCCAGAATTTCCCAGGGGTGCAAGAATTCTGATCCGTGACGCAGCACAGACACTGAAAGATTGATGAGGCAGCTAGGCGGAGCTCGTGACACCGATGAAATGTCATAGCAATTAGAGATGTCAGAGCAATTAAGACAACTTAATTAAGGGATGAGTAACGTCAGAGGAGTTAAGAGAGACAATTTATGAATCACCGTGTTTTCAAAGTTTAACTCAGGAGCCAAGAATTTCCATAGAAACTAATGGAAAAGCTCTACAGTCTCGCTAATATCATCTCAAAGTGACTGTTCCTAAGTTAAACTTTGGACATTTCCATAGTGTGTAGGGTGCAGGAAGATCGGTGGCTCAATACGACATTGAAAGATTGATGAGGCAGCTAGGCGGCACTTGTGACACCGATGAAATGTCATAGCAGTTAAGACAATTAAATTAAGGGATGAGTGACGTCAAATAGCCTCCGCATATGATGGTGAAAAGCTTAACTGTAATTATGAGGACTTCACAACAAAACAGAGTTCAGCTTTAGCTCGCTCGAGGCCACTTGACAACCATTATGGGAAATGCCTAACTGTTATCAAAATCAATACTGTTAATCTAATAGAATTCCGCGCTCTAGGCCTAACTGTTATTATCAATAAGTTAAAATTTGAATTTGATTTCACGTCATCGCTAGAGGCCATCTGACAGAAAATGCCATCTTGTGGCTCTTAACTTCATTGCGGTGAGCTTCAGCACGAGTAGGATAAAGGATAACTATCCTTCTACAATGAGGCAAGATTTCATGGCTTTCATGGCTTTTTTTGATGGGGCCTCCCAACCGGAGGGGTCCACCTGCGGCGCTGGTGTGATTATATTTATCGATCATGTGCCATTCTTCAAAGTCTGCATGAATGGGGGTGTTGTTTCCAATACCCCTAGGAACTCTTGGCGTTTTGGGTGACCTTTTTTTTGCAAAGAAGAAAGGCATTGAGCTCCGGTATTTGTATGGTGATTCTCGATCTGTTATAGATTGGGCTTCCGGTCAGGGATCCCTCCTCTCGCTGGCCCTTTCGCCTTGGATGGATATGGTTAGCTTGATGCTGCAAGATTTCCCCCATCTTATCATCGATCATATCTTTCGGGAACACAACGATCAAGCTGATTTTTTGTCAAAGATGGCCCTATCGGTGGAGGTAGGATGTATCCATTTCAAATTTTGGTCTCACTCTATGCTCCAGTCCTGTGGCCACCTGCTTCTACCAGCATCTTCTTGCTGGTGATGGGGTGATGGATCTTTGGAGAACCCCTTTTTGGTTTCTTGTCGGTTGTTTATGTTTTTGTAAATACTCTTTCCCTTTTGGGTTCTTCTTATCCTCGTTTTTCCTTCTCCTCGCTTTGGACCGGTTCTTTGGATCGGTGATGTATTGCACTTGGATGATCTTGGTCATGGTTGGTCCCGATTTGGTCTTCATGGAGTCACATGTTATCTTTTGTTATGGGGAGGTCGTGTTGCCATGCAATTGGCTCCTCCCGATGCTGCCTCTTTCCTCTTGGGATTGTATGTATTGACTCATTTATATATATTTTCAATGAATATATAGCTATTTTTCTATTGAAAAAAAAGGATAAAAGATAAAGATTAATAGGTCGGCTTTTTCAAATAAACAAATAAACAATATTTATAAAAAGTGCAGATCCGTGGAATTTCATTTGAGATACCTTTCTCCTGAAGATGGACTCAACTCTGGAGTCTGAAACGCGTTGAGAACAAAAACTCCACACAGGTCTCCAACTCCCCATGAAGATGACTGCAACTTGTGAAAGCCTTAACGAAACCCCACTTTTTAGGCGAATTTTTTTATCAAAATCGGTCAAATTTGTTCCTGGAAATTGTTATTTCTGCAATCGTAATTGCATGTCCTAGACTAAATAACCTATTTTAAAACTACGCAGATCGCCCAAATTGCGATTTCAACGATTCTTGCTCTGCCTATTCTTGCTCTGCCCATTCTTGAGCTACAGCATGCTGACATTACATGTGCATGCTGAAATTACATGTGCGCGAGAAGTTTTTGGTTTCGATTACGTCATGGAAACCAGGCTACAAGGCTGCCCCTCTTCGCTCCATGTGTGAAGCCTAAGAGGAGTTATAAGAGACAATTTATGAATCACCATCGACAGTGAAAGATTAATGAGGGGCTAGGCGGCATTTGTGACCCCAATGAAATGTCATCGGCAATTAAGACAATTTAAGTAAGGGATGAGTGACGTCATAGGAGTTAAGAGAGACAATTTGTGAATCCCCGTGCTTTCAAAGTTTAACATAGAAGCCAAGATGGTACACATGCATGACTATTGAAGTACCCTTCAAGAAAGATGTTGATGCTGATGAGTTTCCCAAGTATTATTCTTTCAGTGTTGCGGATGAGTTTCCCAAGATGGTACACATGCATGACTATTGAAGTACCCTTCAAGAAAGATCCTGAAGGACCCTTTAATTTTCAAATTTCTTTGTGAGATGGAGAGAGATCATCTTCACTTCATACTCATAATTTGACAATATGCACTACATATTCGTCGCTTCACCCAGTATGTCATCATTTGTTTGTCGAGGCATCGACTAGCCCAAGTCTTAGTCTTTAGACATGAACCCTTTTTAAAAAATTAAAAGGCCTCATCAAGTAGACTATGCTATTGCTCTCCCTTAGCTATATTCTTTTTCAATAAATTGATAAGTTTATGTTATTGGTTGAAGTTCTCAAGACACTGTATGCTTAACTCTCATGATTTCAAATGAATGTAGTCTTGGTAGTTTAAAATTTTACCATGAAGTTGTTTTTATTTTCAAGAGTTTGTTTTCCCACATTCTTTGCATTACATGCATCTTTGTTCTTATTATTTAAACTCATGGATTTGACTCGCTTTAACTGGATTGAAAGTGTTTGTGTAGCTTTGCCTTGGGTATTCAAAGTTATTCCTCATCATTGAAATATTCATATTTGAATTTTGGGTGTAATTTACAATTTTTACCAAGTACCGGCTAATGGGTGCACTAGATGCCAACGAGCCATTTCACAGAATAAAATTAGCCAAGTGCTAGGGAATCATGTCAATGTCAATTGATACATTAAAAAAATTTATAGAAAGGTTCACAAATTACAAAGATAACTCAATTATGACAAAGTATTGTCTTGAATAGAACCAATAGTTCAATGAGAAATGCCCTTGCAGGCAAAATGGTTGTCTGACCAATATGGTATTTTTATCTCTAGAAGAAGCTGGCAATGCATCAATGGAGTGTGGGATATTTGTTGAGTTATTTTTCTCATGATCTGTATGTGAAGTTTCAAATGGAATTGGGGTTGTTATGTAAGAGATATTGTGTGTTGGTTTTGGATACATGCATGGCATCCAATGTTGCTGAAAATTGGTGAGCATGTATAAATATTTTTCCCTTACATTATATCCAAATTTCGTACCTTTATTCGAGAAAAATGAGTGTGCCCTAATCAAAATACTAAGCCATTGTCTATGTAGAAATTTTTCTACACCTTGGTTCTAAGATTGGGTTGGTCTAAACTCAATATCTTCTTCTAAATTTGGTTTGAATGTAGAGTAATGTATCATACATATTTAAAAACCATATTCGTATTCCAATGTATGAGAGAACAGCAATGAAAACATCAAACCATTGTTTGTGCATTAAAAATTTGAAAATTTGAAATAAAATTGGAAATGTTTTTGGGTGATGCAAGATTGCCAAAACCCAGAGATGAAATTACATCAGATTGCCACTTTGCCACCATTTTATATCCAAAATTGTTGACCATCATTTCAAATATGGCAAGTGATCTTGTGGAGATTATCAGTAATGACAAGTGAAGCTAGCTATGAGCATATTCTTACATTGTAATAAGCTTCAACCTTGCATTAGCAATATAAAGGAAAATTTGTAAAATAACCATGTTAAAAAATATCATAATTGTAAATTAAATTATACTTATTATCTTATAAACATTTGAGTTGTACTTGACACTAGGAGAGCTTACTCAGGGAAAGAGGGGACCTCACCCATGGATCTGTTGGAGTCCTCAAAATGAAGCTTACAATAGTTGTATGCTACTTTATGCTTTGACAACATTTTGGTCCTCCCAAAAAAAAATTGAGATTACCTATCTCAGTAACACTTAATCATTCCTATGATGGGTTTTGATATGATTTTAATTTTTGTAATACTTTAGTTGGTGGAAAAATACTTTAAGATGAGAAAATGACAATATGAACAAGTTATAATATATGTCTATGCTCTCTTTTATACCCTAAAATCCTATAGAGGACATAGCTATGCTATTGTTAATAGATTTGGACATAGCTATGTTATTGTTTGCAGAAAAGTTGTAGAGGACATAGCTATGCTATTGTTAATAGAGTTGGAGCTTTGTAGAAAAATTATAGAGGACATAGCTATGCTATTGTTAATAGAGTTGGAGCTTTGCGTAATAACCATGATATATTCTATAACTTTTAAGGGGGCGATATTGTCGTAATACAATAAGTGTCTTCTAACCTATTGAAGTAGTATAAGGAATAAAGAGGTATATTTTATTCGCTAAATGATGTTGTTGATGTACTTCATAATTTTTTTGTTATTACACACCTTTCATTTTTTAATATTAAGACTAAAGTCAATAGATTTATCATATGATTTGTTTGTTCATACTAGGGATAGATTCATTTTAATCCAAATTTATGTGATAATGAAATGAAAGAGTATATACCAAACTACATACACATATATATTGCAAGGAATACAGTGATATAGTAAACTCAGATTCTTTTAAATGAATGAAACAGAATAAACTGTAAAATAAAAGTAGCTAGAATGGTGCCAAGCTATATCTCTGAGAAGAGATGTGGCGGCTACGTGCAAACTGAATGGTGCCAAGCTATATCTTTGATATCTCAGATGTAAAGTCAAAGTCATATGTAGCATACTGAATGCCACAATCGCCTGGGGTCTTCTACACAAGTCTTCAACGGTGCAAGTCCCATCAAGTGAATAAAGGATTTGGGGTCGAACCTGATGAGACATCGTCTGATTACTGGTCATTGATGTATACCGTTAATAGACGCGAGATGACCCACCGATAATGAAAATGGGCATCAAGGCACAGAGCACAATCATTAGAGTGTGAATAAATGGGTTGAAGTCGAACACAAGGATGAATCCATCGATCAGGGGACATTGATGTATTCCCAAAACTGTCGATGGCGAGAGAAACTGCCACTAATGACTGCAAGCCTCAAGGTACTCAACCGAACTCTAAGCCTCAAGTCCCGGAATAAATGAGTTGAAGTCGATGGAATGAGACTCGCTGGAAGGAGGGCATTAAGGCATCCCCCATCAACCAGCACGAGGTACCAGCAATGCTGAAAGATTTGGAAGATCTCAGGTGAAACGGACTGACTCAATAAGGATGGCCACATGCAATAGTCAAGATATCTGAGGAGTGGGCGACACTGGTTTCAGGACTTCCTTTGAACAAGAGCATGAGCAGATGGATAGACTCAGGCAACATAGACTTGACATAAACTGTGCAATGCAGGAGGCATTACAGAGGGCTCCATAATGACTGGAAGCTTACCAATCAGTGGAGAAAACTGAGAAACAAGTACAGCTCCTAAGGCCCAACTATAGTCCCGACTCATAATGTACGGAGTGGAATGAATGCTCTGTTCAAAAGCGACACAACAATTGCCAACAAGAAATAATGACCATAATCCCGTCCGGCTTTTTGGAATATTTGATTTTTTTGTCTTTTTCATATTTGGGAAAAGCTTGAAAAAGAATAAAATTGCTTATAGTACAACAAGTGAGGGAACGAGTGTCAAATAGCTAGCAGACTAGTCCCAAGCAGTGGAACATACCTATGCTCAATGCAAGGAAGTGCGTGCAGGATGTGGACACTCTTTGTGTGTTCCCTCAGGGTCAAAGGGTGATCAAATTGTGAAGGGAAAATATATAAGCTCTGCAGGGCTCGACAGGGAAAGTGCTCAGGCACCAGGCTAACAATTGAGTAAGCGGAAGCCGGCACAAGGCTCAAGCGGCAAGCAGGATGATGCAATGCAATCAGAACATGATATAACTGAGAAGTCCTTTTTTGTAAAGTTAGTCTCCTCACCTGAAAAAGTGTAAAACAATGAGAGAAGAACTCTTCTAGTCACGTATGACTAGAGTATACATTTTTCGTAATTAATCCACAATGGTCCGGAAAAGGGGTAAACTTATACCTAAGTGAATGTCGCTTCAAATCCTTTAACGAGTCTGAAATGACAAGTATACTCGGCAATCTTGTTTGATTTTGAAAAATTCTAACAAGGGCTTAAAAAAGACTTTATAAAAATCTTTTCCGTAAAGGTTTAACGAGCTCGAAAAAGTAAACTCGTGACCTCCTTACTGTTTTTAACGAGCTCAAAGGAGATATGGAAGAATGCTCATAATGAGAGCAGACGAGTGTCAGGGATATGCGAGACTAGTTCCAAGCGCATGGGACAAAGCTATGCATAATGCAAGGAACATGAGCAAGATAAGGACACTCAGGGGGTGTCTGCGAATTCGAATAGTAATAGGTTCAAATACATCATAACAATGGGGAGGCCTAAACCTATATTCAAGGTTCCGAATATTCCTACCATGGCCGAAGCAAATGTCGAAAAGGACCAGTAAACAAGTATAAGTCCATCTAAGAATCCTGTCCCCAAGAAACATAAGTACCAAGATCATTTCTAAAACTTACATAAAGAAAAATCTGATACAAGTCACTGCGGTAGAAACATTTTCAACTTCACTATTGTTAACCTCAAACATAACGCAGGTAGAGCTAACCACTGAAGGTGCCATAGTACCAATACCTGAGGGATCAAAATGATCATCTTCAAAATGAAGAGCAAAGCTGAAGGATGTGAAGGAATCTGCAGTGGCAAATTCATCATCACAGGAGTTGGAAATTCTAGAAGTAGAATCGAACTCATCAGGATCACCGATTTGCGGATCTATAGGAGAGCTCAAAGACTCATTAGACTCAAACGTCAAATCAGGGTTGGATGAGACAGTGAATGGATCCAAATTCAAATGGATGGCGGGTTGTATTATAGGCCCATCTTGTTCAGTAAGATCAAGGGGAGGAGGGGAATGAGATCTATGATAAAGATCCCCCACGGCTTGTCATCACCACCCATGGCCTCAAAAAGAACTCCATCTAAAGGTAGGATACCATCGAGGCAATCATGTGAACAAGATAGGTTGGCTGCCAAAACTGGCAACGTAACGGGATCTTCCTCAACTGTCTGGGAAGAAGAGAGATTCGAATCTGCAGTGGTTTGTTGGATATGATCGTAAGTGAGCTCCGCTACAGATAAAGGCATAGACATCCTGGCGTGTGCAATGTCTCCAGACGTGGAACTCGTGGATGGTAAAGTCCACGGATCATTTAAATAAGAGGTCTGGAATAACATATTATTCGAAAGAGGAGGCACACTGTCGGAAATGGTTCCAATAAAATTCACAGGTGCGGAATGGTTAAAAGTTCCCATCAATGAGGGGTACATCCCAACACCTATGTTCCCAGTTTCCGACTGAGAATCAGAAACTTGCAGGACTACAGATCCCATAGATGTTGTGGAAGGAGTGCCAACATAATCCAGCTGATCGATCGTCACAATCTTGCTTTCATGGGGAAAGCAAATAACTCCAAATACAGTAGATGCGACAGCCTTCATAGCGTACATCCAGTTCCGACCCAGTAAAAGGTTGTAGTTGATGGGCGCATCAACCAATTCGACTTCAATAGGCACGGACTTACCTCCCAAGGAGACAACAAGGGAAGGGATAATTCCATGCAGCGTAAAATATCTACCGTCCAATGCAGTGAGTGTAGTTCTAGACGCAAGTAGAGGAGGAGAGCCAAGAGCTTTCCAACAAGTTAACGACATTACTGACACGGAAGCACCTTCATCAACCATAGTACATTTGACGAAGCTCTTAAGGAAAACCACCTGGATTTGAAAAGCCACGTGGTAAGGCAAGCGAGGTTGGACATCAGTAGTATCGAACTTGATAACACTAGGACTTCCCCCATCCTGAACTCCTAACGCACTCAAAAGGGCATGCTTCTGGGAAGGACAAGCTTGCAAAACTTCAAGAGCCGACATGGCACACGGAGTTTGGCCCAAATATTCTACGATGGAGTAGTTCTGGGCGGCTCGAGCATTAGGATTATGCGTGGAGCGCTTGAGAACACCTTTCGGTATCTGCGGTATAATAGAAGGCTTCTCGATATGCAAGGAATTATCAGGAAGAGGGGGAGGCTCATTCCCCAAATTCGGTTGTGGTGCACCATAATCACGTTGACGAGTAGCAACACAAACCTCCAACTGAACCATATTCACACATCCATAACCACTAGTATTGGAAGAAGACATTTTCGTTTCATTAGTACCATAACCAGTGGTGGAAGCATGCAAAGCCATGTTCTGGTGATGAGGTAGGGGATCCTTCAGCACAGTTGGGCTCTGTGCCAAATGCTTCGATGCTTCTTCAATAAAAGGACATAAGTGAGTAAGATGATCCTCCCCACAAAGCTTGCAAGGGAATTTCACCTTACGCCTAGGTTTACGATCCTCGCCACCATTACCGCCTCCCCAGCGGAGTCACCATTTCTGTATTGGAGAAAACTCACTATGGCTTGGGAACACCACAACAGACAGATGACTACCAGAAATCTACTCAATTCTCAAAACAATGCTATTATAAATGACAATGTTAAAACAATGGAGAAATGTAACCAACCTCAATCCAACGTTTGATGTAGATCCCCGTTGGAGCTTTCAATCTGCGCACATCCAAGCACTTGTAATCTGCAAATTAGTCTTGACAGCCAATATCTAACAAGTACATGTGATGTATAAATGACATTAACATTATCAATAACAATGGTCCATAATATCATAAGCAAATGTAATCCAATGTATAATAAATGACATTCACACCATGAATGGACGAGAATATGAGTATTTCTATTAATGAACAAGAAGAAGTACAAAGTGATACGACCTCTTGCCGGCAACCAATCTGAACCAAGATATAGATCAATCCACTTGTGCCTCCACCACTTCAATCCTCCATGAAAGGAAAACTCAAACTAGCAAGGAGTTTGGAAGTTGAACATAAATGGTTCACAACTACAAGGATCAATGAGTGCAGACTCAAGATAGGGCAAAAATCCACTAGAGTGCCTTTACTATTCTCTTCTTCCTCCTGTCCATAAGCCATATGTGCTCAATATATAGTCCTCTCAAAGGTAGGTGAAAGGAATCATCGAGACGTTACTTGGGCAGATGGAGAGCCAAAGGTCACCCAATGACCACTTTTTGGGAGTAAAAAGTAATAAAATAGTGGTTTTTACCATTTTACTTGATACCCGTGGGCTATAGGGATGCAACTCGCAGGTACGCATGCTATAGTGATGCAAGATGCGCGTAGGAACAAAAATAGGATAAACTAGTATCACTGAAGGATGAAAATGGATCTGAGTCACTGAAATGGATCCTACAGCCAAAGAATGCTGATGCTCACAGGGTGGAAGATTTCTGTGTAACATATGGAGAACCACATAAAACCACAACCATAGTAAAGTAGATGTTGCTATCATGTTAATACAAAGTAATCAAACCTCTATTATCGTCGTGACATCGTAACGGTGAGCATCACAACCATCCTCATGCATGTTTTTGCATGTTTTTGTGTCATCTCTACTAGTAGAAGTTATATTATACACTAGACAAAAAATGAAATATTTTAATAGCCATGGATAGAGTCTTGGTAGGAATATAATGGTCTTTATTATCATAAAATTCGAATTCACCTAAGTTATAGAGTCCACAATCTACAAAATAGTTGAAATATGATACTTTCAAATATCCCAAACAAGTCTAGTTTACCAAATAATCAATATCACTATGGAGACTTGCATAGTAGATCTTTTCTAAATGGCATACATTATCTCATGCATGGGTGTGGTGATGATAGTCAAAAAAAAATTTGTAACAAATATTCTATTTTGGTATCATGGGATAAAACTATGGAGAGTGTTTAAAGAATGATCTCAAATATATTGCACAATGAAGTTAGCTAGTTTGGTGAAGAAGGAAACGCGGTGGATGCATTGTTCGTACATTTGAAAAATGATGCCACCTTTGTTCATGTTTCTTTTAAAAGCCAAAGTTCAACGGCTATTCAAGTTCTAATAGTGGTTATTTTTAGTGGTTATTGTTAGTGGTTATTGTTGCTATTGCCATTTGTAAGCTACTAGAATATCGCTTAGCCCCTATAGCTTTGGTAACCTTTCCACGTTTGACAGTTCCAACAATTGCACGGAAAATATGGCTTACTAGATTTTAAAGGGGAATCCAAGATATACACAAAAGGACCTCTTTGGTTCTTGAGGATGCTAGAAGAAATATGTATACAATGGATGCATTTTGTATTGGTGACAAGGTGATGAAACTCTACAAGTTGCAGCTTTAGAAAATTCTTGTCTAAACTTAGGGTGTTTACTTTTGGAGCTTCACAATTCTATTTTTTTCTTGCAATATCCTCTTCTTATAAACTATTCGGACTATCCCCTTACTTCTTGAAACATTAAAAGTCATCCATGTATGTTTTGGAATCATTGATCGTAAACCAAAAGTTGATTCAGATGATGACAATGGTCTAAAGCTACCCAATATCTAAGAGATAATAGGAATGAAAGTTGTGGACTTCCATTCTCTAACTCACCTAAAAATGACGGTGCTAAGTGTTACCACCCAGTTTGCACTAGGATGATCATGAATATTGGAGATGAAGATGATTACTTGAAATACTAACAAGGCCAGGGACTTGCCAAGCATTACTCTCTTCTTCTACCTTTTCTTGGTTTCTTGTATTTCTTTTGCTCATGGTCAAAAGATGATAATTGTAAAATGAATGGAATCTAATATATTATATGTGTAAAAGGTCTATCCCAACTCTCACAGTTATAGTAAAAGGTGCTCTATAGTGTTTTTACTAAGATAAATATAGATACTAGTGATCTATATTGTCAAATATTTTTCACTCAAGCATGCCTCCAAAACCATGAGCATACTTACTGCATCTGCCATAGGTTAGTGACTTAGTCCTTGGTCTTTTGTCATGCATTAATAAGTATGCCACCGAGATTTTGTATTTTTTGGTTAGTTTAGGTCCCTTGGGGTAGTAAATGTTGTCAAATTGTATTAAAATGATTAAATGGGGTGTCAAGCATCTTAGTATGCATCATACACCCTTTTGAACCCCCTCATTTAGCCTAGCACACACTTTGGAGACAAAATCCCATAATTTTGCATGTTCTAAACAAATTTGAGTGATTTTAGGAGGTAGGTAAAAGGAAATAATCCCTAATTCACCCCCTTGTGTGAGGTGTTGTTTTGTAATACCCCATTTTGACCCTTAGGATATATTAGCATTTAATGTAAATAATGTGTACATGTGATGTATGTTTTCCTAGCGTGGAGCTCAAGGCCAAGGCCCCGCTAGTGAAAGACCGAATTTGATTTAAAAAGGCAAGCATTGATATTTGATGCCCATGTGCTCTTAAGCCATGGAAATTGTAATAGGATGTAAATAAACATCATGCAATAAAATTCCAAGACTGGCTATGGAGGCAACGAATGAGAAGGGGCCACGTGTATCCACTAGGGAGTGGTGAGGGGGCTATGGGATTGAACCATAGGCTGCCATATGTCACCTTGAGAACCCATTTGACTTTCCTTGATGACATTTAATTCTATTGTAAGGAAGTGGTTGATGATTTCAGTCCATGGCTTCAATGGAGCATGGGCAGCTCAGAAATTCGTATGGCAGAGTATGGGCTCTGTTTTCTTGTACCACAAGTCACTCTACCTCATGGATGTTGCTTCTTCCTCATCCCCATTCCATTGGGAAACTAACCAGCACCATTTTCCATCCAAAAACGAATTGCCAGCAGGGAGCAAAACCAGAAATCGCAACTTTGAAAGAACCCGCGTTTTGGAGAGCCAAAAACGCCCAGATTTGGTATTGGACAGTAAAATCCAATGGGGGATCCATTGGTATGAACCTTGGGGTGAATTTGGGAGCATTAGCTACCCCGAAATCCATAGCAAAACCCAGTTTTTGCAGCCCAGAAATGAAGTGACGGGATTGAGTTATTGGATAACAGAACTGTGAGAAATCCAAGTGTGAATGACTGAGAAGAGGTTTGGTTTGCTTGATAAACCCAGTGAAGGCTAGAATCTCAAGGAATTAGCAGCTGGACCTTTCTATGCCCATCCTGAAGAGCACTGGAGGGAAGGGACGCCTGAGGGACTGTGCAGCAGAGAAGGGGACCTTCCTTGTGTGGGGTGCGGTAGGTATTGTGGGTGCCATGACTGCTGAGTTCATTTGAGATGCCTGTAGCTTTGTGGTTGAGCTCACTGGCTTAGCATCCTCCTCATTTGTCATCCATATGCTTGATAAACCCAACGGTATGTTGGCTTAGCATAGCTGATGACCGAAACCATGGCTGTGAGTGAGCCCAGCTAGTTCCTCCTTAGTGGATACACAGCCCAGCTCGGGGGTGATCTCTCAGCTGAAAGAATATAGGCTGGACAGAGATCTATGGTTGGGTGGAACGTTGCTCTCACGTAGCCAGTTGTTTGGACAGCTTCATCTTCAAGATAAGTGTTCTGTGTATTATAAATTATTTGCATTTTGTATTCTGCAATATGTTAAATTGTCCATGTTTAATGAAATGAGTTGATTATCTTAATTTGGAATCCATGCATGGCATTGTAATGAGATTGAGTCTCTATATGATGAATCATTCCCCGCTGTGATATATATATATATATATATATATATATATATATATATATGTTAGGCATTACTGGTTATGTGCTTATTAGTATGTTTATTCCGCTGTGTTTATATTGAGATGAATCTGCATATAGAAGTTTTTAATTGTTATGAAGTTATGGGTAATGTAATATTGGGGCTAAGTCTGCCAAAAGCCCCGTGCGTGTCGTTAACGTTTCCTTCCCTGCATTTGATGACGGGAGGGGACGTTACAGAGTGGTATCAGAGCTCTAGGTTCAACACTACGGCTGTTGGGCCCTTCACAGAGATATAAATCATTGTGTGTACATGCATTTTGTATTTGGAACTAAAATGCATTAAAGAAACCTCAAGATTTCATGGCTTCTATTTGTTGGAATGGGAAATCATTTCCATGACTGTTTGGGGATTTTTGCAAGCTACTTGCATTGATTGCATTCTATGAAATAGAGGAAGGAGCGAGAAAATTCATTTTCAGATTGAATGCTTTCTCAAATTTGTCCCCAATGCTGTAGCATTCAGTTTGTATTTGTCTGTTTGCCTCCATGGAGGAGAGAAAGGAGGGGCAACCTCTGCCATCTTATATTGTTTTGTTGTTGTTGTTGTTAATTGCTGTGCATAGGAGATGATGCATCGTGTGCTTGAGACCTTGATTAATGATGAATCCATGTTCCTTGAATATCCATGATGCTTTGAATGCATGAACTTGAATGTTGAGCATGGCTGGAAATGAGTTCTGTTTGTTTAAAAGCATGAATAATCAGTTGTTACAGCCCCATGTCTTAATGATGATTGTTAATTACAATGAATCCACATTGTGTGGCCAATTGATGGTTTTCAGAAGTGAGGAAAGCCTGCAAATTACGCCCTTATGCTCATGAGTTTCCTTGCCCATGCTTGTTGGCTGCTTGAAGATTAATTGTAAATCCATTGGTTGGATTGTTGAATGTGAAATGAAAAGAAAATCCCTTATTAGAGATGCAAGTTCTTGCCATTCTCTTACTGTTTTTATGCAAGTTTTTATGCAAGTTTGATCTGTAGTAGTTCACCTCTGTAAGGGGATGAAAGGGCACATTCCAGAAAATTTTCTAAACTGTTGTGAAAAGTTGCAGTTGCAGGCAAGAGACAGAATGGTTTTGATGTGTAATTGGGAAGTTGGGGGCGGCATTTTGATTGAGAAAAATGACAGGGTCAAATTTCTCAGATGTAGCAGAGGATCACACCATTGCATAGACCTCTCCAAGAGCTTTCCAACGGTACTAAATTCGTCCAATTTGGTTAAGGGACGAGGGAGATATGACCCCCGCAAGCACGCAGGTTGCACACAGATTGCGCGCAGATCGCGTACAGGTAGTGCGCGGATTGCGCGCAGGTCGCGCGTAGATTGCGCGCGGATTGCGTGCGGGTTGCGCGCGGATCGCGTACAGGTAGTGCGCGGATTGCGCGCATGTCGCACGTAGATTGCGCGCGGATTGCGTGCGGGTTGCGCACGGATCGCACACAGATTACGCGCGAATCGCACACAGTTGCGTGCAGATTGCGCGCGGATTGCGTGCGGGTTGCGCGTGGATTGCGCGCGGATCGCACACAGATTGTGCACGGATTGCGCGCGGATCGCGCACAGTTGCGCGCGGATTGCGTGCGGGTCGCGCACAGAGTGCGCGCGGATTGCGCGCAGATGGCGTACAGGTTGCGCGCGGATTGCGCGCAGATGGTGTGCAGGTTGCGCGCGGATAGTGCGCAGATTGCGTGCAGATTGCGCGCGGATTGCGTGCGGGTTGCGCGTGGATTGCGCGCGGATCGCACACAGATTGTGCACGGATTGCGCGCGGATCGCGCACAGTTGCGCGCGGATTGCGTGCGGGTCGCGCACAGAGTGCGCGCGGATTGCGCGCAGATGGCGTACAGGTTGCGCGCGGATTGCGCGCAGATGGTGTGCAGGTTGCGCGCGGATAGTGCGCAGATTGCGTGCAGGTTGTGCGCAGGTGGTGCACAGGTGGAGCACAGGATGCAAAGGGAGTTAAAAATGTGAAAAGTAAAAAGTAGTTAAACCCAGAATTTCATAGAAGATGAATGGTGCATCGAAATTGAGATCCGCGAAGTGCCAACTGTTCCTGGTTATATGGACTAACTTTGCCCGATATAAAAGTTTTTGCGATTCTTCATAGATTTTCTTCCACAGGTGGCTAAAGTTGGCATTCTGGACCAAAATGCAACTGTGTAAAATGTGCATAATTATTGGTAAGAGTTGTCATTTTTGAAACAACGCTGTTTCCACACCCGATGTCGGAATGGAGCACGGGGACAGGCATTGGAAAGCTTGTCTAGTAGGGGACAATGATGCATGACCATAGTTTGAATGAGGTCTACATATATCATAGATATTGAGTGCAGAAGAGTGCCAGCGATTGTTTTGACAAACAAATTTTGTTGTCAATATGGGCAATTTCTACAATTGCATGATATGGAAGAGGAATTCCATGTTACAATGAGGGATCGAAAAGGGAAGAATTCCTTAAACCCCTGTTTGTTATCATACGTATAATTATGAAATTGTCATATTGCATAAAAATGTTAAAAATGTAAGGGATTACATAGATGTATATGCACTAGATGGCATCTTAACAAACATTGCATAGTGCATATGGAAATGCTTGTGCATAAATTGGATATTGCATATTGGTAGAATAATGAAGTCTGCATATGCAATGAACCACTAATGGAGAATATTGTGGTTGATAATCACTATTGATGTTGGTATTGGTTGTAGGACCAAAGATAGCAAAGAGCATGGCTAAATGTGTTGAGGATGTTGTTGCATGAAGCCAACAACCTTATGCAGAAAGGATGGCGCAACAAATCTATGATCATAAAGTTGGCAAAAGGACTGGGCAGCCTTGGTAAGAGGCCAACTGATCAGGTAACATCAGGCGATGTTAATGGTAACCATGCAGGTAATGATTATTGGTGCCAAATGGCATGAATGTTGAAAGAGGATTTGGTAAGATCTCTTCAACTATGTTTGAGCTATGTTGAGTTAGTTTGCATGTGATATTGAATACCGATTGGGACTGTTAAACTACCAAGCTTGGTAAGGTGTGGGTAAGTGAAGGAAATGATCCTTACACCCTATGACTGTTTAGAATCTCAATGCATTCACATGAATTTATATCATGCCATGTGTATGTTGGTTATGTGCTTAATAACCAAAGCAAGTGAGGACTGGTGGTCCTGATTATGGTAATGCAAGCTATTTGAGATAGTCATGTTTCGATCATAATATGCTTGAATGCATAGTACTCATGAAACAATGCAAGGTAGCATTGAGTAGATGTGCATTAAGAGATTTTATAAATCTTGTGATGCATTGTATGAATGCATAGGGATGATGCATATGTTATTGCAAAATAAATAATGAATGAAATGAGGAATTGATGATAATTCTAGAATCATTTCATGGACTGTTATGAGTGCAGAATAGTAAATGCATGAAGAGCCCAATCATGATAATTGATGAATTGTGATAATGATGCATATATAGAAGTGTATATATTTTGTTGCATTTCAAATGTTAACAGCTGAAGGTGTTTGAATTATTGAGTGTTATAATTCTGAGATCACTTCAGTGACTGTTATGGCAATGAATGATTATGTGCATAGATACTCACAACGTGTTTGGCTGATTGAAAATTTGATCTAGAGCTTATGAGAAGGAATCTCATGGTTGAAGAGCTCTAAGTTCTGTTAGTAAGAACAGTTGTAAATCTCAGATTTGTAAGTGTTTCAGATTTGAAATTTTGCTAATAATTGCTAATGACTGTTTGGCTTATATGAAAATGTGTCAGGAGGACATGCTGTAAGTGGATGCTCATGTATGGCAGCGGGCATAAGACCATAGCGGGCAGAGTGGTGTCACTTACAGGAGCCAAATAATATGAGGATAGCCTCATGGATAAGAAAACCCATTTCTGTAGTAGACAGAGTTGCAAATTCATACTGAATTTAATTATTAGTGCCATGGATTGGTTATGGAACAATCAGATTTGAATGGTACTGTTAAATGTTGCTGACTGTTTGGCTGTTTAATAAGTGTGCCAGGGAGACACATTGCAGTAAGACCAAGAGAGAGAGGTCCTGCAGAAGCCGAACTTCATGGGAAGGGATTCCATGATTTGAAAATGGGTTTCAGGTGAAACGCCATAAGACATTATTAATGTCTCATCTGCACTGCATGATTGGTAAACAATATGAGTGAGATGGTGAAGATTATGTCAGTAAGACATATGAAGGTTGTGTAACATCAAAAGGAATTGGGATGGCAAACCGAGGGACTGTCAACTCAGAGAAGGAGCCTCCATTCCTCATTAAAGAAGAGAAATAACATCTGCAAGTGGATAAGTGTTCCATAAACCCTGATATATATATATATATACATGCATGCATGTCTAATTATTAGAGTTAATATGCAGAGCATGTTTTGATTTTATTTCCATTATGGCAGACTGCTTGAAGTATGATTAGGACCTTCATAATTCACATCAGTAAGGAGTGCACGCCTTTCTAGTGCTGAGTTATGTTAGGGATGCCAATATTGACTACGCCTTAAGGGAATGGACGCATTCCTGGTGTTTCAAGGTTGGATAGTGAATGTTGTGAAATATGTTTACCGTTCTAGAGCAGCAATACTAATGAGCTTGCTATCCATTTTGTGTTGACAGATTATACATATGAAATTCAGTGCTGCACATTAAAGGGAAAAGTAAAGAAAAGAATACTCAAGAGGATTGTATGAGCAGTGATAACCCTTGTGTAGGGTGAGTGGGTATCATGGGGCCATGATAGCCTGCAGTTAAGAAAGTCACCTAAAGAATTCCTTAATGGAATTGCCGGATTACACAAGAGAAGAAGTGCCACCCTTGTGTGGGTGAAGAATTGTTATGCGCATTGAGGGATTGTGATACATGTGAAAGGCTGATGCAAGCCTAAGGCAAAGGGTAGTGGAGCCTTGACCTGTAATGGTCGGTGGCGCAGTTACCTTCCATTGGCCGATGACCCAGACGTATGTGCTGGCTCGGCAATGGAGAGGGCCAACCAGGTATGGGACTGGTTGGGCACCACCAAATGCTTGGTAAACCCAGTCGGCGTGAAGGTGTACTGGTAGGGCATTAATTATTTGATGATTTGGAGCAGCCTGCGTGCTGGCCAAACATCCTAGTCCGCAGGAGGATCCCAAGGCTTACAAAGTAAAAGCAGGACCCTGTGGACCAGAGAGGAAATGCACAATACAGATAAGTATTCAATTTCATTCATTTCTTATTTGAAATAATGAAGATTACAAGTATAAGCTTGTAACAGTGAGCTGATGCATTATTGTTTCTTTGTTGGAAACCTTGGTCAATGCAGGAAGCAAGGACCCTGAAAGAACTAAAAGTTGCTTGGTAAATCCAGAGAGTGGCTGGTTGAGCATTGATTAATTGATGTTGTGGAGCAGCCTGTGCGCTGGCCAAACATGCAAGACTATTTGATGTTGTGGAGCAGCCTGTGCGCTGGCCAAACATGCAAGACTATTTGATGTTGTGGAGCAGCCTGTGCGCTGGCCAAACATGCAAGACTATTTGATGTTGTGGAGCAGCCTGTGCGCTGGCCAAACATGCAAGACTATTTGATGTTGTGGAGCAGCCTGTGCGCTGGCCAAACATGCAAGACTATTTGATGTTGTGGAGCAGCCTGTGCGCTGGCCAAACATGCAATACTATTTGATGTTGTGGAGCAGCCTGTGCGCTGGCCAAACATGCAAGATTATTGATGAATTGGAGCAGCCTGCGTGCTGGCCAAACATACAAGGTTATTTGATGTTGAGGAGTAGCCTGCGTGCTATCCCAACATTCGTTATTATACCCATAGGAGATCCAAGGCTTGTAAAGCAAAGAAGGACCCTATGGAATAAAGTGAAGACATCCAATGCAGATAAGTATTTGGTTATCTTGTAATTTCTTGCTTATGAATATACATGTGTATATGATTTGGTTATGATTTCCTATGAAAATAAACTAAACATGTGAATTAATTCAATGTTTGAGTGTAGGTATTGCTGGAAGCAATGACTATGAAAGCATCTCAAGGATGTGTGTGGGAATGCAACCGTCCTAAAGAGCTCAGCATGAGCAGTAATGAAAGATGGGGCTAGTGGAACTATGTGAGTCCTAGCAGCCAAGAGTTAGACCAACCAAGTGGAGGAACTCCATGGTGGAAAGGTCTGGAATAGACCATAGACACTACGTGTCATAGCCAAGAAGGGCAGGTCAAGCATTCACGTTGAGGTGAAAGAGACTAGGAGCATGAAAACCACCGTGGTGGTGTGGGTTCCAGAATGGAACAAGACTAAGAGAAGAAACTCTTACTGCTCTCTCTTTCCTTTTTATTGATGCATTTATAAACACAGAAAATTGTTGAATGCATGTATGGTTAAAAGTAGAGTGTGCTTATTTGATGAAAGTGAATTGTGAATGCTAATTAATGAATTTCCTGTGAATGGATGAACATGAAGGAATTCATGTGTATGTTGGCAAGCATGAAAAGTGTGGGAGTCTCATGAGTAAAGCATGGACTATCCATGTCAACTGGGGAAAAGAACCATTGACTGATTTTATTTTTTTATGTTTGGGTTATGCTTGGCCTAATGAGAATTGTAATGATGAATTTCACAGGTGGAAATTAAATCAATTGGTTGCAGTTGTTATGAGCAAGTGTTGCTTGTGAGCCAAGTGAGAACCAGCTGTGCACAATGACCATGGCAGCAGACCATAGGCTATTAGAATTGGCTGGAAGTCTTCTTCAAACAATTGCCAAGACCCAAGAAAATATTGGAGAGATGCTCAAGATGCAAAAGCAGCAGAACGAGATGAACCTCAAGAGGGTAGCAGCCATAAAGTTTTCAGACTTATGGATGAGCTGGAAGATCCGAATCAGCAGGAGTAGCTTGTGAAAATCAAAGGACTTGGTCCTGAAAGTTCAAAGTAAAGAACAGAATGCAGGGCAGATCTGCAAAGTTTTTGAAGTTTTGGACATGTGTAAATTGTATATGTATGCCTAAGTCTTGGAATACCGAGGACGGTGTTATTTTAAGGGGGAGGGGATTGTAATACCCCATTTTGACCCTTAGGATATATTAGCATTTAATGTAAATAATGTGTACATGTGATGTATGTTTTCCTAGCGTGGAGCTCAAGGCCAAGGCCCCGCTAGTGAAAGACCGAATTTGATTTAAAAAGGCAAGCATTGATATTTGATGCCCATGTGCTCTTAAGCCATGGAAATTGTAATAGGATGTAAATAAACATCATGCAATAAAATTCCAAGACTGGCTATGGAGGCAACGAATGAGAAGGGGCCACGTGTATCCACTAGGGAGTGGTGAGGGGGCTATGGGATTGAACCATAGGCTGCCATATGTCACCTTGAGAACCCATTTGACTTTCCTTGATGACATTTAATTCTATTGTAAGGAAGTGGTTGATGATTTCAGTCCATGGCTTCAATGGAGCATGGGCAGCTCAGAAATTCGTATGGCAGAGTATGGGCTCTGTTTTCTTGTACCACAAGTCACTCTACCTCATGGATGTTGCTTCTTCCTCATCCCCATTCCATTGGGAAACTAACCAGCACCATTTTCCATCCAAAAACGAATTGCCAGCAGGGAGCAAAACCAGAAATCGCAACTTTGAAAGAACCCGCGTTTTGGAGAGCCAAAAACGCCCAGATTTGGTATTGGACAGTAAAATCCAATGGGGGATCCATTGGTATGAACCTTGGGGTGAATTTGGGAGCATTAGCTACCCCGAAATCCATAGCAAAACCCAGTTTTTGCAGCCCAGAAATGAAGTGACGGGATTGAGTTATTGGATAACAGAACTGTGAGAAATCCAAGTGTGAATGACTGAGCAGAGGTTTGGTTTGCTTGATAAACCCAGTGAAGGCTAGAATCTCAAGGAATTAGCAGCTGGACCTTTCTATGCCCATCCTGAAGAGCACTGGAGGGAAGGGACGCCTGAGGGACTGTGCAGCAGAGAAGGGGACCTTCCTTGTGTGGGGTGCGGTAGGTATTGTGGGTGCCATGACTGCTGAGTTCATTTGAGATGCCTGTAGCTTTGTGGTTGAGCTCACTGGCTTAGCATCCTCCTCATTTGTCATCCATATGCTTGATAAACCCAACGGTATGTTGGCTTAGCATAGCTGATGACCGAAACCATGGCTGTGAGTGAGCCCAGCTAGTTCCTCCTTAGTGGATACACAGCCCAGCTCGGGGGTGATCTCTCAGCTGAAAGAATATAGGCTGGACAGAGATCTATGGTTGGGTGGAACGTTGCTCTCACGTAGCCAGTTGTTTGGACAGCTTCATCTTCAAGATAAGTGTTCTGTGTATTATAAATTATTTGCATTTTGTATTCTGCAATATGTTAAATTGTCCATGTTTAATGAAATGAGTTGATTATCTTAATTTGGAATCCATGCATGGCATTGTAATGAAATTGAGTCTCTATATGATGAATCATTCCCCGCTGTGATATATATATATATATATATATATATATATATATATATATATATATGTTAGGCATTACTGGTTATGTGCTTATTAGTATGTTTATTCCGCTGTGTTTATATTGAGATGAATCTGCATATAGAAGTTTTTAATTGTTATGAAGTTATGGGTAATGTAATATTGGGGCTAAGTCTGCCAAAAGCCCCGTGCGTGTCGTTAACGTTTCCTTCCCTGCATTTGATGACGGGAGGGGACGTTACATGTTTTTTATTGGATATAGTCTCAATCAATCCCTATTTGTCCCCTACTTGTTTCATAAGTGGCGCATGAGGAGCCCTTAACCTCTAGTTAACTTCATGAGGTGTCAAATTACACTCTAGTTAATTCCAGGAGGTGTCATATGTCACTCTAGTTCACTTCATTTCATGAAATTTGCCCCCCTCTTCCTATTTTTCTATTTAAGCAAGCTCTCCTCTCTTTTTTCTTTGTTGGTTGTCAGTTGATGCTTATGCACAAATTTTATTGTACTCCTTAAGGATTGGAATTGAATAAAGTGAATAATTTGGAGGTCACATGAGTTTCTTGCTAATTTGTGGATGTTATTGTCTCATTCTTCATATATGAGGTAATATGTATTGGTTTAATAGCTTGTAATTATTTCTTCATCATTGTCCTTTGAAAGGGTATTACTACCCAGTAGGATGTGACCTATTTAATATTCTTACTTATTACATCATATTCTAATCGGGTAGGGAGGATCTTATTAAGCATTATTTCAATTATATCTATGTTTTATTAACCCTCTCCTATAGGTTGCACCGGAAGAAGATTGGAGAGGAGATCCAATCTCTTATATAGTTGTTTAACTAACTCGCAAGACCTTGTCCAAAAGAAGGTTGTGGTTAACCTAGCGCAACCCCTTCAGCTTATTTATTTTATGTGGACAAGTCCCTCTTTGCAATTATTTGATGACTCCGTAGTCCAACTTGAAAGGCATTCATTTCTCTTCTTGCAACCCCCTTCGTCTATAAAGCAAGATTTTCAACTTGGTTACACGCATGCAATATAAGATCTATAATTTTAAAGTCAAAAAATTAGTTGATCTATACTTGAATGTTTTAGATCAACTTTGCATTCAAGTTATATCATTAAGTAGATCTCTTTAAAAGGTATTTATAAGTGCATGCATAAAGGCTAGATCATTTTACACTTAGATCTATAATTTAGTATGTATAAAGGTAGCTTCATTTGAGTGGATTTAAGTTATTTAGATCACTACCCACTTTCCTAATAGTGTATAAACAAAAAAAAGAAAGTCCATTTACATCACTATTTATTTGTTTCTTTAACCCCCTTAACACTCTGTATTTGGCTATGCACAAATTGATGGCTCATTTGTAGGCTTAGGTGGTAGCTAAGTGGCAGCCTTGAGTGAAATTATAGCCATTGTCCAAAGCATTATTTACGCAGGTTTGATACTAGGAGGAGGCCCCTAAGGAGCAGCCCCATTCTTGGAAGACTTGTGGTCAAACCAGTAGCCCATTCCTTCACAAATTTGACCTCTTTGGTCCTATTGTAAACTTGACTGATTCTTGAATTATAATGGATCAACAAGTGTTATCCATGGTCCTTTGAACTATTGTAAGTGCCAAGGATCAGTGGCATAAACCACCATCCCTCACATCCCCACTACCCTAGTGTCAAATTTGTGCATCTAGGCTAGTTGTTTCTCTTTTGCGATTAATTTTTGTCTAATTAACTTATATTTTATTTATTTTTTCCATCAATTTATATGGACACTGACTTAGTTTAAAATTTTCTTTTATTTTGTCCATCAATTTATATAACGCTAACTATAACATAGTTTAGGGGCTTTTGACTTACAACCCAATAACAAGATACATTTTTACCATTTAATAAAAAATTAATTAGGTGGGACTAAGCTCTACACCTTCACTGTAGCTAAGATGTACCTTAGGATCCGAGATCTTCTGAGTGTATGCGAACCCTGGTTTAGCCAATATAGGTCTAGGATAGTCTTTAAATATTAGTAATTAGCTCACACTTGACTTTAGTTGGTAAAAGGAGCATTGATATTCTATCTTAGTAATTATATCCCATTTATTTTTTCAACTAGTTTAAGGAACAATCAAAGCAAATATTAATCGTTTACATCATCTATTGCTTTATAATTTCACACTACAAGTAGGATCTAAGTTGATTATATCTTAGCACTTTTTTCTTAAAGGCATTGGTCCTCATTTGCTATATCTTTTGTACTTGTTGCATTTAGGGTCCACCCCCCTTCGCTTTGTTTAGGAGTTGGCCTAAATGGAGGAGTCGAGTGTCATGGTGACAGTGCACCCGAATCGAGGCTTCCACCCAAGGTTGTGCCTAGTGATTTGAGATTTTCTCACCTGGAGGTGCATATTAGGAAGAAACACTAAGCAATTTCGATATCAAAGGAAATCAGGTACTAAAGGAAAGAAAAAACCCAAGTAGAACAACTATATTAAGTTTCATTCAATATTTATGGCAGAGATGTTGAATAGAATGAATAATATAGATGTGGTAGTGTGTTTTTTTATGTGAACACAATGGAAAAATAATTTCAAACATAGTCCAAAATATTATGAAGCACTCCTCTTAATTTGATCTAATAGTAAACAAACCAATAATTTGGATAATGTAATCAAAGAAATGAATAAATGGAATTGATCGATCACATACTACTTGTATGGAGGTTGTATAAACCTACATCAAATATAGACCAATGAGGCAATATGTTGATACATAACATAGAATGAAAGAGATGAAAATTTAGCATGCAATTTCTTAATATCCAATCAATGTTGATGCACTTACAAGGCTCATCAGTCAAGCATGGATATTTCTATGCTCAAAGAAATGCAAGGTATGATTTGGACATCCATGTCTTTACAACAGTCGTTGGCACATTTTCCATGGAAGGAAAAATTATATATGGCTTTGTAGTTCTTCCATGAAATGAAGGTGCAAAACCTTGTACTATATGAGATGACATGAAAAAATATGATTGGTGACTCTTTGTAAGGTAAGTAGATTGGATGAAGCTTGCAAGTTTTTGAAATCTATGAAAGAGAAAGCTTTAGTTTAAGATTTACCCATACTAAGGCCAAGCATTATAGATGGATTTTTTGGTATTACTTATACATTTGGTAGACAATGGAAACTCACATTGGAGATGGTTGCTAGCTTTCTTCACCAGAAAAATATTGATTTGAAACATTATATAGAGGATAAATGTCTTCTTCTCACTAAGTTTCAAGATATGGACAAGATATCTAGACATGAGATTACAAGTTCTTGACCATTGGAGGTAGATGCAACTTTGAAGGAGAAGGAAGAATACATTATCCTCTTGCAACATAGACTACAATATGAAATCTAGATGGTCTAATAGAAATGAGAATAGGTTCTCAATGAATATGAAAATTAGACATAAGCAAAACTTAATCATGATGAAGAACACTGGAAGCTAAAGAAGAAATTTGATATCACTTTGTATCTATTTCCTTTTGAAATATTGATTTATGTAGAAATTTGTTTAGTTTCTCTTAAATACAAATGATTAATTTCCAAATTAATAACATGATTTCACTAAGGTATGTGTAGATTTGGAAGAAGGTACTATTGGAAAAGGAAGAGAAGAACAATCAATAACCAAGAAGCCTCAAGTCGACAACACTTGAAGCTCATAGGTGAAAGTCCTTGCTACAAATTTGTTTGAAGACATTAATATTGAAAAAATGAAGCACGCAAAGTACAAATTTTGAAGTGAGACAAGGAAGACCATGTATGCACATTGCAACAGAGACATCAAGAGCAAGGAAGAAAACCAAAGAAGAAATGAAGCCTCTAAAAACTATAAGATGAACCTTTGGCTACAAGTGGACATGGATAGAGGAAAATTGTAATTTCATATATTTTTATATAAAATATATCCTTGTCATCTATTTTTAGAATGAGGACAAAACCATGTAAGGAAAAAAAGCCAAGTAGAGTAGGAAGACCAAGAGTCACCCTATTTTGTATAAAGGGACAATAGGAGTTTACACTCGATAAACCCTTGAAGGGGAAATTCTATTCAAACATTCCTTACCCATGTGTATTTTTCAATGTACATTTGGTCGCTTTATATAACAATATATGACCACAACAAAAATTTCATAATTAGATATTCTATTCAACCATATGCAAAACTATTTCCCATGATCTCTCGACTAATTCCATGAAATCCTCATCCCTAATTTCTCCTATTGTCCTCATATTTGATTAATACATAGACATTATGTGTGGCTCACATCATATAATTTATACATTATTAATCACAAGAGTTAATCCTTCAATTTTTATTGTATCCCTGGGATACTGGTCAAGATTGATCACTCTCCAACAATTTTGTACTTTTATATATTCATAATACAAATAAGAGTATACCATATTGACAATCTCCTCACTAGTTGTGTGCTTGAATCTCTTGGGTTTTCTATCCTTATATGTGGGTAATCACATTGTTGTTTTTTCTTATATCAATTGGCATTAGAGCCTTAATATTATATGTTTTTAATGGATTTACCATTCAAATATCCTTTGGGATGTTCTTTCTACCTAGAATCCTTCTTCAATCTCTCAATAATTGATCTAGCAATTTGCAGGTGCATTAGCATCACCAATTCCTACTTTTAGCCAATTGACATGGATGAAACCTATTTTTGTTGAAATTCCCCTTACCATAACTTCTTTCTGCAATTTATTTCCCTACATTTTTCTCTATGACAATCAAATCATTGGTTTTAGACTTTGCCCATAGCAATTATTTAAACTGACATAAACAAGTCATAACGACTGAGTTGTTGATTTAGACCCCCAATAATAGTGAAAAACTTGCATAACACATCCATTCCACTAAAACACTTCGCAAAAAATGTTTTGGGGAAATTAAATAGGTTTAATGGGTTTATCCCCAATAAGAGGTTGGGTTCTTGCTAACAAAGACAGATAAATTAGTCTACTTATTTTTATAATTGAATTAATGCAATAAATATGAAAATCTAAGGAAAGAGGATGAAATACATGTAACTAGGGATTTCTTATTTCTTCATTCTTATTATCAAATTGCAAATTCGACCTTTAGTACCTATCCTCTCGACACTTGGACAAATTCAAATAACAAAGTACCTTACTCATTCTTTTGGTACAATTTCACGCAATTAAAGAAAATTTAATGACATTAAAATTGATAATCAGATAACTGAATTTCACTAATCCAATTTAAACACAAATTGAATTCATATTTGTCGGGGAGGAAGAAGAACAGAGATGTATATTAATAAAATAAGAAGTTTATAACAATTATTTATACTTTTTTGTGTTGCATGTGACCTCCTCACATGTTGATCTTGGGTTCCTCTTTTCTTAATCTTTTTTAAACTATCACTGAACTCAAGGATCTAGATCAACTTAAGATATGGGAGCCAAAGATGTCTCTAATGAACCTATGGGATTTATTTTATAATTGTAAAACAACTAGGGTTTCACTTCGAATAGAGGGGAATATAATAAAAGCCATCTCCTAGTCTATGAAGGGATAGCCAAGTTAATCCTACTCATCCATGAACCTTCTTATTTATACATGGAAAAGCTAGTCTATATAATTTGGCATTGAAATTAAATTTGGTTGGGGAAAACACTAATGAAGGAGCTTCCATGTTATAATTCTAGACTCTGGTGCATTAAATATTTCTGAGGGGGATAATATGATTACATAGTCTAAAGATGAGGGGAATGGTGAATATACAACAAAATGGATTATAAGGAAAAGATGGAAGAAGAAAAGGAGGTGGGGGTATCCTAGTGGTGGTCAGTTGTATGGAAATTAGAAAGCCCATTGAAAGCTAAAATATTCTTGTGGTTATGCCTGGACAACAAAATCTAAACTTGGGATAATTCCAAAAAAAGAAATATGCAAGGACCTAGAAGATGCATTAGGTGCAAAAATAATGAGGAATATGTGGACCATATGTTTGTCAATTGTCCTTTTAGCAGAGAATTACAGAAAGAGAGATTTTCGACTACTAGTAGGAAAAATAGATGGGAGAAAAGGTCCTTAATACACTATTTGCATTCATGGATAGTAGACAAAATTGTGAAAGCGCATAGGGATATTCATCGTTTTGTAATTTTCCAATGTGCCTATATCAAAACAAAATGGTTTTTAAAGGCTTAAAATTAAATCCTATTTAGGTCGCCCATAAAACAATAAGTGCTAATTCTAGAAATTGAACTTCTTCTAAAGATAAACTACCAAGTAATTTAAAAGAGCCTGATATTGATTTTGAACGGTCCCGGATCTATGTGGAGTCCCAAATATATGTGGTGCTAGTGCAATTTTACTCTTGAATCAACAACATTGCTTTAAGTTAGATTTTGTAGTAGCCTCCATGTACAAACAAAAAAGTTAAACTCCTTGTTATGTGACTTCTATTAAAGGTAACAATTGATAAAAGATTAAAAATGTTGCAAGTGTTTGATGACACAAAATTGATGATGGAATGGACTAGTCTAAAATGTCGAATCAATAACATACTACTTGAGTCTCTCATGTTGCAATTCCTTTAGGTCAAGGAGAGTTATGAAGCTTTTATTTTTCTCATATCTATAGAGAGTTCAATACAATGGCTTATCAACTTTTAGAGGAAGCTTTGATGTTGCAGAAAGGAACCCCTAATAAACAAGAGTTCAAAGAAGGGAATCAAGTAGTTACCATTATCTATAGTTTGGTCTAATGTAGTTTATCTCTTTTTTGGACATTTGATGCAATGAAGTAAATAGTTGTAACCTAAGGGATGTATGAAGACAAAAAAAATTATAAAGGTTGTCAACAAGGAGCCTAAGATGTCAAGGAAGTCATAGTTTGGATAAGTAGACAATGAAAAATATCAATATAAAGTTATTTATGGGAAAACACACACATGCACTTAGTGTTTTGCATATATTTCTAATGCCAACAATTAACATTTTGCTCTCAAGAAGCCATCATATGCATGTGCTCAACACAAAACTAAAGTTAAATATGATTATAATCTAATTGGCACATCCAACTAAACTCCAATATAACTTTCAAACAATAAGATACTCCAAGACATACATTTAATATTCTTGACTTGATTTGGGCTCTAATGATTTTGAATGTGAATTGAAACTAGCAACCACAACTTCATAAATAACCCAACTTTCCAAAAACTAAAATACTTCATAATTTGATTTCAACATCCAACTGCACTCCAATATAACATTCAAACAATAAGACACTTCAAGAGATACGCTTAACATTCTTGACCAAATTTAGGTTCTAATGATTTTGAATGTGAATTGAAATTAACAACCAAAACTTCATAAATAATTTCCATAAACTAAAATGCTTTCTCACCAATGTGTGCACTATAAATATATATTAAAAAACTACAAATTAAAAAGTTTAAATTAAAAAAACACTAGACATTCTTAACTAAATATATACAGTTAATAATTTTGAATATGAATTGAAATTAGTCCAAAGGGGTTGGATCCATTGGTGAAGAGTGAGGAGTTTTTCACCAGTGGGCAAGGTTCAAATTGGGAAATTCTAAATCACAACATATCATGGAGGTGAGTATACCTCACAGAGAAAGAATGAGTAGAGAAATTGAGTTAGAGTGAAAATTGTTGTAAAAAAGAGTAGACAATTAATCATGCATGAGAACTCAGATAGGAACAGAATAATGTCACATGATCCAATAATCAGTATAGTCAACAATGATGTTACAATGGAGAGAATTCGAGTCTCAGTTAGTCTAGCATAGGGATTGTCACCATCGGAGTGCTCTGGAAGACCCAAACTCAACTGAACTGAACCTAAACTCAGTCAACTGAAGACACAATTAGTTAACTGACTAACGAGGGCGCATCCATGAGTTTGTCATGCAAATCAATCAAAAAAGGGCGCATGAGGCCACAATTAGTGGCAATCGGAGCATAAACCCCCCATGAGCGTCAGCTAATTCAGGTAGACTAAACTGGAACACTGAGTAGGCTCCAAAATTATAGGTAACTAAATTAAGTGGTCCTAAAATGATGCATGCAGAGCGCATTAGGTGGTAGATGGATCCTAGATGACATCTGCACACCACTAAGGGGCAAATGACATCATCAACTACTAGGAAAAATAAATAATGCTAGGTAGGACAAGGATGGAGTATTAATAATCCTAAAACAATTCCAATGAGGGTCGAACCTTGAGCCATGGGGGCACCTTGAGGTAGTGGTTGAACATGTGGTTCCACCCAAAGAGATTGCATTAAATGATCTCGTGACCCATAGACACATGTAACAAATATAAATGTTATAAATATTAACATTCAATACTAAGTAGGTTAATTAGGGTAATTAATTAATTACTCAAGAGGTGACTTGAAAAGTCACCTCCCTTCCCAGTTAGAGTATAAAATACCCGACATTAATTCTTGTAAATCATCTTACATCTATTCTACATTCTACTTTACATTACTTGCCTTACATGGCATTTCTACGTGACTTGTATTTACTATTATATTAGTGGGAACTTTAGTTCCTTCAGTGGTATCAGAGCTTCGTTTCCAATCCGGCTATTAGCCATCATCTCAGAGATTCTCTGAATCTTGGAATTTTTCCATTAAAAACTAGGGTATCCCTAAGTACTTGAGATTTTTAATTTTTTTAATTTATTTTTGAAAAAAGTTAAAAAAAAAAATTTAAAAAAAAAAAAAAAAAAAAAGAAACAAAGTAAAGACATGGTAACCTTAATCTCATGACTCATTACTTGGAGTGGTAACTAAGTGGTAAAATATAATACGCTCACGCTATGCTCCTTGAGTTGAGTTATTTTATTTAGAGACGGGACAAGTACACACACATGCATGTGTGGCGCTTTCCTCAGACCACCAGACCAACCTCTTCCTCTCCGACGGGGTTCGGCTCCACCAACCAAAAGCGGTAACATATCTCCCTTGTCTTGGGATTTAGAACCTTGCATCTAACATCTAATGTTTCACAACCATAAATTTTTAATTTTCATTGAACATCCCTTAACCATAATTTTCAAAATTGTATTAATCTTAAATTAGATTATTTTACTAATTAATCTTAAATTAATTAGTATAAAATTTTAATTATTACTTAGTGTAATTAATTATTTAGCATATTTTATATTAATATTATTCCAACATTACACTAATTAATTATTAATATAATTTAAACATGAAATATTATAATAATTATTAATACTAACACTAACATTAATCAACTATTATAATTTATCTTACCTTAAGCCATGATTAATATCTAATTGAACCCTAATCTAACCTCACCTACCTAGCCCCACGCGGCCTCCCCTGGTCATCTCGGCCATGCATTAAAATATTAAATATTTTTCTATTTATACGGAAAAACCCTAGCTGTGGTCATTTTTCCCGGTTCATTTTTGCTGGGCGCGGCGAGAACCTCTGCTCCGTACCCCGAGCTCGGCTCCAAGGAGAAGCTCCTCCCAGGCGGCCATAGCTAGGGAGAGCTTTGCTCCATCGCAGCAAGCATGGCTAGCAGGTATGGCTCTCCTATGTCCCCCTTGCTTTCTCTGCACATTCATGTTTCTCATTATATATTTTGTTTATAAGTAAATTTTATTTTAGTTTATTTTCATGAGTAAAATGTAATCTTTGTAAAGACACATTTTTTTTTTTTACACAGGGGCTGCACCCATTTAGACGGACTTTTCCCTATAGCCGGCCGTGCCAGGCCGCAGCCCTGTGGCTGTTGGCCGGCTGCCCATGGGCTGGGTCAACACTAAGATGCATTTTCTTTTAAACTTCTTCACATAAATAAAAAAAAATTTACCATTGTATTTAAATATTTTTTTTTTTGTTCGGTTTTAATTTTTTTGTATTTATTTATATTTCCTTTTTTTTTTTTCGCGGTGTTGCTGGCCGAGCTGCCATGGCCGCGGCCTATGGCTGCTAGCCGGCCTTGTCAATGGCAGCACGAGTTAAATTTAATGGCAGGCGAAGCTTGTTTGAAAAATTTATTTTGCTTGGTTGAGAGAGATTTAGAGACAGTTTCCGAAGATTGATTTACTTATTAAGGGTTTTTTTTTCTTTTGTAATGATTTTTTTTTTCCTCCCGGCGGAGCTCGGAGCGGAGGCAGCCCAGCTGGGCAGCCCCTCCTTCTCCTCTTTGCATATCTGGGCTCTCCCCCACTGGCCGAGGCCGCGCCCCTGGCTGCGCCGAGGCCGCAAGCCGAGCAGCGCCTCTGCCTGCGTCGAGGCCGCGGACCAAGGCTAGTAGCCGGGCAACGCCTCTGGCTGCGCCGAGGCCGCGGGCCAAGGCTGCTAGCCTAGCCGCAGACCAAGGCTACAAGCCTGGTCGCTGGCCGGCAAGCCATGGCCGCATCCCTTTGGGTTTGGCCGAAAACAATTCTAACGCTAAAAAAAAAAAAAAAACATAAAATTTATTTTCATTCTTTTTTTTTTCTTTTTTTAGTTTCGTTTTAAATATATATATATATATATTTTATAGTTTTGTTTTTTTTTTTAATTTAAATTATATATATATATATATTTCAATTTTGATTTAAAATTTCAAATCTCATTTTTTTTTGTTTAATGTTAATTTAAATTTAAGTTAAATTAATTTAAACGTTCATATATATATAAACATTTTGTTTATAGTTTTTTTGTTATATATATATATATATATATAACTCGTGTTCCCATATATAACTTTCGATTTATATATGTATATAGAATTCCTTTTATATATATATATTTATGAGAAAATGTCGATTATAAAAAAAATTACCTTTATATATATTGATAATATAGTTTGCACTATATTTTTTTTTATCTTTCTTATTTATATAATTTTGTTTTCAAAAATGAAATTATATATATATATATATATATAAATAAGTAAGCGTTTCACTTGGTTGTTTTAATTTTTTTTTTTTTACATAATATTAAATTTAGACAATATTAAATTTAAACAATATTAAATGTGGGTAAACCTTCTCTTTTTTTTATATATATAACCCAACAATGTCCGTTCATATATATATACATAAAAAAATGTATTGGCTTAGTTTAAATTTAAACTAAATTAAATTTAAATTAACACTAGGTTCAAACTTCATACATATAATTTCCTTTATATTCGTAAATCTAGTTTGAATTTCTAAATTTTTACTCTGTTTCAAATGGTTCACTATCTCTAATGTCCTCTTCTTTTACAGGTGTAAAAACCGGTCCAAGACTTCTGCTCGGAAGTTGCTCTCAGCACCTATTTCCACGCTTTTACACTTAAGAATTTTTCTCATCATTTTCGTCAATTTTGTGCAAATTAGCAATTTTCCTAAGGCAGGGTAAATCTCGTCTTATTTTTTTTTTTACTACAAATCTTCTCACTGTAGTGAGCCCTCTGGTTCTAGATTTGGAACCATGGCTCTGATACCATATGTAAGACCCCGGTCGTGGATTTTCTGAGTTTATCAATAAACTACTCATTAAACTTTGTTTACAAACTGTGTCAATTTTAGTTTCTATTTTGTGGTTTATGTTTAAGTTTCATTTCTGTAAAAACATAAAGTTTACATTTACAGGTTTGAATAACTATAGGTACTATTTTATGGTTTCTAACAGTTACTATCTTTCAGGTGTAACAGCATAGACAAAACTACTTCACTTAAATTTCATTTTATATAACTTGGAAATAATGACTTACAAGGTTAGAAATTAATTGTATACCTGAATGAGAAATACCTCTTAATAGCTGGTAGATCCCCCTTTTGTTGCTGCATCTTTTGTTGCCCTGCTTGTTGTTTCCCTACTTGTTGCCCTGCAACCAATATCTGCTCAAACCCTTGAAACTCAACCTGCCCAAACAAGTATGCCACCCTGCCAACTGGTGAGGTCTCGCTGACCACTCAGCTCCAAAGGTACCCCTTTGGACCCCCGAGCCCAAACCGAGTACAAGCCAACCAGTATTTCCCTTTTGCAAACTCTCCAACAAGAACCCCCTTCTTTTGTGCTCTTTCCTCCTATTTTTTTCTCCCTTCCCTATGTAAAATCTTCCAGGTGAAGAAGACCCCCTTCTCCTCCTTCTCCTCTCCACCTTAATCCTCCCCCCATCACAGACTCTTTTTCCCTCATTAATAGCCTTATCCTCTTATTAATGGGGTCCCAACCCCCTCATGCCTACTTAGTCAAGCTCCCTCGAACCAATCCATGGAAATATTATTAATTTAACAATAAATCATTTTAATATTCACCCATCTTTATGAGGGTTACCGACACAACTTACAACAATCATTTTTAAACCTTTGTTTCTTATTCAAAGTACAATTTTTGATTAATAATTAATGTTATATTATTTTTATAATAAATTTTGGGGTTGTGGTTGGTTCACCCACCAACCGTAAGAGTTTTAAACTTACATGCTTCACCAATTCAATTAATTAACAATAATTATTAATTGATTCATTACTATTAACCTAATCATTTAAGTAATGATTTATAATATTTATAATATGCTAATTCCCTCTAATTGAAAATTCAACAAATTCAATTTATCAATTATGAATAATAATCATATCAATGTAACTCTTATCATGATCAATGTGTAATTATATTAATTAAATAAGATTAAATAAGATTTAATCGACTCAATTACCTAGTTACATATTAATTACACCTTAGTTGTAATTAAACTAATCAACAATTATTACTAAAGATGAAAATAGTTTTATAATCATTAATTAACATTCTTAACACAGAATTAATTTAAGGAAATCAAGTTAATAATCTTTTGAATTAGTATTATTAACACCTTTAAACTATGATGACGAATTAATTAAACTAACTTATACCATTTACACTTATTAATATTAGTCAACAATATTAACATTAATCCATATTAGTAACATTTAATCGACAATACTTAACATTAATCAACATTATTAACATCAATCAACCATGATTAACATTAATCAATATTACTAACATTAATCGACAATATTTACATTAATCAACATTATTAACATTAATCAACCATGACTAACATTAATCAATATTATTAACATCAATCGACAATAATTAATCATTACATAACTAGTAACAATGTAATTAATGCCTAAAAAGTATAGTTCAGTTTTATTTCACGCAATTTATAAATATGTAGACAAGTTATGTAAGCGTAGCTACTGCTTACATACCTCGCGTAAGTACACTAACAGTAATAAATCGCACACATTAATAATGTTGATGTATATGTAACTTCGGAATGTATTTCACATGTATATGTATATTGTATTCCTATAGAGATGGTATTATTCCTCTATAAGGAAGTGTCGTCATTTATATTGTAAGTGTCGTAACTTATACTTGATGGGTTATTAGACCACCTTGTTGGGGTCGGCCCTGTATAAGTCATGTGGGTCAAAGGGTTATTAGACCACCCTATTGGGGGTCGGCCATGTGGGTCTAAGGGTTATTAGACCACCCTATTGGGGGTCGGCCCAGTCAACATTATGTTATGTGGTTAAGTTCGAGCCTACATGAGTTAGGTAAAAAGGCAAGTCAAGTCAAGTATAAATAGAGTGCGGGAGGTACTCTATTTACTCACTCACTTCTCACACATGCACTCAAGGAGGAGTGGCGCACTTATGGAGGAGGAGGATCTGCTGCTAGGTTATGGCTATCTCTCTTGGTTGGTTGTATCATTGCTCTATCTATCTCTGAGGAAGTTATTGGGGTTTTTCACCTTTATGGTTTTCCCCAAGTAAATCTTTGTGTCTCTTGTGTGCTTGCATTATTGTCTCCATGATTGATATGCTGTAGATATGCTGTACATGTTGTTCTCTCAGTTAATATCCTAGATCAGATTGAAGTAAATTCTGAAAATTTAACATGGTATCAGAGCTAGCCTGAAAGAAGGCATGATATGGCATGTATGACACTTGTTGCACTTACGATGCTAGGGCTTGATATAGCAAAAACCAGTCATCGTAGCACTTTCGCTATAAATCCGTTTTGGCGAAGTTTTCGAATCTAAAATTGTTACAGGTCGAAGATTAAATCTCCAGGTATCTTGTGTCCAAAGGACAACCTCTAATTCGTTGTACTTTGTGATTTATGATCTGTACAATATAGGGTTTCTGCCTCTTCCAGATCTGAGTCAAATTCAGGTGACCTTGGGAAAAAGGTCATATCTTGGGCTAGGAAGTTCCAAATGAAATTTCGTAAAAAGTGACAGGTAGTACACAGTCTGTACTATCTCAGAAAACGTTTTCAGAGGCCGAAGTTAAAACAGTGACACGTGGCACGCCGTACAAGTTCGCTCTCCTGTATTATCCCATAAACAGGTCACGTTGCGACATTTGGAATAACTCTCTCTCAGAGAGTCCAATTGAGGTCAGACCTGTCAAGATGGAAAGGTAACAGGCCGAGCTATCTCAGAAAACTTTTTCAGAGGCCGAAGTTAAAACAGTGACACGTGGCACGCCGTACAAGTTCGCTCTCCTCTTTTATCCCAAAACAGGTCACGTTGCGACATTTGGCATAACTCTCTCTCAGAGAATCCAATTGAGGTCAGACCTGTCAGGATGGAAAGATAACAGGTCAGGATATCTCAGGAAACTTTTTCAGACCCTGTGGATCAAAAATTTCAGAGTTACACCAGAAACAATCAGGTACATATTTCTGTCAAAACAGAATTATTTTTTGGTACCTTCATTCATGGCTTCCGGAATTTAGGGCTTTGAAGAAAGTTGGAATTTTTGTAATCGGAGACCACGGCTGGATGCTACTCATCAAAATAGAAATTTAGAGACCAATATCAGAATTTTTGGTTGGGCAGAAGGCCGGGCTTGATTAGACCCTAGTTCGGGACTTTGATCAGAAAAGTGGAAAATTAGGGCTTCTGTAAAAATGGGAATTTTTGAAATCTGTGACCACGGCTGGAAGCTCCTCAGAAAAATAGAAGCTTAGCGCTTTGGATCAAACATTTTGATTGGGGAGAAGAGTGGGCTTCATCAAACCCCAGTTCAGGGTCACGTCCAGTGAATCCGGAAGTTTCAAAGGCAAAATTGAGGAGTGAAACTTTGCAGTCTTCAAATTTTGAATATACCAACTTGATCAACTCATCAAGACACATATTTCTATCCTGTGAGAAGGTTGAAATTCAAAGTTTGAATTTTTGGGGTTTCTCTGACAAACCCATATCCAACTCCAGGTCCAGTTCTTGCAAATCAAGTGGATTGGGTTAATCCCAGAAGAAGATGGATTGATCATCTGCATGAGTGAAGAAGTTCCTGTTTCAGAGGGAGATGAGGCTAAGGCTTTACATAAGGAGATTACAAGCGATCTCGACAGGTATGACTCATCGAGGTATGTTTTGAGATTTGTTCATGATTAAGTTTATGGTATGTTTGTCTTCATGTTATTACGGTTAGTACAATCTTGATTTTAGACTTGTCATATCACCTTAATAAAACTATGAATGCACAATAGAAAATATTCATTGATTAGGGTGTTGACACTTATGATTGTACTAATGCATTATGGTGTTGTATGAGATTTATGTTGTCTACTAACATGAAAGGTACACCAAGAAAGACAAATCATGTTCAAAGAACATATGATCATGATGACATGAGGACAAAGATTCATCCATTGTCATGGATCTCATAAAAGATCCATTTACAAGGTATGTATAACTTGGTTTTATAATGGTTAACCTATGAGATATACAGGTTACTAGCACAAGTCATTGAAGAAGAACAAGAAGACATCATGTGAGTATGTTAGACATAAATAGCTAGCATGCTAATCCAGGTATGTTTTTCCTATATCAAGATAGAATCCTACCTTGTGTTAGGATCTTATACTGTTGTTGATAATGATTATTCATGAAGTCATAGGTTTGAATAATCATGATTGTATGCATATTATGTTTCTTACCATAATTGATGATATGACTAACCAGAAGAATCATGATGGTATAGGTTTGAATAATCACAGGTTTTATGCATATTATATCTCTTATCTTGATTGATGATTCAACTAACCTGAAGAGTCATAGTTTTGAGTAATTACAGGTTTAGACATGTTATGTTTCTTATGATTTGACTAACCATAAGAATCCTACATAAACCTTGAATGCTAATGCTTATTATTTTCTGTTTGAAATGATCATGACTATACATGCTTGAGATTATTGTGTTTTAATAGTATACTAATGAATGTATGATTTTATATGAGATCACAAGGATAACACATTCATGATACTAATAAGCATGCATAGGGACCAAGGATGAATATGAGTTCAAGAACAGGTAATTCAGGAAGCAAAGATCAAGAAGGAGCACACTCTAGTTGCTGCTGCAAGAAAGCAAAGGAGCACGCTCCAGTTGCTGCTGCAAGAAAGCAAAGGAGCACACTCCAGTTGTTCCTACAAGAAAGCAAAGGAGCACACTCCAGTAGCTTCTGCAAGGATGCAGATATTCAGAGGGAGTTGACCATCTTTCTTCATTCCACAACAGAAAGGTGTAAAAGAAGCTACTTCAAATTAGGACTCCAGCATCTCCTGCAAGGAAGCGAAGACTCAGAGAGAGTCCACCCAACGAACAAACAAAGATAAGTATTTTAATTATCATTTCTTGCATATTTGTTTGTTTAAGTAAAATTGTTCAATGATGTATATGCTCATGTTCCTAGACTTAGGATATGTATTGTGCATATTAAAATAGTTGCATTGATATACATGGGTAAGTGGCCTATGGCACTGTACAACATTCCATTGCTACTTATCTAGAATGAAACCTCTTTGCTGACATGTTGGGAGTTGTGCACACTCTTAACAATGTTCTGGTAGAGACTGGAAGGCATCTAGAAAGTTACGGGATATGGATAAATGTTGTATTGAAGCATTGGCTAAGATAATTGCATGACTGTATGGCATATTTCTTTATGTGTAAGAATTTGTTCTGAAAACTATGAGATGTTTTCTAATCATGCAATTTAACTTGTTGTGTAGGAAAGATCGTATGCCATCTCCTACAAAAGAAGAACTACAACATTTGTTCAGCAACAAATTATCTATTGAAGATATTGAAGTTCCCAGGATACGGGAAGAATGCCATGATCCGTCGATCATGAAGAACAATGTTTGGGATGCGGTCCCAAGATGTGAAAGGAAGTTTGTTATGACTTCCAAATGGAACTATCAGATCAAGCATGTTGCAGATAGCAGCATTAAGAAATATAAAAGTGATGAAATAGAAGATGCACCAGATGGATTTCAAGACAGCATGGTGCAGGCTTATATGTGTGCAGAACTTGGTGAAGATAGATTGATTGCCAACATGCAGCGGAAGCTTGCTGCCAAGTTCGAGATGAAAGATTTGGGAATGATGCACTATTTCCTAGGTATGGAGGTGTGGCAGAGTGCAGGTGGGATCTTCCTTGGTCAAGGGAAGTACACAGTAGATATCCTGAAGAGATTTGGGATGATGGATTGCAAGGCCATGGCCACACCGATGGTATCGAATCTGAAGCTTCTTTGTGATGCTTCATCTGAGCCAGTTGATATCACTATGTATCGTCAGATGATTGGGTCCTTGATGTATCTGACGAGCATGAGACCAGACATTTGCTTTGTTGTGAACACATTGAGTTAGCTCCTGACAGATCCGAGGAGTGTTCACCTGGTTGCTGTAAAGCATGTTCTGAGGTACCTGAAGGGTACAGTGGATTATGGGATCAGGTATGAGGCAAATCAAAAGTTTAACCTGCAGGGTTATGTTGATTCAGATTGGGATGGCAGTGCTGCAAACAGGAAGAGCACATCTGGGTGTTGCTTCAGTATGGGATCAGGTGTGATCTCTTGGTTAGCAGGAAGCAGTCCTGCGTAGCACTAAGTACAGCTGAGGCAGAGCATGTTGCAGCCTGTTCAGCTAGTTGTGAGACAGTATGGCTACGAAATCTACTGTCTGAGCTATTTGATCTCCCATTGGAAGCTACTGATATCTTCTGTGATAACCAGAGTTGTGTGAAGCTGTCCGAGAATCCAGTGTTTCATGACAGGTCGAAACATATAGAGATCAAATATCACTATATCAGGGATATGGTGCAGAGAGGAGCCGTGAAGCTCCTATATGTTGCGACAGACAAGCAGATTGCAGATGTGCTGACGAAGCCACTAGCTAGGGTGAAGTTCGAGTATTTCAGAGAGAGGCTTGGCGTTCTTCAGATCGAGGACACTTCAAGGAAGAAGTGATGGACACATTTGCTGAAGCCATTCCAAGCATGTTGGAAGGAGGATCCTTCACATGGCTGTGGATGTAAGCGCTGGATGATGAGCATCAGGATGATGTTCTGGTTTCTGCTTGGATATGATGAGTTGGATCATTTTTATATATGTATATGCATCATGTTGGATGCTTGGACCATGTATCTGTATATGTATCAGGTGGATACATTGTATGATCAGGTGGATCATGTATGGTGATATGTATCATGTATCAGGTGGATACATTGTATGATCAGGAGGATCATGTATGATGATATGTATCAGGTAGATACTTGGTATGCATCAGGTGGATGCATTGATGATCAGGTGGATCATGCAGCAGGATGTTGCAGTGATGATCAGGATGATCATGGATGGTGAGCTTCAGGATGTTGCTCCAGATGACATGCAGCAGGACGTTGCAGTGATGATGATCGGGATGATCATGGATGGTGAGCTTCAGGATGTTGCTCCAGATGACATGCAGCAGGACGTTGCAGTGATGATGATCAGGACGATCATGAGTACATCAGGATGATGTATGGTGAGTATCAGGTTGATACTCTGTGGTCGTGGATCAGGTTGTGCAGATGAGCATGTCTGGGAGATCCTATAGGTCGGAGTTGTGTACCCGTAACAGCCTGGGATGCTCTTTCGAGACATTGCTCTGGGAGGACATGTAATTTGTGCCCTGGGAGATCTCAGGTAGGAGTTGTGTACCCGTAACATCCTGAGATGCTCTTGCGAGGTTTTGTCCTATGGCATGTAATTTGGGCCCTGGGAGATTTCAGGTCGGAGTTGTGTACCCGTAACATCCTGAGATGCTCTTTCGAGGTTTTGCCATGACCACATGTAATAGCGCCCTGGGAGATTTCAGGTCGGAGTTGTGTACCCGTAACATCCTGAGATGCTCTTGCGAGGTTTTGTGGTGGACCACATGTAATTTGTGCCCTGGGAGATTTCAGGTCGGAGTTGTGTACCCGTAACATCCTGAGATGCTCTTTCGAGGTTTTGTGGTGGGGTCACATGTAATAGCGCCCTGGGAGATCCTACAGGTCGGAGTTGTGTACCCGTAACATCCTGGGATGCTCTTTCGAGGTTTTGTGACGCACGTAATAAGTCCTGAGGATTCCACAGTATGGCCAGTGATGATGAAGACCTGCAGATGGTGGGCCTACATCCAGTATGAAAAAGGACTGGCTCTGTAGAACTTCCTATGACGAGTAGATTCAGAGATTGATTGAGATAGCAGCAGCAGTGACGATGATGATGACTCGATGACGATTATCCAGTGACGATGATCCAGAGAAGATGACTTGTGCTAGAAGAACTGTGCTAAGAAATACCTTCCTAGTTAAGAGGGAGTGTTGATGTATATGTAACTTCGGAATGTATTTCACATGTATATGTATATTGTATTCCTATAGAGATGGTATTATTCCTCTATAAGGAAGTGTCATCATTTATATTGTAAGTGTCGTAACTTATACTTGATGGGTTATTAGACCACCTTGTTGGGGTCGGCCCTGTATAAGTCATGTGGGTCAAAGGGTTATTAGACCACCCTATTGGGGGTCGGCCATGTGGGTCTAAGGGTTATTAGACCACCCTATTGGGGGTCGGCCCAGTCAACATTATGTTATGTGGTTAAGTTCGAGCCTACATGAGTTAGGTAAAAAGGCAAGTCAAGTCAAGTATAAATAGAGTGCGGGAGGCACTCTATTTACTCACTCACTTCTCACACATGCACTCAAGGAGGAGTGGCGCACTTATGGAGGAGGAGGATCTGCTGCTAGGTTATGGCTATCTCTCTTGGTTGGTTGTATCATTGCTCTATCTATCTCTGAGGAAGTTATTGGGGTTTTTCACCTTTATGGTTTTCCCCAAGTAAATCTTTGTGTCTCTTGTGTGCTTGCATTATTGTCTCCATGATTGATATGCTGTAGATATGCTGTACATGTTGTTCTCTCAGTTAATATCCTAGATCAGATTGAAGTAAATTCTGAAAATTTAACAAATAATGATCACGAAACTTATTATTTACTGACACAGGCTTAAGCATAGTTTGCAGGGTACAATCTTTTACCTACGAAGTTATGACAAATTCGTACATTACTGAGTTATGACACTTAATCAATCAATGGCTTTCAACATACATAGTTAGATCACACTTTCTTCCCGACTTCAAACTACTCATATCTACCTCCATCTCCTACCTAATCACAACTGGCTTCCACATCCTATCCTTTCCTCTGCTGGACTACCCTGAAGTGTCAAGCCATGACCGAATCCAGTTAAAACCTGTAAGCGGAAGTGTCGACTACATCGACCAAGCTTCCCCGGCAAGCAACCACCAGTCATCATCACACACCTTGGAGAGCGCGCCGTAGCACAACCCTCCCATGACTCTGGGTTTCGGGGATAAACGGTGGGTAAATCCTCCACCCCCCTTATGGAACAAGGGACTATGTCTACCTGACATAATAACTGCGTTGCACCTGTACTCGGTTTGTCATCGTATAACCAATCTGGGCGGTTGAGTTTCCTGAAACCCTACCCCACCCATACATCATAATAAACAACATAATAATCATGCGAAAGTAAATAATGCATCACCTACATACCGTTTATCTTTCGGAGTCCATGTCCCCGAGGCTCTCCCACCTCGTAGGATCCAGCTATCACTTAGTCATTTTAACCTGTAAGTCAGTCCTCGAAATACAATCTTGAATATCGTGCACAAATCCTCAACATGTATACATGCATTTCGTCATAACATAACAACAATAATCAATTCATTATTTTCACCATATACCTGGTATAACATTCTTTCGTTCAACAATAAATTTAACGGTATCCACATACCCATCATTCATTAACTTGCATATATGAGACATAACTAACACATGATACATATCTAACATGACTATGTATCCTAATACTAACATCGCACACACACACATATATATATCGACAAAATAATAGAACCACCTGTCCACAGTGTCGTCAAACCGTTAAAGTCTCATAATCAAGCATATACAACATATAATAATAGTTCAGGTAATAATGTCAAAACGGGGCGTTACATTAAGTAGGTGTGCCCAAGCTTGTCTGTCGAAGCACACCATTTTGTATTATACTTGTATTCTTTGATAATAAAACTCGAAGGCACCCAACTTGGGTGGCAACACACTATCTTTTGTGTGTGGCTTATTTCCTTTATGTTTAAGAATATGGCTAAGCATTAAAATGGTCGATCAAATCCCCATGATCAAAGTCAAGTGGTACCGCATGACCAACAGGGCATCAAAGGGAAATTCAAGAATGCATGACCTAAATCACAATTTTGTTTGGTTTGTTTAAGTCCACAATTCAACATGACCAGAGTTGATTCTGTTTTTTTTCTATCCAGCCTTTCATTTTTAAATAGGGGTTTGAATATCAAAGTAAATATTAGAATTGTTACTCAAATCATCCAACCGCACTAATGTTTTTTTTGTATTCACAATTGTTCTAATTGTGGTTGTATGAACTCACAAAGTCTCATGATGAGTCAACTCTAAATCAATGTGTAATTTATGGTGAAGAAGCTTGAACTAAACCACATATATGTGATCAATGGTTTAAAGGCATCTTTGAATGAAATTTTGAAGCATGATTATTTATTAGTTATTGAAGGGAAAACAAAGATTTTATTTACAAATATTACATTGCAATGATTGCAAAGAAAGAAATTGTGTTGTGAGAAACAGTTGGTTAACAGTATTGAGCTTGACTAGTTTAGTGAACCCATTTGAAGGATCCAAGCAAGTTTGTAGTTGTTGCTAAAGATGCTCCAAAAGAAGAAGATTGCAACAACAAATCATTCGAAAACTCTTAAGTATAGAAGATTCATCAATTCAACAATCATAATAACTTGCAAAGTATTGTTTGTTTGTAAGTTCTAGTGCATGTTTTTGATACTTGCATGTGTGTTTTTGCATAGTATCAAAATTAAAGGAAAAGTTGAATTGCATGTTGTATTTGGGTGCATTCTCGACTGTGAGAGACATCCTTCACTTTTATTGAGTATGCTCAAATCTTGTTTGTAAATGGCAGAGTTGCACAAAACCCTCAAATTGATTGAGTCATTTGTACTTGGTCCTTCCTGCACAAGTAAGGCTCACATAGTCCTCACAATGTCTCAAACTGAAAAGACATTAGAGTTGTTGAATACTCTAATATTTACAGCTATAGACGACTCAATCACAATCAAAAAATAAACTCTCCAATCTTCCATCAATCAATTGCAAAATTTGAAAGCCAAAGAAGACGATGAACATGACAAGAATCAACATCTTGAATTAGTGTTTATTCAAAACAACCCTCTTTGAATATGATTCTTATCAACTACCAATACGTGACCAAAACAACGAAATCATGTCAAAAGATGTACAAAGTTCCAGATGCCAACATTGTGTCCGAGTTGGCCATATGAAAGATCAGTGTTTTGATTCATCCTTGTCAACATTGTGGGAGGCGTGACCATTCTTCCGATAGGTGTTTAACACTAAAGAAACTTGCAACAAAAACATAGTACCGCTTCTTATCTTGTATCTAAGAGAGGAGAACATACTTCAAAGCCTCCTTCTGATAACAAGTATTCATGGACTTCTTCAAGTAAGTCAGATCAAGAGAACCTGAGCCACAACCAATTTGGGAAGCTAGATTCAAAGAGTACTCATGTTTTGTGTCTAGTTGTGACACCATGAGACTCTCCTCTCCTCGGATTGTTCCTAATAGGGGGGAATGAAGACCGTTAGAAACAAGGAAGCGAGTAGATATGAGCCAAAACAAGCAAGCCTACTAGGAACTATGTTCGACTAGTTGGTTGGTGGTCATCCTAAAACCACCGGTTTCAAGAGCATCTTCTATTAACAAAAGACAGTGCAAGCTTCTAGTTAACTTGCTTGGCAAATGATTGGCAAGTTGGAAATGATCAACAAGTTACAGTTGTTCACTTCCAATTATTCAACTCTCCACTTGGTTTGTAGTCAACCTAAAACCACCAATTTAGTAGAAGACTTCAACCTCCTATTGCTTATGCTTGAGCCTTCATGCCAAGTTCCAGAGAACCCATGAGCAAGAGTTGTCACCAAGTTGCAAAGTTTGTCGTTAGTCTTAACCCACCCACATAGTAGAAGATTTTAGCTTCTGCTAGCCCCTTTGGTTTATGGTCACCCAAAACCACCACTTCAAAGAGCACTTGTATTTAGCAATAGATGTTAGCTTCTACCAACTTGCTTGGCAATTTGGATTGTCAAGCTAGAAATGTTCAGCAAGTGGTAGTTGTCAACTTCCAATTATTCAACTCTCTTTTTCTTGGACTCATATACACCCTTGGATCAAGAGAGGAATTGTTGGGAACATAATCCTTGGTGTTAGGATTATTGTGCACCATTCACATGCAAGGAAGACCACAAGTCCAAAAAAAATACCAAGAGTCTCTAAGGAGTCCAAAAGTGGCATTCTCATTATATATATTTACATCCAATTAATAAGAATAGCGTGCTTTCAAGCCCATCTCTCTTGTCTTCTTGTGTACCTAAGATTATCGAATTAGTAAATCTATGATCTATTTTTCAAAAAAAAGTATGAAAGAAAAAGGAGAATATCCTTTGAAAAAAATTATTCCAAACCATCAATATTAAAAAAAGGTTGTCACTTGCAAATATTATTTAAAAAATACTTGTCACTTGCAAATATTATTCTTCAACAAAAGAGTATGAAAACGACATGAATCCCCTTGCAGAAATCAGTAATTTGATTTTGTTGCAGAGAAAATTAACAATTAACCAAAATAACTCAACTCATGTAAAAAAACATTTTGACTATGTTGGATTGTTAATCTCTGTTCACCATTTCAATGACAGGATATGTTCAATTGCTAATATCTGTTTTTATTTCATTTATAAACAGAGCCATCTCTAACCTGTTGCTAATTTCTGTATTTAAGAACATAAAACAGCATCACTTTGTTAGATCATCTTTCTAATTTATTCAGAACAAAAGTCCATCCATGTTTCTATGTATTTAAGAACATAAGCCCACCCCTATTATTTTCAAGGTGATATGGTCAAATGATTAACAGTGTACTATAAAGGAAACCAAGTTCCATAATGACCATAAATTTGCAAATGATACAGCCTCTTTTAAGGATAAACTGCCTAGCCCCAATTACCCAAAATTCCTATGAAATCCAATTTATTATGTACAAAGTCTCAGCAAAAACATCACATTGTAATCCGAATAAGACCCTCGATTTGACCATAATAAACATAAACAGTAGAAGATTTTCAAAGCTAAACAAAGATGGTATCCGAGGAAAAACTCACAAACATCACCATGAAAATACCTGAAAACTAGCAAAACTTGATATCAGGCCGAGATTCAATATAGGTGGTCAACAGGAGCAGATCATAATAAAATCCATAGGGCTGAAAATAGCTGGTTGAAGAAAAAATTGAAAATCAGTATATTCACCTTAGATAATGGACTGCAACCAAGAGTAAATTTAATTTTGGCATTTAAGAACAGAGAATGGGATAAATAGCTAAATCAGAACGGCAACAAGCAGAAATTGTAAATAAAATTTCAATCATGAACTTATTACCTCTCCCTTCAAACGAAACAGGCACTTACCGAAATCCAAATTAGCGTTCCACTTCTCCACTTCAACAAAATAATGGCGGCACTCGACTTTTACTGCAACATCCCTCATCTAAAACCCTAAAAATAAAGAATATAAAACGATCGCACACATTTCAGAAAGCATTGACATGCAGACATTATGAAAGCATCCATCTAAAAGAAAGAAAGACAAAACAAAAACATCATCAGTAGAAATCGCTGGGAAGCCGAGGGAATAAAATATTGTGGTAAGAGTGGCTCAAAAGTGCTTGAGGGCTCATCACAGAATATATCTCGTGAAGAATATGAGAGTTCCAATCTCATCACTGCCACAATTCCTTCAATCATACAAACAAGCATACAAACAAAACATTCACAGATTTCCATTCATCATTCGGCCATTAAACATTCACATCCTCGCACCAATCGTTGTGACTTTACCATTCACTGACAGGCCCTACCCTACCCTGCCTTCGCATCTCCTCTCCTTTCAAATAAATAAATGATTGCCCAAACCCTAATATCCTCCTCAAAAACCCTAAAACCGGCGATTTTACTGTTATAATGAATGATTGCCCAAACCCTAATCTCCTGAACAACCCTCAAACGAGCAATTTTACTGATATAAAATATAAATTAATGGTTGCTACTCTAATCTCCTCCTCACGAACCCTAAAACCAGCAATTTTACTGACATACAACAAATATTCTGCATATTGTATATATTATATTTTGAAAAAACAACTGTCATCTACTACGATGAGTTCATCGTGGTTGACCGCCCCATTAATGGCGGTAAATAAGTAACAAATATATAATTGTTTAATTTGTTGTAACAAGACGTTTGATGTTCACACAAACGGGAAAGTAGTTTAAAACCAACACTTTGCACTTTTTCTGATGGTGTTTTCGGAAGAGTTTCTTTATGTGTTTGGCAAAATTTCAGGTGGGTGTAGAGAGTTTCAAGGATGCAGTGGCAAGTTTTTCTATGGAACTTTGTCTTAAGGGAGTTTTCCCAATTTTAAACCCACCTAAATGTTCAAAAAAATCAATTAAAGTTCAGGATCAATCTAACTGGCATTTTTATTATTCCCATCAATTGGAACTATCTCTTTGCAAACGGGCATCTTTATTATCCCAATTCGTTATCCAAAAAGTCGAAATTTAAAAGAGCTTAGGTTGCCTTTCCGAAATTCCTCTGCCAGAAACTCTAGACTGCCAGGAATCATGAGATCTTCGAAGATATCAGGGCAACCCCAAGCAAAATCATCTCCTCTGCCAAAGCTCTTTGGATTGTCTCCCTCTCTTCAAGAAGCATGAAAAATCTTTGTAAATAACCTTTGAGTGTTGAAGAAAAAATTTGGGTGGCTGACATGTTGACCCCCTCCCTTCCCTCTCTACCTCCCACTCTCGAGACTCAAAAGCCTCAGAACCGGCATATTAGAATGGACCCTAAGGATTTCCAAACTTGGATAAGAACTCTTGGCAGCCACATTCTCTTTTTCGATGGTGCCTCTAAAGGCAATCCTGGGTTGGTAGGTGCGGGGGGAGTCCTTATGGATTCCGACGGAAACAAAGTGAAATATTATGCTTGGGGAATTGGCAGGAGAACCAACAATGATGTGGAATGGCTCACAGTTATCAAAGGTATGGATGTTGCGAGGAATGAAGATGTAAAGGACCTAGTGGCCTTTGGTGATTTTATGCTAGTAATCAAGGAAGCCAGGGTTTTAGTCAAACATCATCGAAAACCTATCTCTAAGCTGCACCACCACTTCAACTTCTTGGCCAAGGATTTTCACTCAATCTCCTTCCTTCACATTCTTAGGCATAATAACCTAGAAGCCGACTCCATGGCTAACATAGGCGCGGGCCTGAATTGTGGTCTAGCCATCATCCACGATCTCCACCTTGTGGACATTTGGGTCCCTTAACCTTTTCCTTGATCCTCATGAATCCATCCTTCATGCAACCTTATAACCTTGGTCCCATCCCTTCGTTGAATTTGAATAAATGCCATATCTCCTCGGGATCCCCTCGTTCATTTCAAACGTCTTCTCGTATGAATCGGCGGCCTCCCCTGGCAGGCTCCATCTGTCTCGCATGCAGGAGTTCAATGGGGACAAGCCCCAAGGAATTCAACTGTTATATAAGGTCTGAAGGTGGCGCTCGTTTTATCATGCAAGTTTCTCTTTGTGAAGTTTTTCGAAGCCTGTCAATTTGTTCAAGCATGGAGGAAAGCAGTCTGTGTCTTCCTGTGGTGCAATGTCGAAAATGCAAAAAGCAGGTCCAGGGCCACCCCGGGGGGAATGGCTCGAAACGTTATCTCTCTGATATTTTCCAAGGGCAAAGTAATGGCGGCATTGAGCTTTCTCGTTGTGGTCTGTCAAAGCACGCTTGTCATGGACTTTCCAAAACCGATGATCATGGCACCGGTCGTAGATGGGCTCCTCCTGACTCTAGGCAGGGCCTGGGCAACAGGGGCCTTGTGCACCTTTCTGGCTATGGTATTGAACCTGGCAGCAGGAATTGGACCCCCTTCAAAGCTGGCCACAGTCATGGTGTTCCTCCGCAGCAGTTTCGTGGTATCCCGGGAGATCTAGGATGCAATAAGAATTGGCAGCATGCATTCAGCGACAATTGTGGTCTGATTAACGTGGATTCTCCTCGTGGGCAGGACAGCCCATCCCTTGAGATTCTCACGCAAGTTCAGGACTTGGAATCCCAGGTCAGGTGGCTCAGGGGTGAGTTCTCGGATATGAAGAAAGCTATCTCTCACCTCGCTACTTTCGTTCAAATTTCTAACTCTGAAGTCCGGAACAACAATGGCAAGATGAAGGATTACTTTGATAAGCTGGTTGGAAAGTTCGACTCCTTCCATAGCTGCCTCATAATAGTGGAAGCCAAAGTGGACTGTATCAAAACCAACAGTAGAAATAGCCCCTCCGTCCTTCTCAACATTGATGATGAAAATGTGGGTGCAGCAACTGGGAGCAAGGAAAAGAGCGCTCGACCTCACCATGTCAACTGACTCTCTTTCTGTCTTCTCGTCTCTATGTTTTGGCATATCTTTTTTGGTTTGGATGTTGCATTACTTCTTATATGTGTTACCTCTGTAGTTTCCTTTTAGGGAAGTTCATTAAAATTTACAGTTGTAGCAGACTTAAGTTTATGTTTGAAGACCAGAGACTGGAGTGTGAAGAGCTAAACTCTCCAGCTCTTCTTTTTTTTGGGATCAGTCTCCCCTGCGTTTTGTAATCTGAATTTTCTTTTAATATAAAAGCTCATTACCCGTTTGTGTAAAAAAAAAAAATCTAAACTTTGCCTTCTTTGAGTTGTTCGACCACGAAAGTGCAAAGTGTTGTGTTTTTAGACAACACCAATTAGAAATCATGTTTTCAAGTTCATTTCAGATAATAAAGCATTTTGGGTTTTTTCCATGCTTAGTATCCTATGTGAAAAATCTTAAAAGTAGTTTTATTTTTAGAGTGTTTTTATTTTTACAATATTTATTTTGTGTTTTTATAAAGTGGCAAAATCTACATGAATGTGGGTTGACTCATCATCCTTATCTCAAGGAAAATCACACCATATAAAATGATCTATTAGTGATCCATAAAGGGAGAAACACACCACATGAAATGACTCATTAATGATTCATAAGGGGAAGCACACCACATGAAATGACCAACCAATGATTCATAAGGAGGTAGGTGTTTTCTTGCATAAAAGAAGACAAGCTCTTAGCTAATCATAATGATTTTTAGGGCTTTATCCAAAACCAAAATGTAATTAAGCATAGAAAGTAAATATCCCTTATGGTTATAACTTAAAGTATCTCAAATGAAGTCATCTACTTTCTTGTATCATTTAACCTTAATATTATAGGAGTAGTCTATCTATTGGTGGTTTTGGTTGGAATTACGGATTTTTTTTTGACAAAATCCAAATTTGGAAGTGTTTAAATTGTTTTTTTGAATCCATAAATAGATTCAGCACCATCAATAGCACCCAAATTATGCAATTTCCATAACTAATATATGTGATTCTAATTTTAAAATAAAATTCCAACAAGAACAAAATAACACTGAAAATATACTAAAAAAAAGTTTAAAAAGTAAACTACACCTAATATTATATATAAAATCATATACTACCTTTAATTACAATTTATTTTTTTATTTAGAAAATAATATTTATTTTTCTTTACATTAATTTCAATATAAATAATTTTAATTTTATAACTAAAATTAATATTTAGTATAATAATTAAAAAATAATGTTTATTATAAACCTAATTTTATAATCCTTACAATAATATTTTATTATAATAAACCTAATTTTGTAATTCTTATGTATTTTTTAAATTTGATACGTATGAGAGACCTACATCCCAATAACTTCCACCCTTTTCGCGTTATCATAACACGCCAGTATATCATTAAAATTTTAAATAAATTAGTAAGAGAATAATATTTCATCTCACTGAAACATCTAACAAAAAAATTTATCGAATGGAATTTTAGTAAAAATTTATATAAACTCCCACAAAGATTATATGACACATGATTAAGGTCTAAATAATAATGTACGATCGAATTCCACGACACAACACTTCCCCATCAACATCAAATTTAGAATCTAACATTGAGTCCAAATACAATTCGACCATTATTTTTTTGTGCTATACACACGTTGTCACTTAACTAATAAATAAAAAAACTAAAACGCAAAAACATCCACATCCCCCAATTATATTATCACTTGCATTAACAAATACACAAGTTTAGCCAATGATTGTGTAACTTATTTAATCATAAAGCTCGGCCTAAATTTATTAAATATCATTATTATTATTATTTTATTTTAATCATGTTCCCTTCCATTAAGAGCTAATACTAGGCATTTTACAATGGATTAAATAATGACTAAATCTCAACTTTTCTTCATACATATAACCCACAAACATCATCACAAATGCCTAGTATTAGTTGTGTCATCATTCTAATATATATTAGATTTAGTCGTTCATTTAATATATGTGTGTATGATTGTTTTAATGATAATGACGATACATTAATTCCAATACATTGTAACCATCAGTCACGTGATCGCTTTACTAGGGTTTGTCATAATTTTCAGAGAGGCAAAGGCCTCAACCAATTGATTATGGAGGGGTCCGAAACCCCCTCCCTCCCTGTCTTAGGAGATAGAGGCATTCTGTAGACTTATTGCAATACAAGGGAAGCGCTCGCCCTCTGCTACCTAATCTAAATTCATCAAGAGACTGAATGTGATCCCTGAAGTGGTTCTCCCCTCTGCTGGTGGAGGAAAATGACATTGTCCCTAGCAAAAAAGGGGTTGGTAGATCACTTCACAGGAATCTACTCCCCCCTCCCCCACCGATCAATGGAGACCCAAGTTCACAAAAACTAGAGGTCATTAGTAAAGTGTGAGGTTAGATTCATGTTTGTTAGAAGAGGGTTTTTCGTTTTCAACTTCAAATCCAAGGAAGACAAGGATTTGATTTTCTGAAATAGGCCCTACTTCATGGGACCAAGAGGGTTGTACCTGAACAAATGGACCCCTGACTTTGACCCTTCGTCAGACATCCCAACAGTTGTTCTAGTCTGAGTCAGGCTTCCCCACCTTCCAATCCGTTGTTGGAATTCAAATTCAATGCGGGTTGTTGGAAGCATTTTGGGAAAATACATAGAACGAATCGAGCCAAAAGACCAATTATCCCGCGCAAGGATCTGTGTCGAAGTGGATTTGGAGATCGGGCTCCCGGAAGCTATCAAAATCAGGGTAGACGACTGGATCCACGTTCAATGACTTGATTACAAATAGCTACCATTCAAATGTAGGATCTGTCACAAATACAACCATTTTTCCAAGGATTGCAAGGAGAACTATAAGGAAACCCTGGAGAAAGAGAACCCCAACTGATGGACCACTGTGCAAAAAGGGAATGGCTCCAACAAATAAAATTGTAGAGCTAGGAACAATGGAGGAACCCAGCCGGAAGGATCAAAACAGAAGCCATCCAGGGACCCAAACAAATTCTTGATTGTATCCCACCCTGATCCATTAGATCCAGAAGAATAGACTCAGGAAAATCACATCACCCATTCAGAGGAAACTCTCCTAGACCAGAGCAAGGAAGTCCCCTGGAAAACCTCGGACCCAATGACAATGGAAACTCCCAAGGAATCCCTGTCAAAGGAGGAAGACAAAGATGAGGAAGAGGAAGAGATAGGGCTCATCTCCAACTTCAAAAGGGGGAGGAAAAACGAAAGGGAATGAAGAGAAGTAGAGGCAGAGAGAGAAAAATCGACCGAAGCCCAACCTATAGTAGAAACAATCATAAGCAAAGCAAAAAAAAATACCAGACAATCGGGAAGATCGAGGCCTCTAGATCTGAGAGGGGGTCTTTCCTCGTCCAAAAGTAAATAATGAATATAATCTCCTGGAACAATAGAGATGGGAAGCAAAACTAAAGAAGAATCCCTATGAGATATAATAATACAAGGGAAACCATACATCCTACTGATCCAGGATACAAAACAAGAGGAAAAGGAATTCCTCGAAAAAACAGGAAAAAACTGGAAGAAGTGTAAAGGGATAACAGCCAGTTCCAAGGGAACATCGAAATGAATAGCCACCATATGGAATGAGAAAAAATTGAGGCTCTTGCATTCACTCTCAACTCAACACTAGATTGTAAGTGCGTTCATTCACCTCCAATCTCAAACCCATGTATTTATATTTAACCTTTATGTTCCCAAATTGAACTCTAAGAAAGATAGAATGTTGGAATCCCTATTAAACTGGCAAGAGCTAGACCAAAACCGCAATTTTATTCTAGCAAGTGACCTCAATGTTACACTGGAAAGTGGGGAAATGAAAGGGGGTTCAAGAGTGTGTGTCCCTTTCAAGGAAATAGCCAAAGACATGATACAAAATTGGGACCTAGTGGATATTCAACCAAAATCAAGAAGATTCACTTGGACCAACAAAAGGGAGGAACCAGGACATGTGGCGACTCAACTGGATAGATTTATGGTTCACAATAACATCTTCCTTACTGGGCTCAAATTGTCCTAAAAAATTTTCTCCTCTAGTGTCTCGGATCGCATGCCTATCTCCTTACTATTGGAAGAAGAAACAAATTTTGGGCCAATCCCCTTTAGATTCAACCCAGTATGGGGGGAGAGGGAGGAGTTCCAAAAGTTGGTGTCCGAGACCTAGAATATTAATGTGCAAGGATTTCCATTTTATGTTTGGGAAAAAAATTGAAGAATGTCAAAAGAGCTAAAAATCTGGGCAAAGCAATCAATTACCCCACTTGTCCAAGTCATGAAGGACAAATAATTAGATCCGGAAAGGCATCAAAAGGAAATGGAAAACAAGGAGGTTCTTAGACAAAATATTAAGTTGAAGAGGAAAAATTACAAACAAAGCTCCATAAGGCAAGCAGAACTAAAGAGGAACATTGGCGGCTAAAATCAAGAAGCCTCTAGCTAAAAGCAAGGGATAGGAAGACCTCCTTCTTTCATAAACAAACTCGAGCAAGGCAACAAAGGAAGACCATCCTGAGCTAAAAAAATCGGTTGTGGAAACCATTCATGATTTTGGTAAAATCAAAGAAGAAGCCCTCAAACACTTCAACAATCTATAAAATTCTGACGATTATCCCCAGGAAGACATCCAACAAGAAACTCTCTTTGAGGTCCCCACTCTTATATCTCAAGAATAAAACTATAGGCCAATCGAGACATCATAGAGGAAGAGATCAAGACATCTATTTGGGAATGGAAAAGGACAAGGCTCCTGGTCCTGATAGATTCACAACTTACTACTACAAATTGTGTTGGAATACCATATAAAAAAATGAACTCAAGAGAATGCTCAAACACGCCCAAAAGAAGGCCAAGCTTGGCAGAGCCATAAACTCATCCTTCTTGACTCTGGTCACAAAGGAAAAATACCCAACCTCCTTTGAAATATTCATGCCAATCTCTCTATGTAATGTCTCTTATAAAATCTTGACAAAAATTATCACCAATCGCCTCAAATCGGTGTTGCCATCTTAAATCAACATTAATCAAGGGGGATTCATTCAAAAAACATATATCCTGGATAATATAATCCTCATCCAAGAGGCCATTCACTTAAGTCGTCCAAGAAAAGAAAAAGGTATGATCATTAAGCTAGGCATGGCTAATGCCTTTGATAGAGTCAATCATAGCTTTTTGCTCCAAGTTATGGCAAAATTTGGGTTCAATGAGAAATTTATTTTGTGGGTTAAGACCTATATTGGAAATCCCTAGATAGCTACCCTAGTAAATGGTAGACCTACCCCCTTTTTCCAATCTAGTAGAGGTCTATGCTAGGGTTGTCCCCTCTCCCCTATGTTGTATATCATAATGGTTGACTCCCTCAATAGAAGTTTAGAAGTTGCCCAAACCAATGGAAATATTCTTGGCATCAAAATTGTGAGGGGAGTGAAGGAAATTAATCACTCTCAATTAGCAGATGACACTCTCCTAGTCGGGGGAACCTCAAAAATCATAGCTCAATGTAATGTACCAAATAAAATATATGTAAATAAATAATAATTATTCTAAGTAATTAATGAATATTGTATATTCTAATGTAATAATGGCGTGTGATGAGACGTAACTCTTCACTATGATACTATATATATGCCGATCAACTATGTAAATTCATATAAGCAATTATATAAAACATATTTGAAAGAATTCTCTTTCAAGTGGCATCAGATACAGGTTGTTGCCATCCTCCACACTCATCCCTCATCTTCACGCTCATCTCTCATTCATCGAGCTCTCATCCTTCACACTCATCCCTCATCTTCACGGTCATCTCTCATTCACCCATCTCTCATCCCCCATGATCATCCTAATCACTCTCCCCGTGTCTCTCTCACACTTCCACGTCCCTCACACTTTTCCACTTCCACTCATTGATTGCTCTTCACCATTCCATCCCATCCTTATCATGTTTCACCCCTCTCCACTCATCTCCCTTAAATCCATGCTCCTTTTTCCATTTCCTTTGATTACCAACACTTCACCCCATCTCTCCAGCACTTCTCCCTCTTCCCTTTCCCTACGTTCACGCCTCACTCTTCCATACTATCCTTCCCACTTTGTTCTACACCTACCAGTCCCCATCGTGCCCTCCATTATGTTGCATGCTCCTCTTAATCACACTTGTTCCACTCTCCAAATCCTTGATCTGCAAGTCCATCCCACAGTCACATGCTCCTCCTAATCGCAATTGTTCCACTCTCCAAATCCCTAATCTGCAAGTCCATCCCACAGTCACATCCTCCACTATGTCCACATGCTTGTCCAATCCCACGCCGCTATCCCGACCATGTTGCTACCCTATCCCTAGTCCATTGTTACTCATGTCACCTCCTCCATCTTTTCCCTACTCCTCCCTCGCGCTACCTCCTCCCAATCGTACCACCTCCTCCACAGCCTCCCTACTCCTCCCTCACTCCACCTCCTTCGCGCTCTCCCTACTCCTCCCTCAAGCCACCTCCTCCACGACTCTCTCACCTGCATTCGCTGCTACCTGTTATCCATCCATCGCCCCCAGCTTTTCATCCCAGCTCCACTCTCCACAGCTTTTGCCTCCTAATCACTTCGGCTTTCCACTTGCTCCCTAACTCATCACCCTATACTCTCCACTCCTCGCTCACACCTGCCACCCTCTTCCACACTCTACATACACCTGCTACACCTCCTACCATTTTGTTGCTCCAACATTTTCCTTCACTTCCATTCCCACACTCCCACGCACTGAAACTCATCACCCTGACACACTCTTTCCTACTCCCACACCGGTGCGCCTCCAAATTTGGCACTCCATCGCCACTTCCACACCATTGTTGCCTCCACTGTTGCCACTCCATTTCCCTCTACATGCATTGCAGTCCCCTCCTCCATATTCTATCCATCTCCATTCAATCTATCCACCCTCATCTCTCTACACTGCCTGAAAATTCACTACCTTAAACTACTTTACTACATACGATTTTTCCCTAAAAGTTTAATAATAATATTATAATTAAACATTTGTATTATTATACCTTTGAAATTATTAATATATATATGTGTGTGTGTAATAATAAAATTATTATTAACTTTTAATAATTATTATTAACTTTTAATAATTATTATTATTATTCTTTTTAAATAATTGATTTTGCATATCCTTTAAACCCCTCTAGCCATGAATACATGAAATACAGAGATAAATCCTCCCAGAGATTCAGTGAAAAAGAATGAGAGTGAAACTGAATATAGAACTCTCCCCACAATACAGACATATTTTCGAGATGTTCAAGTATTTACCAAAAGACAAGATGAAGTCCTATCATTTAAAGGTGAATTCAAGGCCTCCAAAATTGCTAATAACAGTACGAGTATCCCCCGCTCATTATCGCAGCCACATTTCTCATAAAATATAGATAATAATGATGATATAAATCAAGATGGTGAAAAAGAAAGCTCAAGAAAGAAGAAAAACAAGAAACTAGCCAATAACCAAACTAGGAAGAAACAATTGTTGAAGATGAAGTCAAGGAAGATGATAAAGACATCACGGTAAAAATAATCGATCATGAAGATAGAAAGATTACATATAAGAGCATATGAACAAAAAGAGAGCAAGAGAAGCAAATTACGAGGATAAAACCATGGCAGACCATTTGAAGTCAAGGGTTGGAAACGATCCAAGTTTGAAGACAAAATCCATTGATCAAACAGTGAACCCTCATTATGGGATGGGGCAGTTCAAAATTGTTATTACACCTAGGATAGAAGAAAAAAACTATCGACCGCCTCCTTATATCCCCCCTTGCCAAAGGTTCACTACGACACCCAGGACAAAAGAAAAACAAAAGTCATATCGACCGGCTCCTTATATTCCCCCTCGCCAAAGGATTGTGCCATCAGATACAAGGAAGGATAAGAACCAATGTTTCAAATGCAATACCCCAAATGGGATACCAAATCATAAATATGCATATGCACCATAAATTAACGAAGATTATGTCACTCATGTGAGCAACACCATACAATGAACAAAATTGAGTTGCGTAAATGCCCAAGGCACTTCTAATCTTATGGATATAAACAATTCTCAGCTTCCAATGTGCAAATAAAAAATAAACACTAACTCTTTGGCATATTCAATTATGACGTCACAGTCAACACAAATGTTAAATCTACAAAAATGCTTAGTGAAAATCTAGAGCAAAGACAAACCATAAGCCATATTGGGATCCCAAACCGAAACCAAGGCCACTACAAGGAAGTTGATAACGAAGACGAAGAAAAGAAAGTGCTACGAACATAAAATAAGATAATAATTAAATAATTAATAATTAGGTTAACTAAAGTTAGGTTATGAAATGAGGCGTCTCCTCAACATCAAATGCCCGAGACATATTTAAGGTAGGGCCATCATTGTAACATATCATCTTTTATCCTATCATCTAATATATTATTCTTACTTATTATCCAATATGAGAGTCGAATTCGACTATTAAGTTAGTGAATGGATACGTTCACTGCATTTGGTATCAGAGCCAGGCTTGTAGCCACCAATCTAGGACCTTGTCCAAAACCAGGCCCATGGCCCAAAGAAGTAAAAAAGAAAAAAAAAGAAAGAAAGAAAAAGTAAAAAGTAAAAGAAAATAAAAAGAAGAAAAGAAAAACAAGTAAAAAAGAAGAAAATAGAATATAGAAATAAATAAAAAAGAAGAAAATAGAATATAGAAATAAATAAAAAAGAAGTGAGAAGAAGTGAAAAGGGAAAAAAAAAAAAGTAAAAGTAAAGTTTAGAAGTGAGTAGAAGTAAAAAGTAAAAGTAAGAAGTGAAACTGCACATGGTTTTAAGGTGCACGTGGTTTTGTGAGAAGTGGGTTTGGTTTTATTCCCTAAGAACAAACCAAAAGTGAAATTTGAACTTGGGTGGGGAAGGTAACAATCATTCTTCCCAACCACCTAATCTACACACGATCCACAAAGAAATTAATCTAAAGGAAAAGGTTAACCAACGTGGAGATTAATTAATATTAGTCCATAATTGTAAAATATTACAATTGTTTGGGAAATATATAATATTAAAATAATATTATTATTACATTTAAATAATAATAATTATTATAAGGGCAAAGCAATTATTGTTAAAAAAAATAAAATAAAATTTGAAGATTGGTTATCACCAAAGAAATCAAAGAAGATCATCCTACCGTCAAAGAAGTCAGAAACCATGGAAGCCGATTTGCGAGAAAAACTAGAAGCCACGTTAAAACGTTATCGAAAAGACAATGAAGAATTGTGCGACATAAATAACAGTTCAGAAATAAGAATTGAATTACAAGAAAGGTACAATGAAATAAAAATCTTTGACCAGGAAAGGCGTATAGAAAAATTGTATGAGCAAATTAATGAATTAAAAGCCGAAAATAAATTCAATCAGAGGTTAGGAAATCAAGATATAAAGAAGAAAATAAATAATTACGAAGCAGAAATAATACGCTTGAACAAAATCATTAGCGACAAGGATGAAGAACTAACGCAGATACAAAAGAAATTAGAGAATAAAGAATCAATGATCGACCAATATCGGGAGCAAATAAAAGTTCTTCAAATACAAAATGACGATTCTAAAAAGACACACAAATCAGAGATCGCAAAGAATAATAAAGCATTATCCAACAATGCTGAAGAAATTTTCAGACTAAGAAATCATAACAAGATACTAGTCACAAAAATTAAGAAGTTGAAAAATAGCCGGAAGATAGAACAATCTACAAATGACATTGAAGGGAGACTTTTAGAGAAGTAGGAAGAAAATAGTTGCATCAGAAGTCATAATGAAGATCTTAAGGAACAACTTAAGAAGCATGAAGATGACAAAAAATCGCAAGTAGAAGTGATTAAGAAGTTTCAAAGTGATAACATGCAGTTAGAAAACAAGTTGGAAAAGATACAGAACGAAATCTTAAAACATCAAGGGAAGAAAATACAACTTCCAACTCAAATCAATGCTCAAAAGATGACACTCGTAAGAGAAAGTGACATTGTGAAAATTCCCTATCGACACCCTAACCATAAAAACCGATATTTTGAAAAGTGGGAAATGTCGAAAGATAATGGTACTAATGTGATCAAAGCTCCTGACGACAGATCAATAGGGAATCCCAGCAGTCAGCAACAAATCAATTTGGGATGGATTGACCCATCCACATATCGGAAGTTATGCTTTACACTTAGCATTTCGTATCAACATGTTTTGTCAGCCATGACATCGCAAAGAACAATGCGACAAAATAATAAGGCTTTGAGGACAAAGCCTTTCTAAGAGAGTGGCAATGCTACGAACATAAAATAAGATAATAATTAAATAATTAATAATTAGGTTAGCTAAAGTTAGGTTATGAAATGAGGCGTCTCCTCAACATCAAATGCCCGAGCCATATTTAAGGCATGGCCATCATTGTAACATGTCATCTTTTTATCATTATCATGTAATATATCATTCTTACTTATTATCCAATATGAGAGTCGGATTCGACTATCAACTTAGTGAACGTATCCGTTCACAACTTAGTGAACGTATCCGTTCACTAAGTTAATAGTCGAATCCGACTCTCATATTGGATAATAAGTAAGAATGATATATTACATGATAATGATAAAAAGATGACATGTTACAATGATGGCCATGCCTTAAATATGGCTCGGGCATTTGATGTTGAGGAGACGCCTCATTTCATAACCTAACTTTAGCTAACCTAATT